>OY997271.1:31178309-32579559 GCA_963921465.1 Triticum timopheevii | reverse complement strand
GTTCGTGGCATGAACCGGTACTAAAGGTTCGCCACGAACCGGTGCTATTGATCGCCGCCACGAACCGGCACTAGTGTACACATTAGTGCCGGCTGAAATTCCAACCGGCACTATTGTGCTTCACATTTGACCCTTTTTCTACTAGTGTCATGTCCGTGATCACATCCGGGACTCCGAACAAACATCGGTACATTAAAACTTATAAACTCATAATAAAACTGTCATCGTAACGTTAAGCGTGCGGACCCTACGGGTTCGAGAACTATGTAGACATGACCTAGAACTATTCTTGGTCAATAACCAATAGCGGAACCTGGATGCCCATATTGGTTCCTACATATTCTACGAAGATCTTTATCGGTCAAACCGCATAACAACATACGTTGTTCCCTCTGTCATCGGTATGTTACTTGCCCGAGATTCGATCGTCGGTATCCAATACCTAGTTCAATCTCGTTACTGGCAAGTCTCTTTACTCGTTACATAATGCATCATCCCGAAACCAACTTATTGGTCACATTGCTTGCAAGGCTTTATAGTGATGTGCATTACCGAGAGGGCCCAGAGATACCTCTCCGACAACCGGAGTGACAAAACCTAATCTCGAAATATGCCAACTCAACATGTACCTTCAGAGACACCTGTAGTACTCCTTTATAATCACCCAGTTACGTTGTGACGTTTGGTAGTACCCAGAGTGTTCCTCCGGTAAACGGGAGTTGCATAATCTCATAGTTGCAGGAACATGTATAAGTCATGAAGAAAGCAATAGCAATATACTAAACGATCAAGTGCTAGGCTAATGGAATGGGTCATGTCAATCACATCATTCTCCTAATGATGTGATCCCAGTAATGAAATGACAATCACATGTCTATGGTTAGGAAACATAACCATCTTTGATTAATGAGCTAGTCAAGTAGAAGCATACTAGTGACGTTATGTTTGTCTATGTATTCACACATGTATCATGTTTCCGCTTAATACAATTCTAGCATGAATAATAAACATTTATCATGATATGAGGAAATAAATAATAACTTTATTATTGCCTCTTGGGCATATTTCCTTCAGTCTCCCACTTGCACTAGAGTCAATAATCTAGATTACATAGTAATGATTCTAACACCCATGGAGTCTTGGTGCTAATCATGTTTTGCTCGTGAGAGAGGCTTAGTCAACGGGTCTGCAACATTCAGATCCATATGTATCTTGCAAATCTCTATGTCTCCCACTTGGACTTGGTCCCGAATGGAATTGAAGCGTCTCTTGATGTGCTTGGTCCTCTTGTGAAATCTGGATTCCTTTGCCAAGGCAATTGCACCAGTATTGTCACAGAAGATCTTCATTGGTCCTGATGCACTAGGTATGACACCTAGATCAGAAATGAACTCCTTCATCCAGACTCCTTCATTTGCTGCTTTAGAAGCAGCTATGTACTCCGCTTCACATGTAGATCCCGCCACGATGCTTTGTTTAGAACTGCACCAACTTACAACTCCACCGTTTAATAAAAATATGTATCCGGTTTGCGATTTAGAATCGTCCGGATCAGTGTCAAAGCTTGCATCAACGTAACCATTTACGACTAGCTCTTTGTCACCTCCATATACGAGAAACATATCCTTAGTCCTTTTCAGGTATTTCAGGATGTTTTTGACCGCTGTCCAGTGATCCACTCCTGGATTACTTTGGTACCTTCCTGCCAAGCTTATTGCTAAGCATACGTCAGGTCTGGTACACAACATTGCATACATGATAGAGCCTATGGCTGAAGCATAGGGAACATCTTTCATTTTCTCTCTATCTTCTGCTGTGGTCGAACATTGAGTTTGACTCAACTTCACACCTTGAAGCACGGGCAAGAACCCTTTCTTTGCCTGATCCATTTTGAACTTTTTCAAAATTTTATCAAGGTATGTGCTTTGTGAAAGTCCTATTAAGCGTTTTGATCTATCTCTATAAATCTTGATGCCTAATATGTAAGCAGCTTCACCGAGGTCTTTCATTGAAAAACTTTTATTCAAGTATCCCTTTATGCTATCCAGAAATTCTATATCATTTCCAATTAATAATATGTCATCTACATATAATATCAGAAATGCTACAGAGCTCCCACTCACTTTCTTGTAAATACAGGCTTCTCCAAAAGTATGTATAAAACCATATGCTTTGATCACACTATCAAAGCATTTATTTCAACTCTGAGATGCTTGCACCAGTCCATAAATGGATCGCTGGAGCTTGCACACTTTGTTTGCACCTTTTGGATCAACAAAACCTTCTGGCTGCATCATATACAACTCTTCTTCCAGAAATCCATTCAAGAATGCAGTTTTAACATCCATTTGCCAAATTTCATAATCATGAAATGCAGCAATAGCTAACATGATTCGGACAGACTTAAGCATCGCTACGGGTGAGAAAGTCTCATCGTAGTCAACCACTTGAACTTGTCGAAAACCTTTCGCAACAAGTCGAGCTTTATAGACAGTTACATTACCATCAGCGTCAGTCTTCTTCTTAAAGATCCATTTATTCTCAATGGCTTGCCGATCATCGGGCAAGTCAACCAAAGTCCATACTTTGTTTTCATACATGGATCCCATCTCAGATTTCATGGCCTCTAGCCATTTTGCGGAATCTGGGCTCATCATCGCTTCCTCATAGTTCGTAGGTTCATCATGGTCAAGTAACATGACTTCCAGAATTGGATTACCGTACCACTCTGGTGCGGATCTTACTCTGGTAGACCTACGAGGTTCAGTAGAAACTTGATCTGAAGTTTCATGATCAATATCATTAGCTTCCTCACTAATTGGTGTAGTTGTCACAGGAACCGGTTCTTGTGATGAACTACTTTCCAATAAGGGAGCAGATACAGTTATCTCATCAAGTTCTACTTTCCTCCCACTCACTTCTTTCGAGAGAAACTCCTTCTCTAGAAAGGATCCGATTTTAGCAACGAAAATCTTGCCCTCAGATCTGTGATAGAAGGTGTACCCAATAGTTTCTTTTGGGTATCCTATGAAGACACATTTCTCTGATTTGGGTTCGAGCTTATCTGGTTGAAGTTTCTTCACATAAGCATCGCAGCCCTAAACTTTAAGAAACGACAACTTTGGTTTCTTGCCAAACCACAGTTCATAAGGTGTCGTCTCAACGAATTTTGATGGTGCCCTATTTAACGTGAATGCGGCCGTATCTAAAGCATAACCCCAAAACTATAGCGGTAAATCAGTAAGAGACATCATAGATCGTACCATATCTAGTAAAGTACGATTACGACGTTCGGACACACCATTTCGTTGTGGTGTTCTGGGTGGCGTGAGTTGCGAAACTATTCCGCATTGTTTCAAGTGTAGACCAAACTCGTAACTCAAATATTCTCCTCCATGATCAGATCGTAGAAACTTTATTTTCTTGTTACGATGATTTTCCACTTCACTCTGAAATTCTTTGAACTTTTCAAATGTTTCAGACTTGTGTTTCATTAAGTAGATATACCCATATCTGCTCAAATCATCTGTGAAGGTGAGGAAATAACAATACCTGCCGCGAGCCTCAACATTCATTGGACCACAAACATCAGTATGTATGATTTCCAACAAATCAGTTGCTCACTCCATAGTTCCGGAGAACGGCGTTTTAGTCATCTTGCCCATGAGGCACGGTTCGCAAGTACCAAGTGATTCATAATCAAGTGATTCCAAAAGCCCATCAGTATGGAGTTTCTTCATGCGCTTTACACCGATATGACCTAAACGGCAGTGCCACAAATAAGTTGCACTATCGTTATCAACTCTGCATCTTTTGGTTTCAACACTATGAATATGTGTATCACTACTATCGAGATTCAATAAAAATAGACCACTCTTCAAGGGTGCATGACCATAAAAGATATTACTCATATAAATAGAACAACCATTATTCTCTGATTTAAATGCATAACCGTCTCGCATCAAACAAGATCCAGATATAATGTTCATGCTCAACGCTGGCACCAAATAACAATTATTTAGGTCTAAAACTAATCCCGATGGTAGATGTAGAGGTAGCGTGCCGACCGTGATCACATCGACTTTGGAACCATTTCCCACGCGCATCGTCACCTTGTCCTTAGCCAATCTTCGCTTAATCCGTAGTCCCAGTTTCGAGTTGCAAATATTAGCAACAGAACCAGTATCAAATACCCAGGTACTACTGCGAGCATTAGTAAGGTACACATCAATAACATGTATATCACATATACCTTTGTTCACTTTGCCATCCTTCTTATCCGCCAAATACTTGGGGCAGTTCCGCTTCCAGTGTCCAGTCTGCTTGCAGTAGAAGCACTCAGTTTCAGGCTTAGGTCCATATTTGGGTTTCTTCTCTTGAGCAGCAACTTGTTTGTTGTTCTTTTTGAAGTTCCCCTTCTTCTTCCCTTTGCCCTTTTTCTTGAAACTGGTGGTCTTGTTAACCATCAACACTTGATGCTCCTTCTTGATTTCTACCTCCGCGGCTTTTAGCATTGCAAAGAGCTCGGGAATAGTCTTGTTCATCCCTTGCATATTATAGTTCATCACGAAGCTCTTGTAGCTTGGTGGCAGTGATTGAAGAATTCTGTCAATGACACTATCATCAGGAAGATTAACTCCCAGTTGAATCAAGTGATTATTATACCCAGACATTTTGAGTATGTGTTCACTGACAGAACTATTCTCTTCCATCTTGCAGCTATAGAACTTATTGGAGACTTCATATCTCTCAATCCGGGCATTTGCTTGAAATATTAACTTCAACTCCTGGAACATCTCATATGCTCCATGACGTTCAAAACATCGTTGAAGACCCGGTTCTAAGCCGTAAAGCATGGCACACTAAACTATCGAGTAGTCATCAGCTTTGCTCTGCCAGACGTTCTTAATGTCGTCAGTTGCATCAGCAGTAGGCCTGGCACCCAGCGGTGCTTCCAGGACGTAACTTTTCTGTGCAGCAATGAGGATAATCCTCAGGTAACAGACCCCGTCCGTGTAATTGCTACCATCATCTTTCAACTTTGCTTTCTCAAGGAACGCATTAAAATTCAACGGAACAACAGCATGAGCCATCTATCTACAAACAAACATAGACAAGCAAAATACTATCAGGTACTAAGTTCATGATAAATTGAAGTTCAATTAATCATATTACTTAAGAACTCCCACTTAGACAGACATCTCTCTAGTCATCTAAGTGATCACGTGATCCAAATCAACTAAACCATGTCCGATCATCACGTGAGATGGAGTAGTTTCAATGGTGAACATCACTATGTTGATCATATCTACTATATGATTCACGTTCGACCTTTCGGTCTCCGTGTTCCGAGGCCATATCTGTATATGCTAGGCTCGTCAAGTATGACCTGAGTATTCCGCGTGTGCAACTGTTTTGCACCCGTTGTATTTGAACATAGAGCCTATCACACCCGATCATCACGTGGTTTCTCAGCACGAAGAACTTTCTCAACGGTGCATACTCAGAGAGAACACTTCTTGATTATTAGTGAGAGATCATCTTAAAATGCTACCGTCAATCAAAGCAAGATAAGATGCATAAAGGATAAACATCACATGCAATCAATATAAGTGATATGATATGGCCATCATCATCTTGTGCTTGTGATCTCCATCTTCGAAGCACCGTCGTGATCACCATCATCACTGGCGCGACACCTTGATCTCCATCGTAGCATCGTTGTCGATTACGTCATCTATTGCTTCTACGACTATCGCTACCGCTTAGTGATAAAGTAAAGCAATTACAGGGCGTTTGCATTTCATACAATAAAGCGACAACCATATGGCTCCTGCCAGTTGCCGATAACTTCGGTTACAAAACATGATCATCTCATACAATAAAATATAGCATCACGTCTTGACCATATCACATCACAACATGCCCTGCAAAAACAAGTTAGACGTCCTCTACTTTGTTGTTGCAAATATTACGTGGCTGCTACGGGCTTAGCAAGAACCGTTCTTACCTACGCATCAAAACCACAACGATAGTTCGTCAAGTTAGTGTTGTTTTAACCTTCGCAAGGACCGGGCGTAGCCACACTCTATTCAGCTAAAGTGAGAGAGACAGACACCCGCCAGCCACCTTTAAGCACGAGTGCTCGTAACGGTGAAACCAGTCTCGTGTAAGTGTACGCGCAATGTCGGTCCGGCCCGCTTCATCTCTCAATACCGCCGAACCAAAGTATGACATGCTGGTAAGCAGTATGACTTGTATCGCCCACAACTCACTTGTGTTCTACTCGTGCATATAACATCAACGCATAAAACCTGGCTCGGATGCCACTGTTGGGGAACGTAGTAATTTCAAAAAAATTCCTATGCACACGCAAGATCATGGTGATGGCATAGCAACGAGAGGGGAGAGTGTTGTCCACGTACCCTCGTAGACCGTAAGCGGAAGCGTTAGCACAACGCGGTTGATGTAGTCATACGTCTTCACGACCCGACCGATCCAAGCACCGAACGTACGGCACCTCCGAGTCCAGCACACATTCAGCTCGATGACGATCCCCGGGCTCCGATCCAGCAAAGCTTCGGGGATGAGTTCCGTCAGCACGACGACGTGGTGACGATGATGATGTTCTATCGGCGCAGGGCTTCGCCTAAACTCCGCGACGATATGACCGAGGTGGAATATGGTGGAGGGGGGCACCGCACACGGCTAAGGAATGATCCGTAGATCAACTTGTGTGTCTATGGGGTGCCCCCCGCCCCCGTATATAAAGAAGCAAGGGGGGAGGCCGGCCGGCCCAAGGGGGGCGCGCCAGGAGGAGGAGTCCTCCTCCTAGTAGGAGTAGGACTCCTCCTTTCCTACTCCTACAAGGAGGGGGAAGGAAGGGGGAGAGGGGGAAGGAAAGAGGGGGGCGCCGCCCCCCCCCCTCCTAGTCCAATTCGGACCAGAGGGAGAGGGGGCGCGCGGCCCACCCTGGCCGCCCCTCTCTCTTCCCACCAAGGCCCATGTGGCCCATTAACTCTCCGGGGGGGTTCCGGTAACCCTCCGGCACTCCGGTTTTCTCCAAAAACGTCCGGAACACTTCCGGTGTCCAAATATAGTAGTCCAATATATCAATCTTTATGTCTCGACCATTTTGAGACTCTCGTCATGTCTGTGATCACATCCGGGACTTCGAACAAACTTCGGTACATTAAAACTTATAAACTCATAATAAAACTGTCATCGTAACGTTAAGCGTGCGGACCCTACGGGTTCGAGAACTATGTAGACATGACCTAGAACTATTCTTGGTCAATAACCAATAGCGGAACCTGGATGCCCATATTGGTTCCTGCATATTCTACGAAGATCTTTATCGGTCAAACCGCATAACAACATACGTTGTTCCCTTTGTCATCGGTATGTTACTTGCCCGAGATTCGATCGTCGGTATCCAGTACCTAGTTCAATCTCGTTACCGGCAAGTCTCTTTACTCGTTACGTAATGCATCATTCCGTAACCAACTTATTGGTCACATTGCTTGCAAGGCTTTATAGTGATGTGCATTACCGAGAGGGCCCAGAGATACCTCTCCCACAATCGGAGTGACAAAACCTAATCTCGAAATATGCCAACTCAACATGTACCTTCGGAGACACCTGTAGTACTCCTTTATAATCACCCAGTTACGTTGTGACGTTTGGTAGTACCCAAAGTGTTCCTCCGGTAAATGGGAGTTGCATAATCTCATAGTTACAGGAACATGTATAAGTCATGAAGAAAGCAATAGCAATATACTAAACGATCAAGTGCTAGGCTAACGGAATGGGTCATGTCAATCACATCATTCTCCTAATGATGTGATCCCATTAATCAAATGACAATCACATGTCTATGGTTAGGAAACATAACCATCTTTGATTAATGAGCTAGTCAAGTAGAGGCATACTAGTGACGTTATGTTTGTCTATGTATTCACACGTGTATCATGTTTCCGGTTAATACAATTCTAGCATGAATAATAAACATTTATCATGATATGAGGAAATAAATAATAACTTTATTATTGCCTCTAGGGCATATTTCCTTCAGGTACTTGGTATGTCTTGACTTGAGCAAAGACCTCCCCGGCAACGGCGCCAGGAATCCTTCTTTCTACGTCTTGAGCTTGCATTGGTTTTCCTTGAAGAGGAAAGGGTGATACAGCAATAGTAGCGTAAGTATTTCCCTCAGTTTTTGAGAACCAAGGTATCAATCCAGTAGGAGGCTCCTCAGAAGTCCCACGCACCTACACAAACAAACAAAGAACTCGCAACCAACACAATAAAGGGGTTTCAATCCCTTCATGGCCACTTGCGAAAGTGAGATCTGGTAGAGATTGTATGATAAGATAAATATATTTTTGGTATTTTATAATATAGATTGGAAAAGTAAAGATGCAAATAAAAGTAGATTGAAAGCTTATATGATAAAAGATAGACCCGGGGGCCATAGGTTTCACTAGTGGCTTCTCTCAAGATAGCATAAGTATTACGATGGGTGAAAAAATTACTGTCGAGCAATTGATAGAAAAGCGAATAATTATGAGATTATCTAGGCATGATCATGTATATAGGCATCACGTCCGCGACAAGTAGACCGACTCCTGCCTGCATCTACTACTATTACTCCACACATCGACTGCTATCTAGCATGCCTCTAGAGTATTAAGTTCATAAGAACAGAGTAACGCATTAAGAAAGATGACATGATGTAGAGGGATAAACTCATGCAATATGATATAAACCCCATCTTTTTATCCACGATGGAAACAATACAATATGTGCCTTGCAACCCCTGCTTTCACTGGGTAAGGACACCGCAAGATTGAACCCAAAGCTAAGCACTTCTCCCATGGCAAGAAAGATCAATCTAGTATGCCAAACCAAACTGATAATTCTAAGAGACTTGCAAAGATAACTCAATCATACATAAAAGAATTTAGAGGAGATTCAAATATTTCTCATAGATAAACTTGATCATAAACCCACAATTCATCGGATCTCGACAAACACACCACAAAAAGAGTTACATCGAATAGATCTCCACAAGAGAGGGGGAGAACATGGTATTGAGATCCAAAAGGAGAGAAGAAGCCATCTAGCTAATAACTATGGATCCGAAGGTCTGTGGTAAACTACTCACAACTCATCACAGGGGCTATGGTGTTGAAGTAGAAGCCCTCCATGGTCGATTCCCCCTCCGGCGGAGCGCCAGCGAAGGCTCCAAGATGGGATCTCGAGGATACAGAAGGTTACGGCGGTGGAAATTGTTTTTCGTTGGCTCCCTGGATGTTTTCGGGGTACGTGGGTATATAGGAGGAAGAAGTAGGTCGGTGGCCGCCCAAGGGGCCCACGAGACAAGGGGCGCGCCCTCCACCCTCGTGGCCGCCTCGGCTGCTTCTTGGCTTGCACTCCAAGTCCTTTGAATCACGTTCGTTCCAAAAATCACGCTCCAGAAGGTTTCATTCCGTTTGGACTCCGTTTGATATTCCTTTTCTTCGAAATACTGAAATAGGCAAAAAAAGAGCAATACGGGATGGGACTCCGGTTAGTAGGTTAGTCCCAAAAATGATATAAATGTGTAAAATAAAGCCCATAAACATCCAAAAGGGGTAATATAATAGCATGGAACAATCAAAAATTATAGATACGTTGGAGACGTATCAAGGCCATGTATGAGAGCAAAGTATGGGATCCATGTATGAGAGCAAAGTATGGACTTTGGTTGACTTGCCCGATGACTGGCAAGCAATAGAAAATAAATGGATCTTCGAGAGGAAGACGGACGCTGATAGTAGTGTTACTATCTACAAAGATAGACTTGTCAAAAAAGGTTTTTGACAAGTTCAAGGGGTTGACTACAATGAGATTTTCTCACTCGTAGCGATGCTTAAGTCTGTCTGAATCATGTTAGCAATTGCCACATTTTATGAAATTTGGCAAATGGATGTCAAAACTACATTCATTAATGGATTTCTTAAAGAAGAGTTGTATATGATGCAACCAAAAAGGTTTTGTCAATCCTAAAGGTGCTAACAAAATGTGCAAGCTCCAGCGATCCATCTATGGACTGGTGCAAGCATCTCAGAGTTGGAATATACGCTTTGATGAGTTGATCAAAGCATATAGTTTTATATATACTTGCGGTGAAGCCTGTATTTACAAGAAAAGTGAGTGGGAGCGCTACAGCTTTTCTGATAAGTATATGTGTATGACATATTGTTGATCAGGAAATTATGTAGAATTTTTTTGGAAAGCATAAATGAGTGTTTGAAAGGAGTTTTTTCAAAGAAAGACCTTGGTGAAGCTGCTTACATATTGAGCATCAAGATCTATAGAGATTGATCAAGATGCTTGATAAGTCTTTTCCATGAGTACATACCTTGACAAGGTTTTGAAGTAGTCCAAAATGGAATAGTCAAAGAAGGAGTTCTTGCCTGTGTTGCAAGGTGTGAATTTGAGTAAGACTCAAAGCCCGACCACGGCAGAAGATAGAGAGAGAATGGAAGTCATTGCCTATGCCTCAGCCATAGGTTCTACAAAGTATGTCATGTTGTGTACCAGACCTATTGTATACCCTGCCCTGAGTTTGGCAAGGGAGTACAATAGTGATCTAGGAGTATATCACTGGACATTGGTCAAAAATTATCCTTAGAGGGCTAAGGAAATATTTCTCGGTTATGGAGGTGATAAAGAGTTCTTCGTAAAGAGTTACGTCGATGCAAGCTTTGACACCGATCTGGATGACTCTGAGTCTCGATCTGGATACATATTGAAAATGGGAGCATTTAGCTAGAGTAGCTCCGTGCAGAGCATTGTAGACATAGAAATTTGCAAAATACATACAGATCTGAATGTGGCAGACACGTTGACTAAACTTCTCTCACAAGCAAAACATGATCACACCTTAGTACTCTTTGGGTGTTAATCACATGGCGATGTGAACTAGATTATTGACTCTAGTAAACCCTTTGGGTATTGGTCACATGGCGATGTGAACTATAGAGTGTTAAATCACATGATGATGTGAACTATTGGTGTTAAATCACATGGCGATGTGAACTAGATTATTGACTCTAGTGCAAGTGGGAGACTGAAGGAAACATGCTCTAGAGGCAATAATAAAGTTATTATTTATTTCCTTATATCATGATAAATGTTTATTATTCATGCTAGAATTGTATTAACCGAAAACTTAGTACATGTGTGAATACATAGACAAAAACAGAGTGTCCCTAGTATGCCTCTACTTGACTAGCTTGTTTGTCAAAGATGGTTATTATGTTTCCTGACCATAGACATGTGTTGTCATTTGATGAACGGGATCACATCATTAGAGAATGATGTGATGGACAAGACCCATCCGTTAGCTTGGCATAATGATCGTTTAGTTTTATTGCTATTGCTTTCTTCATGACTTATACATGTTCCTCTGACTATGAGATTATGCAAATCCCAAATACCGGAGGAACACCTTGTGTGCTATCAAACGTCACAACCTAACTAGGTGATTATAAAGATGCTCTACAGGTGTATCCGAAGGCGTTTGTTGGGTTGGCATAGACCGAGATTAGGTTTTGTCACTCCATGTATCGGAGAGGTATCTCTGGGCCCTCTCGGTAATGCACATCACTATAAGCCTAGCAAGCAATGTGACTAATGAGTTAGTTGCGAGATGATGCATTATGGAACGAGTAAAGAGACTTGCCGGTAACGAGATTGAACTAGGTATGATGATACCGACGATCGAATCTCGGGCAAGTAACATGTCGATGACAAAGGGAACAACGTACGTTGTTATGTGGTTTGACCAATAAAGATCTTTGTAGAATATGTAGGAACCAATATGAGCATCCAGGTTCCGCTATTGGTTATTAACCGGAGATGTGTATTGGTCATGTCTACATAGTTCTCGAACCCGTAGGGTCCGCACGCTTAACGTTCGATGACGATTTGTACTATGAGTTATGTGATTTGATGACCGAAGTTTGTTTGGAGTCCCGGATGAGATCATGGACATGACGAGGAGTCTCGAAATGGTCGACAGGTAAAGATTCATATATTGGAAGGCTATACTCGGACACCGGAAGTGTTCCGAGTGATATTGGATCACCGGAAGGGGTTCCGGGCAACCCCCGGCAAAGATATGGGCTTTATGGGCCAAGTAAGGGAACACACCAGCCCACAAGGGGCTGGTGCGCCCCCTATAGGGCCAGCCACATGGGGAGAAAGGGAAAGGAGAGGAGGAAAAGGAAAATATGAAGTAGGACTCCTTCCTTCTCCTCCCCCCTCCTTCCTTTCCAAAGATATGGGCTTTATGGGCCAAGTAAGGGAACACACCAGCCCACAAGGGGCTGGTGCACCCCCTATAGGGCCAGCCACATGGGGAGAAAGGGAAAGGAGAGGAGGAAAAGGAAAGTATGAAGTAGGACTCCTTCCTTCTCCTCCCCCCTCCTTCCTTTTCCCCTTGTCCAAATATGGTAGGAGGGGGCCGAATTGGACTAGGGGCCCAAGTAGGATTCCTCCTACTTGGGCGCGCCCTGGGCTTCCTCCCTTCCTCTCCCTCCTTTATATACGTGGGGAGGGCACCCCTAGAAGACACATCAATTGTTCCTAGCCGTGTGTGGCGCCCCCCTCCACAGTTAACACCTCGGTCATATCGTCGTAGTGCTTAGGTGAAACCCTGCGCCGGTAACTTCATCATCACCGTTGCCACGCTGTCGTCCTGACGAAACTCTCCCTCGGCCTCAACTGGATCAAGAGTACGAGAGACGTCATCGAGCTGAACGTGTGCTGAACACGGAGGTGCCGTACGTTCGGTGCCAGGATCGGTTGGATCGTGCAGACGTACGACTACATCAACCGCGTTGATAAAACGCTTCCGCTTTCGGTCTACGAGGGTACGTGGACACACTCTCCCCGCTCATTGCTATGCATCTCCTAGATAGATCTTGCGTGATCGTAGGAATTTTTTTGTAATTACTGCATTCCCCAACAGCGGGTCGTGGCCGCCGGGCAAATTCATCATCCCCACGCGAGACGCCTCTGCCTGCTCCGCCGCCGCCGCCGACGCGGCCGCGTCCCGGGCCTTCTTGGCGTTGAGCCTGTTCCGCCGGTCGGTGGTGATAGCCTCCCGGCGCTGAACCTCCACCCTCCACTCGGCGTTCGACATGCCTGGTGGTTTTGCCATTGGCGCCCTCGGCTTCCTCTACTTCGGCTAGGTGGAATCTGAAGCGGCAGCGGTGCGAGGGGCCGAATACTTGTTCGGCGGCATGTCGGGACGGTGGCCGGATGGCGGGGAGAGGGAGGAGAATGGCGAGAGAAGAGGGGCAGAAGGGGGGAAGCAATGGGAAAATGGAGGGAAAAGGGCAGTGTCGGCGGGAAAAGGTATGTCTCTCGCCGACAGAGCGGACCCACGCACCTTTTCGCTTCGGCCGGCGCCCCCCGAGGGCCTGGGTTCGGCTCAGGTTTGTCGACTGTTATTTCGGCCCAAACCGGCGATAAACAAGGTCCTGGGGGTGCGACTGAGCCGATTTTTGGTGGCTCTCTCGATGGTAGCATGGAGCTGTGATTGCAAGATAATGGTGCTAGGCCTTGAATTTCAGAATGATTGGAGCATCCAGAAAGCATCTGATCTTACTGTCGATGACCCTTTTCACTAATAAACTGAGGTTGACTATACACTTGCATGATCCAAAGATTGTTTTTTCTTTTTTTGTAGAGAATGATTTACTGTTCTACATATGCAAGGGCACTGTTTAGTTTGTATGCAAGTATGTCTGTTCTTGACAAAGAACATGAAGACTTCAACTAGAGCATGAGTGCCTGAAAGTGTTTAAGCTAACTGTACTATGCTTCATTCGGAACTTGGCATGGTTTTTTTCCAGTGGGTTCAGTGGACAAATCAACCTGACAGATACTCAGTTCTGTCAACGTACGCCGGAGCAGCTACGCTCTTTCGCATCAAAGTCTCAACGGAAATGGGTTTCCTCTTGTGCTTGCCTGGACGAGGTTCTGGTTGCTCATCAGCATCAGTGAAGTCGACCTGCAAAAGTTTGATGGAAAGCTGTGACCATCCTAGTGAAAATAGATGTTCCTTATATCAGAGGCATGGCTACAGAGGTAAACTATGTGACATGGTCATCTGGGAGTGGTTCTTTTGTGATTACTCCAGCTCTATAATCTGTTTGCCAATAGTTTCAAGACGAATTCCTTTTGTTCAAGGAAAAAGCCATGTGCGGTCTTGGATCAGCTTGTCAACATGGATCTCATAATTGTTGAGAAACATGGAACATAAAACAAATGACTGCTATATACATGATGCCAAGACGTTGTGGCTGAGCTTGAGTATTGCCAAAAAAATGCCAACTTGCTCTATTGAAAACATAATGTTCTTTTTCAATAACCTTCTTTATGAGTTTCTTGTCCAAAACTGCAATGTCATCGGCTTGAACTGTACTGATGATTCTTGGTTGCAAGTTATCACCAACACAAAGCTACATATATCTTCAAGTACTAGGTACCCAAGTCCACCAGACACCCCTCGAAACTCCTGGATTACCTTGTCATTTTCCTTCTCTCAGAGCTTTGGAAGATCTTGCGAGCTAGGACACAAACATCAAAATCCTCTGCAGTTGGAAATGCTTCTGGATATCAGGGTCGTTGTAGGTGAGTGTGCCAAGGTGGTCATGCCCAACCCACTCATTCCAACACTGAGAAAGACGATGAGACTGTTAGTGACAGGTTGACCAGTTCAGAAGAGTCTGTCGAATGTCACGCTTCTCTTAATCTCTTGATTGGCCTATAATGTTCTCTGGGTCAACAATGACAGAATCTGTTTACCGCCACTGCTTGGGTGCCGGCCCTTGTTCCCATATTTAAACACAAAGGCATTCATGCTATGGAATATAAAACGGCTGTGATTGGAAAGAGCTTTTATCACATCAAAGCCGGCCTCGAAGTAGTGTCCCTTCTTCTTGCCTTGGCCACAAAAGCCGGCCACGTAGCTGGAAACCTTCTCCTTCACCATGGCCACCAGCAGCCCAACCACCATGGTTTGCAGGAAGAATGGAATGTTGTCTGGACATGATGTTGTCTGCGTGTCACAGACTGCCTGCATGTGCAGATGAAAGTAAATTTGCTCAGAAAGTATAAGAAATAACCTCATGGTACATGTAAAATTTCTTCGATTGCAATTCATATAAGTATCCTGAGAGGTTTAGGCTTTCGATGAATAGTTGCCCATTTCAAAAGCATCCCTGTTCAAGTTGGATGGCTCTGTAAGCTGGTGTTGTGGACCGTGAGCCCACATGTAAGAGTGTGGTTACGTGTGTGATACAAGGGGCATCTTGGTCATACCTTTACTTACATCATGAGGAAAAATAGCTGAATCTTCAATACGAAGTAAAGCAGAAAGAAATCATACTGCAAATACTTTTCTCGCATGTATGCAACAAGCTAAAACAGTGGAACTGACAACATAAAGTACATGAGACTCTGGCACGAGCTCCTGAATCTGCTAACTCAACATAGCATCGGCAACCTCAAAGGCTCAAACATCCATTCTTCCAGGCCCCGTTTGCCCTGACATATAAAACAGATTCTCAACATAGCATCAGCAACCTCAAACATCAGTGAGCATTACATAACTAAATATGTATTCATATGAAGAAAAGTGAACGCGTTAGAGATTTTACAAAATCTCAAGATTGTGTACCTTCCTTAAAATCGCCATCAGAAGTCGTTACCCCTAATATTCCATAGAAAATTTCTTTGAATATGCAGTGCAAAAATCAATCAGATAAAACCCAACAAATCAAAAAAAGAATTCATAGAGGCTCCTATGTTTTCTCAATCGCCATCAGAAGTAATTACCCCTAAAATAGTAACCAGTCATGTTAGACTAATTGTCTACCTTTCCTCACTCCATCCAAGATTAAAAGATTCATAGACATGTCACTTTCATGTGATCCGGACGCACCGCAAAATTAACTCAATTATACAAGTAGGCAGTTTGGTTTCTCATACAGTTGTTCTGGCAGGAGAGCTTTCACAAGCAATAACATAACTGTGCTTTCTTAGGAGTTAGTCTCATAGGCAGCATATCAAATTATCAACTAGTCAACCAAATCCATCGAAAAATTGATAGTTTGCTGGGAGCAACTTAATATCCTCCAGATGTTTCCCTTTCCTTGAAAAGAGAGACAACATCAATGAGGTAGTTGACGCTTCAAGTGAGATACTCTTCCCATCAACTTTAGACAAATAATTTCCAGCCTTGGCTATCTCACCTTTTTCCAACAACATTCTGATGATATCATTTATAAGACGGGAACTGGGAACGATACCACTGTTGTCCATTGATGAAAACATATTGTCAGCATCTTCCACTGCTCCGTCTTTTAGAAGATTTCTTATCATTACTGCATAAGTAGATTCATTGGGCACCAACCCACTAGCTGGTATTGCAGCAAACAAATCCTTAGCTTCTTCTTTTCTTTGAACCTTGTACATTGCATCAATCATGGTATTGAATATTTCAATAATGAACTTCACATTCATTGCTTGCAATTTCTGGAACAGTGCAATCGCTTCATCTACACAACTATTTCTACAAAGACCTCCAAGTATTATATTGTATGTGGAAATGCGCACTGTTGCTCCACTTTCAGTCATCTCATGGAACATTTCCATTGCAGCGACAGTTCTCCCAGCACGAAACAACCCATCCAACATGATGTTATATGTAACAGTGTCAGGTTTAATTCTCTTGCGCGGCATTTCTCTAAACAAAGTCAAAGCACCATCAATCCTTCTGTTTTTAAAATAGCCATCAAGAAGTGCACTATAAGTAACAACATCAGACTCAACACCAACTGATTCCATGACATGAAGTATTTTGAATGCTTTATCCATCTTCCCAACTAAGCAATATCCGTCAATCAGTGAATTAAATATAATGACATTAGGCCTCTCACCTATGCCTATAGCCAAGTCAAAGACATCATGTGCATCCATAACCCTTCCTTCTTTGCACAGACTGTTTATTACTGAACTGAAGAAAACAATGTTAGGACAAGGAATACCTTTGTTCATCATTTCAAACATCAGCTCCTTAGCTTTAACCAAGCCACCATGCATAAGACAACCCTGAATTAGGGAGTGATAAACAGCTGTGTTTGGCTGAATTCCCATGGCAATCATCTGATTAAATTTGTCCATAGAATCAGTCAACCTACCCATCCTGGAAAGTGCAGCTATTACAGTGGAATATGTGACTACATTGGGACTCACTCCTTTTTCCCACATTTCTGTAAATATCAGCATAGCTTCATCCGTCATTCCACGTTTAGCATATCCATTAACTAATATGTTGAAAACATAGCAGTTGGCAGCAATACCGTTTCTTTCCATTGAATTAAAGAGATCAATCATATCAGCAAAGCATCCTTCATTGGCATACCCATGAAGCAAAACACAGTAGGAGATGACATCTCTGTGCCCTTTGGCAGTCATGGCATCAAAAAATTCTGCACCTTCTTTGCTTCTTCCATGCTTACAAAGGTAAGTCATTAAGGAGTTGCAAGTAAAATTATCTGGTATAAGGCCCCGGCTTTTCATTTCTCTAAACAATTTAACAGCCTCTTTCCACCGCCCAGATGTGGAATATCCATGGATCATGCAATTATATGTCACATTATCGGGTTGAACACCTTTGTTAACCATCTGCTGAAGCACTAGCTCTGCCTTGTCCATTGCTCTGGCCTTGCACAATGCATCAATGATTGAACTATATGTCCACACATTGGGCTCAACACCTTGCTGCAACATTTCATGGAACAGATTGCATGCCTTGCCTGTTTCACCTTCCTTAAAGAAGCCATGGATGACTGTGCTATACGCCACCACGTCGGGGGAGCAGCCACCTCCTTCTTTCGCCATCATATGCAGCAGGTCGAGCGCCTGCTGACTCATGCCATTGTCGCATAAGCTCTTGAGAACAATGGAGTATGAGAAGGCATCAGGCACACAGCCGAGCTCGGACATCCTATGAAGCAGCACGTTCACAGCCTCATCCGTCCGTTTCGCGCGGCAGAGACACTTAAGGAGGGTGTTGGCGACGATCAGGTCAGCCTTCAGGCCCGTCCTGAGGAGGCGACCGAAGAAGGCTAGCCCTAGGTCCGGGCGATGCGCACGACAGCAGCAGTTCATGAGAATGCCGTACGTGAAGATTGTGGGTGGTGCCACCCGCGCGCCGGATTCGTCCCGGCAGACGTGGTTGAAGAGAGCGAGGGCGAGGGCGGGACCATCTCTGCAGGCTTCGGAGGCGTGCCCACGGGCGAGGGCGGCACAGAAGCCGTCGAGGGAGCGCTCGGGGACCGGGGTGGCCCGCCGTAGCGATTCGTCGAACAGGTTGTGTGCGTCTTCCCAGCTGAAATTCCCGGCGCGGACGCGCTCCGTGGCCGCAGCAAAGGCGGCGTGGGGAGACCAGGCACGCGAGGGTCGCGAGGGCCGCGCGGTGGAGGAGAAGAGGCGGCGGTGGAGGTGGAGGTGGATGAGGTACATCGGCGTGGTGATGTTGTGGTACTGGTGGAGGTGGAGGTGGAGGTTGAGGCGGAGGCGGGGAGGCGCAGAGGTAAAGCTGGAGGAGTGGCGGAGGCCAGACTCCGGCTAGGTGCAGGAGGGGGCGGGGCGGCGACGGAGGCGGGTTCGGATGCGGCGGAGCATCGGCGTCGGGAGTGGCCGTCGGCTGGAGTTCGTGGACATCGGCGTGGGGAGACCAGGAGTGAGAGAGCTTTTTTTCCTTTGACGGGAGTGTTTCGCTAATTTCAGTCAGTTGGCAAAAATGGGTCCCATCTCCCTGTCATGCTCAACTTCTGTGTCATGCTTAATTATGATATCTCGGTTATTTTTCCAAAGAAACACGTTTAGGGCTTTTTTAGTCTTTGCTAGTAGGGTCGGCTTTGCAATGCTTAATAACAATTTCTAATACCTTATTCGAAGAATTATTTTTAATAATTCTAATATTTCAATACATCCAAATATATGCAGTGTCATCTCAGACGATGAATACATACAAACAACATGATTGTTAAGGGGAGCCGCTATGCCTCGCTTTATGCAAGACAACATCATAAATGGATAACTACTTGATACAAGATACTAGAGGAGAACATGAAGGGACTATGAGCACATGAAGGGACTAGGAGCAGAGAGAAACAGGAATGGAGATGGCATCAGTCGATTTTAACTTCTTTGTTGTCTCTGTTAGATTGTATGTGTACTCCTGTGTATTTTGTACCTCCAGCGGGTTTATAGGATCAGGACCACGTCAGGCCTGCGTGCCAATGTATAGGACGTGCGGTTCCATCTCCTCTCCCTCTCGCACATATATATACTTGTAATCTGTACAACAGAATCAATCAAGGAAATTGCTTTCCAACTTGGTATCAGATACCAGGACTCCTATGGCTGAGCACGACTCTCCCTCCGCCTCCTCCTCCGCCGCCCTCGGCTCCGGCACGTCGCCGGCCCCCTTCTCCTCTGCAGCTCCCGGTGCGAACTCCAGCTCGGCCACCTCCGCGGCCACCTCGCCGCCCCTCATCTTTGGGACCACTCCCTCCCTCTTCCATGGTACTTCCCCCTCCTCCGGATCTCGCCTCGCCCCTCTGTTCTCCTCCTCCCCCTCCCTGCCGGCGCCGCCGGCACCCCGCCACCCCATCTACCAGGATCACATCACCAACCACATAAAATTCCTCCTCAACCCTGCTGACCACAACTACCACAAGTGGAAATCCTTCTTCCTCATGGTTCTGATCCGCTACGGTGTTCGGTTCCTCATTGACACTCCCCTCCCTCCCAATGCCGATCCCTCTCTCTTAGAGCTCGATGCCCACATCGTTCTCTGGATCTATGCCACCCTTTCCGACACCATGGTAGATCACGTCGTTGGGGCCGAGTCCACCTATGCCCTTTGGACGAAGATCAAAGATTTCTTCCTCGCAAATCGAGCTGCCCGGTATATGATCCTAAACCGGCAGTATCGTAACCTCAAACAGGGTGAACTCTCTGCCTCCGAATATGCCCGTCGCATGAAACTCCTCACCGACGCCCTCGCCGACATCGACCACGCCGTCTCCGAAACCGATCTCTCCACCCAATTCCTCCATGGCCTCGACAAGCGTCTCGACACCATCCGCGTCGTCCTCGGCGACCAAGGGCTTCCCTTCGACACGGTCCTCTCCCGGGTCATCCTGGCGGAGGAATCCCAGGCGCAACACGCCGCCGAGGAGAGTGCCTCGGCGTTTGCCTTCCCCGGTGGTGACCGTGGCCAAGGCGGCAGCTCCGGGACAGGCTCTCGCGGCTCTGGTGACCGCGGACAGAGCGTTGGCTCCTCCGACCGTGCCCTGGCTCCTCATCATCAACACCAGCAGCCATCTGGACGTGGTCGTGGTGACCGCTCCGCGGAGGGTGATCGCGGTCGTGGCCGCGGCCGTGGCCGTGGACGCGGGCGTGGTGACTACACTGGGCGCGGCTCGTCCTCCCTGCCCCTCCAGTCGCCGTTCACCGGCTACTTTGCACCATACGGCATGGCGTTACCCTCTCCGCGTGCTGGCTGGGTGCCCCCCAATGCTGCTGGCGTGCTTGGCCCCCGCCCTGGTGCGCATGCCCAAGCGTACCCCATGTACCAGCCTCCGCCGCCGCCGTCGACGCCATATTACCCTCCCGCGCCACCGTCCTGGGAGCATTTGGCCATGTTACATGCCGCCTACAGCAACACCGGCGTCCCCACCCAGCCTGCCCCCGCGTGGTACTTGGACAGTGGAGCTTCCTCGCACGTGACAGGCACCCAAGGTACTTTCACCACGTCTCATCATTCATTAAAGCATGTTCCTTCTAGCATTCTTGTTGGTAATGGGCAACACATTCCCGTCACGGCCACCGGCTCCACCACACTTCACCCTCACGATTTTTGCCTCACGGATATCCTTGTTTCTCCTCATGTAGTCACTAGCCTTATTTCCGTTCGCAAATTTACCAAAGATAATTCCTGTTCTGTTGAATTTTATCCGTGTGGTTTTCTTGTGAAGGATCTTCGCACTCGAAAAGTTCTCATGATCTCCGCTAGCACCGGCGACCTCTACCCCTTTTATGGCAATAATTCAACCAAGGTGTCCACACTCCTCGCCACCACCTCGGACTTATGGCATCGTCGCCTCGGGCATCCCGGCGCTCACACCCTCTCCGCTATTTCCCGTGATTTTCTTACTGATTGCAATAAGGCCCCTCATGTACCATGTAGTGCTTGCCAATTAGGGCGTCAACCACGTCTTCCCTTTTCTTCCTCCCATAGTCGCACATATGCGCCCTTTGATTTAATCCATTGTGATTTGTGGACATCTCCTGTTGTAAGCTTTTCTGGTTTTCAATATTATCTCGTTATATTGGATGACTACACGCACTACTCGTGGACCTTCCCCTTACGCCACAAATCTGAAACCTCCGCGGTTTTGCAACGCTTCTTCACCTTCGTTCACACCCAATACAATGTAGTCATCAAAAGCATGCAATGTGATAATGGCAGCGAATTCATCAATTCCTCTCTACGCTCCTTCTTCTCCAACAACGGCGTCGCTTACAGTTTCTCATGCCCTCACACATCTCCTCAAAATGGCAAGGCTGAACGCCTCATACGCACCACCAATGACATAGTGCGCACTCTTCTCATCCAAGCCACCCTACCACCGCCCTTTTGGGTTGAAGCACTCCATACCGCCACATATCTCCTCAACAGACGTCCCTCCACTGCAACCTCGCCCAACACACCCTTCTTCATGCTCCACGGCGTTCATCCCGACCACAATCACCTACGCGTGTTTGGTTGCCTCTGCTTCCCAAACCTCTACGCCACAATGGACAACAAGCTCTCCCCTCGCTCTTCTCCTTGTGTTTTCCTAGGCTACCCACTCGAACACAAGGGATACAGGTGCTACGATCCATCCACACGCCGCGTTATAGTCTCTCGACACGTAGTTTTCGATGAAACTATTTTTCCTTACCAGCCACCCACCACGGGCCACACCGCATCTACGTCCACAGTCGATCCCCATGCATCCCCCTCTCCCCGACTGAATCTCTCGGATCCCTCGCCGCTACCTACCTCGTACGGGTCCCACCCTCCTGACTCGCCGCAGCCATCCTTCCCACCCTCCTCGGTCCTCATGCCGGCCCCATCCACCACCCGCGCTCGGTCCCCCGCCTCGCAGTCCATGCCCACCACGCCATCCAATCCCGATTCTCCTGCCACACCCACCTCGACCGACTCCTCCTCGGATCTGCCACCCGATTCGCCTGCTAGGGAACCAGCCAGCCCCACCCGATCCCCCTCGGATCTGCCGCCAGATTCGCCTGACCGAGCATCAGCCAGCCCCACACGATCCTCCTCGCGTTCCGCCCCAACCACTCCGCCAGCGCCACCTCTTCCACCGCATGCAGTTCCCGTCCGGCCACCCCAAAATGCACACAAGATGTCCACCCGCGCCAAAACAGGCTACCTCATGCCCAAACGTTTATTTCTTGTGGACGCCACCTCCTCCTCTATCTCCCCCATACCACCCACCTATAAATCTGCCCTCAAAGACCCCCATTGGCACAAGGCCATGTTAGAAGAATATCATGCTCTAATGAATAATTTCACGTGGTCTTTGGTGCCTAAGCCTGCAGGTGTCCACATTGTCACGGGCAAGTGGATATTTCGTCATAAATTCAACACAGATGGCTCCCTGGCACGGTACAAAGCTCGATGGGTTGTACGTGGGTTCACTCAACAGGCTGGCGTTGATTATGATGAAACCTTCAGTCCCGTTGTGAAGCCGGCAACTATTCGTGTGGTGCTCAGTATTGCTACCTCTCGGTCATGGCCAATTCACCAGCTTGATGTCAAGAATGCATTTCTCCATGGGGATCTCAATGAGACGGTTTATTGCTCCCAGCCGGCAGGGTTTGTGGATTCATCACGGCCGGATCATGTCTGCCTTCTACGCAAGTCATTATACGGTCTCAAGCAAGCACCACGAGCTTGGTTCCTTCGGTTTCAGGCATTCCTCTTGTCATTGGGATTTCGGGCCTCCAAGAGTGATTCATCCTTGTTCATCCTGCATCATGGCCACTCCGTTGCCTACTTGTTGGTGTACGTAGATGACATCATTGTCACGGCGAGCTCCTCCACCACCCTCCACTCCATCATTCACTCGCTCAAGTCCGAGTTCTCTATGACCGATCTCGGCCCCCTTCACCATTTTTTGGGCATCAACGTCACCACCAACTCTTCCGGCCTATTTCTTTGCCAACAGCAATACACACTTGAGGTTCTCGAGCGCGCCAAGATGCTCAACTGTAAGCCCGTATCCACTCCCATTGACACCAGTTCGAAGTCCTCCTCTCAGGATGGTGCACTTCTCTCCAATCCAACCCATTATCGCAGCTTGGCTGGTGCCTTACAATATCTCACTCTAACCCGGCCAGATATTGCCTATGCAGTTCAGCAAGTGTGCCTGTTTATGCATGCTCCACGCGATACTCACATGCAACTTGTTAAACGCATTCTCCGGTATTTGCAAGGCACCTCACACTATGGACTTCAGCTCTACAAGTCCCCCTCCATGGATCTTTTTGCATACACTGATGCGGATTGGGCCGGGTGCCCGGATACACGGAGGTCCACATCTGGGTTCTGCGTCTTTCTTGGCTCCAACCTTGTTTCGTGGTCCTCCAAGAGGCAGCCCACCATCTCTCGTTCCAGCGCAGAGGCAGAGTACCATGGTGTCGCCAACTGTGTGGCCGAATCGTGTTGGCTGCGACAACTTCTGTTCGAGTTGAAACTGCCCCCTACACGCGCCACCATTGTGTATTGTGACAACATCTCCGCTTCCTACCTTGCAAGCAATCCGGTACAACATCAGCGCACGAAACACATCGAGATTGATCTACACTTCATTCGTGACCGGGTGGCACTCGGCGAAGTACGGGTCCTACATGTCCCTTCGAGCTCTCAGTTTGCTTATGTTTTCACCAAGGGCTTGCCGACACCGGTGTTCACAGATTTCAGATCCAGCCAAAACATCCTTCCTAATGGTGTTCCGGCTGAGGGGGGGGGGGTGTTAGATTGTATGTGTACTCCTGTGTATTTTGTACCTCCAGCGGGTTTATAGGATCAGGACCACGTCAGGCCTGCGTGCCAATGTATAGGACGTGCGGTTCCATCTCCTCTCCCTCTCGCACATATATATACTTGTAATCTGTACAACAGAATCAATCAAGGAAATTGCTTTCCAACTGTCTCCTCCGTTGCTCCCTGGCAACATACTTCTCCCGGTCCTCTTTGTTCTGCGTATAAGGTTTGTCTGAAGTCAAACTTCATAAAGTTTGACCAACTTCATAGAAAAAATTATCAACACTCAGAATACAAAATCAATATCATTAGATGCGTCATGAATTCAATTTTTATATTGTATAATTTTAATATCATAGATATTGATATTTTGCTATATAAAATTGGTCAAAGTCGATAAAGTTTGACTTCAGATAAATCTTATATACGGAGTAAAAAGAAATGGAGGGAGTATAAGGTTGGCATGACAGAAAGTGCAAACAGATGACGGGGCAATGGGGTACTTAAAAAACACATTTCCACATTAAAAAGGTAATTTTCATAACAAAATACTTTCATATGCGGCATAGACAAAAAAGAGATACATACTTTTGCGCAAAAAAAAGCAAATACATACTTGAAAATAGGTCATTTTTTTGTTGTTGGGCCGGGAATTTTTTTTTTGTGCAACCTGCAACCATAATTTTTGAAGAATTTCAAAAATCCATCATGAATATGTATAAATTTCCACAGATTATTTTATGATTCTTTTTAAACTCGAAAATCATTTTTGAATCATTTAAAATAAAGTCCTCAGATGCCCTTGTCCACAGGAACTTCGCACTCGGTTGTGTGATGGCTTCTTGGCACTTCCACGTGGGCCTAGTTTTGAGAGATGGCTCACTTGGCTATGCGTGGGGACCTCTTTTTTTTAGATAAACTCGCGAAGCTTTATTTAAACCGTCCCAATGTTCATAGTTACAAAAGAGATCTCACCGGGGTGTCCTAACCAAACATGGCGGCCCACCCCTAAATTTAACACGTGCTTCGCTAGTTTGTGAGCGTCAAAATTCGTGCTCCTAAACTCATGAACAAAACTACAGCTACTAAATGAATTGCCTTGGTCCCTTATTTCATGTAGATTGCTCCGTAGCTCGCTGGGTTCTTCTGCTTGATATCATCTACCACGGTCTTGCAATCTGATGCAACATGGATACTCTGGATATTTAGATCCTCAGCAAGCACTAGCGCCTCACAGACAGGTAGGGCTTCCAGTGTCGGCGGGTCATAAACTCCCTTGACCACTATCGCGATGCACCTTGAAAAATTCTAATATGATCCCGACATACTGCTGCTGATACTCCTTGTCTCCGGTTCTGTGAAACTGCAACATCTACATTGATCTTGAAAGTCATGTCAGGAGTCTGGATCCATTGTGATATTCAGCCAATTCGCTGATCTGGCTATTTCTTTCCCGTCTCCTCAATAGTGGAAAGATCTCTCAAATAAACTTGGATAAACTGATGCCTAGAAAAAAGGGCTCTGAAAAACACCCTCGTATATCGCCTTCCGCCTTGCTTTCCACACAGATCAAAGCGTTACTGCTAGAAGAACAAATTGTTTCTGTGATAGTTCATCATGCAATGCAAAAATCCAGTTCCTTGCATTCATATCATTGTTTAGACTCATTTGTTCAACCAACGTAGTTTCGAAGAGGGACCATATGCACCTAGACATGGTACAGTCCAAAAGAGCATGCCTCCACGAATCCGCGCAGCCACAAAGCGCGCATAAATGAGTGTTTGACATGTTGCGATGGTGGAGGACGTCCATGGATGGCATTGAATGTTGTGCTAATCGCCACAGGAAAACCCTCAGGTTCCACGGGACCTTGGTATGCCATAGATTAGTCTAGGCCTTGTCTCTCGTACTCATGTCAGAAGCACCTGCATTTTCGTCCAACCAATTCTCCTGATGGTGTTTCGTGTTCATAACGATCCTATATGTTGACCTGACCGAGAACTTGCCACTCCTCTCGCCTGCCCAAGCCCAGAAATCATCGACGGCTCTAGTACACAAAGGGAGTGCCATGATAGCATCTACATCAAAAGGTATAAATGTAGACCGTATAAGTTCTTCCCTCCATGACGCGGTGGTGGTGTCAATCAGTTCCGTAACTAGCCTTGGGGGGTTTACCGAGATAGATGTTATTGGGCGCATAGGACCTACCCTAGGTAGCCAGTTGGTCTCCCAAATATTGATAGTACTCCCATCTCTGACTCGCCTTATGATACCTTATTTCAAAACTTCCCTTCCATCGATCACGGCTTGCCAGATTTGCGAAGGGTCTTATATCTTATATTTACTAATTGGAGGCACCATACGAGACTTCACGTTAATCCTAGAGGTAAGAAAATTACATCCATCAGATTGACTAATGACTTCTAGACAACCGTTTGATGATGTATGCGTCGCTTCTTTCACCTGCGTGCCTTGCATGACATGGACTCATGTCTTTCAACGTGGCTTGCCTGAGATGGACTCCACGTTAATCCTTGAAAAGTTAACTAAATGTCCCTACAATCTCCCAATTTGATATCTCAAACCATCAGATGGATAAGTTACGATGGAGTTCCTGGACCCTGCTCATGAGGTCTTCCCCAAGCTACCTCTCAAAAAAGAAGAAAAGAAAACAAATCTCCGCACAGGCTCCTGGGTGAACAGCGGCGGCTTCGTGAGACCGCTGCCCGAGTAGGGCACGCTCCTCCGTCCAAGCACTGCTTGCTGCCGTCGCCTTCGAATGTCCACAAATTCTTGCCGGCGGTTACGACGTTGTAGCAACGGCCTAGGCTAAGCTCCCGATGTTCAGCGCGTCTCCATAATGTACAGGACGATGGGATCGGAAGGCACCATAGCTCCTGAACAGCGTCATCGCTGCTGCCGCGTATTCCTTTTCTGCGGTTCTCAATATCAATTTTCCCCTTTGAAATCAATTTAGAAAAGGATTTTGATTTTTTAGTTTTCGTGTTGTGACTAAGGTAGAGCATCTATTATGCCCCTTTGATGAGTGTATCCAGTCCCATGATTATGGTTGATGCAGTTGCTGAGCAGGCATGCTGATTGCAGTTTGTTGCAAATATGGAGGACGTTGCCGTGGATGCTGAGCGAAGAAACTAGGAACCGGTGACGGGTTATTTACCTCTACACTGTTCAAGGTAATAATAGAAGCTACAGTATCCTTAAGTTTCTGCATGTTGCTCTTCAACGCCCACTCGGTAGAAACTGCCATAATCTTCAATTTCTTGATGTATACTCCAGCATGTTGAATACACCACAATATATCCCCAATAATAGGTTAGGAACTCGATGTATCTTACTTATATAATTCACCTTTGATCCCTGTTCACTTGATGTTTACCTGCACAACAACAACCTAGATTTTCTTCCCGTCATTGCATATTTGTTTGTACTAATCTGTAGTTCTTCCATCAGTTTTATCACTTCTACAAAATATAGACCTGATTCTCATTTTGTGCAGTCATGGACTGCAGATATAACTGACATTTGACAACATCTTCTGATCTTGCCTGCAGATGTATTATTATTGGAAGTGATTCAGTTTCCAGTCCGTGTAGATTAGTCATATTATGAGCTTATGGCTTATACACCAACCATTTTTTTATTCTTAGCATATGTTCAGCTATGCTTTTCTTGCGATGAAATACGTACAATTAATTAACAACAATACGTCAGGGATTATTGTTTTTATATGCGTGAAATACGTACAATTAATTTCTATTATAAAAAATCATTTATTAGTAACTGAATTAGAGGGATATCTATGACAAGCGAACCAGCACACAGATCGTTTGTAAATTGGTTTTTTATCCTCACATCTTGGGTTTTAAGTGACCAGCCTCATTTTTCTTGCATCGCACATTGGTATGGCCACGAGCTACATAAGAATCATATAGTGTACAACGATTTGTGTTGATGTCTGAAGAAAAGCTATCAAAAGTCTTCCGTGCTTATAATAAATCTCTTCATAGTAGAGCTGCCGGCCCTCTCCACTGCACATCACTCCGGATCAAGATGACTAGATGTGCAACCTTTAGGTTCAAAACGAGCAGATTTCGGCATGGTACTATTACTTACACTGAATAATGTCTCGGGTGCCTTACTTATATACAGAATTGTTGCATAATCACATGGTTTCATATGATATGCATGGGAATAACTTTTTTTTGTGAATCCCTGTCTTATTTTGCATCCATTGATTCATATGTTAGATGATAAATCTATTATATACGCTCAATATGTACGTACGTGAAATCAGATAATATAGACTTTCCATTGGCAAAGAGCATATTATCAGGTTTACCTTATCTCATACATTAAACCTTTGATTCGAGCTTTCCTTCATGGTAAAGAAAGATTTTACAACTTTTACCCAACGCCTAATTACCATCAGAATAGCGCTTAGCAACATGAGAAATTACTTATGTATATTGTGCTTCTTCCCTAAGCTATTTTCTGCCAGAAAACAACCTACTTCCAAGGTAATATATTTTAGTAGCTATATTTATACATACTGCACTATTTCCCAATAATACGCAATCAGGCTCTCTTTCGTATGTTTTTACACCATGATTGCCTGGCTAATAGTCAGACTATTATATTTTAGGTCCTTTTGCCATATTGTTAGCTAGAGACACTTAAATATTTATATGATGTACCAGATCATATATATAAAAACAATAGATATTTTTGTAGTTGAAGTTGGGTGGTGATTGTTCATAGGACTGTTCCTCACTGTTAACGACATGCTTATTCATCTTACAGTTCTCTTTTAAGCTACTACTTCTCCAAAAAGATCCAGCAAAAAAATTGAACCATTTTAGGCTAGGGTGCACAAGGCAACATGTATCCTACCATACAGCTGTTTGTGCATATGATTCCAGTATATCTATCCTACCATACAATATTGTTGCTATGGCACATCCCAATTTGTGTTACAAGCTAAAACTTGGTGTTTCATTTTGACAACACATAAATAACAACAAATTAAATTTACTCAGGTGCCTTCTTATGTTGTCAGCACCCCTTTCGGAGAATCCGGTGAAGACACTAGGTTTCTGTGATAATCGTAGTTGAGTTCAGTTAGACATGCTTTCACCTGCATTACAAATTCTCATTGTATTGATTGATTTTCATGCATCACAGAAATATCGTGTTTGGATTATCCTAAAGAATAAAACCTGAATGTCTTATTTGTAGTTACGACAATAGTCTTTCCACTTATGTTGCTACCTCGATAGACATGGAGGTTGATATTCTAATTTTGCCGCTTCCTAAATGCCCTGACAAGTTTTTTTCAGTTAATATTTTCCAGTATATTGTACAGAAGATGGACTGAAGCTAGACAATATGTTCAAAGTGTTACTATTCCTCCTCTGCTGTGTTTAGTTTGGTGTGACTGAAGCTAATATATATAGTAAGTTTGAAGCATTACTCATCTCCATGTTCTCTTCAGTTTGGTGTCTATTATCTTAGTTTGTAATGTGAAACTTACATTTTATGTGTACACACGGATGAATTTTTGTGAACTGAGAACTATACAAATCAATTTGTCATTTGGATTAAGTAGCAGATTTGTTCATGGCTTTGGAGAAATTAATGTAGTGCAAATTATGAATTAAGTATTGGGTAGGTATGTATTTATGCATGATGCTCTAATGTTCCCAAGCCAATGAAGGCGAATGCAAAAGGACAAAAAAAATCTTGGTCAAACATCTTACACCTCTTCTTTTTAGCAAAAGAATGGGAATGGAGGGACGACCCCCAATGGGCCACTTTCATCTTATTATCAGTGCGACATAACTTAAAAAGTAGTGTAGAAAATGAAATGAGCGCAAGCTCACTTAATGGAAACAAACATAAGCATTATAATTTTCTTTTATCTACATTTTGAGGTCATATTAAAATTTGTAGACAAATCAATTGGACGAATAATTGCAGTAAAAAGCTTCTCTAACATTGACACAAAAAAATGTGATTTAGTAGTGCAATTGGCCAAACAGAAATTATATAAATAATCTGTTACATTAAAGTTGCATGCATGATGAAGGCTATGTCTATATCAAAATATGATGAAATTTAGGACTTAAAACCTAGCCCGTGCAGTTGCACGGGTTGATGACTAGTGATTCCTAACCGAGCTTGAAGGAAACAACTGCTTGGGAAGTAGGCCGATTTAAGTATTCTTGCACTTAGAGAATTTGGATCATCAAGTATCTCCATGCCTGGCGGGCAACAATGCAAGGTTAAAGTTTTTGATGTCTCTGAAACCCATTCCTCCAAGATATTTTGGGTTGATCATGATGTCCAACGCCACCCACGCAGGTTTCCTTTTTCCTTGCTTGCTTCCCCACCAAAATTGCCGGATTATTGAGGTGATGTTCTCACACAATCCTCGAGGCAGTCTGAAGCAGGCCATAGAGTATATTGGGATAGCATGGGCCACTGACTTGATAAGCACTTCCTTTCCAGCTGATGATAAGAGTTTTTCCATCCATGCTCGAACTTTTCCCCATACTCTATCTCTCAAATACTTGAAAGTACCCATCTTTGATTGACCCACATCTGTTGGCATGCCGAGATACCTATCACTCAATGATTCATTGTGTACATTTAGAATTTATTTATTATTGTCTCTCACCACTTGAGGGCATCCCTTGCTGAAAAGGGAAATTTGATTTTATACCCTTAGTTGTGTCACACTCGGCAGGTTTGCCCCTACTTTCGGAAAACACTCGTTCTTGCCCAACTCACATTGGTTTTCTTATGATTTTGCCCTTCCGGCACGGTACCATCTAGTCAGCATCGTTTGACCGCTACCGCCGCTAGTTTTTGGACATTTTTACCCCTGTTGCTGCTAACCCTCAGTACCCCTTCGTCCTCAGCTAGCTCACGTGAAAAACAGAGGGAGGGAAGGCGTGACAAGTTTGGAGGGGGAAGCGGGAAGCGGGAGAGAAAGAATGGTGCGCATGGCGAGCTCGGGCTCATCCAACTTCTCACCAGCGACCAGAGAGGTAAGTAACATGGTTTCATTTCGTGCTCCTCCACCCCCATCCCACTTGAATCTAGGGATTTCTAGGGTTTGTGATATTTGGGGGAAATTTTACCTTTGTTTTAGGTCGATGGGGTTGGGATTGTGCAACATTCCTCAGAGTTTTATCTTCCCGACGAGTCCTATTCCGGCTTGGAGTTTTTGTCGAAGCATCACTACCCTAGCCATGGCCTTGTCCCTGCCCGTCGTGTATCATGGGGAGGTGCTAGCAGTGGCTGCCATTTTTTAGGTTGTCCATTAGATGTAAGTTTTTGTGAATTTGAGATAGATTTAGTTTTTATTGATTTGTTGTCACGCCCAATATGCGATACTATCCTAAAGAGACTCGAAGGTCCCACCAAGATAGAACCGCATATTGATACGCTTTTGCAAGGTGGATATCATTACATCAACATTACATAATAGATGGTGATACATACAAGAGGCAACAATGCCACATGAATACAACATCACAATACATAAGAGTAACATGCGACTACGGATGAACACAAACAGAAACTCAAACAATATCCACCCTGCTAGCCCAGGCTGCCGACCTGGAACCTATCCCCATATCGAAGAAGAAGCAGAAGAAGAACTCCAAAACAAGTAAGCATCGCTCTCGCATCATGATCATCGCATAACCTGCACCTGCAACTATTGTTGTAGTAATCTGTGAGCCACGAGGACTCAGCAATCCCATTACCATGGGTATCAAGACTAGCAAAGCTTAATGGGTAAGGAAGGGGTAAAGTGGTGAGGTTGCAGCAGCGACTAAGCATAATATGGTGGCTAACATACGCAAACAAGAGCGAGAAGAGAAGCAACAGAATGGTCGAGAAGCTAGAAGTGATCAAGTAGTGATCCTGAAACTACTTACGTTCATACATAACCCAAAACCGTGTTCACTTCCCGGACTCCGCCGAAAAGATACCATCACAGCTACACACGCGGTTGATGTGTTTCAAATTAAGTCAAGTGTCAAGTTATCTACAACCGGACATTAACAAATTCCCATCTGCCACATAACCGCGGGCACGACTCTCAAAAGTTTATACCCTGCAGGGATGTCCCAACTTAGCCCATCACAAGCTCTCACGGTCAACGAAGGATATTCCTTCTCCCAGGAAGGCCCGATCAGTCTCGGAATCCAGGTTTACAAGATATTTCGACAATGGTAAAACAAGACCAGCAAAGCCGCCCGATGTGCCGACAATCCCGATAGGAGCTGCACATATCTCATTCTCAGGGCAACACCGGACGAGACTAGCTACGAGTAAAACCAGCCCTCAAGTTTCCCCGAGGTGGCTCCACACGCAGCTCGGTTTGGACCAGCGCTTAGAGAAGCACTGGCCGGGGGGGGGGGGGCTAAAATAAAGATGACCCTCGGGCTCCAGGAACCCAAGGGAAAAAGGGCTAGGTGAGGCAAATGGTAAAACCAAGGTTGGGCCTTGCTGGAGGAGTTTTATTCAAAGCGAACTGTCAAGGGGGTCCCATAAATCACCCAACCTCGTAAGGAACACAAAATCAAGGAACATAACACCGGTATGAAGGAAACTAGGGCGGCAAGAGTGGAACAAAACACCAGGCATAAGGCCGAGTCTTCCACCCTTTACCAAGTATATAGATGCATTAATTAAATAAGAGATATTGTGATATCCCAACAAAATCCTGTCCATCATGGAGCAATCTTCAACTTCACCTGCAACTAACAACGCTATAAGAGGGGCTGAGCAAAGCGGTAACATAGCCAAGCAATGGTTAGCTAGGAATGGTGAGAAGGTTAGAGGCTGACATAGCAAATCGGGAGGCTTGAAGAAGAAGTGATAGGTAGCGCAGCATAGCGATAGAACGAAGCAACTAGCATAGCAATGATAGTAGTGAGATCCAGGGTGACGGTCATCTTGCCTGAAATCCCACTAGGAAGAAGAACGAGTCCATGAAGAAGACGAACGGGAGTAGTCGAACGAATCCTCACAATCGCAACATTACCGGAACTAAGAAGCAACACCGGAAAGAAACGAACAACATGGTAAACACACAAGCATAAACATGGCATGATGCACAACCAAGTAGGATGCATGTCCGGTTTAAAGAGCATGGCATGGCAAAGTGCAACAAACAACACTACAAATTAAGTGGAGCTCAATATGCAACGAGTTGCATATTGACGAAACACCACATCAATTATTTAGTTCTCTCTTGTTTATGTATCCAACAATATTAAATGTTGTTAAACATGACAAGGGGTGAAGCATAAGAAAACTACCTATCTAGGCAAGTTTAAATGAGGCCAGAACAACAAACAACAATTCCAGAAAATCCCCATGTGCATATTTTAGATTCGGTACTGTTCTGCCCTAAACCATATTTTAAGGTTGTTAAACAGGAAAATAAAGTGGACCAAGTTAAACAGGAAAATAAAGGGATCCCCATGTTGCAATTTATTAATCTACACATAATTCTAAGCATTTTACATGTTTCAATCATTTTAAACTGATGCACCATTTGTGAGTTATTAAATGCATGATTTATAGGGACTTTTCTTTAAAACAGCAGATCCTGGATAATAGATAAATTCACAGATGCTGGAAAAAATCCTACGCGGGCCGAATCTGGCTAGGCCAAGTGTACATGAGAGGGCTGGAGGGGGCTGCTCACCCTGGGCCACGGCCCGGTTGGTGGAGGCAGGCCGAGCAAGGCCGCTGGGCAAGGGCGCGGGATCGGTCAACGCTGGGACGACGCGTCTCCTCATTCATTGCAGGGAAGCAGGACGATGCAGAGGAGGCGAGCATGGCGCCGGCGACCGGGAGCAGAGCTCCGGCGAGCGGGGCAAATGGGCGGCAAGGTCTTGGGCATGGAGAAGCTCGGATCGACCGGATCCAGGGCGCGGGGAGCCCGTTCCCGGCGGCGGCGGGGCTCAACAGATTACGCGGGCTCGGGGCGACGAGGATCCGTTCCAGGATGAAGCAGCGGCGGGAATCCATGGCGACGGAGCATCTGTGAGATAGAGGGATTAGAGAGAGGGGAAGCCGAAGAACAGGACGGGAGGAGGAGGCAAGGTGCTGGCCTGTGGGTCGACGGCGGCGACAAGGCTGACGAAGTCGCGGAGCTTGTGCGCGAGCAGAGGAGGCTTGGACGACGGGACGGAGACGGAGCGCGAGGAAGTAGGGGCTCGCAAGGGAGAATCCATGGCGGCGGAGCTCCATCCGGTGGCCACGGCGAGGCTCCCGTTCATCCTAAAGAACAAGAGACGGCGAGGTGAGGTGGAGAAGAGGGTACACAGAGGGAAAAGGAAGGAGAGGGCGATGGCGGTCCTGCTCGCGGATGAGCTCCGGCGAGGTACGGTTGCCGATGGTGGCGCCCGAGGAGCAGCGGCAGTTGGGCACGAGGTGCTCGAGGAGGAATCGAGCGGGAGGAGCTCGGGGCCTCGGCTGCGGGATTGGGTGGATCGAGGGAAGGAGGTGTTGGAAATATGCCCTAGAGGCAATAATAAAAGCATTATTATTATATTTCCTTATTCATGATAATTGTCTTTATTCATGCTATAATTGTGTTATTCGGAAATCGTAATACATGTGTGAATAATAGACACCAACATGTCCCTAGTAAGCCTCTAGTTGACTAGCTTGTTGATCAACAGATAGTCATGATTTCCTGACTATGGACATTGGATGTCATTGATAACGAGATCACATCATTAGGAGAATGATGTGATGGACAAGACCCAATCCTAAACATAGCACAAGATCGTATAGTTCGTTTGCTAGAGTTTTTCAATGTCAAAGTATCTTTTCCTTAGACCATGAGATCGTGTAACTCCTGGATACCGTAGGAGTGCTTTGGGTGTGCCAAACGTCACAACGTAACTGGGTGACTATAAAGGTATACTACGGGTATCTCCGAAAGTGTCTGTTGGGTTGACATGGATCAAGACTGGGATTTGTCACTCCGTATGACGGAGAGGTATCACTGGGCCCACTCGGTAATGCATCATCATAATGAGCTCAAAGTGACCGTGTCTGGTCACGGGATCATGCATTACGGTACGAGTAAAGTGACTTGCCGGTAACGAGATTGAACGAGGTATTGGGATACCGACGATCGAATCTCGGGCAAGTAACATATCGATTGACAAAGGGAATTGCATACGGGGTTGATTGAATCCTCGACATCATGGTTCATCCGATGAGATCATCGTGGAGCATGTGGGAGCCAACATGGGTATCCAGATCCCGCTGTTGGTTATTGACCGGAGAGTCGTCTCTGTCATGTCTACATGTCTCCCGAACCCGTAGGGTCTACACACTTAAGGTTCGGTGACGCTAGGGTTGTGAAGATATGTATATGCAGTAACCGAAATGTTGTTAGGAGTCCCGGATAAGATCCCGGATGTCACGAGGAGTTCCGGAATGGTCCGGAGGTAAAGAATTATATATAGGAAGTGCTGTTTCGGCCATCGGGACAAGTTTCGGGGTCACCGGTATTGTACCGGGACCACCGGAAGGGTCCCGGGGGTCCACCGGGTGGGGACACCTATCCCGGGGGGCCCCATGGGCTGAAGTGGGAGGGAACCCAGCCCAAAGTGGGCTGGGGCGCCACTCCCCTAGGGCCCATGCGGCTAGGGTTGAGGGGAAACCCTAAAGGGGGCGCCCCCTTGCTTGGGGGGCAAGCCCCCCACCCTTGGCCGCCGCCCCCCCTAGGAGATTTCATCTCCTAGGGCTGGCGCCCCCCCTAGCACCCCTATATATAGTGGGGGAGAGGAGGGACTTCATACACCAGCCCCTGGCGCCTCCCTCTCTCCCCCCGTTACGTCTCTCTCTCGTAGTATAGGCGAAGCCCTGCTACTGTGACGCCCTGCATCCACCACCACGCCGTCGTGCTGCTGGATCTTCATCAACCTCTCCTTCCCCCTTGCTGGATCAAGAAGGAGGAGACGTCTCCCGTCCCGTACGTGTGTTGAACGCGGAGGTGCCGTCCGTTCGGCTCTTGGTCATCGGTGATTTGGATCACGTCGTGTTCGACTACATCATCCCCGTTCTTTGAACGCTTCCGCTCGCGATCTACAAGGTACGTAGATGCATCCGATGACTCGTTGCTAGATGAACTCCTAGATGGATCTTGGTGAAACGAGTAGGAAAATTTTTGTTTTCTACAACGTTCCCCAACAGTGGTATCAGAGCCAGGTTTATGCGTAGTTCTTCTTGCGCGAGTAGAACACAATTCGTTGTGGGCATAGATTTGTCAACTTTCTTGCCGCTACTAGTCTTTTCTTGGTTCAGCGGTATTGTGGGATGAAGCGGCCCGGACCAACCTTACACGTACGCTTACGTGAGACCGGTTCCACCGACTAACATGCACTAGTTGCATAAGGTGGCTGGCGGGTGTCTGTCTCTCCCATTTTAGTTGGAGCGGATTCGATGAACAGGGTCCTTATGAAGGGTAAATAGAAGTTGACAAATCACGTTGTGGCTTTAACGTAGGTAAGAAGACGTTCTTGCTAGAACCCTAATTCAGCCACGTAAAACTTGCAACAACAATTAGAGAACGTCTAACTTGTTTTTGCAGCAAGTGGTTTGTGATATGATATGGCCAAAGTTATGATGAATGATGAATGATCTATATGTGATGTATGAGATGTTCATGCTATTGTAATAGGAATCACGACTTGCATATCGATGAGTATGACAACCGGCAGGAGCCATAGGAGTTGTCTTTATTCTTTTATATGACCTGCGTGTCATTGAGAAACGCCATGTAAATTACTTTACTTTATTGCTAAATGCGTTAGCCATAGTAGTAGAAGTAATAGTTGGCGAGCAACTTCATGGAGACACGATGATGGAGATCATGATGATGGAGATCATGGTGTCAAGCCGGTGACAAGATGATCATGGAGCCCCAAGATGGAGATCAAAGGAGCTATGTGATATTGGCCATATCATGTCACGTTTATTATTTGATTGCATGTGATGTTTATCATGTTTTGCATCTTGTTTACTTAGAACGACGGTAGTAAATAAGATGATCCCTCATACTAATTTCAAGAAGTGTTCCCCCTAACTGTGCACCGTTGCGACAGTTCGCTGTTTCAAAACACCACGTGATGATCGGGTGTTTTATTCAGACGTTCACATACAACGGGTGTAAGACAGATTTACACATGCAAACACTTAGGTTGACTTGACGAGCCTAGCATGTACAGACATGGCCTCGGAACACAGAAGACCGAAAGGTCGAGCATGAGTCGTATAGAAGATACGATCAACATGAAGATGTTCACCGATGTTGACTAGTCCGTCTCACATGATGATCGGACACGGCCTAGTTAACTCGGATCATGTAATACTTAGATGACTAGAGGGATGTCTAATCTAAGTGGGAGTTCATTAATTATTTGATTAGATGAACTTAATTATCATGAACTTAGTCTAAAACATTTACAATATGTCTTGTAGATCAAATGGCCAACGTAGTCCTCAACTTCAACGCGTTCCTAGAGAAAACCAAGCTGAAAGATGATGGCAGAAACTATACGGACTGGGTCCGGAACCTGAGGATCATCCTCATAGCTGCCAAGAAAGATTATGTCCTACAAGCACCGCTGGGTGACGCACCTGTTCTCCCTGCAGAACAAGACGTTATGAACGCTTGGCAGGCACGTACCGATGACTACTCCCTCGTTCAGTGCGGCATGCTTTACAGCCTAGAGCCGGGGCTCCAAAAGCGTTTTGAGAGACACGGAGCATATGAGATGTTCGAAGAGCTGAAAATGGTTTCCAAGCTCATGCCCGGGTCGAGAGATATCAAGTCTCCGGCAAGTTCTTCAGCTGTAAGATGGAGGAAAACAGTTCTGTCAGTGAGCACATACTCACTATGTCTGGCTTGCATAACCGCTTGACTCAGCTGGGAGTTAATCTCCCGGATGATGCGGTCATTGACAGAATCCTCCAGTCGCTTCCACCAAGCTACAAGAGCTTTGTGATGAACTTCAATATGCAGGGGATGGAAAAGACCATTCCTGAAGTATTTGCTATGCTGAAATCAGCAGAGGTAGAAGTCAAGAAGGAACATCAAGTGTTGATGGTCAATAAAACCACTAAGTTCAAGAAAGGCAAGGGTAAAAAGAACTTCAGGAAGGACGGCAAGGAGGTTGCCGCGCCCGGCAAGCAACCTGCCGGGAAGAAGCCAAAGAATGGACCCAAGCCCGAGACTGAGTGCTTTTATTGCAAGGGAAGCGGTCACTGGAAGCGGAACTGCCCTAAATACTTAGCAGACAAGAAGGCCGGCAAAACAAAAGGTATATGTGATATACATGTAATTGATGTGTACCTTACTGGTGTCCGTAGTAGCTCCTGGGTATTTGATACCGGTGCAGTTGCTCACATTTGTAACTCAAAACAGGGGCTGCGGAATAAGCGGAAACTGGCGAAGGACGAGGTGACGATGCGCGTCGGGAATGGTTCCAAGGTCAATGTGATCGCCGTCGGCACGCTACCTCTATATCTACCTTCGGGATTAGTTTTAAACCTTAATAATTGTTATTTAGTGCCAGCTTTGAGCATGAACATTGTATCGGGATCTCGTTTAATTCGAGATGGCTACTCATTTAAATCCGAGAATAATGGTTGTTCTATTTATATGAGAGATATGTTTTATGGTCATGCTCCTATGGTGAATGGTTTATTCTTTATGAATCTCGAACGTGATACTACACATGTTCATAATGTGAGTACCAAAAGATGTAAGGTTGATAATGATAGTCCCACATACTTGTGGCACTGCCGCCTTGGTCACATAGGTGTCAAACGCATGAAGAAGCTCCATGCAGATGGACTTTTAGAGTCTCTTGATTATGAATCATTTGACACGTGCGAACCATGCCTCATGGGTAAGATGACCAAGACTCCGTTCTCAGGAACAATGGAGCGAGCAACCAACTTATTGGAAATCATACATACTGATGTGTGCGGTCCAATGAGTGTTGAGGCTCGCGGTGGCTATCGTTATGTTCTCACACTCACTGATGATTTAAGTAGATATGGGTATATCTACTTAATGAAACACAAGTCTGAAACCTTTGAAAAGTTCAAGGAATTTCAGAGTGAGGTTGAAAATCAACGTGACAGGAAAATCAAGTTTCTACGATCAGATCGTGGAGGAGAATACTTGAGTCATGAATTTGGTACACACTTAAGAAAATGTGGAATAGTTTCACAACTCACGCCGCGTGGAACACCTCAGCATAATGGTGTGTCCGAACGTCGTAATCGCACTCTATTAGATATGGTGCGATCTATGGTGTCTCTTACCGATTTACCGCTATCTTTTTGGGGCTATGCTTTAGAGACTGCTGCATTCACTTTAAATAGGGCTCCATCGAAATCCGTTGAGATGACACCGTATGAATTATGGTTTGGGAAGAAACCTAAGCTGTCGTTTCTAAAAGTTTGGGGATGCGATGCTTATGTCAAGAAACTTCAACCTGAAAAGCTCGAACCCAAGTCGGAAAAATGCGTCTTCATAGGATACCCAAAAGAAACTATTGGGTACACCTTCTACCTCAGATCCGAAGGCAAGATCTTTGTTGCCAAGAATGGGTCCTTTCTAGAGAAAGAGTTTCTCTCGAAAGAAGTAAGTGGGAGGAAAGTAGAGCTTGATGAAGTATTACCTCTTGAACCGGAAAATGGCGCAACTCAAGAAAATGTTCCTGAGGTGCCTGCACCGACTAGAGAGGAAGTTAATGATAATGATCAAGATACTTCTGATCAAGCCCCTACTGAAATTCGAAGGTCCACAAGGACACGTTCCGCACCAGAGTGGTACGGCAACCCTGTCTTGGAAATCATGTTGTTAGACAACGGTGAACCTTCGAACTATGAAGAAGCGATGGCGGGCCCGGATTCCGACAAATGGCTAGAAGCCATGAAATCCGAGATAGGATCCATGTATGAAAACGAAGTATGGACTTTGACTGACTTGCCCGTTGAGCGGCGAGCCATAGAAAATAAATGGATCTTTAAGAGGAAGACAGACGCGGATGGTAATGTGACCATCTATAAAGCTCGGCTTGTCGCTAAGGGTTATCGACAAGTTCAAGGGGTTGACTACGATGAGACTTTCTCACCGGTAGCGAAGCTGAAGTCCGTCCGAATCATGTTAGCAATTGCCGCATTCTACGATTATGAAATATGGCAAATGGACGTCAAAACGGCATTCCTTAATGGTTTCCTTAAGGAAGAATTGTATATGATGCAGCCGGAAGGTTTTGTCGATCCTAAGAATGCTGACAAGGTGTGCAAGCTCCAACGCTCGATTTATGGGCTGGTGCAAGCATCTCGGAGTTGGAACATTCGCTTTGATGAGATGATCAAAGCGTTTGGGTTTACGCAGACTTATGGAGAAGCCTGCGTTTACAAGAAAGTGAGTGGGAGCTCTGTAGCATTTCTCATACTATATGTAGATGACATACTTTTGATGGGAAATGATATAGAACTCTTGGACAGCATCAAGGCCTATTTGAATAAGAGTTTTTCAATGAAGGACCTTGGAGAAGCTGCTTATATATTAGGCCTCAAGGTCTTTCACAAAGCACATACCTTGATAAGATATTGAAGAAGTTCAATATGGATCAATCTAAGAAGGGGTTCTTGCCTGTGTTACAAGGTGTGAAATTGAGCTCAGCTCAATGTCCGACCACGGCAGAAGATATAGAAGAGATGAGTGTCATCCCCTATGCCTCAGCCATAGGTTCTATTATGTATGCCATGCTGTGTACCAGACCTGATGTAAACCTTGCCGTAAGTTTGGTAGGAAGGTACCAAAGTAATCCCGGCAAGGAACACTGGACAGCGGTCAAGAATATCCTGAAGTACCTGAAAAGGACAAAGGAAATGTTTCTTGTTTATGGAGGTGACGAAGAGCTCGTCGTAAAGGGTTACGTCGACGCCAGCTTCGACACAGATCTGGATGACTCTAAGTCACAAACCGGATACGTGTATATTTTGAATGGTGGGGCAGTAAGCTGGTGCAGTTGCAAGCAGAGCGTCGTGGCGGGATCTACATGTGAAGCGGAGTACATGGCAGCCTCGGAGGCAGCACATGAAGCAATATGGGTGAAGGAGTTCATCACCGACCTAGGAGTCATACCCAATGCGTCGGGGCCAATCAAACTCTTTTGTGACAACACTGGAGCTATTGCACTTGCCAAGGAGCCAGGTTTCACAAGAAGACAAGGCACATCAAGCGTCGCTTCAACTCCATTTGTGAAAATGTTCAAGATGGAGACATAGAGATTTGTAAAGTACATACGGACCTGAATATAGCGGATCCGTCAACTAAACCTCTCCCTAGAGCAAAACATGATCAACACCAGAATTCCATGGGTGTTCGATTCATCACAGTGTAACTAGATTATTGACTCTAGTGCAAGTGGGAGACTGTTGGAAATATGCCCTAGAGGCAATAATAAAAGCATTATTATTATATTTCCTTATTCATGATAATTGTCTTTATTCATGCTATAATTGTGTTATCCGGAAATCGTAATACATGTGTGAATAATAGACACCAACATGTCCCTAGTAAGCCTCTAGTTGACTAGCTTGTTGATCAACAGATAGTCATGATTTCCTGACTATGGACATTGGATGTCATTGATAACGAGATCACATCATTAGGAGAATGATGTGATGGACAAGACCCAATCCTAAACATAGCACAAGATCGTATAGTTCGTTTGCTAGAGTTTTTCAATGTCAAAGTATCTTTTCCTTAGACCATGAGATCGTGTAACTCCTGGATACCGTAGGAGTGCTTTGGGTGTGCCAAACGTCACAACGTAACTGGGTGACTATAAAGGTATACTACGGGTATCTCCGAAAGTGTCTGTTGGGTTGACATGGATCAAGACTGGGATTTGTCACTCCGTATGACGGAGAGGTATCACTGGGCCCACTCGGTAATGCATCATCATAATGAGCTCAAAGTGACCAAGTGTCTGGTCACGGGATAATGCATTATGGTACGAGTAAAGTGACTTGCCGGTAACGAGATTGAACGAGGTATTGGGATACCAACGATCGAATCTCGGGCAAGTAACATATCGATTGACAAAGGGAATTGCATACGGGGTTGATTGAATCCTCGACATCGTGGTTCATCCGATGAGATCATCGTGGAGCATGTGGGAGCCAACATGGGTATCCAGATCCCGCTGTTGGTTATTGACCAGAGAGTCGTCTCTGTCATGTCTACATGTCTCCCGAACCCGTAGGGTCTACACACTTAAGGTTCGGTGACGCTAGGGTTGTGAAGATATGTATATGCAGTAACCCGAATGTTGTTCGGAGTCCCGGATAAGATCCCGGACGTCACGAGGAGTTCCAGAATGGTCTGGAGGTAAAGAATTATATATAGGAAGTGCTGTTTCGGGCATCGGGACAAGTTTCGGGGTCACCGGTATTGTACCGGGACCACCGGAAGGGTCCTGGGAGTCCACCGGGTGGGGCCACCTATCCCGGGGACCCCATGGGCTGAAGTGGGAGGGAACCCAGCCCAAAGTGGGCTGGGGCGCCACTCCCCTAGGGCCCATGCGGCTAGGGTTGAGGGGAAACCCTAAAGGGGGCGCCCCCTTGCTTGGGGGGCAAGCCCCCCACCCTTGGCCGCCGCCCCCCTAGGAGATTCCATCTCCTAGGGCCGGCGCCCCCCTAGCACCCCTATATATAGTGGGGGAGAGGAGGGACTTCATACACCAGCCCCTAGCGCCTCCCTCTCTCCCCCCGTTACGTCTCTCTCTCTCGTAGTATAGGCGAAGCCCTGCTACTTTGACGCCCTGCATCCACCACCACGCCGTCGTGCTGCTGGATCTTCATCAACCTCTCCTTCCCCCTTGCTGGATCAAGAAGGAGGAGACGTCTCCCATCCCGTACGTGTGTTGAACGCGGAGGTGCCGTCCGTTCGGCGCTTGGTCATCGGTGATTTGGATCACGTCGTGTTCGACTACATCATCCCCGTTCTTTGCACGCTTCCGCTCGCGATCTACAACGTACGTAGATGCATCCGATGACTCGTTGCTAGATGAACTCCTAGATGGATCTTGGTGAAACGAGTAGGAAAATTTTTGTTTTCTGCAACGTTCCCCAACAGGAGGTGGTTGGCCCGATCGGGAAATCGAGGAAGAGAGGGTGGATCTGGAGGGATCTCGAAGGGAACTGGCTGGCGGCGGCTCGATGGTTCAAACTCCCTAGAAGTTAGGGTTTGGCCTGATTTAGACTAGGGAGTCTTTATATAAGGAAAGAGGGAGTTTAGGATAGGTTTGGACCCTTCGATCGTAATCGGGCGGTCGAGGATAAATAGCTTAGGAGAGTCCAACAAAGAACCAAAGATATTTTAAAGATGTTTGGGGATGATCCGGATCCATCGGTCATGACCGCCCGGGTCGGGTCCGGGAGAAGTTTTCGGACTAGGTTGCGGAGGTGGTCGTTGGCTGTGTAGAGAGGCTCAAACGGTCGGACAACAAATGAACGGTTTCTCTCGAAAGGGATAACAAAGGCAAGGGGGGAACGCGCAACTACGAACGGATGCAAGCTTTATGAAAACATGCAGATGCAATGCGCATGATGCTATGAGATGAAATGCAAGACATGAACAAAATGCAAAACAAAAGACAAAAACCCAACCACGAAGGAAATATCAAATCACATAGCCAGAAATGGCAAGAGTTGGAGTTACAATTATGGAAAGTTACATCCGGGGCGTTACAACACTCCACCACTATGAGAGGATCTCGTCCCAAGATCTAGGATGGCACCAGAGGGAAAAGGAAGAGGAAGATAAGAGGTAAACTAAGTTGCTTCTTCGACAAACGAGTGAAACCATGGACCTTGAGATGTTCAGCAAAATGAAAGAAAGAAAACAACGAAGATGAGCAAAGTTGAAAACACTCTGTTAGAAAAGAGGAAACAAGGGATACGACGAGAACCAAGAGGTTTAGTGATAAGATAGATATTGAAACCACTCCGGTTAAAACGAGATAGAGAAGGAATAAGATTGATATAATTTGGGCAGCACTCCGACTGAAAGACGAAGGTAAACTTGATAAGATGAAAAGAACTTGAAGAGATGACACAACACTCCGGTTAAATGGATAAGCATGAAAAGAACACGATCCTCACAATCCGAGATGATGAGTGAAGAGAGCAACATCACCATGCCTCCGGAAGAAACGAATAGAAGCTAGATCGTCGGAATAAGAGAACGGAGAAGGAAATGACAACTTCAGCCACAAATGAGCTTGGAAAGCAACCTACAAGAAGGTTATAACAGTGTTGTTGGAAGATCAATATGAAAGGATATGATCCTCATGGGCTTATGGAAACATCTCAAAACTTGAGGTGAAAATCCTCCACTAACGAAATCAATTGCTTGCTTGAGATCAACGAAGAGATGAAAACTTCTTCCACCAAGAGGATAAAGAGCAAGCTTGGGTCATGCCTAATCACCACAAATAGCAACATTCCTTAGGGAAGGCTTTAGGTGAAATATAACCCAATATAACTCCAACAAAAGATTGATTGGTTGAAAAGATCTCTTGAACGAACAGAAAATGATGGATTTAAATATGTCAGTCTTGAAAACTTGTGAATCATGAAACACGAAGGAAAATTATCAAGAATGGCATAACACCGCCTCAAAAGATAAGGTAGGAAGAATTGCACTTCGGATGCAAGATGAAGAATGCTTGAACTCCTCAAAACAAAACATGTGTTGGGCACCATGTTTATCTTAGAGTATAGCTTGGCGGGTCATAATTCGAGAGAAATCTTGAAGAACAATTGAAGAATGAAGAGAATCCTTGATGAACCACCATGTAGAGCCTCAATGAAGAACTCCGGTAATAAAAGGATGATAAAAAGAAGGAGAAGTTGAAAACAAAAGGTGAAGCCTTGCAATGATTTAGATGGAGCTTCGCGGCGATAATGCGGAAAACTTGGAACTCCAGAAAAGGAAAAGATGAAACACTAGAACCGAGAAATGTGACATGATGAATAACTCTGGAAAGAAGAAACTAGATCACTTGGATGAAACAATAATAAGAATTACGTTATGCGTATCCTTCACCAATTTAAATTGATGACAAGCAACGGATTTGGCATACTACTTATTCTTCTTGAGGGATTAAGGATAGAGATAGTGCAAACTTGAGAAGGTATTGATGGAACCACCGATGGGATTTGGAAACAACGAATGAATTGATAAGATAACAAAGGAAGTGAAAACTTGAATGAACCACCGTAAGAATTGAAAATGAAAGTAGCAAAGGCACAATTCACCTGGAAGAATTGGAAAACGAATGAAGATACTTGAGGGGATTTAAATACATGAGAACGAAGAGATCATGAATTGATTAGAGGATATTTGAACGATGCACCGATAAGATTTGGAGAACGATAGCTACACTCTGAGAATGAAGAATTATGACATGATGGCCTTCGGAGGAAAGAAATGGAAACAACTCATGAAATGCTGAGGATAGTAAGAAAAGAATTGTCACAATCAAAAACAATTATGAGGATGGCATGAAGCTAGACCCATGAATCTCTGGAAGAACGGGTAAGGATTTAAGAGGAACTCTTCTCCGGTCTTCACATGTTGAGAATGATGATGAGAACCACCATGACAATTGTTGAGGCACTCCGGAATCAAAATTGGAAAGGTTGAACCAACGATGAAAAGAATTTGAAAGATCTTGGAGAAAGACATATGACTGATGATAACCCATTCTTACGTCAAACTTTGAAAAGAATTTTAGAAGCTCCGGGAAAATTAGAAGAGTCAGGTAAGATCCTGGGAAAAGACCTATGGGTTACGGCCCACTCAAAAGAAACACCATTGAATGATTTAAAAGAGAGATTGCACTAGTTGAATTAAATGACTTGAATGAGATAACAACCTCAAAAAACTTGAATGGATTGAGAATGGAAACACGAATCTTCCAAGATATCTTCAGTACTCCAGAATTAAATGAATAGCGAGAGGTGAATGATTTATTGGTGCACCGGAATGAGAAAGCATTGTGAAAAGAGGAAAAGGGATAAGATCAACACCGAAAGCTTGAAATTGGATCCGCCGGAGAAGAAACAACAATGAAGGATGAGGAACTTGAAACTGTTGAGCATCTTCATGGGAAATCATCGGATAAGAACATCGAAAGAAAAGAATGAAGAGACTTCTCTCAAATAAAAGGATACATGATTAAGAAATCTGAGTCCTTGAAGAAAAAGGGTGGGAGGGCGGGAAAACAAAGGCAACTTGGGACAGATGGAACAAACACCGTTGAGAAAACTTAGAATTGATCTTGCGGATGTAGAAATGATCTGATCCACTTGAAGAGAAGCACACCGGTCGGAAAGAATTGACATGACGACCTCGTTGATCAAGAAGGATTAGTATTCACATAGCAATATGAGAACACCGCTTGAAAGGTATGTAATCAACACTTGACATTGAAGCAACTCAAATAACACAACTCAAAACAAAACAAAGGATTGGCTTGCAAAAATAAGCCGGAACAAATACACATGATAGAGATTTACCCAATCCCATATCAGGCATCTGTTGGAAAGATATTCTAGGAGCTACTTGAATTCCCACCTATAAACTCCCGAAACTTTTTGGTTATGCAATCTAGTGTTGGGGATACAGGGGAAGCAATATATCTCACCCAAACTAAAAATCCCTACATCCAGCTGTATCCATCCGTCAACACATAACCAAGAAACCTTCAGAAATCGTGTACCTCAACCTTCGAAAAGCATCCGTTATAGGAGCTATGGCATTACTCCCGAACTCCCCAGTACTAGGTGGCGTCGAGGTTATCTCACCAACAACTGCATAAAAGAGATTTTCGATGTCGGCAAAACTCAGGTATTCCAGAACTGCAACGATAAAATTGTGACGACAACACCTCGGAGCTCAACTCCCCGGAACACTGCCACAACCCCTAAATGTCAGGAGGCACCAAGAACAATGTTCTCGTCACAAGAATATTGGAACGATCCCAAGATACCCGCGTGATCCTAAAAACATTTGTGAAAAATTGAGGAGAGGAAAGACAAAACATCTACATCGAGAGTCCTCACCAGAGCGACGAAGGAGGCTAAGAAGTAAAAAGAATCCTACTTTCCGATATATATAATCCTAAGACTCAAAATAGTTTTCTTCTAGACTCAACAATGGTCAACAAGCAAGGGGGCTCCTATGGTCGGTCGAGGCTCTGATACCAACTTGTCACGCCCAATATGCGATAATATCCTAAAGAGACTCCAAGGTCCCACCAAGTATAGAACCGCATATTGATATGCTTTTGCAAGGTGGATATCATTACATCTACATTACATAATAGATGGGGTTACATACAAGAGGCAACAATGCCACATGAATACAACATCACAATACATAAGAGTAACATCCGACTACGGATGAACACAAACAGAAACTCAAACAATATCCACCCTGCTAGCCCAGGCTGCCGACTTGGAACCTATCCCCTGATCGAAGAAGAAGCAGAAGAAGAACTCCAAAACAAGTAAGCATCGCTCTCGCGTCATGATCATCGCATAACCTGCACCTGCAACTATTGTTGTAGTAATCTGTGAGCCACAAGGACTCAGCAATCCCATTACCATGGGTATCAAGACTAGCAAAACTTAATGGGTAAGGAAGGGGTAAAGTGGTGAGGTTGCAGTAGCGACTAAGCATAATATGGTGGCTAACATACGCAAACAAGAGCGAGAAGAGAAGCAACGGAACGGTCGAGAAGCTAGAAGTGATCAAGAAGTGATCCTGAAACTACTTACGTTCATAGATAACCCAAAACCGTGTTCACTTCCCGGACTCCACCGAAAAGAGACCATCATGGCTACACACGCGGTTGATGCGTTTTAAATTAAGTCAAGTGTCAAGTTATCTACAAACGGACATTAGCAAATTCCCATCTGCCACATAACCGCGGGCACGACTCTCGAAAGTTTATACCCTGCAGGGATGTCCCAACTTAGCCCATCACAAGCTCTCATGGTCAATGAAGGATATTTCTTCTCCCAGGAAGGCCCGATCAGTCTCGGAATCCAGGTTTACAAGACATTTCGACAATGGTAAAACAAGACCAGCAAAGCCACCCGATGTGTCGACAATCTCGATAGGAGCTGCACTTATCTCGTTCTCAAGGCAACACCGGATGAGACTAGCTACGAGTAAAACTAGCCCTCAAGTTTCCCCGAGGTGGCCCCGCAGGCAGCTCAGTTCGGACCAGCACTTAGAGAAGCACTGGCTCGGGGGGGGGGGGGGCTAAAATAAAGATGACCCTCGGGCTCCGGAAACCCAAGGGAAAAAAGGCTAGGTGAGGCAAATGGTAAAACCAAGGTTGGGCCTTGCTGGAGGAGTTTTATTCAAAGCAAACTGTCAAGGGGGTCCCATAAATCACCCAACCGCGTAAGGAACGCAAAATCAAGGAACATAACACCGGTATGACGGAAACTTGGGCGGCAAGAGTGGAACAAAACACCAGGCATAAGGCTGAGTCTTCCACCCTTTACCAAGTATATAGATGCATTAATTAAATAAGAGATATTGTGATATCCCAACAAAATCCTATCCATCATGGAGCAATCTTCAACTTCACCTACAACTAATAACGCTATAAGAGGGGCTGAGCAAAGCGGTAACATAGCCAAGCAATGGTTAGCTAGGAATGGTGAAAAGGTTAGAGGCTGACATGACAAATTGGGAGGCTTGAAGAACAAGTGATAGGTAGCGCAGCCTAGTGATAGAACGAAGCAACTAGCATAGCAATGATAGTAGTGAGATCCAGGGTGACGGTCATCTTGCTTGAAATCCCGCTAGGAAGAAGAATGAGTCCATGAAGAAGACGAACGGGAGTAGTTGAACGAATCCTCACAATCGCAACATTACCGAAACTAAGAAGCAACACCAGAAAGAAACAAACAACATGGTAAACACACAAGCATAAAGATGGCATGATGCGCAACCAAGTATGATGCATGTCCGGTTTAAAGAGCATGGCATGGCAAAGTGCAACAAACAACACTACAAATTAAGTGGAGCTCAATATGCAACGAGTTGCATATTGACGAAACACCACATCAATTATTTAGTTCTCTCTTGTTTATGTATCCAACAATATTAAATGTTGTTAAACATGACAAGGGGTGAAGCATAAGAAAACTACCTATCTAGGCAAGTTTAAATGAGGCCGGAACAACAAACAACAATTCCGGAAAATCCTCATGTGCATATTTTACATTCGGTACTGTTCTGCCCTAAACCATATTTTAAGGTTGTTAAACAGGAAAATAAAGTGGACCAAGTTAAACTAGGCATTTTTCCACCCCATTTACATATAAAGTTTATTTAAATTGGAGCTACAGTTATTTAGTTATGAAATAAATCGTTTTAGCATGGCATTTAAGCAAATTAATTCAAACAACACATTTAAACAATTTTAACATGGGTGAAAGTTTCAAATTATTAATCTACACATAATTCTAAGCATTTTACATGCTCGAATCATTTTAAACTGATGCACCATTTGTGAGTTATTAAATGCGTGATTTATAGGGACTTTTCTGTAAAACAACAGTTCCTGGATAATAGACAAATTCACAAATGCTGAAAAAAATCCTACGTAGGCCAAATCTGGCTAGGCCAAGTGTACAGGAGAGGGCTAGAGGGGGCTGCTCACCCTGGGCCACGGCCCGGTTGGTGGAGGTAGGCCGAGCGAGGCCGCTGGGCAAGGGCGCGGGATCGGTCAACGTGGGGACGACGCGTCTCCTCGTTTGTTGCAGGGAAGCAGGGCGATGCAGAGGAGGCGAGCAGGGCGTCGGCGACCGGGAGCAGAGCTCCGGCGAGCGGGGCAAATGGGCGGCAAGGTCTTGGGCATGGAGAAGCTCAGATCGACCGGATCCAGGGCGCGGGGAGCCCGTTCCCGGCGGCGGCGGGGCTCGACAGCTTGCGCGGGCTCGGGGCGACGAGGATCCGTTCCAGGACGAAGCAGTGGCGGGCATCCATGGAGATGGAGCATCTGGGAGAGAGAGAGGGATTAGAGAGAGGGGAAGCCGAACAAGAGGATGGGAGGAGGAGGCAAGGTGCTGGCCTGCGGGTCGACGGCGGCGACGAGGCTGACGAAGTCGTGGAGCTTGTGCGCGAGCAGAGGAGGCTTGGACGACGGGACGGCGACGGAGCGCAAGGAAGCAGGGGCTCGCGAGGGAGAATCCATGGCGGCAGAGCTCCATCCGGTGGCCATGGCGAGGCTCCTGTTCGTCCTGAAGAACTAGAGACGGCGAGGTGAGGTGGAGAAGAGGGTACACAGAGGGAAAAAGGAAGGAGAGGGCGACGGCGGTCCTGCTCGCGGATGAGCTCCGGCGAGGTACGGTTGCCGGTGGTGGCGCCCGAGGAGCAGCGGCAGTCGGGCACGAGGTGCTCGAGGAGGAATTGAGCAGGAGGAGCTCGGGGCCTCGGTTGCGGGATTGGGTGGATCGAGGGAAGGAGGTGGTTGGCCCGATCGGGAAATCGAGGGAGAGAGGGTGGATCTGGAGGGATCCCGAGGGGAACTGGCTGGCGTCGGCTCGATGGTTCAAACTCCCTAGAAGTTAGGGTTTGGCCTGATTTAGACTAGGGAGTCTTTATATAAGGAAAGAGGGAGTTTAGGATAGGTTTGGACCCTCCGATCATAATCGGGCGATCGAGGATAAATAGCTGAGGAGAGTCCAACAAAGAACCAAAGATATTTTAAAGATGTTTGGGGATGATCCGGACCCATCGGTCGTGACCGCCCGGGTCGGGTCCAGGAGAAGTTTTCGGACTAGGTTGCGGAGGTGGTCAGTGGCTGTGCAGAGAGGCTCAAACAGTCGGACAACAAATGAATGGTTGCTCTCGAAAGGGATAACGAAGGCAATGGGGGAACGCGCAACTACGAACGGATGCAAGCTTTGTGAAAACATGCAGATGCAATGCGCATGATGCTATGAGATGAAATGCAAGACATGAACAAAATGCAAAACAAAAGACAAAAACTCAACCACGAAGGAAATATCAAATCACATAGCCGGAAATGGCAAGATTTGGAGTTACAATTATGGAAAGTTACATCCGGGGCGTTACATTTGTACTCTCGAATGTTGATTACTTTGATCTGCAATTAGTTACCAAAAGAGTGTGAATGGGTTGTTTGGGTTGACCCAGCTCCTCCATTGCATGTTGCCCTTGCTTGCACATAGAGGTTGATGATAGTTGAATCAAATGTCACCATCTAAAGAAGGAAAACATCGAGCTGGCAAGGAAGAATAGGGCTTTGAAGAAGAAACTTAGAGAGAGAGAGATGAGATGCTGCTGGTGTGGGCATTGCTGTTAGTGGGAATTATTATGTTTGTTGTACTGGTACGGTAGATGTAGTTTATCGATGTATCTGAAGTAGTTTAGTATTTGAAGATGTTAATGGAACCCTATTTGGTTTCATGTAACTTTGTAGTTGAAGTTAATTAATGTCACTTTATCTGATGAACCCTAGTTGAAGTTGTACTGGTATGGTAGATGAAGATTTTTTGTCGATGAAAATCTTATGTGATGAGACCAAATGTGGATGGTAGATGAAGATTTGTCGTCGACGTCGTCGACGACAAATCTTATGTGATGAAACAAATCATATGTAATGATTGACAGGAAGTTGAACAACAAAATAGTGATGAACAAAGGAGATAACAGCCAGCAACACACAAAAAAGTGCATAACAAACATTAAGCATAGAAACACCAAGTGCATAATAGCTAGTGCATAAAGCACTCAGAAGTTCACATAGTCAAGTGCACACAGATAAACATCTAGTTCATAACAACATCAAAACAAATAGAGCACAATACTTAAACATCTAGAACATCAATTTTTTGCTCCTAGTGTTCTTGGCTGGGTTTGGACCTTCCCTTGCCTTGCTTCTAGTGTTCTTAGCTGGGTTAGGGGCAGTGGGTGGAGCTTCAGATGCTGCTGGTGCTTTCTTTGCAGGAGAAATAACCTTGATGTCTACATTGCTTCTAGTAGCTGAGCAGAATGTACTTGCTGGCTGCACCCCTCCACCTCTCTCCTGTTTCACACACTTGGGAGAAGCTCCTCTATCCGCAACTCTTTTATAGTTTTTCCTAGGGCTAAAACAATTTCAAACATGTCACAAATTGTAAGGTATGCATGAAGATAAATGGATTTGGGAATTGGACATACCTTACTACACTTGCTTGTGTAGATGCTTCATGTGATGGTTCCTTTGGTGGTGTCATTTGCTGCTGGACAACATCAGGTATTGGCTCATCCTCATCCTCATCTTGCACTTCTGCTTCTGCTGGATCATTAGTTGTAGGATGATCATCTACATTTTGTGCACCCAATGTTCTTCTTCTCCAAATGCTGGATTTACAGATTCTGTGCAGCCCTTGGCTTGGTCTCCATATCTTCCACACCTCTTGCACTTCTTCTTCCTAGCCCCAAGGCCCTTTCCTTCACTGCTAGCTCTAATCCTCTGCTTTCTTGGCCTGCCTGGTGCTTTCTTCTGAACAGGAGCACATAATTTGAATCCAGGATCTACAATGTCCCACTGTTGCTTGCCTTCCAAAGCTGGTAGGTTTTTCAGCATATGTAGTTCTAAACATCTCAACCAAGTAGTACTTATGGACATACTTGTCAATTGCACTAGCATCACCTCTTAGAGTAGTGATAAAGAAAAGGGCATGGATGCATGGCTTACAAGTAACCTGCCACTGTCTGCAACTGCAAGTCCATTTTTCCAGGTCCACTAGGTACCTCCATTCTCTCTTCTCTCTCTGTCTGTTGCAGTTATCTCAGCTTCTGTTGGGCTTCTCCTAACAATGTTCATCTCCAAACCTTTAGTTTTATCCATTAAATGCCTTCATTACTGCTAGTAAGATGTAGTGCCCAATGAAATGGTCAATGCAAATTATTTTTCTTAAGTCAAACTTCTCCATAATGTACTGCCTAATCTTGTCCAGCAGGTCCACTAGGTGTAGTCCCTTGTACTTCTGGATTCTGGAGTTGAATGATTCAGGAAGATTGTTGTTAACATAGTCAACTTTGCTCAACTCAGTGAAACCTGCTCTAGCCCAGATTTTTGTGTGGCGCTGCTCAAGATATTCGTTTACTTTTGGTCTACTTTTCAGTTGGTTTAGATGAAAGTTGTGCTTCTTGATGCTGTAAGTTAGTGAGCAAGGCCATAGATTGTCATCATAAAATTTCCCTTTGAATTTCTTGCTGAAATTTTGGGCCAGATGCCTCATACACTCTTTGTGCTCCACTCCTGGGTAAACATCATCAATATCACTCTCCAGTCCTTTGCAAGCATCAGTATGTATGACTAAACCTTCAGGGTGTCCTATTGCTCCTTTCAGGTTTTTGAAAAACCAGGTCCAGCTCTCAGTTGGCTCCACTTCAGGAACACCACATGCAACAGGAAATAACCAGTCACTACAAAAAAATACACTTTCATGATGATACGTGTTTGTCACAGTAGGTCGCATTTTCTGTCATGCATGTACATGCATGACAATTTTATGAAAGAATCAAGATAGTCATACCTGTGCTGTCGTAGAAGTGTTCCATGACATTACCAAAATTATCATCACGGAAGTGTCCACTTCCATGACGATAAATCACGCATCACAGAAGTGCTTTCGTCAAGGGTGACCGACACGTGGCATCCACCGTAACGGAACGCCGTTAAGATATCGGGTCGGGTTTTGGATCCGATAACCCGTTAACAGCCCGGACCAATGGGGATTTTCCACGTGTAAAATCATCATTGGCTAGAGGAAACACGTGTCGGCTCATCGTTGGGACAGATGTCATCCACTCATTGGACATAAGGCGCCTATGATACATCGACACGTGGCACGGCCCAACAGAGGCCCATTCCTGTGAAAAGGCCGACCCGTTTGACTTGGTCAAAAGGTGGTGGGCCGGCCCATGGAAAGCCTGTTAACGGCCTGTTCGCATATAGCCCAGTTACAGCCCGCCAACCCAAGGCCCGTTACACCCTATCTGAATTAGGCCCATTAGTGTCATCTAGGCCATCCAATATGATTCCATCCCGTTTTCACTTCCGGCCCATGTATGGCTGTCGTGGGAACGAACACCTATGGGGCAGGGCCCGTTTTCGGTCCGGCGGGGAGCGGAGATCGCACAAAGAGTGGATCGAGGCGAAGCACGCGAGCGGTTTTACCCAGCTTCGGAGCTCTCCGGAGAGATAATACTCCTACTGCTGCTTGTCGGATTGTATTGTGTTCTTGCTCAAGAATGCTAATTGCTACAGTACACGCTCGCTGCTAACGAGAGAGAGCACGAGTGCTTTCTTGTTTCGAACCCCCCTACGTTGCGCATGGGCCTCCTTTTATATGCTCAAGGGGTCACCAACAGGTGGCAACGCATGCAAGGGTACAAATGGAAAAGGGGTGGTTGGTACACCTACTTGTACAGTGCATCCTACCTAACCCTGACGGCAGGGGACAAAGGCATTAAATGCCCGTCTGAGTCACCCAAACAGTGCAGAAAAGTAACCGTTAGGGGCGCCACCGCTTGCCACGATGGCCATCTCGTCGTCTCTGCTTGCCACCTCACACCGCTAGCTGCACAACTTCTTGCCACGCGCGCCTGGGAAGGCCTCAGGGCGACACGTTGGTGGATGTGCTGGACCGCGGGTGCAAAGTGGTAGCTTTGCCACGGCAAGCGCCTTGCCGCAGTCGTTGTCTTGTCGCGTCCGGAAGCTTGTCGCTCACCGGACCTTGCCGGCACGCGAGGCGCGTCGTGGCAAGTTCCTTGAAATGCCTTGGTTGGCCTTCCCGGCAAGCTCCTCTTGCCGGGGCCTTGACCTTCCCGGCAAGCTCCTTCTTGCCGGGGCCTTGTCTTCTCGGCTTAAATACTTTGTTCTTGAATGGCTCCAAAGGAACCAACGGAGGACCTTGGCGGTCACCCGGCAAGCCTTGCCGCGGGGTGCTGCGACTGCCCGTGCACAAGTTCGGGATACTAGGGTACCCCTACTCTAGTACACCGACAGGAGCCCCCGGGCCTGGGCCACACACGGTGCCAAGCGCTGTTGGGCCAGGCCCAAAACAGGGCACGGGCACGCGCGGGCCTGGGGTATGCCGAATCTGACTCCGTATCCACCGCGCTCTCCCTTAACGACACGCGTTGAATGCGGCGTCGTGGGAGAGATCGTGGGTGGTTCTTTATTCGGAAAAAGCATAAGTTGTCCTCCTTCTCTTTATAAGCAGGGGAAACAGGGGCAGTTCCCCCACCTTCGCCATTTGCTGTTCCAATCTCGGAAATCTCCGCCGCTCCCCTCCGCTTCCAAAGCCGAAAGAGAGCAGCGCTCCGCCCCCCCCCCCCGTCGCCGCCGTCGCCACCAACACCGTCGATCTCCCCCACCACCTCCGCCATGGCTCCGAAAGACGGGAAGGGCGTGAAGTCGGCCGAGGCACTGCGGCTCGAGGCGCTGCAAAAGGAGCGGGCAACTTTCCCCTCCGAGCTCGCCGCGGCGGAGCGGAGGGAATGGTACTATCTCTTCTGGTTGACGGAGACGCGAGCGCACCCGCATACGAAGGTGCTCTCCGCGGCCGCTTCGAAATGGGCTCCAAACGGGTACCCCTTCTTCGTGCTATTCTTCTACTGCGGGCTCTGCCCGCCCTTCTCCGAGTTCTTCTGTGATATCATGAATACCTATGGGTTCCACCTCCTTGATTTCACCCCCAATGCCGTTTTCACCATGGCGGTTTTCGCACATCTTTGCGAAAACTTTGTCGGAGTCCACCCAAATGTAGCCCTTTTCCACCACTACTTCATGCCCCGGGTCGAGAGAGGAGAGCCCTTATCCGGCGGGATCGCCTGGATCTCGAGAACCGGCAAGAAGGAGGTGTATCTAGAGGGGGAGCTCCACAGCAAATGGGAGGAGTGGAGAGCGGAGTGGTGCTGGATCGTCGAGGAGAACCCGCAGCAGTTCACCGCCCTGCGCCAAGTCCCAGTAGTGCGCGGTGGCGATTGGAGGAGCTTGGCCGCGGAAGACGACAAGCTGAAGATCGCCACCACCCGGATCTTGCGCCTCGGGCCTGCCGGGCTCACTGTAGGCGCCGTTGGCGCAGACTTTCTTCGCCGCCGGATCGCCCCCCTGCAAGAGAGGAAGAGACCCGCCTGGGAATTTGGGGGTCCGGCGGACATCATGAGGCTGCGCCCGGGCCTCAATTTCAATTTCACTGTCATGGAGTTGGACGCGATGCTTAAGGAGTTGTTCAAGCATGACTCTCAGCATCCCGAATGGTTCGGGCTGCCGCAGGGCGTCGTCCCGTTGTTCAACAATTCCTCGCTCGATCGCATCCGCGCAATGATGCCGCAGTGCGATTCGCATGGGATCGTTCCAACTTGGCAAGAGCCCGCAGACGACGTTGTGCAGCAGTTCTTCGACGGCCTGGTGGAGGTGGCGGTCCACGCCGACGAACAGAGGCTCCTCACCCGCGACACCACCGAGGAGGAGATGCAGCACATCGCCACCAGGGCGGAAGAGGCGGCGGCAGCCGCAGCCGCGGGTGAGTTTGGGTTCACCATGGAGGAGGCAGAGGCAGCAGAGGCGGCAAGCCTTGCCGAGCGAGAGTGGCTTGACGGCGAAGAAGAGCTTGCCGCGCCTGACACCGAGTCGAGCGAGCCCGCTGAGGGTGCGAGCGGCCCGCCGTCTCCAGGTAACATGCCGCAAGCGGAGCCACCAGCGCAGCCCCCAGCTCCACCGAGAAGGCGTCTCCGCAAGGCCGGGGATGTAGCAGGGCGGCAGACGGGTCAGCAGCCGTCGCGCCGCGCGACACGCTCCGCCGCGACAAGAAATGTTGCCGCGAGAGCGCCTCGTACTGCCGCGGCAACTGGAGCGGGGTCTTCCCGGACCACCGCCACTGCCCCCGCCAAGCGGCCAAGGGATCCAACTCCTCCGCCTCGTCGCGCCGAGGGTGGGCCGGACTTCGACCTCTCCGCTCTCAGCTCCGACGAGGAAGAAGAAGGTTGAGAATCTTTGTTATACTTGTAGTTCTTCCATTCTTGCTGCTTTTGTCTTGTATCTGATCTGCTTTACTCTGAACCTTGTTCCTTTTCAGGACCCTGTCCCAGAGAGCAGCGAAGAGGGCCAAGGTTCCGGTGGTTATCATCGAGGACGAGCCCACCGCGACGGCAGGGGGTGCGCCCGAGACCACCTTGCCGGAACCGGCAACTACTCCCCGAAGCAGCCCCCAGCGCATCCCCCAGCGTAAGTATACAGTTTACTTCCCGCTGTTGGGTGCGCACGGGTGTTCTTTCTTTTGCTGACATCTGACTATTGGTTTGTTCGTGTAGGAGCAGAACAGCTTCACCAGGAGGGCTCGGAAACCGCCTCCGACGTGCCATCTGCTTCAACTACACCGCCAAGGGAACGTTCTCCGGCAAGGGAGAAATCTCCGGCAAGGGAGAAATCTCCGGCAAGGGACAGCGCCAACGACCCCCCGGTGGTGGAGCCCATGACTGTGGATCCCAGTACAGGTAACCCTCTTGCCTGAAGTCTCCCTTGGGTTCTTCTTTTGATTTTCTTTTTGAATATTTGCTTGACTTTTCTTCCTCTTCCGGCCCTCAGATCCACCTTCCACAGAGCCGATGGAGACCGAGGCCACCGGCAAGGAGAACGCGCGCGGCAACACTGACGACGCCGCCGCCACCGAAGAAGAGGCCGGCGTTGATGATCTCTCCGGCGACGAGGCCGCCAAAGCTGCTGGCGTAGGAGCTGGCGAGGGGTCCGGCGATCGCACTGACGACACTGAGGCCGCAGGAGCGCAAGGCGCTACGCCGATCGCCGATCCCTCCGCTGCTGATGCAGCGCCAGGCTCCGAAGAGCCCCAGCCCGGCGCCTACTTGAAGGCCGGCGACGGTGTCTTCATCAAGCTCCCCTGGGCATCGAGCTCCATGGCGCCGGTCGAAGGAGTGACTTTTGATGGAGAAGTGCTCGCCTCCGCTGGGTTGACACTGGTTGACGCGCCAAGCAGCAGCAGTGGCGAGTCTGAGGAGGAGCAGCTGCTCCGGAAGCTAGTGTCGCTCTACCGCGCCCGACAAGCCAAGGTGGAATCCCGGGAAGCGCTTGTCGCGCAGGCGCGAGCAGACATTGAGAAGTGCACGGAGGAGCTCCGGGAACGCAATCAGGAAGCTCTCCGGTCCATTGCAGAGGAGCGGGCGCAGCTCGTTGAGGTGCGGAAAGACTTCCTCCTCGAGAAGGCTGAAGCCGAAGAGCAGCAGCGGCTTGCCGCTGAGGAGCTATTTGCGCGGGAAGGTGTGCTGTCGCAGCGGAAGGTTAACCTTGACAGCCACGAGGAGGATCTTGCCGCGCGCGAGCAAACGCTTGGTGGGGCTCTCAAGGAAGCAAAGGACGCGGCCGCAGCTGCCGAGGCCGCCAAGAAGGAGCTGGAGACAAAGGTAGCGCGGCTGGAGGCCGATCTGAAGGCGAGCGGAGAAGAGCTTGCCGTGCTTAAGCGTGAGCACGAGAAGGACGCCCTCGCCCATGGTGAGCTGCAGGGTCAACTCGTCGAGAAGGGCAAGGAGCTGAGCGCCGCCAAGGACTCCAATGCTGATTTTGAGTTGAAGCTGGCCACTTTGACTCGGACGCTGGACGACGCCAAGGAGCGGGAGGTGGCCTTGAAGGAGGAAATCAAGGGCAACGAAGCGCTGTTGACGAGGCCCGCCGAAACCCAGAACACCTTTAGGGAGACGGTGGAGCTCTGGACGGAGGCCCTCGTGAACATCGCTGCAGTCATCGACGAGGAGCTGGTGCAGCTGGGGGTGGAGGATCTCGGGTACTCCTCCGAAGAGAACCTCCAGCCCAGCGCCAAGCTCACTCTATTCTTCAAGGGCGTGGCGACGACCCTCCAGCGACTCCGGGAAAAGATCCCAAAGCAGCTGGCCGACGAGTCGCGCACGATCTGTGCCAGAGTTCTGGAGAAGGTGTTGGTGAAGGTGGCCTTCCGCAACCCAGGCCTCAACCTCACCAACGTCCTCAAGAAGCTGCCGGCAGAAGCTGATTTGGAAGCGCTCAAGGCCCTTGTCGCACCCATTGTGGACAAGGTGAATGAGGTCAGGAGGGTCGATGGTGGCCGCGTAGATTAGGCCGCCCGTTTTCTTCTTTTCTTGCTGCTGCTAGTCATCTTACGATAATAATCCGTTAGAGCTGCGGCAAGCTATCTTGTAATATAACTTTATTTTGGGTATCGACTGCTACGTTATTTCCTTTACTTGATTCCTTCCTTTGTATGTTTTAGCCCTACGCTTTTAGGGAACTTGCCGGCGTAGGCACCCTTGCCGCAAGCGCTGAGTGTGGAACATCAGCAGCCTGCTGGCGGTGCCGCTACTGACAAGAAACCTTGTCGCAACTAGTCGCAGCACACTTAAATTGTTGAGTGGACTCGAAACAAAGTAAGGGCGCAACTAGCTACGAGTTGGTTCCTCCGCACACAGGTTTTCCATACAAAGCACGGTCGTTCAAGGAAGATAACTTAAAAATTTTAAAACTGATTGCTCAAACTTTGGTAACTTAGCTTTTATGTCGTTTGCTTCCCGGTAAGGCGATACTTGCTTGGACGACGCCTGGTCCACACCATTATCTTCTCCTCCCCCTGGGGTAGGTGCTGCACAAGGTGTTAGATAATACATGCAAGAAATAGAAAGCATGAAATTGACAAGATGTGCGGAGCCTATGAGCTTTATTTATGCATGGGGTCTGCGCCCGGCTTTGTACAAAGGGTTACATGCAACAGCGGCAAGGCTTGTACAAAAGGTGGTTGCCGGAACAGGTTCCGGCAACCGCGCCTTACGGGTAAAACTTACGAAGATGCTCAATGTTCCAGGAGTTGCTCACCGGAAAGCCATCTTCGGTCTCAAGGCGGACAGCGCCAGGCCTAGTGACTCGTTTCACCCGGTAAGGGCCTTCCCACTTCGGCGTCAACTTGTTTGAATTCTTGGCGGACTGAATGCGCCGAAGAACAAGGTCGCCTTCCTCGAGACTTCTGGCATTAACTTTGCGGCTATGGTAGCGATGCAAAGCTTGCTGGTAGCGAGCAGTTCGTACAGCAGCCTGAAGACGGTCTTCCTCAAGGAGCAGCGTGTCATCTTGTCACAGCTGCTCTTGCTCAAGCTCATCATAAGCGAGCACTCGAGGTGACTCGTATACGAGTTCCGTGGGGAGAACTGCCTCCGCTCCATAGACTAGAGAGAAAGGTGTCTGTCCAGTGGCTCGATTCGGCGTCGTCCTGATCGACCAAAGAACCACCGGTAGCTCCTCGATCCAGTTTTTTCCGCACCTGTGCAGCCTGTCGAAAGTCCTGGTCTTGAGCCCGCGCAGCACTTCAGCATTTGCTCTCTCCGCTTGACCGTTGCTTCTCGGGTGAGCAACAGAAGCGAAGCAGACCTTGGCGCCAAGATCTTGGACGTACTGCATGAAGGTGCGGCTCGTGAATTGTGTGCCGTTGTCGGTGATGATCCTGTTAGGGACTCCTAAACGGCAAACAATCGACCTGAAGAACTTGACTGCTGACTGTGCTGTCACCTTCCTCACTGCTTCCACTTCCGGCCACTTTGTGAACTTGTCGATTGCAACGTACAAGTACTCAAAGCCCCCGACAGCTCGGGGGAAGGGGCTGAGGATGTCGAGCCCCCAGATCGAAAATGGCCAGGATAAAGCGATCGTCTGGAGAGCTTGAGCTAGTTGGTGTATCTGCTTGGAATGGAACTGGCACGCTTCACACCTGGTTAGTTGTGTAGTTGCATCCTGGAGGGCTGTCGGCCAAAAGAAACCTTGCCGGAATGCTTTGCCGGCAAGTGCTCTTGCGCCAATGTGGTGACCACATATGCCTCCATGTATCTCCGCCAACAGCTTTTGTCCGTCTTCCCGGGGAATACACTTCAATTTCACACCGTTGAGCCTTCTTCTGTACAGTGTGTCGTTGACAAACTGGTACATACTTGACTGCCAGGCTACTCTCTCCGCTTCTTCTTGCTCTTCGGGAAGTTCTCCTGTCTGAAGGAAATGGACAATCTGCTGTGCCCATGCTGGAGCTTGCGGCTCGACAACAAGGACTAAAGGCACATATGCTGCTGCGGGAACATCCGCTTCTACGACGAGAACCTGCGGCTCAGCCGGAGCTTGATGTTCCCCGGCAAGCTTGCCGGAGCAAAACTTGTCGGGAGCGTCTTCTTCAACGGAACAAACCCTAGGGCTCGCCGGAGCAGACTGCTCCTCAGCACCCTTGGTGTTGATCTTGGGGACCTTCTTGGCGGCGGCTTCGGGGAGCTCTGCCGAAAAATAGCCACCAGAGACCACCTTCCTCTTCTTGCTCTGTCCAGTCGATGGCGTTACAGACGGTTGAGTCAGTTTGAGCACAAAGATCCCTGGTTCCACAGGTAACTTAAGTGCGGCGCACTTTGACAGGCCATCGGCAATGTCGTTCTGAGCTCTCGGAACATGTTCCATCTGTAGGCCGTCAAAGTGCTCTTCTAACTTTCTCACTTCATCAACGTAAGCTTCCATCAACGGACTCTGATAATTCTTGTTCACTTGGTGGACGACAAGCTGCGAGTCACCCCTGACAATGAGCTTCTTGATCCCAAGGTCTGCCGCGATCCTGAGACCGGCAAGCAAACCTTCATACTCTGCAGTATTGTTCGTTGCTTGCTCTTTGGGAAAGTGCATCTGGACTACGTACTTGAGGTGCTCTCCGGTGGGCGCGACAAGCAGCACGCCCGCACCGGCGCCTTGCAGCGAAAAGGCACCATCAAAGTACATCAGCCACTCTTTGCTTGCTTCCTTGACGGGGATGCTCGTTTCTGGAATTTCTTCATCTGGTGTTGGCGTCCACTCTGCTATGAATTCTGCCAATGCTCGGCTCTGGATAGTTGAAGTGCTTTCAAACTTAAGGCCAAAGCTTGATAGTTCCAGCGCCCACTCGACAATCCTGCCTGTTGCTTCTGGATTCTGCAGTATCCTCTTCAGCGGAAAGCGAGTGACAACCGTGATCTCATGTGCTTGGAAGTAATGGCGCAGCTTTCTCGAGGCGATGAGAAGGCCGAAAAGCAATGTCTGCACACTAGAGTACCTTGTCCTAGCCCCCTGCAAAAGGGAACTAACAAAGTAAACTGGGCGCTGCACCATTTTCTTCTGCACCTCCTCATGTGCCTGCGCAGTTCCATCCTTGTCGGGACCAGAGCTTGTCGGCGAAGCCCCCTGCTTGTCGCTGGATGCATCTGCCATGGTTGCCGGCTCATCATCCGCCTCCCTCTCTGCTACTAACGCAGCACTAACCACTTGATTGGTTGCCGCTATGTACAGCAGCAACTTCTCTTGTGGCATAGGTGCGACAAGTATTGCAGTGGAGGACAGGTATCTCTTCAAGTCCTGCAGCGCAGCCTCCTCTTTCGGAGTCCATTTCATTGGACCTGCCTTTTTCAAAATTTTGAAAAATGGCAGGGCGTGCTCAGCAGACTTAGAGATAAACCTGCTGAGAGCAGCCACGCAACTGGCAAGCCTTCGTACATCCTTGACGCGCTTTGGTGCTTCAATCTGCTCAATGGCCTTGATCTTGTCGGGATTGGCTTCTATTCCCCGCTGAGACACAAAGAACCCGAGAAGCTTGCTGGAAGGAACTCCAAACACGCACTTCTCGGGGTTAAGCTTGAGGTTGATCTTGCGCAGATTTGCAAAGGTCTCGTCTAAATCTTGAATCAGTGTTGCCTTGTCCTTGCTCTTGACCACTATGTCATCCATGTAGGCTTCTACATTTCTGTGTATCTGCGGCTCAAAAGCGTGATGGACTACTCTTGCAAATGTTGAACCAGCATTCTTCAAACTGAAGGGCATCCGTACAAAACAGTATGTGCCACATGGAGTGATGAATGCGGTCTTCTCCTCATCCTCTTCTGCCATGAAGATCTGATGGTATCCTGAGTATGTGTCAAGAAATGAAAGCAAGTCACATCCAGCCGTGGAGTCAACAATCTGGTCAATGCGCGGCAAGGGAAATGGGTCCTTGGGACAAGCTTTATTAACATCAGTAAAGTCAACACAAAGCCTCCATTTCCCGTTTGCCTTGCGCACGACTACAGGATTGGCCAACCACGTAGGATGGAGCACTCCTCTGACAAGGCCTGCTGCTTGCAATTTCTTGATCTCTTCTACAATGAATTCTTGGCGCTCCACTGCTTGTTTCCTGACTTTCTTCTTGACGGGCCGCGCATGAGGACAGACGGCAAGGTGGTGCTCAATTACTTTCCTGGGAACACCGAGGATGTCAGACGGTTGCCACGCAAACACGTCGACATTCGCCCACATGAAAGCAACGAGCGTGCTTTCCTATTTAGGGTCGAGCGTGGCACTGATGGTGAAGGTACCACCAGTGCCGTCCTCCTTGGCGGACACCTTCTTGGTCTCTGGTGAAGCTGTCTTCGTCTTCTTACACTTGCCGGTGGAGCTCGATGGTGCGTCCTCGACGGTAGCGCAGCACTCCGAAGAGGTGCGCTTGCCGGAGTGGGCATTAGAGCTCTTGTCGGACTCGGTCTTCTTCTTCCCGGCAAGTGTCTTGCGATCTGCTGCGGCTGCTGCTTCTCGGTAAATCTTGTCGATGCAGATAAGGGCATCTTTCTTGTCGCCAGGGACAGAGACGCTTATCGGACCTGGCATCTTCAGTACATTATACGCATAGTGAGAGGCGCCATGAACTTGGTGAGTGCTGGACGGCCGAGTATCCCATTGTAAGGTAATGGAAAATCAGCGACGTCAAAAGTGACCCTCTCAGTTCTAAAGTTCAGCTCGCTGCCAAATGTTACCGGCAACGTGATCTTCCCTTTCGTCTTGCTCCTTCCCGGGTTGATTCCTTGGAATGTACCGGTCTCTTCGAGCTCACTGTCAGGGATCTGGAGCTTCTAGAGTACCGTGGAGGAGATCAAGTTCAAGCCGGCCCCACCATCAACTAGCATCTTAGTGACCTTGAGGTTGCGGATAGTTGGTGAAACCAGCATCGGCAAGCACCCGACCGCAGTTATGCGATCAGGGTGGTCCTCAATATCAAAGATGATAGGCGTGCTGGACCACTTCAGAGGCTTGCGTGACTCGACGGGCGGTTCTGCCGCATTGACTTCCCGCACCCACTGCTTGAGCTGGCGGTGCGAAGTATGCAGAGAAGCACCACCGTCAACGCATAGAACCTCTGTGGCTTTCTGGAACTCCTGCTGATCGGCCTCGTCATCATCCATATCTTCTTCTTCGTCTTCATCTTCATCCTTGTCGCGGCCGCGGGGAGGTCTGTCTCCTTGCCGCTGCTTGGCCTTGCCGCGGCGCCCTCCTCGGCCAGGACGTTTCTTGCCGGATCCTCCAGTACCTTCTTGGGCCTTCTCCTTGTCACGTCGCTCGTACTCAGCTTTCTGCTGTTCAACAAGCTGTTCAACCTTCTTGCAGCTCTGGAGATCATGGCCCTTGGTGCGGTGGATCTTGCAGTACTGCTTGCCAGAGCCGTCCTGCTTGTCGGCTGCCGCCACAGCCTCGCCAGAGCTACCAGCTTTGGCTTTCTCGGCGCCACCTCCGTTGCCGGACTGCTCAACGACTAGCACGTCTTTGCCTTTCCTCTTCCTGTTGTTCCGCCGCCGGTTTTTCCTTGCCGGGGCGGTATCCTCACTGTTAGATCCTCCTGCTCCTGCATTCTCTCCGGGGAGTTTCCTCCCTTCCTCAGCACGCGCACACCTGTCGGCCAGGGCATATAGCTCACTGACGTCTCTGATCTTGCACGTCGCCATCTCCTCCCGCATCCTGCGGTTCCGCATGTTCTGACGGAACGCGCTGATGACCGCGGCAGGGTGGACATCTGGGATGTTGCGCAGCACTTGGCTGAATCTCTGAATGTACTTGTGCAGGGGCTCTCCTTCCTTCTGGGCGAGCAGATGAAGATCGCTCTCCTGGCCATGAGGCTTGTGGCCGCCTGTAAAGGCGCCGACAAACTGATGGCATAGATCTGCCCAGGAGGATATGGAGTTGTCCGGCAAGTGCATGAGCCAGGACCTGACATTGGGCTTGAGCTAGCGGGAAGTAGTTGGCAAGGATCTTGTCGTCGCGCCCCCCGGCAGCCTGCACCGCGATGGTGTAGATGCTGAGGAACTCCGACGGATGCAACCTCTCGTCGTACTTCTCTGGTACATCTGGCTTGAAATTTTTCGTACTGGGCCACTGGACTTGCCGCAGCTCACGAGTGAACGCAGGGCAACCCACCGTGTACGGCAAGTCGCCTGGTTCCCCTGGTGCATGCATGTCGACAGCGGGCCCAGCGCGCTGGTCTGATTGACGCCGCGCTTCTCTTCGGTGCTCTATGCGAGTACGAGCGTCCTCTTGCTGCCGTTCCTGAAGAACTTGGCGCTGATCGCGACGAGCTCGCGGATCCGATGATGCGGTGGAGTCGCTGTCGAGGTTGACCCGACGAGTCGGCGATCTTGGCCTTCGGGGTGGGGAGTGCACGGTGGTTGCACCCCCACCGGTCTTGTCGCCATCGGCTTGCGCCTGGGCGTCTTGCCGCGGCTTCGATGTGCTCGGTTGCCGGGGAGTGTCGCCGTTGGCGAAGCTGATGAGACTCTAAATGGTGGCCCTCCAATCGTCGATCTTGTCCGTCGTTGGAGGGTAATCCAGGAGCAGTTGGGCTCGGGCCAACGCTTCTTCTGGAGTCTTTGGTGGCGGTGGTGAACGGTGCGAGGAGCGAGATATGCTCGAACTTCTAACTGTGTTAGAAGGAGCAGCATCTCGTCCAGGCGACCGTACCGCGCTCGTGCCAGCATGTTGGCATGCATGCTGGCCTTAAGCGTCCCGAGATCCACCAGCTTGGCCTTGTTCCAACGCGCGTATGGTACTGCGGGCACCATGACGTTGTCGGTCCCGTGCCTCCTGAGATGGGCGCGGTGCGTGTACGTACACCGAGGTTTGTGCAGCCTTGTCCTTGGACCTGGCAGCATCATGAGCTCCCTCGTCGGTGCCCGTTCCTCCGCCGGTGTCTACCCCACCACCTGTCTGCTCCGGTGGTGGCGGGATCGACATGGACGGAGCAGCCACCTCCGAAGCCTTCTTGTTTGGTGGCATGTCGATGAAGATGACGAAGATCTAACTCGCGTGAATGCCGGATCAGGTTCACGCAACCTCGACGCCCCCTACGTGGCGCGCCAAAGATGTCGTGGGAACAAACACCTATGGGGCAGGGCCCCTTTTCGGTCCGGCGGGGAGCGGAGATCGCACGAAGAGCGGATCGAGGCGAAGCACGCGAGCGGTTTTACCCAGCTTCGAAGCTCTCCGGAGAGATAATACTCCTACTGCTGCTTGTCGGATTGTATTGTGTTCTTGCTCAAGAACGCTAATTGCTACAGTACACGATCGCTGCTAACGAGAGAGAGAGCGAGTGCTTTCTGGTTTCGAACCCCCCCTACGTTGCGCATGGGCCTCCTTTTATATGCTCAAGGGGTCACCAACAGGTGGCAACGCATGCAAGGGTACAAATGGAAAAGGGGTGGTTGGTACACCTACTTGTACAGTGCATCCTACCTAACCCTGACGGCAGGGGACAAAGGCATTAAATGCCCGTCTGAGTCGCCCAAACAGTGCAGAAAAGTGACCGTTAGGGGCGCCACCGCTTGCCACGATGGCCATCTCGTCGTCTCTGCTTGCCACCTCGCACTGCTAGCTGCACAGCTTCTTTCCACGCGCGCCTGGGAAGGCCTCAGGGCGACACGTTGGTGGATGTGCTGGAGCGCGGGTGCAAAGTGGTTGATTTGCCGCGGCAAGCGCCTTGCCGCGGTCGTTGTCTTGTCGCGTCCGGAAGCTTGTCGCTCACTGGACCTTGCCGAGACGCGAGGCGCGTCGCGGCAAGTTCCTTGAAATGCCTTGGTTGGCCTTCCCGGCAAGCTCCTCTTGCCGGGGCCTTGACCTTCCCGGCAAGCTCCTTCTTGCCGGGGCCTTGTCTTCTCGGCTTAAATACTTTGTTCTTGAATGGCTCCAAAGGAACCAACGGAGGACCTTGGCGGTCACCCGGCAAGCCTTGCCGCGGGTGTTGCGACTGCCCATGCACAAGTTCGGGATACTAGGGTACCCCTACTCTAGTACACCAACAATGTCCCATGGCGTCTTTCGGCCCATATGTGGCCCTTTGTAACTCTTGGCCCATTAACAACCCATGGTGAAACTGGCCCGCAATGAACAGTGTATCACTTTATACCCATTAATGGCCCGTGGTGAAATTGGCCCGTAATGAACAATGTATCACTTTATACCCATTAACGGCCCGTTATTCCGTTGGGCCATTTCCAGCCCATGTTATCTTTCGGCCTTCTTAGAGCCCATTTACTCTTGGGCTCATTTCCAGCATTCGTTTACTTACGACCCATTACTATCATTTTTTGCTTGTGGGCTAAATTCAGCCCGAGGTTACAGTCGGCCCGTTTGTGGCCCGTTAATACGTTGGGCCATTTTCATAGTGTAATCAAATATGGCCGATTAATGACAGCCCATTATGGTCGGCCCATGAACAGACAATTCCAACTCTAGCCCATTTATGGCCATAATGTGGTCTGTTATTGGCCCATGTTTGGCCAACCGATCAAACGGCCTGTAGAAGGCCCATTGATGATACAACCGGTAGAAGGCCCACTGTGTCTACGACCCATATAAGGCCCATTGTTTCTACAACATGTAGAAGGCCCATTGTTTCTACGGCCCGTAGGAGGGAAATGGTAACTACAGTAAATATGTAACCAATGGTTATTGTGGCCTAGTTTAAAAAAATAGGTTATTGCGGCCACTAGCAAACCGCGGAAAAAGAACTGCACTGACTACAAGCAAAGAAATAAACAAGACAATAAGGAAATAAATAAGCAAGCAACTTACGCTAGGCTATCACAGCTATTACACATATTACATCCACTAGGCGTCAAAGTTCGCCACCAGTGCAAATATAGGGAACACAACAGCATATAAATGCTGCAGTAAAACAAGTCCAGAACTGAAACCACTTCAGAAGAGCTCAAGAAACAATATCCTAGGTACCCATAATGTTGGCAAGATGCTTAGTAAGCTTATTAACTTTCTCTTATTTGGTGCTTAAGTCCTCCAGCACTTGCTATTGCACCAGAAAGTATGCATCTGAATTCTGCAAGGACTTCCTCAGTCCTTCGGCCTCTTGTCGCATAACATCTGATCGATGTCTTTCAACTTGAAGTTGAGACTCGAGAAGCTGAACTGATTTAGGCAACGAGTTCAAAGAGCTGGTGCCAGCAATAGTAGCCAATAACTCGAACACTACATCAAGACATGACTTTGGGGTTGTCTCAGTGTCTTCAATATAGTTTTTATCAGCTTTTGTGGAGACCAACAGGGATGTCTCACTATCTTGAACCTTATCTACATTACTTCCTTTACCATTGCAAAACGGGGTACTCTTCTCCAATATTTTATCCGCGTTCTAAAAGAGAAACAAACAAACACATCACAGGTTTACAATGTAGTATATGAAACTCATTTTGGTAAACCAGTTCAGTAGTAAGGTGGACAGAATAACAACATGAAACAAACATATATCTATGTAGTATGGTCGCTGTATGGTCTATATCATTCTAGTTTATGTTGCCAAATCAAGATAGATACAGTTAGAATCATATCTATTGAAGATAAAGCAGCATAGACAGAATATAAGTGTGGGAAACTACACAGCAATAACAACACTTGTAATGTGCATGGCATGAGAACATAACTGTTTACTCAATTAAAACTGAAATCAACATAGAGCAAGTTACAACAGCAAACACGTTAAAGAAACAGGTTTAAAACATACCTGTTGCGCCATTGGAGTTTCAGTTGCATCCTTCAAATTTGAAATTAGTTGATATGAGTAAATACAGTGATGCAAGAGCAAAGTAGTATGAACCATAGCTACGAAACTTGACCTGGGAACAATTCTTCTTCTGCTTTAAGCGTTGACTTGGGGTTCGGAGTGGTGGTCCTCGTGCTTTGGGCACTGCAGTTGCCTTACTAACTGCTCGTGTTTGGGTGCTCTGTGGTGGAGACGGTGATGTGTCAACAGGAACTGGGTTAGTATCTGCTGGGGTTGGGGTTAGAAGGGGTGTAGCTGGTTCTCTGTCCAACTGGGTAGGGGTACAATCTGCATGAGTGTGGGTTATGTGTGGTGGGGCTGGTTCTTGGGCAAGTACAACCGTGGTTCTATCTGCATCGACAGGTAGCACGATATTTTCTGAAGGCCGTGTTTTTACTCCCACAGATACTGCCATCACCACCTCCAATTGAAATGGCTGATAAACAAGAAAAGTAATTGAATGTACAGACATTGTAAGATAGACAGGTGCAATGGATAGCAGGGAAGAAAACATGGCATGAAATAATTCACATTTATGTTGTCTAACAAAACAAAATAGCAGGACATAATTTCACATATATGATGGCTAATTAAACAGGATAGCATGACACAATTTCACATGTATGATGGCTAACTAAACATGATAGAATGACATACTTCAAAATATGATGACTATGTAAACGGGATGGCATGATATAACTATACGATGTGTCTATTAAAGTGGTTGGCATGCCATAAATCACAAACATGTCGTCGATGGAAACATGATGGCATGATATAATTCACGGATAGAATGACATAATTTAAAATATGATGACTATGTAAACAGGATGAGATGATATAACTATATTATGTCTTTAGAAAATGGGTTGGCATGCCATAATTCAGATACATGCCATCTATGTAAATGTCATGGCATGACATAATTCAAATATATGATTTATATACTAAGGAAGTGAGCAGAGGGCAATCGCATATATGATGTGTCAACTAAGGAGATGGCATTCAATATTGTGTATACGATGTAAAAACTAAGCATTGCAATAGATCATATGCATGATCTGAGTAATATAAGTCTGCCAAGTTTGAGCATACACCTCAGGGGGATAATAGGACTGGTCATTTGCCTCTAAATCCTCCTCTGAAGAGCTATCTGTAACCAGCAAGATATCTGCTTCAGTAGGTAGCATTGTCTGCTCTGAAGACCTTGTTTTCACTCCAGATTTCTCCATCACCAATTCAAATGGCTAATGCACAGGAAGAGCAGTTGAGTATACAAACATTGTCGACAAAAGCAATGAGAAATACAAAAAAAGGACGACATGATATAATTCACATATATGACGCTTGCCTAAATTAACAGCATGGCATTGCATAATTCACATTATAATGCCTTGCAACAAGATAACATTGCATAATTCACATATATAATGTCTTGCAACAAGATGGCATTGCATAATTCACATATATGGTAATTAGACACTAAATAGGTGGCATTCACACAAAGCATGTCTAAACTAAGCAAATGACATAGCAATGCAAGATACCATACGCACGATATGAGCAACATAACCCTGCCAAGTTAGAGCATGCACCTCGGGGGGGGGGGGGATATGACTGGTCAGCTATCTCTGAATCCTCCTCTAAGGAGCTATCAGTAACCAGCAAGACATGCGCTTTGTCAGATAGCATTGTCTGCTCTGAAGACCTTGTTTCCACTCCAGATTTTTCCATGACCGTGCCGAATGGCTGATGCACACGAAGAGTAATTGAATGTACTAAAATTGTTGACAAATTTAACACGTAATAAAAAAATGATGGCATGATATAATCCACATATAAGATGACTGGTTAACCAGGGTAGCATTGCAAAATTCACATATATGATGTGCCTGGCTAAACAAGATGGCATTGCATGATTCACATATACAATAAAGAAACTAAACAGATGGCATTGACACAAAGCATGTCTAAACTAAGAAGATGATATCTTTAATGTATACAGTAAGCAATGCAAGGCACCATATGCATGATATTACCAACATCAGCATGCCAAGTTAGAGCGAAGACCTCATGGGGTAAATAGGAGTGGTCTTCTCCTTTTGAATCCCCCTCAGAACAGTTATCTTCCTCTTGATTACGATCCGAAATGGGTGGAGGGGGGCTGCCTTTGCGCCCACCATGGAGCGACATCTGCATGAAATTTTATTGCCACACAAGGCTCGTCTCTTTTGCTCTACATGATCAGTTCCATTGTGTACAATAACTGGCATGCATAGGAATAAAACATAGTGAGATTATGTAAGGAGTGCATGCACAAATCCAGAGTGATGGTAGCAAACTGTGGATAGACCCAAAACCAATGATAGCAGCCAGATAATAGCTTTAGTTAAAAAATACAGATAATGGCTCCTTTAATGTTTGTTTGCACCCAACATGAAACTCATAGTAGACACCCGAGATTAACCAGATAGTAGACATATAGTACTGATTGCTTCCCCAATATGTACCCCACAACCATTTAAAAACTCAAGTTTCAGCATTAGTTTGGACCTCACTCAGAGTTAATAGGTGAACACGACGATAATGTAGTATGTCACCATATTAAGCGATGCATAACGTAAGTAGACACGGAAGAGTGCGACCTCTCTTGCGGACCCGTGTAGTCCTGAAGGTCATCTGCTCAGTTAATGATGGTAATGCAGTTGTCGTGGCTGCCGGCGGTGGGGAAGAAGATCTGAGGCGGCGAAAGACAGTCTGGAGAGTGGATCCCTGCTGTGGTGAACCCTTCCATTGTTGGAGCACCTGAACTGGGGTGGAACACAGCTCCGCAGGAGCAGGACAAACCACGCAAGGTTTTCTTTGACACATATCTGTAACAGAAGTAATTGAGTAAGGGCTTGTTTGAATTTGAGGATTCTAACAATGCAGGGATAGGAAATAGACAGGAAGAGGATAGGAAGGCACATGCAAAACAGAGAATTTAAAAACACAGGATTTCTACCAATCTGGGTGTTTGATTCACAAGAATGGGAAGATCACAGGATGCAAAAAAGCATGGTGAGATTAAGTCAAACCACAAGAAAATGTACGGTTATAATGCTATTATGCTACTATCTCTTAGTCTTGTTCTTGATGAATAGGAATATGAGAAGGAGGACAAGTGGAAATTAGAAATTCCTACGGTTTTTCTTTCAAGGAGACACTAAAGGAACAAATCCTACAGTTTTCCTTTGCTCCATTCCTTTGCACCAAATTCATGAAAAGTAGTACCATAGGAAACTTTCTAATTCCTATGTTTTTCATTCACTTTTCCTTTCAAGCACTGGCGATTCTAGTAGGCAGGCTTGAGCAAGGAAAATCCTACACTAAAAAAATGTTTTTGTGCTACTTATATTACTTTGGACCCAGGCCAGTGCCATACTAGCTCAACTCCCAGGCCCATCGACAAATGCACAACTCAAATGCGCAGAGATAAATAATGATGTCGTTCAAGGGAGTCCATCACGGATAGCTAAGTTTCCTGGTACCTCACTTCTTGTCATATAGTAGTATAAAATAATCATATTTCACATTACTACGTGTGCTTAGTGGACAATATATATAACATGTAGAGTAAAAAAGAGATGCAACAAGTGTACAACCTCTTTGGCGAAGCCATGTCGATGTCAGTGTGATTGGGTTGGCCGGTGAGGATGCTCCGGCTGACTTGGCTGTCGGAGGAGGGGAAGAAGATCTTAGGCATCTGGAGATGGAGCCCGAGGTACTGCTCCGCTGTGATGGAGGGTTTCGTCGTTGGAGTAGCTCCGGTGAGTTGTACGACACCGAGGCTGAAGCGGGACAAGAGAGACAACGTTAACCTGAGTGGAATTCTAATAGCATCTCCAATACATGACGTAAAATACATAACCACAAAGTGCTAGATGTAAAATACATCAGCCGCTCATCTTTGAACTTAACTGTCGAAACTGAATTTAACTGTCGAAACTGAACTTAACTGTCGAAACTGAATTTTGCTATTGAAACTTAATTTTACGGTCCAAACTGAACGCACTAGCAAGGTGAGGCTACACGTTAGTCGACTGACTTTTTCGTCTCTGGTCAGTCGATTTTGCAGCCGCTGGATACGAAATCAAGGGCCTGCAGTTCATCTTCAACCTCCACCCCCTGAGCCGCCAGCCACCACCGGCCAAACAGCAGCCCCTAGCCGCCCGCGGCAGGCGGTGCGCCGCCCCACCCACCCCGAAAACACTCCCCACCACTGATTTGCCGCCGCCCCGGCCATTCCTCTAGGCCCCCCCGTGACGAGCTTTTTCTCCGGAGATCCCCACGCCACCGCCCCACCACCGCCGGTGACCACCGCCCCCACCTTGAACCCTAAGATAGATAGTGGGGTACCTCTCCGGTGAGCCCCCCTCCCCACTGCGGCTGGTTCTTCCTTCACCCCGGCGAGCCCCCCACCCCCTGAAAATCGACTAACCCAAAAGTCGACTCAGTCGACTGAAGTGTAGCTAAATCGGAGCAGCATCACAAGCAAGAGCAAGAGCGAGAGCAGCATCACGAGCAAGAGCAATAGCAAGAGCAGAGCAGGCAGGGGACCGAGAGAAAGAGCAGAGCAACAACGCGAGCAAGAGCTAAAGCAGCAGCAGCTCCTACTGATGTGGACGTCGCTACCGAGGGAGCGACACCATGGAGGAAGTGGCTGGCGACGCCGCCATGGATGGAGCCGCGCCGTGTCGGCTCGGGATCGAGCACCGGCAGCACCGTGAGATCGAATCAAGAAGAAAATGCGACGATTAGTGTACAACCTCTTTGGTGGCGCCGATTAGGCCGCAACTTCATCCGAGGAAACGGTGATGATGATGCTCTTCCGATGGTGCAGGTGAAGACGGCAGTGTGGGAATGGAGGTGGTGCAAAATATGAGGGGAATGTCGGGGCAACTCCTTGGAGGTGGAGGACGGGGTGGCTGAACCGGCGGGATGACGAGATCGACGACAGATCCTCATCCGGTACGGTGGATGAGGGACGTCGAGGTGTTGCTGTGGACGACGTCATCGGGGAAGAGGCTTCAGCTGGGTGGCGGACGGAGGAGGGTGTGGGGCTTCGTCGCGGGTTTTCGCGGCCTCGGTGTATGAATGGGTGGGCAGATGGGATGGGAGTGGGGAACCATGGCTTAGGGACGTGTTTGTCCGAAATGTGGGGTAAGTTACGAAAGTACCCCCACCGATTTGAGGCAGTTCTTTCGGTTCAGGGGTACCACGGGCATTTCGCATGTCGGGATTTCACAGGAGGTGGGAGTTTTCACGCGCGTTGTAGTTTCAAAATAGCAAGGCGCGGGTTGAGATGGAGGGAGTTGTCGGAGAACAACGAGACAAAGATATATCTTAAATATTTTGGGCTAACAAGGCGCGGGTTGAAGAGGCGGGAGTTTCGCAGCACGATAGACAGAGACGCTAGCTTGAAATTTCGGCATAACAAGGCGCGACTTGAAATTTCGGGAGAACAAGCTTAACGTGTACCCAAAAAAAAGACAATTTGCACCTCAACACATGCAACACACACACACACAAACACCATTTAGACTAGAGTAAGGTACACGTGCATTGCACGCATGAGATTTGGCAACCAAATTATGAATAAATACCACATTATAGCATGTAAGCTTTGAGTCATATATGCATGATGTAGATGTTCGTTTAGTTCTTATAGTTCATTTCATTCAAAATCATCTAGTTTTTATAAGAAAGCTAATCTATTTTAAGATTCATGGAATTGTGCGTTGTAAGACATAAAGTAAAAACAAATAATGGCAAATCATCTAGAAAAACATTTGGGCAATTCTGATACGGAAGATTCTAGAACAAAGAAGAAGTGCTTGTGTTTTGATGTTTGTGCATTATGCTTAAGTTTAACCATGGAGTCTTCTAGATTATACATGTGGCAAAATCTGGTGGAAGCTAGATGATATCCAACGGCCAGTAGTGCTCAAATTTGCCATCTTTGGACCATCGGATTCGCCTCATCCAACGACCATCTTTCAAAGTTAAAGTTACCCGCACACAATATAAAAAAATATAAAATACAATATATATATATATATATATATGTGTGTGTGTGTGTGTGTGTGTGTCTGATGCGAAAGCCACCCATCATCTCCAATTAGAATAGTGTGTCCATTCACGGATGCAACGTGGCCAAATGATGTCCGCCATCGGTATCTCAAATTCAAATCAGTCTGACCTTGTTCAATGTGTATACATTACAACATGCTCGTTTCCAAACCACACCACGCAGATCTCCATTATATTCATGCATGCATGGGTTTCAAACATCAGGATCTCTTATTCAAATCAACTTTACATTGATTATGACCTCACTTAGTCTTTTACACCCACACAGTCGTCTTCTCTTTATAATTGTACCACTAACTTTATCTCGTGCATGCATGCACACACACTACCAATCGACATTATCCATCGCACACATGCAATCTTTTTCTTCAGGTCGGTCTCCCATGAAGGCACACCCCCCCTCTCCATCATATCGGGCATTCTTTATCTCTCACGCGTGCATGCACAACGATTGATGTTCCTCTATGTATGTGTGTATATAGCTAGGTCTTTCATAGTTTTCCACACAAACCGATCAATCGATATATCCAGTGAGGTCTCACCCTCTTTCCCACGTCCACATCGATCAATCTATACCTCTCTATATAGGATTAACATATATAGCTAATACACCCACATTAATTATATATCCAACATCCCACTCTCATCATCCATGCCTTCCGCTTCATCTCTCAGACGCATGCACAATGGCGAAGACAGGGGGCAGCAAGGGCCCTGGCCCCCCTAACATCACTATATATCGAGGCTAATATGAATGTGATCATTAGACAATTGCTGCTAAAAATGGTTTAAGTTCATGAATTGACCCTCCTCGTAAAGGATTAGCAATGCTTGGCCCACTACTAGGGAAAACCTTATACACAAAACTTTAGCAGTAGCGTGGGTCAAAAAAGCACGCTGGTGCTAAGTAGCAGTAGCGCGCCTGCACAAACCGCGCTACAGATAAAGTGCTAGCAGTAGCGCACCTTGTTCTAAACACGTTACTACTAAAATTCCCACGGCTTAGCCGATAGGCTGCACATAGTAGTAGCGCCCCATATTGAACCGCGCTACCGCTACTTCCTTTGTAGCAGCGCATTTTTTTTCAAACTCGCTACTGCTAAAGGATATAAAATTAAATGGAAAGCAAATAGAAAGGTAATTGAAAATGAAAGAAATAGAATAAGGTGAAAGGAAAAAAATAAAATGTGAATAAAAATAAATGAAAAAGGGGGAAAAATAGAAAGGAGTAGCAGTAGCATGTATACCAGAACGCGCTGTAGCTAACGTAGCAGTAGCGTGCTTTATGGAACGCGCTACTGCTACTTCTGTATTAACCACCCGCGGGCTCAAAATTGTGCTAAGTCCTCCATTCTCCCCCTTTCCCCTACTCCTCTGTCGCTGCCGCCCGAGCCTGCCCTCACCGCCGCCGCCCGAGGCCGCCCTCAACCTCATCGTTGCCGCCCGCCGCCTCTCTCGACCTCACCGTCGCCGCCCTCGACCTCACCGCTGTCGCCCTCGACCTCACTGCCGCCGCCCAAGCCCGCCCAGCACTCCCGCCTCCGATCCCGAGCCCGCCCTCGCCGCCCCTACCTCTCTGTCGCCGAGCACCTCCCCGCCACCGTCTCTCCCCTATCTGTAAGCCCCCCACCCCTCCCCCACCCCCTTTCTCTCTTCTTAGTTAGTACTAGATGTTTTTAATAGTAGTAGATGTTAATTTAGGGTTCATAGATAATTATTTTTAGTAGTTGAACTAGTTTAGTTTTAGTCGAACTAGTTTAGTTTTAGTTGAACTAGTTTAGTTTTAGTTGAGGTAGTGTAGTAAGTAAATTAATATAACTAGTTGAACTACTTTATTTTTAGAAAGAACTAGTTTTTTTCTATTTATAGTAAGTTTATATTTAGTAAGAATTAGTTGACTTAATAGAACTAGTTGAACATGTCATATTTGTTGTTATTTTTTTAGTTTAAGCAATTATTCGGGATGTATTAGTGATAACTTATAGGGTTTTTGCTTTTGCAGAAATCAAGGAGCCCCTCCATCATCCCCGCCGTCGTCCCCGTCACCGACCCCCTCCGACCTCGAGGTGAGACCTGCCAAATCTTCATGTATATCTTGTGTTGCTCAAATAGGATATGTGGTTGCCCAAGTGACCGGTCATGTTCAGGTTACACCTCCGAGTGGCCTATGTTTTGCCGGAGTGTTGATTAATTTCTGTTCTGGCAAATTTCAGGCGCTCGATATGTCCTTTTTTAGCAAAGGTCATGCCGGATTTTTCTGTGAATTCTGGCAGGACTTGTGCTAGAATATGTACAAGTTTAATTTTTGAATTATGAACGTAGGAAATGTTGTACTCGGATGACGACAGTCTCCCGGGGGAGTGCAGCTAGTGCCACGACGATCGAGGTATGTGTGACAGGTTCGTTGAGCTGGACGAAGATCGGTGCTTCAGCATTAAGCTTGAGGAGACATTCGATGTTGAAACGGTACGCAACAACGACAAGTGTTTTTTTCGTAATTAAGCATGACTTCAACTATTTCAACGTCTAATTTTCATCTTTTACAATTCGACTAGCTTATCCCATGCAATGCAAGATGCTATGTCTTGGAGAGTATGGGTTTTGAAGACCATGAAAATTTTGAAACAAAGAAAATACACCTAAGGACCCATCATGATATGGATTTTGAAGTAAATTTGTGCAATGCTCAGAGCATAACCCATTTTGGTTGCCAAAATTGGGAAGCACTTTGCAAAATGTATGGTTTTTATGAGGGTATGATTGTCACCATGGATCTTGGTGATCCTGACATTGAGCAAGACAATATGGACATTTGGGTCCTTGTTGATACGCTTCCGATTCTACCGCAATGTGAGTTTATCAAACATAGTTATTAACTAATTTATACTGTTTATTTCAAAATAGTTGACAGCTTATTTCCATTGACAGCTTATTTTGATTCTTCAAAGAATGTGTGGAAGATGGTAGACAAAACTCACTACACTGATTTGTCCGAATTAACTTATAAGGAGAAAAGTCATCTGACCGCTTATTGTACTTATCTTGAGAATTACAATACCTATTATCGAACTCCTCCAAATTATGGTGAATACGTGCCACTAGTGCACGTGTTGAACCACGGTAACTTTTATGGAGATACCAGGGTAAGACTTTTTTACTATTAAGACATCCGTGCATCTTTTGCATACTTCTAAAACTAGTACATCATTGCTAACTACGAAGTTATTACTATGTTTTTCAACAAAAAATCCCGATGGATTGTGTGCCTCATCTGATGTATCTGAATGGTCGCCTTAGAGTTCTGAACATACTACCAGGTCAACCTAGAGAGCTCACCTGTGCATATCGGATTTCTAAAACCGGTGATCACATGCTTGCTACCTCTTGAGCACTGCGTTGGATTTCCCCGAAGAGGAGAGGATGATGCAGCAAAGTAGCGTAAGTATTTCCCTTAGTTTTTGAGAACCAAGGTATCAATCCAGTAGGAGACCACGCACAAGTCCCTCATACCTACACAAAATGATAGCTACTCGCAGCCAACGCGATTAGGGGTTGTCAATCCCTTCACGGTCACTTACGAGGGTGAGATCTGATAGAGATGATAAATAATATTTTTGGTATTTTTGATAGATAGATGCAAAGTAAAAAGTAAAAGGCAAAGTAAAAACCAAGCAAGTAAATAAAGCGATAGAGATTGATATGATGAGAATAGACCCGGGGGCCATAGGTTTCACTAGTGGCTTCTCTCAAGAGCATAGATATTCTACGGTGGGTGAACAAATTACTGTTGAGCAATTGACAGAATTGAGCATAGTTATGAGTATATCTAGGCAATGATCATGTATATAGGCATCACGTCCAAGACAAGTAGATCGAAACGATTCTGCATCTACTACTATTACTCCACTCATCGACCGCTATCCAGCATGCATCTAGAGTATTAAGTTAAAAACAGAGTAACGCCTTAAGCAAGATGACATGATGTAGAGGGATAAATTCATGCAATATGATAAAACCCCATCTAGTTATCCTCGATGGCAACAATACAATACGTGCCTTGCAATCCTTTCTGTCACTTGGTAAGGACACCGCACGATTGAACCCAAAGCTAAGCACTTCTCCCATTGCAAGAACTACCAATCTAGTTGGCCAAACCAAAAAGGATAATTCGAAGAGACTTGCAAAGATAACTCAATCATACATAAAAGAATTCAGAGAAGATTCAAATATTTTCCATAGATAATACCGGATCATAAACCCACAATTCATCGATCTCAACAAACACACCGCAAAAAGAAGATTACATCGAATAGATCTCCACAAGAGAGGGGGAGAACATTGTATTGAGATCCAAAAAGAGAGAAGAAGACATCTAGCTACTAGCTATGGAACCGAAGGTCTGAAGTAAACTACTCACACTTCATCGGAGGGGCTATGGTGTTGATGTAGAAGCCCTCCGTGGTGGATGCCCCCTCCGGTGGAGCTCCGAAATAGGCCCCAAGATGGGATCTCGTGGATACAGAAGGTTGCGGCGGTGGAATTAGGTTTTTTGGCTCCTGTTTTGATCGTTTGTGGATACGTAGGTATATATAGGAGGAAGGAGTACGTCAGTGGAGCAACAGGGGCCCACAAGGAAGGGGGGCGCGCCCAGGGGGGCGCCCTCCACCCTCGTGACCGCCTCTGGCACTTCTTGGAGTAGGGTCCAAGTCTCCTGGATCACGTTCGGTGAGAAAATCACGTTCCCGAAGGTTTCATTCCGTTTGGACTCCGTTTGATATTCCGTTTCTTCGAAACACTGAAATAGGCAAAAAACAACAATTCTGGGTTGGGCCTCTGGTTAAAAGGTTAGTCCCAAAAATAATATAGAAGTGGAAAATAAAGCCCCATATAGTCCAAAACAGTAGATAAAGTAGCATGGAGCAATCAAAAATTATAGATACGTTGGAGACGTATCAGGCATCCCCAAGCTTAATTCCTGCACGTCCTCGAGTAGGTAAATGATAAAAAAGAATTTTTGACGGAGTGATACTTTGGCATAATTTCAATGTACATCTTCTTAATTGTGATATGAATATTCAGATCCGAAAGATTCAAGACAAAAGTTCATATTGACATAAAAGATAATAATACTTCAAGCATACTAATCAAAGCAATCATGTCTTCTCAAAATAACATGGCAAAAGAAAGTTATCCCTACAAAATCATATAGTCTGGCTATGCTCCATCTTCCCCACATAAAATATTTTAAATCATGCACAACCCCGATGACAAGCCAAGCAATTGTTTCATACTTATGACATTCTCAAAACTTTTTCAATCTTCACGCAATACATGAGCGTGAGCCATGGATATAGCACTATGTGTGGAATAGAAGGGTGGTTGTGGAGAAGACAAAAAGAGGGAAGATAGTCTCACATCAACTAGGCATATCAACGGGCTATGGAGATGCCCATCAATAGATATCAATGTGAGTGAGTAGGGATTGCCATGCAACGGATGCACTAGAGCTATAAGTATATGAAAGCTCAACAAAAGAAACTAAGTGGGTGTGCACCCAACTCGCTTGCTCACGAAGACCTAGGGCATTTTGAGGAAGCCCATCATTGGAATATACAAGCCAAGTTCTATAATGAAAAATTCCCACTAGTATATGAAAGTGACAAAATGAGAGACTCTCTATCATGAAGATCTTGGTGCTACTTTGATGCACAAGTGTGGTAAAAGGATAGTAGCATTGTCCTTTCTCTTTTTTTGGCCTATTTTTTTTGTCCGGAGTCTCATCCCGACTTATGGGGGAATCATAGTCTCCATCATCCTTTCCTCACCTGGGACAATGCTCTAATAATGATGATCATCACACTTTTATTTTTCTTACAACTCAACAATTAAAACTCGATACTTAGAACAAAGTATGACTCTATATGAATGCCTCCGGTGGTGTATCGGGATATGCAATGAATCATGAGTGACATGTATGGAAGAATTATGAATGGTGGCTTTGCCACAAATATGATGTCAACTACATGATCATGCTAGCAATATGACAATGATGGAGCGTGTCATAATAAACGGAACAGTGGAAAGTTGCATGGCAATATATCTCGGAATGGCTATGGAAATGCCATGATAGGTAGGTATGGTGGCTGTTTTGAGGAAGGTATATGGTGGGTGTATGATACCGGCGAAAAGTGATCGATATTAGAGAGGCTAGCAAAGGTGGAAGGATGGGAAAAAGTGCGTATAATCCATGGACTCAACATTAGTCATAAAGAACTCATATACTTGTTGCAAAAATCTAGAAGTTATCAAAGCAAAGTATTACGCACATGCTCCTAGGGGGATATATTGGTAGGAAAAGACCATCGCTCGTCCCCGACCGCCACTCATAAGGAATACAATCAATAAATAAATCATGCTCCGAGTTCATCACATAACGGTTCACCATACGTGCATGCTACGGGAATCACAAATTTCAACACAAGTATTCTTTGAATTCACAACTACTTAACTAGCATGACTCTAATATCACCATATTTATATCTCAAAACAATTATCAAGCATCAAACTTATCTTAGTATTCAATTCACTCAAAAGAAAGTTTCACATATCTTGAACACCAAGTATATTAACATTAAGCGAATTACCATGCTATTAACGACTCTCAAAATAATATAAGTGAAGCATAAGAGATCAATAGTTTCTTTAAAACAAATCCACCACCGTGCTCTAAAAGATATAAGTGAAGCACTAGAGCAAAAATTATCATGCTCAAAAGATATAAGTGAAGCACTATGAGCAAAACTATCAAGCTCAAAAGATATAATTGAAGCACATAGAGTATTCTAACAAATTCCAATTCATGCATGGCTCTCTCAAAAGGCGTGTACAGCAAGGATGATTGTGGTAAACTAACAAGCAAAGACGCAAATAATACAAGATGCTCCAAGCAAAACACATATCATGTGGTGAATAAAAATATAGCTCCAAGTAAATATAGCTCCAAGTAAATATAGCTCCAAGCAAAACACATATCATGTGGATGACTTCTTGGTGTCCTTGGATTATCTTGGGGGTGCCATGGGCATCCCCAAGCTTAGGCTCTTGCCAGTCCTTGTTCCATAATCCATCAAAAGAATTCACCCAAAACTTGAAAACTTCACAATACAAAACTCAACAGAAATCTCGTGAGCTCCGTTAGAGAAAGAAAACAAAAGACTACTACAAGGTACTGTAATGAACTCATTCTTTATTTATATTGGTGTTAAACCTACTGTATTCCAACTTCTCTATGGATTATAAACTATTTTACTAGCCATAAATTCATCAAAATAAGCAAACAACACACGTAAAACAGAATCTGTCAAAAACCGAACAGTCTGTAGCAATCTGTAACTAACGCAAACTTCTGGATTCTACAAAACTAGGAAGTCCTGGAAAATTTGTTTATTGAACAGCAGAAAAAAGAATCAACGCAAAAGCACGTTCCTGTGATTTAACAAAATTATATTCGTGCGCGCAAAGTTTCTGTTTTTCAGCAGAATCAAGTCAACTATAATCGTAGGTTATCCTATAGGTTCTACTTGGCACAAACACTAATTAAAACATAAAACCACATCCAAACAGAAGGTAGATGGATTATTTATTCCTAAACAGAAGCAAACACAAAAACACAAAATAAAATTGGGTTGCCTCCCAACAAGCGCTATCGTTTAACGCCCCTAGCTAGGCATAAAAGTAAGGATAGATCTAGGTATTGCCATCTTTGGTAGGCAATCCATAAGTGGCTCTCATGATAGATTCATATGGTAATTTTATTTTCTTTCTAGGGAAGTGTTCCATGCCCTTTGAGGGAGTCCTGGACTAGGGGGTGTCCGGACAGCCGGACTATCATCGTCCGCCGGACTCCAAGACTACGAAGATACAAGATTGAAGACTCCGTCCCGTGTCCGGATGGGACTTTCCTTGGCGTGGAAGGCAAGCTTGGTGATACAGATATGTAGATCTCCTACCATTGTAACTGACTCTGCGTAACCCTAGCCTTCTCCGGTGTCTATATAAACCGGAGGGCTTTAGTCCGTAGGACACAACATACATTACAACAATCATACCATAGGCTAGCTTTAGGGTTTAGCCTCCTCGATCTCGTGGTAGATCCACTCTTGTACTACCCATATCGTCAATATTAATCAAGCAGGACGTAGGGTTTTACCTCCATCAAGAGGGTCCGAACCTGGGTAAAACATCATGTCCCTTGTCTCCTGTAACCATCCGCCTAGACGCACAGTTCGGGACCCCCTATCCGAGATCCGCCGGTTTTGACACCGACATTGGTGCTTTCATTGAGAGTTCCTCTGTGTCGTCACCGATAGGCTCGATGGCATCTTCAATCAACAACGCTGTCCCGGGTGAGACTTTTCTCCCCGGACAAATCTTCGTATTCGGCGGCTTTGCACTGCGGGCTAATTCACTTCGCCATCTGGTAGCAGATCGAAAGCTACGCCCCTGGCCATCAGGTCAGATTCGGAAGCCTAAACTTCACGGCCGACCTCCGCGGGGACTTAATCTTCGACGGGCTCGAGCCACAGCCAAGCGCGCCACACTATTGCGATGGGCATGATCTAGCTCTGCCACCGAACAGTGCCTCGATGGCCGCACAAGGATCTGCTCCGGCCCTTAGTCCGGAGCCGATCGCCCAGATCAAGGACCGGTGGTTGGACACCGCCTCGGGGGCTGCAACTTCTACGGCGATGGAGCCGAACACTAACTTTGTCCCTCGCAAAGCTCGTGATTCCGAGGTGCCGGACTCCGGACCTCCCACGCCCCTACCAATCGATTGGGCGCCGGTTATGGAATTCACCACCGTGGACATCTTCCAACACTCGCCCTTTGGCGACATCCTAAATTCGCTAAAGCATCTCTCGCTATCCGGAGAGTCCTGGCCGGATTATGGCCAGGATGGTTGGGATACGGACGACGAAGAAATTCAGAGCCCACCCACCACCCACTTTGTAGCCACTGTCGACGATCTAACCGACATGCTAAACTACGACTCCGAAGAAATTGACGCTATGGACGATGATGCCAGAGACGAACAAGAACCAGCACCTACAGGGCACGGGAAGACCACCTCGTCATACGACGTATACATGGTGGATACCCCAAAAGGAAGCGATAACGAGGACCAACGGGGCACGGCAGAAGATAATCCCGCCGACGAACAACCAAAACGGCGACGCAGACGCCGCCCTAAATCCCGCCTCGACAACAACAGCGCTCCTAATGACCCAGCAATACAGCAGGACAAACCAGTGGACGACGAACACGCCGACAAGCAACCGTCCGAACAGGACGAGTCAGATAATCAGTCCAGGCCCGGCAAAAACAACAGTCTAGACGATCTCACGCCGGACACTCCGCCGGATAATAAAAACCTTCGGAAAAGACTCGTCGCCACCGCAAGAATTTTGAAAAAGGAACAGCGGAAGCTCAAAACAGCGGAAGATACACTCAGAATGAGGTGGAGCAAAGTGCTCAAAACCGCAGACAAATTTGGCAATGGCCATCAATCAAAGAGCTACCCGAAGCGCAAGCTGCTGCCAGAATTTAACGAGGAGGCCACACAGCCCCCACAGTCAAAAAACAAAGAGGCCGCCTGGCTGGATAGACGGCCAAATGACAGGCCAAAATCTGAAAGCGGTGCCGCACATAAACCAACTAATGACCCTGGAAAGACAGACGACCCAGCCAGGTCCATTTATGGGCCAAAGAAGAGGGCCCCAGGAAGCAATGCAACACGCCAAGTGTCCGAAGACAGCGGTGCACCCAAATACAGGGGCGCCGCACACCCACTATGTTTCACCAACGAGGTGCTGGATCATGAATTCCCAGCAGGATTTAAACCCATAAACATAGAGGCCTACGACGGAACAACAGACCCTGGAGTCTGGATAGAGGATTACATACTACACATACACATGGCTAGAGGAGATGATCTCCACGCCATAAAATACTTACCCCTCAAGCTCAAAGGGCCAGCCCGTCATTGGCTCAAAAGCCTCCCAGAAAACACTGTTGGAAGTTGGGAAGAGCTCGAGGACGCGTTTAGAGCAAATTTTCAAGGAACTTATGTCCGCCCTCCGGATGCAGACGATCTAAGTCATATAACTCAACAGCCCGGAGAGTCAGCGCGCAAGTTCTGGAACAGGTTCCTCACCAAAAAGAACCAAATAGTCGACTGTCCGGACGCTGAAGCCTTAGCAGCTTTTAAACACAACGTCAGAGACGAATGGCTCGCTAGACACCTCGGCCAAGAGAAGCCGTGGACAATGTCCGCGCTGACAAGCCTCATGACCCGCTTTTGCGCGGGAGAGGACAGCTGGCTAGCAAGATGCAGCACCAGCGACCCAAGTACATCCGAGAACAGAGATGGAAACAGAAAATCACGGCGCAGAAAAGATCAGCGCCAGAATAAAGAGAAAAGCCCAAAGAGCACGGCGGTCAACGCCGGATTCAAAAGCTCGCGGCCAAACAACAAAGCACCACCTCTTAAGGATAACAGCGATGAGCTATCCAACTTAAACAAGATTTTGGGTCGGATATGTCAAATCCACAGTACCCCCGGAAGGCCTGCAAACCACACCCACCGAGATTGTTGGGTTTTCAAACAGTCCGCCGATTAAACGCCGAACAAAAGGGGCTCGGTGCATCAAGCGAAGATGATGATAAACCCCATCAGCAGAGCACCGGAAAACAAAAGACTTTCCCACAAGAGGTCAAAGCAGTAAATTCACTTCATGTGATAATACGGAAAAATAGTGCGGCACCCGTTAAAATGGGTCTCGCACGGTCCAACCTAGCGGAACATAAAGATTGGACATCAAAACCAATCACTTTCGACCACCTGGATTATTCCAGAAGCGTTCGAAATGCAGGATGGACTGCCCTGATATTGGACCCTATAATCGACGGACTGCAATTTACACAAGTCCTGATGGACGGAGGCAGTGACTTAAACCTACTGTATTCAAGCGCAATCCGCAAGTTGGGGATAGACCTTACTAAAATTCGACATAGCCGCACTTCCTTTAAAGGAGTGACGCCAGGCCCTTACGCCAAGTGCACGGGCTCCTTATTACTAGAAGTTGTGTTCGGACCACCGAACAACTTTCGACGCGAAAAACTAATCTTTCATATCGTCCCATTTAAAAGTAGCTATCAAGCACTCTTGGGACGAGAGGCTTTTGTCTGCTTCAACGCCATACCACATTACACGTCTCTTACACTTAAAATGCCTGGTCCACGTGGCATCATTTCAGTGTGAGGGTCATTTAAAGACCCCGAACACAGTCAGACGAGTCCGGCATAAATACGCTAGGGGCTCCCTAGCCGCACATCCCTTCACAAGGGGTTGCGCGCACAAGCAACAGCGAGCTCATATAGACTCCGCTTTACTTATTTATATTTCTTCATTTGTATATATTTTTTCGCACGATTTCCTTCCGGACTAAGTTCCTCTCTTTTTACAGATGAACAACGTGCACACCCGTCCAGGATAACGGCACAACGGAGACACGGGCGCAGACGTGCAGTAGGGACCCGTCGCAAGGATTCTTTTCAGATTAAGACCCTGCATAAACCTTTTTTACTGTCTCTTGTTGTTATAATCCCTTGGTTTCTCATTATAACCAAAGTGGAGCCTGACGTTTTGGCATCGGCCGCGTCAGAGGACCATGCCCATACCTGGACACTAGGGGCTTAGGGCATTTTTCTGCCCATTATTATAAAGACCGAACACCTTAGGGAGTGTTCGGCGTCTCGAGTTAGGCCTTATATGCATCAGCTCCGAATCATGTCTTTGGTCAAATGTTGGGTTTGCCCGGCTCCTGTGTTTTGCTACCTTACATTCCGTATCATCGGCTAACGCGGCACCAGGAGAACTACTGCGATTGTGCCCCAGTTCGTCTGGGCGAGCACCTCAGTAGAGAAAGCCGAAAACTGACTGTCATGATACAGCGAGAGACTGGTCAACCACTCGATCGACTACCGGAATGTTTAGAATTCCCCGCTTTGATGAAGGACCGTTTCCCCGTCAGGCACACACGCGCCCCGAATCCGGAGAAGCGTGGTGCCCCCAGGGGCTATATCGTAGCCCCACCCTCGAACTCCAATGGCTAAGTGAAAGTGATAAAGCATCATAGTCTGGATTGCCTCGTTTGCTACGCTACCACCTCCTTAACAGGACCAAGACGTCGGATTAGTGTGAAAACGCGCTATTTTTTGCAAACACCCCCGCACCTTGTGCGTGGGGGCTGAAGCCGAAGACTGCCATCTTTCAGGTTATACAAATGTATACATAAACGGCCGCATAGGGGATATTTTAATACTTGGAATGCAAAAGTATAAAAAGCGGTTATATCATAATCATTATTTTACAAGATAAAACGTTCATTTGAACGTGACACTTTTCGAGCACTGCGACTCTATTACACGAGCGCCACGCATAACTTCACCAAAATAGTGCTCGGCGGGTAGACGGCTTTCGTCCGAACCCTGGGCTGCAATAGCGGTGGCATCCATCTCTGTCCAATGTGTCTTCACACGGGCAAGGGCCAGCCGCGCGCCTTCTATGCAGGCCGACCGCTTCATCTCCTTGATATGCGGCACCGCTCCAAGAAATTGATGCAATAAGCCAAAATAGCTCGTCGCCTTGGGCCTCTCTGGCCAGACATGAGCCACGATATCAGTCATGGCAAGTCCGGACAACCTGTTCAGCTCAGCCCATTCGGCCAACCGATCGGTCAACGGAAGTAAACGATCCGGACTATGGAATTGAGACCAAAATAGCTCTTCCGTCTTGTGATCCCCCTGACTACGGAAGTGCACAACGGCATCCGCCGCACTTGCCGCTAAGTCCATATATGGATCCTCCGGACCCCACAGCTGGCCAAGTTGGGCATACTTTGGATCCGTAAACCGGCGACGCAGCAGAAAAGGCCGGCCAACCACAATATCTCTGGCTTGGCGCAGCTCCTCCTTCATAGGCCCGCATTGCAGAACGGGCATCCTTGGCCTCGGCGGTGGCCTTCCCCAGGTCTTCCCGCTCTGACATGCGCTCCTTTTCAAGAGCCTCATTGCGGTCGGTAGCATCCTTCAAATTCTCGGCCAATTCGGCCATCTTTTCCCTGCTTAGGCAGTGTGCAGCCTTTTCAGCTTTCAACTCCTCGGCCGCCCTCAAGGCAGCCGCATCACTCCTTCGGGCTTGCTCCTTAGCTTGAGCAAGTTCGGCCCGATGGCTCTCCACAGCAGCAGCACCGTCTGTATCACATCATATATATTGTCAGAGGTGGGCTTTGGCTCCCTTGAATAAGTGACTGCGGAGAATTCATTTACCTTGCGACTCGTCAAGTCGCCAGTTGACAAGCGCGATGTCCGCATCCGCCACATCCAGTTGCCGCATTAACTCGACAACTCCACCAGTCCGGCTAGCCCCCGGACTATGCTCCACCTACATAGGAAGGGAGACATTCAATACCTACGATTTTGATCCTCGGCACGCTGTCGCTTTCGACAACTTACCGAGTCTCAGGGGCTACTATCTATACAGGGCGCACTTCTATGTGCAAAACTGTCAAAAAGGTGCGTCGTTCTTGCGTACCTCAAATCCCGCCAGCAAACTCCTGACGGCATTATGCAATCCGCTTTCGGCGGACGAAATCCTTCCAATCACCATACTCATCAAAGCACGGTGATCTTCTGAGATGGACGCCCTCTCAAGCAGATTCTTCAGCTCCCCTGGCCGGACACTAGTCGGCGCCGAACTCCCCGGCTCCACCAGGCTCTGGGATACCCTCCGTGACGACACTTCAGGCTCGTCTGCCCTCTCCGACGGCGCAGCAGACGGAGGCGTTTTGCTCTCCATCATCTCCGGACGAAGATCCCCCGAAGACGAACTCATCTGAGAAGTCCGCAGATCCGAACTGTAAGGCAAGAATTTCGATTATCCACAGAAGCACAAATAGGGGTATTTTCTTATTAATGAACTGCCCTTTTCCTACTCACGGCTCGCTGGAGGGCTGATCCTTTAGAGATGATTGTACGTCCGGGTTCTCCCCGGACACAGGACCCTCCAGTGAAGATTTCTTCTCCCGCTTAGGGGCTTTGGCCTCTGGGTCTTCGGAGGCGGTCCTCTTCTTCCCCTGGAAGGAGGGACTTTCGATCCCCCCTCTTCAGGCGCCCCCTTGGGCGAGGTAATAGCTCTTTTATTTTCCCCCATCGCCCCCTTCTACGGGCGCGACCTCCAACATTCTGACCAGCATGGGCTCCGGTGCGGTCTCTGGGAGGGGGACCGGACACCTTATCAGCTTCGATCGCGCTACCCACTCCTGATGAAGAATGATGGGTTAGAAGGAGAATTTTAGAAAAGCAAATAAACAGAACATCCGAACTCTGAGCTACTTACCTGAGTATCCAGGCGATTGCAGCTTAGGCCTGTGTCCTCGGTTAAATCCGGACACGCCAATTGCGGTCAGAAGAACAACTTGTACATCTCCACGGGTGTCATACCCATGAAGTGTTGGAGAATTCGTGGTCCCTACGTATTGAACTCCCATAACCGGAGAGGACAACGTTTGCAGGGCAGAAGACGCCTGATTAGCATGACTTGCATCACCACAACCAGATTGATCTCCCTCGCTTGGAGGTCTCAAATCCGGCCCTGCAATAAGGGCACGTCTTCGGACGGCCCCCAATTGAGCCCTTGGTTGACCCACGACATCAACCGGCGTGGAGGTCCTGGGCGGAATGAAGGCGGCGACTTTTGCTTGCTGCCCTTCGGAGCGGTGATGTAGAACCACTCCTGCTGCCACAAGCCGAGCTCCTCTTGGAAGGAGCCCTCGGGCCACGGGGCATCGGCCCTCCTACTTATGGCCGCCCCGCCGCACTCCGCTTGACGCCCCCCGATCATCTTCGCCTCCACATTGAAGGTCTTCAGCCACAGGCCGAAGTGGGGGGTGACACGGAGGAAGGCTTCACAGACGATAATGAATGCGGAGATATGGAGGATGGACTCCGGAGCCAAGTCGTGAAAATCCAGCCCATAGTAGAACATGAGCCCTCTCACGAAGGGGTCCGTCGTGAAGCCTAAACCCCGACGGAGGTGGGATGCGAAGACGACGTACTCACCGGGATCAGGAGTGGGTACGGCCTGCCCTTGGGCGGGCAACCTGTGCGAAATCTCGTAAGACAGGTACTTGGCCTCACGCAACTTTAGCACGTCCTCCTCCGTGACGGAGGAGGGCATCCACCGACCCTGAAGGTCGGAGCCGGACATTGTTGAAGGTCCGAAGCGCTCGAATCTAGGGCTCTGGGTGTTGGAACTTGGAGCAAGGAGAGGATTCGATGGAAGATTGAAGAAAAGAAACGAGCCTTGGTCCTCTTATAAAGGGGGAAAATACCAAGAGCCGTCTTCGTGACCGTTCGAGATTCACCTTCGATAGAGGAGACGTGGCGACGGGCACGGTTGGGTTACCCACGCTCGTATTGATGAGAATCCCGGAATAAGGGGAACACGATCTCTACTTCGACAAGACGTGCCAAGGAAACCGCTTCGCTAAACGTTCTGGGGTGGTATAATAAAAAATGGTTCAAGTAAAGGCTTGGTAGTGGCGTGACGACGTGCCGCAAAATACGTCAGCAGATTGGACTTGTGTACATTTTATTCTCTCTACGGTGGAATGTGGAATTTATTTTGCAAAGCCGGACACTATCTTGGTGTTCATGATCTTCTCTGGATTATTCAAAGGAGGAACCCACCTTGCAATGCCGAACATTATGCGCGCCGGACTTATCGTCATTGAAGCCTGGTTCAGGGGCTACTGAGGGAGTCCTGGACTAGGGGGTGTCCGGACAGCCAGACTATCATCGTCCGCCGGACTCCAAGACTACGAAGATACAAGATTGAAGACTCCGTCCCGTGTCCGGATGGGACTTTCCTTGGCGTGGAAGGCAAGCTTGGCGATACGGATATGTAGATCTCCTACCATTGTAACCGACTCTGTGTAACCCTAGCCTTCTCCGGTGTCTATATAAACCGAAGGGCTTTAGTCCGTAGGACACAACATACATTACAACAATCATACCATAGGCTAGCTTTAGGGTTTAGCCTCCTCGATCTCATGGTAGATCCACTCTTGTACTACCCATATCATCAATATTAATCAAGCAGGACGTAGGTTTTTACCTCCATCAAGAGGGCCCAAACCTAGGTAAAACATCGTGTCCCTTGTCTCCTGTAACCATCCGCCTAGACGCACAGTTCGGGACCCCCTACCTGAGATCCGCCGGTTTTGACACCGACACCCTTATTTAAGGGAAATTGGAATCGAATATTCCCTTCCTTCATATCAATAATTGCACCAATCGTTCTAAGGAAAGGTCTACCAAGAATAATAGGACATGAAGGATTGCAATCTATATCAAGAACGATAAAATCTACGGGCACATAATTCCTATTTGCAACAATAAGAACATCATTAATTCTTCCCATAGGTTTTTTAATAGTGGAATCTGCAAGATCCAAGTTTAGAGAGCAATCATCAAAATCACGGAAATCTAGCAAATCACATAAAGTTTTGGGAATAGTGGAGACACTAGCACCCAAATCACACAAAGCATGAAACTCATAATATTTAATTTTAATTTTGATTGTAGGTTCCCACTCATCATAGAGTTTTCTAGGGATAGAAACTTTCAACTCAAGTTTTTCTTCATAAGATTGCATCAAGGCATCAACAATGTGTTCGGTAAAGGCCTTATTTTGACTATAAGCATTAGGAGAATCTAGCACGGATTGCAACAAGGAAATACAACCAATCAAAGAGCAATTTTCATAATTAAATTCCTTGAGATCCAAAATAGTGGGTTTAGCAACATCTAAGTTTTTATTTCTTTCAATCCCACTTTCATCAAATTCATCATCAAGTTCTAGAAACTCCGAATTCTTAGAACGCCTTCTAGGTAAAGGAAGATCATATTCAGTTTCATCAAGATTCATATTGCAAAACAAAGATTTAATGGGGGACACATCAATAACTTTTAGATCTTCATCTTGATTTTCATAGGAATTGGAAGAACACACTTTAATAAAGGCATCTTTGGAAGCACGCATCCTAGCGGTTCTTTCCTTGCACTCATCAATGGAAATTCTCATGGCTTTGAGAGACTCATTGATATCATGCTTAGGAGGAATAGATCTAAGCTTTAGAGAATAAATTTCAAGAGAAATTCTATCAACGTTCCTAGCCAAATCATCAACTTTAAGCAATTTCTCTTCAAGCAAAGCATTGAAATTCTTTTGTGAATTCATAAACTCTTTAACACTACTCTCAAATTCAGAGGGCATCTTATTAAAATTTCCATAAGAGTTGTTGTAGGAATTTCCATAATTATTAGAAGGATTACTAGCATAAGGCCTAGGATTAAAATTCCCTCTATACGCGTTGTTTCCAAAACTATTCCTACCAACAAAATTCACATCCATAGATTCATTATTATTCTCAAGCAAAGTTGACAAAGGCATATCATTGGGATCAAGAGGAGTATTTTTAGGAGCAAACATCTTCATAAGTTCATCCATCTTTTCACTCAAAACATTGATTTCTTCTATAGCATGCACTTTTTTACTAGAAGATCTTTCGGTGTGCCATTGAGAATAATTAGCCATAATATTATCAAGCAATTTTGTAGCATCCCCTAATGTAATTTCCATAAACGTGCCTCCCGCGGCCGAATCTAAAAGATTTCTAGAAGCAAAATTCAATCCGGCATAAAAATTTTGTATGATCATCCATAAATTCAAACCATGAGTAGGGAAATTGCGAAGCATCAATTTCATTCTTTCCCAAGATTGGGCAACATGCTCATGATCAAGTTGTTTAAAATTCATGATATCGTTCCTAAGAGCGATGATCTTAGCGGGAGGAAAATACTTAGAGATAAAAGCATCTTTGCACTTGTTCCAAGAATCAATACTATTTTTAGGTAAAGACGAAAACCAAACTTTAGCACGATCTCTAAGTGAAAACGGAAATAACTTCAATTTGACAATATTGTTATCTGTATCTTTCTTCTTTTGCATATCACACAAATCAACAAAATTATTTAGATGAGTAGCGACATCTTCACTAGGAAGGCCGGCTTATTGATCTTTCATAACAAGATTCAACAAAGCGGTATTGATTTCACAAGACTCATCATTATTAAGAGGAGCAATCGGAGTACTAAGGAAATCATTATTATTGGTATTCGAGAAATCACACAATTTGGTATTATCTTGCGCCATGGCAACAAGTAATCCAACACACAAGCAAAGAGAAAGGCAACGAGACAAAGGCAAACGGGAAAGAGAGGAGGAGATTGGGAGGGAGAGGGCGAATAAAATGGCAAGGGTGAAGTGGGGGAGAGGAAAAAGAGAGGCAAATGGCAAATAATGTAATGCGAGAGATAGGGATTGCGATGGGTACTTGGTATGGTTGACTTGCTTGCGTGAGCTTCCCCGGCAACGACGCCAGAAATTCTTCTTGCTTCCTCTAGAGCACTGCATTGGATTTCCCTGAAGAGGAGAGGATGATGCAGCAAAGTAGCATAAGTATTTCCCTCAGTTTTTGAGAACCAAGGTATCAATCCAGTAGGAGACCACACACAAGTCCCTCGTACCTACACAAAACGATAGCTACTCGCAACCAACGCGATTAGGGGTTGTCAATCCCTTCATGGTCACTTACGAGGGTGAGATCTGATAGAGATGATAAATAATATTTTTGGTATTTTTGATAGATAGATGCAAAGTAAAAAAGTAAAAGGCAAAGTAAAAACCAAGCAAGTAAATAAAGCGATCGATATTGATATGATGAGAATAGACCCGGGGGCCATAGGTTTCACTAGTGGCTTCTCTCAAGAGCATAGACATTCTACAGTGGGTGAACAAATTACTGTTGAGCAATTGACAGAATTGAGCATAGTTATGAGTATATCTAGGCAATGATCATGTATATAGGCATCACGTCCAAGACAAGTAGATCGAAATGATTCTGCATCTACTACTATTACTCCACTCATCGACCGCTATCCAGCATGCATCTAGAGTATTAAGTTAAAAACAGAGTAACGCCTTAAGCAAGATGACATGATGTAGAGGGATAAATTCATGCAATATGATAAAAACCCCATATTGTTATCCTCGATGGCAACAATACAATACGTGCCTTGCAACCCTTTCTGTCACTGGTTAAGGACACCGCAAGATTGAACCCAAAGCTAAGCACTTCTCCCATTGCAAGAACTACCAATCTAGTTGGCCAAACCAAAAAGGATAATTCGAAGAGACTTGCAAAGATAACTCAATCATACATAAAAGAATTCAGAGAAGATTCAAATATTTTCCATAGATAATACTGGATCATAAATCCGCAATTCACCGGTCTCAACAAGCACACCACAAAAAGAAGATTACATCGAATAGATCTCCACAAGAGAGGGGGAGAACATTGTATTGAGATCCAAAAAGAGAGAAGAAGCCATCTAGCTACTAGCTATGGACCTGAAGGTCTGAAGTAAACTACTCACACTTCATCGGAGGGGCTATGGTGTTGATGTAGAAGCCCTCTGTGGTGGATGCCCCCTCCAGCGGAGCTCCGGAACAGGCCCCAAGATGGGATCTCGTGGATACAGAAGGTTGCGGTGGTGGAATTAGGTTTTTTGGCTCCTGCTCTGATCGTTTGGGGATACGTAGGTATATATAGGAGGAAGGAGTACGTCGGTGGAGCAACAGGGGGCCCATGAGGTAGGGGGCGCGCCCAGGGGGGGCGCCCTCCACCCTCATGACCGCCTCTGGCACTTCTTGGAGTAGGGTCCAAGTCTTCTGGATCACGTTCAGTGAGAAAATCACATTCCCGAAGGTTTCATTCCGTTTGGACTCCGTTTGATATAGTCAAAAAACAGCAATTCTGGGCTGGGCCTCCGGTTAATAGGTTAGTCCCAAAAATAATATAAAAGTGGAAAATAAAGCCCCATATAGTCCAAAACAGTAGATAAAGTAGCATGGAGCATTAAAAAATTATAGATACGTTGGAGACGTATCAATGCTGATAAAGAATGGAAAAAATGTTTGGACATTCACAAGGAGGTTCTTGGAAGTAACATTAAGCGAAAGGCAAGAATTGGATACAGGATAATCTCCATTCTCCTTAATGGAGAGTCAGGGGCTATCTTGTTTTTTGCTATTTTACCTTAGAGAATGTAGTAGGTCCTAAGAGAATGTAGTAGTTCCTATGAGGTACAATATGTTTATTATGTGGTACAATGTGTTAGAGTTGATGATGAGGAGTACTTGTGATTACGACTAGTGACCAATTTGCTATGTGATGTCATTGATGAAAACGATGATCTTGAGGAGGTGTTATATGACAATGATGTATTATGATGATAAGTTGTTAATGATATGATGATGATGATGATGATATTTATTATATCATTGGGTGAAAGAACCGCGGATTAGTATATCATATGATGATGATGTCCATCCACTTGAAACTAGTCCACGATTCTTTCACCCAGTGATGTAATAACTCATTATGATGTAAAAACAATCTCTAAATTCCTGTTGTATGAAAACTTGTGTAAAGGTGTATGAATACAACATGAAATAAAAAAGAAATAAAATACGAAATAATAGTAGTAGCGCGGGCAGGGAGATGCGCTACTACTAATTACCAGTAGCGCTCCTATGGGGAAGCGCTACTACTAAGTCGATTTAGCAGTAGCGTGGGTTTAGGCACGCTACTGCTAAGCTTTAGCTATTGCGCCGTACCAGTAGCGCTCATGCCCGCGCTACTGACTGGCCTAAAACCCGCGCTGCTGCTAGGCTTTTCCCTAGTAGTGGCCCCCTAGCTCATTTATTTTTCATGGCTCCGCCACTGCGTGCAACAGCACACATTCTCGCCCCCTCTCTCTAAATATTGATCTCGCACTTGTGCACTCCTTCATAGTCTCCCTCCACTCAGCCCCTCGCACCATCTTCTAGCCCCCACCGGATTTTGCCACATGTACAATCTAGCAGACTCCATGGTTAAACTTAAGCATAATGCACAAACCTCAAAACAACAGTGGTTCTCTTTTGTTCTAGAATCTTCCGTATCATAACTGCCCAAACTTTTTTTCTAGTTGAATTGCCATTTTTTTTACTTTATGCTTTACAACGCACAATTCCATGAATCATAAAATAGATTAAGGGCTTCTTTGATTCAAAGGATTCTCAAAGGAATTCTGGAGGATTCTAATCCTTAGGAATTTTTCCTATCTTGGTTATTTGATTCGTAGGATTGTAAACCATAGGAATTTTTCATATGATTCATTTGCACTAGATTTCATAGGAAACATCCCATCCACTCAAACCTCTTTGAAAGAATTCTGCGTTTTTTCTATGCACAATCAAACACTCGTACAATCCTGTAGGATTCAAGATGACATTCCACTATAATCCCATGTTTTTCCTATTCCAGCCTTTTAGAAATCCTACGAATCCAAGAGGCCCTAGCTTTTATATAAAAACTAATTGATTTTGAATGAGATGAACTATAAGAATTAAACGAAGGTCTACATCATGCATATATGACTCAGAGCTTACATGCTATAGTGTGGTATTTATTCATAATTTGGTTGCAAAATCTGATGCGTGCAATGCACGTGTACCTTACTAGTACTTAGAGTATGTGCAAAACACGTAAATTAGAATTCCAATAGCATGCTACACAGTGTCTCTCTTATAGTTCATGAAGCCACGTGGCACATGTGGAGGCCTTGCCGCAACCTCCTTGTATGGATTGATCACAGTGACGTGCTGCTGGTTCTAGAAGAATGTACTCGTCCTCCCTGAGCCATACTGTCGGTACATGCACAAAGCGAAGATGTGCACGCACGCCACGCACGCACTCATTCCCTCGCACGCACACGCGGGTACATGAGCGGACGTAATTTTGTACCAAGATCAACCCCATGTGATAATTTGACGCGTGTAAATTCATTCACTTCATTGATGGTCAATTAATACAGCGCATGCAAATTGAGTGGACGTGAGGGCGGAAGAAAGACATTACTACTCCACTGCGCGCATGCGAGTAGTTAAATCATGGGTTGCTAGTAGTACTTCCATTGATCTCCTTCGTATTTTGTGCCAATTTTTGACAGTAACATAATATTTACGCATTTGAGCAGTGTAGTCTACTTGAAATTTATGTTCCACTAAACTCATCAGGAGCCGTTCCGGGCCTCGAAACCAAAACCATCAATTAATCTTTACCTTGTTCCCATCCCATTCGAAAGCCTACTCACACCTACTAGTACGTACCAAACCTGAACGTGTTCCCACTATGCAGGTATTAGTACTAGTGCTAGTACTTAGGTTATAAAAAGGGGAACTACCTAACCGAAAATTACTCTACCTTTCCTCCTCGTAAGTGCTTATTCTTCGTCCATCCTTGCCATGGCCGGTGAGCAGAGCTCTAGGTCGAGAACTACTCGTAACAAGGGAGCGGCAACCAAGGCTGCGGAAAAAAAAAGAGAGGGCTCACCACCACGCAGAGACCTCGAAAGATCTCTCACGGGCAGGCGATGTCTCCCAGGAGCGCCCTAGTCGCCACTTCTAAAGAAAAGCATAGTAGTGGCGCTAATTTTTTACATACCAGTAGCACGGGCGCCCGCGCTACTGCTAGGGCACTACAGCTATTATTTAACAGTAGCGCGTTTCTAAACAAGCGCTGTAGCTAAAATACTTATTAGTAGCGCCGCTTCCTCCACCAATGCTACTACTATCATCACGTAGTAGTAGCGCCCTATTTTCTCCCCACGCTACAACTAGGTAAATAGAAATAAAAAATAAAAAAAAGCTATCAGGTGCAATATTCATGGAAATCAAGACAAGTCCAGTGCAAATAAACTAAGTTCACAGAACCATCTCACAAACATTAATGACAGTACCACATTTAATATAACCACACAATCTCACAAACTCATATATAGTAGTCAACAATGCATGGATAGATCATAGTTGATAAGTCTACTAGGTAGTCATACTAGCATATATATGGTTCAACAGCCACACGCATGCATATGTAGTTCTAGATGATGTCGATGACGACCATCATCCTCAAGCCTGGGCGGTGGGTGTTCCTGATAGTAATTAGGATTGCCTGTCCAACATGAAGATTCTTGCCGACTGAGGTAGTCCTGGATAAGGGGGTATCCGGACAGCCGGACTATGTACAACGTCCAGACTATTGAAGCGTGATGATACAAGACTCAAGACTTCAGCCCGTGTCCGGATGGGACTTTCCTTGGCGTGGAAGGCAAGCTTGGCGATCCGGATATTATATTTCCTTCCTTGTACCCGACTCCATGTAAACCCTAGCCCTCTCTGGTGTCTATATAAACCGGAGAGGTTGGTCCTTAGAAGGCCGATCACAATTACAATCATACCATCATAGGCTAGCTCCTAGGGTTTAGCCTCTATGATCTCATGGTAGATCTACTCTTGTACTACCCATATCATCAATATTAATCAAGCAGGAAGTAGGGTTTTACCTCCATCGAGAGGGCCCGAACCTGGGTAAACATCTTTGTCCCTTACTTCTTGTTACCATCAGCCTTGACGCACAGATCGGGACCCCCTACCCGAGATCCGCCGGTTTTGACACCGACATTGGTGCTTTCATTGAGAGTTCCTCTGTGACGTCACTGCAAGGCTCGATGGCTCGTCTCGTCATCAAGAATGACGTTACCTCGAAGGGGGCTCTGGCTGTAGGCCAGACGCTCCGACTCGGCGGCTTTATCATGGCTGCCCCATCGACGGAGGTGCCGATGATGGCCTCTCGGGTCATCAGTCATAACCTTCGCGTCAGTTTGGAACTCGCCGACCAGATGGATCCGATGGAGCTCTCCTCCCTTAATGAACTCTTGGATCGCATCGCCGCTCTAGGAATCGCTACAAACTATGACCGGATTGGGTTGAAACCCGACCGAAGGGACATCAGGTCCTCGCCGGCCACCCATGAGGTAGCGATAGTGGAGGAACCACGCGCGGATTGTCACTCAACTTTGAGGACGAATTATGTTCGGATTGCCGAACTCCTCGAGCCGAAAACCTGCTCAAAGGAAAACATGACCCAGGCCCCGGGCTCAGAATCGGGATTGGGCCAAAGAAATTGGGTAATATTCCGGATTCCGAGCTGTTAAGCTCGGAACCGCCCACGCCCTTGGGCGTTGAATCGGATCAAAATCCGGATTCTTCTAACAACACCTACCTGGACCTAAATTGTCTCTCCCGCACTAGGCAAGAGCCCCAGGAAACGGTACATCATTACTGAGCCAGATTCCTCCTTGCGCTTAGCAAGGTCAAGGACTGCCGCAAGGAGAACATGGTCTCGCTCTTCCGCAAAAATTGCACGGACGAAGGGCTCCTCAATGCTATAAGCCACCGTGACATAGTACGCTTCGCGGACTTGGCAATCATAGTACGGAAGTTCTGTGCGATGGAGAGCGCTTGGAAGACCCAAACAGAATTTTGGGATAGTACCGCTCTCACCAAAACCTTTGCCTGAACTAAACGGACGAACTCTCGTAGGACGTCCGAACCAAAGCCCACCCCAGGGCTGGGATCCGTATTGGAAGAATGGCTCGACGGGCCATGTAAGCTCCACAGTACGCCAGATACAATGCCAACTCATAGCCTTAGGGCATGCTGGATACTCTGGCAGGTGGCAAAAAGTGCTAAGGATCTTCTTGTAAGCCATAAAGCGGAACAACATCCTGCCAGCGGACACAATACGGTACTAACAGTCTTCGAGACTTTCGCCTCGAACAACAGGCGCAAGCGAGCTCACCGAAGCTCTGCGGAAATTTGCCATGTGGCAAAGATAAACCCCTGGAACGACACTGCTGTAACTTTCAATGCTAGTGATGAACCTTGATTCTAGACTGTCCGGGCACCGGCCGCTCTGGTCCTTATCCCAATCATGGACGGCTTCCGGCTCACCAAAGTACTCATGGACGGCGGAAGCGGTTTAAACTTGATCTATGAAGAAATGCTCAACAAAATGGAAATTGATAAAGGCTGCATTGAGCAAAGCGGTACCACCTTCAGGGGAATCATCCCTACGTGGGAAGAGCGGTGCACGGGAAAAATCACACTCGATGTGGTATTCAGCACCCCAGAGAATTATAGGTCCGAAGAAATCACATTCCAAGTGGCTCCCTTCAGCAGCAGATACCACGCCGTTCTAGGGCGGGACGCGTTTACAAGCATTCAAGCCATACCCCATTACGGGTACATGAAGCTTAAAATGCCCGGGCCCAACAGAATCATCACTCTAGCCAATGATCCGGACGTCGCACTTCGCGCCGAAAACAAAACCGCAGCACTAGCCCTGGAAGCATTATCTGAAGCCCTAGCAGCCGAAGAGTTAACAACACTATGGGCCACCGTGGACAGGGACGACGTGATACTCGACAAATGACCCAAGTCCACCTCATTTAAACCTGCAGACGAGATAGTCAAATTCCAGGTCCATCCAATGGATCCCACGAAGACAGCATCCATTGGGACACAGTTGAGCCCCATGATGGATGTCGCACTGCAAGATTTCTTACGCGAGAATTGGGACATTTTCGCCTGGCACCCTTCGGATATGCCAGGCATCCCACACCGGCTGGCCGAACACAGCCTCAATATACTAAAGGGATACAAACCGGTCAAACAGACCTTAAGGCGGTTTTCAGAACCCAAACGGCAAGCCATGGGAGAAGAGCTAGCTAAGCTACTTGAGGCCGGATTCATCAGAGATATTAAACATCCGGATTGGCTGGCAAATTTGGTAATGGTACCAAAAAAGGACAAATCTTGGCGCTTATGCGTAGACTTCAAAGACCTCAACAAGGCTTTCCCCAAGGATCCCTTTCCCCTCCCTCGCATAGATCAAATCATCGATGCCACATGTGGACACGACTCACTGTGTTTTCTCGATGCATACTCCAGATACCATCAAATAAAGATGGCAGAGTCTGACCAAGCTGCAACAGCTTTTATAACGCCATATGGCCCCTTTTGCTTCAACACTATGCCCTTCGGGCTCAAGAATGCCGACGCAACCTATCAACGCATGATTCAAACATGCCTGGAAAAACAAATTGGCAAAACAGTGGAAGCATATGTGGACGACGTGGTCATAAAAACTAGACATGTCGAAACCCTAATAGATGACTTGAGGCTCACATTCGATAACCACCGGACATACGACATCAAGTTAAATCCAGAAAAATGCGTTTTCGGTGTCCCCTCGGGGAAGCTGCTGGGCTTCATTGTTTCCAATAGAGGAATCGAAGCGAATACAGCAAAAATCCGAGCTCTGTCACAGTTAGCTATACCAACAAACCTCATGCACATCCAGAAGCTAGCTGGATGCATGGCCGCTTTGAGCCGCTTTATATCCAGGCTAGGAGAAAAGGAATTGCCTCTTTACTGCCTGCTACCTCTTGAGCACTGCGTTGGATTTCCTCGAAGAGGAGAGGATGATGCAGCAAAGTAGCGTAAGTATTTCCCTCAGTTTTTGAGAACCAAGGTATCAATCCAGTAGGAGACCACGCACAAGTCCCTCGTACCTACACAAAACAATAGCAACTCGCAACCAACGCTTAAGGGTTGTCAATCCCTTCACGGTCACTTATGAGAGTGAGATCTGATAGAGATAATATTTCTGGTATTTTTGATAGATAGATGCAAAGTAAAAAGTAAAGGCAAAGTAAAAAACAAAGCAAGTAAATAAAGTGATAGAGATTGATATGATGAGAATAGACCCGGGGGCCATAGGTTTCACTAGTGGCTTCTCTCAAGAGCATAGGCATTCTACGGTGGGTGAACAAATTACTGTTGAGCAATTGACAGAATTGAGCATAGTTATGAGTATATCTAGGCAATGATCATGTATATAGGCATCACGTACAAAACAAGTAGATCGAAACGATTCTGCATCTAGTACTATTACTCCACTCATCGACCGCTATCCAGCATGCATCTAGAGTATTAAGTTAAAAACAGAGTAACGCCATAAGCAAGATGACATGATGTAGAGGGATAAATTCATGCAATATGATAAAAACCCCATCTTGTTATCCTCGATGGAAACAATACAATACGTGCCTTGCTGCCCCTTCTGTCACTGGGTAAGGACACCGCAAGATTGAACCCAAAGCTAAGCACTTCTCCCATTGCAAGAACTACCAATCTAGTTGGCCAAACAAAAAAGGATAATTCGAAGAGACTTGCAAAGATAACTCAATCATACATAAAAGAATTCAGAGAAGAATCAAATATTTTCCGTAGATAATACTGGATCATAAACCCGCAATTCATCGGTCTCAACAAACACACCGCAAAAAGAAGATTACATAAAATAGATCTCCACGAGAGAGGGGGAGAACATTGTATTGAGATCCAAAAAGAGAGAAGAAGCCATCTAGCTACTAGCTATGGACCCGAAGGTCTGAAGTAAACTACTCACACTTCATCGGAGGGGCTATGGTGATGATGTAGAAGCCCTACGTGGTGGATGCCCCCTTCGGCGGAGCTCCAGAACAGGCCCCAAGATGGGATCTCGTGGATACAGAAGGTTGTGGTGGTGGAATTAGGTTTTTGGCTCCTCTTCTGATTGTTCGGGGATACGTAGGTATATATAGGAGGAAGGAGTACGTCGGTGGAGCGTCGAGGGGCCCACGAGGTAGGGGGGCGCGCCCAGGGGGGCGCCCTCCACCCTCGTGACCTCCTCGGGCACTACTTGGAGTAGGGTCCAAGTCTCCTGGATCATGTTCGGTTGGAAAATCACGATCCCGAAGGTTTCATTCCTTTGGACTCCGTTTGATATTCTGGTTCTTCGAAATACTAAAATAGGCAAAAAAAACAGCAATTCTGGGCTGGGCCTCCGGTTAATAGGTTAGTCCCAAAAGTAATATAAAAGTGGAAAATAAAGCCCAATATAGTCCAAAACAGTAGATAAAGTAGCATGGAGCAATCAAAAATTATAGATATGTTGGAGACGTATCAGGCATCCCCAAGCTTAATTCCTGCTCGTCCTCGAGTAGGTAAATGATAAAAAAGAATTTTTGATGCGGAGTGATACTTTGGCATAATTTCAATGTAAATCTTCTTAATTGTGATATGAATATTCAGATCCGGAAGATTCAAGACAAAAGTTCATATTGACATAAAAATAATAATACTTCAAGCATACTAATCAAAGCAATCATGTCTTCTCAAAATAACATGGCAAAAGAAAGTTATCCCTACAAAATCATATAGCCTGGCTATGCTCCATCTTCCCCACACAAAATATTTAAATCATGTACAACCCCGATGACAAGCCAAGCAATTGTTTCATACTTATGACATTCTCAACAATTTTCAATCTTCATGCAATACATGAGCGTGAGCCATGGATATAGCACTTATAGGTGGAATAGAAGGGTGGTTGTGGAGAAGACAAAAAGAGGGAAGATAGTCTCACATCAACTAGGCGTATCAATGGGCTATGGAGATGCCCATCAATAGATATCAATGTGAGTGAGTAGGGATTGCCATGCAACGGATGCACTAGAGCTATAAGTATATGAAAGATGTACAAAAGAAACTAAGTGGGTGTGCATCCAACTTGCTTGCTCATGAAGACCTAGGGCATTTTGAGGAAGCCCATCATTGGAATATACAAGCCAAGTTCTATAATGAAAAATTCCCACTAGTATATGAAAGTGACAAAATGAGAGACTCTTTTATCATGAAGATCTTGGTGCTACTTTGAAGCACAAGTGTGGAAAAAGGATAGTAGAATTGTCCCTTCTCTCTTTTTCTCTCATTTTTTTATTTGGGCCTTTCTCTTTTTTTTATGGCCTCTTTTTTTTGTCCGGAGTCTCATCCCGACTTATGGGGGAATCATAGTCTCCATCATCCTTTCCTCACTTGGGACAATGCTCTAATAATGATGATCATCACACTTTTATTTTTCTTACAACTAAACAATTACAACTCGATACTTAGAACAAAGTATGACTCTATATGAATGCCTCCGGCGGTGTACCGGGATATGCAATGAATCATGAGTGACATGTATGAAAGAATTATGAACGGTGGCTTTGCCACAAATACAATGTCAACTACATGATCATGCTAGCAATATGACAATGATGGAGCGTGTCATAATAAACGGAATGGTGGAAAGTTGCATGGCAATATATCTCGGAATGGCTATGGAAATGCCATAATAGGTAGGTATGGTGGCTGTTTTGAGGAAGGTATATGGTGGGTTAATGATACCGGCGAAAAGTGCGCGGTATTAGAGAGGCTAGCAAAGGTGGAAGGATGGGAAAAAGTGTGTATAATCCATGGACTCAACATTAGTCATAAAGAACTCATATACTTGTTGCAAAAATCTAGAAGTTATCAAAGCAAAGTATTATGCGCATGCTGTTGGAAATATGCCCTAGAGGCAATAATAAATTAGTTATTATTATATTTCGTTTTTCATGATAATCGTTTATTATCCATGCTATAATTGTATTGATAGGAAACTCAGATACATGTGTGGGTACATAGACAACACCATGTCCCTAGTAAGCCTCTAGTTGACTAGCTCGTTGATCAATAGATGGTTACAGTTTCCTGACCATGGACATTGGATGTCGTTGATAATGGGATCACATCATTAGCAGAATGATGTGATGGACAAGACCCAATCCTAAGCCTAGCACAAAGATCGTAGTTCGTATGCTAAAGCTTTTCTAATGTCAAGTATCTTTTCCTTAGACCATGAGATTATGCAACTCCCGGATACCGTAGGAATGCTTTGGGTGTACCAAACGTCACAACGTAACTGGGTGGCTATAAAGGTGCACTACAGCTATCTCCGAAAGTGTCTGTTGGGTTGGCACGAATCGAGACTGGGATTTGTCACTCCGTGTGACGGAGAGGTATCTCTGGGCCCACTCGGTAGGACATCATCATAATGTGCACAATGTGACCAAGGGGTTGATCACGGGATGATGTGTTACGGAATGAGTAAAGAGACTTGCCGGTAATGAAATTGAACAAGGTATCGGTATACCGACGATCGAATCTCGGGCAAGTATAATACCGCTAGACAAAGGGAATTGTATACGGGATTGATTGAGTCCTTGACATCGTGGTTCATCCGATGAGATCATCGTGGAACATGTGGGAGCCAACATGGGTATCCAGATCCCGCTGTTGGTTATTGACTGGAGAACGTCTCGGTCATGATTGCATGATTCCCGAACCCGTATACGTATTGTCTACACACTTAAGGTCGATGACGCTAGGGTTATAAAGGAAGTTTGTATGTGGTTACCGAATGTTGTTCGGAGTCCCGGATGAGATCCCGGATGAGATCCCGGACGTCACGAGGAGTTCCGAAATGGTCCGGAGGTAAAGATTTATATATGGAAAGTTGTTGTTCGGGTTCCGGAAAAAGTTCGGGTTTTTTCGGTATTATACCGGGAAGCTTCCAGAAGGTTCCGGAGGATTCCGGAGGGGTCTGGAGATCCGGAAATTGTTCCACCACGTCCAATACAGTAGCATAGTCTGTAGGGGGGCGCCCTAGCCTTAATGGGCCAGGGGCACCAGCCCCCCCAAGGCCCATGCGCATGGGAGAGGGAAAACCCTAAGGAGGGAGGGCCTCTACTTGACTTGGGAGGCACTCCTCCCCCCCTTGGCTGCCGCCCCCTCCTCAGATTGGATCTGAGGGGCCCCCCCTCTCCCTTGCCCCTATATATATGTGGGGGGTGGGAGGGCAGCCGCACCCCAAGTTCTGGCGCAGCCCTCCCCCTCTCCCAAGTACTCCTCCTCTCTCACGGTGCTTGGCGAAGCCCTGCAGGATTGCCACGCTCCTCCACTACCACCACACCATTGTGCTGCTACTGGACGGAGTCTTCCTCAACCTCTCCCTCTCTCCTTGCTGGATCAAGGCATGGGAGACGTCACCGGGCTGTACGTGTGTTGAACGCGGAGGTGCCATCCGTTCGGCACTAGGATCTCCGGTGATTTGGATCACGACGAGTACGACTCCTTCAACCCCGTTCTCTTGAACGCTTCCGCTTAGAGATCTACAAGGATATGTAGATGCACTCTCCTTCCCCTCGTTGCTGGTTTCTCCATAGATAGATCTTGGTGACACGTAGGAAAATTTTGAATTTCTGCTATGTTCCCCAACAGTGGTATCAGAGCTAGGTCTATTGCGTAGATTCTTTGCACGAGTAGAACACAAAGTAGTTGTGGGCGTTGATTTTGTTCAATATGCTTACCGTTACTAGTCCAATCTTGTTTCGATGGTATTGTGGGATGAAGCGGCCCGGACCGACCTTACACGTACACTTACGTGAGACAGGTTCCACCGACTGACATGCACTTGGTGCATAAGGTGGCTAGCGGGTGCTAGTCTCTCCCACTTTAGTCGGAACGAATTCGATGAAAAGGGTCCTTATGAAGGGTAAATAGCAATTGACATATCACGTTGTGGTTTTTGCGTAGGTAAGAAATGTTCTTGCTAGAAACCCATAGCAGCCACGTAAAACATGCAAACAATAATTAGAGGACGTCTAACTTGTTTTTGCAGGGCATGCTATGTGATGTGATATGGCCAAGAAGAATGTGATAAATGATATGTGATGTATGAGATTGATCATGTTCTTGTAATAGGAATCACGACTTGCATGTCGATGACTATGACAACCGGCAGGAGCCATAGGAGTTGTCTTTATTTATTGTATGACCTGCGTGTCATTGAACAACGCCATGTAATTACTTTACTTTATTGCTAACCGGTAGCCATAGTAGTAGAAGTAATAAGTTGGCGAGACAACTTCATGGAGACACGATGATGGAGATCATGATGATGGAGATCATGGTGTCATGCCGGTGACGATGATGATCATGGAGCCCCGAAGATGGAGATCAAAAGGAGCAATATGATATTGGCCATATCATGTCACTATTTGATTGCATGTGATGTTTATCATGTTTATGCATCTTATTTGCTTAGAACGACGGTAGTAAATAAGATGATCCCTCATTAAAATTTCAAGAAAGTGTTCCCCCTAACTGTGCACTGTTGCGAAAGTTCGTCATTTCGAAGCACCACGTGATGATCGGGTGTGATAGATTCTTACGTTCACATACAACGGGTGTGAGCCAGATTTACACACGCGAAACACTTACGTTGACTTGACGAGCCTAGCATGTACAGACATGGCCTCGGAACAAAAGAGACCGAAAGGTCGAGCATGAGTCGTTTAGTAGATACGATCAACATGAAGATGTTCACCGATGATGACTAGTCCGTCTCACGTGATGATCGGACACGGCCTAGTTGACTCGGATCTTGTAATCACTTAGATGACTAGAGGGATGTCTATCTGAGTGGGAGTTCATAAGATGAACTTAATTATCCTGAACATAGTCAAAAGATCTTTGCAAATTATGTCGTAAGCTCGTGCTTTAGTTCCACTGTTTAGATATGTTCCTAGAGAAAATATAGTTGAAAGTTCAAAGTAGTGCTTATGCGGACAGAAGAAAGCTTGTGTCCTTAATGCACCGCTCAGTGTGCTGAACCCCAAACATTGTTTGTGGATGTTGCGAACATCGGACATACACGTTTTGATAACTACGTGATAGTTCAGTTAAATGGTTTAGAGTTGAGGCACCAAAAGACGTTTTCGAAACACCGTGGAACATATGAGATGTTTCGAGGGCTGAAATTGGGATTTCAGGCTCGTGCCCACGTCAAGAGGTATAAGACCTCCGACGATTTTCTTAGCCGGCAAACTAAGGGAGAAAAGCTCAATCGTTGAGCTTGTGCTCAGATTGTCTGAGTGCAACAATCACTTGAATCGAGTGGGAGTTGATCTTCCAGATGAGATAGTGATGTTTCTCCAAAGTCATTGCCACCAAGCTGCTAGAGCTTCGTGATGAACTATAACATATCAGGGATAGATATGATGATCCTTGAGGTATTCGCGATGTTTGACACCGCGAAAGTAGAAATCAAGAAGGAGCATCAATTGTTGATGGTTGGTGAAACCACTAGTTTCAAGAAGGGCAAGGGCAAGAAGGGATACTTCATGAAACGGCAAATCAGCTGCTGCTCTAGTGAAGAAACCCAAGGTTGAACCCAAACCCAAGACTAAGTGCTTCTGTAATAAGGGGAACAACCACTGGATCAGGATTACCCTAGATACTTGGTAGATGAGAAGGCTGGCAAGGTCGATAGAAGTATATTGGATATACATTATGTTAATGTGTACTTTACTAGTACTCCTAGTAGCACCAGGGTATTGGATACCGGTTCGGTTGCTAAGTGTTAGTAACTCGAAATAAAAGCTACGGAATAAACGGAGACTAGCTGAAGGTGAGCTGACGATAAGTGTTGGAAGTGTTTCCAAGGTTGATGTGATCAAACATCGCACGCTCCCTCTACCATCAAGATTAGTATTAAACTTGAATAGTTATTTGGTGTTTGAGTTGAGCATAGACATGATTGGATTATGTCTATCGCAATGCGGTTATTCATTTAAGGAGAATAATAATTACTCTATTTATTTGAATAATACCTTCAATGGTCTTGCACCTAAAGGAATGGTTTATTGAATCTCGATCGTAGTGATGCACATTTTCATGCCAAAAGATATAAGATAGTAATGATAGTACCACTTACTTGTGGCACTGCCATGTAAGTCATAATGGTATAAAACGCATGAAGAAGCTCCATGTTGATGGATCTTTGGACTCACTCATTTTTGAAAAGTTTGAGATATGTGAACCATTTCTATTGGTGTATACGCATGAAGAAACTCCATTCAAGATGGGTTGTTTGGACTCACTTGATTTTGAATCACTTGAGATATGCAAATCATACCACATGGGCAAGATGACTGAAAAGCCTCGGTTTCAGTAAGATGGAACAAGATAGCAACTTGTTGGAAGTAACACATTTTGATGTGTGCAGTCCAATGAGTGCTGAGGCATGCAGTGAACATCGTTATGTTCTTACTTCACAGATGATTCGAGTAGATGTTGAGTATATTTACTTGATGAAACACAAGTCTGAATTATTGAATGGTTCAAGTAATTTCAGAGTGAAGTTGAAGATCATTGTGACAAGAGGATAAAATGTCTATGATATGATCATAGAGATGAGTATCCGAGAAACGAGTTTGGCACACAATTAAGACATTGTGGAGATTGTTTCACAACCAATACCGCGTGGAACACCATAGTGTGATGATGTGTCCGAACATCATAACTGCACCCTATTGGATATGGTGCATACCATGATGTCTCTTATCGAGTTACCACTATCGTTTATGGGTTAGGCATTAGAGACAACCGCATTCACTTTAAAATAGGGTACCACGTAATTCCATTGAGACGACACCGTTTGAACTATGGTTTGGAGAAACCTAAGTTGTCGTTTCTTAATAGTTTGGGGCTGCGACGCTTATGTGAAAAAGTTTCAGGTTGATAAGCTCGAACCCAAAGCGGATAAAATGCATATTCATAGGACACCAAAAACAGTTGGGTATACCTCCTAATTCAGATCCGAAAGCAATAGGGATTGTTTCTTGAATCGGGTCCTTTCTCGAGAAAAGTTTGTCTCGGAAAGTTGAGTGGGAGCATGGTGGAGACTTGATGAGGTTATTGAACCGTCACTTCAACTAGTGTGTAGCAGGGCACAGGAAGTTGTTCCTGTGGCGCCTACACCAATTGAAGTAGAAGCTTATGATAGTGATCATGAAGTTTTGGATCAAGTCACTACCGTACCTCGTAGGGTGACAAGGATGTGTACTACTTTAGAGTGGTACAGTAATCCTGTCTTGAAGGTCATGTTGCTAGACAACAATGAACCTACGAGCTATGGAGAAGCGATGGTGGGCCCAAATTCCAACAAATGGTTAGAAGCCATGAAATCCGAGATAGGATCCATTTATCAGAACAAAGCATGGACTTTGGTGGACTTGCCTGATGATCGGCAAGCCATTGAGATAAATGGATCTTTAAGAAGAAGACGGACGTGGACGGTAATGTCACCGTCTATGAAGCTCGACTTGTGGCGAAGAGTTTTTCACAAGTTCAAAGAGTTGACTACGATAAGATTTTCTCATCCGTAGCGATGCTTAAGTCCGTCGGAATCATGTTAGCATTAGCTGCATTTATGAAATCTGGCAGATGGATGTCCAAAACGAGTTTCCTTACCAGTTTTCATAAGGAAAGGTTGTATGTGATACAATCAGAAAGGTTTTGTCGATCCTAAGGATGCTAAAAGGTATGCTAGCTCCAGCGATCCTTCTAAGGACTGGAGTAAGCATCTCGGAGTTGGAATATGTACTTTGATAAGATGATCAAAGATTTTGGGTTTATACAAATTTATGAGAAACTTGTATTTCCAAAGAAGTGAGTGGGAGCACTATAGAATTTCTGATGAGTATATGTTGTTGACATATTGTTGATCAGAAATGATGTAGAATTTTCTGTAAAGCATATAGGGTTATTTGAAAAGTGTTTTTCAAGTGAAATCCTGGTTTAAGCTACTTGAACATTGAGCATCAAGATCTATGAGGATAGATCAAAAACCGCTTAATGGTACTTTCAAATGAGCATATACCTTGACATGATCTTGAAGGTGTTCAAGATGGATCAGTCAAAGAAGGAGTTCTTGCCTGAGATGTAAGGTATGAAGTCAAGACTTAAAGCTCGACCATGGCAGAAAAGAGAGAAAGGACGAAGGTCGTCCCCTATGTTTCGGACGTAGGCTCTATAGTATGCTATGCTGTGTACCGCACCGGAAGTGTGCCTTGCCATGAGTCAGTCAAGGGGTACAAGAATGATCCAGGAATGGATCATTGGACAGCGGTCAAAATTGTCCTTGGAGTAAATAAGGACATGTTTCTCGATTATGGAGGTGATAAAGAGTTCGGCGTAAAGGGTTACGTCGATGCAAGCTTTAACACCTATCCGAATGACTCTGAGTAGCAAACCGGATACGTATAGTGGAGCAACCATTTGGAATAGCTCCAAGTGGAGCGTGGAAGCAGCATTTACAATATGACCTAGAGATTTGCGAAGTACATACGGATCTGAATGTTGCAGACCCATTGACTAAAACCTCTCTCACAAGCAAAACATGATCAAACCCCAGAACTCATTGAGTCTTAATCACATGATGATGCGAACTAGTTTAATGACACTAGTAAACTCTTTGGATGTTGGTCACATGGCGATGTGACCTGTGAGTGTTAATCACATGGTGATGTGAACTAGATTATTGACTCTAGTGCAAGTGGGAGACTGTTGGAAATATGGCCTAGAGGCAATAATAAATTAGTTATTATTATATTTCCTTGTTCATGATAATCGTTTATTATCCATGCTATAATTGTATTGATAGGAAACTCAGATACATGTGTGGGTACATAGACAACACCATGTCCCTAGTAAGCCTCTAGTTGACTAGCTCGTTGATCAATAGATGGTTACAGTTTCCTGACCATGGACATTGGATGTCGTTGATAACGGGATCACATCATTAGAAGAATGATGTGATGGACAAGACCCAATCCTAAGCCTAGCACAAAGATCGTAGTTCGTATGCTAAAGCTTTTCTAATGTCAAGTATCTTTCCTTAGACCATGAGATTGTGCAACTCCCGGATACCATAGGAATGCTTTGGGTGTACCAAACATCACAACGTAACTGGGTGGCTATAAAGGTGCACTACAGGTATCTCCAAAAGTGTCTGTTGGGTTGGAACGAATCGAGACTGGGATTTGTCACTCCGTGTGACGGAGAGGTATCTCTGGGCCCACTCGGTAGGACATCATCATAATGTGCACAATGTGACCAAGGGGTTGATCACGGGATGATGTGTTATGGAACGAGTAAAGAGACTTGCCGGTAACGAGATTGAACAAGGTATCGGTATACCGACGATCGAATCTCGGGCAAGTATAATACCGCTAGACAAAGGGAATTGTATACGGGATTGATTGAGTCCTTGACATCATGGTTCATCCGATGAGATCATCGTGGAACATGTGGGAGCCAACATGGGTATCCAGATCCCGCTGTTGGTTATTGACTGGAGAACGCCTCGGTCATGTCTGCATGGTTCCCAAACCCGTATACGTAGGGTCTACACACTTAAGGTTCGATGATGCTAGGGTTATAAAGGAAGTTTGTATGTGGTTACCGAATGTTGTTCGGAGTCCTGGATGAGATCCCGGACGTCACGAGGAGTTCCGAAACGGTCCGGAGGTAAAGATTTATATATGGAAAGTTGTTGTTCGGGTTCCGGAAAAAGTTCGGGTTTTTTCGGTATTGTACCGGGAAGCTTCCAGAAGGTTCCAGAGGATTCCGGAGGGGTCCGGAGGTCCGGAAATTGTTCCACCACGTCCAATACAGTAGCATGGGCTGTAGGGGGGCGCCCTAGCCTTAATGGTCCAGGGGCACCAGCCCCCCCAAGGCCCATGCGCATGGGAGAGGGAAAACCCTAAGGGGGGAGGGCCTCCACTTGACTTGGGAGGCACTCCTCCCCCCCTTGGCCGACGCCCCCTCCTCAGATTGGATCTGAGGGGGCCACCCCCCGTCTCCCTTGCCCCTATATATATGTGGGGGGTGGGAGGGCAGTCGCACCCCAAGTTCTGGTGCAGCCCTCCCCCTCTCCCAAGTACTCCTCCTCTCTCGCGGTGCTTGGCGAAGCCCTGCAGGATTGCCACACTCCTCCACCACCACCACGCCGTTGTGCTGCTGCTGGACGGAGTCTTCCTCAACCTCTCCCTCTCTCCTTGCTGGATCAAGGCATGGGAGATGTCACCGGGCTGTACGTGTGTTGAACGCGGAGGTGCCGTCCGTTCGGCACTAGGATCTCCGGTGATTTGGATCACGACGAGTACGACTCCTTCAACCCCGTTCTCTTGAACGCTTCCGCTTAGCGATCTACAAGGGTATGTAGATGCACTCTCCTTCCCCACGTTGCTGGTTTCTCCATAGATAGATCTTGGTGACACGTAGGAAAATTTTGAATTTCTGCTACGTTCCCCAACACATGCTCCTAGGGGGATAGATTGGTAGGAAAAGACCATCACTCGTCCCCGACCGCCACTCATAAGGAAGACAATCAATAAATAAATCCTGCTCTAAGTTCATCACATAACGGTTCACCATACGTTCATGCTACAGGAATCACAAACTTCAACACAAGTATTCTTTGAATTCACAAATACTTAACTAGCATGACTCTAATATCACCATCTTCATATCTCAAAACAATTATCAAGCATCAAACTTATCTTAGTATTCAACGCACTCAAAAGAAAGTTTCACATATCTTGAACACCAAGTATATTAACATTAAGCGAATTACGATGCTATTAATGACTCTCAAAATAATTTAAGTGAAGCATGAGAGATCAATAGTTTCTTTAAAACAAATCCACCACCGTGCTCTAAAAGATCTAAGTGAAGCACTAGAGCAGAAATTTATCACGCTCAAAAGATATAAGTGAAGCGCTATGAGCAAAACTATCAAGCTCAAAAGATATAAGTGAAGCACATAGAGTATTCTAACAATTTCCAAATCATGTATGGCTCTCTCAGAAGATGTGTACATCAAGGATGATTGTGGTAGACTAACAAGCAAAGACGCAAATAATATAAGACGCTCCAAGCAAAACACATATCATGTTGGTGAATAAAAATATAGCTCCAAGTAAATTACCGATGGAAGTGGACGAAAGAGGGGATGCCTTTCGGGGCATCCCCAAGCTTAGGAATAGGCTCAAGAGTTGGCTCAATTGGCTCAGGAATTGGCTCAGCAAGAGTCCAGTTATTTTCATTAGTCAACATATTATTCAATAACACTTCAGCTTGGTTGATTGTTCTTTCCCTGAAAACACAACCAGCACAACTATCCAAGTGGTCCTTGGAAGCATTGGTTAGTCCGTTATAAAAGATATCAAGTATTTCATTTTTCTTAAGAGGATGATCAGGCAAAGCATTAAGTAATCATAGAAGCCTCCCCCAAGCTTGTGGGAGACTCTCTTCTTTGATTTGCACAAAATTATATATTTCCCGCAAGGCAGCTTGTTTCTTATGAGCAGGGAAATATTTAGTAGAGAAGTAATAAATCATATCCTGGGGACTACGCACACAACTAGGATCAAGAGAGCGGAAATATCTTAAGGATATAATAGTAGTGAGATTTCTCATCATTAGTGAACAGGGTAGCTATATCATTTTACTTAGTAAGATGTACCACAACAGTTTCAGATTCATTGCCATAGAAAGGATCAGATTCAACCAAAGTAATTATCTCAGGATCAATAGAGAATTCATAATCCTTATCAGTAACTAATACATCTCCAACGTATCTATAATTTTTGATTGTTCCATGCTATTATGTTACCCCTTTTGGATGTTCATGGGCTTTATTTTACACATTTATATCATTTTTGGGACTAACCTACTAACCGGAGGCCCAGCCCATATTGCTATTTTTTTTGCCTATTTCAGTATTTCGAAGAAAAGGAATATCAAACGGAGTCGTGATTTTTGGAACAAACGTGATCCAGAGGACTTGGAGTGCAAGTCAAGAACCAGTCGAGGCTCCCATGAGATAGGAGGGTGCCCCCCCCTATAGGGCGCGCCCCCTATCTCGTGGGCCCCTCGGGCGGCCACCGACGTACTTCTTCCTCCTATATAAGCCTACGTACCCCAAAAACATCTAGGGGGCAGACGAAACACAATTTCCACCACTGTAACCTTCCGTATCCGCGAGATCTCATCTTGGAGCCTTCGCCGGCACTCTGCCGGAGGGGGAATCGACCATGGAGGGCTTCTACATCAACATCCTTGCCCCTCCGATGAGTTGTGAGTAGTTTACCACAGACCTACGGGTCCATAGTTATTAGCTAGATGGCTTGTTCTCTCTTTTTGGATCTTAATACAATGTTCTCCCCCTCTCTTGTGGAGATCTATTTGATATAAACTCTTTTTGCGGTGTGTTTGTCGAGATCCTATGAATTGTGGGTTTATGATCAAGTTTATCTATGAATAATATTTGAATCTTCTCTGAATTATTTTATGTGTGATTGAGTTATCTTTGCAAGTCTCTTCGAATTATCAGTTTGGTTTGGCCTACTAGATTGATCTTTCTTGCCATGGGAGAAGTGCTTAGCTTTGGGTTCAATCTTGTGGTATCCTTACCCAGTGACAGAAAGGTTTGCAAGGCACGTATTATATTGTTGCCATCGAGGATAACAAGATGGGGTTTATACCATATTGCTTGAGTTTATCCCTCTACATCATGTCATCTTGCTTAATGCGTTACTCTGTTCTTATGAACTTAATACTCTAGATGCAGGTAGGAGTCGGTCGATGTGTGGAGTAATAGTAGTAGATGCAGGCAGGAGTCGGCCTACATGTCATGGACATGATGCCTATATACATGATCATGCCTAGATAATCTCATAACTATTCACTTTTCTATCAATTGCTCGACAGTAATTTGTTCACCCACTAATACTTATGCTATCTTGAGAGAAGCCACTAGTGAAACCTATGCCCCCCGGGTCTATCTCTTATCATATTTGCTTCCAATATACTTTTATTTGCATCTTTACTTTTTGCATCTATATTATAAAATACCAAAAACATATTTATCTTATCTTACTATCTTTATTAGATCTCACTTTCGCAAGTGGCCGTGAAGGGATTGACAACCCCTTTATTGCGTTGGTTGCGAGTTCTCAGTTTGTTTGTGTAGGAGCATGGGACTTTTGAGGAGCCTCCTGCTGGATTGATACCTTGGTTCTCAAAAACTGAGGGAAATACTTACGCTACTATTGCTGCATCACCCTCTCCTCTTCGAGGAAAACCAACGCAAGCTCAAGACATAGCAGTAACAAAGATAGGTAAAGTAGAAAAAGCAGGGTCATATTTCATTCTAGCATTCAGAGATTGTTGCTTCCATTTAGCTAATAACTTCCTAAGATCATATCTGTCATTGCAAGCAAGAATAGCTCTAGTAGCTTCTTCATCCATAATATTACCCTCAGGAAAAACAGACAATTCATACTTAGGGGGAGAACCTTCATCATCACTATCATCAATAATTTCACCTTCAATAATTTCATTCTCTCTAACCCTAGCAAGTTGTTCATCAAGAAATTCACCTAATGGCAAAGTAGTATCAAGCATAGAAGTAGTTTCATCATAAGTATCATGCATAGCAGAAGTGGCATCATCAATAACATGCGACATATCAGAATTCATAGCAATAGCAGGTTTAGGTGTCGCAGGCTTACTTAAAACAGAAGGAGAATCTAGTGCAGAGCTAGATGGCAGTTCCTTACCTCCCCTCGTAGTTGAGGGAAAAATCTTAGTTCTTTTGTCTTTCAAGTTCCTCATAGTGATTAGCAGATATAAATCCCAAGTGACTCAAATAATAGAGCTATGCTCCCCAGCAACGGCGCCAGAAAATAGTCTTGATAACCCACAAGTATAGGGGATCGCAACAGTTTTCGAGGGTAGAGTATTCAACCCAAATTTGTTGATTCGACACAAGGGGAGTTGAGGGAGTCCTGGACTAGGGGGTGTCCGGATAGCCGAACTATCATCATCGGCCGGACTCCAAGACTATGAAGATACAAGATTGAAGACTTCATCCCGTGTCCAGATGGGACTTTCCATGGCGTGGAGGGCAAGCTTGGCGATACAGATATGTAGATCTCCTACCATTGTAACCGACTCTGTGTAACCCTAGCCCTTTCCGGTGTCTATATAAACCGGAGGGTTTTAGTCCGTAGGACACAATAACAATCATACCATAGGCTAGCTTCTAGGGTTTAGCCTCCTTGATCTCGTGGTAGATCCACTCTTGTACTACCCATATCATCAATATCAATCAAGCAGGAGTAGGGTTTTACCTCCATCGAGAGGGCCCGAACCTGGGTAAAAACATCGTGTCCCTTGTCTCCTGTTACCATCCGCCTAGACGCACAGTTCGGGACACCCTACCCGAGATCCGCCGGTTTTGACACCGACATTGGTGCTTTCATTGAGAGTTCCTCTGTGTCGTCACCGATAGGCTCGATGGCTCCTTCGATCATCAACAACAACGACGCAGTCCAGGGTGAGACTTTTCTCCCTGGACAGATCTTCGTATTCGGCGGCTTTGCATTGCGTGCCAATTCGCTTGGCCATCTGGAGCAGATCGAAAGCTACGCCCCTAGCCGGCAGGTCAGATTTGGAAGTCTGAACTTCACGGCTGACATCCGCGGAGACTTGATCTTCGATGGATTCGAGCCACAGCCGAGCATGCCGCACTGTCACGATGGGCATGATTTAGCTCTGCTGCCGGACAGTGCCCTGGAGGCCGCACATGAGTCTGCTCCGACCCTTAACTCGGAGCCGGCTGCGCAGATTGATGACGGGTGGCTAGACACCTCCTCGGGGGCTGCAACCTCTACGGCGATGGAGCCGAATACTGACCTTGTCCCTTGTGAAGCTCGTGACTCCGAGGTGCCGGACTCCTCGCCGGACTCCGAACCCCTCGCGCGCCCACCAATCGAATCCGGTTGGGCGCCGATCATGGAGTTCACCGCTGCGGACATCTTTCAACACTCACCTGAATTCGCTAAAGTATCTCTCGTTATCAGGAGAGCCCTGGCCGAACTGTGGTCAGGATGGTTGGGATGCGGACGACGAAGAAATTTAAAGCCCACCCACCACCCACTTAGTAGCCACTGTCGACGGTCTAACCGACATGCTAGACTTCGACTCCGATGACATCGACGGTATGGACGATGATGCCGGAGATGACCAAGAACCAGCGCCTACTGGGCACTAGAAAGCCACCTCGTCATATGACATATACATGGTGGATATCCCAAAGGATGGGAATGGCGAGGGAACAGCGGAGGAAGACCCCTCCAAGAAACAGCCTAAGCGCCGGCGTCAGCGGCGCCGCTCTAAATCCCGCCACAGCAAGAATGGAGATTCCGGCACCGGAGATAATAACACCCAAGACAGTGCCGAGGATAACCCCCTCCAGCAAGATTCAGCACAGGAGGACGGAGAAGCCAGCCCTCATGAGAGAGCGGCAGACGAAGAGGTAGAGGATGATAATTACATACCTCCCTCCGGAGATGAGGCAAGCCTCGACGACGAAGAATTCGTCGTGCCTGAGGATCCCGTCGAACAAGAAAGTTCTAAACGCAGGCTTATGGCCACGGCAAGCAGCCTCAAGAAAAAGCAGAAACAGCTTAGAGCTGATCAAGATCTGCTAGCTGACAGATGGACTAAAGTCCTTGCGGCCGAAGAGCATGAACTCGAATGCCCCTCCAAAAGTTACCCCAAACGCAAGCTACTCCCCCGATTAGAGGAGGAGGCATATAAACCTGCATCACCAGTGCACAATATGGCTGACCAACCACCCCGTGGCCACGACAGAGAGGCCTCTAGGCCCTACACTAAAACCGTACCCCCGCATCGCTCGAAAAGCACAAAGCCACAGGGGAACGCTCGGACTTGCGAGATATATTGGAGGATAAGGAAAGACAATCAAGGTCGATCTACGGATCGCGTGGGCACCCCATGATACGCGACGACAACCGTCGCGCCGGACACAGCAAGTCCGGCCGGGCTGAACACAGTAGACAAAGCTCGTTTGAGCTATGTCGTGATATAGCCCAATACAGAGGCACCGCACACCCACTATGCTTCACAGATGAAGTAATGGATCATCAAATCCCCGAAGGGTTTAAACCCGTGAATATCGAATCCTATGATGGCACAACAGACCCCACGGTTTGGATCGAAGACTATCTCCTTCATATCCACATGGCCCGCGGTGATGATCTTCACGCCATCAAATACCTCCCACTCAAGCTTAAAGGACCAGGTCGGCATTGGCTTAACAGCTTGCCAGCAGAATCTATTGGGTGTTGGGAGGACCTGGAAGCCGCATTCCTTGATAACTTCCAGGGCACGTATGTGCGACCACCAGACGCTGAGGACCTAAGCCATATAATTCAGCAGCCAGACGAATCGGCCAAACAATTCTGGACACGGTTCTTAACTAAGAAAAATCAAATCGTCGACTGTCCGGATGCGGAGGCCCTCGTGGCCTTCAAACATAACATCCGCGACAAGTGGCTTGCCCGGCACCTGGGACAGGAAAAGCCGAAATCCATGGCAGCCCTCACATAACTCATGACCCGCTTCTGCACGGGAGAAGACAGTTGGCTAGCTTGCAGCAACAACCTCAGCAAAAATTCTGGCAGTCCGGATACTAAGGACTGCAACAGTAGGTCGCATCGCAACAAGCACAAACGCCGCATTAGCGGCGACAATACTGAGGATACGGCAATCAATGCCGGATTCAGAGGCTCTAAACCCGGTCAGCGGAAAAAGCCATTCAAAAGAACTACTCCGGGTCCGTCCAATTTGGACCGAATACTCGACTGCTCATGCCAGATACACGGCACCCCTGAAAAGCCAGCTAATCACACCAACAGGGACTGTTGGGTATTCAAGCAGGCAGGCAAGCTAATTGCCGAAAACAATGACAAGGGGCTGCATAGCGATGACGAGGAAGAGACCCGACCGCCGAACAATAGAGGACAGAAGGGTTTCCCCCACAAGTGCGGACGGTGAACATGATATACGCAACCCACATACCCAAGAGGGAGCGGAAGCGTGCACTCAGGGACGTATACGCGATGGAGCCAGTCGCCCCGAAGTTCAACCCATGGTCCTCCTGCCCGATCACTTTTGATCGAAGGGACCACCCCACCAGTATCCGCCATGGCGGATTCGCCGCATTGGTTTTAGACCCAATCGTCGATGGATTTCACCTCACTAGAGTCCTGATGGACGGCGGCAGCAGCCTGAACCTTCTTTATCAGGATACAGTGTGCAAGATGGGCATAGACCCCTCAAGGATTAAACCCACAAAGACGACCTTCAAAGGCGTCATACCAGGTGTAGAGGCCAATTGTACAGGCTCAGTCACACTTGAAGTGGTCTTTGGATCACCGGATAAACTTCCGAAGCGAGAAATTAATCTTCGACATAGTTTCGTTCCGCAGCAGCTATCATGCTCTGCTCGGATGGACCGTGTTTGCAAAGTTCAACGCGGTGCCGCACTATGCATACCTCAAGCTCAAGATGCCAGGCCCTCGAGGAGTCGTCACGGTCAACGGAAACACTAAACGCTCCCTCCGAACGGAGGAACACACAGCGGCTCTCGCAGTAGAAGTACAGAGCAGCCTCTTAAGGCAATTCTCGAGTCCGGCCGTTAAGCGACCAGTCACGGCTAAACGCGCCCAGAGTTACCTACAACAAGACCACCTGGCACGTTCCGAGCACGCGTAGCAATGCGGCCCCAACCCCAGCCCTTGCAAAATTGCAAGACAGGTCCTTCGCGTACATCATTACGCTCTGGAGATACCATGGGCATGGGGGGAGGGGCATGACCACGACAGGCCCAGAATGCGGCTTAACCACACCAGGGGCTCCCAAGTGTGTCATTTCTTTTTCCTTTTTCTTTTTTTTCTTTTAGCCATAGGACTCCGTTCACCAGAGGCCCTGTTCGGCAGTAGACCTGCCGAACTCACGATGCAACAGCCAGGGAAGGAGAAAGGCTACGACGAGTATCCAGGTGGTCTCTGAGGGAGTCTTGGACTAGGGGGTGTCCGGACAGTCGGACTATCATCGTCCGCCGGACTCCAAGACTATGAAGATACAAGATCGAAGACTTCGCCCCGTGTCCGGATGGGACTTTCCTTGGCGTGGAAGGCAAGCTTGGCAATACGGATATGTAGATCTCCTACCATTGTAACCGACTCCGTGTAACCCTAGCCCTCTCCGGTGTCTATATAAACCGGAGGGCTTTAGTCCATAGGACAACATCCATTACAACAATCATACCATAGGCTAGCTTCTAGGGTTTAGCCTCCTTGATCTCGTGGTAGATCCACTCTTGTACTACCCATATCATCAATATTAATCAAGCAGGACGTAGGGTTTTACCTCCATCAAGAGGGCCCAAACCTGGGTAAAACATCGCGTCCCTTGTCTCCTGTTACCATCCGCCTAGACGCACAGTTCGGGACCCCCCTACCCGAGATCCGCCGGTTTTGACACCGACATTGGTGCTTTCATTGAGAGTTCCTCTGTGCCATCGCCGATAGGAAGGATGCCTCCACCCGTCTTCAAGGACGGTATTTTCGCCAAAGGGGCCTTGGCCGCCGGCCAAACTATCCGGCTAGGTGGTTTTCTTATGACCGCCTGTCCGGCCACCGCTTCGACAATGACTTGTCAAGTCATCAAAAGCAATCTTCACGTCAGCTCGGAATTTGCCGAGCGGCTGGATCCAATAGAGCTCTCATCTGTCAACAAGCTCTTGGATCGCATCGCCGCCCTGGGAGTCGCTACAGACTACAATCAGATTGGGCTTAAAACCGATCTGAGAGAGATTAACTCTCCCCAGGTCACCCACCACGTCGCAGTGGTAGAAGAACAATGCGGCGACTCTTCTCCTGTATTGAAAACTAGTCATGTCCAGGCTCCCGAACCCTCCATGCCGGATTCCCGCGGAGGGACGGACTTTGATCGAGCACTGAACTTAAAGTCAGGCATCGTTCCGGACTCGTTGGACAACGTCCAGCAATCCAAGCTTCCAAATTCGGAAACTTCCCGGCCTTCGAGCCTTGAGATGGGTAGGGTTCCAGACTTAATTCCACCCACCCGCCCAGACATATGCGATCTATCTCTAATCCGGCAAGAGCCCGCCGAAACAGTACATCACTACTGGGCCAGATTCCTCCTGGTTATGGACAGGATAAAGGACTGCCGAGAGGAAAACGCAATCTCAATTTTTTGCAATAATTGCACGGACGAGGGAATCTTGAACGCTGTCAGCCGTTGCGAAATTACACGCTTCGCCGACCTGGCATGCATAGTACGAAAGTACTGTGCGATGGAGAGTTTCTGGAAAACCGAAAATAAGTTTTGGGACAATCTGGCCCCGAATACAACCCTAGTCCGCAACAAAAGGGTGCATTACACTCAGGCACCTGACACAAAAACCAAAAAGCAAAATCCCCATAGAGGGCACGGAACCGTACTGGAGGGATGGCTTAGCGGACCCTGTAAAATTCACAGTATAGAAGGCGCCGTCCCAACACATAGCCTTCGAGCATGTTGGATATTACGGCAGGTGGCCAAAAGTGGCGAGGACCTTCTAGCCCCGGAAAACCACTCCAACAATACCGGTACGGTATCAACAGTCTTCGAGACTTTCGCATCAAATAATATGCGAAAACGAACAATCCGCAGCCTCGCCGAAGTCTACCAACTAGCAACAACAAATCCAGGGAGCGACACAGCCATCACCTTCAACGCCAGCGACGAACCTAAATTCCGAACAGCCCGAGCACCAGCCGCACTGGTACTTAGTCCAATAGTGGACGGCTTTCGACTTACAAAGGTCCTCATGGATGGCGGCAGCGGACTACACCTCATCTACGAGGAAACTCTTCAAAAAATGGAAATAGACTGGAGCCGCATTGAGCGAAGCAGCACAACCTTCAGAGGAATAATCCCTAGCTGGGAAGCGCGCTGCACCGGAAAAATCACACTCGATGTGGTGTTCGGCTCGCCGGACAATTACAGATCCGAAGAAGTCACGTTCCAAGTGGCCCCGTTCAACAGCGGATATCACGCTATATTAGGACGAGAGGCATTCACAATTTTTCAAGCAGTATCCCATTACGGGTACATGAAGCTCAAAATGCCTGGGCCCGGCCGAATAATCACTCTCGTTAGTGATCCGGACATAGCACTCCGCGCCGAAAACAAGACAGCCGCATTAGCCCTGGAGGCACTATCCGAAGCCCTAGCGGCAGAAGAACTCACCGCGCTGCGCTCTACTGTAAATACGGACGACGTGATACTCGATAAGAGATCCAAGTCCACCTCCTTTAAACCAGCGGATGAAATAGTAAAATTCCAGGTCCATCCAATAGACCCAACAAAGACGGCCTCCATCGGGGCACAATTGAACCCTGATGTAGACGCCGCACTGCGCGAATTCCTTCGGGAAAATTGGGACATTTTCGCCTGGCACCCCTCGGATATGCCCGGAATCCCACGCAGATTGGCAGAACATAGCATAAACATCCTAAAAGGATTAAAGCCAGTCAAACAGGCTCTTCGACGATTTTCTGAACCCAAAAGACAGGCAATGTGAGAAGAGCTAGCCAAACTATTGGAAGTCGGATTCATCAGAGATATTAAACATCCGGATTGGCTAGCAAACCTGGTAATGGTACCAAAGAAGGACAAATCCTGGCGCCTATGCATTGATTTTAAAGAACTCAACAAGGCCTGCCCAAAGGATCCCTTCCCCCTCCCCCGCATCGACCAGATAATCGATGCTACTGCAGGGCACGATTCATTGTGCTTCCTCGGCGCATACTCCGGCTACCATCAAATCAAGATGGCGGAAGCGGACCAAGCCGCAACGGCATTCATCACTCCATATGGACCATTCTGCTTCAACACGATGCCCTTCGGACTTAAAAACACCGGTGCAACATATCAGCGCATGATTCAAACATGTTTGGCCACCCAGATCGGCAAAACAGTAGAGGCATACGTAGACGACGTAGTCGTCAAAACCAAACACGTCGAAACTCTAGTAGACGACTTGAGGCTCACATTCGACAACCTCAGAGCATATGACATCAAGCTGAATTCGGAAAAATGCATTCGGCGTACCAGCCGGAAAGCTACTGGGCTTCATTGTATCCGGTAGAGGAATTGAAGCAAACCCAGCCAAGATCCGAGCTCTGTCACAGCTAGATATCCCAAAAGACCTCAAGCAAATACAAAAATTGACTGGATGCGTGGCGGCTCTAAGCCGCTTTATCTCCCGTCTAGGAGAAAAGGCATTGCCCCTCTATCGCCTCCTTAGGCGCACCGAACACTTCGAGTGGACGGATGCTGCCACTGCCGGACTCGAAGAAATAAAAGCCATATTGGCAACAAATCCGGTCCTGGTTGCGCCCAACCTGGGCGAACCAATGTTGTTATACATTGTAGCAACACATCAAGTTGTAAGCGCGGTACTCGTCGTCGAACGAGAGACAGAAGGGCATAAATTCCCTCTTCAAAAACCAGTGTACTACGCATCCACTGTGTTAACCCCCTGCAAGTCCCGTTACCCGCACTATCAAAAGATAGCGTACGCGGTGTTCATGGCATCCCGGAAGCTCCGACACTACTTTCAAGAGTGTTCGATAACAGTGGCCTCCGAAGTACCACTCAACGACATTATAAACAACCGCGACGCAACGGGCAGGATTGCAAAATGGGCCATTGAGCTCTTACCATTCGATATAACTTATAAACCTCGGCGAGCTATAAAGTCACAAGTTTTGGCTGACTTTGTCGCTGAATGGACCGAAGCCGAACTCCCTAAAGAGTACGGCGCATACTCCAATTGGATTATGCACTTCGACGGCTCTAAAATGTTGGCCGGATTGGGGGCTGGCGTCGTATTGACGTCCCCAACCGGGGACACTATCCAATACGTACTTCAGATAATGTACACGGACTCCAAAAATGCAGCTGAATATGAGGCCCTTTTACATGGCCTCCGGATGGCAATCTCCATGGGCATTCAACGCCTAGAGGTGCGCGGGGATTCAAACCTTGCAATATCCCAAATAAACGGAGACTTTGACGCCAAGGATCCGATAATGGCAGCATATTGCAACGCTGTCCTAAAAATGTCAGCTCAGTTTGAAGGACTTGAATTCCATCACGTAGCCCGGGATAATAACCAAGCAGCCAACGTACTGGCACGCATCGGTGCAAAACGTGACGCTGTCCCTCCAAACATCTTCCTGGAACGGCTCTTCAAGCCATCCGTAATATGGGAAGAGGAGTCCAAAAATAACAAACCGGAAAGAGCCGCACCAACCGGCGATTCAGCCGATGACATAACACCTTCAGCCCACGACATAATGGCAGTAATTGCCCCGTGGACAGAACCATTCCTAGCCTACTTGCTTAGGCAGGAACTTCCCAAAGACCAAAATGAGGCCCGCTGTATTGTCCGGCGATCTAAAGCCTACAAGGTCCATGAGGGAGAACTTTATAAGAAAAGCACAACCGGAATCCTTCAAAGGTGTATCTCCGAAGAGGAAGGGCGAAACCTTCTGGCTGAAATTCATGCCGGACTAGGCGGACACCACGCCGCAGCTCGGGCCCTTGTAGGAAAGGTATTCCGTACAGGATTTTATTGGCCGACGGCCCGGGCAGATGCTCAGGACTTAGTCCAAAGATGCGTCGGTTGTCAGCTCTTTGCTAATCAGAGCCATATGCCACCCACCGCCCTAAAAACTATACCCATTACCTGGCAGATTGCGGTCTGGGGGCTTGACATGGTTGGACCCCTTAAAGGAGGAACCAACAAGCAAAGGTACCTATTGGTCATGGTGGACAAATTCACCAAATGGATAGAGGCCAAGCCAGTCAAAACGGCAGAGTCCGGACCAGTGATAGACTTTATCTCTGGGGTAGTACACTGTTTTGGTGTCCCCCACAGCATCATCACCGATAACGGCATGAATTTTACGGCCGACGAGGTTAAATCATGGTGCAAAAATATGGGCATTAAGCTCGATTACGCTTCAGTCTATCATCCTCAAACCAATGGTCAAGTGGAACGAGCAAATGGTCTAATAATGGGCGGCATCAAACCCAGACTAGTGCGGTCACTTACGAAATCTGACACGCACTGGGTAGAGGAGCTCGACTCCGTACTCTGGGGGCTGCGGACAACGCCCAACCGTACTACCGGACTCACACCATTTTTTATGGTATACGGTGCAGAGGCAGTTCTGCCCTGCGACATCATTCATGACTCACCTCGAGTGCGCATGTACGAAGAAAGAGAAGCCGAGCTAGATCGGCAGGACAGCTTGGATGCATTGGAGGGAGAACGCGATGTTGCCAAGGCTCGTTCCGCATTCTATCAGCAGCAGGCTCGAAGATATCAAAGCAGAGAAGTACGGGCCAAGACTTACAACGTTGGTGAACTAGTTCTACGCCTGCCGGACAAGAAAAAGGACAAGCTCAAGCCCAAATGGGAGGGCCCCTTCATTATCGATCAAGTCCTGACCGGCGGAGCGTACCGTCTACGAAATGCGTCGGACAACCGACTCGATCCAAACCCATGGAACGCAGCCTGCCTCCGAAGATTCTATACCTAGCGCCGGACTAAGAGTTCGTCCCCTTCCCCCGTTCAAATTTTTACACTTCAGCTGTCTTTTGTTTCTCTTTCTTCTCTTAACCCTTTTACTAAAAAGCCCTTAAGGGCCTACTTGCGCATTGTTCGCATACACTTGATGTGCCATCCGCACTCATTATACCTGGGGGCTTCTTTACCATAAGCTTAATTATAAGGGCTTCATGCCCAGCACATGTGTCAAGCTTCCACATGTACCTTTTATTCACCACTATATGCATCGATATGACTTAAGTTTTGGCCAAGCTGGGTTGCCTGGCTCCTGTGCTTACCCCTACGTTCCCGATTGTTCGGCTAGGAGGTAAAGGGAGCACCTCTGCGATTGTTACTGCCGGGTCAGCCGGATGGGTACCTCAGACTAGGTGAAGCCGAAAGCTAGCGTTCTTAAGGGAATATTCGGTCGGTGACTTGAAAGATGATCTTTCACCTACTTATTTATCTGCCCCCAGATGTTTTTCTGCTTTTTTCGCAGTCCGGACATGCACTTTAGGGCATGCCTCCCAGGGAAAGGAACCCCTAACAGAACTATTCTCCCTGGAAGATGTTTCTTACTAACCATGTAATACAACATAACTAGTTGGGCACTTGTCTGATAAAGCACTAATGACCCCTACGCCTGGTCTCCATGCATGCCCTGGTTGTTTTTTAACCGAGAAGGTATTCGGACACACTCCGGACTCTAGGGTCCCGAGGTTGAAGCGAAAATGTCGGCAAAGACAAACGATCTACAATCCGGCTAGAAGGCATTTTACATGTCATTTTAAAATACATTGTCACATTGACTGACTGTATTCCTCCTCAATCCCGTCTAATAGGCTGTCAAATTTATAGTCCCGTTGGGAAAAATTTAGCGGCCAACTCTACTTGGCCGTATACTAAACTCACAGGGATCTCCTTCCCGTCGGGCCCCATAGGTCCGACTTCGGCCATATGGTTGGGATCCGCCTTCTTGTACCGCGTCTTCACCATGGCCCAGGCCTCCCTGGCACCTTGGCGGCAGGCCGAAATCTTCCATAAACGGAAGCGCTGCCGCATTCCCTGAAGCTTCTCTGCAAGCTCCCCAAGGCCTTCGGGCAAGGAAAGGGCCGGCCATAAAGCCTGAACGGCGCCGCTCATCGCCTGCCAAACTCGTTCGAGCAGCTGCAACAGTTCGGGAAGTTGATCACCCGTCGATACGGGCATCTCTTCCGCAGGGCGACCTGTGAGTATACCTACAGACATATTTTGTCAATTGACTTCCTCGCCGAACTCTTCTTTTCAAAGGAGTTCGCTCAAGCACTTACTATAGATGTCGCGACGAAGCCGCTGATTCTCCTTAACAGAGCCAGATAGCTCGGCCCGAACACCTTTCAGCTCTTCTCCGAGCTGGGCGTGGGCATCCTGGAGCTTGTTTCTTTCCTGCTGCACTCTATTCAGCACCCTCTCGCTGGCCTTCAACTGGCGCAGCAGTTCTTGCCTGTCCGGATCTTCTCCGGCATCACCTGCAATGTCATTATTAGACTTGCGCGCACGCTGCACAGCGCTTATATTTTTAAAAAACAAAAAAAATGTGTTACCAGGAGGGGTCTCTGTGTTTCCTCCTGCGGCAGCAAGTGCGGCCTCAAGTTGGGCCTTGCACTCTTGCAGCTACTGAGACAGTTGGGTATTCTTCTCGGTAAGATCCTGCGTTTCAAATGATCCTTAAATCAGTTAACATAACTACTTTAAGTCTCGGGGGCTACTGGCATATATAACTGTTAAATTCTCTTACCCGTATGTCTTTCACATACTGCTCCGTGGCTCTGGTAAAACCATCTTGAGTAGCACGGAGGTGCGCGCCCCCCGCGTTAAAGGCATTCAACGCCTCAGGGGAGAAGCATGCGTCACGAAATACTGTCCGGCGGCGCCTATGGTTCATGGCGCTCTCCACCTCGGACTTGGTGGCAGACAGTCTGTCGGCATCCTCCATTGGAGGAGTGTCCGGCTCGCGCCTTGCGCTCGCCTCCCCCTCCAGACCAGGTGCTGGAGCCTGGCTGGTAGAGGTTGGATTGGCAACCTCCACGCCCGCAGTCCCGCGGGCGCTTTTTCTCCTACAAAAATCATGAGCACTCAAACGTTTCCTAGGAATGTTGCTCCAAATAATGAACTGTGAGCTATACCTTTGCGGCGACGTTTCAGTCCGCACCGCGCTCCTCTTCCGCCTACTGGTCCGGACTGGCCTTTGTTGGTCAGCCGCCGCGGGCTCGGCTTCCCGCCCTTAAGGCGCTTCCTGCAAAATGCCATCGTATGCGAAGGTCAGAAATGAGCAAGGAAGAAATGATGGTGTCGGGACTTCGGTCACAATCACCTGGGAAGCCGGATATAGTCCGGGGTAGTCAGCCGTAATGGCGACTAAAGCATTATCCATGCTGAGCTGGTGGAACACCCCGTCAATTAGCTCCACCTTTATGTCCGGATCCTCTTCGGAGGACGGATCCTGGGATCTCTCTGGATCCTCCTGTTGCGAAGCTGGACTTCGCATGTCCTCCACAACCCGACGCAGCTCCTGTGTCGAAAAACACAATATAAGAAACCTAAACTTTGAAAGCATGGGTTGGGCACGTAAAGTGTTCGCTTACCCAACACCGAGGGTTATTCATGGAGAACCCATTCAACGGGTTCGTCTGGAGGAAGTCCTCCTTCTCTCCCTTGTACAGGCCGGACAGGATCTTCGCCAGGTCCTCGGCCGAACCCGACCCTTTGCGGCCATGACGGGTGGCATCGTCCTCCCCGTTGAAATCCCACATGGGGTGGCCCCTGTATTGTAGTGGCTGCACCCCCCGCATAATGCATGTCGCCATGACTCCAATCATGGTCAACCCGGAATGGGCCAGTAACCTTATCCGGCCCATCAGATAATGGACGCTCTTGTCTTCCTCCAGTTGGGGGCTCCGCGGACGCCAACTAAGGTGTTTCTTCAGAGGAGCATTGCTGAACTCCGGGAGGCCGATCCGAACAGGGTCCCGCAGCGGAGCGTCTTCTATGTAAAACCATTCCAAAGGCCAGTCTTCGGACGCCTTCTTAGGGGTTCCGTATGGATATCCGGTCCCGGCAATGCGCCAAATTTCGGCGCCGCCCACTTGATATATGGACCCCTCGTGAGAGCGGGGCACAAGGCAGAACAACCTCTTCCACAGCGCGAAATGGGGCTCGACGCCCAGGAATAGCTCGCAAAGAGCTACGTAACCCGCAATATGCAGGATAGAGGCGGGCGTGAGGTGATGGAGATGGAGTCCGTAGAACTCCAGGAGCCCGCGGAGGAACGGATGTATAGGAAATCCGAGCCCCCTTATCAGATAGGGGACGAAGCATACCCGCTCCCCTTTGTTGGGACTTGGGGTGGCCTCCGCTTGCTTCCCACCTTTATAGGTGGCTAGCCCAGCTCGAACCGGAACCATGAAGGCCGGAGGGAGATATCCCTCCACTTGGAGCTTCACCAGCTCGTTGTGCGGAACAGAGCATCTCCTCCAATCTCCTGGCAGAGGGCTGGGAGCGCGAGAAGAGGAGCCGTGTCGACGGTCCATGATGGAATGGATTTTTGGTCAGAAGCGCTCCGATGAGTACTCGCGGAAGGAAGATGGTGTGATTTGGATCTGGATTCTTGCCTCTCTTATAGGCAGATTATTTGCGCAGCTAGGGGGTGAAACATAAAAGATACCCTGGCTTTTCGAATTCGTGCGACGCATGGAAGAAGGCCATTATTGGGCGTGGAAGCCAAGAAGTGCAACATTGATAAGGAGGCCGGACACTGTTCGGCAGGTACATGGAACTTAAAGGAGAACCCGCCTTGCAACGCCGAAGACTACATACGCGCTGGACTTATCATCATTGAAGCCTGGTTCGGGGGCTACTGAGGGAGTCCTGGACTAGGGGGTTTCCGGACAGCCGGACTATCATCGTCCGCCGGACTCCAAGACTATGAAGATACAAGATCGAAGACTTCGCCCCGTGTTCGGATGGGACTTTCCTTGGCGTGGAAGGCAATCTTGGCAATACGGATATGTAGATCTCCTACCATTGTAACCGACTCCGTGTAACCCTAGCCCTCTCCGGTGTCTATATAAACCGGAGGGCTTTAGTCCGTAGGACAACATCCATTACAACAATCATACCATAGGCTAGCTTCTAGGGTTTAGCCTCCTTGGTCTCATGGTAGATCCACTCTTGTACTACCCATATCATCAATATTACTCAAGCAGGACGTAGGGTTTTACCTCCATCAAGAGGGCCCGAACCTGGGTAAAACATCGTGTCCCTTGTCTCATGTTACCATCCACCTAGACGCACAGTTCGGGACCCCCCTACCCGAGATCCGCCGGTTTTGACACCGACAGTCTCCATTACGAGCATTAAATCTATTTTATACACCATTCCGCAGCCTACCCCTGGAGGGGAACATGTTTAATAGTCCCATCCCTTGCTTACCGCACTATTTGTATCGCTCTGTATTCATGGCAGTATTTCTTGAATAAACAATGCATCGCTTTTTTGCTTATAATTGCATTCCTTTCTTACACATATGTTCATTTATGACATGTTGCATCCGTACACTTTGGTACGGCTAAATACACCAGGGGCTTAAGTTCCCCACATTATGGTGTGATAAGTCTGAACACTTTCACAAGTGCGGCACCCGAACTTATAGCATTATATGCATCGGCTCCGAATCATGTCTTGGGTCAATAGTTGGGTTTGCCCGGCTCCCATGTTTTGGTACCTTACGTTCCGTTATATCAGCTAAGGTAGCGCTGGGAGAACCACTGTGATTGCGCCCCAGTTGAGCTGGGCGAGCGCCTCAGTGGAGAAAGTTAAAACTGACCGTCATGATGAGGCGAGAGCCGGTCGCTGTTCGAGAGGTTTTTTCGAGTCCCTGAAGACTTATGCCGCTTAGAGCGAGGAACCGGCCTTGTCCGGTCCAGGCGTGGATAGCGCCCCCAATTCGGCCTTTCGAACACTAGGAGCTTCACAAAAATTTAAAATTATAGAATTCTATGGCTAAGTGAGAGTGTTCAAGCACTATAAGTCCGGTTGCCTTGTTCGTTGTGTTGAACGCCTCCCTAGATGGACCCAAAAATGGGAACAAGAGCGCTCAAGTTTATCCCGAACACCCCAGCACTCGTGGCATGGGGGCTGAAGCCGACGACTTGCCATCTCTCAGATTTGATAAACGGCCGCACAGAAGGTAATATTTTAAATTAACAAGCGTTGCTTAGCGCATACGAACAAAGTTTTCGGCGCACAGGATAACAAAATGCGAGTCTACTCAAATATTACATCTTTGGAGCACTAACCCGCAATAATGCAGGCACCCTTCAGGACACCCTTATAATACATCTCGGGTGTGCGATACTCCTTGCCCGGCGGTGGCGCGTCCGTCACAAGCTTCTCAGCATCCATCTTGCCCCAGTGCACCTTAGCACGGGCAAGGGCCCGACGGGCACCTTCAATGCAGGCGGAGTGCTTGATGACTTCGACCCATGGACAAGCATCCACCAGCCGCCGCACCAGGCCGAAGTAGCTCTCAGGCATGGCCTCCTTGGGCCACAGCCGAATTATAAGGCCCTTCATGGCCTGTTCGGCCACCTTGTGGAGATCGAACCTAAGGGGCACCGGATTTCCGGCCTTAGCATAGTGAGACCAGAACACCTTCTCCGTCGAGCTCCCCTCCTCGGCTCTGTAGAAAGCGGCAGCATCGGACACGCTGCGGGGCAGATCTGCGAACGTTCCTGGAGAGCTCCGAATTAGGGTAAGTAACAGGTAATTCACTTTAACATGCTTGCTTCGCATAAAGAATGCCTTACCCGCCGCTATTTTCTTCAAATCCTCGATTTCCTGGAGGGCCTTGTGGGCATCGGCCTTAGCGGCTTTGGTACTCTCAAGAGCCGATGCAAGCTCGGACTCTCGAGTCTTCGAGTCACGCTCCAAACTCTCGTGCTTTTCCACGAGATCCTGGAGCTCTTGCTGTACCTCCGCCACCCGCGCCTCCTGCTTCTCTCGCTCGGCTCGTTCCGCGGCCGCATTGCGTTCAGCCGCGGACTCCGCCTCCTTCAGGGTCGCCACCTCGTTCATAGCCCCTAGAGTACCCACGTTATCCTTGTTATTTCTCTTGCAACCAAATCCTTTTCTGTAAGGTACAACTTTAATAAGGTGTTACTCACCTTCATTGTCCTCGAGCTGCTTCTTGGCACGGTCGAGCTCGCTCTCGGACCGCTCGAGGCTTTGCTTCAAAGCACTGACCTCCGCAGTCAGTGCGGCAGAGGTCAGTAGCGCAGCCTGCAATCCCATATTGACATATTTTTTAAAGACTCTTGCGTATGTCTTTTTAGATCCTCAGTCCGGCTTTTGTTTCCGAACACCGAACCGAGCATCAGGGGCTACGGTCTATGCGGTATTATATTACATATCTTAAAATTCTTACCTCAAAGCCTGTTAGAAGGCTGCTGCAGGCTTCGGTCAGCCCGCTCTTGGCAAGCTGAACCTTCTGAATCACCGCACTCATGACAGTGTGGTGTTCTTCTTTGATGGAAGCGCCGTTGAGCGCCTCCAGCAAGTTATCCGGCGCCTCCGGTTGGACGGAGGCCGCCGGTGTCATAGTCTTTCCCTTCTTACGAAGGGGCCGCCCGCCGGACTCCGGAACCACTGCAGGTTCCGGTGCGAAGTCTGGTGCAAAGTCCGGGAGGTTGCCCTGCGGCACCTCCGAGGCCTCCTCCTCCAGGTGGGTCCATCCCACCTCGGCGTCGCCAGCGTCATGGGGGGTGGAGGCGGTCGGAAGAGAATCCATATCCGACGTGCCCAAGGACCCGCTCGACACGTCTTGACCATATCACATCACAACATGCCCTGCAAAAACAAGTTAGACGTCTTCTACTTTGTTGTTGCAAGTTTTACGTGGCTGCTACGGGCTTAGCAAGAACCGTTCTTACCTACGCATCAAAACCACAATGATAGTTCGTCAAATTAGTGATGTTTTAACCTTCACAAGGACTGGGCGTAGCCACACTCGGTTCAACTAAAGTTGGAGAAACAGATACCCGCTAGTCACCTGTGTGCAAAGCACGGCGGTAAAACCAGTCTCGCGTAAGCGTACGCGTAATGTCGGTCCGGGCCGCTTCATCCAACAATACCGCTGAACCAAAGTATGACATGCTGGTAAGCAGTATGACTTGTATCGCCCACAACTCACTTGTGTTCTACTCGTGCATATAACATCTACACATAAAACCTGGCTCTGATACCACTGTTAAGGAACGCAGTAATTTCAAAAAATTTCCTACGCACATGCAAGATCATGGTGATGCATAGCAACGAGAGGGGAGAGTGTTGTCCATGTACCCTCGTAGACCGAAAGCGGAAGCGTTATGACAACGCGGTTGATGTAGTCGTACGTCTTCACGATCCGACCGTCCGAGTACCGAACGTACGGCACCTCTGAGTTCAGCACATGTTCAGCTCGATGACGATCCCCGGGCTCCGATCCAGCAAAGTGTCGGGGATGAGTTCCGTCAGCACGACGGCGTGGTGACGATGATGATGTTCTACCGGCGCAGGGCTTCGCCTAAACTCCGTGACGATATGACCGAGGTGGAATATGGTGGAGGGGGGCACTGCACACGGCTAAGGAACGATCCGTAGATCAACTTGTGTTGTGCCTAGAGGTGCCCCCCTGCCCCGTATATAAAGGAGCAAGGGGGGAGGGGCGCACCAAGGGGAGTCCTACTCCCACCGGGAGTAGGACTCCCTCCTTCCTTGTTGGAGTAGGAGAAGGGGGAAAGAGGGGGAGAGGAGAAAGGAAAAGGGGGCCGCACCCCTTGTCCAATTCGGACCAGAGGGGGGCTGCGCGCCTCCTTCCTTTCGGCCTCTCTCCTCTATTCCCGTATGGCCCAATAAGGCCCATATACTCCCCGGCGAATTCCCGTAACTCTCCGGTACTCCGAAAAATATCCGAATCACTCGGAACCTTTCCGAACTCCGAATATAGTCGTCCAATATATCAATCTTTACGTCTCGACCATTTTGAGACTCCTCGTCATGTCCCCGATCTCATCCGGGACTCCGAACTCCTTCGGTACATCAAAACTCATAAACTCATAATATAACTGTCATCGAAACCTTAAGCGTGCGGACCCTACGGGTTCGAGAACAATGTAGACATGACCTAGAAATATTCTCGGTCAATAACCAATAGCGGAACCTGGATGCTCATATTGGCTCCCACATATTCTACGAAGATCTTTACCGGTCAAACCGCATAACAACATACATTGTTCCCTTTGTCATCGGTATGTTACTTGCCCGAGATTCGATCGTCGGTATCCAATACCTAGTTCAATCTTGTTACCGGCAAGTCTCTTTACTCGTTACGTAATGCATCATTCCGTAACTAACTCATTAGCTACATTGATTGCAAGGCTTATAGTGATGTGCATTAACGAGAGGGCCCAGAGATACCTCTCCGATAATCGGAGTGACAAAACCTAATCTCGAAATACGCCAACCCAACATGTACCTTTGGAGACACCTGTAGTACTCCTTTATAATCACCCAGTTATGTTGTGACGTTTGATAGCACCCAAAGTGTTCCTCCGGTAAACGGGAGTTGCGTAATCTCATAGTTACAGGAACATGTATAAGTCATGAAGAAAGCAATAGTAACATACTAAACGATCAAGTGCTAGGCTAACAGAATGGGTCAAGTCAATCACATCATTCTCCTAATGATGTGATCCCGTTAATCAAATGACAACTCTTTTGTCCATGGCTAGGAAACATAACCATCTTTGATAAACGAGCTAGTCAAGTAGAGGCATACTAGTGACACTATGTTTGTCTATGTATTCACACATGTATTATGTTTCCCGTTAATACAATTCTAGCATGAATAATAAACATTTATCATGATATAAGGAAATAAATAATATCTTTATTATTGCCTCTAGGGCATATTTCCTTCAACCTCTACGGCGATGGAGCCGAATACCGACCTTGTCCCTTGTAAAGCTCGTGACTCCGAGGTGCCGGACTCCTCGCCGAACTCCGAACCCCCCGCGCCCCTACCAATCGAATCCGATTGGGCGCCGATCATGGAGTTCACCGCTGCGGACATCTTTCAGCACTCACCTTTTGGCGACATCCTGAATTTGCTAAAGTATCTCTCGTTATCAGGAGAGCCCTGGCCGGATCATGGTCAGGACGGTTGGGATGCGGACGATGAAGAAATTCAAAGCCCACCCACCACCCACTTCGTAGCCACTGTCGACGACCTAACCGACATGCTAGACTTCGACTCCGAAGACATCGACGGTATGGACGACGATGCCAGAGACGACCAAGAACCAGCGCCTACTAGGCACTAGAAAGCCACCTCGTCATACGACATATACATGGTGGATATCCCAAAGGATGGGAATGGAGAGGGAACAGCGGAGGAAGACCCCTCCAAGAAACAGCCTAAGCGCCGGCGTCAGTGGCGCCGCTCTAAATCCTGCCACAGCAAGAATGGAGATTCCGGCACAGGAGACAATAACACCCCAGACAGTGCTGAAGACAACCCCCTCCAGCAAGATTCAGCATAGGAGGATGGAGAAGCTAGCCCTCATGAGAGAGAGATAGACAAAGAGGTAGAGGATGATAACTACATGCGTCCCTCCGGAGACGAGGCAAGCCTCGATGACGACGAATTCGTCGTGCCTGAGGATCCCGTCGAACAAGAGAGTTTCAAACGCAGACTTATGGCCATGACAAGCAGCCTCAAGAAAAAGCAGCAACAGCTTAGAGCTGACCAAGATTTGCTAGCCGACAGATGGACTGAAGTTCTTGCGGCCGAAGAGTACAAACTCGAACGCCCCTCCAAAAGCTACCCCAAACGCAAGCTGCTCCCCCGATTAGAGGAGGAGGCATATAAACCTACATCACCAGCGCACAATACGGCCGACCGGCCACCTCGTGGCCGCGACAGAGAGGCCTCTAGGCCTTCCACTAAAGCCGTACCCCGGCATCGCTCAAAAAGCACAAAGCCACGGGGGAATGCACCGGACTTGCGAGACATATTGGAGGATAAGGCAAGGCAATCAAGATCGATCTACGGATCGCGTGGGCGCCCCACGATGCGCGACAAGGACCGTCGCGCCAGATACAGCAACTCCGGCCGGGCCGAACACAGTAGACAAAGCTCACATGAGCTATGTCGTGATATAGCCCAATATAGAGGCACTGCACACCATCTATGCTTCACAGATGAAGTAATGGATCATCAAATCCCCGAAGGGTTTAAACCCTTGAATATTGAATCCTATGATGGCACAACAGACCCCGTGGTTTGGATCAAAGACTATCTCCTTCATATCCACATGGCCCGCGGTGATGATCTTCACGCCATCAAATACCTCCCACTCAAGCTTAAAGGACCAGCTCGGCATTGGCTTAACAGCTTGCCAGTATAATCAATTGGGTGTTGGGAGGACCTGGAAGCCGCATTCCCTGATAACTTCCAGGGCACATATGTGCGACCACCAGATGCTGATGACCTAAGACACATAATTCAGCAGCCAGACGAATCGGCCAGACAATTCTGGACATGGTTCTTAACAAAGAAAAATCAAATCGTCGACTGTCCGGATGCAGAGGCCCTCGCAGCCTTCAAGCATAACATCCGCGACGAGTGGCTTGCCCGGCACCTAGGACAGGAAAAGCCGAAATCCATGGCAGCCCTCACATCACTCATGACCCGCTTCTGCGCGGGAGAGGACAGCTGGCTAGCCCGCAGTAACAACCTCAGCAAAAATTCTGGCAGTCCGGATACCAAGGACCGCAATGGCAGGTCGCGTCGCAACAAGAACAAACGCCGCGTTAACGGCGACAACACTGAAGATACGGCAGTCAACGCCGGATTCGGAGGCTCCAAACCCGGTCAGCGCAAAAAGCCATTCAAAAGAACTAATCCGGGTCCGTCCAACCTGGACCAAATACTCGACCGCTCGTGCCAGATACACGGCACCCCCGAAAAGCCAGCCAATCACACCAACAGGGATTGTTGGGTATTCAAGCAGGCAGGCAAGTTAATTGCTGAAGACAATGACAAGGGGCTGCATAGCGATGACGAGGAAGAGACCCGGCCGCCGAACAATAGAGGACAGAAGGGTTTTCCCCCACAAGTGCGGATGGTGAACATGATATATGCAACCCACATACCCAAAAGGGAGCGGAAGCGTGCTCTCAGGGACGTATACGCGATGGAGCCAGTCGCCCCAAAGTTCAACCCATGGTCCTCCTGCCCGATCATCTTTGATAGAAGGGACCACCCCACCAACATCCGCCATGGCGTGTTCGCCGCATTGGTTCTAGACCCAATCGTCGATGGGTTTCACCTCACTAGAGTCCTGATGGACGGCGGCAGCAGCCTGAACCTGCTTTACCAGGATACAATGTGCAAGATGGGCATAGACCCCTCAAGTATTAAACCCACAAAGACGACCTTCAAAGGTGTCATACCAGGTGTAGAGGCCAATTTTATAGGCTCAGTTACACTGGAAGTGGTCTTCGGATCCCCGGATAACTTCTGAAGCGAGGAGTTAATCTTCGACATAGTTCCGTTTCGTAGCGGCTATCATGCACTGCTCGGACGAACCGCGTTTGCAAAATTCAATGCGATGCCGCACTACGCATACCTCAAGCTCAAGATGCCAGGCCCTCGAGGAGTCATCATGGTCAATGGAAACATTGAACGCTCCCTCCGAACAGAGGAGCATACAGCGGCTCTCGCGGCAGAAGTGCAGAGCAGCCTTTTAAGGCAATTCTCTAGTCCGGCCGTTAAGAGACCGGACACCGCCAAGCGCGCCCAGAGTAACCTACAACAAGACCACCTGGCACGTTCTGAGCACGCGTAGCAATGCGGCCCCAACCCCAGCCCTTGCAAAATTGCAAAACCAGTACTCCGTGTACATAACTACGCTCTGGAAATACCATGGGCATAGGGGGAGGGGCACGACCACGGCAGGCCCAGAGTGTGGCTCAACCACACCAGGGGCTCCCAAGTGTGTCATCCTTATTCTTTCCTTTTTTTCTTATCCGCGGGACTCCATTTGCCAGAGGCCCTGTCCAGCAGTAGACCTGCCGAACTCGCGATGCAACAGCCAGGGAAAAAGAAAGGCCACGCCGAGTATCTAGGTGGTCTCCATTACGAGCATTATACCTGTTTTATACACCATTTTGCAGCCTACCCCTGGAGGGGAACATGCTAAACAGTTCAATCCCTTGCTTATCGCACTATTTGTATCACTCTACATCCATGGCAGTACTTTTTGAATTAAACAATGCTTCGCTTTTTAGCCTATAACTGCATTCTCTTCTTATACATGTGTTCATTTATGACATGTTGCATCCGTACACTTTGGTACGGCGAAATACACCAGGGGCTTAAGTTCCCCACATTATGGTGTGATAAGTCCGAACACTTTCACAAGTGCGGCACCCCGAACTTATAGCATTATATGCATCGGCTCCGAATCATGTCTTGGGTCAATAGTTGGGTGTGCCCGGCTCCCATGTTTTGGTACCTTACGTTCCGTTATATCGGCTAAGGTAGCGCTGGGAGAACCACTGCGATTGTGCCCCATTTGAGCTGGGCGAGCACCTCAGTGGAGAAAACTAAAACTGACTGTCATGATAAGGCGAGAGCCGGTCGATGTTCGAGAGGTTTTTTCGAGTCCCTAAAGACTTATGCCGCTTAGAGCGAGGAACCGGCTTTGTCCGGCCCAGGCGTGGATAGCGCCCCGAATTCGGCCTTCCGAACACTAGGGGCTTCACCGAAATTTAAAATTATAGAATTCTATGGCTAAGTGAGAGTGTTCAAGCATTATAAGTCCGGTTGCCTCGTTCATTGTGTTGAGCGCCTCCCTAGATGGACCCAAAAATGGGAACAAGAGCACTCAAGTTTATCCCGAACACCCCAGCACTCGTGGCATGGGGGCTGAAGCCGACGACTTGCCATCTCTCAGATTTGATAAACAGCCGCACAGAAGGTAATATTTTAAATTAACAAGCGTTGCTTAGCGCATATGAACAAATTTTTCAGCGCACAGGATAACAAAATGCGAGCCTACTCAAATATTACATCTTTGGAGCACTCGCCCGCAATAATGCGGGCACCCTTTAGGACACCCTTATAATACATCTCGGGCGTGCGATACTCCTTGCCCGACGGTGGCACGTCCATCACAAGCTTCTCAGCATCCATCCTGCCCCAGTGCACTTTAGCACGGGCAAGGGCCCGACGGGCACCTTCAATGCAAGCGGAGTGCTTGATGACTTCAACCCAGGGACACGCATCCACCAGCCGCCACACCAGGCCGAAGTAGCTCCCAGGCATGGCCTCTCTGGGCCACAGCCGAACTATGAGGCCCCTCATGGCCTGTTTGGCCACCTTGTGGAGCTCGACCAGCTGCTTCAGCTGGTCGCTAAGGGGCACCGGATGTCCGGCCTCAGCATACTGAGTCCAGAAGACCTTCTCCATCGAGCTCCCCTCCTCGGCCCTGTAGAAAGCGGCAGCATCGGACACGCTGCGGGGCAGATCTGCGAACACTCCTAGAGAGCTCCGAATTCGGGTAAGTAATAGGTAATTCACATTTACATGCTTGCTTTGCATGAAAAATGCCTTACCCGCCGCTATTTTCTTCAACGCCTTGACTTCCTGGAGGGCCTTGTGGGCTTCGGCCTTAGCGGCTTTGGCACTCTCAAGAGCCGACGCAAGCTCGGACTCTTGAGTCTTCGAGTCACGCTCCAAACTCTCGTGTTTTTCCACGAGAGCCTGGAGCTCTTGCTGTACCTCCGCCACCCGCGCCTCCTGCTTCTCTCGCCCAGCAAGTTCCGCGGCCGCATTGCGTTCGGCCGCGGACACTGCCTCCTTCAGGGTCGCCACCTCGTTCATGGCCCCTGGAGTACCCATGTTATCCTTGTCATTCCTCTTGCAACCAAATCCTTTTCTGTAAGGTACAACTTTAATAAGGTGTTACTCACCTTCCTTGTCCTCGAGCTGCTTCTTGGCACGGCCGACCTCGTTCTCAGACCGCTCGAGGCTTTGCTTCAAAGCATTGACCTCCGCAGTCAGTGCGGCAGAGGTCAGTAGCGCAGCCTGCATTCCCATATTGACATATTTTTTAAGACTCATGCGTATATCTTTTTAGATCCTCAGTCTGGTTTTTCTTTCCGAACACCGAACCGAGCATCAGGGGCTACTGTCTATGCGGTACTATTTTACATATATTAAAATTCTTACCTCAAAGCCTGTTAGAAGGCTGCTGCAGGCTTCGGTCAGCCCGCTTTTGGCGAGCTGAACCTTCTGAATCACCGCACTCATGACAGTGCGGTGTTCCTCTTTGATGGAAGCGCCGTTGAGCGCCTCCAGCAAATTATCCGGCGCCTCCGGTTGGACGGAGGCCGCTGGCGTCATGGTCTTGCCCTTCTTACAAAGGGGCCGCCCGCAGGACTCCGGAACCACTGCAGGTTCCGGTGCGGAGTCCGGTACAAAGTCCGGGAGGTTGCCCTGCGGCACCTCCGGGGCCTCCTCCTCCGGGTGGGTCCTTCTCTGGAATCCCACCTCGGCGTCGTCGGCATCACGGGGGGTGGAGGCGGTCGGAAGTGAAGTACTATCCACATCCGACGTACCCAAGGACCTGCTCGACGAAGCGGGGAGATCGTCCTTGGGCGGACTACAGGGTTGTATGCGGCATTAGAAAGACACCATGTGGCAAAAAGAAAAATTATGAAGTTATTCGTGAGTCCGGATACTTACGATCTCGCCAGGGGCTTGGCCCTTGAGGGCCACTCCTCGTCACCGTCGCCGACGTTGGCGGAACAGTCCGGGGAAGGGTCCTTCCCTTCTTGGACCCTTCGGCCTCCCTCGTTGGCGAGGCCTTCCTCTTCCTCTCTCCCCCCGCTGGGGGAGAGGCCTCTTTCTTCTCCTCCTCGTCCTCGTGGGAGGAGTCCGCCTCGGAGTCATCGGACGATGAATCCGATACCACCTGACGCCGGGAACTCCTTCGGATTCCCGTGGCCTTCTTCTTGGCCTTCTTCTCCGGCACTACGTAAAGTGCTGGGACCAGCAGCCCTGTCAAACGGGCATCCGCTGGGTCTTCTGGAAGGGGAGCCGGATAGTTAACCTGTCCGGACGTCTCCTGCCAGGCCTGTTAAAGGTATTGGGAGTTTAGATCCCGCATAGAGTCAAACTATGAAAAGCAAATGTCCCATAAAGGATAACATGACTTACCTCGCCAGCCGGACGCTGCGAGCTGAATCCGTGATCTTCAATAGCGGATGTGGGGGCCTCGCCGCCCTTGAACAGCACCTTCCAGGCATCTTCGTACGTAGTGTCGAAGAGCCTGCTCAAGGTCCGGTGCTGTGCCGGATCAAACTCCCACAAGTTGAAGTCCCGCTGTTGGCAAGGGAGAACCCGGCGGATGAGCATGACCTGGATTACGTTAACAAGCTTGAGCTTCTTGTTCACTAGGGTTTGGAGACAGGATTGGAGTCCGGTCAGCTCTTCCGAACTGCCCCACAACAGGCCCTTCTCTTTCCAGGAAGTGAGCCGCATGGGGATGCCAGATCTGAATTTGGGGACCGCTGCCCATTTAGGGTCACACGGCTCGGTGATGTAGAACCACCCCGATTGCCACCCTTTGATGGTTTCCACAAAGGTGCCCTCGAGCCAGGTGACGTTGGGCATCTTGCCCACCATGGCGCCTCCGCACTCCGCTTGGCTGCCCTTCACAACCTTCGGCTTGACATTGAAGGTCTTTAGCGACAAGTCGAAGTGGGGCTGGATGCAGAGGAAGGCCTCGCACACGACGATAAACACCGAGATGTTGAGGATCGGGGCCAGATCGTGGAAATCCAGGCCATAGTAGAACATGAGCCCCCGGACAAAGGGGTGGAGTGGGAAGCCCAGTCCGCGGAGGAAATGGGGAAGGAATACCACCCTCTCATGGGGCCCTGGGGTGGGGATGAGTTGCCCCTCGTCGGGGAGCCGGTGCGCAATATCGCTGGACAAATATCCAGCGCTGGGCAGCTTCTTGATGTGCCCCTCCGTGACGGAGGAGGCCATCCACTTGCCTCCCGCTCCGGACATGGTTGGAGAAGGTTGAGGTGAGATGTGCGGACTTGGGCGCTGGAGCTCGAGTGCGCGGAGATGGATAAGCAAAGGAGGAAGAAGGCGTAGGTAAAAAGGTGGATCCTTATCCCCTTATATATGGGCGGACGAAACTATGCGTCCCCACTAGCCTGGTAAAACTCGCTTACCTCCCAAGCGCCACAATCAATGGCGCGGTTGGGTTACCCACGTCTGTATTGATGGGAATCCCGGAATAAGGGGAACACGATCTCTGCTTCGACAAGACGTGCCAAGGAAACCGCTTTGCTAAACGCGCTGAGGTGGAATAATAAAAACGATTCGAGTAAAGGCTTGGTTGTGGTGTGACGTCACGCCACAAAATACGTCAGCAGATTGAACTTGTGTAAATATTATTCTCTCTACGGTGGTATGTGGAATTTATTTTGCAGAGCCGGACACTATCCTGGTGTTCGCAATCTTCTATGAATTATTCGGAGGAGGAACCCGCCTTGCAATGCCGAAGACAATATGCGCGCTGGACTCATCGTCATTGAAGCCTGGTTCAGGGGCTACTGAGGGAGTCCTGGACTAGGGGGTGTCCGGATAGCCGAACTATCATCATTGGCCGGACTCCAAGACTATGAAGATACAAGATTAAAGACTTCGTCCCGTGTTCGGATGGGACTTTCCTTGGCGTGGAAGGCAAGCTTGGCAATACGGATATGTAGATCTCCTACCATTGTAACCGACTCTGTGTAACCCTAGCCCTCTCCGGTGTCTATATAAACCGGAGGGTTTTAGTCCATAGGACGAACAACAATCATACCATAGGCTAGCTTCTAGGGTTTAGCCTCCTTGATCTCGTGGTAGATCCACTCTTGTACTACCCATATCATCAATATCAATCAAGCAGGAGTAGGGTTTTACCTCCATCGAGAGGGCCCGAACCTGGGTAAAAACATGGTGTCCCTTGTCTCCTATTACCATCCGCCTAGACACACAGTTCGGGACCCCCTACCCGAGATCCGTCAGTTTTGACACCGACAGGCTCATTTGGCTTGCATGATTCTTAAAACACAGGGATAGGAAAAACACCGGAATAGGATAGGAAAATGCACGTGGTAAACAAAGCATTTGTAAACACAGGATTTCTATCAACTTGGGTGTTTGGTTTACAGGAATTGGAAGAGCAGAGGAATGCAAAGAAACATGGCCAAAATAAAGAGAAACCATATGAAAGCGTGTACAGTTAGAATGTTATTCTGGCACTAATGCACTTGGTCTTATTTTCATGCACAGGATTTTGAAAAGTAGGTCCAGGTGGATGTTTTGCTTCATTCCTTTCAACAAAATGCATGAATAATTGAATAGTAGAGTGCCATTGGAAAATTCCCTATTGCTATGTTTTTTCGTTGAACCAAAATAGCCCTAATGGATCGACGTAAATGTATAGTACACTAGTAGAAAAGGGGGCAATGGTCCAGGCCGGTCCAGCCCATTAGTCCCGGTTCAATCCAGAACCGGGACCAATGGGGGCATTGGACCCGGTTCCTGAGCCCCGGGGGCCGGCCGGGCCATGTGGGCCATTGGTCCCGGTTCGTCTAGACCTTTTGGTCCCGGTTGGTGGGGCGAACCGGGACCAATGGGCCTCGCTCCTGGCCCACCACCATTGGTCCCGGTTGGTGGCACGAACCGGGACCAAAGGCAACCCTTTAGTCCCGGTTCATGCGACCAACCGGGACCAATGGTGGTGCCTATATATACCCCCTCGCGCAAGAGCAGAGCACACTGCTCTGTTTTTTCTGGCCGAGGGGGAGAGGGCTTGGTGGTGCTCTAGCTCACCTCCTATGCACACAAGGTGTTCGATGGAATGCCCGAGCCACACTACTTAAGGTTTCTCCTCTCCAAGCTCAACCGCCAAGCTCCATTTTCCTCAATATTTGTCTAGGTTTAGCGGTCCGTCATGCCCCGTCCCCGTCTTCACCGTCTTCGATCACCCGCGCCGATCTCATCGCTGGCACCACCGTGGTGAGCCTCTTGTTCTTATCTTCTTTCTGAAAGGAAAAATATTCTTACTTGTATGTTTAGATAGATACTTGTATAATTTTCTTACTTTTATTATTGCATCTTATATAGTGCGATGGTTTTGGTATCCGCCCCCGTCGGCCCTCGTCCTGTCTATGATTCAGATGTGGTATATATTATCTTTTCATAACTATTGGTTCATTTATTGTTTATGACAATTATGCCGACCAACGTGACATCGTGAACCGGGACTAAAGGCCCTTACGAACCGGGTCTAATAGGTGTTTTTCTACTAGTGGTAATAAGTGACGCAACAAGTGTACAATCTCTTTGCCGTAGCCGTGTCGACCTCAGCATCATTGGGTTGGTCACTGAAGCAGTTGAGGCAGAGGTGGCTGTCGAAGGTGTGGAGGAAGATCTGAGGAATCTGTAGACGGCGTCCAGGGCACTGCTCTGTTGTGATGGATCGTTCTGTCGTTGGAGCAGCTCCGGTGAGCCATAAGACGTCAAGGCCGAAGCAGCACAAGACAAACATCGTCAATCTCAAGTGGGATTCTAATAGCATCTCCAATAGATGATGAAAAATGGATGTAAAATTAACATCACCAAAAATCACCTGACTACAACAGATGAGGTAAAAACTGTTGACTCTGAACTTAACTATCGAAACTGAAATTAACTGTGAAATCTGAATGCTACTGTCGAAACTGAACACAATGGTAGCAGAGAGACACTTGACGTGTAGTTTAGGGAGGGCCTGCAGTTCATCTTCAACCTGCACACCCCTGAGCTTCCTGCCACCACATGCCGAACCGCCGGCCCCAGCGCCGCCTCGCCGCCCCGAAACAACTCGCCACCGCCGCCCCAGCCACCCCTCTAGGCCCCCCACCCCCACCCTCAACCCGAAGATAGATAGTGGGGTACCTCTCCAGCGAGCCCCCGTCCCCGCTGCGGGTGGTTCTTCCTTAACTCCGGCGAGCCCCCCCCCCCCCCCCCCAACCCCTGAAAATTGACCGACCCAAAAGTAGATTCAGTCGACTGAAGTGTGGCTTAATCGGAGCAGAGCAGCAGCACAAGCGAGGGGGAGAGCAGCAGCAGCAGCTGGGCGAGCGAGCGATCGAGCGAGAGCCGGAGCAGCAGCAGCAGCGCGAGCGAGCGAGCGAGAGCCGGAGCAGCAGCAGCAGCGAGCGAGAGCCGGAGCAGCAGCAGCAGCGAGCGAGCAAGTGAGAGCCGGAGCAGCAGCAGCAGATCCGGCTAGTATGGACGCCGCCGCCGAAGGGGCCTCGCACTGGGGGAGAGCCGCTGTGGAGATGTCGCCCGCGGCGCCGGCTTCAAGGTAGCCGCTCCATGGGGGTGCAGGATGGAGCACCGTCGGCGCCGGGAGGTCGAGTTAAGGAGAAGGTGTGATGCGATGAGTGTACAACCTCTTTGGTGGCGCCGAGTAGGCCTCGGCTTCGTCCGAGGAGTCGGTGAGGATGCTGCGGTTCCGGTGGAGCAGGTTAAGGCGGCACTGTGGAGATGGAGCAGCCACGATAGACGAGGCGATCATCAGAGCAGCTCCTTGGAGGTGGAGGATGGGGCGGCTGAACCGGCGGGACGGCGAGATGGACGACGGATCCTCATCCGGGGAGGTGGACAAGGGACATTGAGCTATTGCGGTGGGCGACGTCGTCGGGGAAGAGGCTCCGGCTGGGCAGCGGTGACGTGGCGGATGGAGGAGGGTGGGGTTTTGCGGCTGGAGCGGAGAGGTTATGGCGGCCTGGGATTTCGAATGGCGAAAAGGGGGCGATGGGAGGGGGTGAAGCATGACTTACGAACGCGCTTGTCCAAAATGTAGGGTGTGTTACAAAAGTACCCCCCACCGATTTCAACTAGCGGCCCTATCGGCTCAGGGTTAGAAGGGGGATTTCGCGTGTCGGGATTTGGCAGCTGGAGGGAGTTTTCGCGTGCGTTGTAATTTTGGGATAGCAAGGCGTGGGTTGTGAAGGTGCCAGTTTTGGGAGCACGATATCTGAATTTTCGGGATATAACAAGACGCGGGTTGAATTTTAGGGACAAGCCTAACGTGTAGTAATATTGTACTTTTTTTGACTGCATAGTAATATTGTACTTGTACGTACCAAATCAATTCGCACTTCCCTCAACCAAAAAGAAAACGAAAAAATAAAACTATTCACACCACACAAAGAGAGAATCTTGCCCCGTTTTACTATACAAATGCTATTCAAAGCTACTCCCTCCTTCCATCTATATAGGGCCTAATGTGTTTTTCGATGCTAACTTTGACCAAATATTAGAGCAATGATATATGACATGCAACTTACACAAAGCACACCGTTAACTTCGTCTGTGAAAGGTTCTTTCAATGATATAATTTTCACATTGTGCATGTCATGTACTATTAATCTTGTCAATAGTCAAAGGCGGTCTTAAAAATCTCATTACACCCTATATAGGTGGAAGGAGGGAGTATGAATCCATGTTATGTCCGATTAATTTTTTTTGCTTTGCTGTATAATGCATGTAACCTACTCATACCAACATTTTAGTGCATTCCAAATGTCTATACTACCGCTGCAATTCGAACTAAATTTGAATTCGTTTCTCTATTTCAATAAGAATCTACAATCATGATTGTTGCCAACTTCAACCATCATTCGTGTATTAGCTTAATAACACACCACATGATTACTATAGAGATAGATATGAACTATGTGTACTACATGAACTCGAATTCTATTTTTTGAATACACTTGATGTTGATTCCAAATAATAGCACATTTGGTGTACTAACTATATATTCATAATCTAAACCATATTCCATACGTACGCCATGTTTATCACACAAAGTATAGTGCCCCGCCCCCTACATTATGACAAGTATTTAGACCTGAGTTGCAAAAGCCACACATTAGCCCAAATTATAATCAATGTTGTACATTATGATATCTTCTTCAGGTATCTGTATCCACCTTTTTATAATGAATTATGATCTTTGTTCGTCCTTTACACCTTCACGATCCTCTTCTATTTGTAGCTAGCTAGCGCTAACTTTCTATCGTGCATGCACACACCCGCCCCACTCACACACCCTTAGCGTCCCCTCCATCGCGCACGTTCATTATTTCTCTTTAGGTCATCCACGAGTGGTGTGTGTAGGCCCCCAGCTCCTTCTTTCTGGCACACACCGGTCGATATACCTCTCTAGCCAAGTGTGCCTACAACAAACACATATATACTTCCCCTCTTCTCTTCTCACCGTCCATGCCCCCATATGTCCAATACGATTCCACGCAGGTGCACACTCCCGCCCCTCTTTTCATTAGTCACATGCTCGCACACTCCTCCCCCCTCGACATGGTAGGCCTCTCGCACCACCTCCTAGCCACACTCTCTCCCCTTGTCTGCCTCTCTGGACCTTATTTGCTTCTAACACATGCAGTCATGTATATGAACTGATCTCCCTACATATATCCAGGTCAACTATAATTCGTTTTCACCAAGCACCGATACACTTACCTCGCTAGTTATGTCTCTCCTTTTCTCGGAAACACGACGGTTGATCTTCCTATGTAGTTACGCATGCTTACCACAACCATATCTTCTCCCCTCATCATCCTTGAATACCTCCCGACCCGTCTCTCACACGCACGTGCATAGACAGACAGACATCCCCCGCCCTCTCTTATTGATATTGCACTCATACCCTCCGTTTGTCTAGCAGGCCTCTCCCACCATTTGTGAGACGCCACTCCACCACCAACCCTCCGACGCTCTACCTTTGTCTTTTTCCCAACCTTATTCCTCTGCTACACATATCCATGGATGTCGATCGATCTCCCTCAATACATAGCTAGGTCTCTCTCCTTCCCCAGACATATACTAGTCAACCGGTCTCTACCCCCCCCCCACACACACACACCGATAGTCGAACGTTGTAGGTAGGTATCCATGCCACAGAGAAGAACTGCACCTCTGCCCTCTCAAATTCCAATAGGCCAGCCGCCCTGTATCTTTGACGTGGGCAAACACAAATTCGATGGCACTCTTTATCGATCGCGCAGCCACACACTTCATCCCTGTTTTCAATTCTATCGATATCTCACGTCCATGACTCCATTTCACACACATTACATATGTTACGTTTTTCTGATTGAGATATCATCAACACATTGCCTCTGTTTCGCACAAACCATGTCTCTCACACCCACCCACATACGTACCTGCACCTAAAGAAGAAGTGCACGCAGGACGCACGTACTCATGTCTCGTTCCCGGCCACACCCGCACGGGTACACGGTAGAGTTCATTTCTGTACGAAAAGGCAGCCCACGTGATAATTTGATGTGTGTAGCAGTTGTTTACTCGAAGGAGGGTCGGGTACCACGCCCAGAATATAAAACGATTGCCGTGGGGAAAATGGAAAAATGGGTTTGTCTCTCGTGAGTCTCGTCACACAATCTCACACAAGGCCGTCGTGGCCTCTCTCTCTCAGCGTTGGTCAGTGATCCGGCCGCATCCCGTCCGCCGGCGGAAAGGGAGGATGTGCATCGTCTCTCCGTTCGACGGCGTTGAGGCAGCTTGTCCCAATCTGCGGTACCCGCCATTCTCTCTGACCAAGCTCTAGCGCGGTAGGGCCTTCGCCACTTGCTCGCTGCCGCAGTATGGGCAGATCCCGGCCGCCGGCGCCCTCCTAGTAACATCCCGACGACCCTCAGATACAGCTTCCTTCGGCCTTGCTCCACTGCCCATCTTCCCATGTTGCTGCATGTGGATCTTCTTTAGTTGTTTGCTTAAATCATATCTCGGCCGGCGTACTTTCCATCTTGCAATCTCGTCCTCAAACCATTTTTGATAAACCACCATGTGTTATCTTTCCCTTTTTACATGGAACATGCTTCTTTTTGTCGGCGTATGTGTCTTCAACTCGTGTTATTGGGCAGTAATTGTTTCCTTTCGACCTCCTTTTGCAAACAGGGCTATCCATTTTCACCTCGTTGCTATTGCGACCTTTTGGTGAACTGCACAAATCACTTTTCTGAAGAGTGTTTTGTGCAGTTCCGCCAAAATGTCACACGGGCAACGTTTTTACATTTCTGTGGGACTGCGGAAAGGGAGATTGGTTTTGCTATCCTCCTCATCCAACTTCGTGCCTAATCTTCTCCGACAAGAAGTTAGTCCTAAAGAGAGATCGTAGAGGTGATCGGCTTCTATTTATGTGTGTTATGTTTCATCATCTAGTTCCACTATTATTGTAACCACACTCATTGGATATCTTTGCAAACAGGGATGGTCCGCCCGATTTTAGTGGAGCTGAACAAAATGATCGGATTGTGGTGCCCTTCATACACCTCTTTTTTGGCTACAGAGCTGGGTGAAACTAGCTGCCAAGCAATGAACACTGTGCCAAGGAAATGGAGCCATGCCTACGAACAGCATCGATCAATTATATTTTTTTCTTTATTTGTACACCTTCTCACAACTTTGTCTTCAGTTGTGATGTGAATATTAGCGCTGATCTGCGAACCATTGAGATGCATTAGCCATGGTAGTTTCATTTGTATTTGATGGAATGTAATAACAAGATAATCTCGAGGCAAGACACATGAATCCTAAGTTGAAACCTTTTTTCCTGCAGGAACCAGAGTTGAAACCTTCATAGCATCACAGTACAATTTCATCAAAATTATGCGTACATATAAACAAATCCTGAAGGATTGATAGCAATGCCAGAAACAATTCAACTTTGTTTTGCCGACATGTTGGACATCCTTCATCCGGCTCCACCTGCCATGCAGCAATATTGAGTGCACAACACAACTTCAGGGAAAGATTCACCCTGGTCGTTGCGCCACAGTAGTAATGACTAGTGAGCAGTCAAATCACAGAGCCCCACCTTCGCCACAGTAAGTTGCTCGGACGAAGCAACCATCATTTCTCTGTTCCTTGAATCCGCTGGTACTCCCATATTCCCACAGTAAAGTTGCTTGGGCGAATCAACCATCACTATATCCTCTCACGTGTGATGACCACAGGAGCTATCCATTCAGATTGCATGTTAAAAAAAATAAAGGTCGATAACTAATGCGGCAAACTTCCAAAAAAAAAACTAATGCGGCACTTCGGGCCAACGCGGCCAGATCGCATTTTGCACGAGAAATTACACACCATATTTCGTTGACATGTGGTCCCGTTCCAACATATCAGTGAGACGACGGCGAGTAGTAGGAGTATTTCCGAACTGACGTGAAGGCCGGGGCGCCCCTTCGTGAACCGTGGCAAACTGGCAACCGTCCACCGACGCTTCGCCTTTCCCTCCCGATTTGGAATTGTTGTCGCACGCTCTTACTCTCCCTCCTCCATTTTCCTTCAGCCCTTCACGCTTTCTTCTGCCATTGTTCGATCGTCTTCTCCATGGAGGGAACAGGATGGAAACGACCCCGTTATTCTTGCCCCGATCTAAAAGATGACGTGGTTGAGGAACTCATTGATCTATGCGACGTCATCACCTCGGCTAGCATGGCAGGTTCGTTCAAGCCCATTCTTGACTCAACTAATAACATCATTACAAGGAACCCAAGAGTCAAGGAACGGTTTGATCTCCCCTATCTTCTTCGCCGTGACCCTGATGATCGGCGCCGTCACGACGGAGGCCTCGCCCTGTGCAAGTTGATGCCTCTTCATAATGATACGTATGATGTTAAGATGTCATCACTTGAGGGCAATGCCTGGGCAGGCGCAAATGGAGATTGGGTTGTTTACATTGGGTCCAACTACGAGTGGGAACTTGTGAATGTGTACACTCGTGACCGGGTTCCACTTCCAAAAATCTCAGCAGACTGCCCAGAGGTTGAGCACACCGGTATTGTACGCACATTCAAATACAATCATGGTGACTGTCTTCTAAGGAAGATAGCAATTTCTCGAGTCCCCACCCGCTCTTGGAATTACAACAACTATGAAGTTGTTGCTATCTTCGACAAGCTTGTTGCCGTCGTTGCTAGTTTGACTCAATGGACATTGCTCAAAAATCAGTTTCTGTACACGGATGAGTACTGTGATGCAATTGAATACGAGGGCCTTGTGTTTTCTGCGACCACTCGTGGCACTGTTTTTGCATGGAATCGTTATGATTTCGGTACGTTTGTCTTCCACCGTAATTATAATTGTTTCATCCACATGCATGCGGGTTAGCAAGTTTCCCTTTACTAATTAACCTTCTTCTTGTGTTTCCAAGGTCCTGTGAAAATTCCACCACCTATACTTGAAAATTTTTATAACCAAGGGGGAGATGACGATGGTGATGATCATGAGCATGAGGACGAGCAGCGCCCATATACTCGTTGGCGCCTGGCAACCAATTCTGATGGATCACCTCTTCTCGTGTGTATACAACCCACTGATGATGTTACTGCTAAGGAAGCAGGTGTAGTCTCCCATGGTCACACTCTCCGGACCTATTCCAACACCCGTTGCATGGTATTCAGGATGGATACTAGTGTGCCAGCGCCAACACCTTCTCCTTGGTACAGAATTGATAGTCTTCGAGAAAACTCGCTCTTCCTTGGACAAAACTATCCGATGATGGTGAAAGGCGATCCAACTGCTGTTGACACAACGTTACTAGCAGGAGTCCTGGATTAGGGGGTGTCCAGATGGCCGGACTATCACCGTTGGCCGGACTCATAGACTATGAAGATACAAGATTGAAGACTTCGTCCCATGTCCGGATGGGACTTTCCTTGGCGTGGAAGGCAAGCTTGGCGATACGGATATGTAGATCTCCTACCATTGTAACCGACTCTGTGTAACCCTATCCCTCTCCAGTGTCTATATAAACCGGAGGGTTTTAGTCCGTAGGACGAACAACAATCATACCATAGGCTAGCTTCTAGGGTTTAGCCTCTTTGATCTCGTGGTAGATCTACTCTTGTACTACCCATATCATCAATATTAATCAAGCAGGAGTAGGGTTTTACCTCCATCGAGAGGGCCCGAACCTGGGTAAAAACATCGTGTCCCTTGTCTCCTGTTACCATCCACCTAGATGCACAATTCGGGACCCCCTACCCGAGATCCGCCGGTTTTGACACCGACATTGGTGCTTTCATTGAGAGTTCCTCTGTGTCGTCACCTTTTGGCCCGATGGCTCCTTCGATCATCAACTGTGACGCGGTCCAGGGTGAGACTTTTCTCCCCGGACAGATCTCCGTATCCGGCGGCTTTGTACTGCGGGCCAATTCACTTGGCCATCTGGAGTAGATCGAAAGCTACGCCCCTGGCCATCAGGTCAGGTTTGGGAGTTTGAACTACACGCCTGACATCCACGGAGACTTAATATTCGACTAATTCGAGCCACAGCCAAGCGCGCTGCACTGTCTCGATGGGTATGATCTAGCTCTGCCGCCGGACAGTACTTGGAGGCCGCACCAGCGTCCGCTCCGACCCCTAGCTCGGAGCCGACTTCGCCGGTCGAGGACGAGTGGCTGGACACCGCCTCGGGGGCTACGATCTCTATGGCGATTGACCCGAACACCATCCCTGTCCTTCGCAAAGCCCGTGACTCCAAGGTGCCAGACTCCTCTCCGGACTCCGAACCTCCCGCGCCCCTGCCAATCAAATCCGATTGGGCACCGGTTATGGAGTTCACTGCCGCGGACATCTTTCAGCACTCGCCCTTTGGCGACATCCTGAATTCACTGAAGTCTCTCTCTTTATCAGGAGAGCCCTGGCCGGACTATGGTCAGGAAGGTTGGGATGCGGATGACGAAGAAATTCAATGCCCACCCACCACCCACTTTGTATCCACTGTCAATGATTTAACCGACATGCTCGACTTCGACTCCAAAGACATTGACGGTATGGACGACGATGCAGGAGACAACCAAGAACCAGCGCCTACGGGGCACTGGAAGGCCACCTCGTCATATGACATATACATGGTGGACATCCCAAAAGATGGGAATGGCAATGGAACAGCTGAGGATGACCCCTCCAAGAAACAGCCCAAGCGCCGGCGTTAGCGGCGCCGCTCTAAATCCCGCCACAGCAAAAACGGTGATTCCGGCACGGGAGATAATAACACCCCGGACAGTGCCGAAGACAACCCCCTCCAGCAGGATTTAGCACAGGAGGAGGGAGAAGCCAGCCCTCATGATAGAGAGGCAGACAGAGAGGTAGAGGACGATAATTATATGCCTCCCTCCGAAGATGAAGCAAGCCTCGACGACGACGAATTTGTCGAGCACGAGGATCCCGTCGAACAAGAGTGTTTCAAGCGCAGGCTTATGGCCACGGCAAGCAGCCTCAAAAAAAAGCAGCAGCAGCTTAGAGCTGACCAAGGCTTGCTAGCTGACAGATGGACCGAAGTCCTTGCAGCCGAAGAGTACAAACTCGATCGCCCCTCCAAGAGCTACCCAAAATGCAGGCTGCTACCCCAATTAGAGGAGGAAGCACCCAAACCTACATCACCTGCGCATGACGCGGCCGACCAGCCACCTCGTGGCCACGATAGAGAGGCCTCTAGACCCTCCGCTAAAGCCGCACCCCGGCGTCGCTCGAAAAGTACAAAGCCACAGGGGAATGCGCCAGACTTGTGAGACATATTGGAGGACAAGGCAAGACAAATAAGATTGATCTACGGATCGCCTGGGCGCCCCATGGTACGTGATGACAACCGTCACGCCGGATACAGCAATTCCGACCGGGCCGAACACAGTGGACAAAGCTCATTTGAGCTGCGTCGTGATATAGCCCAATACAGAGGGGCCGCACACCCACTATGCTTCACAGACGAAGTAATGGATCATCGAATCCCCGAGGGTTTCAAACCCGTAAACATTGAATCATACGACGGCACAACAGATCCTGCGGTTTGGATCGAGGACTATCTCCTTCACATCCACATGGCCCGCGGTGATGATCTACACGCCATCAAATACCTCCCACTCAAGCTTAAAGGACCAGCTCGGCATTGGCTCAACAGCTTGCCAGCAGAATCAATTGGTTGTTGGGAAGACCTAGAAGCCGCATTTCTTGATAACTTCCAGGGCACATATGTGCGACCACCAGATGCTGATGACCTAAGCCACATAATTCAGCAGCCAGATGAATCAGCCAGACAATTCTGGACACGGTTCTTAACCAAGAAAAATCAAATCATCGACTGTGCACCTTCAAACATAACATCCGTGACGAGTGGCTTGCCCGGCACCTAGGACAGGAAAAGCCGAAATCCATGGCAGCCCTCACATCACTCATGACCCGCTTCTGCGCGGGAGAGGACAGCTGGCTAGCTCGCAGTAACAACCTGACCAAAAACCCTGGTAGTTCGGATACCAAGGATAGCAACGGTAGGTCGCGTCGCAATAAGCACAAGCGCCGCACTAACGGCGATAATACTGAAGATACGGCAGTCAATGCCAGATTCAGAGGCTCTAAACCCGGTCAGCGGAAAAAGCCATTCAAAAGAAATACTCAAGGCCCGTCCAATTTGGACAGAATACTCGATCGCTCGTGCCAGATACATGGCACCCTCAAAAAACCAGCCAACCACACCTACAGGGATTGTTGGGTGTTCAAGCAGGCAGGCAAGATAAATGCCGAAAACAACGACAAGGGGCTGCATAGCGATGACGAGGAGGAGCCCTGGCCGCCGAATAATAGAGGACAGAAGGGCTTTCCCCCACAAGTGCGGACGGTGAACATGATATACGCAACCCACATACCCAAAAGGGAGCGGAAGCGTGCACTGAGGGACGTATATGCGATGGAGCCAGTCGCCCCAAAGTTCAACCCATGGTCCTCCTGCCCGATCACTTTTGATCGAAGGGACCACCCCACTAGCATCCGCCACGGCGGATTTGCCGCATTGGTTCTTTACCCAATCATTGACGGATTTCACCTCACTAGAGTCCTGATGGACGGCGGCAGCAGCCTGAACCTGCTTTACCAGGATACAGTGCGCAAGATGGGCATAGACCCCTCAAGGATCAAACCTACAAAAACGACCTTTAAAGGCGTCATACCAGGTGTAGAGGCCAACTGTACAGGCTCAGTTACACTCAAAGTGGTCTTTGGATCCCCGGATAACTTCCGAAGCAGGGAATTAATCTTCGACATAGTCCCGTTCCGCAGCAGCTATCACGCACTGCTCGGACGAACCGCATTTGCAAATTTCAATGTGGTGCCGCACTACGCATACCTCAAGCTCAAAATGCCAGGCCCCCGAGGAGTAATCACGGTCAATGGAAACACCGAACACTCTCTCCAAACGAAGGAGCATACGGCGGCCCTCGCAGCGGAAGTACAAAGCAGCCTCTTAAGTCAATTCTCGAGTCCGACAACTAAACGTCCAGACACCGTCAAGCGCGCTCGGAGTAACCTACAACAAGACCGCCTGGCACGTTCCGAGCACGCGTAGCAATGCGGCCCCAACCCCAGCCCTCGCAAAATCGCGAGACCAGTACCACGTGTACATAACTACGCTTTGGAGATACCATGGGCATATGGGTAGGGGCACGACCACAGCATGCCCGGAGAGCGGCTCAACCGCACCAGGGGCTCCCAATTGTGTCATTCTTTTTTTTCTTATTCTCAGGACTCCGTTTTCCAAAAGCCCTGTCCGGTAGTATAATTGCCGAACTCACGATGCAACAGCCAGGGAAGCAGAAAAGATACGTCGAGTGTCCAGGTGGTCTCTATTACGAGCAGTATACCTGTTTTACATACCATCCTGCAGCTTACCCCTGGAGGGGGACATGTTAAATAGTCCCATCCCTTTCTTATCGCACTATTTGTATCGTTCTGCTTTCATTGCAGTATTTTTTTAATAAACAATGCATCGCTTTTTGCCTATTATTGCATTCCTTTTTCTATCTATATATGTTCACTTATGACATGTTGCATCCGTACGCTTTGGTACGGCCAAATACACCAGGGGCTTAAGTACCCCAAAATATGGTGCAATAAGTCCGAACACTTTAACAAGTGCGGCACCCCGAACTTATAGCATTATATGCATCGGCTCTGAATCATGTCTTGGATCAATAGTTGGGTTTGCCCGGCTCCCATGTTTTGGTACCTTACGTTCCATTATATCGGCTAAGGTAGCGCTGGGAGAACCACTGCGATTGTGCCCCGGTTGAGCTGGGTTGAGCACCTCAGTGGAGAAAGCTAAAACTGACCATCACGATAGGGCGAGAGCCGGTCGCTGTTCGAGAGGTTTTTCGAGTCCCTAAAGACTTATGCCGCTTAGAGCGAGGAGTCGGCTTTGTCCGGCCCAGGCGTGGATAGCACCCCGAATTCGGTCTTCCGAACACTAGGGGCTTCACCGAAATTTAAAATTACAGAATTCTATGGCTAAGTGGGAGTGTTCAAGCATTATAGTCCGGTTGCCTTGTTCGTTGTGTTGAGCGCCTCCCTCGAAGGACCCAAGAATGGGAACAAGAGTGCTCAAGTTTATCCCGAACACCCCAGCACTCGTGGCATGGGGGCTGAAGCCAACGACTTGCCATCTCTCAAATTTGATAAACGGCCGCACAGAAGGTAATATTTTAAATTAACAAGCGTTGCTTAGCGCATATGAACAAAGTTTTCAACGTACAGGATAACAAATGCGAGTCTACTCAAAAATTACATCTTTGGAGCACTCACCCGCTATAAGGTGGGCACCCTTCAGGACACCCTTATAGTACATCTCGGGCGTGCGATACACCTTGCCCGGCGGCGGCGCGTCCGTCACAAGCTTCTCGGCGTCCATCTTGCCCCAGTGCACTTTAGCGCGGGCAAGGGCCCGACGGGCACCTTCAATGCAGACGGAATGCTTGATGACTTCAATCCATGGACAGGCATCCACCAGCCGCCGCACCAGACCGAAGTAGCTCCCAGGCATGGCTTCTTTAGGCCACAGCCAAACTATGAGGCCCTTCATGGCCTGATCGACCACCTTGTGGAGCTCGACCAGCTGCTTCAGCTGGTCGCTCAGGGGCACCAGATGTCCGGCCTCAGCATATTGAGACCAGAACACCTTTTCCGTCGAGCTCCCCTCCTCAGCTCGGTAGAACGCGGCAGCATCGGACACACTACAGGGCAGATCTGTGAACGCTCCTGGAGAGCTCCGAATTCGGGTAAGTAACAGATAATTCACTTTTACATGCTTGCTTTGCATGAAGAATGCCTTACCCGCCGCTATCTTTTTTATCGCCTCAATCTCCTGGGGGGCCTTCTGGGCTTCAGCCTTAGCGGCTTTGGCACTCTCAAGAGCCAAGGAGAGCTCGGACTCTCGAGTCTTCGAGTCACGCTCCAAACTCTCGTGTTTTTCCATGAAAGCCTGGAGCTCTTGCCGCACCTCCGCCACCCGCGCCTCCTGCTTCTCTCACTCGGTGCGCTCCGCGGCCGCACCTTTTTCGGCCTTGGACACCGCCTCCTTCAGGGTCGCCACCTCGTTCATGGCCCCTGCAATACTCACGTTATTCCTGTCATTTTTTGCAACCAAATCCTTTCTATAAGGTATTACTTTAATAAGGTATTACTTACCTTCCTTGTCCTCGAGCTACTTCTTGGCATGGCCGAGCTCGTTCTCGGACCGCTCGAGACTCTACTTCAATACATTGACCTCCGCAGTCAGTGCGGCAGAGGTCAGCAGCGCAGCCTGCATTCCCATATTGACATGCTTTTGTTAGACTCCTGCGTATATCTTTTTAGATCATCAGTTCGGCTTTTCTTTCCGAACACCAAACTGAGCATCAGGGGCTACTGTCTATGCGGTACTATTTTTACATATCTTAATTACATACCTCAAAGCCTGTTAGAAGGCTGGTACAGGCTTCAGTCAGCCTGCTCTTGGCGGACTGAACTTTCTGGATCACCGCACTCATAATAGTGTGGTGCTCCTCGTCGATGGAGGCACCATTGAGCGCCTCCAGCAAATTATCTGGTGCCTCCGGTTGGACGAAGGTCACCGGTGTTGCAGTCTCGCCCTTCTTACGAAGGGGTCGCCCGCCAGACTCCGGAACCACTAAAGGTTCCGGTGCGGAGTCCGGCCCAGGGCCGAACTCAGAACCCTTTGGGGGTTGATCCCCCTCGTGCCCAAAGTCCAGGAGGTTGCCTTACGGCACCTCCGGGACCTCCTCCTCCTCCTGGCCGGGCCCCTTTTGGGACCCCACCTTAGTGTCATCAGCAGCGCGAGGAGAGGAGGCAGCCGGAAGTGAAGTACTATTCACGTCCGACGGAGCCAGGGAGCCGCTCGTTGAAATATCGAGCCCGTCCTTGGGGGGGCTGCAGGGTTGTATTCGGTGTTAGGAGATTCTATGCGACAAATGAAATGCCATGAATTATTCTGGTATCCGGACACTTACGATGTCGCCAGGGGCTTAGCCCTCGGTGGCGACTCCTCTTCGCCGTCGTCGGCGTTGGTGGAGTAGTCCGGAGGAAGGGTCCTTCCCTTCTTGGACCCTCCAGCCTCCCTAGTTGGGGAGGCCTTCCTTTTCTTCTCTCCCCCCGCTGGGGGAGAAGCCTCTTTTTCCTCCTCCCCGTCTTTGTGGGAGGAGTCTGCCTCGGAGTCGTCGGACGATGAGTCCGACAACACCTGGCGCCGGGAACTCCTTCGAGTTCCCGTGGCCTTCTTCTTGGCCTTCTTCTTCGGCACCACGTAAGGCACCGGAGCCAGTAGCCCCGTTAATTGGGCGTCCGCTGGGTCTTCTGGCAAGGGAGCCGGACAGTTAACCTGCCCAGACGTCTTTTGCCAGGCCTGTCAAAGGTAAAGGGAGTTTAGATCCCGCAGAGAGTCAAACTATGGAAAATAAGCGTCCTGTAAAGGGTAAAATAGCTTACCTCGCCGGCTTGACGCTGCGAGCTGAATCCGCGATCTTCGGTAGCGGATCCTCGGTGCCCTTGAACAGCACCTTCCAGTCATCTTCGTACATAGTGTCGAAGAGCCTGCTCAAGGTTTGGTGATGTGCCGGATCAAGCTCCCACAAATTAAAGGCCCGTTTTTGGCACGGGAGGATCCGGCGGATGAGCATGACCTGGACTACGTTGACAAGCTTGAGCTTCTTGTTCACCAAGGTTTGGACGCAGGATTGGAGTCCGGTCAGCTCCTCCGAATCACCCCATGATAGGCCCTTCTCTTTCCAAGAGGTGAGCCGTGTAGGGAAGCCAGACCGGAATTCGGGGGCCGCTACCCATTTAGGGTCACGCGGCTCGGTGATGTAGAACTACCCCGATTGCCACCCCTTTATGGTCTCCACAAAGGAGCCCTCGAGCCATAGGACGTTGGGCATCTTGCCCACCATGGCACCTCCGCACTCTGCTTGGCGGCCGCCCACTACCTTTGGCTTGACATTGAAGGTCTTCAGCCATAAGCCGAAGTGGGGTTGGATGCAGAGGAAGGCCTCACACACGACGATGAACGCCGAGATGTTGAGGATGAAATTCGGGGCCAGATCGTGGAAATCCAGGCCATAGTAGAACATGAGCCCCGGACAAATGGGTTAAGTGGAAAACCTAGTCCGCGGAGGAAGTGGGTGAGGAATACCACCCTCTCATGGGGCCCGGGGGTGGGGATGAGCTGCCCCTTGTTGGGGAGCCGATGCGTGATGTTGCTGGACAAGTATCCGGCCTTTCGCAGCCTCTTGATGTGCCCCTCCGTGACGGAGGAGGCCATCCACTTGCCTCCCGCTCCGGACATGGCTGGGGAAGGTTGAGGAGAGATGTGCGGACTTGGGCGCTGGAGCTCGAGTGCGCGGAAATAGATAAGTAAAGGAGGAAGAAGGTGTAGGTAAAAAGGTGGATCCTTATCCCCTTATATGGACGGACGAAACTATGCGTCCCCACCAGCCTGGTAAAACTCGCTTATCTCCCAAGCACCGTAATCAATGGCGGGGTTGGGCTACCCACGCCCGTATTGATGAGAATCCCGGAATAAGGGGACACGATCTCTGCTTTGACAAGACGTGCCAAGGAAACCGCTTCGCTAAACACACTGAGGTGGAACAGTAAAAACAATTCGAATAAAGGCTTGGCCGTGGTGTGATGTCATGCCACGGAATACGTCAGCAGATTGAACTTGTGTAAATGTTATTCTCTCTACGGTGGTATGTGGAACTTATTTTGCAGAGCCGGACACTATCCTTGTGTTCAAAATCTTCTATGAAGTATTCGGAGGAGGAACCCGCCTTGCAATGCCGAAGACAATATGTGCGCCGGACTCGTCGTCATTAAAGCCTGGTTCAGGGGCTACTGAGGGAGTCCTGGATTAGGGGGTGTCCGGATGGCCGGACTATCACCGTTGGCCGGACTCCTAGACTATGAAGATACAAGATTGAAGACTTCGTCCCGTGTCCGGATGGGACTTTCCTTGGCGTGGAAGGCAAGCTTGGCGATACGGATATGTAGATCTCCTACCATTGTAACCGACTCTGTGTAACCCTAGCCCTCTCCGGTGTCTATATAAACCAGAGGGTTTTAGTCCGTAGGACGAACAACAATCATACCATAGGCTAGCTTCTAGGGTTTAGCCTCTTTGATCTCGTGGTAGATCTACTCTTGTACTACCCATATCATCAATATTAATCAAGCAGGAGTAGGGTTTTACCTCCATCGAGAGGGCCCGAACCTGGGTAAAAACATCGTGTCCCTTGTCTCCTGTTACCATCCGCCTAGACGCACAGTTCGGGACCCCCTACCCGAGATCCGCTGGTTTTGACACCGACACATCGTATTCGGGATGGATACTAGTGTGCTAGCGCAAACACCTTCTCCTTGGTACAAAATTGATAGTCTTGGAGAAAACTCGCTCTTCCTTGGATAAAACTATCCGATGATGGTGAAAGGCAATCCAACTGCTGTTGACACAACATTACTAGCACCATTTATGAGAAGCAACTGTGTCTATACCTTGGACATTTGGGTGGTTCCCCACCCTGGTACTGATATAGTAGGCCGCTTCAGCCTGGATGATCAGTCATGCGTTGGTCTCGAGATCGACAATAGATGCCCCGTCCCAGAGAATCACTTGTGGTTCAAAGCAAGTGTTTCCAACGCCGAGGAATGGTTGAGTTGAAGTTCATTTCATTGCTTGTTATTTGTCGTGTGGTGAAAACTTTAGTATTTATAATGTATCCTCGTTGTCGATGTGGGTTGATGACCTGTTGTATGTAATAAAATGATATGCCTGTGATGAACTTACTAAATTTATGAATGGCTTTCGAGTTGCTTCTGTGAGTGAGTGGTGAGATGAGGCAAAAAAATATTTTCCGAATACATAATTGTACGTGCATTGCAATAGGTTATCGAATGAGGCCAATCATCAACAATAGTAGTACACTATTTGTACTAGCTTCACATGCTTCCCGCATCGTGCAGGTGTTTTTACTGTAGCCATACGTAACCAGCACCTCGAATCCTCGATACTAGTAGTACTATATAGTAAGTAGTAGGAGTAGTAGGGTGGCATGGGCCAGAACAAGCATTCACGTCCAAGAGTACAACACACGCCACCAGCACGACTTCCATCTGACACGAAATTTCTTGGAGTCCATGCTAGAGTAATCTCTTCAACCTCATTGTTTCTCTAACTCAGCCATCACGCGGCGGGCGAGGTGGGGGTTTGCCGATAGTCGGTTTCCTCAACTGCGGTCCCACTTGTAAGGCCAACTCCAACACTCTATCAATATATGGATGTACACTTCTTCCCAATACAAAAACTTGCATCCATTCTACTCCCTCTGTTCTAGTATTTGTCAAAATATATATGTATCTAGACATGTTTTAGTATATAGGCACATCCATTTTTGGACAAATGGAAGTCAAGTATTTTGGAACGGAGGGAGTACACAATAAAAATTTTAAGTTAGCACAACTAGTCTAATCCAAGAGCACAACCGAAGATTTGGTCGGGTTCTTCCTCCTTTTGCCGACACGTGGGACATCCAGCATCCAGGTCGTGTCATGTAGAGTGGTAGTTGATAAGTTGAAGCCACGAGATGTGCATCTTGGGTTAAACTGTAATAGAATCTTACTACTCTTGAGTAACTCCAAAAGCAGCCACCGAAGATCTTTCTTGGATTTGTTTTTCATCACCAGCACGTCGAGGTGAAAGATGTGCAGGTTCAGTGGGTCCTCTTGCGTTTTCACTGACATGTGGGGCCGCATGTGAGCAAACACATGATGGGCTCCACGCGTCCGCTGGCTGGCTGAGAAGAGAGGTAGAGGAGTGCTGAGCATGGACTGCAGGAAATTTGTTCTACGTAATCAGCACCTTGATATTCGCGTGTGGTTATTTCTAGAATAAAAAAAGGAGATGTTGGAAATATGCCCTAGAGGCAATAATAAAAGATTATTATTATATTTCCTTGTTCATGATAATTGTCTTTATTCATGCTATAACTGTATTATCCAGAAATCGTAATACACGTGTGAATACATAGACCATAATATGTCCCTAGTAAGCCTCTAGTTGACTAGCTCATTGATCAACAGATAGTCATGGTTTCCTGACTATGGACATTAGATGTCGTTGATAACGGGATCACATCATTAGGAGAATGATGTGATGGACAAGACCCAATCCTAAGCATAGCACAAGATCGTGTAGTTCGTTTGCTAGAGCTTTTCCAATGTCAAGTATCTTTTCCTTAGACCATGAGATCGTGTAACTCCCGGATACCGTAGGAGTGCTTTGGGTGTACCAAACGTCACAACGTAACTGGGTGACTATAAAGGTGCACTACAAGTATCTCCGAAAGTGTCTGTTGGGTTGACACGGATCGAGACTGGGATTTGTCACTCCGTATGACGGAGAGGTATCTCTGGGCCCACTCGGTAATGCATCGTCATAATGAGCTCTAAGTGACCAAGTGTTTGGTCATGGGATCATGCATTACGGTACAAGTAAAGTGACTTGCCAGTAACGAGACTGAACAAGGTATTGGGATACCGATGATTGAGTCTCGGGCAAGTAACGTACCGATTGACAAAGGGACATCGTGGTTCATCCGATGAAATCATCGTGGAACATGTGGGAGCCAACATGGGTATCCAGACCCCGCTGTTGGTTATTGGCCGGAGAGCTATCTCGGTCATGTCTGCATGATTCTCGAACCCGTAGGGTCTACACACTTAAGGTTCGATGACGCTAGGGTTATTAGGAAGACTTGTATGTGATTACCGAATGTTGTTTGGAGTCCCAGATGAGATCCCGAACGTCACGAGGAGTTCCGGAATAGTCCATAGGTGAAGATTTATATATATGAAGTGCTGTTTCGGCCATCGGGAAAGTTTCGGGGTCACCCGGTATTGTACCGGGACCACCGGAAGGGTCCCGGGGGTCCACCGGGTGGGGCCACCTATCCCAGAGGGCCCCGTGGGCTGAAGTGGGGAGGGGACCAGCCCCTGGTGGGCTGGTGCGCCCCCCTGGGCCCCCCTCTGTGCCTAGGGTTGGGAACCCTAGGGGAGGGGGCGCCTCCACTTGCCTTGGGGGGCACTCCACCCCCCTTGGCCGCCGCCCCCTAGAGATCCCATCTCTAGGGCCGGCGCCCCCCCTGGGGGCCTATATAAAGTAGGGGGGACGGAGGGCGGCCGCACCCTGAGTCTTGGCGCCTCCCTCCCCCTGCTACACCTCTTCCATCTCCCGTAGTTGCTTGGCGAATCCCTGCCGGAGTACTATACTTTGTGTGAATATCGAGGCAGCAATGAATAGTATCTCTGTCTAATATCTGGTTCACCTAGGGTATGCCTATGTTGTTCATCTTGGGTGGGAAACAAATAGTAAAGCAATTATCATCTGTCTTTTTATTAAATTAAAGCAATCATCAGCCTGCTATCATTATTTTTGGATCTATCCATTGGTTGTACCATCACTCTAAATTTCTGCATGCTCTCCTTACATAATCTCACCATATTTTTTTTGTATGCATGTCAGATATTATACACAGTCATGCTGAACATGTAGAGAAAAAGAGAAGAGTTTTGCGCAGCAATGCAATGTCATGTAGACATTGCTCCATGGTGGGTTCAATGGAAAACCCTCCCCCCCTCTCCAGATTGTAATCCATAGGAAGATATCTGTTCTGAGGCGGATTCAGACGCAGCTGACCACTCCTATTTACCCTCCGAGGTGTTTGCTCTACCTTGGCATGATGATGTTAGTCATATCATGCATATGTTGCCTTGCAGTGCCTACTTTTGACATCATATATGTCATCTACTTAGTTTAGACATGTTTTGTAATGCCACCTATTTAGTTTCTATATCATATATGGGAATTATGCAGTCTTGTGTCTTTTAACCAGCCATAATATATTTGAAATGTGCAATACCATCATGTTTAACCAGGCATCATATATTTGAATGATATCTTGCCCATCCTTTTCTTCATTAAATTTCCATTTGTCGACAATGTTTGTACATTAAACTACTCTTCCTGTGAATCAGCCATTTGGGTGGGAGATGGAAAAATCTGGAGTGAAAACAAGGCCTTCAGAGCAGAAAGTGCTACATGTCGAAGCAGATCTCTTGTTGGGTCCCGATAGCTCCTCGGAGATGGATTCAGAGACAGATGAGCAGTCCTATTCCCCCATCGAGGTGTATGCTCTAACTTGGCACGGTTATACTGCTCATATCATGCATATGGTGTCTTGCATTGCATAGTTTAGACATCATATACACAATATTCAACACCATGTTCTTAGTTCAGACATCATACCGAATGCCCTCTGTTTAGCATATAAATCACATATGTGAATTAAATCATGCGATCCTCATTACTTAGATAACATGTAGGTGAATTATGTCATGCGATTCTATTTAGTTATTCATCATATCTTTGAATTATGTTATGCTATGCCATCCAGTTTAGATAGACATCATATATGTGAAATTATGTCATGCTATCCGTTTTAGTTAAACAATATACATGTCAACTATTTCATGCCCTCTTTTTTCCACACTATCTGTTGCATTTGTCTCTCATACAATGTCTGTACATTCAACTATGTTTCCTGTTTATCAGTCATTTGAATTGGAGCGGGTGATGCTAGTATCTAGTGGAGTAAAAACACGGTCTTCAAATAAAACAGTGCTACCTCTTGGTGGAGATAGCACCCCGATTGTACATGCATGAGAACCAGCCCTACCACACATAACCCAGACTCTCGCAGATTGTACCCCTACTGCGATGGACAGAGAACCAGCTTCACCCAATCTAACCCCAACCCCAGTAGATAGTAACCCAGTTCCTGTTGACACAGCACCATCTCCACCACAGAGCTCCCAAACACTAGCAGTTAGTAAGGCAGCTCCAGTGCCCTAAGGGCCAGTACTACCACGGCGAACCCCAACTCCAGCAGTTAATATACCTATTCCTGTGGACGAAGCACAACCAGCCAGTCGTAGTTTAGCATCTATCGCATTTGATGTTGTTAAATCCTATGCGCGTATCTTCCCATCTTAGAAATATTATACTGAAGATGAAGGAAAATGCCAGTTGCAGGTGTTTGTCCAGGAGTTATGCGTAGGTAATGCTATTCATGGCAATTACTTTGCTTTGTCCCATACATCATACCTCCATGATGGTTATAATGCAGTAAATTTTCCCATTTTTCTCTACAGAGAAGGACCGATTTGGAAACTCGGGATGAGGTAACCTGTGCTAATACCTCTGCTATCTTCAAAAATGCTTAGTGGCAGTATCGGAATTACCTAAAGAAAACATACTTCACCGGCAAAGAAACTCATCAAATTCCCTTACGTTCTCCTGAGACACATTTACTGGACGATGACTGGGAACGCCTTGTTCTGTACTATTCCCGAACCAAGAATGTGGTAAGGTCTATGAGCTCATTTTCTATTTTAAGTACTATATTCTTGCGTCTTATTGTACTCTATTCATGTAGAACAAGTGCCTAAACCTGAAGAACAACTGTTCTAAGTTAAGATTCCATTGCTATTGTGCATACTGCTTTGCTCTTGTATCACTGTATTTACTCATACAAAGTTATTTTTAAATTGAAGGATCCAATCGAAACTCCAATGGCAGGTATGTTCACGCATGTTTCTTTAACAGGTTTGCTCTTATCAATAGATCTCTTGATTTGAATTTCAATTGTGTATATAGTTGACTTCTCATATCATCCACATTACTAGCATCACAATAGAGCCAATAGTGTTGTTGTGCATGTAGACCCGTGGTACCCATCTGAAATCTTGTTGTGTCGTGTAGTTTCCCACGCTTTGTATTCTTTCACTGCTGCTTTGTCTTGAACTGATATGATTTGAACCGTTTCTCTATTTTGACTTGGCAAGACAATGCAGTGGCCATAGGACATAGATATATGTTTGTTTGATGCTTTTATTATGTACTAGTAGTTGGCAATAGAAGACTTGGTAGTTTAATCCTGTCCACCTTACTAATGAACTGGTTCACCAAAATGAGTTTCATATACTACTACATGCTAAACCTGTTATGTGTCTGCTTGTTTCTTCTTTTAGAATGCTGACAGAATATTGGGGAAGAGTGCCTTATTAAGCAATGGTAAAGGAAGTAAGGCAGATAAGGTTCGGGATAGTGAGACATCCTTGTTGGTATCCAACAAAGCTGATAAAACAACTAAGGAAGACTATCTTGAAGACAGTGAGACAACCCCAAAGTCCTGTCTTGGTTTAGTATTCGAGTTACTGGCCACTACCGCTTGCACAAGCTATTCAAACTAACTGTCTGAATCAGTTCGGCTTCTTAAGTCTCAACTACAAGCTGAAAGACATCGATTAGCTATGCTGCAACAAGAAGCGGAAGGACTGCGGAAGTCCCTGGAGCATTCAGATGCATACTTTCTAGTGCAACAACAAGCGTTGGAGGATTTTAGTGCCAAACAGGACAAAGCTAATAAGCTTGCTAAGCTTATTGCCAGCATGGTGGATACCCAGGATAACGTTTCTTGAGCTCTTCTAAAGTTGTTTCAGTTATGGACTTGTTTTGCTGCCTCGTTTATTTGTACTAGTGGCCAATTTTGACGGCCAGTGTATGTAATATGCTGCTTTGTTCCCTATATTTGCACTGGTGGCGAACTTTGATGCCCGGTGGATGTAATATGTGTAATAGCTGTAATAGGCTAGCGTTAGTTGCTTGCTTATTTATTTCCTTATTGTCTTGTTTACTTGTTTGCTTGTAGTCAGTGCAGTTCTTTTTCCGCATTTTTCTAGTGGCCACAATAACCTATTTTTGGTAACTAGGCCACAATAATCATGGCAACACACGGACTGTTGTAACCATGGGCCTCCTATGGGCCATAGGATCCGTGGTCCTTCTACGGGCCGTAGGATCCATGGGCCTTCTACGGTCCATAGGATCCATGGAATTTCTACGGGCCGCATGATCCATGGCCCTTCTACAGGCCGTAGGATCCATTGGTCTTCTACGGGCCGTAGGATCCATGGGCCTTCTATGGGGCGTATAATCATTTCACAAAACATGGGTCGTACTATTCGTGGACCATAACAGGGCGTTAATAGGCCGCATTTGATAACGCTATGAAAACAACCCAATGGGTTAACGGGCCACAAACGGGCCGAATGTAACCATGGGCTAAATCTGGCCCACAAACAGAACAAGCCAGTAACGGACTGTAACTAACCGAATTCTAGAAATGAGCCCAAGAATAAATGGGCCCTTAGAAGGCCGAAAGTTAACATGGGATGGAAACAGCCGACGGAATAATGGGCCGTTAATGGGTATAAAGCGACACACTGTTCATTATGGGCCAGTTTCATCTAGGGCCTTTAATGGGCCGAGAGTTATAGAGGGCCTCATATGGGCCGAAATACATCATGGGACATACATGGGCTGGAAGTTACAACGGGCTGGAATCATATTGGACGGCCCAGATGAAGGTACTGGGCTTAATTCCAATAGGCCGTAACAGGCCGGGAGTTAGCGGGTCGTAAATGGGCTATATACGAACAAGCCGTTAACAGGCTTTCCGTGGATTGGCCCGTTACCTTTTGACCAAGTCAAACGGGCCAACCTTTTCACTGGAATGGACCTCTGTTGGGCCGTGCCACGTGTCGACGTATCATAGGCGCCTCCTATCCAATGAGTGGATGATATCTGTCCCAATGGTGAGGCAACACGTGTTTCCTCTGGCCAATGAGAATTTTACACGTGGAAAATCCCCATTGGTCCTGGATGTTAACGGGTTATCGGATTCAAAACCAGACCCGATAGCTTAACGGCGTCCCGTTACGGCGGATGTCGCGTGTCGGTCACCCTTGACGAAAGCACTTCTGTGACGCACGATTTATCGTCATAGAAGTGGACACTTCCGTGATGATAATTTTGGTAATGTCATGGAACACTTCTACGACAGCACAGGTATGACTATCTTGATTGTGACATAAAATCGTCATGGATGTACATGCATGACAAAAAACGTGACCTACTGTGACAAACACGTGTCATCACAGAAGTGTATTTTTTTGTAGTGATGTGTGAATACATAGACAAAACATATAGTCACTAGTATGCCTCTACTTGACTAGCTCGTTAATCAAAGAGGTTATGTTTCCTAACCATAGACATGTGTTGTCATTTGATGAACGTGATCACATCATTTGGAGAATGATGTGATGGACATGACCCATCCGTTAGCTTAGCATTATGATCGTAACAGTTTCTTTGCTACTGCTTTCTTCATGACTTATACAAGTTCCTCAGACTATGAGATTATGCAACTCCCGAATACCAGAGGAACACTTTGTGTGCTACCAAACGTCACAACGTAAATGGGTGATTATAAAGGTGCTCTACAGGTGTCTCCGAAGGTGTTTGTTGGGTTGGCATAGATCGAGATTAGGATTTGTCACTCTGTGTTTCAGAGAGGTATCTCTGGGCTCTCTCGGTAATACTCATCACTATAAGCCTTGCAAACATTTTAACTAGTGAGTTAGTTGCGGGATGAAGTATTACGGAACGAGTAAAGAGACTTGCCGGTAACGAGATTGAACTAGGTATTGAGATACCGATGATCGAATCCCGGGCAAGTAACATACTGATGACAAAGGGAACAACGTATGTTGTTATGCGGTTTGACCGATAAAGATCTTCGTAGAATATGTAGGAACCAATATGAGCATCCAGGTTCCACTATTGGTTATTGACCAGAAGTGAGTCTCGGTCATGTCTACATAGTTCTCGAACCCGTAGGGTCCGCACGCTTAACGTTCGATGACGATCGGTATTATGAGTTTATGTGTCTTGATGTACCGAAGGTTGTTCGGAGTCCCGGATGTGATCATGGACATGACGGGGAGTCTCAAAATGGCCGAGACATAAAGATTGATATATTGGAAGGCTATGTTTGGACACCGGAAAGGTTCCGAGTGGTTCGGGCATTTTTTTCGGAGTACCGGGAGGTTACCGGAACCCCCCGAGGAGTCAATGGGCCTTAATGGGCCATGATGGAAGAGAGGAGGCGGCCTAGGTGGGCCCCCCAAGCCCAATCCGAATTGGGAGGGGGGCTGGCCCTCGGCCCCTTTCCTTCTCTCCCTCTCCCTCTTCCTTCTTCTCCCACTCCAACTAGGGAAGGCGGGAAACCTACTCCTACTCGGAGTAGGACTCCCCCCTCCCTTGGGCGCGCCATAGAGAGGGCCGGCCCTCCCCTTCTCCACTCCTTTATATACGGGGGAGGGGGCACCCCATAGACAAACAAGTTGATCAAGTTGATCTTTTAGCCGTGTGCGGTGCCCCCGTCCACAGATTTCCACCTCGGTCATATCGTCGTAGTGCTTAGGCGAAGCCCTGCGCCGGTAACTTCTTCATCACCATCACCACGATGTCGTGCTGACGAAACTCTCCCTCGACCTCAGCTGGATCTAGAGTTCGTGGGATGTCACCGAGCTGAACGTGTGCAAATCGCGGAGGTGCCGTACTTTCGTGCTGACGAAACTCTCCCTCAACATCAACCGCGTTGTCATAACGCTTCCGCTTTCGGTCTATGAGGGTATGTAGACAACACTTTTCCCTCTCGTTGCTATGCATCACCTAGATAGATCATGCGTGATCGTAGGAATTTTTTTGAAATTACTGCGTTCCCCAACACCCAATAGTGTTACAAAATATGCACTCTCATCGGCGCTCGGGCGATGCGTTCTTGGTGCCAACTTCGAGGAGATCAGTGAGTGAATTGTGGGGTTTCGTAACCAAGGAGCATCACATTTGACGAGGTGTATGTGGGGCGGTCGGCAGGATCTTTCTTCATGTTCTTCCGTCGAGTTGTTGCTAGATGTGGATCATAGTATGCCCAAGGCATGAATGATCCTCCCTCGACCCCCGCCGATCGCTGCATTTTTCAACATCTTGAGGCACGGAACTTTAATTCTTCCTACTTTTCAAGATACACATGACATGTTCGTATCATTATTGTATATGTATAAACATAGGGCCATGCTAAGCGTCCGCCGACTGATCTTTTTAGGGTTGTGAGCCATCCGATTGTATGCCACTAGCCATCGTTCCTCTTTATTTGTGCAACAAGACGCTTGTTGCGAAATTCCGTTGCAACATAATCTTTGTTGTGAAAGCATCTCCGGTTTCTTCTCTGTATTTCTGCAACAAGACCATTGTCGCAAAAATTGTAGCAACATCTCTGGCCTCTTCTCTAGATAAGAACGAGCTGGACCCACCAGGACATGGGTCGCAAGCGTGAGAGGCGGATGGGCGACGAAAAATCAGTCGGTTGAAGCCAATTATTTCCCATATGTCGTGCTACGCGTCCGCCGACTGATCTTTTTAAAAGATCGGCCGAGTTGTGAGCCATCTGATTTTATGCCACGAGCCATCGTTCCTCTTTATTTGTGCAACAAGATGTTTGTTGCAAAATTTCGTTGCAACATAATCTTTGTTGTGAAAGCATCTCCGGTTTCTTTGTATTTTTGCAACAAGACCATTGTTGTAAAAATTGTAGCAACATCTTTGGCTTCTTCTCTAGATTCCCGCAACAAGATCCTTGTTGCAAAAATTGCAACAACATCTCCGGCCTCATCTCTGCATTCCTGTAACAAGCCCAATGTTGCAAAAAAAAAAAAGAATCTTCTCTATATCCCTGCAACAAGACTCTTATTGCAAAAATTACAACATATCACCTCTTTTTTGTATTCCTGCAACAAGACTTTTGTTGCAAGAATTCCGCCTGAAGCACTTGTAGTATCATGTAGTGAATTTCATCCAAATCTTGTTGGTGAGCGACACACGCATGTAGCATCCAGGGCATAGCCTACAACCCAGGAACCTTGAAGTAGGCATGTCATGGATCTGGCCACCAAGCTTCCCTATGTGACACGGGCGTCAACTCAGGCATGTCCCATGCGTGAGGCAGACGTCCACCGTCTTGCCAGGCATGCCCCGTGTAACCGATGCAGCACCACTGTATGGAGGAGATGGAAGCAGACAGGGTGGACGAAAGGAGAAGAAAACGATTCCAGCAAGAAGCTCCAGGAACAAGGGGCGACCCACCGGGACACACGCCACAAGCATGAGGAGGCGGATGGGCGATGAAAAATCAGTCAGTTGAAGCTAATAATTTCCCATAAACATATTCACTGCCATATTTTTCAGAAAAAGGAAAGATACAACCATTATCTCAAAAGAAAATATAATTTTAAGCAAAAATGTTAGTAACATCTATAACATGATAGGTGTTCATCATTACTTAAGCGGAAGCCACATCTTCATTTATTCATATTTCATACAGTTGAACAAGAAAAAAAGGACTTGCTTGCCAATTGCTACCCTATTTGACACACAATACATACTGTTATTGTCAATCTATTTCCTTTAGCTATACATACATACATACACACACACTCCTACATACATAACAATGACAATAATAATGCTGACACTTCAAAGTACAGAAGAATGCTCGATCATCCGAAAAAACATAGCATCTTTCCTCCAGTTCAGGACAAAAGCCATCTCAGATACTCAGTTCCATCACTGTAAGCAGGCGGAGCATCAGGAGCAGCTACCCTCTTCCGCATAAAAGTATCGACTGAAATGGGCTTCCTCTTGCGGCCGCCTGGATGAGGTCGGAGTTGCTCATCAGACTCCACAAAATCGCCCTGTCAAGATGTGAACATCGTGCGGATTATAAGTTCCTAGAACAGAGCATCATGTGGAGGTAAACTATGTGATATGGTGGTGGTGGTTGCCTTTTATTTACCTCAAAAAGCACGTGAACACTAGATTTCTCATGATTGTCCCTTACATGCTTGTATGAAAACTTCTGGCCGCACCCAGAGAATCCACATGTGAAAGGTCTACTCTGCTCATGAACTGCCTTAATATGCTTGTGCAAATTGGATTTCTGAAGTTCAAAGTTATTGAGAATGAAAACAGAGCAGTTTTGAAATTTATTGCAGAGAAACAAATCCATAAAAAAGGCAACATGTGAGCTTGCAAATCACACCTTTGAAAATGAGCGCTTGCAATCCTTGAAGCTGCATTTAATCCTCTCAGTGACAAACGAACCTTCATGCATTCGCTGATGCCGCTTGAAGTTCTTCTTAAGCTGTTTAGTGTCACAGATATCACACTGAACATACTGATGACACGATTGGTTATGGGCCTTGAGGCATTCCACATTAGTAAAAGTCTTCATGCAGCCTGGTTCGCAGCAGATAACTTCAGTGTAATCCAAGTTGACTGCACCATAAGATTTGAATCATCAACTTCCAAGATTGTCACTGCTAAGCATATCTTATTACAGTAAGGAAAATAACTATGAAATTTTTATAGAAAGACAGTTTCTCACCATGTGATTCCTCGTGTTTCTGTAGCTTGGAAGCATATTTGAACGCCTTCCCACAGTTAGCCTCTGGGCAGATGAACTCTTTCTTGCCTCCACACTGAGGGCCATCCTCGTGAAATTCCTCAACATGTCTCTGGATATTACCTTTGATACTGAACTTACGGTTGCATCCTTCCATAGGGCACATGAATAGTTTTCCTTGATGAGTAAGTAGATGGCGGTTCAAATGGTCCTTCCTGCTATAGCTGAAAGGGCAACCATCTACATGGCAGGCAAAGGGTCTCTGCAACAGTTTTGAAAAGGATAAAATCAGAATAGTACTCTCATATCCAAAGAAAAGTTCACTTGACATAATATAAGTTTATGCATACATTTATAAACATGCTCAACAGCATTAGCACAATTATTGTGCACATGCTTAAACGATTTGGACATACTATCTAAAAAAGAACTATTTGGGTGCAAGGCCATCAAGTGGTAGTAACACCGTGAATAGTACAACAGCATCAGTTATCCAAACGTGACTAAACAAAACTACATGTAATTCACTCTGCATGTTAAGACTGCACATTTTAGTATGTTGGGAATGCTAAGTAGTACACAAATAGTAGCTTTGGCATACATACTACATTGTACATACATACACATTAGTAGTTTGAGAACGCTAAGTAGCACATAAATACACATCACATCCAATAAACAGAGCCTGGAACAAGAAGCAACGGCTAGGGTAAAAGCAGTTCCAAATGAACAAGCAAACCTGAGGAAGCGCGTGAATGAGGCATTCTTGATGGAGCTTCTCAGGAGGGTCTCCCCTTCCTGATACTGGTCCATTCAAGGCCTTCTGGCATTTTGGAGTTCTTGGGATCCAATGCTTCACACATTCATATCTGAACATATAGTCTGCCAAAATCAGCACAATTCAGAGAAATAAAGAATGGTACACCCACACACTAATAAAACAAATGATCCAAATAGTACTCCCTCCGTCCTAAAATAAGTGACTCAACTTTGTAAGCTAGTACAAAGTTGAGTCACTTATTTTGGGGCGGAGGGAGTAGTAAATAATATCTCAACATAATTCACTGTCAAATGAGAATTGTTATTTTTCCTGCAAGGTATATTACTGCAGAACTAAACGGATAAGTGACTTGTGCCAAAGAACATAATTTTTATTATGTCAGGGATAATTTGTTTTAGACCTCAGGGAACACAATAACCATCATTCACATAAAAATATGCTCAATGAAACATATAGTATTATCTTATCATGTGCACATCCTACAACTACTTGCTTAACTATGGAAGGCCATTAAGTGGCTATTGTACTTAGATACCGAGTATAATAACTCAAATGACGCAGCACCAACTATAATAACTCAAATGGAAGCATATGACTGACAAGAAGGCACGATTTGTTGACAAAGTGGTGGATGCTAAGACACGAGCATGCAGTAGCTTTGAAATAATAAGGGTGCATCACATGTAACGCTCAAGAATTAACAGCAAGTAATTTGACAAAAGAAGAAATAACCTGAAGAAGGGCGTGAAAGAGGCATTCCTGAAGGAGCTTCCCAGGAGGGTCTCCCCATCCTGGTACTAGTCCATTCAGGGACCTCTGGCATTTTGGAGTTCTTTGGGATCCAATGCTTCACACAATTAAATAGCCTGCAAAAAGTCAGCACAGTTCAGCAAATCGGAATACCATACAACAAGCACACTTACAAACAATCAATCGTCAACTCTTGTATCATCTATACGGATTCCATCACTGTTAAGAACTGGGTTTCAAACACCACTTCTAAGCAGAAGTTGGCGCTTATTTTGCTCTCGAGCATCGACTGAACAGCCAAACAGAGTGCATCACTTGCGCCAACAATACAGAAATCCCCTGAATGGAAAACTAAAACTCAGGACTATTCGGATACCTCGGGAGAATGGCTCTGCATATGCTGCTTCAGATGTGCTGGCTTCTTAAACCTCGCGCCGCACTCCTTGCAACCATGGCCGATCTCCTTGCCCCGCGGCGCACTGCCGCCACCACCACCTACGTTGTACTCATCCAGACGATCCACTTCATCCTACAGCACACAGCGGCAACACTTCAGCTCACCCACAATTCACAGTTCCCGCAGAAATCAGTAGCGCGGGTGCTTTAACAAGAACAGATAACACACGTCCTAGGCCGGGGAGAAGCTAGTAGCGCCGCCCCACCTTATGGTGTTCGAGAACGTGGTCTCGGATCAGCCGCTTCTTCGAACGCACGACGTCGCAGAACTCGCACTTGTACCGCCTGATGTCCCTCACAGGGGCGGCCGCCGCCGGCGGCGGCGAGGTCGAGGTCGAGGCCGAGGTCGCTCCGACGACGCCGCCACCGTCGGGATCTCCTTCTCCCATCTGGCCTGACCAGTCGCAGAGCTCGCATCAGGAAATTCACGAAGCAAGCGCGATTACAGCGAGAAATCGACCGAGATCGACAAAATCGGCGGCTCCAGCGGCAATAATCCGCAACGAATTACCTCGGATCGTGGAGGAATCCGGCCGGATTTCGCAGAATCGCGACCGAGGGATCGGGAGGCTCGCGGCGGCGCAGTGGAGGAAGAGGAACCCTCGAGCACACCACCCGAATGAGCGAATGAGGAGGATGGAGAACCAGCGACACGTGTCGAGGAATTAGTAGCAGAGCCTAACCAGGCCGATACCGGGCTCACTTTCGGGTTCGCGTTGGGCTTCGGGCCGTGGGTCTTGGTTGGGCTTGTAGTGGGCCGGTAGCCCGTGGGGCAGCGACTCTCACGTGTGCTGCCGTTTCCTCGGCTCGCTCTCCCACCCGCTGTGGCTGAGGCGTGAGACCGTACGCTGGACTGCCGCTGCGCGCCCCCCGGCCTCTCCCCGACCTCGTCGCCGGCGATGGCCGCCATGGTCGCCGCCGCAGCCCCCGTGCGGCTCGTTCCTCCGCGCCTCTCCGCCCCGTGGCTCCACGCGGTTCAGCTTCGTCCGGCGCCGGCGCGGCTCCTCACGGTGGTCGCCGCGTCGCGTCGGAGCCCCGGCGACGGCGGGAAGAGGGGCAGGAAGAAGCCGGGGAGGCGCGCCACGGAGGCCGACCGGGAGGACGGCCTATCCGTCGGCTCCGGTAAGCCGCCTGCCCCCACCCTGGTAGCTCCAAACGTCCTCCGCGCTTATTAGCTTGGTTGGAGTCTCGAAATCCCCCTGAGCTTAATTGAAGTTGGTTGAGAGCTCATCATAGAACCTAAGGGTATTGTTAGCTTAGAGATTTTGTGATGATTTCTGAACACAAATTCCAGGTCAATTTTGATTGTACAGTGACCAGAGCTATCCACTGAAGCACTGCTCATATTTGTTGTGAGCTTAATTATGAGCTTCCTCTTGTGGACATATGTTGCAGAGATGGAGAAGAAGAGTTCCACCCCGCGTGCAACGGTCGACGATGGAAGCGTGAAGCCCGCGCTGGAAGCCAGCATGACCCCGAAAGACTCGGCCATCAGAAGAGTTGCATTGGTGGTGAGTCTTTACATGTGCATGTGGCGAAATTTTAGCAATACATCACTGTTTGTGCTGAGAGGTGGGCTCGAAAATTTCTCTTGTTGCAGGTCATCGCTGCAGTATTATTCGGCGTTAGCATCGCCTTGAAGGATGGGGTTGAGAAGGCATCGGAATATTTTGCAGGGTGTGTGCTATGCATCTCGACTAATAATCTTTAACATTGAGGCTGTTTTACCAACTGTTGGAGGTGTGGTTCCTTTCTGCATTAGAATTTTCAAGACCATATAGGAGCCCATTCGAGAATCGAATGCATCATTGCATACTAGCTTCACTAGATGCTTGAATGAATGCATGGCTATGTTTCAGACATAACCGTGTAGGAAAATGTTCTAACAAATAGGATGAGGGTTAGTAAAAGTAACAATCAGTGCACTGTGTAAGCTCACTCTTTGGGTTGTGCAAGTTAGTTTGCTACTTTGCTTAGTTGCGCCTTTGCATATCTTTACATGATTTCTTAGAAAAGCTCTCCTTAATTTCTTCTATATTTGAGGTATAACAATGTGATCAGGTTCTGTTATGTAACAGCTATTTGTTGGAACAGAGTTTGTCGGTGGACAATCTCTTTGTTTTCATTCTGGTCTTCAAGTATTTTAAAGTGCCACTGGAGTACCAGGTACAGTTAATAGCTAATGTGATAGGCAAAGTCCTAATATACATTGTGGTTTTCTGCTCACTCATTCTGTGACATTGGAAACAAGAATCGGGTGCTTTCTTATGGTATTGCCGGAGCAGTGATCTTTCGTGCAGTGTTGATCATCCTAGGAGTAGCTACCATTCAGGTTGGTTGTTCTCCCATGTTTCCATTATTATTTTTATCCGATTGTAATAATGCTTATAAGTTCCTCATGTTCTGTAGAGTTTTGAAGCGGTGAACTTATTTTTTGCTGCGATCCTGCTATTCTCTTCCTACAAGGTAAAACTGTTCTCCCGTGTTTAAAAAAAAGGGGGTCATGCTTTTCGTATTTTATTTTTCTTCCGCATACATAGTTACATTTGCTGTTATTCATTGGCAACTTCCTTTATGAGAATCTAGCTTGCACTTTTTTTTTCCATACGATCCCAGAAAAGGATTGGGTTCCACTATCATAAGAAAACGGAACAGAAAGCATAAAAAATCATCATGGTGCAAAAGGTAAAAGAGCGAGTTAAAGCTGCCGCGTCCTAAGGCTAATCAGCTGATCTAGGAAAGAGAAGTTTTAAAGGAACGCAAACTTATTACATATTACATAGGGAATATCTGCACCCCAGCCCAGCTCATATTTCAGCCAAAATAACCAGCATCAAACAAAGTTTTTTAGACCATCCGCATCCAACTGTGCATCAGCCTTCAAAGCCCTCAGTTTTAATCCTCCTCCATTGCAGTTCTTTCTAGCATTTTAAAAAGGATTTACTTGCTTTTTCCCCCAGTGAAGTTTCCTTTGGCAAAAGCAGAGTCTGATCCCTGTCTACTAACAATCTGTTCAACCAATTTAGTTGCATGTACTATCTTACCACAAACTTATTCAGCACAACCCTTCTATCATTTAGCAGCTAATGGTGCATCCCCCCCCCCCCCCCCCCCCCCCCGCCCCCCTCTTTTCTTATATTGGGTCTTCTTGTTGCAGTATATTATACCAATTGATTGTAGTTCTTAGTACGTAAGTTGTCACAGATCCAATTCAATTTTTGGTTGCTTAATTGGAGCGGCACTTCAATAAGTAGTATGATTCTTTTTAGTAACTTCAGGTATATTAATATATCTAATACATGTGGATGCTAACGGCCATACTCATATGACAGCTATTTGCTGGAGACGATGAAGAATCTGATCTGACTGATAACTTCATTGTGAAAACATGCCAAAAATTCATTCCTGTCACTGGTAAATAACTCCATTAAATGATTTCAGTTTTTCTTCCCTTTTTGTTATTTAGGTTATCAGCCTCCTCCACTTTCCTTTCCAGATCATAGCCACGATGACTAGATCCTCACTGGAATTTTGAAATATTTCTTTTGGAACTTAACTCCTTATTTACAGTAATTAGTAGTCACTCGTTTGCATGCGTGATGAACTCACTCTTCTGTTTCTTTTATCAGATTTCTATGACGGTGATCGGTTTTTGACAAATCAAGATGGTATATGGAAAGTAAGTAGTGTCCGATTTAAGCATGGCCAATTATCACAACCGCTATTGCATAAGCTTTTTACTAGATATGATTACTAACTAGTTACGGAATGTGATACGTCTATGTCCTGTAACATGGAAATTTTATCAATTCCACTAAATGTTTGACTGGTTTACTAATTCTGCATGCACGGAAAGCTAACGCCAGCAGCAACACTGTGTTTGTGTGAACCATCTCAAAGACATATTTCAACTTCGTAAAGCTATGTGTTCCTGAATATGTCATTTTTTGTTTCGTGTCTGCAGGCCACCCCATTACTCTTGACTCTGGCAGTGATCGAGCTAAGTGATATTGCTTTTGCAGTAAGTTCGTTCTCAATATTTCCCGCGTGATGTTTCCCTTTCCATTTTAGGACCACGAGCATGGGGATTAACATCTTCAGTTTGTAGGTTGACTCAATACCAGCAATCTTTGGAGTGACAAGAGACCCACTTATAATATTGTCATCAAATATTTTTGCTATTTCTGGTAAACCTTCTTTCTGTCCCTATGAACAAACTGTGTGCTATGTTTTTTTCTATTCATAGACAAATGGAGCATTTTTAAGTTAAAATTCTCCATCATTAGTGATGGATTAAACTGCCAACATTTGATTTGTGTATTTTCTCAAAACATGTCTTGCTCATAAGACTTTTTTACTTTAATTCTTGCTTTCTATACACGGTTTTGAAGCTATTTGTTCCATCGATTTTTCCTTTGTAAGTTGTATAATGTGAAGTTAATAGCTCAATGTGTATTTTTTAAATCTCTGAAATCTTCTTCTGTTATTTCAGCTACATGTTGGGGCTATTGCCTATTAGTAACACCAACCGTAGCTTCGTAGCAGTCTTTGATGTTCACGTTTGTCTTCTCTAATTACAAGAAACTGATACGTATGACCAAGTAATTTCATAATTTTTATGCTGTTGAGCAATTGGTAGTCACATGTATTATACAACGAAAAATAAGTGTTGCAGGGAAAAGCACATTGGATACCTTAGGTGTTGATGTAGAATATTTATACATAGCGCAAATTTGTGCATTCCCAATACACTGTGAAGTGTTAACGTAATAGCATGACGGAATTACCCTGTAGGCCTGAGGTCACTTTACGTACTCATTTCTGAGAGCATGTCTGAATTGGAGTATCTGCAGGTAAATGTCCCTTGCTCTTCTAAAGTTTCTTGAAATATTCATTGATTATTATTGAATACACAATATCACTTGCTCTTTTAAAGTTTCTTCTTTTTTTACCTTATTGTTATACATAAAGAATATCCAGTAGTTATGCATTTTTATCATTTATAGTTTTTGCACTTAACTTTTAACAAACCAACCATTCAAATTTTCACCGAGATCTGTCCAGGTAGTGATAACTGGCTGGTGATTGCCTTCTTGCTGCCATTTTCTTTAACCCCCATGCGCATGTATTGGTTCATGGATGGTCAAGGGTGTGAACATATCCATATTTGTAGGGGTGCAAGCAGCAACCCGCTTCGTCCCGTGAAACTCATCAATTAGTTTAAAATTTGCTCGTCACTTGCTTAAAATTAACACTGTATTTATACTATGGTATTGTCTGCTAGCCCACCCTGCTTGCATCCTTATGTATTTGTCTATTATCTATTTCGTGTCACTTATTGCTGTTGGCAATGTGCTCTCCAGCCTGCTGTTGGTATCGTTTTGGGCTTCATAGGGGCAAAGATGATCTTTGACTTTTGTGGTGAGCAATCATAGTTGTTATACTCATGGCATTCCACACTATGATCTGTCACCATTAACAGACCATGCTGATTATGCTGATTTGTGGCAGGTTATCATATACCAACTGAAGCTTCCCTTGCTGTTGTTACCACATGTCTTAGCGGTGGTGTAATATTGAGTCTTAGGAAAGCATCAAGTGAGGAACGTGACAAGTAGCCAACATGGTGTGGAGAAGGTAAAATCAATGAATTTAACATTGATGTATTCTTTCACAGATAGTCATACTACAACACGGATGTTGTTTTTACAACCTAGAGAAAGTTGCCCTTTTCTCACTAAAGAATTTTATGTGACTACGTTGAAGAACCTAGCTTGATAAAACATGTATGGGCTTCTGCGGTTCAAAGGATTCTCAATGGAATTTTGGAGGATTCTAATCCTTGGGAATTTTTCCTACGTGGGTTGTTTGATTCGTAAGATTGTAAACCATAGAAATTTTTCCTAAGGATTCATTTGCACTAGATTTCATAGGAAATTTTCCATCCACTCCAACCTCTTTGAAAGAATCCTACGCTTTTCCTATGCACAATCAAACATCATTACAATCCTGTAGTATCACAGTGGCATGCCAGTCTATTCCTACGTTTTGGAAATCCTGCGAATCAAGGCCCCGTTCGGTTCGTTGGAAATGTGCAGGAATTCCAATGGAACGCTGTTCACGTAGGATTGTTTTCCTTCCTAGCGTTCGGAATGAAGGAAACACCTACAGTATTCTATAGGAATTATTCGCTTACAATGCCTATTCCTCCGGAATATAAACATCCACCCAGATCTCTTGTTTTCGTGGAAGACCGAGGCGTGCTGCAGGTTCCAGCGTGTGGGGCTAGCTATTGCCCACTACATTTGAATAAAATATTACTACCATGGGTGTCTGTATCTGAGTTCAGACCCAAAGACTTGTGTGCATGGCAATAAAAAACTTTCCTCTGTCAAGTTATGGCTAGAAGAGAACAGTGCAAATTCCTCCATTGCTCCTGTATCATCCAAACGGAAGTTCCTGTGCATCCCCCCGCCTTTTCAAATCCGTTGTTTTGTTGCAGCGTTCCTTTCCTGTCCCTCCATTTTCTCATTTCCCTACGTTTTACATTCCCATGTCCCGAACAGGGCCCAAAGAGGCCCCAATATGCTTAACTGATCCTTGTTCGTAGCTCAAATACCCTTGTTTTACTTATAGATCAAATTAACTAGAAAGAATCTGCAAGTGTTAACCGTTAAAAGAACAGGAAGCGCCTCGAATAGATTTGGCTTCATAACGATTGTTAGGGCTTTGTGCATGCTTGGCATAAATTAGGCTGGTACGTACTTAGCTACTTTGAGTTGTCGATGTACTACCATTCTACATCTGGTATAATTTTGGAGCCGGTGACCTGATCCTTTTGCCAAGAATCCTATAATGTATAATATATGAGTAGCCTTGGATTTGTCTACACCCATCATTATTTTAGTTGAAGTGATTATTACTGAAAATTCTGGAGCTTACTTTAAGCAACCTTCTGGGTGATGTAGGCAAGAACCACATCATGTAGTATGCACAATATAACATATCCTTCTGGCTTGCTTCCAGTCTTGGCTTTTCGAATATGTTCAGATCAGATTCATTCTAGTTGTTCCATCAAAATCTAGTAATTCAATTTTTTTAAATGATGGGACGGTCATGTTGCGAGTTGTTGGAAAACTCGTGTTGGACCATATAGTACGATACTTGTGTTGTTAGACATTACATATCCAACAAAGCAATTATGCCTATGCGCAGGGAACATGTTAGTATATCTTGGTTTCTTCAATGTGGGATTCTTGTTGCATGGCATGGCACTGAACACATACATATAAGCCGCTTCCTTTCTCTCAATGCAGTATGGTTCACTCACTATCCGCCAGCCATGACTGAGTATAGAAAGAAGCAACAGGCTCCATTTGTTCAGAGTTTGCATAATGCAACAGCGCAAGTAATAGTCTGCATTTGTCCGTGAATTTGATAGCAATCAAGCTGATTGTGACCACGATTGATGCTCAAGGCATGACATAGATGCCTGATGCCTGAATTGATAAGTTCCAAGTTCCAAATGCTATAAGTTTCTTTTGAAGCAGAAGGTTTTGGGGACAGGTGATGCTAAGTCGGCGACCGCCCATTGTGAGGCAGTTTTTGTCAGGGATGTTAGCTGTTCAGAAGATTTAGCTTATCCTAGGCATGATGGTATGCATCATACATGTAACTTAGCAATACTATGCCTGGTGCGGCCGTGTAAGTAGCAATTGATTCTTTGATTCTCCTGCCGAGCAAATCTCACTTGTAGAAACATGATGTCAAATGTAATTTGTTTCTGCATTTCCTCAATGTGCAGTCATTACATTCTGTACAATGTAATGTAATTTTGTTGCTTAGATACCGCAACAGGTAGATTCAGAATCACACACCATCCAGAATTACAAAAGCATAATAGCATAACAACACAACATAAAATCGAGCCATAAAACATTCACAGATAACATGATAATTTCACCAAGGGAAGTAGCAAACCAGAATGTTGTTTATTGTTCAATCTGAAGTCTGAAACTGGAATGAGCAAATGACCTTATGTATGACTATGCGAATGACACGGCATATCTACAAGTTTTGTTGAACTAAACGGACCTTCTCGAAGACATAAAAGGGCAACCTGGTGCATGTAGCTCCCGCTTGCCTACATTTCTGTAAGAGGCTGTTTCCAGGACTTGAACCCATGACCTCATGGTCACAAGGCAGCAGCTTTACCACTGCGCCAAGGCTCCCCTTCTCGAAGACATGATGTATCTAAAATATACTCCCTCTGTTCACATTATAATAAAATGTTCTAACTCTTCTTTTCTGATTTGAATGTATATAGATGCATTTTAGTTTGTTTGTTCACTCATTTCAGTCCGTACGTAGTCCATATTCAAATAGCCAAAACATCTTATATTTGTGATCGGAGGGAGTATATAACTAAACTATATAACTAAACGGTACTAACATTGAAATCCAGCAGGTAACTGACTCAGACCTTGTTGTGATCGGAGCGAGTATACACTTGTAATACTTTTTGTTTAGAACCCTTTTTGTCATTGTTGTGAGTTGTTAAAGCAGAACATCTAGCTTGTCCTAGACATGGTGGTATCTACATCATTTGTGTAACTTAGCAATACTATGCCTGGTGTGTCCATGTATCTGTTCTTTGATTCTCATCAAAGATCACTTAGAAACATGGTGTCAAATGTACTCCCTCCGTTCCTAAATATAAGTCTTTTTAGAGATAACAATGCAGACTATATACGGAGCAAAATGAGTGAATGTACACTTTAAAATATGTCTATATACATTCGTATGTAGTTAGTAGTGAAATCTCTAGAAAGACTTATATTTAGGAACAGAGGGAGTAATTGCTACTCCCTCTGTCCCATAATATAGGACGTTTTTTGACACTACACTAGTGTCAAAAAACGTCTTACATTATGGGACGGAGGGAGTAGTACATTTCACTGAACACACTGATATCTGAAGACACCTCCAGATTTACAAATAGCAGAACAACGGAACATCAAAATGCAGACATAAAAATTCACAGATAACATGATACTTTAATTCAGAAAGGGAAGTAGCAAACCAGAACACAACTTATTGTTCAATCTGAAGTTTGAAACTGGAATGAGGAAATGACCTTATGTACGACTACGGGAATGGCATGACATATCTACAATTTTTTTGGAGAACTAGACCGACCTTTTCAAAGACACATAATGAATCTAAAATATATCTAAACGGTGCTAGTTTTGAAATCCTGCAGTTAGCCGACTCAGACCTTCGTGCCATCGGCATCAGTAGCATAAACCTGGCCATATTCGCCCTTGTCATCCTCATCCTCATCCTCATCCAGATAGTCGGCCCTCGCATTAAGGGCCAGCATCTGGCAAACAAGCCAGAACAGAGCAGCGTCAAGGGCCAGGAAAGCGGCACCTCCAAAGAGGCCGGTCTTTGCGGTGGGGCACAGGGTATCCATGTCATGGTGAATGTTACTGGTGCGATGGTGACCCTCTGTGATCGTTGCCCAGAGCAGCATCGCAAAAGCCAGAGCTGACACCAACCTGATTTCATAAGAGCAGTTAGTAGAATGAACAATGTGAAACTTGATTACCATAAGTAAATTAGTATTAAGTGCAGGAGACAGCAGTGTGCATAATTTAATGATTCAATTAGTCATGCAAAGGAAATATAATTAAACACTGAACATCAAGCCTCAACCATCAATGGCAGAATTAAACACTTGAACATTAAGCCTCAGTAAATCCCCTAGAGGATAATCCATTTAACTGAAGAACTAGAATGTCGGCAATGCTAAGCATTTATTATCTATGAAGTGTACTCCCTCCGTCCTTTAAAGAGTGTACTTCCAACTTTATTGGAAAGTCAAACATTTTTATGTTTGACCGTATTTACACAATAATGCACCAACATCTATGCCATCAAATTAGTAGCATTAGATTTATGATAAAATATATTTTCATCATATACCTATTTGGTTTCATAAACATTGATATATTTTTGCACAAACTCGGTCAAACATTGAGATAGTTTGACCCTCCAACAAAGTTGGAAGTACACTCTTTAAAGGACGGAGGGAGTACACCATCAAAAGAAATAAGGGTCCATGAAACGACTGACAATGCATAGCTAAACTTCATCAAATGGCAGAGCTCAACAAGTGAACCAACATCCGAACATTATGTACTATTGCATCTAGTCCATATGAAATTCTTGGCCGCAGAGCCAAAGGGAACTTACTCAGCAATAACAAAGAACACAGACAAGCTGGTGCTCTGAAATAACGCTCCACGAGGAACCGACTTGCCCTTGTACGGGTAAAAGATGGCAACGTGCCCAATGAAAGCAGCTAACACAAGTGCCACAATGGACAGGCTTCCCATTGCAATCGTTGGGTCACTCAGGAACTTGCAGATGACAACATCCTTTCCCTTGATAGGAGTTCCATAAGGAGGCTGCATTAATGGCAAAACGAAATCCACACTGAGTTAAATTATTCAGAAGAGATCCATAGCAAGTTACAGTCAGCTAGGAGTTTGAGGTTTCCATAATTAGTTTGATTATTATGCTCCCCTATACACAGCTGGACTGTTCAAGTGAAGTAAATAAATATGATTATGGTCCTTGCATGAGACCCGAAATTCCCAGACCAGTAATCTTATTTGCAAAGGAGGTGGGTTCCTGAACTGATGTGTGCTATTAGTATTTTTTACTGAAAAGCGTATTCCGGAACATGTACTGAATCCAGCACTCTCCACAAGAAAGTACATGCATGATTCATCATATACTCCCTTCGTCCGGAAATACTTGTCCTAGAAATGGATAAAATGGATGTATCTATAACTAAAATAAGTCTAGATACATCCATTTCTATGACAAGTATTTCCGGACGGAGGGAGTAACAGATATAAACAACACAAACCTTTTTGTTTTCTGCGACAACGCCGAGCAGAAACGCGAGGAGGCCAAACAAGGAGACGGTGAGGGCGATCCCCTTCGCCGAAGTCAAACCCATGGCTCCTGCATAACAATGCACATGTACCATCGGGAGAGAGACAACATCAATATCAATGCAACATGAAGGAATGTGTCATCACGACGGCATAGCAACAGCAGTAAATAAATGCGACTAAGCTAGTAACAACCTCTTATCCCGCGCGGCGCCACAGTTGCCAAATAAATAAACTAGTATAGCAGTAAATGCCTTCTCAGATTCTAAACAAGGATGAGGATATGTTGTCGAGGGGGATCCGCGCATCCGAAATTACGTTGGGGGACAACGAAAATGGTAGTACTAGCACTAGCATCAATCCATCGAGACCCGTCGCCGTCGCGCCGACCGATCGATTCCGGCTGCCGCTCCCCACCGCCAGCTCGAGAAGCGAAGCCGATCGGCGGAACCACCTTCCCATCCGGAGGGGAGAAGAACCAATGGACGGACGGATGGATCGGTCCGTGTCCCACTACTCCCATCCCATCCCCGCAGGGCAACCAACGCGAAGAGACTGGAGAGAAGGTCGAGATCGGGCCGGATTACCGTGGGCGGAGGCGTCGGAAGGAGGTGGCCGGGCTCCGTCGCGCGTGAATCTCTCTTCTCTTCTCTTCTCTTCTCTTCTCTTCTCTTCTCCCCCCGCGTCCGCCACTCCTGCAATTCACGGCGGTGGGACGATGGAGGAAGGACGGAAGGTCTGTGGTCAACTCCACCCCAGAGGCCACGGACGGATATAGCAGTGTACGGTGTGAGGCTGCGAGTGGGGTCGAGTGGGCCCGACGAGGCCGCTTCGGACGGCACACGGTTGGGCTTTTCCGGGGAGCACGGGGAGAGCAGAAGGGAGAATCTTTGTCTTTGTTACAGAAAGACCGAATCTTGTTTCACTGGATGAATCTCGCCTGAAAGACTGGAAATAATTCTAACTGCCATTTGGATCTCGTTCCATTCGGATCTCTAGGGAATCCGTTGTTTTGTACTCCTACAGTGTATATATATAGAAAGAGCGCGCGCGCTGATTTACTAGAATCATCATCTGATTGTTCGGGATTGAAAAACACATGCAACCTTGTTTTTTTTTTTTTGAAACAAGGCAAAAGACTTGTCATTTTCATTGATTAGGAAGAAGAGAATTGCCCAGATAATTGATGGAAAAATCGGGCTAAAACCGATACAACATAACCCACATGACAGGGGCACCACCAGCCAACCTGGCCACCGACATGGAACAGAATCCACGACGGCACATGCCAACAGATGGTCACACGCGCAAGCAACCGACAGCTCCGACTTCGACGACGAGCAACAGAAAGGAAATATGCAGGACTTGCGCCGACCGTGCCCTCCGCAAACGACCGCCGAGTGCCTGCCATCGTCACCACCTGGACTCGCACCAACCCAACTCCGACTTCAAAGGCAACCAAGCAACCACGGAAGAGCACCTTGGACACGCCGAGAAAAACCGACTACCGAAGACCACGCCGCGACCCAAGCTCCTCTCGACGCCATCATCGTTGCCCAACAGAAACCAGCGCCCCGCCTCAGCAAACCACGCGACAAAGATGCCGCCATCGACGGCGAAGGTGCCATCATCCACCAGTCTCTCAGTCATACCCGGCTCCGAGACGATGCCCCCAAGGAGGAGAAAGACGCTAAGACGCCTCCATCGCCCGATCCAGCGGATCTGAGGTTTCTCTCCGGAGCCAAAGCCAAGGGTAGAAGGAAGGGCACCTCCACGACGACGCATCCAAGAAAGATCGCGGCACCCTCGGGCGCCACCGTTGTCGGCTCCGGTGAAGACTGGAGCAAGGATTTCTCCCGGAGATGCCGACCACCTGCCACCACCGACCGCCGCCCACTAACCACCACCTCTGCCGAGACCGACCTCACTCTAGCCATGGGATTCCACAATCCACCGCGGCCAAACACACACCACCCCCTGGCCGAAGCCGCCACCACCGGATCCGGGACCGCCGCCCCGGCAGCCCCGTCAGCCACCATCTTGGACTAGTGCCATCCACGAGTCCCCACAGCCAGAAACTTAGTCAGGGGATGAGCTGCAGCGACGACGCCCGTGGACGCCGCCATCGTAACCCCGATCGCAGTCAGGCATGGTTTTCACCCGCAGCCACACCCCACGACCAAAGACCGGCTGGACCAGCCGACATACCACGGCCACTGCTTTGCCCGCGTGAACACCGCAGCCGTCGTCACCCACCATCGTCCCGGGGCCACTGCCCCGAGATCTAGCCTCCATCACGCGTCGAGCGGCGCCCGACTGAGCACCACGACCAGCCAGCTGAGCACGCCCAGCCACCACCCTCCCGCAGCATCACCGCTTGGAGCAGCGGAGCAGCGCCACCCCCGCTCTCGAGAATGGCGACCGAGGGGTCCCGCCACCGTCGCACCGCCAAGGATTTGCCCGGCGATGCCTCCGGCGGCGGCAAGAGGAGAGAGAGGCGTAGCGGGGCCTGCTCGAGCCCGCAGGGGCGCCTGGTGCGGCCCGGCGCGGCCGCACGGGAGCGGACAGGAAGAGTGGGAGGGGCCGACTCGAACTCCTCCGCGGGGAGAGAGCTGGCGAAGACGGCGCCGGGCTTCAGGATGGATGGAGAGAGGACGCCGGGAGGGTCCCGGATCTATGCTTGGCTGGGCCGGAGGTGGCCGGAGGAGGGAGATCAGCCGGCGGCGGCGGCGGTCCCTGCGCGAGCGCGAGCACGAGTCTTTTTCAAGTTCTTTTTATTGCAGCCTAGTGAGTAGCACATGCAACCTTGTTGTCGCTGAAATGAATGTATCTAAAAATATTTTAGTGCTGGATACATCTGTTTGAGTGGCGAGTAATTTCGGACAAAGGGAATAATAAGTAGAAAATGCGAACTTTTTCTAACTTTTTCTAGGGAATGCCATTTCACTTCATTGGAATCATATGATAGTTACAATGAGGTATAAACTAGGGGGTGTCCCTCCAGGCACAAATGGAAATTTGAATCATAAGCATGTCAAGCTAAAATGTGCACTAATGTGTATTGGCACCCCATGTGACAATGTTGGGATGAAACCTCACCGATTGGGAAAGCCTTCCGGAAATAATCGACTAGAACCATCATGTAGGATGCCAAATCTCGAGCATTTTAAATCTCCAATGAGTCCGAATCAACAATAATCGGGGAGCATTTCCCCTATGCAGCGGCTAGGGTTTAGACTCCAAATCGCTGATGACCCACAAGTGCAGGGGATCTATCGTAGTCCTTTCGATAAGTAAGAGTGTCGAACCCAACGAGGAGCAAAAGGAAATGACAAGCGGTTTTCAGTAAGGTATTCTCTGCAACCACTGAAATTGTAGGTAACAGATAGTGTTGTGATAAGATAATTTGTAACGGGTAACAAGCAATGAAAGTAAATAACGTGCAGCAGGGTGTCCCAACCCTTTTTGTAGCAAAGGACAAGCCTGGACAAGTTCTTGTAATGAGAAAATCGCTCCCGAGGACACATGGGAATTATCGTCAAGCTAGTTTTCATCATGCTCATATGATTCGTGTTCGTTACTTAGATAATTTGGTATGTGGGTGGACCGGTGCTGGGGTACTGCCCTTTCTTGGACAAGCATCCCACTTATGATTAACCCCTATTGCAATCATCCGCAACTATAAAAGAAGTATTAAGGTAAACCTAACCATAGCATGAAACATATGGATCCAAATCAGCCCCTTATGAAGCAACTCATAAACTAGGGTTTAAGCTTCTGTCACTCTAACAACCCATCATGTACTTATTACTGCCTAATGTCTTCCTCTAGGCCCAAACAATGGTGAAGTGTCATGTAGTCGACGTTCACATGACACCACTAGAGGAGAGACAACATACATCTCATCAAGATATCGAACGAATACCAAATTCACATGACTACTTATAGCAAGACTTCTCCCATGTCCCCAGGAGCAAACGTAACTACTCACAAATCATATTCATGTTCATAATCAGAGGGGTATTAATATGCATATAGGATCTGAACATATGATCTTCCACCTAATAAACCAACTAGCATCAACTACAAGGAGTAATCAACACTACTAGCAACCCACGGGTACCAATCTGAGGCTTTGAGACAAATATCGGATACAAGAGATGAACTAGGGGTTTGAGAGGAGATGGTGCTGGTGAAGATGTTGATGGAGATTGACCCCCTCCCGATGAGAGGATCGCTGGTGATAACGATGGTGACGATTTTCCCCTCCTGGAGGGATGTTTCCCCGGCAGAACAGCTCCGCCGGAGCCCTTGATTGGTTCCTCCAAGGTTCCGCCTCGTGGTGGCAGTGTTTCGTCCCGAAAGCTTGCTTATGATTTTTTTTCAGGGTAAAAGACTTCATATAGCAGAAGATGGGCACCGAAGGCCTGCTAGGGGGCCCACGAGGCAGGGGGCGCGCCCCCCACCCTCGTGGATGGTGGGTGGCCCCCTCTGGTATTTTTTCTTCCCTCAGTATTTTTTATTAATTCCAAAAATAACTTCCGTGGAGTTTCAGGACTTTTGGAGTTGTGCAGAATAGGTCTCTAATATTTTCTCCTTTCTAGCCCAGAATTCCAGCTGCCGGCATTCTCCCTCTTCGTGTAAACCTTGTAAAATAAGAGAGAAATGGCATAAGTATTGTGACATAACAAGAAATAACAGCCCATAATGCAATAAATATCAATATCAAAGCATGATGCAAAATGGACGTATCAACTCCCCCAAGCTTAGACCTCGCTTGTCCTTAAGCGGAAGCCAATATCGAAAAATATGTCCACATGTTTAGAGATAGAGGTGTCGATAAAATAAAATACGGACATGAGGGCATCATGATCATTCTTATAACAGCAACATATATAAATATTGTCATATGATTTCTTATACTAAAGTAACAATCTATTCATAATGTCAAGTACGAATCAGAAACTTCATTGAAAACTAACAAACTATAATCTCGGTCATTGAAGCAATTGCAATTTATCATAACATCGGAAAGAGTCAATATAAGAGCTTTTCAGCAAGTCCACATACTCAACTATCATTTAGTCTTTCACAATTGCTAACACTCACGCAATACTTATGGGTATGAAGTTTTAATCGGACACAGAGAAAGATAGGGGCTTATGGTGATGCCTCCCAACCTTTTATCTCAAGGGTAATGTCAACAATAATAGTTCATGCTAACTTACATCCAATTGGATATATATATATATATATATCAAGATCTTTCCAACACAAGGTGCTTGCCAAAGGATAAAATGTAAAAAGGAAAGGTGAAGATCACCATGACTCTAGTAAAAGGTATAAGACAAAAGTAAAAGATAGGCCCTTCGCATAGGGAAGCAAAGGTTGTCATGTGCTTTACGGTTGGATGCACGAAATCTTAATGCAAAAGAACGTCACTTTATATTGCCACTTGTGATATGGACCTTTATTATGCAGTCTGTCGCTTTTATTGCTTCCACATCACAAGATCGTATAAAGTTTATTTTCTCCACACTAATAAATCATACATATTTAGAGAGCAATTTTTATTGCATGCAACATGACAACTTACTTGAAGGATCTTACTCAATCCATAGGTAGATATGGTGGACTCTCATGGCAAAACCAGGTTTAAGGATATTTTGGAAGCAGAAGTAGTATCTCTACTTGGTGCAAAGAATTTGGCTAGCATGAGGGGGAAAGGCAAGCTCAACATGTTGGATGATCCATGACAATATACTTTATTTTGGTTATAAGAAAACATAACCCATTACGTTGTCTTCCTTGTCCAACATCAACTCTTTAGCATGTCATATTTTAATGAGTGCTCACAATCATAAAAGATGTCCAATATAGTATATTTATATGTGAGAACCTCTCTTTCTTTGTTACTTCCTATTAATTGCAACGATGACCAAAACTATGTTTCCCAACTCTCAACAACTTTTATTCATCATACTCTTAATATGTGAAGTCATTACTCTCCATAAGATCCATATGATCTCTTTATTTCTTTTTATTCTTTCTTTTTCTTTTATTCCCTCGAGATCATAGCAAGATAGCAAAGCCCTTGACTCAAGACTAGTCTTTATTATATATAGCTCACGGACTCGATTACATAGAGGAATCATAAAGCAAAACTCAAAACTAGATCATTCTAAAACTTTATTCTACTAGATCAAGATATTACCAAAAGGATCAAACTAAGAAAAACGGTAAAGATAGGAGTGTGATGGTGATACGATACCGGGGCACCTCCCCCAAGCTTGGCAGTTGCCAAGGAGAGTGCCCATACCCATGTGTTTATGTCTCCTTCTTCGTAGGTGATGATGGTGGAGTTGTTGATGATGTAGGCTTCTTCCTTAATTTGGGCTTGAGGATGGAATTTTGCTCCGTTAGATCATCGATCTCCTGCTCAAGGCTTAATATCCTTTTGCATAGTTCTTGTTTGTTCTCATGTCCCCAGGTTGAGGTAATGGGACTTCATCTTCATCTGAGCTCGTCTCCTCCTTTCCCTTAGGCTCGTAGTCTTCTTCTTCCTCAGTGGTCCAACCATAATGCTCCAAGTCCCCGTAGACCTTAGAGTCTGCAAGGTAATCATCCACATAGCTTTCTCCCTATGAATCCTGGGACGACATATTGCTCTAATCTGTGGCAGAAACAACTCAAAACAAAAACAGAGGATTTCGTCGTGGTACGGTGGTCAAAACCTTTGGGAGATTATATAATGAATTTTTACCGACCACAAGAAGTATCGTGCAAGGAAACGGAGTCCGGAGAGCACACGAGGTGCCCACGAGGCAGGGGGGCACGCCCTCCACCCTCGTGGACGCCTCGTGTCCTTCCCGGACTACTTCTTATTTTCCTATTTTCTTAAATATTACAAAACGGAGAGAAATTATCATTAGAACTGTTTTGGAGTCGGTTTATTTACTGTACCATATACCTATTCCTTTTCGGAGTCTGGAACGTCCTGGAAAGTGTCCCTTATGTATTCCTCCGGGGTCACGGTTTCAATAACATTAGTTTCAACATTTATTGGATTACCTGAGATATAATGTTTGATTCTTTGGCCATTCACCACCTTTGGATTTGTGCCTTCGAAGGTGTTGATTTTTACGGCACTGGAATGATAGACCTCCTCGATAACGTAAGGCCCTTCCCATTTAGAGAGAAGTTTTCCTGCAAAAAATCTTAATCGAGAGTTGAATAGCAACACATAGTCACCTACATTAAACTCACGCTTTTGTATCCTTTTGTCATGCCATCTTTTAACTTTTTCTTTAAACAGTTTGGCATTCTCATAGGCTTGAGTTCTCCATTCATCAAGTGAGCTAATGTCAAATGACCTCTTCTCACCGGCAAGTTTGAACTCATAATTGAGCTCTTGAATGGCCTAATATGCCTTATGTTCTAGTTCGAGAGGTAAGTGACATGCTTTTCCATAAACCATTTTATATGGAGACATACCCATAGGATTTTTATATGCAGTTCTATAAGCCCATAATGCGTCATCAAGTTTCTTGGACTAATTCTTTCAAGATCTATTAACAGTCTTTTGCAAAATCAATTTAAGCTCTCTGTTACTCAGTTCTACTTGGCCACTAGACTGTGGGTGATATGGAGATGCAATTCTATGATTAATATCATACTTAGCAAGCATTTTACGAAAAGCACCATGAATAAAATGTGAACCACCATCATTCATCAGGTATCTAGGGACTCCAAACCTCAGAAAAATAACTTCTTTAAGCATCTTAATAGAGGTGTTATGATCAACACTACTAGCTGGAATAGCTTCTACCCACCTAGTAACATAATCAACAGCAACTAAAATATGTGTATACCCATTAGAGGAAGGAAACGGTCCCATATAGTCAAAGCCCCATACGATAATGGTTCAATAACAAGCGAATAATTCATAGGCATTTTTGACGTCTACTAATATTACCAATTCTTTGACATTCATCGCAAGACAAGACAAACTTGCGGGCATCCTTGAAGAGAGTAGGCCCATAAAACCAGATTGCAATACCTTATGCGCAGTTCTATCTCTAGCGTGGTGTCCTCCATAAGCCTCGGAGTGACACTTGCATAGGATCTGTTCCTGTTCATGCTCATGTATCCAACGTCTAATAACACCATCTACTCCTTCTTTATAAAGGTGTGGGTCATCCCAGAAGTAATGTCTTAAATCATAGAAAAACTTTTTCTTTTGCTGGTACGTGAAACTAGGTGGTATAAATTTAGCAACAATGTAATTAGCATAATCAGCATACCATGGAGCAGTACAAGCAGCATTTATGACAGCTAATTGTTCGTCAGCAAAGCTATCATCAATAGGTAGTGGGTCATCAAGAACATTCTCTAACCTAGACAAGTTGTCTGCAATGGAGTTCTCAGCTCCCTTTCTATCAATAATATGCAAATCAAATTCTTGTAGTAGGAGAACCCATCTAATAAGTCTAGGTTTAGCATCTTTCTTTTCCACAAGATATTTAATAGCAGCATGATCAGTGTGAACAGTTACTTTAGAGTCAACAATATAAGGTCTAAACTTTTCACAAGCAAATACAACTGCTAAAAATTCTTTTTCAGTAGTAGCATAATTTCTCTGGGCATTGTCTAGAGTTTTACTAGCATATTGAATAACATTTAGTTTCTTATCAACTCTTTGTCCTAGAACAACACGGCATAATCACTAGCATCGCACATAATTTCAAAGGGTAAATTCCAAACAGGTGGCTGAACAATAGGTGCAGAAATCAAAGCTTTCTTAAGTATTTCAAATGCTTCTACACAATCATCATCGAAGATAAAAGGAATATCTTTTTGTAAGAGATTAGTCAGAGGCCTAGAAATTTTAGAGAAGTCCTTAATAAACCTCCTATAAAAACCAGCATGACCAAGGAAACTTCTTATACCTTTAATGTACTTGGGACATGGCACCTTTTCAATAGCGTCAACTTTACCTTTATCAACCTCAATACCTCTTTCAGAAATTTTATGCCCCAAGACAATACCTTCATTAGCCATAAATTGGCATTTTTCTCAATTCAAGACAAGATTAGTTTCTTCACATCTTTGCAAAACTCGATCAAGGTTGCTCGAGCAATCATCAAAAGAAGATCCATGAACGGAGGAATCATCCATGAAAACTTCAACAATCTTTTCACAAAAGTCAGAGAATATAGCCATCATGCATCTTTGAAAGGTAGCAGGTGCATTACATAAACCAAAATGCATACGTCTATAAGAAAAAGTATCGAAAGGGCAAGTAAAAGTGGTCTTTTCTTGATCCTCTTTTGACACAGGTATTCGAGAGAAACCAGAGTAACCATCTAGAAAGCAAAAAATGTGTATGTTTGGATAATCTTTCTAGCATTTGATCAATAAATGGCAAAGGGTAATGATCCTTTTTAATAGCTTTATTTAATTTGCAGAAATCAATTACCATCCTATAACCTATAACAATTCTTTGCAGGATCAATTCATCTTTATCATTAGGAACTACAATAATACCTCCCTTCTTAGGGACACAATGGACAGGACTTACCCACTGACTATCAGCAATGGGATAAATTATACCTGCCTCCAGGAGGTTTAGTATTTCTTTTCTTACCACTTCTTTCATCTTAGGATTTAACCGTCATTGGTGATCAACAACTGGTTTGGCGTCTTTCTCCAGTTTTATTTTGAGTTGACATAGAGTGGGACTAATGCCCTTAAGATAATCGAGAGTATATCCAATAGCAGCATGGTGCTTCTTCAGAGTTTTCAATAATTTCTCCTCTTCCTACTCTGAAAGGTTAGCACTAATAATAAAAGGATATATCTTATTTTCATCAAGATAAGCATATTTAAGAGTATCAGGTAGTGGTTTAAGCTCAAACACGGGATCACCCTTGGGTGGTGGAGGATCCCCTAGAATTTCAACAGGCAAGTTGTGTTTCAAAATAGGTCCCTGTTTAAAGAATACTTCATCTATCTCCCTTCTTTCATTCATAAACATATCATTTTCATGGTCTAGCAAATATTGTTCTAAAGGATCATTAGGAGGCACGGCAATAGAAGCAAGACCAATAATTTCATCCTTACTAGGCAATTCTTTATCATGGGGTTGTCTACAAAATTTAGCAAAATTAAAGTCATGAGACATGTCCCCTAAACCAAGCGTAACAATATCCTTTTTGCAGTCTATCTAAGCATTAACAGTATTCAAGAAGGGTCTACCAAATATAATGGGACAAAAGTCATCTTGTGGGGAGCCAAGAACAAGAAAATCAGTAGGATATTTAACTTTCCCACACAAGACTTCAACATCTCAAACAATCCCAACTGGTGAAATAGTATCTCTATTGGCAAGCTCAATTGTAACATCGATTTCTTCTATCTCAGCAGGTGCAATATCATGCATAATTTCTTTATATAAGGAATGAGGTATTGCACTTGCACTAGCACCCATATATCACATAAGCCATGATAACAATGATCTCCTATTTTAATAGAAATAACAGGCATGCCTACAACAGGTCTATGATTATTTTTAGTATCGGATCTAGCAATTCTAGCAGCTTCATCACGGAAGTAAATAACATGCCCATCAATATTATCGGCCAAGAGATCTTTAACCATACCAATACTAGGTTCAACTTTAATTTGCTCAGGTGGTGTAGGTGTTCTAGTATTACTCTTACGAACCACAGTTGAAGCTTTAGCATGATCCTTTATCCTAACAAGGAAAGGTGGTTTCTCAATATAGGTAGTAGGAACAATAGGATCATTATAAGTGATAGTCTTTTCTTCAACTTTAATAGGTGCAACTACTTTTACTTCAATGGGAGGATTATATTTAAACCACTTCTCCTTAGGGAGGTCAACATGAGTAGCAAATGATTCACAGAAAGAAGCTACTATCTCAGAGTTAAGTCCATATTTAGTGCTAAATTCACAAAAAGCATCGGTATCCATAAAAGATTTAACACAATCAAACTTAAGTGTTATACCTGACTCCTTACCTTCATCGAGATCCCAATCTTCCGAGTTGCGTTTAATTGTTTCCAATAAATCTCATTTGAATTCAATAGTCTTCATCATGCAAGCGCCAGTACAAGAAGCATCGAGCATGGAGTGATTGTTGAGAGAAAGCCGAGCATAATTTTTTTGAATAATAATTTCTCTTGAGAGCTCATGATTGGGTTATGAATATAACATTGACTTAAGCCTCCCCCAAGCTTGAGCGATGCTTTCTCCTTCACGAGGCCAAAAATTATATATATAATAACGATCACGATGAACAAGATGCATAGGATAAAACTGAAGGAAATTATTTATTTCCTTATATCATGATAAATGTTTATTATTTATGCTAGAATTGTATTAACCGGAAACATAATACATGTGTGAATACATAGACAAACATAGTGTCACTAGTATGCCTCTACTTGACTAGCTCATTGATCAAAGATGGTTATGTTTCCTAACCATGAACATGAGTTGTTATTTGATTAACGAGATCACATCATTAGGAGAATGATGTGATTGACTTGACCCATGCCGTTAGCTTAGCACTTGATCGTTTTGTATGTTGCTGTTACTTTCTTCATGACTTATACATGTTCCTACAACTATGAGATTATGCAACTCCCGTTTACCGGAGGAACACTTTGTGTGCTACCAAATGTCACAACGTAACTGGGTGATTACAAAGGAGCTCTACAGGTGTCTCCAAAGGTACATGTTGAGTTGGCGTATTTCGATATTAGGTTTTGTCACTCCGATTGTCAGAGAGGTATCTCTGGGCCCTCTCGGTAATGCACATCACTATAGGCCTTGCAAGAAAATGTAGCTAATGAGTTAGTTACGGAATGATGCATTACATAACGAGTAAAGAGACTTGTCGGTAACGAGATTGAACTAGGTATTGAGATACCGACGATCGAATCTCGGGCAAGTAACATACCGATGACAAAGGGAACAACGTATGTTGTTATGCGGTTTGACCGAGAAAGATCTTCGTAGAATATGTAGGAGCCAATATGAGCATCCAAGTTCTGCTATTAGTTATTGACCGGAGACGTGTCTCAGTCATGTCTACATAGTTCTCGAACCTGTAGGGTCCGCACGCTTAAAGTTAGATGACAGTTGTATTATGAGTTCATGTGTTTTGATGTACCGATGATAGTTCGAAGTCCTGGATGTGATCAGGACAAGATGAGGAGTCTCAAAATGGTCGAGACATGAAGATTGATATATTGGATGACTATATTCGGACACCGGAATGGTCCCGGGGGTTATCAGATATATACCGGAGTACCGGGGGGTTACCGGAACCCCCCGGGGGGTTAATGGGCCTCATGGGCCCAAAGTGGAGAAGAGGAGGGGCGGCCAGGGGAGGCCGTGCGCCCCCTCTCCCTCTAGTCCGAATTGGACAAGGAGGGGGGCGGCGCCTCCCTTTCCTTCCTCCCCTCTCTCCCTTCCTTCCCCCTCTCCTAGTTGGACAAGGAAAGGAGGGAGTCCTACTCCCGGTGGGAGTAGGACTCCTCCTGGCACGCCCCTCCTGGCCGGCCAGCCCCCCCTTGCTCCTTTATATACGGGGGCAGGGGGCACCTCTAGACACAACAACAATTGATCCTTGAGATCTATTAGCCGTGTGCGGTGCCCCCTCCACTATATTCCACCTCGATAATATCATAGCGGTGCTTAGGCGAAGCCCTGCATCGGCAGAACATCATCATCGTCACCACGCCGTCGTGCTGACGGAACTCTCCCTCGACACTCAGCTGGATCAGATTTCGAGGGACGTCATCGAGCTGAACGTGTGCTAGAACTCAGAGGTGTCGTGTTTTTGGTGCTTGATCGGTCGGGCCGTGAAGACGTACAACAATATCAACCGCGTTGTTCTAACGCTTCCGCTTTCGGTCTACTGACGTGCTTTGCACACAGGTGGCTGGCGGGTGTCAGTTTCTCCAACTTTAGTTGAACCGAGTGTGGCTATGTCCGGTCCTTGAGAAGGTTAAAACATCACTAACTTGACGAACTATCGTTGTGGTTTTGATGCGTAGGAAAGAACGGTTCTTGCTCAGCCCGTAGCAGCCACGTAAAACTTGCAACAACAAAGTAGAGGACGTCTAACTTATTTTTGGAGGGCATGTTGTGATGTGATATGGTCAAGATGTGATGCTATATTTTATTGTATGAGATGATCATATTTTGTAACCGAGTTATCGGCAACTGGCAGGAGCCATATGGTTGTCGCTTTATTGTATGCAACGCAATCGCCCTGTAATTGCTTTACTTTATCACTAAGCGGTGGCGATAGTCGTAGAAGCAATAGGTGGCGAAAGCGATGCTACGATGAAGATCAAGGTGTCGTGCCGGTGACGATGGTGATCATGACGGTGCTTCGGAGATGGTGATCACAAGGACAAGATGACACTACTAGGGAAAACCCTAGCAGTAGCGCGTGTTTTGTGCCTACTAGTAGCGCGGGAAGCCGCGCTACTAATAAGGCGCTACAGCTATTGCTTAGCAGTAACGCGTGCCATCACGCGCTACTGCTGGTACAAATAGCTGCAGCGCTTGTTCAGTACCGCGCTACTGCTAAGTTATCTACTTGCAGTGTGTTTCCTTTCCATCGCTACTAGTATTTTTTTATAATTTTTTTATTTTTAGTGTATTTATGCGCCATCATACAAATATTTGTACAATACCAGCTGTTATGAGGTTTACATCATTATGTCCATAACAGTGTATTAAATGAAGGTGGATTAGGTTCAAGTGGAGGCAATATGTGGTGCATGTCAAAAGTATACTACTAATCCAAACTTGATCTACTTTGGATTAGTAGTACTTTCGATGTGCACCACATGTTGCCTCCACTTGAATCTAATCCGCCAGCACAAGATATTTAATCGTCATCATGGTCATTACCATCAACATTATTTATTTAATCACCACTAACACTAGCTAATAATAATCATCATAGTCATTACCACGAACACTAGCTATTTTATCATCATAGTAATAGTGTAGCACATCATCATCCTGAAACTCATTTCTAGCCAGCTACTCACTCCTGCTACTCACTCCTGCTGCTCTCTCTTAGGTAAAAGAACATAAAACATGTATAGCTCTCCTCCTTGATCAAGTTGGAGCATGCAGATGAACCTGTCTCCTAATCGTGGAAGGCGTCTCTGGTTGCTGCTCCCTAGTACTTCTCTGCGCTCCCCCAACACATATTTGGTCCAGTCTTGCACTATTAAGCATCCGTCGCTAATCTTGAATGCACTAAAGTAAGCTGTAGGATATCTTGGCCGTAAGTTGATAATACTCATGACACCTTTAGTCTCGATCCCATAAGGCACAACATTCATCGGGAGTCCCTGTTGAAGAACATCGTATGGTAACATACTTAGCAATGAAGTTTAGCTTCAAAAATAATGTATGGAAAAGATGCAATGAGGATAAAAAGTAAAAATCTTACCATCCTTCCTAAATGGATGTGACCGTAGTTCATTATGAACACTATGGGTCGCACATTTTCAGTACTAAGATTTCTAAATGCAGGAAGAAAATTTCTCTTGACAGTATCAAGATCCTCAAGCCATGAAACATAATGACTGAGCTCCTCGCAGTTGAGTTCAGCCCCAGGACAGTATACGGTCCTGTCTACCAAGCGCTGAACATGTTTGCTTGCACGGAAATAAGCTGACAATACAAATTAGTTGTCAATTATTTTTGAATAAACAATGTCAAAGACATAAATATGGTTGAGAAACTTACATAATGGTATAACTGGAGGCATTTGCACATTGACCCAGATGTCGGTATTACCTTCAATATCATCTTCCGGACGAATATCAAAGGTGATAGCCATATCAGGCTCAAATGCATAAGTCTTGCATAGTGCTCGCCATGTTTTGCATCCAAAATAGGTGTAGTCGTCTGAATTGTATAACTTCGCATGGAAAATATAACCATGCTCGGTCTTCAAGTAAACTTTCTTTTCCTCCATACTATGACTGAAACCTATCTTATCCAATACAAAAACTCTTGCATGGCAGGGGATACGCTAGTAGAATAGTAAAAAAAATATAAGTTGAAGCAAATGAAAGCAGATGTCATGCTTAATTACGAAAAAAGACTTGTCGTTGTGACTTACTGTATCCACTTCGAAGTTCTCGTCCAGCTTGATGCTGAAGCGCCTATCATCATCTAGGAAGATTCCGTCGCACAGGCCGCGCTCGTCTTCGCAGTATTTGCAAATACCGAAATCCTTCTCGTCGTCAGAAATTTCCTATGTTCATAGTTAAAACATTAATTGACAATCGATCGAAGACAACTACCAAGATACTGAACACACAAATCTGGGGCACTCGATATTTCCTACATATTCTAGCACAAGTCATGCCAAAATTCACGGAAAAATCCGGCATGACCTTTGCTAAAATAGGACATATCGAGCGCCTGAAATTTGCCGGAACGGAAATGAATCAACACTCCGGCAAAACATAGGCCACTCGGAGGTGTAACCTGCAAACATGACCGGCCACTTGGATATTGAGCAACACAAGATATACATTTCAAAATATCTTATAGGACTCAAATTAGCATGCATTCAATAAGCAAAAGTAGATCATCTCATGCATTTCAAAATATTGTCACTAATACATCACGAATAGTGTCATACATATAACATCACTAATACAACTAAAACTCTAGCACACGACGGGTATCGGCGCGGGCGGTGGACACCCACAGAGAAGGCACCATCACGGGATCATAGCTCCAGTGAGATCCCCGGAGAACCTGCCAGGTATTGGAGAACGGCCTGTGCTCCAACGCAAACAAGTAGCGACGGACGTGCGCGTCCTCCTCACTGACACGGTGACGCACCACCTCCGCGGAGTCCTCGAGCCTCTGGATCGTCACTGGCCCACGCGACCGCCACCAAACAAGGTTCGGGTCAACGACAGGCTGGTTCCTCACCAACCTGCGCCCCCCGGTAGGTAGCGCCTCCCAGTACCACCCCGGCGGAGCCCAGTCCCGAACATGGCCGATCTGGTCAAGCAGGTGTCGTCCTCCGCCGACTCGACGACGAGGATGCGGGATAGGCATCGTCCATGTCGAGGCGGGAAAAATTGCTTTAACTAAAAAATAGAAACAAGTTCTTACTAACTAGTTCTATTAATTCAACTAGTTCTTACTAAAAATAATACTATAAATAAAAATATTCTAGTACCTAATTAGTACCTAATTCTTACTAACTAATTAGTACCTAGGAACTACTGCCCTAATTACCATCTAAGTAATTAACTAACTAGCACTAAAAATAGCCTAGGGTTCATACTAACTAGCACTAAATACCTAGGGTTCATACTAAGCAGAGAAGAGGGATCAGAAGGGGAGAGAGGGATCGGAAGGGGAGAGTGCTTACAGAGGGCGGGGAGAGAGATGGGGTCGGGGGAGACGGCGGCACCGAGGCGCGGCGAGGCGGCCGGGTCGGGGGAGACGGCGGCGAGGCGGCCGGGGTCGGGGGAGACGGCAGCGAGGCGGGGTCGGGGGAGACGGCGGCACCGAGGCGCGGCGAGGCGGGGTCGGGGGAGACGGCGGCGAGGCGGGGTCGGGGGAGACGGCGGTGGCGAGGCGGGGTCGGGAATTGGGGAGGAAGCAGAGGAGAGGGAATCAGGCCGGGCGGGGGGTAAGGTGAAAGTAGCTTTAACTGTAGCGTGGGAAGGAAAAACGCGCTGCTGCTAAAAACCATAGTAGTAGTGCTGTCCGCAGAAGGGCGCTACTACTATACCTACCACGCCGGGAACGGTGTGGCAATTATAGTAGTAGTGCTTTCTGCCAGGACAGCGCTACTGCTAATCTGCTAACTGTAGCACGGTTCTGCTGAACGCGCTACTGTAAAGTAGCAGTAGCGCCTCATTTTAACAAGCGCTACTGGTAACATTCTGTGTATAAGGTTTTCCCTAGTAGTGTGATGATGGCCATATCATATCACTTACATTGATTGCATGTGATGTTTATCCTTTATGCATCTTATTTTGCTTTGATTGTCGGTAGCATTATAAGATGATCTCTCACTAAATTTCAAGGTAAAAGTGTTCTCCCTGAGTATGCACCGTTGCGAAAGTTCTTCGTGTTGAGACACCACGTGATGATCGGGTGTGATAGGCTCTACGTTCAAATACAACGGGTGCAAAACAGTTGCACACGCGGAATACTCAGGTTAAACTTGACAAGCCTAGCATATACAGATATGGCCTCGAAACACTCAGACCGAAAGGTCGAGCGTGAATCATATAGTAGATATGATCAACATAGTGATGTTCACCATTGAAAACTACTCCATCTCACGTGATGATCCGACATGGTTTAGTTGATCTGGAACGTGATCACTTAGAGGGATGTCTATCTAAGTGTGAGTTCTTAAGTAATATGATTAATTGAACTTAAATTTATCATGAACTTAGTACCTGATAGTATTTTGCTTGTCTATGTTTGTTGTAGATAGATGGCTCGTGTTGTTGTTTCGTTGAATTTTAATGCGTTCCTTGAGAAAGCTAAGTTGAAAGATGATGGTAGCAATTACACGGACTGGGTCCGTAACCTGAGGATTATCCTCATTGCTGCACAGAAGAATTACGTCCTGGAAGCACCACTGGGTGCCAGACCTGCTGCAGATGCAACTGACGATGTTAAGAACGTCTGGCAAAGCAAAACTGATGACTACTCGATAGTTCATTGTGCCATGCTTTATGGCTTAGAACCGGGACTTCAATGACGTTTTGAACGTCATGGAGCATATGAGGTGTTCCAGGAGTTGAAGTTAATATTTAAAGCAAATGCCCGAATTGAGAGATATGAACTCTCCAATAAGTTCAATAGCTGTAAGATGGAAGAGAATAGTTCTGTCAGTGAACATATACTCAAAATGTCTGGGTATAATAATCACTTGATTCAACTGGGAGTTAATCTTCCTGATGATAGTGTCATTGACCGAATTCTTCAATCACTGCCACCAAGCTACAAGAGCTTCGTGATGAACTATAATATGCAAGGGATGGACAAGACTATTCTCGAGCTCTTCGTAATGCTAAAAGCTGCGGAGGTAGAAATCAAGAAGGAGCATCAAGTGTTGATGGTCAATAAGACAACCAGTTTCAAGAATAAGGATAAAGGGAATAAGAAGGGGAACTTCAAGAAGAATGACAAACAAGTTGCTGCTCAAGAGAAGAAACCCAAATCTAGACCTAAGCCTGAGACTGAGTGCTTCTGCTGCAAGCAGACTGGTCACTGGAAGCGGAACTGCCCCAAGTATTTGGCGGATAAGAAGGATGGTAAGGTGAACAAAGGTATATGTGATATAAATGTTATTGATGTGTACCTTACTAATGCTCGCAGTAGCACCTGGGTATTTGATACTGGTTCTGTTGCTAATATTTGCAACTCGAAATAGGGACTACGGATTAAGCAAAGATTGGCTAAGGACGAGGTGACGATGCGCGTGGGAAATGGTTCCAAAGTCGATGTGATCACGGTCGGCACGCTACCTCTACATCTACCTTCGGGGTTAGTTTTAGACCTAAATAATTGTTATTTGGTGCCAGTGTTAAGCATGAACATTATATCTGGATCTTGTTTGATGCGAGACAGTTATTCATTTAAATCAGAGAATAATGGTTGTTCTATTTATATGAGTAATATCTTTTGTGGTCATGCACCCTTGAAGAGTGGTCTGTTTTTATTAAATCTCGATAGTAGTGATACACATATTCATAATGTTGAAGCCAAAAGATGCAGAGTTGATAATGATAGTGCAAATTATTTGTGGCACTACCGTTTGGGTCATATTGGTGTAAAGCGCATGAAGAAACTCCATACTGATGAACTTCTGGAATCACTTGATTATGAATCACTTGGTACTTGCGAACCGTGCCTCATGGGCAAGATGAATAAAACGCCGTTCTCCGGAACTATGGAGCGAGCAACAGATTTGTTGGAAATCATACATACTGATGTATGTGGTCCAATGAACATTGAGACTCGCGGCGGGTATCGTTATTTTCTCACCTTCACAGATGATTTAAGCAGATATGGGTATATCTACTTAATGAAACACAAGTCTGAAACATTTGAAAAGTTCAAAGAATTTCAGAGTGAAGTGGAAATTCATCGTAACAAGAAAATAAAGTTTCTACGATCTGATCGTGGAGGAGAATATTTGAGTTACGAGTTTGGTTTACATTTGAAACAATGCGGAATAGTTTCACAACTCACGCCACCCGAAACACCACAACGTAATGGTGTGTCTGAACGTCGTAATCGTACTTTACTAGATATGGTGCGATCTATGATGTCTCTTGCTGATCTACCGCTATCGTTTTGGGGTTATGCTTTAGAGACAGCCACATTAACGTTAAATAGGGCAGCATCAAAATCCGTTGAGACGACGCCTTATGAACTATGGTTTGGCACGAAACCAAAGTTGTCGTTTCTTAAAGTTTGGGGCTATGATGCTTATGTGAAGAAATTTCAACCAAATAAGCTCGAACCCAAATCAGAGAAATGTGTCTTCATAGGATACCCAAAAGAGACTATTGGGTACACCTTCTATCACATATCTGAAGGCAAGACTTTTGTTGCTAAATTTGGATCTGATACGTCTCCAACGTATCTATAATTTTTGATTGCTCCATGCTACTTTATCTACTGTTTTGGACTATATTGGGCTTATTTTCCACTTTTATATTATTTTTTGGGACTAACCTATTAACCGGAGGCCCAGCCCAGAATTGCTGTTTTTTGCCTATTTTAGTGTTTCGAAGAAACGGAATATCAAACGGAGTCCAAACGGAATGAAACCTTTGGGAACGCAATTTTCTCACCGAACGTGATCCAGGAGACTTGGACCCTGCTCCAAGGAACAAAATAGGCGGTCACAAGGGTGGGGGCGCCCCCCCCCCTAGGGCGCGCCCCCTGCCTCGTGGGCCCCCTGTTGCTCCACTGACGTACTCCTTCCTCCTATATATACCTACGTATCCCCAAACGATCAGAAGAGGAGCCAAAAACCTAATTCCACAGCCGCAACCTTCTGTATCCACGAGATCCCATCTTGGGGCCTGTTCTGGAGCTCCGCCGGAGGGGGCATCCACCGTGGAGGGCTTCTACATCAACACCATAGCCCCTCCGATGAAGTGTGAGTAGTTTACTTCAGACCTTCGGGTCCATAGCTAGTAGCTAGATGGCTTCTTCTCTCTTTTTGGATCTCAATACAATGTTCTCCCCCTCTCTCGTGGAGATCTATTCGATGTAATCTTCTTTTTGCGGTGTGTTTCTTGAGACCGATAAATTGTGGGTTTATGAACCAGCTTATCTATGAATAATATTTGAATCTTCTGAATTCTTTTATGTATGATTGAGTTATCTTTGCAAGTCTCTTCGAATTATCCTTTTGGTTTGGCCAACTAGATTGGTAGTTCTTGCAATGGGAGAAGTGCTTAGCTTTGGGTTCAATCTTGCGGTGTCCTTTCCCAGTGACAGAAGGGGTAGCAAGGCACGTATTGTATTGTTGCCATCGAGGATAACAAGATGGGGTTTTTATCATATTGCATGAATTTATCCCTCTACATCATGTCATCTTGCTTAAGGCGTTACTCTATTTTAAACTTAATACTTTAGATGCATGCTGGATAGCGGTCGATGAGTGGAGTAATAGTAGTAGATGCAGAATCGTTTCGATCTACTTGTCTTGGAAGTGATGCCTATATACATGATCATACCTAGATATACTCATAACTATGCTCAATTCTGTCAATTGGCTCAACAGTAATTTGTTCACCCACCGTAGAATATCTATGCTCTTGAGAGAAGCCACTAGTGAAACCTATGGCCCCCAGGTCTATTCTCATCATATCAATCTCCATTACTATATTACTTGCTTTGTTTTTACTTTGCCTTTTACTTTTTACTTTGCATCTATATACCAAAAATACCAAAAATATTATTTATCAGCTCTATCAGATCTCACTCTCGTAAGTGACCGTGAAGGGTTTGACAACCCCTAATCGCGTTGGTTGCGAGGAGCTATAGTTTTGTGTAGGTACGAGGGACTTGTGCGTGGTCTCCTACTGTATTGATACCTTGGTTCTGAAAAACTGAGGGAAATACTTACGCTACTTTGCTGCATCATCCTCTCCTCTTCGGGGAAATCCAACGCAGTGCTCAAGAGGTAGCAAGAAGAATTTCTGGCGCCGTTGCCGGGGAGGCTCACGCAAGAGCAAGTCAACCATACCAAGTACCCATCACAATCCCTATCTCTCGCATTACATTATTTGCCATTTGCCTCTCGTTTTCCTCTCCCCCACTTTACCCTTGCCGTTTTATTCGCCCTCTCTTTCTCAATCTCCTCCTCCTTTTCCCGTTGCCTTTCTGTTTGCTTGTGTGTTAGTTTGCTTGCTTGTCGCGATGGCTCTACCTAGATTTGGTGATCTTCACCTTAAAAGGCTAGAGGAGATCGAAAGCAATGTCAGAAAGTTTATGGTTTTGCAATTTGAGCATAATAATTTCTTTAGAAACGAGCTTAAGGAACAAAAAAGTTTTATGAGTTATATGAATAAATAACTCGATGATATGTCTAAAGAATTTGATGGTATAAGAGCCCAAATTGCTCGTCTTGAAAAGATGACCGCTGAAATTTCGGATATGCAAGCTACCTTAGTTAATAAGATGGCCGCTAAACCGAATTTCTATGAAAATCAAGATGAAGATCTAAAAGCTATTGATGTGTCCCCCATTAAATCTTTGTTTTGCAATATGAATCTTGATGAAACTGAAGATGATCTTCCTTTACCTAGAAGGCGTTTTAAGAATTCGGAGTTTCTAGATCTTGATGATGAAATTGATGAAAGTGGGATTGAAAGAAATAAAAACCTAGATGTTGCTAAACCCACTATTTTGGATCTCAAGGAATTTAATTATGAAAATTGCTCTTTAATTGTTTGTATTTCCTTGTTGCAATCCGTGCTAGATTCTCCTCATGCTTATAGTCAAAATAAGGCCTTTACCGAACACATTGTTGATGCCTTGATGCAATCTTATGAAGAAAAACTTGAGTTGAAAGTTTCTATCCCTAGAAAACTCTATGATGAGTGGAAACCTACTATTAAAATTAAAATTAAAGATTATGAGTTTCATGCTTTGTGTGATTTGGGTGCTAGTGTCTCTACTATTCCCAAAACTTTGTGTGATTTGCTAGATTTCCGTGACTTCGATGATTGCTCTCTAAACTTGCATCTTGCAGATTCCACTATTAAAAAGCCTATGGGAAGAATTAATGATGTTCTTATTGTTGAAAATAGAAATTATGTGCCCGTAGATTTTATCGTTCTTGATATAGATTGCAATCCTTCATGTCCTATTATTCTTGGTAGACCTCTCCTTAGAACGATTGGTGCAATTATTGATATGAAGGAAGGGAATATTAGATTCCAATTTCCCTTAAAGAAGGGCATGGAACACTTCGCTAGAAAGAAAATAAAATTACCATATGAATCTATCATGAGAGCCACTTATGGATTGCCTACCAAAGATGGCAATACCTAGATCTATTCTTGCTTTTATGCCTAGCTAGGGGTGTTAAACGATAGCGCTTGTTGGGAGGCAACCCAATTTTATTTTTGTTTTCTGTTTTTTGTTTCTGTTTATGAATAAATAATCCGTCTAGCCTCTGTTTGGATGTGGTTTTATGTTTTAATTAGTGTTTTTGCCAAGTAGAACCTATAGGATAACCTACGATGATAGTTGATTTGATTCTGCTGAAAAACAGAAACTTTGCACGCATGAATATAATTTTGTTAAATCACAGAAACATGATTTTGCGTTGATTATTTTTGCTTGTGTTCAATAGAAAAATGTTCCAGGACTTCCTATTTTGGTAGTATTTTTACTGTTCCATAAGTTTGCGTTAGTTACAGATTACTACAGACTGTTCTGTTTTTGACAGATTCTGTTTTGCGTGTGTTGTTTGCTTATTTTGATGAATCTATGGCTAGTAAAATAGTTTATGATCCATAGAGAAGTTGGAATACAGTAGGTTTAACACCAATATAAATAAAGAATGAGTTCATTACAGTACGTTGAAGTAGTCTTTTGTTTTCTTTCTCTAACGGAGCTCACGAGATTTCTATTGAGTTTTGTGTTGTGATGTTTTCAAGTTTTGGGTGAATTCTTTTGATGGATTATGGAACAAGGAGTGGCAAGAGCCTAAGCTTGGGGATTCCCATGGCACCCCCAAGATAATCCAAGGACACCAAAAAGTCAAAGCTTGGGGATGCCCCGGAAGGCATCCCCTCTTTCATCTACTTCCATCGGTAATTTACTTGGAGCTATATTTTTATTCACCACATGATATGTGTTTTGCTTGGAGCGTCTTGCATTATTTGCGTCTTTGCTTGTTAGTTTACCACAATCATCCTTGCTGTATACACCTTTTGAGAGAGCCATACATGAATTGGAATTTGTTAGAATACTCTATGTGCTTCACTTATATCTTTTGAGCTTGATAGTTTTGCTCATAGTACTTCACTTAAATCTTTTAGAGCACGGTGGTGGATTTGTTTTAAAGAAACTATTGATCTCTCATGCTTCACTTAGATTATTTTGAGAATCGTTAATAGCATGGTAATTTGCTTAATGTTAATATACTTGGTATTCAAGATATGTGAAACTTTCTTTTGAGTGAATTGAATACTAAGATAAGTTTGATGCTTGATAATTGTTTTGAGATATGGAGGTGATAATATCAAAGTAGTGCTAGTTGGGTGATTATGAATTTAAAGAATGCTTGTGTTGAAGTTTGCAAGTCCCGTAGCATGCACGTATGGTTAAAGTTGTACCTGGCTTGAAGCATGAAGTGTACTTGGCTTGTGCATCCTTATGAGTGGCGGTCGGGGACGAGCGATGGTCTTTTCCTACCAATCTATCCCCCTAGGAGCATGCGCGTAGTACTTGATTTTTGATGACTTCTAAATTTTTGTAGTAAGTATATGAGTTCTTTTGACTAATGTTGAGTCCATGGATTATACGCACTCTCACCTTTCCGCCTTTGCTAGCCTCTTCGGTACCGTGCATTGCCCTTTCTCACCTTGAGAGTTGGTGCAAACTTCGCCGGTGCATCCAAACCCCGTGATACGATACGCTCTATCACACATAAACCTCCTTATATCTTCCTCAAAACAGCCACTATACCTACCTATCATGGCATTTCCATAGACATTCTGAGATATATTGCCATGCAACTTCCATCATCATATTCATGACATACATTACTTTTGTCATATTGCCATTGCATGATCATGTAGTTGACATCGTATTTGTGGCAAAGCCACCATGCATTACTTTTCATACATATCACTCCTGATTCATTGCACCATCCCGGTACACTGCCGGAGGCATTCATATAGAGTCATATCTTGTTCTAAGTTTCGAGTTGTAATCCTTATGTTGTAATCAATAGAAGTGTGATGATCATCATTGTTAGAGCATTGCCCAAAAAAAGGCCCAAAAAAAGAGAAAGGCCCAAAAAAAGAAAATAAAAGAAAACAAAAAAGGGGCAAATGCTACTATCTCTTTTTCCACACTTGTGCTTCAAAGTAGCACCTTGTTCTTCATGTAGTGAGTCTCATATATTGTGCTTCAAAGTAGCACCTTGTTCTTCATGTAGTGAGTCTCATAAGTTGTCTTTTTATACTAGTGGGAATTTTTCATTATAGAACTTGGCTTGTATATTCCTACGATGGGCTTCCTCAAATGCCCTAGGTCTTCATGAGCAAGCGAGTTGGATGCACACCCACTAGTTTTCTTTTGTTGAGCATTCATAGCTCTAGTGCATCCGTTGCATGGCAATCCCTACTCCTCATGTTGACATCAATTGATGGGCATCTCCATAGCCCGTTGATTATCCTCGTCAATGTGAGACTTTCTCCTTTTTTGTCTTCTCCACACAATCCCCATCGTCATATTCTATTCCACCCATAGTGCTATATCCATGGCTCACGCTCATGTATTGCGTGAAGGTTGAAAAAGTTAGAGATTATTTAAGTATGAAACAATTGTTTGGCTTGTCATCGGGGGTATAGAAGTTGGGAACATCTTTGTGTGACGAAAATGAAGCATAGCCTAACTATATGATTTTGTAGGGATGAACTTTCTTTTGCCATGCTATTTTGAGAAGACATGATTGCTTTGATTAGTATGCTTGAAGTATTATTATTTTTATGTCAATATGAACTTTTGTCTTGAATCTTTCGGATCTGAATATTCATATCACAATTAAGAAGATTTGCATTGAAATTATGCCAAAGTATCACTCCGCATCAAAAATTCTTTTTTTATCATTTACCTACTTGAGGACGAGTAGGAATTAAACTTGGGGATGCCTGATACGTCTCCAACGTATCTATAATTTTTGATTGCTCCATGCTACTTTATCTACTGTTTTGGACTATATTGGGCTTTATTTTCCAGTTTTATATTATTTTTGGGACTAACCTATTAACCGGAGGCCCAGCCCAGAATTGTTGTTTTTTGCCTATTTCAGTGTTTCGGAGAAACGGAATATCAAACGGAGTCCAAACGGAATGAAACCTTCGGGAACGCGATTTTCTCACCAAACGTGATCCAGGAGACTTGGACCCTGCTCCAAGGAACAAAAGAGGCGATCATGAGGTTGGGGGGCGCCCCCCCTAGGGCGCACCCCCTGCCTCGTGGGCCCCCTGTTGCTCCACTGACGTACTGCTTCCTCCTATATATACCTACGTATCCCCAAACGATCCGAAGAGGAGCCAAAAACCTAATTCCACCGCCACAACCTTCTGTATCCACGAGATCCCATCTTGGGGCCTGTTCCGGAGCTCCGCCGGAGGGGGCATCCACCATGGAGGGCTTCTACATCAACACCATAGCCCCTCCGATGAAGTGTGAGTAGTTTACTTCAGACCTTCGGGTCCATAGCTAGTAGCTAGATGGCTTCTTCTCTCTTTTTGGATCTCAATACAATGTTCTCCCCCTCTCTCGTGGAGATCTATTTGATGTAATCTTCTTTTTGCGATGTGTTTGTTGAGACCGATGAATTGTGGGTTTATGATCCAGCTTATCTATGAATAATATTTGAATCTTCTGAATTCTTTTATGTATGATTGAGTTATCTTTGCAAGTCTCTTCGAATTATCCTTTTGGTTTGGCCAACTAGATTGGTAGTTCTTGCAATGGGAGAAGTGCTTAGCTTTGGGTTCAATCTTGCGGTGTCCTTTCCCAGTGACAGAAGGGGCAGCAAGGCACGTATTGTATTGTTGCCATCGAGGATAACAAGATGGGGTTTTTTATCATATTGCATGAATTTATCCCTCTACATCATGTCATCTTGCTTAAGGCGTTACTCTGTTTTTAACTTAATACTTTAGATGCATGCTGGATAGCGGTCAATGAGTGGAGTAATAGTAGTAGATGCAGAATCGTTTCGATCTACTTGTCTTGGGCGTGATGCCTATATACATGATCATACATAGATGTACTCATAACTATGCTCAATTCTATCAATTTCTCAACAGTAGTTTGTTCACCCACCGTAGAATATCTATGCTCTTGAGAGAAGCCACTAGTGAAACCTATGGCCCCCAGGTCTATTCTCATCATATCAATCTCCATTACTATATTACTTGCTTTGTTTTTACTTTGCCTTTTACTTTTTACTTTGCATCTATATACCAAAAATACCAGAAATATTATTTATCATCTCTATCAGATCTCACTCTCGTAAGTGACCGTGAAAGGATTGACAACCCCTAATCGCGTTGGTTGCGAGGAGCTATCGTTTTGTGTAGGTACGAGGGACTTGTGCGTGGTCTCCTACTGGATTGATACCTTGGTTCTCAAAAACTGAGGGAAATACTTACGCTACTTTGCTGCATCATCCTCTCCTATTCGGGGAAATCCAATGCAGTGCTCAAGAGGTAGCAGGATCCTTTCTAGAGAAGGAGTTTCTCTCGAAAGAAGTGAGTGGGAGGAAAGTGGAACTTGATGAGGTAACTGTACCTGCTCCCTTATTGGAAAATAGTTCATCACAGAAACCGGTTCCTGTGACAACTACACCAATTAGTGAGGAAGCTAATGATATTGATCACGAAACTTCAGATCAAGTTACTACCGAACCTCGTAGGTCAACTAGAGTAAGATCCGCACCAGAGTGGTACGGTAATTGTCGGTGTCAAAACCGGCGGATCTCGGGTAGGGGTCCCGAACTGTGCGTCTAGGCGGATGGTAACATGAGACAAGGGACACGATGTTTTTACCCAGGTTCGGGCCCTCTCGACGGAGGTAAAACCCTACTCCTGCTTGATTGATATTGATGATATGGGTAGTACAAGAGTGGATCTACCACGAGATCAAGGAGGCTAAACCCTAGAAGCTAGCCTATGGTATGATTGTTGTAATGGTTGTTCGTCCTACGGACTAAAACCCTCCGGTTTATATAGACACCGGAGAGGGCTAGGGTTACACAGAGTCGGTTACAATGGTAGGAGATCTACATATCCGTATCGCCAAGCTTGCCTTCCACGCCAAGGAAAGTCCCATCCGGACACGGGACGAAGTCTTCAATCTTGTGTCTTCATAGTCTTGGAGTCCGGCTGACGATGATAGTCCGGCTGTCCGGACACCCCCTAGTCCAGGACTCCCTCGGTAGCCCCTGAACCAGGCTTCAATGATGATGAGTCCGGCGCGCATATTGTTCGGCATTGCAAGGCGGGTTCCTCCTCCGAATAATTCATAGAAGATTATGAACACCAGGATAGTGTCCGGCTCTGCAAAATAAAGTCCACATTCCACCGTAGAGAGAATAATATGTACACAAGGTCAATCTGCTGACATATTTTGTGGCATGACGTCACACCACTACCAAGCCTTTACTTGAGTCATTTTTTATTATACCACCTCAGCGCGTTTAGCGAAGCGGTTTCCTTGGCACGTCTTGTCGAAGCAGAAATCATGTTCCCCTTATTCCGGGATTCTCATCAATACGGACGTGGGTAACCCAACCGCGCCATTGATGGTGGCGCTTGGGAGATAAGCGAGTTTTACCAGGCTGGTGGGGACGCATAGTCTTCGTCCGCCCATATTTAAGGGGATAAGGATCCACCTTTTCACCTACGCCTTCTTCCTCCTTTGCTTATCCATCTCCGCGCACTCGAGCTCCAGCGCCCAAGTACGCGCATCTCGTCTCGACCTTCTCCGACCATGTCCGGAGCGGGAGGCAAATGGTTGGCCTCCTCCGTTACGGAGGGGCACGTTGAAAGATTGCGCAGCGCCGGATATCTGTCCAGCGACATCGCGCACCGGCTGCCCGACAAGGGGCAGCTCATCCCCACCCCCAGGCCCCATGAGAGGGTCGTGTTCCTTCCCCACTTCCTCTGCAGACTGGGCTTTCCACTTCACCCCTTTGTCCGGGGGCTCATGTTCTACTACGGCCTGGATTTCCACGATCTGGCGCCGAACTTCATCCTCAACATCTCGGCGTTTATCATCGTGTGCGAGGCCTTCCTCTGCATCCAGCCCCACTTCGGCTTGTGGCTCAAGACCTTCAATGTCAAGCCGAAGGTAGTGAAGGGCACTCAGGTGGAGTGCGGAGGCGCCATGTTGGGCAAGATGCCCAACGTCATCTGGTTCGAAGGGGCCTTTGTGGAGTCCGTCAAGGGGTGGCAATCGGGGTGGTTCTACATCATCGAGCCGCACGACCCTAAGTGGGCGGCGGCCCCCGAGTTTAGATCTGGTATCCCTATGCAGCTCACCTCTTGGAAAGAGAAGGGCTTGCTATGGGGTAGTTCGGAGGAGCTGACAGGACTCCAAGCCTGTATCCAGAAGCTGGTGAACAAGAAGCTCAGGCTTGTCAATGTGGTCCAAGTCATGCTCATCCGCCGGATTCTCCCCTGCCAACAACGGGCATTTAAATTATGGGAGTTCAATCCGGCACAGCACCAGGCATTGAGTGGGCTCTTCGACACGACGTACGAAGGCGCCTGGAGGGTGCTGTTCAAGGGTGCCGAAGCTCCCGCATCCGCCACTGAAGATCGTGGATTTCGCTCGCAGCGTCCAGCTGACGAGGTAAGTGATTCTACCCCTTTATGGGACACTTGTTTTTAATAGTTTGACCCTACGCGGGTTTCAATCTCCCTTTTCCTTTGACAGGACTGGATGAAGAAGGCCGAGCAGATCATCTGTCCGGCTCCCATGCCAGAAAACCCAGTAGACGCCCGTCTAGCGGGGCTGCTGGTTCCGGCACCGCATGTGGTGCCGGAGGAGAAGGCCAAGAAGGAGGCCACGGGTAACCGAAAGAGTTCCCATTTTCAGTTGTCCGACGACTCCGGGGTGGAGTCCTCCCCCGAAGGTGAGGAGGAGGAAGAGGACTCTCTCCCAGAAGAAGGGGAGAGGAAGAGGAAGGCTTCCCCGACAGGGGAGGCCGAAGGGTCCAAGAGGGGAAGGACTATTCCCCAGGATAGCTCCGCCAACGCTAACGTTGGCGACGAAGAGTGGCCCTCAAGGGCCAGGCCTCCAGCAAGATCGTAAGTATCCAGAATCCTGAATGATTTATAATTTCTTTTATGTCACATAGTGTCCTTCTAATGCCGCACACTGCCCGCAGTCCGGCCGATGATGATCTCCCCGCTTCATCGAGCGGGTCGTTGGCTCCGTCGGATGTGGATTCCATCCCGACTGCCTCCACCCCTCGCGACGCTGAGGACGCCGAGGTGGGATCCCAGGAAGGGACCCATCAGGAGGAGGCTCCGGAGGCGCCGCAAGGCAGCCTCCCGGACTTTGCGCCGGACTCCACGCCGGAACCCGCAGTGGTTCCAGAGTCCGGCAGGCGGCCCCTTCGCAAGAAGGGCAAGACCGTGACGCCGGCAGCCCCCGTCCAACCGGAGGCGCCGGACAACTTGTTGGAGGCGCTCAAAGGCGCTTCCATCGAGGAAGAACACAGCACTATTATGAGTGTGGTGATTCAGAAGGTTCAGCTCGCCAAGAGTGGGCTGACCGAAGCCTGCAGTAGCCTTCTAACAGGCTTTGAGGTAAGAAGTTAAAAATATGCAATGTAATACCGCATAGACAGTAGCCCCTGATGCTCGGTTAGGTGTTCGGAAAGAAAAGCCGGACTGAGGAACTAAAAAGATATACGCATGGTTGCTAAAAATTATGTCGATATGGGTTTGCAGGCTGCGCTGCTGACCTCTGCCGCACTGACTGTGGAGGTTGGTGCTTTGAAGCAGGACCTCGAATGGTCCGAGCAAGAGCTCGGTCATGCCAAGAAGCAGCTCGAGGACAAAGAAGGTGAGTAACACCACTTTGAATAGTTACCTTACAGAAAAGGATTTAGGTTGCAATAAAAATAACAAGGATAACATGGGTACTGCAGGGGCCACGAACGAGGTGGCAACCCTGAAGGAGGCTGTGTCCGCGGCCGAACGCAATGCGGCCGCGGAACGTGCAGAGTGAGAGAAGCAGGAGGCGCTAGTGGCGGAGGTGTGGCAAGAGCTCCAGGCTCTCATGGAAAAGCATGAGAGTTTGGAGCGCGACTCAAAGACTCGAGAGTCCGAGCTTGCCTCGGCTCTCGAAAGTGCCAAAGCCGCCAAGGCCGAGGCCCATAAGGCCCTTCAGGAGGTTGAGGATGTGAAGAAAATAGCGGCGGGTAAGGCATTTTTCATGCAAAGCAAGCATGTTAATGTAAACTTCCTGATACTTACCCGAATTCGGAGCTCTCCTGGGGCATTTGCAGATCTGCCTCGCAGCGTGTCCGATGCCGCTGCATTCTACCGAGCCGAGGAGGGGAGCTCGACGAAGAAGGTCTTCTGGTCTCAGTACGCTGAGGCCGGCCATCCGGTGCCCCCTAGCGACCAGCTGAAGCAGCTGGTCGAGCTCCACAAGGTAGCCGAGTAGGCCATGAAGGGCCTCATAGTCCGGCTGTGGCCTGGAGGGGCCATGCCTGGGAGCTACTTTGGCCTCGTGCGGCGGCTGGTGGATGCGTGCCCCTGGGTGGAGGTCATCAAGCACTCCGCCTGTATTGAAGGTGCTCGTCGGGCCCTTGCCCGCGCAAAGGTGCACTGGGGCAGGCTGGATGCGGAGAGGCTTATCACTAACGCGCCGCCAGCGGGCAAGGAGTATCATACGCCCGAGATGTACTATAAGACTGTCCTGAAGGGTGCCCGCAAGATTGCGGATGAGTGCCCCAAAGATGTAATTATTGAGTGAACTCGCAATGTGTTATCCTGTGCGCTGAAAACTTTGTTCATATGCGCTAAGCAACGCTTATTGATTTAAAATATTACCTTCTGTGCGGCCGTTTATAAAATCTGAGAGATGGCAAGTCGTCGGCTTCAGCCCCCATCCCACGAGTGCTTGGGTGTTCGGGATAAACTTGAGCACTCTTGTTCCCATTTTTGGGTCCATCTAGGGAGGCGCTCAACACAACGAACAAGGCAACCAGACTTATAATGCTTGAACACTCTCACTTAGCCATAGAATTCTATAATTTTAAATTTCGGCGAAGCCCCTAGTATTCGGAAGACCGAGTTCGGGGCGCTATCCATGCCTTGGCCGGACATCATCCGGTTCTTCGCTCGAAGCGGCATAAGTCTTTAGGGACTCGAAAAGACCTCTCGAACAGCGACCAGTCTCTCGCCTTATCATGCCAGTCAGTTTTAGCTTTCTCCACTGAGGCGCTCGCCTAGCTCAACCGGGGCGCAATCGCAGTGGTTCTCCCAGTGCTACCTTAGCTGACAGAAGGAACGTAAGGTACCAAAACATGGGAGCCGGGCAAACCCAACTATTGACCCAAGACATGATTCGGAGCTGATTCATATAATGCTATAAGTTCGGGGTGCCGCACTTGTGAAAGTGTTCGGACTTATCACACCATAATGCGGGGAACATAAGCCCCTGGTTTATTCGGCCGTACCAAAATATACGGGTGCAAGATGTCATTAATGAACATATATGTAAGGTAATGCAATTATAGGCAAAAAGTGCTGCATTATTTATTCAAGGAATTCTGCCATGAGTGCGGAATGATACAAATAGTGCGGTAAGCAAGGGATTGGACTAATTAAACATGTCCCCCTCCAGGGGTGGGCTGCGGACAGGTGTATATAATCAAATTTAATGCTCGTAATGGAGACCACCTGAGTGTTCGTCGCAGCCTTTTTCCCTCCCTGGCTGTTGCATCGTGAGTTCGGCGGGTTCGCCGCCGGACAGGGCCTCTGGTTAACGGAGTCCTGTGTATAAAAAGAAGAAAAATAAAAATAAAAAGAGCAACACACTTAGGAGCCCCTGGTGTGGTCGAACCGCACTCTAGGTCTGTTGTGGTCGTGCCCCTCCCCCTATGCCCATGGTATCTCCAGAGCGTAATGATGTACGCGGAGGGCTGGTCTTGCAATCATGCGAGGGCTGGGGTTGGGGCCGCATTGCTACGCGTGCTCGGAACGTGCCAGGTGGTCTTGATTGATGTTGCTCCGGGCGCGTTTGGCCGTGTCCGGTCGTTTAACGGCCGGACTCGAAAATTGCCTTACAAGGCTGCTCTGTACCTCTGCCGCGAGAGCCGCTGTATGTTCCTCCGTTCGGAGGGAGCGTTCCATATTTCCATTGACCGTGATGACTCCACGAGGGCCTGGCATCTTGAGCTTGAGGTATGCGTAATGCGGCACCGCGTTGAACTTTGCGAACGCGGTTCGTCCGAACAGAGCGTGATAGCCGCTGCGGAACGGGACTATGTCGAAGATTAACTCCTCACTCCGGAAATTATCCGGGGATCCGAAGACTACTTCCAGTGTGACTGAGCCTGTACAATTGGCCTCAACACCTGGTATGACGCCTTTGAAGGTCGTTTTTGTAGGTTTAATCCTTGAGGGGTCTATGCCCATCTTGCGCGTTGTATCCTGATAAAGCAGGTTTAGGCTACTTCCGCCGTCCATCAGGACTCTCGTGAGGTGAAATCCATCGACGATTGGGTCTAAAACCAATGCGGCGAATCTGCCATGGCGGATACTGGTCGGATGGTCTCTTCGATCGAAAGTGATCGGGCAAGAGGACCATGGATTGAACTTCGGGGCGACTGGCTCCATCGCATATACGTCCCTTAGTGCACGCTTCCGCTCCCTCTTGGGTATATGGGTTGCGTATATCATGTTTACCGTTGGCACTTGTGGGGGGAAACCCTTCTGTCCTCTACTGTTCGGCGGCCGGGTCGCTTCCTCGTCGTCGCTGTGCAGCCCCTTGTCGTTGTTTTCGGCAATTAACTTGCCTGCCTGCTTAAATACCCAACAATCTCTGTTGGTGTGGTTAGCTGGCTTTTCGAGGGTGCCATGTATCTGGCATGAGCGGTCGAGTATTCGGTCCAAATTGGGCGGACCCGGAGTGGTTCTTTTGAATGGCTTCTTCCACTGACCGGGTTTAGAGCCTCGGAATCCGGCGTTGACTGCCGTATCCTCATTGTTGTCGCCGTTAACGCGGCGTTTGTTTTTGCTTCGACGCGACCTGCCGTTGTGGTCCTTAGTATCCGGACTGCCAGCATTTTTACTGAGGTTGTTGCTGCGAGCAAGCCAGCTATCTTCTCCCGCACAGAAGCGGGTCATTAATGATGTGAGGGCTGCCATGGATTTCGGCTTTTCCTGTCCTAGGTGCCGGGCTAGCCACTCGTCGCGGATGTTATGTTTGAAGGCTGTGAGGGCCTCTGCATCCGGACAGTCGATGATTTGATTTTTCTTTGTTAAGAACCATGTCCAGAATTGCCTGGCCGATTCGTCTGGCTGCTGGATTATGTGGCTTAGGTCATCGGTGTCTGGTGGTCGCACATATGTGCCCTGGAAGTTGTCGAGGAATGCGGCTTCCAGGTCCTCCCAACACCCAATTGACTCTGCGGGCAAGCTGTTAAGCCAATGCCGAGCTGGTCCTTTAAGCTTGAGTGGGAGATATTTGATGGCGTGGAGATCGTCTCCGCGGGCCATATGGATATGAAGGAGATAATCTTCGATCCAAACTGCGGGGTCTGTTGTGCCATCGTAGGACTCAATGTTGACGGGTTTAAACCCTTCGGGGATTTGATGATCCATTACTTCGTCTGTGAAGCATAGTGGGTGTGTGGCGCCTCTGTATTGAGAAATGTCACGTCGTAGCTCAAGAGAGCGTTGTCTGTTGTGTTTGGCCCGGCCGGAGTTTCTATATCCGGCGCGACGGTATTCTTCGTGGGTCGTGGGGCGCCCATGTGATCCATAAATAGATCTGGATTGCCTTGCTTTGTCCTCCAATATATCCCGCAAGTTCGGCACGTTCCCTCGTGGCTTCGTACTTTTTGAGCGATGCCGGGGTACGGTCTTGGTGGAGGGCCTAGGTGCCTCTCTATCCCGACCACGGGGTGGTTGGTCTGCCGTATTGTGCGCTGGTGATGAAGGTATATATGCTTCCTCCTCTAGTCGGGGGAGCAACTTGCGTTTTGGGTAGCTCTTGGACGGGCGTTCGAGTTCATACTCTTCGGCCGCGAGGACCTCGGTCCATCTGTCGGCCAGCAGGTCTTGATCAGCTTGAAGCTGCTGCTGCTTTTTCTTTAGGCTATTTGTTGTGGGTGTTAGCCTGCGTTTGAAAAGCTCTTGTTCGACTGGATCCTCAGGCACGATGAATTCGTCGTCGTCGAGGCTTGCCTCGTCTCCGGAGGGGGGTATGTAATTATCATCCTCGACCTCTTCGTCTGCCGCTCTCTCGTGAGGGCTTGCTTCTGCATCCTCCTGCGCTGAATCTTGCAGGAGGGGATTGTCTTCGGCACTTTCTGGGGTGTTATTATCTCCTGTGCCGGAATCTCCATTCTTGCTTTGGCGGGATTTAGAGCGGCGCCGCTGACGTCGGCGCTTGGGCTGTTTCTTTAAGGAATCTGCGTCCGCTGCTTCTTTGCCGTCCTCATCTTTTGGGGTGTCCACCATGTATATGTCATATGACGAGGTGGTCTTCCAGTGCCCTGTAGGCGCTGGTTCTTGATCGTCTCCGACATCGTCGTCCATACCGTCGATGTCTTCGGAGTCGTAGTCTAGCATGTCCGTTAGATCGTCGACAGTGGCTATAAAGTGGGTGGTGGGTGGGCTTTGAATTTCTTCGTCGTCCGCATCCCAACCATCCTGGCCATAGTCCGGCCAGGGCTCTCCAGATAGCGAGCGATGCTTTAGTGAATTTAGGATGTCGCCAAAGGGTGAGTGCTGAAAGATGTCCGCAGCGGTGAACTCCATGATCGGCGCCCAATCAGATTCGATTGGCAGGGGCGCGGGAGGTTCGGAGTCCGGCAGGGAGTCCGGCACCTCGGAGTCACGAGCTTTATAAGGGACAAGGTCAGTGTTCGGCTCCATCGCCGTGGAAGTCGCAGCTCTCGAGGCGGTGTCCAGCCACCCGTCCTCGATCTGCGCAATCGGCTTCGGACTATGGGTCGGAGCGGATTCGTGTGCGGCCTCCAAGGTACTGTCCAGCGGCAGAGTTAGATCATGCCCATCGTGATAGTGCGGCAAGCACGGCTGCGGCTCGGATCCATCGAAGATCAAGTCTCCGCGGATATCCGCCGTGAAGTTTAGGCTTCCAAATCTGACCTGATGGCCAGGGGCGTAGCTTTCGATCTGCTCCAGATGGCCAAGTGAATTGGCCCGCAGTGGGATCTGTCCGAGGAGAAAAGTCTCACCCTAGACGGTGTTGTTGTTGATTGAAGAAGCCATCAAGCCTATCGGTGACGACACAGAGGAACTCTCAATGAAAGCACCAATGTCGGTGTCAAAACCGGCGGATCTCGGGTAGGGGGTCCCGAACTGTGCGTCTAGGCGGATGGTAACATGAGACAAGGGACACGATGTTTTTACCTAGGTTCGGGCCCTCTCGACGGAGGTAAAACCCTACTCTTGCTTGATTGATATTGATGATATGGGTAGTACAAGAGTGGATCTACCACGAGATCAAGGAGGCTAAACCCTAGAAGCTAGCCTATGGTATGATTGTTGTAATGGTTGTTCGTCCTACGGACTAAAACCCTCCGGTTTATATAGACACCGGAGAGGGATAGGGTTACACAGAGTCGGTTACAATGGTAGGAGATCTACATATCCGTATCGCCAAGCTTGCCTTCCACGCCAAGGAAAGTCCCATCCGGACACGGGACGAAGTCTTCAATCTTGTGTCTTCATAGTCTTGGAGTCCGGCTGACGATGATAGTCCGGCTGTCCGGACACCCCCCTAGTCCAGGACTCCCTCAGTAATCCTACTCTGGAGGTCATGTTACTTGACCATGGCGAACCTACGAACTATGAGGAAGCGATGACGAGCCCAGATTCCGCAAAATGTCTTGAGGCCATGAAATCTTAGATGGGATCCATGTATGAGAACAAAGTATGGACTTTGGTTGACTTGCCCGATGATCGGCATGCTACATTCAGATCCGTATGTATCTTGCAAATCCGTATGTATCTATTTGTAGCATGCCGATCATCGGGCAAGTCAACCAAAGTTCATACTTTGTTCTCATACATGGATCCCATCTCAGATTTCATGGCCTCAACCATTTTGCGGAATCTGGGCTCATCATCGCTTCCTCATAGTTCGTAGGTTCGCCATGGTCAAGTAACATGACTTCCAGAATAGGATTACTGTACCACTCTGGTGCGGATCTTACTCTGGCTGACCTATGAGGTTTGGTAGTAACTTGATCTGAAGTTTCATGATCAATATCATTAGCTTCCTCACTGATTGGTGTAGTTGTCACAGGAACCGGTTTCTGTGATGAACTACTTTCCAATAAGGGAGCAGGTACAGTTACCTCATCAAGTTCTACTTTCCTCCCACTGACTTCTTTTGAGAGAAACTCCTTCTCTAGAAAGGATCCAAATTTAGCAACAAAAGTCTTGCCTTCAGATCTGTGATGGAAGGTGTACCCAATAGTCTCGTTTGGGTATCCTATGAAGACACATTTCTCCGATTTGGGTTCGAGCTTATCTGGTTGAAGTTTCTTCACATAAGCATCACAGCCCCAAACTTTAAGAAATGACAACTTTGGTTTCTTGCCAAACCACAGTTCATAAGGCGTTGTCTCAACGGATTTTGATGCTGCCCTATTTAACGTGAATGCGGCCGTCCCTAAAGCATAACCCCAAAATGATAGCGGTAAATCAGTAAGAGACATCATAGATCGCACCATATCTAGTAAAGTACAATTACGATGTTCGGACACACCATTACGTTGTGGTGTTCCGGGTGGCATGAGTTCTGAAACTATTCCGCATTGTTTCAAATGTAAACCAAACTCGTAACTCAAATATTCTCCTCCACGATCAGATCGTAGAAACTTTATTTTCTTGTTACGATGATTTTCCACTTCACTCTAAAATTCTTTGAACTTTTCAAATGTTTCAGACTTGTGTTTCATTAAGTAGACATACCCATATCTGCTTAAATCATCTGTGAAGGTGAGAAAATAACTAGACTCGCCGCGAGCCTCAATGTTCATTGGACCACATACATCAGTATGTATGATTTCCAACAAATCTGTTGCTCGATCCATAGTTCCGGAGAATGGCGTTTTAGTCATCTTGCACATGAGGCACGGTTCGCAAGTACCGAGTGATTCATAATCAAGTGATTCTAGAAGTCCATCAGTATGGAGTTTCTTCATGCGCTTTACACCAATATGACCCAAACGGCAGTGCCACAAATAAGTTGCACTATCATTATCAACTCTACATCTTTTGGCTTCAACATTATGAATATGTGTATCACTACTATCGAGATTTAATAAAAATAGACCACTCTTCAAGGGTGCATGACCATAAAAGATATTACTCATAAATAGAACAACCATTATTCTCTGATTTAAATGAATAACCGTCTCGCATCAAACAAGATCCAAATATAGTGTTCATGCTCAACGCTGGCACCAAATAACAATTATTCAGGTCTAAAACTAATCCCGAAGGTAGATGTAGAGGTAGCGTGCCGACCGCGATCACATCGACTTTGGAACCATTTCCCACGCGCATCGTCACCTCGTCCTTAGCCAATCTTCGCTTAATCCGTAGTCCCTGTTTCAAGTTGCAAATATTAGCAACAGAACCAGTATCAAATACCCAGGTGCTACTGCGAGCATTAGTAAGGTACACATCGATAACATGTATATCACACATACCTTTATTCACCTTGCCATCCTTCTTATCCAGCAAATACTTGGGGCAGTTCCGCTTCCAGTGACCAGTCTGCTTGCAGTAGAAACACTCAGTCTAAGGCTTAGGTCCAGATTTGGGTTTCTTCTCTTGACAGCAACTTGTTTGCCGTTCTTCTTGAAGTTCCCCTTCTTCTTCCCTTTACTCTTTTTCTTGAAACTGGTGGTATTATTGACCATCAACACTTGATGCGCCTTCTTAATTTCTACCTCCGCAGATTTTAGCATTGCGAAGAACTCGGGAATAGTCTTGTCCATCCCTTGCATATTATAGTTCATCACGAAGCTCTTGTAGCTTGGTGGCAGTGATTGAAGAATTCTGTCAATGACACTATCATCAGGAAGATTAACTCCCAGTTGAATCAAGTGATCATTATACCCAGACATTTTGAGTATATGTTCACTGACAGAACTATTCTCTTCCATCTTGCAGCTATAGAACTTACTAGAGACTTCATATCTCTCAATCCGGGCATTTTCTTGAAATATTAACTTCAACTCCTGGAAAATCTCATATGCTCCATGACGTTCAAAATGTCGTTGAAGTCCTGGTTCTAACCCGTAAAGCATGGCACACTAAACTATCGAGTAGTCATCAGCTTTGCTCTGCCAGACGTTCTTAACGTCGCCAGTTGCATCTGCAGCAGGCCTGGCACCCAGTGGTGCTTCCAAGACGTAATTCTTCCGTGCAGCAATGAGGATAATCCTCAAGTTACGGCCCAGTCCGTGTAATTGCTACCATCATCTTTCAACTTAGCTTTCTCAAGGAACGCATTAAAATTCAACGGAACAACAGCACGAGCCATCTATCTACAACAAACATAGACAAGCAAAATACTATCAGTTGCTAAGTTCATGATAAATTTAAGTTCAATTAATCATATTACTTAAGAACTCCCACTTAGATAGACATCCCTCTAATCATCTAAGTGATCACATGATCCAAATCAACTAAACCATGTCTGATCATCACGTGAGATGGAGTAGTTTTCAATGGTGAACATCACTATGTTGATCATATCTACTATATGATTCATGCTCGACCTTTCGGTCTCAGTGTTCCGAGGCCATATTTGTATATGCTAGGCTCGTCAAGTTTAACCTGAGTATTCCGCGTGTGCAACTGTTTTGCACCCGTTGTATTTGAATGTAGAGCCTATCATACCCGATCATCACGTGGTGTCTCAGCACGAATAACTCTCGCAATGGTGCATACTCAGGGAGAACACTTATACCTTGAAATTTAGTGAGAGATCATCTTATAATGCTACTGTCAATCAAAGCAAAATAAGATGCATAAAGGATAAACATCACATGCAACCAATATAAGTGATATGATATGGCCATCATCATCTTGTGCTTGTGATCACCATCTCCGAAGCACCGTCATGATCATCATCACCGGCGCGACACCTTGGTCTTCATCATAGCATCGTTGTCGTTTCGCCACCTATTGCTTCTACGACTATCGCTACCACTTAGTGATAAAGTAAAGCAATTACAGGGCGATTGCATTGCATACAATTATGCGACAACCATATAGCTCCTGCCAGTTGCCGATAACTCGGTTACAAAACATGATCATCTCATACAATAAAATATAGCATCACGTCTTGACCATATCACATCACAACGTGCCCTGCAAAAACAAGTTAGATGTCCTCTACTTTGTTGTTGCAAGTTTTACGTGGCTGCTACGGGCTGAGCAAGAACCGTTCTTACCTACGCATCAAAACCACAACGATAGTTCGTCAAGTTAGTGTTGTTTTAACCTTCTCAAGGACCGGGCGTAGCCACACTCGATTCAACTAAAGTTGGAGAAACTGACACCCGCCAGCCACCTGTGTGCAAAGCACGTCGGTAGAACCAGTCTCGCGTAAGCGTACGCGTAGTGTCGGTCAGGGCCACTTCATCCAACAATACCGCCGAACCAAAGTATGACATGCTGGTAAGCAGTATGACTTGTATCACCCACAACTCACTTGTGTTCTACTCGTGCATATAACATCTACGCATAAAACCTGGCTCGGATGCCACTATTGGGGAACGTAGTAATTTCAAAATTTTCCTGCGCACACGCAAGATCATGGTGATGCATAGCAACGAGAGGGGAGAGTGTTGTCCACGTACCCTCGTAGACCGAAAGTGGAAGTGTTAGCACAACGCGGTTGATGTAGTCGTACGTCTTCACGGCCCGACCGATCAAGCACTGAAAGCACGGCACCTCCGAGTTCTTGCACATGTTCAGCTCGATGATGTCCCTCGAACTCCGATCCAGCCGAGTGTCGAGGGAGAGTTCCGTCAGCACGAAGGCGTGGTGACGATGACGAGGCTCTACCATCGCAGGGCTTCGCCTAAGCACCGCTACAATATTATCGAGGAGGATTATGGTGGAGGGGGGAACCGCACACGGCTAAGAGATCAATGATCTATTGTTGTTGTGTCTAGAGGTGCCCCCTGCCCCCGTATATAAAGGAGCAAGGGGGGAGGTGCGGCCGGCCAGGAGGAGGCGCGCCAGGAGGAGTCCTACTCCCACCGGGAGTAGGACTCCCTCCCTTCCTTGTTGGATTAGGAGAAGGGGGAAAGAGGAGGGAGAGAGGAAGGAAGGGGGGCGCCGCCCCCCTCTCCTTGTCCTATTCGGACTAGGGGGAGGGGCGCACAGCCCTGCCCTAGACGCCTCTCCTCTTCTCCACTAAGGCCCACTATGGCCCATTAAGCCCCCGGGGGGGTTCCGGTAACCCCTCGGTACTCCGGTAAAATCCCGATTTCACCCGAAACACTTCCGATATCCAAATATAGGCTTCCAATATATCAATCTTCATGTCTCGACCATTTCGAGACTCCTCGTCATGTCCATGATCACATCCGGGACTCAGAACTATCTTCGGTACATCATAACATATAAACTCATAATATATCCGTCATCTAACTTTAAGCGTGCGGACCCACCGGGTTTGAGAACTATGTAGACATGACTGAGACGTCTCCGGTCAATAACCAATAGCAGAACCTGGATGCTCATATTGGATCCTACATATTCTACGAAGATCTTTATGGGTCAAACCGCATAACAACATACGTTGTTCCCTTTGTCATCGGTATGTTACTTGCCCGAGATTCGATCGTCGGTATCTCAATACCTAGTTCAATCTCGTTACCGGCAAGTCTCTTTACTCGTTATGTAACACATCATTCCATAACTAACTCATTATCTACATTGCTTGCAAGGCTTATAGTGATGTGCATTACCGAGAGGGCCCAAAGATACCTCTCCGACAATCGGAGTGACAAAACCTAATATCGAAATACGTCAACTCAACATGTACCTTTGGATACACCTGTAGATCTCCTTTATAATCACCCAGTTACGTTGTGATGTTTGGTAGCACACAAAGTGTTCCTCCGATAAACGGGAGTTGCATAATCTCATAGTTGTAGGAACATGTATCAGTCATGAAGAAAGCAATAGCAACATACTAAATGATCAAGTGCTAAGCTAACAGAATGGGTCAAGTCAATCACATCATTCTGCTAATGATGTGATCCCGTTAATCAAATAACAACTCAAGTTCATGGTCAGGAAACATAACCATCTTTGATCAACGAGCTAGTCAAGTAGAGGCATACTAGTGACACTATGTTTGTTTATGTATTCACACATGTATTATGTTTTCGGTTAATACAATTCTAGCATGAATAATAAACATTTATCATGATATAAGGAAATAAATAATAACTTTATTATTGCTTCTAGGGCATATTTCCTACAAAAACATAATCAGCACCAAGGCTCCATGGGTGTTAGAATCATTAATGTGTAATCTAGATTATTGACTCTAGTGCAAGTGGGAGACTGAAGGGAATATGCCCTAGAGGTAATAACAAAGTTATTATTTATTTCCTTATATCATGATAAAGGTTTAATATTCATGCTAGAATTGTATTAACCAGAAACATAATACATGTGTGAATACATAGACAAACATAGTGTCACTAGTATGCCTCTACTTGACTAGCTCGTTGATCAAAGATGGTTATGTTTCCTAGCCATGAACATGAGTTGTTATTTGATTAACGGGATCACATCATTAGGAGAATTATGTGATTGACTTGACCCATTCCGTTAGCTTAGAACTTGATCGTTTAGTATGTTGTTATTGCTTTCTTCATGACTTATACATGTTCCTACAACTATGAGATTATGCAACTCCCGTTTACCGGAGGAACACTTTGTGTGCTACCAAACGTCACAACATAACTGGGTGATTATAAAGGAGCTCTACAGGTGTCTCCAAAGGTACATGTTGAGTTGGCGTATTTCGAGATTAGGTTTTGTCACTCCGATTGTCGAAGAGGTATCTCTGGGCCCTCTCGGTAATGCACATCACTATAAGCCTTACAAGCAAATGTAGCTAATGAGTTAGTTATGGAATGATGCATTACATAACGAGTAAAGAGACTTGCGAGTAACGAGATTGAACTAGGTATTGAGATACCGACGATCGAATCTCGGGCAAGTAACATACCGATGACAAAGGGAACAACGTATGTTGTTATGCGGTTTGACCGATAAAGATCTCCATAGAATATGTAGGAGCCAATATGAGCATCCAGGTTTCGCTATTGGTTATTGACCGGAGACGTGTCTCGGTCATGTCTACATAGTTCTCGAACCCGTAGGGTCCGCACGCTTAAATTTAGATGACAGTTATATTATGAGTTCATGTGTTTTGATGTACCGAAGATAGTTCGGGGTCCCAGATGTGATCACGGACAAGATGAGGAGTCTTGAAATGGTCGAGACATGAAGATTGATATATTGGACGACTATATTTGGACACCGGAATGGTTTCTGGGGTTACCGGATATATACCGGAGTACCGGGGGGTTACCGGAACCCCCCAGGGGGTTAATGGGCCTCATGGGCCCAAAGTGGAGAAGAGGAGGGGCGGACAGGGGAGGCCACGCGCCCCCTCCCCCTCTAGTCCTAATTGGACAAGGAGGGGGGGACGGCGCCCCCCTTTCCTTCCTCCCCTCTCTCCCTTCCTTCCCCCTCTCCTAGTTGGACAAGGAAAGGAGGGTGTCCTACTCACGGTGGGAGTAGGACTCCTCCTGGCGCGCCCCTCCTGGCCGGCCGCCCCCTCCCCCCTTGCTCCTTTATATACGGGGGCAGGGGGCACCTCTAGACATAACAACAATTGATCCTTGAGATCTATTAGCCGTGTGCGGTGCCCCCCTCCACTATATACCACCTCGGTAATATCGTAGCGGTGCTTAGGCGAAGCCTTGCGTCGGTAGAACATCATCATCGTCACCACACCGTCGTGCTGACGAAACTCTCCCTAGACACTCGACTGAATCGGAGTTCTAGGGACGTCATCGAGCTGAACGTGTGCTAGAACACGGAGGTGCCGTGTTTTTGGTGCTTGATCGGTCGGGCCGTGAAGACGTATGACTACATCAACCGCGTTGTTCTAACGCTTCCGCTTTCGGTCTACGAGGGTATGTGGACAACACTCTCCCCTCTCGTTGCTATGCATCACCATGATCTTGCGTGTGCGTAGGAATTTTTTTGAAATTACTACGTTCCCCAACAAAAACTTCTGATGAAATTCCAATTTCAATCGGTTGTAGTTCCATGATCCCATATCATCACATAGCCTAAACCATGTCAATGCCTTTCCCTTCAAAGATAAAGGGAAGACCTTCTTCTTGATAACATCCTCGGGCATACCTGAATCTTAAATAATCCACAAACTTCATCCACATAGATTAGGTGCAAATCGGGATGCAATGTTCCATCTCCTGTAAAAGGATTAGCTAGCAGTTTCTCTACCATACCCGAAGGAATTTCAAAGTAAACATTTTCAATAGATTGAGGAGCAACTTTTTGCTCTACTGGTCGGGGTGAAGATACCCCGAACAAACCCCTCAAAGGGTTACTTTCCATTGTAACAAGTGACAGTAAATTTCAGCACACTATATAAATTTTCCCTTACCAAGTTCCACTTACCAAAGGCGCTTCACTCCCCGGAAACGGCGCCAAAAAAGAGTCTTGATGACCCACAAGTGTAGGGGATCTATTTTAGTCCTTTCGATAAGTAAGAGTGTCGAACCGAACGAGGAGCAGAAGGAAATGACAAGCAATTTTCAGTAAGGTATTCTCTGCAAGCACGAAAATTATCGATAACAAACAGTTTTGTGATAAGGTAATTCGTAATGGATAACAAGTAACAAAAGTAAATAAGGTGCAGCAAGATGGCCCAATCCTTTTTGTAGCAAAGGACAAGCCTGGACTAACTCTTATATAGAGAAAAGCGCTCCCGAGGACACACGGGAATAATCGTCAAGCTAGTTTTCATCACGCTCATATGATTCGCGTTCGTTACTTTGATAATTTGGTATGTGGGTGGACCGTTGCTTGGGTACTTCCCTTTCTTGGACAAGCATCCCACTTATGATTAACCCCTATTGCAAGCATCCGCAACTACAAAAGAAGTATTAAGATAAACCTAACCATAGCATGAAACATATGGATCCAAATCAGCCCCTTACGAAGCAACTCATAAACTAGGGTTTAAGCTTCTGTCACTCCAGCAACCCATCATCTACTTATTACTTCCCAATATCTTCCTCTAGGCCCAAACAATGGTGAAGTGTCATGTAGTCGACGTTCACATAACACCACTAGAGGAGAGACAACATACATCTCATCAAAATATCGAGCGAATACCAAATTCACATGACTACTTATAGCAAGACTTCTCCCATGTCCTTAGGAACAAACGTAACTACTCACAAATCATATTCATGTTCATAATCAGAGGGGTATTAATATGCATATAGGATCTGAACATATGATCTTCCACCGAATAAACCAACTAGCGTCAACTACAAGGAGTAATCAACATTACTAGCAACCCACGGGTACCAATCTGAGGCTTTGAGACAAAGATCGGATACAAGAGATGAACTAGGGGCTTGAGCAGAGATGGTGCTTGTGAAGATGTTGATGGAGATTGACCCCCTCCCGATGAGGGGATCGATGGTGATGACGATGGTGACGATTTCCCCCTCCTGGAGGGATGTTTCCCCGGCTGAACAGCTCCGCCGGAGCCCTTGATTGGTTCCGCCTCGTGGCGGCGGTGTTTCGTCCCGAAAGCTTGCTTATGATTTTTTTTCAGGGTAAAAGACTTCATATAGCAGAATATGGGCACCGGAGGCCTGCCAGGGGGCCCATGAGGCAGGGGGTAGGGCTTGTCCCCCACCCTCGTGGATGGTGGGTGGCCCCCCTCTGGTATTTTCTTCGCTCAATATTTTTATTAATTCAAAAAATAACTTCCGTGGAGTTTCAGGACTTTTGGAGTTGTGCAGAATAGGTCTCTAATATTTGCTCGTTTTCCAGCCCAGAATTCCAGCTGCCGGCATTCTCCCTCTTCGTGTAAACCTTGTAAAATAAGAGATAAAAGGCATAATTATTGTGACATAACGATAAATAATAGCCCATAATGCAATAAGTGTCAATATCAAAGCATGATGCAAAATGGACGTATTAATCGCCGGCGAGTTCACTTGAGAGCGGATGTCCCGCAGCCAAAAAATTTATCAGGGCGCTGATAATATCCCCAAATGCAGAGAGTATTGTACCTGGAATAACCAGTAAAATTGGTGTATACAACATAACAAGAAAGAACAGAAACATAAGTCTGAGAAAGTAAGTATGCATTTGAATGAAATTTGCCATGTGAGAGTGGAGATAATGGCCAACAACTAGGATTGGAACTTGCAATGGCCGAATTATCATCAAATAGCTTTAAGAAATTGCCAGCCTACTATTCATCATGAAGTTGCCATGCATGGCTTTAAAAAATCAATTAGGTATTAAATGGAATTGCTAGGGGCCAGGCACATTTGACATGAACATAATGACACAAGACTTCCAATGAGGGGGAAACCACATGGCAATTTCAGGAAAAAAATAACTTGTCATGCTCCTCTTTATAAAATACAAGAAAAATAAAAACTTGACATTGGTATTTATCAAGAAGGTACACATTTGCCTTTGTTTGACTATGCACAATAGGCTAAACCCCATAGCAATTTTTATTAATTAATTAAATAAAGCAGCACAAAAAGTCTAAAAAGGCTTGAGCTGAGCCAGAGAAAGAAAGAAAAAACAAAAAAGAAAGGATACACCTAAAAAGAAAACAAAACAAAAAAAAACATCAATTGTGCAAACCAAGCATTGAACACATCAAATTTCCTCTTAATCCTATGTTTGAAGAGAGTGAGCTCACAGAGATAAGTATCTCTTGGTAGTCCATAAAGACCAAGAAGCCAGGATGATGACTTCCATGGAAAATGTCACCTGAAATTTTTGCTTCACATCTGCAATCGCTTCAAGGACAAACATGTTATGAGATCTAGTACGGCAAACATAATCCCAACACTAGTCAACAAAGGGGCAGGTCCAAAACAGATGTTGTAGTGTCTCCTCTTACATACAAGAAAGTGTGGCACAATTATATGAATCCAGGTGAAAAGTTTTCCTTCAAAGCAAATTCCCAGTATTTAATCTATCATGCAGGAGCATCCAAAATAAAACCTTATGTTTGGACTGACAGGAGCACTTTCAAATCCATTTAAATTAAGGAGGTACTACTTGCAAAGCAACATCACTCTATATGCTTGGGAAACATAAAACACCCCACTACCCCAAATATAGCTCCACATATATGTGTTCTCCCTGAGCTCAAAATTTCAGAGTGGTCACACAAGTCTTCCATTTGAGTAAATTCACTAAAAACTTGAGTAGAAAGTGGTAAGTGAAAAAGATCTTCCATATACTCATGCTGAAGCACCTTATGGTCTATGAGCCATTGATCATTGGCAAAAGAAAATAGATGAGGGAAAATAACTTGAAGACACCTAGTATGCCAAGGGTCAGACCAAAAGAACACACTCCTTCCATTCACCACATGACACCTGGCAAGGGATTTAAAGTTATCAACCAGGACCAAATTTGCCTTCCACCAAAAAGATCCTTCCACATGAGTTCCAGGGAGCCTTCCATTACTGTATAGGATTCCCAAATTTAGTTGACCCAGGGGATATCAGCTCTGTTATAGAATTTATGCAAATTATTCATGAGCAAAGCTTTATTCCGTACAAACATGTCTAGCACACCTAAGCCCTCTGATCCTTTGGTCTATAAATCGTTTTCCAAGCCACCATGACAGGTCTATGGTCTTCTAGGTCAGGGCCTCTCCAAAGACAATGCCTCAGATATTTGATAACCTAATGTTTAATTGTCACATGAACATCAATGTAGCCCACGATAAATATTGTGAATGAAGCAAGAACTGATTTTACCAAGAGCAATCTTCCAGCCATAGCCATGAAAGAAGCAATGCCCACTAGTTTCTTGGCCACTCTATTCACCAGAGGGAGGCACTGCTCAACAGTAGGCTTGGTCAGTCCAAGGGGCAGCCCCAGGTAAGTAAGAGGAAACTGCCTCTTCTGCAGTTTAGGATATTGATGAACAATTCCACTCTTTCTTCAGCAATATTAATAGGAATGAGATTTGACTTATTGTAGTTAACTTTGAGCCCAATTGCAGAAGCAAAAGTATTCAAAAGAGCTTTAAGGCAAAAAAAGTTGTCTAGCATCATCCTTCATTAGAACCAAGGTGTCATCAGCATATTGCACGATAGGGAAATTAGGACATGACTGTACAAGCAAAGCTGGAGTAATGAGCCCCTGAGTCATGGCCTTATTAAGGAAGGACTGAAGCATGTCAGTAGCTAATTAATACAAACAACATAGGAGAAAGAGGGTATCCCTGTCTCACACTACTTCTGCAGTTAAACCTTTTCCCAGGCACCCCATTAAGCATCACAAAGGAAGAAACATAACTTAACTATGCATGTATCCAGCCAATCCATTTCTGGCCAAAACCTTTTGCCCTTAGGATTTCTAAAATGGTCTAGTGCTAAATCGTGTCAAAGGCCTTCTCAAAATCAGACCTAAGAACCACCACTTCCTCCCCTGAGGTTTTACATTGATGAAGGTACTCAAAAGCCCACCCAAGACAATCATGAATGGCCCTTTCTTTGAGGAAACCGAGGACAACAGATGATGAAGATGGAATTGCCATTACATAGTATAGGCAATTGTTGAGGGGACAAAAAACATTGTAGATGCAAATAGTGGAAAAAAAATTAAAGCACCACCAACATAAAGTCAATCATATGTTGTCGCGGTCACTTTTCCATGATCCCAACAACTACATGCGTTGGGGTAGAAATCTTTATAAAAAGTAGACTAACTGCTGGAAATGAACATACAAGCGCTGCTGGTTCAACACTTATTATCACATATGGCTTTTTAGTAAAACCAATGCATCATCAACCATTATTACTCAAGGCATGTTCAGAATGATAGCGGAACATAACAAACAGAACCAAAATGGGATGAGTAAGAAGCATTTTTTTACTTTGGTGGTAAATATGCACATTACATTTGTATAATGGCACCTATGACTGTAGTAAACGTATCTAATTAAGATACTAATCGACAAAAAATAGAGAATCTATGATAATCCTTTATTCAAATAGAGTATCACACATGAGTTCTGCTTATTCAAGTGTTGCACTCTTGGAGATTTTAGTAGACAAGGAATAAAAACTGCACTTGGCATACTTCAGGTTAGTAATGGGTTTATAAAGGGTTTAAACTGTGTATGAGAAAAGCAACACCTGACGAAGGGTTTAACCTCCTATACACAACGATGGCCCTTATGAAGACTAAATCAGTGTCCAAAAAGGCATATAGATATGCATGTTCATCAAGCATGCTATACATTTTACCTAGCAGGGATGCAGAATCGACGCTAAGCAAGCATGGAGATTGGTGACTAACCCAGATTCCTTATGCGCCAAGGTGATGAAGGCAAAATATTACCCCCCAGGGGCATATTCTTGATATTGCTTTTCATCAATCGGCGTCGCTCACTTGGCAGGGTATCTTACATGGATTGGATCTGCTTAAAGCTGGAGTTATTTGGAGAGTGTGTGATGGAGCTAATATTAATATTTAGAGAGATAATTGGCTCCCAAGAGCCTCAGGCCTTGAAGTTATTGCAAAGAAGAATAGGACCAGGATCAAATGGGTATCTAACCTGATTTTAAGTGGACCGAGGAGATGGATTGAGAATTTGTGGAGCGGAAGATGAAAGCACTTTTCATGCGCTAGTCATGTGCCCTAAGGCTTATGCGATGTGCATGGCCATGAGGGATATTTGGGTTTTTGCCGCGGAGGATGCTTTTAAGTACACCCGGCCTGCTGGTTTCTTATTCTTTTGGATCAATTAAGTCCTACTATGCATGAACAAATTATATTCATATTCTGGAGAGCCCGACATTTGAGAAATGTCCTGGTTTTTGGTAAGGGGATAGAATCTATGTCAGCCTCGACAAGCTTTGTACAAAATTATTGGTCATCCTTCGTCACCTATCATTCTTATCCAGAGGTGGACTCAAAAAATAAAGGTAAAAGTTTGATGTCTGGTTTAATACTACTCCTAAGCCTTTGGAAGATCAGGCGATATGGCAACCCCCTCCTTCGAATTGCATAAAGATCAATGTCGATGCAAGTTCTATGGGAAGCATTAGTGCGGCGAGTGTGGGTGTGGTGGCCAGGGACTCATCTAGGAGGGTCATCATCTCCTCTTGGGATTTCTTGGGCTTTGTAAAAGCGTGGAGGAGGTGGAGCTTCGGGCTTGTGTTGCCGGTCTTTGTATAGGTATCACTCTCCAAAATCCTACTCCCTCCGTCCCAAAATAAGTGTCTTGAGCTAGTACAAAGTTGAGACACTTATTTTGGGACGGAGGGAGTATAATTTTAGCTCGTTTGTAGTTGTGACCCTTGCAAATGAAAATTTTGACAGGTTACCAGTGATGGATTTGAAGAAGGAAGCGATGAGAATCTCCAAGCTTATATCTAATCTTAAGATTTTTAGATCAAGGGTTCAACCAATGTGGTGGCCCATATGATTGCTATGTTTAGTTTATGATAGATCGGATGGTATTCCAGTAAACAATGTTCCGCCCTGCGTGGCGAATTTTGTAATGAACGATTGTGATAACTCAGTTGGTTAATTAATATATGAGCTGGTTTTCAAAAAAATAAATGAAGAAAATCGACGCTTGCTTGAATTCGCTATCGCAGCCATGAATTCGCCTAAACTGTAGGAAACGGAACACATGTTTTTCTCAGACACAGTGCACTGAAGAAACAAAAATATGCAGGCTGAACCGATTAAAGTGAGGTACTACAGTACTAAATATGGCTATTGTTGGCAAGCACGCAGAATTTGACCAGTACAGCTTTTCCCTTGGGAAATCGGCCCAGTACATGATCACTGCAGTTTGGCAAGCATGCATGCAGACGGTAGGATTGAGTGGTGGAGATGGAGGGCTGGGCGGCAAGCCCGGCCGCGAGAAGGACGAGCCACGCCTCCTCTCTCCGCTTGTTCCTCTCCGCCAACCATTTGCCAGTACAATCCTGTCCACCTCTCATTCTTCCGTCATTTCTCTCTCTCCCTTGTATAATCAATCAAGGAGTGGTCTGCTAGGTGACCGAGGCAGCTGGCAGTCCGGCGAAGGCGATGGCCGCATTGTTCACGACGAAGCTAGGGCGTCAGGCGTCCGGGTACCTGCAGGACAAGTACAAGCAGGCGAGGCTGGCCCTCGGCGACGTCACGCCGGCAGAGCTGTAAGTTTATTCATTCGCATTGCATCTGCATCTATAACTCAACTCATGGTGAATGCATGGATTCGGCCGTAGGGCTGTGCAGGAGGCGACCAACGACGACGCGTGCGTCCCGGACGCCAAGACGCTGGCGTCCATCGCGGAGGCGGCCTTCGACATCGACGACTACTGGCGGATCGCCAACGTGCTCCACCGCCGCCTCGGCTGCGTCCACGACTGGAAGGAGTGGCGGCCCGTGTACAAGGCGCTCGTCGTCCTCGAGTTCCTCCTCACCCACGGCCCCGAGGAGCTCCCCGGGGACTTCCTCCCGGACATGCAGGCCCTGCGCGACCTCCGCGGCTTCACCTACACCGACGACAAGGGCTTCGACTGGGGCGCCTCCATGCAGCGCCGCGCCGACAGCGTCGTCGGCCTCCTCACCGACGCCGACCGCCTCAAGGACGCGCGCCAGAGGGTCCGCTTCCTGTCCTTCTCCCACGACGGCGGCGCCGGCAGCCCGACCTCCTCCGTCGCCTCCTCGGGCTCCTCCCGGGCATCCCGCGGCACCTGGTCCTTCGCCTCCTCCTCGCCGCACTACTCCGATAGCCCCACCTTCGTCTGCCTCTGCGGCCCCAACGTCGACTACCGCCATGACAAGAAGTTCGACGCCTACACCGCCGACGACAAGCGTGATCTCGTCGACGACCAGGAGGTCGACGACTACCCGACTCCGCACAGCCAAGGAAGCTGGCTCGAGGAATCCACCCCATTGTCCGGCTCCCCGGTCAGCTGCGGCAGCGCCAGAAGCGCCGGCGGTGGCAGGAGGGCGTCCGGATTCAATAGCTTGTCTCAGCCTGAGAGAAGGAACAGCAGCAAGAAGCTCCAGCGCCAGCTTTCCTTGCACTATTAATTTTAGTTGCCTAATTCATTCATCATCCATCCATCATTTTGCTGCTGCAAGGTTCTGCTTACTAGATTCCACCTTATGCGCTAGCTGTTGGCGCAAGTACCTCAATCACCTCAAAATTTAGTAGATTTGTAATATCGTTTTCATTAGCCATTAGTCTCTATGTTGAAAGAGTCTGTTGAAGAAATAGCTAGCTAGGCCTACAACTTTTCCCATGTCTTTTTGTTTGATATCTTGATGTTTTTTTTTTTTGGAAGTATTTGATGTCTTGATGTTGGAACCTTAATTATTTTGAGATTTGAAGGATGGCATTTGCTGACATGGTTTTTCTAACAACAGACACATCTTGAATTGAAATAAATATAATCTAGTAGGGATGAAATGTAGTAGCTTCGATCATTTAATTCACAAGAGAACTACTCCGCATTTCATAACATTTCAGGTAGGGGTGGCTAGATATTTATTTTTTTAGAACGAAGGCTTAAGGAGAGCCCGGCTTTGAATTAACAAAGCCATCAACCGGCCAGGATTACATGATCACCAACTAACAAGGAAAGCAAGAAGAAAAACAAGCACTACTGGAATCTGGCACTTTGCCATCTGCCATGGCAGATGGCAAAGACATGGTCGACGGATGGCAAAGGCTTTGCCATCTGAGGTCGTCCGAAAACCTGCCGGTAAAGGCTTCTTTGCCATCTGCTGGCTGATGGCAAAGAGCCTGTGGCTTTGCCATCTGCTGGTAGATGGCAAAGCCTCTTAACGAGGTTAGCCCTGTTAGAAGGCTAACGGCATACTTTGCCATCTGCTGGCAGATGGCAAAGACCCTGCAGCCTTTGCCATCTGCTGGCAGATGGCAAAGAGCCCAAATTAGCCAGCCCAAATGGTACAGGTAGATGACACGTGGCCTCTTTGCCATCTGCCAGCTGATGGCAAAGCTCTTTGCCATCTGCCAGCAGATGGCAAAGTGACTATATTGCCTCATTTAATTCTGTTTTTTCTTATATCAATTCATTTTCACAGAAATCAAACACAAATATATTTATATGACCAATATAGCATATTCAACACATATTACCAATAGTCATGAACACATATGTATCCAACACATGTTACCAATAGTAGCAAATTCCATCCGTACATATACATAGTTTCATCAATATTACACAGTTTCATCCATAGGTAGCAAGTTTCACAAGGTCAAAACAAAAACTAAATACAAGCACTCCATCAACCCAAGCTTCCGTGATCAATTAAGCAAATCTGTAAAATAGGAAAGAAGAAAGTTAGAAGAAGAAGACTAGAAGAAAAAGATTATTATGATGCAACTAAAATGTGAAGATTATTATGATGCAACTTATATCTGTAAAATAGGTCATTTTGGAGCTAAGTATGGTTATTATGTCATTTTTGAGCTAGCTAAGCATACTAAGTCATTTTGGTGTAAAACATGCTAAGGTCATTCTAGAGCTAAGTAAGTTTATTATGTCATTTTGGAGCTAGCTAAGCATGTGAAGTCATTTAGGAGCTAAAATATGTCATTTCTTAAGCATATTATGTCATTTTAGAGTTAGCTAAGCATATTAAGTCATTTTGGAGGAAAAGATGCTAAGTATAGGTCATTTTAGAGCTATCCTAGGTTAAATAGGTCATTTTTAAGCTAGCTAAGCATATTAAGTCATTTTGGAGGAAAAAATGCTAAGTATGGGTCATTTTAGAGCTATCCTAGGTTAAATATGTCATTTTGGAGCTAATTAAGCTTATTGTGTTATTTTGGAGCTAGCTAAGCATGTGAAGTCATTTAGGAGCTAAACTATGTCATTTCTTAAGCATATTATGTCATTTTAGAGCTAGTTAAGAATATTAACTAATTTTGGAGGAAAAGATTCTAAGTATAGGTCATTTTGAAGCTAACTAAGCATATTAAGTCATTTTGGAGGAAAAAATGCTAAGTATAGGTCATTTTAGAGCTAGCCTAGGTTAAATAGGTCATTTTGGAGCTAATTAAGCTTATTATGTAATGTTTGAGCTAGCTAAGCATATTAAGTCATTTTGGAGGAAAAAATGCTAAGTATAGGTCATTTTCGAGCTAGCCTAGGTTGAATAGGTCATTTTGAAGCTAAGTAAGGTTATTATGTCATTTTGGAGCTAGCTAAGCATATGAAGTCATTTAGGACCTAAAATATGTCATTTCTTAAGCATATTATATCATTTTAGAGCTAGCTAAGCATATTAAGTCATTTTGGAGGAAAAGATGCCAAGTATAGGTCATTTTAGAGCTATCCTAGGTTAAATATGGCATTTTTAAGCTAGCTAAGCATATTAAGTCATTTTGGAGGAAAAATGCTAAGTATAGGTCATTGTAGAGCTATCCTAGGTTAAATATGTCATTTTGGAGCTAATTAAGCTTATTATGTCATTTTTGAGCTAGCTAAGCATATTGAGTCATTTTGGAGGAAAAAATGCTAAGTATATGATTATGTCGCTAGTATCCATATGGCAGAGAACCCGGGCCGACATGACTAGTCATAGAACCAAGGTGGCACAAACGTACAGGGACAGGCATACATGACCCAGCAATGCACGTGTCGGTCATCAGCGAGTGCAACCAAGTCGTAGCAAGCTACAAGGACTTCGGTGATACACCGCGTGACATTTCCCCGTAGGGACAGACACAGGAGCAAAGAAGGACACATGCCGGTCAATCCATGTGTTCCGGAGCAGTAGCGAACTACTATGGCTCAGTGGAAGCACTAGGAGGCATTTCCCTGTATGGAAGGCTACCAAAGGCACACGACTAGGTGTCGAATCCCACACATACAATGCATTTCAAATATACACACATTATGCACGATATGTGTAGATACAACATGGCATCACAACAAAACTGCAAAACACTTGGGAAACTTACCGTCATCACAGAGGTGTAGGTGTAGGTGTAGGTGTAGGACCGGTCACGCCAGTGGCAGACGGAGAAGGATCGGTCGATGCTTGTCGGGAGTTACGCTGCACCAAAGATTATTTCCAATGTATCGTTAGCATGATGCAACTCAAATGTGAAGACTAGTAACTAATGACCGTTCAAATGAAACTCACCGTGCCCGCCGGAGCAATGACTGGCATCGGCGGAGGGGTCTGGCCGTTCTTCTCGCACATGGACTGCACATTTGGTTTTGACGAGTCAGTCATATTAGTTACTAATGAAAGGAACATTGCGTGCATGATTTAGCTAATATGCAGAAGAAACTTACCATGAAGAGCTCGTACATGGCCCGGTTAGCCGAGTCATTCCGGTTCCTCTCCTCCTCCAACAGCCTAGCCGTCCTCTCCTCATTCTCCCTGTCCCTCTCCGCCGCCTGCCGGTCCCTCTCCGCCGCCTGCCGGTCCCTCTCCTCAAAAGCAGCCTGGGTCTTCACTCTCTCTGCCTCAATAGCAGCCTGCAACACCACTCGTTAGCATTGTAATCATCGACGGCCGCAAACACAATGTAATGGAGGAAAGGCTACTGAGTCCGTATAACAAACCTGGAATTCGATTTCCACTGGTCGTAAACGAGGCGGTATCTCAGGATCAGAGCTAGTCTGGCGCTTCTTGATCTGCGGGAGAGTGCTACTACAACGTATCAGTCCATTACCAATGGCTAACGAGCCATGGGACCTCCCACCAGCAGATATCATCACCAGCTCTGGATCAAGAGGCCGGCTCGGGTTAAAGTCCGGCCCTTTCCTCGCCTTCCCCTGCTTAACGTACTGCACCATCTTCTGGTGGGAGGCCTCGTTGCTGAAGTTCTTTGCATTTTCGAGGTCAGACTCAGAGAATAACTTGGCCTTCTTGTACGGTGCAATATTGGACATGCCATAGAGGTCGAACAGCTCTGGCACTGGAGCCTTGTTGTGTCTTCACTAAAAGAGAGGAACAGAGTATTAGTTAAGGACTCAAGCTAGCACAAAGAATGAATTTGCATGAATCATGAAGCAAACCACACATACCCAGTTTTTCCTGTACCCATGTAGGTCGACGCTGCCTAGATGGTGTGGCACACCTTTCATTTTGAAACGCTTCTCCTTTGCTTTGTTGTGGGCGACGCGCCATTGGGGAGAGCACCACTCATCCACCAACACCTCCCAGCAGTCCATCTTGTCCGCACACCATCTTGGAGGCACCTAAGTTAAGCAAGAGAAATTTGAGCGCTACGCCTACGAATCAAATCAAGGAAACTAAGTACAAGGCCTTAAGAATAGGTAATTACCTTCATGTACTTCTCCTTACTCAGATACTTGTCCCGGCACTTCTCTTTTCTCCTCCTAATACCAGTCTGTGCGAAGTAGTCTCGAACAGCCTACGTCCGAGCCTCGTGCCGAAAGTTTCCAAGTAGGCGCCTGCACTCTACGTCGATAACCCGAGCCGCGGCCTCCTCCTGTCCCTCAGGACACCTGTAGAAGGTCTGCAATCAAACAAGAAAACACGGATTAGAAGGTCTGCAATCAAACAAGAAAACACATGTAGAAGGTATGCAATCAAAGAAGAAAATACAACGTAAATGGCAAAGGAGAAATTACCCAAAACGTGGCGATCACAATGTCGGCCACCGTGCCGCACTCGACATCGCCGACCCTATGCTCCGGCGGGGCCGGGGCAGCCAAGTAGTGCTCCCAGGTCATTCCTAGCTCTGGAACCCGGCCCTCACCGGGCAACGTGACCCACCCCGGGAAGCACTGGCGACAAATCACACCAAGGACAGTGTTGGGCCTGCGGACACCATCTTCGTGTGTCCAAGAACTGCAGTATGACAAGGCCAACACATTAGATATTCAATGAAACGTCAAGGCAAAAGGTTAAAAAAAGAGTAAATGCACTTAATTCTCCCCGTTAGGCGCAATCAACCACCTCTGGTCGGGGGTCGCCGGGGTGGGCGGGAGCTTTGTACGACCACGCTGGTAGAATTTGCGCCCCTCAACCCACTCACCCTCGCTATAGCTATCACTAGTAGAAAAGGGGGCAATGGTCCAGGCCGGTCCAGTCCATTAGTCCCGGTTCAATCCAGAACCGGGACCAATGGGAGCATTTGACCCGGTTCGTGAGCCCCGGGGGCCGGCCGGGCCACGTGGGCCATTGGTCCCGGTTCGTCTGGACCTTTTGGTCCCGGTTGGTGGGGCGAACCGGGACCAATGGGCCGCACTCCTGGCCCACCACAATTGGTCCCGGTTGGTGGCATGAACCGGGACCGAAGGCAAACCTTTAGTCCCGGTTCCTGCGACTAACCGGGACCAATGGTGGTGCCTATATATACCCCCCTCGCGCAAGAGCAGAGCACACTGCTCTGTTTTTTCTGGCCGAGGGGGAGAGGGCTTGGTGGTGCTCTAGCTCACCTCCTATGCACACAAGGTGTTCGATGGAATGCCCGAGTCACACTACTTAAGGTTTCTCCTCTCCAAGCTCAACCGCCAAGCTCCATTTTCCTCCATATTTGTCTAGGTTTAGCGGTCCGTCACGCCCCGTCCCCGTCTTCAACGTCGTCGATCACCAGCACCGATCTCATCGCCGGCACCACCGTGGTGAGCCTCTCGTTCTTATCTTCTTTCTGAAAGGAAAAATATTCTTATTTGTATGTTTAGATAGATATATACTTGTATAATTTTCTTACTTTTATTATTGCATCTTATATAGTGCAATGGTTTTGGTATCCGCCCCCGTCGGCCCTCATCCTGTCTATGATTCGGATGTGGTATATATTATCTTTTCATAACTATTGGTTCATTTATTGTTTATGACAATTATGCCGACCAACGTGACATAGATTTTATATATCTAGGAGGTTGTTGAACCGGAAATTCCAACCGACCCTATTGTCGAGAGGTTAAATTTAGTTGAAGAAGAAAACAATTTGTTATAGGAAAAAATTAGAAAAATTGAGGAGGAGAAGATGATATTGGAGTTGCATGTTGCGGATGTCGTCGATGATCACAAGATCAAGATGGATGCAATGCGCTTGAAGATTAGAAAGATTAGAAAATATGCCATTCATACCGAGGCTTGGTATCATTATGTCGTTGGATCAGTTGTTACATTGGTTGCGATTATGATCGCATTTGTTTTCGCATTGAAATGTTTTACATAGTTTCAGTGTATGGTTTAATTAATTTAGATGCTCTGCAGAGCTTTATGTTGTTAGATGAGAACTATGTATGTACTTTGGTTTTAATGTGATGATGAACTTCTATTAATTTGGTCACTTAATTATCTATTCATGATGTTCTGTAATGATTTTTGACACACTTAATTATATATAATGCACACAGATGAACCGGCAATGGATGTACGGTTCAAGACACACCTCCAAGTACATTAAGGGCGTGCATAATTTTCTCGAAGTGGCTGAGGCAAACAAGCAGAATGGTTTTATGTGTTGTCCATGCCCTATATGTGGGAATACGAAGTCTTACTCTGACCGGAAAATCCTCCACACCCACCTGCTTTATAAGGGTTTCATGCCACACTATAATGTTTGGACGAGGCACGGAGAAATAGGGGTTATGATGGAAGACGGTGAAGAAGAAGAGTACGATGACAACTATGTGCCCCCTGAATACGGTGATGCTCCAGAAGATCAAGAGGAACCAGACAATGTGCACGATCATGCTGCAACGGGCGAAGCTGCTGAAGATCAAGAGGAACCAGACGATGTGCCCGATGATGATGATCTCCGCCGGGTCATTGTCGATGCAAGGACGCAATGCGAAAGTCAAAAGGAGAAGCTGAAGTTCGATCGCATGCTAGAGGACCACAAAAAAGGGTTGTACCCCAATTGCGAAGATGGCAACACAAAGCTCGGTACCGTACTGGAATTGCTGCAGTGGAAGGCAGAGAATGCTGTGCCTGACAAAGGATTTGAGAAGCTACTTAAAATATTGAAGAAGAAGCTTCCAAAGGATAACAAATTTCCCGACAGTACATACGCAGCAAAGAAGGTCGTATGCCCTCTAGGATTGGAGGTGCAGAAGATACATGCATGCCCTAATGACTGCATCCTCTACCGCGGTGCGTACAAGGATCTGAACGCATGCCCGGTATGCGGTGCATTACGGTATAAGATCAGACGAGATGACCCTGGTGATGTTGACGGCGAGCCCCCCAGGAAGAGGGTTCCTGCGAAGGTGATGTGGTATGCTCCTATAATACCACGGTTGAAACGTCTGTTCAGAAACGGAGAGCATGCCAAGTTGATGCGATGGCACAGTGAGGACCGTAAGAAAGACGGGAAGTTGAGAGCACCCGCTGACGGGTCGTAGTGGAGAAAAATCGAGAGAAAGTACTGGGATGAGTTTGCAAGTGAGCCAAGGAACGTATGGTTTGCTTTAAGCGCGGATGGCATTAATCCTTTCGGGGAGCAGAGCAGCAATCACAGCACCTGGCCCGTGACTCTATGTATGTATAACCTTCCTCCTTGGATGTGCATGAAGCGGAAGTTCATTATGATGCCAGTTCTCATCCAAGGCCCTAAGCAACCCGGCAATGACATTGATGTGTACCTAAGGCCATTAGTTGAAGAACTTTTACAGCTGTGGAATGGAAACGGTGTACGTACGTGGGATGAGCACAAACAGGAGGAATTTAACCTAAAGGCGTTGCTGTTCGTGACCATCAACGATTGGCCCGCTCTCAGTAACCTTTCAGGACAGACAAACAAGGGATACCACGCATGCACGCACTGTTTACTTGACACCGATAGTATATACCTGGCAAGCTGCAGGAAGAATGTGTACCTGGGCCAGCGTCAATTTCTTCCGACCAACCATCAATGTCGAAAGAAAGGCAAGCATTTCAAAGGCGAAGCAGATCACCGGAAGAAGCCCGCCATGCGTACCGATGATCACGTACTTGCTATGGTCAATGATTTACACGTAATCTTTGGAAAGGGTCCCGGCGGACTAGCTGTTCCGAGTGACGCTGGGGGACACGCACCCATGTGGAAGAAGAAATCTATATTTTGGGACCTACCCTACTGGAAAGAACTAGAGGTCCGCTCTTCGATCGACATGATGCACGTGACGAAGAACCTTTGCGTGAACCTGCTAGGCTTCTTGGGCGTGTATGGGAAGACAAAAGATACAGCTGAGGCACAGGAGGACCTGCAATGTTTGCACGAAAAAGACGGCATGCCTCCAAAGAAGTATGAAGGTCCTGCCAGCTATGCTCTTACCAAAGAAGAGAAGGAAATCTTCTTTGAATGCCTGCTTAGTATGAAGGTCCCGACTGGCTTCTCGTCGAATATAAAAGGAATAATAAATATGGCAGAGAAAAAGTTTCAGAACCTAAAGTCTCATGACTGCCACGTGATTATGACGCAACTACTTCCGGTTGCATTGAGGGGGCTTCTACCGGAAAACGTCCGATTAGCCATTGTGAAGCTATGTGCATTCCTCAATGCAATATCTCAGAAGGTGATCGATCCAGAAATCATACCAAGGCTAAGGAGTGATGTGGTGCAATGTCTTGTCAGTTTCGAGCTGGTGTTCCCACCATCCTTCTTCAATATCATGACGCACGTCCTAGTTCATCTAGTTGACGAGATTGTCATTCTGGGCCCCGTATTTCTACACAATATGTACCCCTTTGAGAGGTTCATGGGAGTCCTAAAGAAATATGTCCGTAACCGCGCTAGGCCAGAAGGAAGCATCTCCATGGGCCATCAAGCAGAGGATGTCATCGGGTTTTGTGTTGACTTTATTCCTGGCCTTAAGAAGATAGGTCTCCCTAAATCGCGGTATGAGGGGAGACTGACTGGAAAAGGCACGCTTGGAAAGGACTCAATAGTATGCAGGGACGGATATTCTTGGTCTCAAGCCCATTACACAGTTCTACAGAACTCTACCTTGGTGACCCCGTATGTCGATGAACACAAGAACAGTCTGCGCTTCAAACACCCGGAGCAGTGCGACGAATGGATTACATGTGAACACATCAGGACTTTCAGCAGTTGGTTGGAAGCACGTATCAGAGGTGACAACACTGTTTGTGATGAGCTTTACTTGTTATCCAGGGGACCATCTTTGACTGTATTGATTTGGAAAGGATACGAGATAAATGGGAATACATTTTACACGATTGACCAAGATCAAAAGAGCACCAACCAAAACAGCGGTGTCCGCTTTGATGCAACAACCGAGAGGGGAAAGGACACATATTATGGTTACATAGTGGACATATGGGAACTTGACTACGGACATGATTTTAAGGTCCCTTTGTTTAAGTGCAAATGGGTCAATCTGTCAGGAGGCAGGGTACAGGTAGACTCACAGTACGGAATGACAACAGTGGATCTGAAAAATCTTGGGTACACTGACGAACCGTTCGTCCTAGCCAATGATGTGGCACAGGTTATCTATGTGAAGGACATGTCCAGCAGACTGAGAAAGAGAAAAGATAAGGAAGCAAATACATCATACGATGAGCCAAAGCGCCACATAGTTCTTTCAGGAAAAAGGGACATCGTGGGAGTGGAGGACAAGACAGACATGTCTGAAGATTATGAAAAGTTTCATGAAATTCCTCCCTTTAAAGTCAAGGCTGACCCCAGCATCCTGATAAACTATGAAGATTATCCATGGTTACGGCGCAATAAGCAAATGACACAAGCGAAGAAAAAGTGAAGACTTTCTCCCGCAACTATTATGATGATACCATGCCAACTTTGTAACTGACGAGTATGATACCATTGTTCGTTTTGTACATGCACATGCTATGTGTGGGTCAATTTATGATACCATGCCAACTTTCAACTTTTTCAGAGTTCATTTGAAATGCTTTAATGTCTTATGGTTCGGCCCTCGTAATAATTAAAAATAGCAACAATAAGTATTTTCTTGTAAGTAGAAACAAAATAAAATAAATAAAGCAAGAAAGAAAACAAAAAAACAAAAAAAGTGGAAATTTATAATTTTCCTAAAACTAAAAGCAAGAAGAATTAAAAAATAAAGCAAAAAACAAAAGAAAATAAATAATGCAGAAAACAAAACAAAAAAACAACAATAAGTATTTTGTTGTAAGTAGAAACAAAATAAAATAAATAAAGCAAGAAAGAAAACAAAAAAAAGTGTTTTCAAATTTGAAAAGTAATGGCACTAACAGAAAGTTTATAATTTTCCTAAAACTAAAAGCAAAAAGAATTAAAAAATAAAGCAAAAAACAAAAGAAAATAAATAATGCAGAAAACAAAACAAAAAAATGGAAAAAAATAAAAATAACAACAATAAGTAAAGAAAACAAAAAAAACAAAAAAAAAGTGCCCCCTACTGGGCCCCCACGGCCTGAATACGACTTGAATCCCTACTTTGGGACAGGGTTCAGGCCCGCAGAAGGCCCAGAAGGCCCATCGGGCAAAGCAATAGCAAGTAGGCCCATAAGCCTGCAGTAGAGAGGAGTTCAAGAGGGGTGCAGCAGTGGGGCTTATAAACCACTGCGCTCCCCTCTCAACTAGCGAGGTGGGACTAAACTTTGGCCCCGATGCGGGCAACACAGGGGCCTTTGGTCCCAGTTGGTGGCACCAACCGGGACTAAAGGGGGGGGCATTGGTCCCGGTTGGTGCCATCAACCGGGACTAAAGGCCGCAGCTTCCCGCCCTGCCGAAAAAGAGGCCTTTGGTCCCGGTTGGTGGCACCAACCGGGACTAAAGGGGGCATTAGTCCCGGTTGGAGCCACCAACCGGGACCAATGCTCCTTGTGTATAAGTAGCACTTCGCAGTTTTGCAGAGTTCATCGCCACCAGTTGCCCCCCGACGACGCCAAGCACATCGACGCCGCCAGGCTTCCCCGACACCGCCCGCCGTCCCCGCCGTCGCCGTCGCCCGCGCCCGTCATCGTCGCCGGCCTCCCCGAGCCCGCGCCGTCCTCCCCGAGCCCGCGCCCGCCGTCGTCGCCGCCAGGCTCCCCCGTTGCCGCCGCCCGCCCCCGCGCCCCGCGCCCCGAGCCCCTGCCCCGTCGCCGTCGCCCGCCCCCGCGCACCGCCACCGCTGTGAGCCGCCGCGCCGCACCGGCTCTATTTTTTTTTCATTTTTATTAGTTTAATTTTTTTTGTTCAATGTATATATATGTGTGTATGTATGTGGCTATATATATATATATGCGGCTCTGTTTTTTTTTCATTTTTATTAGTTTAGTTTTTTTTCTCATATATATATATATATATAATGTATATGTGTATGTATGTGGCTATGTGTATGTAATGTTCAAAAATTGTTCAGATTATGTTTTTGTTGATATATGTATTTATTGTTCATATGTGTATTAATGTTTTCATATATGCAAAAGATAGATTTTTAGAAAAGTTAGGTTTTTTTTTCTGTTCATAGATTTTTTTTGTTGATATTAATTATTGTAGAATATGCAAATGTTTGTATATTCATATGAACAATGCATTAGGCAAAACCTTTGTTTTTTTTTCGAAATTTTCTATTTGAACATTTTTTTTTAAACAAGCAATACTAAAAGAATGAGAGGAAAAAGGAAAATAAGAAGAGGAAGAAAGGAGAAAAAGAGGAGAGGAAGAAGAGGAGAAATAAATAAGAAGAGGAAAAAAGAAGAAAAAGAAGAGGAGAAGAAGAAAGGAACAGAGGAGAAAGAAGAAATTCTATTTTTTCTTCTTCTCCTCTATTCCTTTCTTCTTCTCCTCTTTTTTTTCTTTTTTTACTTCTTCTTCTTCTTCCTTCTTCCTTCTTCCTCTTTTCTTCCTTTTCCTTAATTATTTTCCTTTCTCGAGGGAGAAGAAGAAAAAGAAGAGGAGAAGAAGAAAGAAAGGAAAGGAGAAAGAAGAAACTTCAACACGAGGGGGTGGTACCGATACCCCCTCCCCGATAACATTAGTTTCCCATGTATATGTATGTCGCGTCGTTGTCGATATAACCCCCTCTAGATACAACTGCAACACCCCCCTCGGCCCTCTCGCTCTACCAAAACTCTCGAGGACACCCAAACCCTAGAGAGAAAACGATGTTGCAGGTCTCCTACGTACCCCCTCCCGCCGCGCCCCTACCCGACAAATTAACTCTCTCGAGGCCACCCAAATTTATCAAGTTAAAAGAGCGTTATCGTCGAGGCCACCCCAAACCCTTGAAGCTTTGTGTGGAGGCGACCCCAAACCCTAGAGAAGCAGTGTCGAGGCCACTAACATGATTCCTTATTGTGATTAGCTAGCTAGTTCTACATTTGCCACTATGTACCATGTTTGAATAATAATTGACATGTTGTCAATATTTGCAGAAACTATGGAGCACTCCCGAGACGAAGAAACAGAAGCGATGTTGGGGGAAATAATCGCAAATGGAAGTGATGATGTTGCGTCATTTCTCATCGACACCGCTGGTCAGCTGGATGAAGAAGAGGGCTATGATTATGATGGCTTCGACCCATTAATGCCGGTACAAGAGGAGGACTATGTTCATGATGGCTCCGGTGACACAATGGAGGTACAAGACGAAGGAGACCGTGCTGACTGCTCCGGTCACCGAACCGAGTCCGGCCAGGTATATATATATCAGTTAAGCCCGTGCTGACAAGTTAATTGATGCATCCATTGTTTTGCTATATGTACACATATTAATTACTGTCATCTTTCTTCCTTATAATTTCTAGCCCTCCGGATCGAGCACAACTTCGGTAAGGATACGAGGCCCGAAGAAAAAGTTGAGCTCGGATGAAAAGTTTGAGATCATAGAAATCGCGCCCGACGGCGAACCGATTGAACCCATCCAGACAAAGAAGGCATTTTCTGCTCAGTGTGGGGTTCTTGTTAGGGATAGGATCCCGATCAGCATCCAGCAATGGTATAAGCCTGCTAAGGATGAAGACGCTGAGGTGTCTTATGTCAATGATATGCAGAAAGAAGATCTTTGGACTGAGCTGAAGGCAAATTTCACCCTACCGCCAGAGGAGGATCCGGAGAAGCCAGTTAAAGAGCAATTAATCAAGTCTTGTGCTCTTAATAAGATGGCAGGCCTAATGAGGAGGTGGAGGAAAGAGCTGAACCAGTTTGTCAAGAAAAAAGAGACATCAGAATTCATCGGAAAATATGAGAAGATCAAAGATCACTGGCCCGCATTTGTGGCCCACAAGACATCGGAAAAGAGTAAGAAGATGTCGGAGACAAACAAGAAAAATGCTGCGAAGAAGACGCTTCACCATCGCACGGGGTCAGGTGGCTACCTCAAAGCCCGGCCTAAGTGGTCCAAGGCTGAGCATGATCTGCTTGAAAAAGGGATCGAACTAGAGACAATGCGCTGGCCAGACCGTTGCCGGACTTGGTTCTTCGGGGATGGCGGAACCTTGGACCCTTTAACAGGGCAGTGTTAGTGGACGGACGAGCAACTGCAAACACCAGTCAAGAACCTTCGACACTATATCGATGCAGCGCAGCGAGGGACGTTCCTTCCAAACAGGGAGAAGGACGAGCTCACAATGGCCCTTGGGAATCCTGAGCACCCTGGACGGACACGAGGCACGCCAGGCTCCCTTCCGTGGAAGGTTGGTTTTCCGGACGCAGGGGGTTACAAAACCCATGAGAGGAGGAAGAAACTGGAGCAGGACCAAATGCAGGCGCTGCTTGGAAGGGTAATGGGGCTAGAGGATCGAGAAGAGGAACGAGAAGCAGCAGATCGCAACAAACGACAAGCCGAAGCTTCCCCCGAAGCTACCCCGCCATCTCATCGGAGAAGCAGCGTTGCTTCCACCGAGCTGCTTCAGCCGGAGCATGTCTTGACGGCTCCTGCCAGCTATCCCGTGGATGGTATCACGGAGTCTCAAAATTGCCACATTATGGCGCGATGCATGAATTTGAAGGTCAAGGCGGCTGTCGGTGTCAAAACCTGCGGATCTCGGGTAGGGGGTCCCGAACTGTGCGTCTAGGCGGATGGTAACACGAGACGAGGGACACAATGTTTTTACCCAGGTTCGGGCCCTCTCGATGGAGGTAAAACCCTACGTCATGCTTGATTAATATTGATGATATGGGTAGTACAAGAGTAGATCTACCATGAGATCAAGGAGGCTAAACCCTAGAAGCTAGCCTATGGTATGATTGTTGAGATGTGTGTTGTCCTACGGACTAAAGCCCTCCGGTTTATATAGACACCGGAGGAGGCTAGGGTTACACAGAGTCGGTTACAATGGTAGGAGATCTACATATCCGTATTGCCAAGCTTGCCTTCCACGCCAAGGAAAGTACCATCCGGACACGAGCCGGAGTCTTCAATCTTGTATCTTCGTAGTCTGGGAGTCCGGCGGATATTGATGGTCCGGCTATCCGGACACCCCCTAGTCCAGGACTCCCTCAGTAGCCCCCGAACCAGGCTTCAATGACGATAAGTCCAGCGCGTTTGTAGTCTTCGGCGTTGCAAGGCGGGTTCTCCCTTCGAATTCCATGTACCTACCGAATAGTGTCCGGCTTCATCTTGAATACTGTGTTCCTCGGCTTCTACGCCAAATAATGGCCCTCTTCCACGCGTCGCACGAATGCAAAAAGCCAGGGTGTCTTTTGCATTTCACCCCCTAATTGTGGGAGTCGTTCGCCTATAAAATAGGCAAGGATCCAAATCCAAACCGCACCGTCTTCCTCCCGCGTATACTCCATCGAAGCGCCTCTGACCTAGAAATCCATTCCACCATGGATCGTCAACGCGGCTCTTCTTCACGCGCTCCTAGCCCACCGCCAGGGAATTGGAGGAGGTGCTCTATTTCGCACAATGAGCTAGTGAAGCTCCAAACGGAGGGATACCTCCCTCTGGCCTTCATGGTCCCAGTCCGGGCCGGACTGGTTACGTATCAAGGTGGGAGGCAGGCGGAGGACACTCCAAGCCCCAATAAGGAGGAGCGAGTGTGCTTTGTCCCTATCTAATAATCAAGCTCGGATTTCCAATACATCCGTTCCTCCGCGGGCTCCTGAAGTTCTACGGACTCCAGCTCCACCACCTCACGCCCGCCTCTGTGTTGCATATCGCGGGCTACGTAGCTCTCTGTGAGCTATTTCTGGGCATCGAGCCCCATTCTGCATTGTGGAAGAGGCTGTTTTGCCTGGTACCCCGTTCTCACCAGGGGTCCATATATCAAGTGGGCGGCGCCGAAATTTGGCGCATCGCCAGGACCGGATACCTATCCGGTACTCCCAAGAAGGCATCCGAAGACTGGCCCTCGGAGTGGTTTTATATAGGAGACGCCCCGCTGCCAGATCCAGTCCAGATCGGCCTCCCGGAGTTTAGTGCTGCTCCCTTGAAGAAACGCCTCAGCTGGCGCCCGCGGAGCCCCCGATTGGAGGAAGACAAGAGCGTCCACTACTTGATGGGCCGGATAAGAATAATGGCTCATTCCGGCTTGACCATGATCGGAGTCACGGCGACATGCATCAAGCGAGGGGTACAGCCACTGCAGTACAGAGGCCACCCTATGTGGGATTTCAATGGGGAAGACGATGCTTCCCGGCACGGCCGCAAAGGGCCGGACTCGACCGAGGATCTGGTGAAGATCCTGTCCGGCCTGTACAAGGGGGAGAAGGAGGATTTCCTCCGAACGGTCCCTTTGAATGGGTTTTCCATGGTCAACCCCAGAGGATGGGTAAGTGAACACCTTGAAGGGCTCAACCCATGATTTCGAAGTTTAAGCTTCTTACATTATGTCTTCGGCGCAGGATCTACGCCGGACTGTGGAGGACATGGTGAGTCCTGCTCCGCAACCCGAGGACCCAGAAGGATCCCTGGGTCCGGCCTCCGAAGAGGACCCGGACATCGAGGTGGAGCTGATCGACATGGTGTATCACCAGCTCAGCATAGACAATGCTTTGGTCGCCATTACGGCAGACTACCCCGGACTAAGTCCAGCTTCCCAGGTGACCGCGACCGAAGTCCGGACACCGAAGTCCAGCTTCCCAGGTGACCGCGACAGAGGCAAGTCCGAACCAGCAGGAGGAAAAGGAGCGCAATGCGGACGGAAACGTCGCCGCAAAGGTATAGCTCATATTTGTATTTTTAGAGCGACGCTCCGAGGAAACGTCTGAGTGCTCATAATCTTTGTAGGAGAAAAAGCGCCCGCCGGACTGCGAGCGCAGGAATTGCCGATCCGACCAACATCGGCCAGGCTCCAGCGCCTAGCCTGGAGGGGGAGGCAAGCGCAAGACGCGAGCCGGATCCTTCCCCAACAGAGGATACTGACCGACTGTCCGCCACCAAGTCTGAGGTGGAGAGCGCCATGAACCATAGGCGCCGCCGGACAGTATTTCAAGAAGCATGCTTTTCCCCTAAGGCATTGGATGCCTTTAACGCAGGGGACGCGCATCTCCGTGCCGCTCAAAATGGTTTTACCAGAGCCACGGAGCAGTATGTGAAAGACACACGAGTAAGGGAATTTTAACGGTTGTATATACCAGTAGCCCCCGAGACTTAAAGTAGTTATGCTAACTGATTTAAGGATCATTGGAAATTTCAGGCACTTAACGAGAAGAACGCCCAGTTGTCTCGGGAGCTGCAAGATTGCAAGGCCCAACTTGAGGCCGCACTTGCTGCCGCAGGAGGAGACGGAAAGACCCCTCCTGGTAACACATTTTTATTAATAAATATAAGCGTTGTGCGGCGTGCGCGCGAGTCTAATAATGACGTTGCAGGTACCGCCGAACAAGATCCGGACAGGCAAGCATTGCTACGCCAGCTAAAGGCCGGCGAGAGTGTGCTGAATAGGGTTCAGTAGGAAAGGAACAAGCTCCAGGATGCCAACGCCAAGCTCGGAGAAGAGTTGAAAGGCGCTCAGGCCGAGCTGTCCGGCTCCGTTAAGGAGAATCAGCGGCTTCGTCGCGGCATTTATAGTGAGTGCTTGAGCGAACTCCTTTGAAAAGAAGAGTTCGACGAGGAAGTATTTTGACATGATGTGTCTTGTAGGTATACTCACAGGTCGTCCTGCTGAGGAGATGCCCATATCAATGGGTGATCAGCTACCCGAACTGTTGCAGCTAGTCGAACGAGTTCGGCAGGCAATGAGCGGCGTCGTGCAGGCTTTATGGCCAGCCCTCACCCTACCCGAGGGCCTCGGGGAGCTTGCGGAGAAGCTACAGGGAGTGCGGCAGCGCTTCCGTTTGTGGAAGATTTCAGCTTGCCGTCAAGGTGCCAGGGAGGCTTGGGCCATGGTGAAGATGCGGTACAAGAAGGCAGACCCCAACGATATGGCCGAAGTTGGACCGGTGGGGCCCGATGGGAAGGAGATCCCTGTGAGTTTAGTGTACAGCCAAGTAGAGTTGGCTGCTAAGTTTTCCCAACGGGACTGTAAATTAGACAGCCTGTTAGACGGGATTGAGGAGGAATACAATCAGTAATTTTGACAATGTATGTTATCCTTTAAATTGACATGTGAAACGCCTTCTAGACGGATTGTAGATCATTTGTCTTTGCCGACCTTTTCGCTTCGACCTCGGGACCCGAGAGTCCGGAGTGTGTCCGAGTACCTTTTTGGTTAAGAAACAACCGCGGTATGCATGGAGACCAGGCGTAGGGGTCATTAGTGCTTTATCAGACAAGTGCCCAACTAGTTATGTTATATTACATGGTTAGTAAGAAACATCTTCCAGGGAGAATAGTTCCGTTAAGGGTTCCTTTCGCTGGGGAGGCATGCCCTAAAGTGCATGTCCGGACTGCAAAGAAAGCAGTAAAACATCTGGGGGCAAATAGATAAATAGGTAAAAAGTCATCTTTTAAATCACCGACCGAATATTCCCTTAAGAACGCTAGCTTTCGGCTTCACCCAGTCTGAGGTACACATCCAGCTGACTCGGCAGTAACAATCGCAGAGGTGCTCCCTTTACCTCCTAGCCGAACAATCGGGAACGTAGGGGTAAGCACAGGAGCCAGGCAACCCAGCTTGGCCAAAACTTAAGTCATATCGATGCATATAATGGCGAGTAAAAGGTACATGTGGAAGCTTGACACATGTGTTGGGTATGAAACCCGTATAATTGAGCTTCTGTAAAAGAAGCCCCCAGGAATAATGAGTGCGGATAGCACATCATACGTATGCAAAAAATACAAAAGTAGGCCCAGAAGGGCTTTTAAGTGAAAAGGATAAAAAGAGAAACAAAAGACAGCCGAAGTATAAAAGTTTGGACAGGGGAAGGGGACGAACTCTTAGTCCGGCGCTAGGCGTAGAATCGTCGGAGGCGGGCTGCGTTCCATGGGTTCGGCTCGAGTCGGTTATCCGACGCGTTTCGTAGACGGTATGCTCCGCCGGTCAATACTTGATCGATAATGAAGGGGCCCTCCCATCTGGGCTTGAGCTTGTCCTTTTTCTTGTCCGGCAGGCGTAGAACTAGTTCACCAACGTTGTAAGTCTTGGCCCGTACTTCTCTGCTTTGATATCTTCGGGCCTGCTGCTGGTAGAATGCGGAACGAGCCTTCGCGACGTCACGTTCTTCCTCCAATGTGTCCAAGCTGTCCTGCCGATCAAGCTCGGCCTCTCTTTCCTCATACATGCGCACTCGAGGTGAGTCATGAATAATGTCGCAGGGCAAAACTGCCTCTGCGCCGTATACCATAAAAAATGGTGTGAATCCGGTACTACGGTTAGGCTTTGTCCGCAGCCCCCAGAGTACGGAGTCGAGCTCCTCGACCCATTGCGCATCGGATTTAGTGAGTGACCTCACTAGTCTGGGTTTAATGCCGCTCATTATTAGACCATTTGCTCTTTCCACTTGACCGTTGGTTTGAGGGTGATAGACTGACGCATAGTCGAGCTTGATGCCCATATTTTTGCACCATGACTTAACCTCGTCGGCTGTGAAGTTTGTGCCGTTGTCGGTGATGATGCTGTGGGGGACTCCGTAACGGTGTACCACCCCCGATATAAAGTCTATCACTGGTCCGGACTCTGCCGTTTTGACCGGTTTGGCCTCTATCCATTTGGTGAACTTATCCATCATGACCAATAGGTACTTTTTCTTGTGGGTTCCCCCTTTAAGGGGTCCAACCATGTCAAGCCCCCAGACCGCGAACGGCCAGGTAACGGGTATGGTTTTGAGGGCGGTGGGTGGCATATGGCTCTGATTAGCAAAGAGCTGACAACCAACGCATTGCTGGACCAAGTCTTGTGCGTCTGCCCGAGCCGTCGGCCAATAAAATCCTGTACGGAATGCCTTTCCTACAAGGGCCCGGGCTGCTGCGTGGTGTCCGCCTAGTCCGGCATGAATTTCAGCCAGGAGGTTTCGCCCTTCTGTCGCTCGTTCGACTACGAGGACTGCGCTTACAACTTGATGTGTTGCTGCGATGTATAACAACATTGGTTCGCCCAGAGTGGGCGCAGCCAGGACCGGATTTGTTGCCAGTATGGCCTTTATTTCTTCGAGTCCGGCAGTGGCAGCATCCGTCCACTCGAAGTGTTCGGTGCGCCTTAGGAGGCGATAGAGGGGCAACGCCTTCTCTCCTAAACGGGAGATAAAGCGGCTTAAGGCTGCCACGCATCCTGTTAATTTTTGTATTTGCTTGAGGTCTTTTGGAATATCCAACTGTGACAGAGCTCGGATTTTGGCCGGATTTGCTTCAATTCCTCTACCGGATACGATGAAGCCCAGCAGCTTTCCGGCTGGTACGCCGAAAACGCATTTTTTCGGATTCAGCTTGATGTCATATGCTCTGAGGTTGTCGAATGTTAGCCTCAAATCGTCTACTAAAGTTTCGACGTGTTTTGTTTTGACGACTACGTCGTCTACGTATGCCTCGACTGTTTTGCCGATCTGGGTGGCGAAACATGTTTGAATCATGCGCTGATATGTTGCGCCGGTGTTTTTGAGTCCGAAGGGCATCGTGTTGAAGCAGAATGGTCCATATGGAGTGATAAATGCCGTTGCGGCTTGGTCTGCTTCCGCCATCTTGATTTGATGATAGCCAGAGTATGCGTCCAGGAAACACAACGAATCGTGCCCTGCTGTGGCATCGATAATTTGATCGATGCGGGGGAGAGGGAAGGGATCCTTTGGGCAAGCTTTATTGAGGTCTTTAAAATCGACGCAGAGGCGCCAGGATTTATCCTTCTTTGGTACCATCACCAAATTCGCTAGCCAGTCCGGATGTTTGATATCTCTAATGAATCCGGCTTCCAATAGTTTGGCTAGCTCTTCTCCCATTGCCTGTCTTTTGGGCTCGGAAAATCGCCGAAGAGCCTGTTTGACTGGCTTGGATCCTTTTAGGATGTTTAGGCTGTGTTCTGCCAACCTGCGAGGGATTCTGGGCATGTCCGAAGGATGCCAGGCGAAGATATCCCAATTTTCCCGAAGGAATTCGCGCAGTGCGGCGTCTACTTCGAGGTTCAACTGTGCCCCGATGGAGGCCGTCTTTGTTGGGTCCGTTGGATGGACCTGGAATTTTATTATCTCATCTGCTGGTTTGAAGGAGGTGGACTTGGATCTTTTATCGAGTATCACATCGTCCCTGTTCACCGTAGAGCGCAGCACGGTGAGTTCCTCTGCCGCTAAGGCTTCGGATAGTGCCTCAAGGGCTAATGCGGCTGTCTTGTTTTCGGCGCGGAGTGCTATGTCCGGATCACTAGCGAGAGTGATTATTCCGCTGGGCCCAGGCATTTTGAGCTTCATGCACCCGTAATGAGGTATTGCTTGAAAAATTGTGAATGCCTCTCGTCCTAATATAGCGTGATACCCACTGCTGAACAAGGCCACCTGGAACGTGACTTCTTCGGATCTGTAGTTGTCCGGAGAGCCGAACACCACGTCGAGCGTGATTTTTCCGGTGCAGCGCGCTTCCCGGCTAGGGATTATTCCTCTAAAGGTTGTGCTGCTTCGCTCAATACGGCTCCAATCGATTTCCATTTTTCGCAGAGTTTCCTCATAAATGAGGTTTAGTCCGCTGCCGCCATCCATGAGGACTTTTGTCAGTCGAAAGCCGTCCACTATGGGACTAAGTACCAGTGCGGCTGGGGCTCTGGTTGTTTGGAATGTGGGCTCATCGCTGGCATTGAAGGTAATAGCAGTGTCGCTCCATGGATTTGCTGTTGCTACTTGGTAGACTTCGGCGAGTTCGGGGATTGTTCGTTTTCGCATATTATTTGATGCGAAAGTCTCGAAGACTGTTGACACCGTGCTGGTATTGTTGGAGTGGTTTGCCGGAGCTAGAAGCTCTTCGCCACTTTTGGCCACCTGCCGTAATACCCAACATGCTCGAAGGCTATGTGTTGGGACGGCTCCCTCTGTACTATGAAGCTTACAGGGTCCATTGAGCCATCCCTCCAGTACGGTTCCGTTTCCCCTATTGGGTTTTTCTTTTTTCTTTTTTGCATCTGGGGCCTGAGTGTAAGGTGCCCTTTTACTGCGGACTGGGTTTGGGGCCGGATTGTCCCAAAATTGATTTTCGGTTTTCCGGAAACTCTCCATCGCACAGTACTTTCGTACAATGGATGCCAGATCGGTGAAGCGCGTAATTTTGCAATGATCAATGGCGTTTAGTATTCCCTTGTCCGTGCAGTTATTGCAGAAGATTGATATTGCGTTTTCCTCTCGGCAGTCCTTTATCCTGTCCAAAACCAGGAGGAATCTGGCCCAGTAGTGATGTACTGTTTCGGTAGGCTCTTGCCGTATTAGAGATAGATCGCATATGTCTGGGCGGGTGGGTGGAATAAAATCCGGATCCCTGCACATCTTGAGGCTCAAAGGCCCAGGAGTTTCCGAATTCGGAAGTTTAGTTTGCTGGACGCGATCCAGCAAGTCCGGGGCGATACATGATTTTAAGTTCAATGCTCGATCGAAGTCCGTTCCTCCGCGGGAATCCGGCATGGAGGGTTCGGGAATCCGGACATGAATCGTCTTCCATACTGGCAAAGAGTTGTCGTATTGCTCCTCTACCACTGCGACGTGGTGGGTGGCCTGGGGAGAGTTAATCTCTCTCAGATCGGTTTTAAGCCCAATCTGGCTGTAGTCCGTAGCGACTCCCACGGCGGCGATGCGATCCAAGAGCTCGTTAACAGACGAGAGCTCTATTGGATCTAACTGTTCGGCAGCTTTAGGGCTGACGCGAAGATTGCTTCCGACGACTTGAGAAGTCATTGCCAAAGCGGCGGCCGGACAGGCGGTCATGAGAAAACCACCGAGCCGGATAGTTTGGCCGGCGGCCAAGGCCCCTCCGGCGAGAACACCGTCTTTGAAGACGGGTGGAGGCATCCGCTCTATCGGTGACGACACAGAGGAACTCTCAATGAAAGCACCAATGTCGGTGTCAAAACCGGCGGATCTCGGGTAGGGGGTCCCGAACTGTGCGTCTAGGCGGATGGTAACAGGAGACGAGGGACACAATGTTTTTACCCAGGTTCGGGCCCTCTCGATGGAGGTAAAACCCTACGTCCTGCTTGATTAATATTGATGATATGGGTAGTACAAGAGTAGATCTACCACGAGATCAAGGAGGCTAAACCCTAGAAGCTAGCCTATGGTATGATTGTTGAGATGTGTGTTGTCCTACGGACTAAAGCCCTCCGGTTTATATAGACACCGGAGGAGGCTAGGGTTACACAGAGTCGGTTACAATGGTAGGAGATCTACATATCCGTATTGCCAAGCTTGCCTTCCACGCCAAGGAAAGTACCATCCGGACACGAGCCGGAGTCTTCAATCTTGTATCTTCGTAGTCTGGGAGTCCGGCGGATATTGATAGTCCGGCTATCCGGACACCCCCTAGTCCAGGACTCCCTCAGCGGCTGTTGGCCAAGTTTATCCTAGTGGACCCGGCACAACTTATCACTGCCAGCCGATTCCAGAAGGATTTGCTAAGGTGATGGTGGATGAAATAACGGAGGGATTTGAGGACCTCGCGCTTGAGCACCCTACCGGTGAAGGGGAGACTAGGCTGGGTTCTGCTCTGAAGACTCCATGCCTATGGCGGAAGGAGCTCATCAACCTTCTGAACTGGACGCCTCCGCCTCCTCCTCCTCCTCCGGCGAGTCAGGGCACTCCGCCTCCTCCACCGCCTCCACCTCCGGCGAGTGATGATCAGGGCACGCGTGGCGGCACTCCGCCTCCTCCAGCGCCTCCTCCTCCGGCGAGTGACGATCAGGGCACGCGTGGCGGTACTCCGCCTCCTTCTCCGACGCGTGGCGGCACTCCGCCTCCTCCTTCTCCGCCTCGCCAGCAAGGGCGGAAGAGACCCGCCGCCGCCCCGGCTGCTCCGACGCGTCGTAGTCCTTCTCCTCCGCCTCGTAAGCAAGCACGAAAGAAGACAGACGCCGCAGCCGCTCCGTCTGCTCCGGCGTCTAGCAGCACAAGAAGAGAGAGGCAATACAGATACGGTCCACCTCTAAAGCCTGTAGAGAAGTTACCGTACGAGAGGACCAAGGAGGAAAACAATACGATCGTGCTGGCCCAAGTGAAGGAGTTCTTTGAAGGGGTGAAAGCAAAGATACATCCACCTCCGGAGGAGAAGGTAGATCCGGTGAAAGCAAAGCGCACTCTCGATGCCCTGAGGAAACCACCAAAGTCTCCGCGGAGAACCAACTATGAGCGCATTACTGAACAGACATATCTCCAAGCCAAGCGGTCGGGAACTACTGTCAATGATAAAAGGTCAAAAGAACAACGAGCAAAGGGGAAAAAAATTGCCCAGCTCGGCGAACAAGCACAGCAATCGTGCCCCCCGCTCAATGTGTCTAATCCTCCGGGGACGGTGGCCGGTTATGGCAATCTTGAAGATTACCTGCCTGACGATGTACTTCCTGATTTCATGGAGGTGGACTTATTCAGATACGAGTACGGGAAGCCTCTCGTCAAAGATGAAAAGTCTCTGACAACAATGATGCGAAGATTCCATAGTTGGTACATGAAAACCTGCAGAGAGTCTGAGGGGACGAACACTTTGTATCTGAAAATTAAAGAGGAGCACGACCTCGTTTCAAATGATGTGTTGGCTATTCCATTTGAGGAGTTCTTCGAGTTCTTCAATCAAAAGGCCCTCGATAAATTAATGGTCTTTTGCTACTGCCTGTAAGTACTATTTCTGTCATTAGTCTGTATATATAGCTCGGCTCTTTCATTGCATGTATTTATAATTAATTATCCTCAATATATTATGCAGATTGAAGATCGTCGAGTGCAAAAAAAATGAAATCTATGATATTGGGTTCATTAACACAAATATCATAGATGTATTTCTGGTTGAAAATAACATCAAAGAGGCCGAGGACAACTTGCTACAATCATTAATCAAAAATCAAAACAAAGATACCATACTCTTTCCTTACAATGGCCCGTGAGTGTTACTGTCGTGTGCATATTCGGTTTCCCTTATTACTCGAGCGAGGTTAATGTAACTGATGAGTTATGCATGCGTGTGCAGGTACCACTATATTCTTCTGGAGATTAAGCTTGAGCATGGACTAGTAACCGTCTTAGACTCCAGACGGAAAGATCCCAGCACCTATGCGGACATGACTGAAATGCTCAGCAAGTAAGTTCAATCGATCATTATTGCACCATATCGGCAACTTTTTGTTCATTTCCTGATATCTCAAGTAATAATAATTATTTTCTTTGTCTTGCAGGGTTTGGAAACAGTTCACCGCACAAGCTCCGGGACTGCCGAAGGAGCTGCAATATGTATACTCGAAAGTAAGTACTACTGGCGCGCATCTCCCGTTGATTCTATAGCTATACTTTAAATTTCATCAATGCCATTTATATAATGCTTCATTATCAGTTTGATTGACCTCTATTTCTCGTAAAGTGCTTGTGGCAGGAGGAAGGGAATGATTTCTGTGGATACTACGTGTGCGAGTTCATCCACAACGCGACTTTCAAAAACAAGCGGGGCTACTCTAGAAGACAATATGAAGTGCGTAAGCAATAATATTCACAATTTCATTTTATTACACCATCATTTCTGTTGAGTTTCATTCATATATATGTATTAATTAACCCCCCTTCTTCAAATTAATTAGACGTGGCAGATGCGGGATGAACTCCTACCACCAGATCGCATGAAAGCAATTCAAGAGGAGTTGGCGGGATTCTTTCTTGAACACGTCATCAGTAAAGCCGGAGAATACCATGTGGAACTTCATTTCAAATGCTAGTGGTTTGTAATTAAGAGATCTTATATAGATTGTACATGTATGTAGCCAGTAAAACTTGTTGTTCGACCAATCTCTCGGAGAAGGAGAGGTCGATCGATCACTTCTCTCGGTATGCATGACGAACTTCTGTACTGAATGGTTCTCTCGATCACTTATGTATATATACTACACGTAGCGTCGACCAAGCACGGACATAAGAGAGGACTCTTCTCTCTATTAATTAGCTAGCTAACACAATATACGAAACACCTAAATTAACCCCCCAAAACCCCCAACCCCCCTCCTTTAAAAAAAACAAAAACCCCAGCCACTGGAATGCAGACACGTGGATGCCTTTTGGTCCCGGTTGGAGCCACCAACCGGGACCAAAGGCCCCCTGACTGGCTCGGCGCACAGGGCCACGTGGAGGCACATTGGTCCCGGTTCGTGTTTGAACCGGGACTAATGGGTTGAGGTATTAGTAACGACCCATTAGTCCCGGTTCCCAAACCGGGACTAAAGGCCCTTACGAACCGGGACTAATGGGTGGTTTTCTACTAGTGTATCAGGACTATAGTCTCCACCCTGAACACAACTACGGGCACTCGACTCCGTCCAGTCCTCCCATGGGCTCAGCTCCGGCTCAGCGTGACCCCGTCTGAGCTCCGGAGTCTCGAGGGCGAAGACTCGGCAGCCCGAGGCTCGGCGGCCCAAGGCTCGTCGTCGGCCCGAGGCTCGTCGGTCGTAGGCGCGTCTGCCATAGGCTCGTCGGCTAGAGGCTCGTGGAGTGGAGTCCGAGATGGGTCCACCTCAGATGGCTCGATCTCAGATGGAGCAGCCCTGTGGTCGGGTGACTCAGCTGGGGGTGGCGGCGAGGAAGGGGTAGCAGCCTTCCTACCTCCCCCGACGCCACGTCCACCTCTAGCAGGCTTCTCCTTCTTCTTACCCCCCCCCCCGACCTCTCCCGGCCGAAGAAGAAGCGACCGTCGCTGGACTCTGCAAACCGAGATCTAGCGCTCTCCGAAGGCTATGGGGGGGGGGGAATGGAACTACCCCTCCCACCACGCGCCGAGGTAGGAGCCCCGGAGCGCTCTCGACCCGCGCCCACCATCTGTCAACACCTGGAATGACAAAGAGTAAACGAAATTAGTACAACATAAAAAAATGAATACCTGACATGAATAATAATATGTATATAAATTCATTTTAGAGGAATAAATGCTAAGTATAGCTCATTTTAGAGCTATCCTAGGTTAAAGTCATTTTTGAGCTAATTAAGGTTGTTATGTCATTTTTGAGCTAGCTAAGCATACAAATTCATTTTGGAGGAATAAATGCTAAGTATAGCTCATTTTAGAGCTAGCTAGGTTAAAACTTGAACTAATTAATAATATATATGTATATAATAATAATGGAATACCTAACATGAACTATAATATTAATCTTCAACGTCATCATTAATAAATGCATCATCATCGTCTATATATGCTTCGGGGTCAATAAATGCATCATCCTCATCACTATTAGTAATGACGTGCTCATCATCATCATCATCATCAATAAATTCATGAACATCTGGAAGGCCTCCTGCATGTAACCGGTCAAGCATTGACAGGTCATCCGCAGCAGTAACCTCTTCTTGTTCTGGCTCTTCTTGTTCCTGCTCAGGCTCGGATTCACTGCCGCTGTCTACTTGAATGTTATGAGGTGAGCGGTTCTTGAAATGTTTTTTGGAAAGACGTGTTTCTTGGAACAATTCTCCTTCATATGTGTCTGGATTAACGTGAGGTTCATAATCCTCTTCATTGGGGGGAGGTGGTCTAACACGTGGCGGCACTTCATAAACGACATCCCAACCTTCGAGATTTGGATCACTTTGGCAGGCCCACGGTAGATAGAAAACTTGGGTTGCCTGTTGAGCCGTAATATAGACATCGGGAACATCCAAATGGGTGCTTTGTTTGATTTCGACTAGCCCTAGATGTTCATGAGTCCTTCTAGTCTCTTTCGGCTGGAACCAATGACATTTGAAGACTATGACGTTCGGTGGGTTTGCACCATAGAATAGAAGTTCATAAATTGCTTCAACTCTTCCATAATACTCGGTATCTCCTTCGCCAATAGCAGAGACACAACAATTTGTAGACTTTCGGTCGGCCATAGATAGATCTTTGCCATAGGTACGAAAGCGATACCCGTTGATGTCGTATTTGTCAAATGAATGGACCTTATAGTCAAAACCATTAGCGACTTGTCTCAATTCGGCGTCCATAGACTCTGAACTAGCCTACAAGTTTAATACGAAAGGATTGTTGCATTAGCCAAAAATTAGAAGAAGAAATGAAATGGTCTAATGGAAATTACCGTTTGTTTGAACCAAGAGATGAAACCAGGATAGCTGCCTCCATGCATTGCCAGAAGCTCATACTCTTCGATGGAATCCTTTTGGATAACCGCTCCATACGAGAATTTGGCGACGTATCGACTGTATCAAATATCCAGGAATAAGAGCAGTTCAAATGAAGTAGAGGTTGCGAAATAATGTACCAAGAACTTACTCGATGTACGGCCGCACTTCTGTTAGATTGTTCAAGATATACAACGTAATGGTCCGCCATTCGTCGTTATCCAACAATAAGGGAGTATAAGCACCGGCTGGTGCGAGCTTCCCTTTGAATAGGCTAAGGTTGGATCCACCCTTTTTAGGGTCGCCACCGAGGCTTTGGATTATCCAAATGACGATTTTTGGCTTTGTAGTGTGCTGTCACGAAGTTTGCCGCCTCCTCAGTAATGAATGCCTCGGCCATCAATGCTTCAATTCGATGTTTATTTTTATATTTTGCTCGAAGCGTCTTCTGCATCCTCTCAGTTGCGTAGCACCAACGATTCTGCACGGGCCCCCCCAATCGTGCCTCGGTCGGGAGATGCAAAATCAAATGCTGCATTGGATTAAAGAAGCCAGGTGGAAAGATCTTCTCCAACTTGCAGATCAACTCCGGCGCCAACTCTTTCATTTCTTCTAGCAAGCCAGGCGATAATTCTTTCGCACATAGAACACGGAAGAAATAGCTCGGCTCTGCCAGTACTAGCCATTTATCCTCAGGGATAAAGCCACGCAACATCACCGGCATTACCCGCTCAAGCCATATGTGCCAATCATGACTCTTGAGACCAAATATTTTCAATTTTTCAAGGCTCGCTCCCCTCTTTAGATTCGATGCATACCCATCGGGGAACATCAACTCCTTTTTCACCCACAGGAGTATTTCCCTCATAACCGGCCTTCCAAGATTGAACCATGCCTTTGGCTTCGCCCAGTTCTTCTTTCCTTTTGGTTGTTTCATGTTTTGTAGCGGTCTATCACATAGAGCCTCCTGATCGACTCTGGCCTTAGGATTATCCTTCGTTTTCCCCTCTATGCCGAACAATGTACCAAAGAGGGCCTCGCCGACATTCTTTTCAGTGTGCATCACGTCGATGTTGTGTGGGCAAAGGAGGTCTTTGAAGTACGGCAGATCCCACAAGCATATCTTGTGGGTCCAGGTGTGTTCCATATTATACCCCTTGAAATACCCTGGACGCTTTGGATCCGGCTCGAGAGCTTTTAACTGATCCAGGGTCTGTTGGCCTGTCAATGTAGGTGGTGCAGAGTTTTTGACATCTCTACCTTTGATGAAGTTCTTCTTGTCTTTTCTGAACTTATGGTGAGGATCCAGGAACTGTCTATGCATGTCGAAGCAAGAAAACTTGCCACCCGCCTGCAGCCGACGAAACTCAAGAGCTGCCTTGCATGTGGGGCACGGGAACCTTCCATGCACACACCAGCCAACGAATAGCGCATACGCCGGCAAGTCATGCATTGAGTACATGTACCACACACGCATTAGGAAGTTTTTTTTGTAGCAGCGTCGTATGTCTTGATCCCATTATCCCAAGCTTCTTGCAGTTCATCCTTAAGCGGCTGCATGTACACATTCATATTCTTCCCCGGATAGTTGGGCCCCGGAATTATCAACGTCAGGAAAATGTTCTTTCTTTGCATAATCTGTCCGGGGGGGAGATTGAGTGGAATGACAAATACAGGCCAACAACTGTATTGGGCTGCCATCATACCAAACACATTGAACCCATCCGTGCTGACGGCTACTCGAGGATTCCTTGGATCTGCCGCTTTTTCATCATGCAATGCATCGAAGTGTTTCCATGCAGCACCATCCGATGTGTGTACCATCATCAGATTCCCATCTGCATCCTGTTCGGTTCTTTTGCCCAATTTGTGCCATGTCATCTGTCTGGTTGTCTCTTCGACCATGAATAGACGTTGAAGTCTTGGTAAGATTGGCATATACCGAAGAACGTTAATGGGGATTTTGGTCTGACTCTTCTCACCCATACCGTTGTCTACCTCAACATACCTGGAAGACTTGCAAATGGGACAATAGTTCAAGTCCGCATACTGGAGCCTAAATAAGGCACATCCATTCTCACAGGCATCTATCTTCTCATAGGGCATCTTAAGTACACGGAGGATTTTGTCCGGCTGGTACAGGTTTGCAGGCATTATATGGCCTTTGGGTAGAAAGCGTCCAAATAGTGTCACTATCGTGTCATAGCATTCTCTGCCCAAGTTGAATTGGGCCTTCAGAGCCATTACTTGTGCGATGGCATCCAGCTGACAAAGCTCGGTGTGCTCATGGAGAGGACGCTTCAAAGACTCCAACATATCATTGAAGGCCTTTGCAGATTCCTCCATCTCATCGTCCGAATCCCGAGCATCATCAAAGTCTTGCACCATGTCTTCCATCCCGGTACCATGCTCGTCGGTGCGACGACGACCCTCCTCAGCTCTGGAACATTGGGCAGACTCACCATGAAATGTCCACATCGTATAACCGGGCGTAAAACCCCACTTCTGCAGGTGTTTGATCATTTCAAACTCTGTCATCTTACAATGGTTGTCGCACTCGACACAGGGGCACCAGGTTGTTTTCTGTCCATTTGCAAATGCGGCTCTGATAAACCCCTTGGTTTTTGTCATCCATTCAGGGGTCATGTCTTTCTGACTAGGGTGACCGGTGTACATCCATGCACGATCACTCATCTTGCCTAGCTACTGGACACACAAGAAATACATACATAACTCAGCAAACCATATTCATCAGTTAATAGAGTTTCTCAGTTTTATTACGTCCATGCAACCTAGACGCTAATAGGTAAAGATAGGTCCTAATCCCACCCGAGTATGTGTAGATTGGGTTCGTTTTCCCATGCTCTGCTCCGGATCCGACATAAAATTTCGGCAGCACCTCCCCGCTGTTCTCCTGATACACGTCTCGGCAATAAGCAGAGAGGATGTGTACCCGGAGAACAACAGAGAGGCACTGACGAAATTTTGCATCGGATCCGGAGCAGAGCATATGGGAAAACGAACCCAATCTACACATACTCGGGCTGTCCATGGATAATGTTGGACAATTCGAAAGAATTACGGTTATAAATATGCAAATGAATGCATATTTATAGATGTAACCCTTTCGAACGGGAGACGCATAGTGGTCACGCATACTGATGATTGAATACACCTATAGCTAGCAAGTTTCATCGGCACGAAGACCGGAACAGAGCAAATGAAGGGGGAGAGGAGGAGATGTCATTTGTGCTCACCCACGAATGCAGGGGCGGGGCTCATCAAACGCACGGGGAGGTCGTTGAACACCAGACCCTCACAGCGATGAAACAACTGCACATTTAAATCCACCCGATCAACGCAAATATATATGATGTTTTTCATAGCAAAATTGGAAAATATATGACCTAACTCATAATTCACAAATAAATAGGGAGTGTCTATTTAGTACTTGATTGTTTTCCAATTCGGTATCATTCACATTTCCTGACAAATAAATAGAGGACACTTGTATGTCCAAAAAAAACCACCCCGGCGAAACACAAGCCAAACACCTAGGTAGTTTTGGTAAAACTGAGAAAAACCATAGTTTTGGTAGTTTTTTCCCTCTGCAACCCGTACATGCTAAGGCACACACTGTTCCTATACATTTGCTACTTTTGCATATTTGTGTGCTTGATTAATATCCAAACTAAATTTTGTTCGACAGTCATTGCCCAGTCCCAGATGCTCATGTTTCCGTGTGTTGTTTCTTTGAGAGGATACCGTTCTTCAAATATGGAAGGGTCTAACAATGAATTTGTTCTTCTTGATGTGCAACCTAACCTATTTCCCAAATTCATATGTAACTATCTGGCAGGTTTGGGATGTACGAGCCCCATCCCTTGCCAAAGTTTTGATTTTACTTGCATTTAATTATGCATATCTTAGATGGTAAAATCATTTGATTTTTTACATGTCTTACATAGCCTATCGGATAATCTTGCTGCAGCCATACAAATATTTTTAAGCTGTGGTTTAATTATTTACCTTTGGTGAGAAAGAAAACACATAAGCTTATAGACTTCATGTAGCATCAATTTGGTCCATTGTTTGCATTTTTTTTCGAACCATGCAGGAGAACTGCATGTCATATATTAAGACAGAAACCAAGTACAAGGGTAGTACAAACGGTGATGACCGGTCAAGAGGCAAAACAGGGAGCAGGGAGCCTATGTGCTTTGCCCAAGAGACAAAACAGGGAGTAGGGAGCCTAATTGCTTTGCTCCAGCCTGAACCCATAAATGACATTCTGATTTATTAAATCAACAAGCTTTAGAAGTGGAAGATGGGCATTGTGAAAGACTATATTGTTCGCTCTTTCTAGACGGACCAAAAGACCAAGGCGACTACAGAGTTAAACCCTTTTTTCCTTGATGTTCCGAAGAGTTGAAACAGCAGCAGTCCACCAATATGTGTAAGTGGAGTTCATGTACCGTTGGAGGGGCTGTAGGCTGGCACAGCCGAAGAACAAATGGTCAGCGCCTTCGTCATGCCCGCTACAAAATGCACAACTATGATCATGCGGTGGCCCTCTCTTTGCAAGATAATGAGCCGTCTGCGCTTGCGTACGAACAGTCATAAGGAAGATTTCATATTTGAGAGGAGCCCAGGTTCTTCCAAATGCCATCCTCACATTGAAAGAAGATGGCCGGAGCGAACAGTGATTGAAGAACTAACTTTTTATAATAGTGAACCATCTGCTTTTTATACCTCTTGACACCACTAGATACTGCTATGATTATTTGAATGCCCTCTTAGTAGTAACTTTGTTTGGCTCAATTGTTGTTGATGGTTAGCAAATCCTCATTTATTTTCTTCAGTTTCTACTCTACTGTAGTTTTGCTCTAAAGATTTAATTGGGGCTACTTTATAACAGGGACTTTGTATACCCTGACATCTACTCTTTGTTCAGTTGTAGATTAGCATATGTTTCCCACGATGATATGCAGTAAACTACTGTCACATTGGTCCAGCGTTCAAGACCCTATGGGACCTAATAATGATTTTCAACTTCCAATTACCCTGACAATGAGAAGCAACGGAAGATTATGTCTAAACAGTGATCGGTTGGTTGGGAGATACCTGAATCTCGATGGCGCCGTGGCGGGGAGGGCCGCGGGAAGGGGGCGGCGCCGTGGCCTGGCTCGGTGGAGGGGCGGGCCGCGGGGCACGCCACGGTGGCCGGGAGGGCCGCGGTGGCCGGGGAGGGGCGGGGGAGGGCCGACTCGGTGGAGGGACGGGCACAGGGCGAGCTGCGGTGGCAGGGAGGGGCGGGGGAGCGCTGCGGTGGCGGGGAGGGGCGGGCCGGCGGCGGTGCTGGGCGGTGGCAGGCCGGCGGCGCGCTGGGGTCGTCCGGCTGGGGCGCGCGGGTGCGGTTTGGGGGCAGACTTTTTTTTTGGACAAGTGGTGGGTGGGTGCGGTGGGGAGAGAGAGAGAGGGGTGGGGCCGGGCTGGAAGAGAGAGAGAGGGGAGGGGCCGGGCTGGGAGAGAGGGAAGGAGAATTTTTTTTAGAAAAAGATGGGCCTTTGCCATCCGCTGGCAGATGGCAAAGAGGTGGGGCTACTGGCCGTTATAGCGCCGTTATCCATTGGGCTCCACCCACTTCTTTGCCATCTGCCAACAGATGGAAAAGATTCTTTGCCATCTGCTGGCAGATGGCAAAGAGGTGGGTTGATAGGCCGTTGCAGCACTGGACCCTACCCACCTCTTTGCCATCTGCTGGCAGATGGCAAAGATTATTTGCCATCCACTAGCAGATGGCAAAGAATTGGCTGATGGCAACCATGTTCTTTGCCATCTGTCAGTTCTTTGCCATCTGTATTTTATAAGCAGATGGCAAAGACGTTCTTTGCCATCAGCTGGCAGATGGCAAAGAGCTGGCTGATGGCAAATTCCCAGTTTCCAGTAGTGAAGCGGCTGATACAGGGAGCAAAGCGAAACATACTCAAAGGCAGCAGCGATAGCAAGAACGCCATGCTGCTGCCAACACCCTACAGGACGGACTACACCAACCGGACAGGCTACGGACTTGAGAGGATGCACCACCGCGCAAGCTTCGTGATCGTAGCCAAACTCGAAGACAACACTGATACTCCTCTGGAACTGCCACTACAAAGGGCCCCTGCCCTCTCATCCTGGCTCGAAGGATGCCGCACCGGCAGGCGGCAGCTCGGTTCACCCTTGAACCCAGGGGAAGACGTCCAAGCTGCGCATGAAGAAAGAACTAGGAGCAGACCTGCTAGCACAAATCACACCCTTCCGAGCACCGTCGTCGTCCGCGGATAAGCCACAACGAAGGGCAAAAGATGTCGGCCACAGTCGTAGCAACAAGGGCAACAACGATGAGCCACCGAAGAAGAGGCATTGACACGCCGAGCCAAGCTGCCACCCGCCACCATCACGCCCACAACCCGACTCTCTCGCCGCCCATGCGATCCCCGGACTGCGCCTCCAAGAAGGAACACGACACGGATGTGTCGTCGCCGCCCGAAACAGGGGACCTAGGCTTTCACCTAGCAGGGAGCGGAAGGAGGGGGAGAAGGATCCTCACCACAGCCTCCAGGGAGGGGAACGGCGCCAAGGGCGTCGCCTGCGATGTGGCTGCGCCGGCCAGAGGTTTCCCCCGGAACCAACCCCACTCGACGAGATCCGCGCCGCCGACGCCCGGGAGGACCCGGATCCGGCGATGGAAGGAGCAGATCGGGGGCGGAGAGGGTGAGATGCATCTGGCGACGACCGCCGCGCAGGGGAGGCCGCACACCAGAGACCATGGACCGGCGCCTCCTCGTCCCCCGCGAGACCGAGGGCGGCGCCTCACCAGCTCCGGCCGGAGTGGCCCACCGCCCGGGCTACCCGACGCTCTCCGCCCGGGGCCGCCGCCCCGGATGCCGAGCCCTCCACTTGCGGTGGAGCCGCCAGATCCCCCGCCGCCACCTTCATCGGTGTCGAGCACACGCCGACGCACACCTCTGGCGGCGGCGGAGGGGAAGGGAAGGGGGGAGGAGAGGTGCGGCGGCGGCGATTTAGGGTTTCCCTCGAGTCGCCTCGGTGGAGACGACGCGGGGGCGGGGGGCGAGCCGCTCTTCCCGTTGCGACTGGTTCTTCCTTTCCTCCGGCGAGCCCCCCTCCCCCTCCCCCCCCCCCCCCCCCCCCCGAAAATCGACTGACCCAAAGTTGGATCAGTTGAATGAAGTGTAGCTAAATTGTTTCAGGTATGGCAGGACCTCCACAAAACTAATAGTGAACAACAACGGAACAACCTACTGCTCCCACAAAAAAGAAGAGCACAATCAATTACAAACCCCCGCATTTTACATGATTTGAACAAGAAGCACAAAAAAGGGATATCAATTGTTGTGGGAAATAAATTGGTGGATGATAAGAGCATCTTCAACATCAACCCTATTTTAGGGCATAACCATTTGAGCATTGCTATACACACGATGCTATCACACGATTTGTGGACTACACTGAAGATCACACCATACAATGCATGGCAGCAACACCTGTGCATCGTTGGATATGATTGTCGGCTATATGTCGTGTATGCAATTTTGGCTGCACATCAGTTCCGTAACCATTTATTGTGCTTTTGGATCCGCTCCAACAACTACCCTTGTTGCAAACTTTTGCAAAACGCTTTTGGGCATCCCAAAAAAGGGTAACGCCGGCTGCGTATTTGCGGTAGTCTCTAGAAACAACTAAGAAAAAAAATGAACTCACCCTCTAGTCGACATCTCGGGCGTATCTTTAATCCCTAGATCACGGCGGAGCCAGAGGTATGAGAAGGAGGAGCTCAGCGGCATAGAAGAATGGTAAAAATGGATATTTGTAGTTGTCGCTTCACTCTGCATCTTTCTTTTGGTTTGTTGGGGTAAGGAGAAAAGGAATGGATGACGTAAGCACGTGCAAGATGAGTGGATCAGATCGTGTCGCGCGTAACGAGTCTTGGCTCAACAATCACCGGGGAGCATCCCCAGATTATCAATCACTGTAATAGAAAATTAAAGGAGAACTGAATCTGTAGTGTCTTCCCTCCTTAATTCATTGATTGATGGGTCGTTAAGTTTGCAGTGACGTGCAATTTCAGAGACAGGAAGCAAACAGGGCCGCGTATATATGGTTGACAAAAAGCCAACAAAATAGGTAAATGTTTGTAGCCGGTGCGCCGGCCGAACGACGCACCGGACGCATCGCCACGCAAGTGTTCACGAAACGTTACGAGTAAGCCACGTGCTCGCTTGCAACCCCATCTTATCCATATCCTTTCGTCTCTAGATAGCCCTGACCACATGTTTCTCCATCCTCTTCCTCAGATCCAAAATCTCCACACAGCCCCGCACACATCACCGCAACCATCGGACCGCCGCGTGCTTGGGGGGGGGGGGGGGGGGGGGGTGGTGCCAGCGAAGCCAAGGGGCGCTCTTCTCATGGTTGCGCGCCCACCTTCACCTTCTCTCCCTCGTGATGGTCGTGGCGTTAGAGCTGCGAGCTAGAGTGCGCAGAGCTGCCACCGGCAACACCGGTGCAGCGGACGGGCATGTGCACTGCCGGGAAGGAGAATGGTGCTGCAACGGCGAGCTTCGACCAATGGTGGAACCAGACGCCGCCTAGGAGTGTTTTGCTGGGACCGGCAATAAATTTTGCTGGAACCGTTAGGAATTTTTGCTGCGCACAGGCAAGATCGTTTTTGCTGGTGATGGCACGCCATGATGCTGGAACCAATCCATTTTTTATTACCATAGTGTGTTTTTGCTGGAACCTGTGTACCACTTTGCTACTACCGTGTTCGTTATTTGTTCAAACAGCCCTGATTTTTGCTATTACCTTGTTTTTGATTTTGTTGGAGCCACAATTTTTGCTACCACCGTATTTGTTTTTTGTTGGAACCAGCCCCGATTTTTGCTACTAACTTCTTTTGATTTCGCTGGAACCAGCCAGAGTTTTTGCTACCACCGTATTTGTTTTTTGCTGGAACCAGCCCCGATTTTTGCTACTACCTTCTTTTTATTTTGCTGGAACCACCCAGAAATTTTGCTACCATCGTATATGATTTTTCTTGGAACTAGCCCCGAATTTTGCTGCTATCTTCTTTTGATTTTGCTGGAACTAGCCATAATTTTGCTACCCCCTATTTGATTTTTGCCGGAACCAACTTTTTTTTTGCTACCATAATCTTCTACTTTTGCTGGAACCAGCATTTTTGTTTTCTACCCCGACTTTTCGGCTGCAAGCGACACTATCTACGCCACCATCGCCATTGGTGCTGCAACCTGGGGTGGGGCAACTCCGGCGAGGAATGGCATGGTGGTCGGCTCTGAGGAACCACCATATCTGCAATAGGAACACGAGAAAAAAAAAGTTGCAACGGGTCTACAGACTTTTTTTTGCAACTTGATGATGACGAGTGTCGACGGAAAGCGACGATGGCGAGGGCGGTGACGACGGCGGGTCCGGCCGCATGAATTCGAGGAACGGGCCCTGCGCGGGGAAAGGAGAGTGGCCCGCCATGTTTTTCTGCGCTTTGTGTTGCTTTCTATTTTTGAGATGCGAACGAGGGATAAGAGAGACGACGGGAAACGCATCTGACGGTCAGAGGCACAGGGATCCGATGGCTCGCACGTGACCGGCCCAAATTTGGGCCGGTGCGCCGGCGCAGAGTACCACCCAACAAAATATGGTGGACAAAAAGCCAAAAATAAAGGGCACTATTAGGCGCCGGCGCACCGGCCTAACTTTGGGCCGGTCCTACCAGCAGCGTACGATTCTCTCCTCATCTTCCATCAGACGTCTTTTTTTTTACAAAAAAACTTTCATCCCGTGACCATGGATGAGCGATGCGCCCGGCCTCGAAGCACCACCCGCGGGCTCGCCTGTCGCTGCCCTCCCCACCGGTCGCCGTCGTCGCTGCCGACCGCTGGTCGCAGTCGTCACTGCCGGTGGTCGCCGTCATGGTGGAAGCAAAAAAGAAACTGGATCCAGCAAAAAATAGAACATGGTGGAAGCAAAATTTTGGAGCTGTTTCCAGTAAAAATGAGTTGGTGGTAGCAAAACTATTTGTTGGATCTAGCTTCCGGTGATGCCCATGGTAGCACTCAGGTGGCTTGGTTGCAGCATCTCTGCGTCTCCGGCTCGCTGCGGGTCAGTGTCAAGCAACAAATTTCTTCGAGCAAAAAACTTCACAGCGGGTCAAAGTCCGGTGGTCTATTGAAGCAAAATCAAAAAATGGTTCCAGCAAAAACAAACTTAGGTTCCATCAAAAACAAGATGAGCATTTGAGAACTCTGCACCGATGAAGCAAAAAATCATTTCGGTTCCAGCAAAAAAATACATGGGTTCCAGCAAAAACAAAAAATTGGTTCGGCAAAAAGAAGCATCGGCAAAAAGCGGCCACCCCTCTTGCAGCTCCCCCAGTAGTCGGTTGCAGCTCCGGCGTGCACGGTTGCAGCTCCCCGACATCGAACGGCGTTGGATGCAACACTCCTCGCCGCTGGATATAGCTTCCTCCGGTGAGGCACTGACCTTGTAGCACATACACCAGCTGGTTGCAGCACAGCGGGGCACCAGTTCCAGCAAAAAACGAAGAATGAAGATGTTCATCAAAAATCGAATGGGGATGGTAGCAAAGAATAAAAGGGGTTGTAGCAAAACAAAAGGTGGATCCAGCAAAAAAAAATACCTGGTTCCAGCAAACCCCCTCGGTTCCAGCACAAACTCGGCGTCGCCGTGGTCGGTTGTAGCTTGGCCATGGCGACCAGCACACCCTGGCTGTGGCGGCCATGGAGATGGCGCGCATCTAGTTGCTGCCGGAGGCGGACAAGGCGACGGCGATGAGCGCGCCCCTGGCTGCGGGCGGCCATGGAAAGGGATGCATCCGGCGCCGGCGATCCACACACGATTCAAATAAGGCGCATCGAGCTGCTGGCGGCCATGGCCACGAGCGCGCTTCGTGGCTGTGGAGGAAGACGCGGCCGGCTGGATAAGAATGGGGATGAGCATTGAATGGATAAGGAAAAGAATACGCGAGTCACCGGCGGTGCCTGGGCCCCCAACAGCCACACGTTTTGTAATTAGTACTTTGTGCGTGATGACGTGGCTAAACCAGAAGCTTCCATCGCCAAGGAGATCGAACGATGCGCGCTGGACCGGCTGAAACTTCGGCGGGTCTGCCGGTGGCAAACGTTTACCAAAAATAAATGGTGGACAAAAAGCCCGAAACTTCGGCGGGTCTGCCGGTGGCAAACGTTTACCAAAAATAAATGATGGACAAAAAGCCAAAAATAATTCCGTCGCCAGGACTTGAACCCAGGTCTCTCGGGTGAGAGCCAAGTATCCTAACCACCTAGACTACGACGGATTTTAGTGTTCTCTCTGTAACAAAACTTTTAAGTTGGTTACTCTCGGCCTTGATCGCCAGCCGCGCTGCACTCGAAATCATCACCCACTAACCAACCAGTGCCGGCCCATGCATCCCCACTAGGAGAGGCCCAGGCCCAGGCCCAGTCCGCCACAGCAGCAGCCTCGCCCTCGCCTTCCTCCCTCCACTCGCGTGGGGAACCGCTCTCTCCTCTCTTATCGCCAAAACCCCCGGCCGGAGCAGCGGCGAGCAAGGCTCACCGGCGGCCCCCCTCCCCCTCCCTCGACCGCGGGCGCGCGCGCAGATGCGGCCGTCGCCCATGGCGGCAAGGGCGGCGAGCGGGTGCTCCTCGGCGGCGCTGGCCTTCTTCCGCCTCCGCCCGCTCGGCCGCGCCGCCCGCCTGGCCCCCGCGGGCCGCTCCGCGTTCGGCGCCACTGCCGCCTGCCGGGGCAGCCTCGTCGACTCCGTCCTCCAGGAGCTCCGGTCCCGGAGGCGGGTCCGGGTCTCCGCAAGGTAACGCCCCCTTCTCGCATTGTAAGAGCTCAGCTGTCTCCTCTCTCTGCCCTGCCTCGCTGCCGTCGCCCGTTCCTAGCAATCCCTCCGCGGACGTACGAACGCCTACCTTCGCGCCTCCTCCACGCTGCTCCGTCCGGCCCAGCCGCTGCGAGCCGTTCGTGCGCCGATGCCTGTGCTATGCTGCCACTGCCCGCTGCAGTTTTGCGTGTTCCCTGCTTGTAGCAAATCGAACAGTAGAATCAGGGCGTCGAACTTTAAGCTCGCTCTCGTGATCATAGTTCGAACAACGGCTGGACCCTAGTGCGTATGGTAGTGATGGCTTGTGAGTAAGATGAACTCGGTTTGCAGCAATTGTTCTAGGTACATTTGCTTTATGCAATTTGTTCTGCAGTACATTACATAAGGAGATTTAGTCATGGAATTGTAGTAGGACAGTGTAGTGGTCAGCCATTTCATGTGGGAAATGCACTGTCACACTGTCTGTTGGAAATGGTATAAGGACTTTAGCTAAATTCACATCGGCAATATGGGGGTTCCCTTTTTCATCGAATTGTGGAATGAGAAAATTGTAGAATGTATAACGTCACATTGGCAAGAGCATTACGTGACAAAAGAGACATGATTGCGCGTCAACCCACCCCCACCGGACGCACACTACAGGATCACACTTGCTAGATTACCTCCATGGCTCCACCTACAATCTTCCACTAGCGGCACTGATCCTTAATCTTGCCCACGATTAAGCTGGAAGGGCCTTGTTCTTGAACCCAAACACGTGTTCCTTTAGCGCCAGACAGAATGGAGGGTGCACGGGTTCACCAAAATGCAGCCTTTCCTGAGTGTAGTTGAGACAGCGTTGTTTGGCAGTTGGCACCAATCCACTGCTCGAGAATCGTCACGTCAGGGCCAAGGCCGAGGTGTTGGAACCCGAGCCATTGCAGGGACAGGAACCAAATTTCTCTGGCATAGATGCACGGCCAGTCTTGAGAGCACAATGGGCACACTCACTGGAGACGGAGCCCCCTCCTAGCTAGACGGACGATCAGACGTCCAGCTACGGTTCATCAGGAAAGCCACACAAAAAACATAATCTTCCACAGCTCATGGCACGTCGCCTACCAGAGGTCAGTGGACTGCAGCACCGCCTGAACAGCAAGGCGGCCACGCAGGTCTCTGACCCAACAGTTCCCATCTCGCGCCGCAGGCCCGCAGCGGGAAATCACTGTAGGCTTGATGAAGCCAAGGAATTTGCACGCACCTTTTAATTTTAGGTTCTCACAGGTTTATGTTGGGTTTCATCTCTAGCCTACCCCAACTTGCTTGGGACAAAAGGCTTTGTTGTTGTGATGATAATTGCGTAGGGTCAATGCAATGAAGCTTACTACTGGGCTTCAGATAGTCTTGCCCAGTCCTTTAAGAGAGACAGAGGTTGTAGGTGTACTGTATTGGGTCGGCTCCCTCCTGTGTATTGGGGTCGATCAAACATGATTGTGATTACTTACGTCCATGAGTCATATATGCTGGTTTAAAAAAAAGACAGCAATGAAGCTTACAGTTGGGATTCTGTCTTGTTGTTCTTCAGGATAGGATTGCAGGGCACAAAGGAACTGTCGGATAGTAAGATAGAGAAGAGAACAATACAAAAAGGATTGCTGCTTGAATTTCACAAAGATTCTGAGAGATCCTTGCTTGCTGTTGTCGAAAGGCCTGATGGGAAGAAAAACTGGGTAGTCACTGACCAGGTATTTAAAGAGGGATAACTAGCCTGTCCAATAGAATACTCAGTGCCTGGTGAATTCATTTCCAAGGATATATTTGTACACTTTTCACAGATGAAAAGACATTACGGATCGATAATTCAACCTAGAGCCCGGGCTCAGATGAGCCCGGTGAACAGTACCTCGATTTGAAATAGAAAAAAAGTTCAAAAAATCCCAATTTTTTTTGTGGTGCAAGATGCTTCTGTGCGTGAACTTCGTGCAAAATTTTGTGAAGTTTGGACATTCGAGAAGCTTGTGGCAAAAAAGACAAAATCAGGCGTGAATAGTGTGATTTTCAAAAGTTTCTCGGACATCCGAAATTTGTCTTTTTTGCCACGAGCTCCTCCAATGTCCAAACTTTGCACGGAGTTCACGCACAGGAGCATCTTGCACCACCAAAAGAATTGGAATTTTTGAACTTTTTTTTCTATTTCAAATCATGGTACTGTTCATGCCCGGGCTCATCTGAGCCCTGGCACCAAATCGCCGCTCCCAAGATTCTCTTGTGATTTAGCTGCTGATTTTTTGTGCAGAATGGTATCTTATCTTCTATAAAGCCCCAGCAGGTGACATATGTTGTACCTGGTACCATGGATTTTGATTGTTCAAGAATAGCTGAATTTCTCGAGAAAGCGCAAGATCTCTTGGTGAGAAACGTTGCATGATTTGTAAGTGTACTACATATAATGTGCATCGTGACTGATAATATGGTTTCTACAGGACCCTACTATCTTGGAATGTGCCTGGATGGAGCTTTCTGAGAAGGACAAATCAGTAACTGTTGAGGAGTTTGCCGATGTAAGAGGTTCATTAGATTTGTTATTCTGTGTCTTTCTATGTCCAAATCATCAAATGTGACACTTGTGATTTTCTCAGATAGTTTATGGCAGCAAGGAGTCCCTGGAAAGCTACTGTGCACACTTTTTGTTGTCACGGGATATTGTTTATTTTGTGAAGGTGGAGAGCAGAGGCTCTTCCATATACCAGCCTCGCCCATCTGCTCAGGTATATTTTCTAAATATATGTGTGATATTTATATCGTGTGTTACACACCCTGAATTTGTTTGGCAAACTCATTAATGTTGCAACAATTCTTTTTGAGAAGAATGTAAGGTCGTGATATTTCCTTTAGAACACTAGCCTGAACTGACTAACCCTTCAACTGTAATCACAATTCAGTTCCATTTTGCCTCTTGTAAGCCTAGCAGTTGTCTTTGTGCCGGTATGCCCATGGTTTTAGTCTATTGAAGAGCATAGTTTTGCGTGGCGGGAGGCCATACAAATCATCATGTTTACCTTTTTCCTCTGATATGCCAAATGGGTGTTTCTTTTAACACCGATGAAACTGTGTCATTTTGTACGCAGAGTACAAAGCAAACACCCAAAAACCAAACCAGGAAACAAAAGAAAGGAAACCTAGGCTAGCCAAACCTATAAACTATCCAACACAGGGAACAAAGCGAAAACAAAACAGAAAGAGAGCAAGCAAAACCCTACTGCTACTGCTATAGGGTTTTAATGGATGTTATAGAAATTTGACTGCTAATCTGACATGATTAGTCAGCCAGATGTTTGATTTGAGTGTATTTATCAAGTGTGTGATTCCCTAAATTGCTCTAGTTGCTTCATTTTCTGCAAAATTGTTTCTGCTTTGTGGTGTTCATTGGTAGACTTATGTTTATCATCTGGTAGTAGGTGGATGAACTTTTACGACGGAAGCTTGCTAAAGAGGCCGCCGATAAGGAACTGGAAGAATTTGTCCACCTACTCAAGTCTGCTAAAGCATTGCCTCTAGGCTCTAAGCCTCCAAAAAATTCATGGTTGATGGAAGAGAAAGTGAAACAAAAAATCGAGTCTCTTCAGGCATATGCAGTTGATGCGTGTAATGATGAACAAAGAAGAATGGCAGGAAATGTAACATATCCTATTCCACTACCAATCTTTTGTCTAATATTTCTGTGTTAAGATATTCTTTAGCCTTATATCATGCTTTATTGAGGAAAATGTTTGACTTCCCCATCTTGCTGATCCTTGCCTATATGACTGTGAATGTAATGACAGATTCTCAAGGCTATGGGTTTCGCACGGACGTCATCAGCTGCCCTAAAGCTCCTTATAAATGTGGGTTACTTCCCTGTGCATGTCAATCTTGATCTTTTCAGGTATGATGTTCAAACCACGTATACCGAGAAAGTTTTGTCTGTTGCTGAGGAGCTTCTGGTGGATTGTCCTGATTCAGATAAGGTATATGTAGTTACTGTCAAATTCTGAATGACTAATATCCATATAGTTTAAAATACCTTGGGTTCTCTTTCAGCATGTCAGGAAGGATCTTTCAAATTTGAGAGTGTATGCCATTGATGTGGATGAGGCTGATGAAGTATGTTTCTATTATTGCTGCCCACACATCTTTCGTAAGAAACTGAATTATATAAATTTGCTGCTCACGGACAAATCTGTTAAACACTATTTTTTTGGTAACTCAGCTTGATGATGCATTAAGTGCAACTAGACTACCTGATGGTAGGATAAAGGTCTGGATACATGTAGCTGACCCAACATGCTTTCTTCAGCCCCGGAGCATCCTTGACAGGTTATTTTTGCTTCTCCTGCTCAGCGGGTCTAGCTTTTCTGTCAATAGCATCTTTATATTATTATTTGTAAAAACGACATTTTGTCTACAGGGAAGCAATGCACAGAGGAACCTCCATATTTTTACCAACTGCCACCTTTCCGATGTTCCCAGAGAGGCTTGCCATGAATGCTATGAGTTTGCAACAGGGTACAGACTGTAGATCTGTAAGCGTTTCTGTGATTTTGCATCCAGATGGAAGGTAACTTTCTACTACTTCTCCTTTAATATTTTCTTAGCAAGCTGTCCTTTTTCTTTCTTTGGGAGATACTATATGTTTCTTTTATAATAAGTGTAACGAATGCATCCATTTGTGTGTGATAGTATTGCAGAATATTCGATAGAGAATTCAGTAATCAAACCTACCTACATGTTAACATATGAGGGTGCAACTGAATTGCTGTACATGAATCTGGAAGAAGAGGAAGACCTGAGGATTCTTCAAGAAGCTGCTTCAATTCGTGCACAATGGCGTCGTAGCCAGGTAAGAGCTATGCAGGCCTTTGCGGTTGCTGGTCTATACATCATCCTTTCATTAGTAACCAAGATTACATTTTTTAGATAAGATAGACTACAAATTTAATGTTGAACTGTTGGCTGGACATCTTGCATTAGTCCTGATACCACATAGAACAAGTCTGTATCTCTGGAGATTTTCTGAAAATTTAAGCATGTATCTAACCAACTGAATATTTTAGATGCATTTGTTACTTTTACTTGATACCATTGACACTCTGAAGTTTGCAGGGTTCAATCGACACTGCTATGATAGACCCTCGTATCAAGGTGGCAAATCCTGATGATCCTGAACCAAACATTAATTTATATGTTGAAGATCAAACCAACCCAGCAATGCAGCTAGTATCTGAGATGATGATACTTTGTGGGGAGGCGGTGGCTGCGTTTGGTTCTGACAACAACATTCCTTTGCCATACAGAGGGCATCCCCAGTCTAATACAGCTGTGTCAGCATTTGCCTATCTACCTGAAGGGCCTGCCAGGAGCGTTGCCAATATCAGTGTGCTTCGTGCTGCAGAAATGGATTTTCGAAAACCTGTAGCACACGGTGCCCTCGGAATTCCTGGCTATGTACAGTTCACCTCCCCTATTCGAAGATATGTCGACCTGCTTGCTCATTATCAGGTATTTTTATGCACCTATTAATCATATGAACAGGGACATGATACAGTTTGGAGTAACTTTGGTAGTTAAATAATTGTCCTTTCGAATTGCCAATTTTTTCTTGTGTTATGAATGGAGTGTAGTTTTATCCACACCATTAGAGCAAGTACAATGGTGGGTAGCCAGCTTACATGGCACTTTTGCCTGTGTGGAGGAGAGATGTGAAAAAGTAATGGAAGTGGGTTCTCATGCAAGAGCCTGGCTATATACGCATTTGTAGGTAAATACAATAAATGTGAAGAAAGAGATAGAGAGAAGATAGAAAAAAGTATTAATGTAATAGCCAACCTTATAGCCTACATTATTGTACGAGTGCCTATAGATGATGACTATAGATGACTTGGTAGTTCCTTATAGCTATCAGCTGGCTATATTATTAACCATGCTCTTATAGCTTTATCTAAATGATATAAATATGGTCTACTTAATTTTATACATTGAAAAATTGCAGGTAAAGGCTTTTCTTAGAGGTGAATCTCCACCATATTCAGCTGGTGATCTGGAAGGGATGACATTTATTGCGAGCATGCATGTTAAAGTAGCTAGGAAGCTCCATAGCAACAGCTTACGTTACTGGTTGCTGGAGTACTTAAGGAGGCAGCCAAAGGGGAGGAAGTATAGAGCACTCATACTTAAGTTCATCAAGGATCGCATGGCAACATTGCTTTTGGTGGATGTAAGTCAACATGCTTCATCCAATAATTTATCTATTTATTGGTGCAGTATCTCCATAGTAGTACTCCCTCCAATCCATATTACTTCGTAGCTTTAGTACATCTTTGTACTAAAGCTGCGACAAGTAATATGGATCGGAGGGAGTACTTTTTTTACTTTTGCTGGGATCATGAGCGAGAACTTTAGTTATCCTGCCCCTTGTTTAAAAACTGGATCAACCTGCCAGTCCGACTGAGGAAACCCGGTATGGGTACCAGTCTGGTCTTGTTAAGTTTGAAGATCGTGTGTGCAAGTTCACCGGTCAGAACTAGCTCCCCTGGGCATCAACCAATTTTCCTTCATTGATTCACCGTAGATTCCGAGAACCATCAGGTTCCTGGCTAAGTTCAGGCAGATCAGTAATTTTGGCCCGGTTCCATCTTTCTTCCATTTATTCTTTCTGGTTCTAACTTTTGACTACAGTCAACCAAATCCTTCATGCTGTGGAATGGGTAGACCCGTAAATGGGATGGTGTATGCTAATCAGTTTGTTTAGCTGCTCATTTAAAACCACAACTGAACATGCTATTCTTTAGAAAAAGAATAACACTTGGTATGCAGCCAAACGACTCCAAAGTTCCAAACTGACAAAATCATGTAAACAAGGGAAAGCCAACCTCCTGCTATTGTCAACCTGGGCCTGTCAATTTGAATTTTTTTCAAGATTGCATATTGATTTACTGATTCTATGATATATAGATAACCGCTCTCCCTGTCTTGAAATTTTGAGCTCCTTATTCTAATCCCTTTTTTTCTGGTGACACCGACAGGTCGGGATTCAGGTCACAACCGTGGTTGCAGCCGGGAAAGTGGGAGATGAAGCGAGTGTCGTTGTGGAAATGGTTCATCCCCGCGACGACATCTTATCAGTTACGGAGATTGCACAAGACACGGAGGAGTAAATGCTCGCAATGGGTAATGGACGCTCATTGCCTCGCTCCCTGGACACTTAGGCGATTCATTTTTGGTGCTCATGATGGAGGTGATTCATTACCTTGGCACTCAGGCGAGGATCTCCCCTTCAGGACCATGCTCTCGAGTTCGGTATCATGCCTGGGATTATGGAATAGAACGTGTATGGTCGCCCTGTGAACGTTTGAGCAGGATACAATCGTCTAACCGTCTCGCTAATCCATTTTTTAGGCTGAGGCAGTTCTGATGAAAGCACAGGTCTGGTTTGGTTGGATTTCCTTGGGGTCCTTGGGTGTTTAGGTTCGTGTGCTGAGTTCTGGGAGTAATAGTTTTTTTGTATAGCTAGCTACACTCATATGATCCGGGGTTTGACGATCTGCGGACACGCCATCTTATACATTCAATCCATCGTGGTGTATATTCGATCTCAGATGTATATAATGGAGTTACTTCGTGCACGTGTTTCTTCGATTTAGTCCATATGTGTTTCATTTGAAAGTTACTCTGACCCTCTTGAGAAGGCATTACCGAAGGTTAACTTGAGATTATGGAATCGCAGAGGACTGGTTGTGCCTGTGCAAACATTATGAAGATGGAATTTCTGTTTTCCCACAAAATTTTAGTTCTGTTCTGGATATGCCATAAAAAGATTATTTGCCCTGGGATTTATCTACAACTCTCGTCTTTGTATTGTGTCGGCTAGATCTGCCAAAGTCTCATCTCGCTCACATACTTACCAAAATTGGGACCGTTCAAGTTGGTGAACTACGGCCAGGGTTCAAAATTTTAATGAAATTTCACATATTTTGGCGGGGTCTGAAATGCTTGTAACCCTGAAATTTTGAGCCAGATTTGATCTAAATATATTGAATTTTGTGGTGACAGTTCTACGGGTTAAGGTGTACTCCCTCCGTCCCATAATGTGAGATGTTTTTTTAACACTACATTAGTGTAAAAAACGTCTTACATTATGGGACAGAGGGAGTAGAATTTAACCTTTCTTCTTGGTGTGTGTATTGACTTTGAGCTTCAAATCGCATGACATGGTACACAACACCATCTTAATGGTGTTTAATTATCTGTGCATAGAGCCCACCCAGCTGGAAACGACCACAATGGAGATAACGTTTTATGGTGAAAGTTCTTCAGTCGCTTTAGCTTTGCTTGGCAGACAATGGCCTTGCTAAATCAGCATATGGTCAGCTGGTCTCGGGGACTCAGAGTTTAGCTGCTGTTAAGAGAGCTTGTTCCCACAAAACTTAGCTCGTCAATAGGGTTGCTCATTGCCTCACAAACTTTGGACACGCGCGTGCCTCTCGTCGTCTTTTGGAAACACCAACAGTGTCCTGGTGTACTGTTCTAGGCCATGCAGGCAGGCCCTCCTTGATTAAGTTTCTTCCCATCTACTCCCTCCGTTCCAAAATATAAGTCTTTTTAGAGATCCCACTATGGACTACATACGGATATATATAAACATACTTTAGAGTATAGATTCACTCATTTTGCTTCGTATGTAGTCCGTACTGGAATCTCTAAAAGACTTATATTTTGAAACGGAGCGAGTATTTATCAATTGTCAAGGTAGTACAGAAAACAGTAGAAGTAAAATTTACATCCAGATCCGTAGACCATCTAGCGATGACTACAAACACTGGAGCAAGCCGAAGGCGCGCCGCCGTCATCGCCCCTCCCTTGACGGAGCTGTGTAAACGTTGTTGTACTAGATAGTCAGGAAGTCGTCGTGCTAGACTAGCACACCAGAACAACAACCGCCATCGATGAAGAGAAGCATATATCGAAATGATCCAATCTGTAGACACACAGATGTAGATGAACCAGATCTAGTCGGATCCACCAAAGACAAACGTCGATCGGATGCCACGAGATCCGTCCGAGACAAACCTCCACATGCCTTCTGACAATGCTTGAAACGTCACCGGGATGGGGGCTAGGCGGGAAGGACCTTATACCATCTTCAACAAGGTGTCACCGCCACGTCTTCTTGAGCATTGGCACAAACCCTAACAAAACTCAGAAAAGCACTTCGACATGGCCTCCACGGGCGCCGGCGGCTTCGTGGTTTCTATGCAGCAATTCGCCTCCACAGGTTGCTCCGTCGACGCCCTGTCGATACCGGACGTCACGATGACCTTCCCCTGCACGTTCACTGCGATGCCTTCTCCCGTCGCTTTCGGTGATGGCACGTCGCTGGCGGTCATGGGCAATAAGAGCCACGTTCTGCGCGACATGCCAGCGTTCCTGGCGGCGGCAGGGCTGCCGCCACGCGCCGTAATATGATTCCGTCAAGATTGCCAATACATCTCACCTCGGCGTTGTCTCGGATGATCTCGACGTGGAGCGTTTGGTTGGCGAGATTCTTTATGTGGCTAGATATGCATGAAATGTAAGCTTGCCTGAGGGTTTCTTGTGACTACTACCAAGCTTAATAAACTGATATTTAGACATGATTTTGAATGGCTAAGCAAAATAAAACAAATTACCATGATACATATAAAGACTGCCATCATGTTCAAACAAACCAGATCAAAAAGTGCTTTATTTTTTTTGCAACCCCTTAAGAATACAAACAACCAGACAAATAGCTATTGGGGTCTGTGGGGTATGTTTGTACAAAATTTTGCCATATCTAAATTTAAAAAATCTTATGCACAAAAAAAGTAGACATTATGTCTGTAGTTAAAAATGCCTTACAAGAAGTTTTATAATTGACGTGCATGAGAAGCTAAATTTGCAACAACTTAAAACACATACAAGAAAACTTAAAAAAAAACATGTCTGAACCTAAGTTGCCATTGTTTCATAAGATGATGACAAAAAGGATTTAAAGAAAACTTGTGAAATAGTACCAAGTAAACAAAATTTGCCATGTGATGTTTAAGTACAACTTGCCATAGTGTACAAAAAATGACCACAATTTGTTTGACAATTTTGACATGTTCTAGTATGATTTACCACAAACAAAATTCATCATGTGATGTACGATGAAAATTGCCTTGGTGCGTACAAATAAATTTTCCATAAAAAAATAAACTTGCCTTGGTGCAAAAATTAAATTTTCCATATAGAAACAAAAGCAAAATACCAAGGATTCTTCACTAAATTTGACATGATACCAAAAAATAAGTTGTCGAGGTCCATGTAGTAAACTTTGACATGATACAAAAATGGAAATTGCCATCGTTCATGAAGTAAATTGGTCATGGTCCAAAAACGAAATTGCCATGTTCCATGAAGTAAATCTGTCATGATACAATATTTACATATGTTACTCTAACCCCCTCGAACTATCTTCTTTAATTCTCTGCCACATCAGTATGTTTGCTATTTTCGAGTGCTGATACTGAGATACCACCATTGTGGCCAGCCTTAGCAAGCCATGCATGGCACTAATAAATTATATTGTTTGAATTAAATTTTATACTTCTATGTACGGTATATGTGCTAGATACTTGATAGAGGCAAAGGTGTCCCGTCTTTCGATGAGATGATGGATATCGCTTTGCTGGAAGTTGACTTTGACGATCCAACTACGAACGTGCGAGGACGTCGCGCCTTAGCAATCGCTAAACCAACTCCGAGAGGTTATTGACCACGCCAGAGCACGATCAACCTGGCCACGAGGGTTTGTTTCCTGCGAGCAAACGAAGAACAAGCAAGAAACTGAGATTGCAATCTGGATATTGCGAATATAAGATGAAAGCTTTATTGATCAAGGTGGGGTTCTGTGACGCCTTTGTTTGGTCGTTGAACACAAACGAAGTATGCGAAGTTGCAGCTATGGCAAACTTTTAATCTAAACAAAACCCAAAGTCTAAACGGTGCCCTAAGGGCTGTATATATGGACGAAGAGGGGGGAATTTCGTGGCCCTTGGTGGAGGGGTTCGAAATCAAATCTATCTCTTGTTTCCCCACACATACGGACTCTAAAAATAGCCTATACTTATGTATTTCGAAATTACATGGCCTGGCCCAATAATAAGGTGATGCATCATCTAGAATAGCCTCGGGATGAAATTTATGAAGTGGCATCTTGTATATTTCTTTCAAGGCTTCATGCACCCATTATGGTGGCTTCAAAGTCCTGAAATCATCACTTGTAACTCTGTTCTTGTTCCCCTTGCGCATGACATCATCTCCATGCTTGTTCGTGCTCCAATGTTCATCCTTCTCCAAGCTAGGCCCTTTATTTGTAAGCAAAATAAATGCATCCAATTTAGGCAGCATCATATTCTCATGAACATTAGAATCATTACCAAGAAACAAAAGTACCTGATAATTTAATTGGCGTGCGCGAGCTCTAGTAATTGGTCCAGTATATGTAGCAGTAGGGGCTGTGGGTGTAACAATGGTATTGATGTCCTCATCATCCTCCCCTTCTTGAAATGAAGTCGTCCTCGACGGAAGCTCATCTTCCTCACCCAAATAAGGCTTCAAATCTGCAATGTTAAAAGTGGGACTAACCCCAAAATCTGCAGGCAGCTCAAGTTTATATGCATTATCATTTATTTTCTCCAACACCTTAAAAGGACCATCAGCACGAGGCATTAGCTTTGATTTGCGCAAATAAGGAAATCTATCCTTACGTAAATGTAACCAAACAAGATCTCTAGGTGCAAACACAACATGTTTTCTACCCTTATCTCCAGCAAGTTTATATTTAGCATTCATACGCTCAATGTTTTCCTTAGTTAACTCATGCATTTTTTATATCAATTCGGCATGTTGTTTAGCATCAAAATTAACCTTCTGTGAAGATGGAAGAGGCAACAAATCAATAGGTGCACGAGGTAGGAAACCATACACAATTTCAAAAGGGCACATCTTAGTAGTAGAATGCAATGAACGATTATAAGCAAATTCAATATGAGGCAAGCATTCTTCCCACATTTTCTTATTATTCTTCAGAACAGCCCTAAGCAAAGAAGACAATGTTCTATTGACTACTTCAGTTTGTCCATCAGTTTGGGGGTGACAAGTAGTACTAAAAAGCAGTTTAGTCCCCAACTTAGCCTATAAACATCTCCAAAAGTGGCTAAGAAATTTAGTATCATGATCTGAAACAATAGTATTTGGCATACCATGCAAGCGAATAATTTCACGAAAGAACAAATCAACAACATTAACAACATCATCGCTTTTATGACATGGTATAAAGTGTGCCATTTTCGAGAGTCTATCCACGACAATAAATATGCTATCCCTCCCCTTCTTTGTTTGAGGTAAACCTAAAACAAAGTCCATAGATATATCCTCCCAAGGAACACTAGGTACAGGCAAATGCATATATAAACCATGAGGATTGAGTCGTGACTTAGCTTTTTGACATGTAGTGCAGCGAGCAACAAAGCACTCAACATCCCGTCTCATCTTTGGCCAAAAGAAATGTATAGCAAGTACATCCTCTGTCTTCTTCACGCCAAAGTGTCCCATTAATCCTCCTCCATGCGCCTCCTACAACAACAAAAGACGAACGGAGCTAGCTGGAATGCATAGCTTGTTAGCACGGAACACAAATCCATCATTAACGATGAACTTGTTCCATGTTCTACCTTCGTTACAATTCTGCAATATATCTTTAAAATCATCATCATGCACATATTGATCTTTGATGGTCTCCAAACCAAATATTTTGAAGTCAAGTTGTGAAAGCATAGTATAGCGACGAGACAATGCATCAACAATAACATTTTCTTTACCCTTCTTGTGTTTAATGACATAAGGGAAAGTCTCAATGAATTCAACCCATTTAGCATGTCTACGATTCAGTTTAGCTTGACTTTTAATATGTTTCAAAGATTCATGATCAGAATGTATAACAAAATTCTTTGGGCCATAAATAATGCTGCCATGTTTCTAAAGTCCGAACAAGAGCATATAATTCTTTATCATAAGTAGAATAATTCAGACTAGGCCCACTTAATTTTTCAGAAAAGTATGCAACAGGTTAGCCATCTTGTAATAACACACCTCCTAATCCAATTCCACTAGCATCACATTCAAGCTCAAAAGTCTTATTAAAATCAGGAAGTTGGAGTAAAGGAGCATGTGTCAACTTATCTTTCAATACCGTGAAGGCTTCTTCCTGTGCGGTACCCCAAAGAAAAGGCACATCTTTCTTTGTAAGCTCATTGAGAGGTGCAACAATGGTGCTGAAATCTCTCACAAAATGCCAATAGAATCCAGCGAGGCCAAGAAAACTCCTCACTTGTGTGAGCATTTTGGGCTGCGGCCAACTCTCAATAGCTTCAATCTTGGCTTTATCAATTTCAATTCCCTGTGGAGTAACAACATAGCCAAGAAAAGATACTCGGTCGGTGCAAAAGGTGCACTTCCCAAGGTTACCAAACAAACGTGCATCACGTAAAGCAATAAAAACAGCACGTAAATGTTCCAAATGTTCCTCCAAAGATCTGCTATAAATCAGTATATCATCAAAATAGACTACCAGAAATCGTCCAATAAAAGCACGTAAAACTTGGTTCATTAATCTCATGAAAGTACTAGGTGCATTAGTTAATCCAAAAGACATGACTAACCACTCATATAATCCAAACTTAGTTTTAAATGCTGTTTTCCATTCATCTCCCAATTTCATACGAATTTGATGGTATCCACTATGCAAATCAACTTTGGAGAATATTGTAGAGCCACTCAATTCATCAAGCATATCATCTAGCCTAGGAATAGGATGACGATAACGAATAGTAATATTATTAATGCCTCTACAATCAACACACATACGTGATGTACCATCCTTTTTCGGCACTAGAATAATAGGAACAACACAAGGACTAAGGGATTCACGTATATAACCTTTGTCGAGCAGCTCCTGTACTTGACGCATAATCTCCTTCGTCTCCTCTGGATTGGTACAGTATGGTGCATGGTTGGGTAATGATGCACCGGGAATTAAGTCAATCTGATGCTCAATCCCTCGAATGGGAGGTAATCCCGGTGGCACGTCTTGTGGAAAGACGTCAGCGAACTCCTGCAAAATGTTAGTGACAGCAGGAGGCAAAGAGGAAGGCACGTCCTCAAATGAAAATAATGCCTCTTTGCACACAAAAGCACAGCAAACAGATTTGCTGAAATCTAGCTCATCAATATCAGATTTAGTGGCAAGTAAACACGCACTTTTCAATTTAATTTCAGAAACAACACTAGATGGTTTACTATTAGGCTTCATTTGTTTCTCAAATTCTTTTGCCACAATCTGATTTTCACTCTTATTTGTCTCCTGTTTTGCTTTATTAGCTCTATTAATATCATCTTTCAAAATGGAATCAGGAGTCATTGAAAGCAAAGTAATATTTTTATCCTTATGAACCAGAGTATAATGATTGTTTCTACCATGGTGTACAGAATTTTTATCAAGTTGCCATGGTCGACCAAGTAATAAGGAACATGCTTGCATAGGTACCACATCACAATCAACATAATCAGCATATGTAGAGATACTAAAATGCACACGAACAGTACGTGTTACCTTAACCTTGCCGCTGTTGTTGAACCATTGGATGTAGTAAGGATGTGGATGTGGTCTTGTGATGAGAGATAGCTTCTCCACCATCTCCATGCTAGCCAAGTTGTTGCAGCTCCCTCCGTCTATGATGACGCGCACAGAACGTTCCTTCACAACTCCCTTTGTATGGAACAAATTGTGCCTCTGATTTTGCTCAGCTTGTGTGACCTGGACACACAAAACACGTTGAGCAACTAAACATTCATACCTGTCAGCATCTTCAGGAGCCATGTATTGTGTCTCATGATCAGAATCAACTCCACCGTGTTCTTCACTTGTAATAAGCGCCAAAGTCTCCTCATCATAGTCACTAGTAGACTCATACCCACCATCCTTAGTAGCAATCATCACACGCTGAGATTTGCATTCTCTCGCATAATGACCTCTTCCCTTACAACGACGACAAATAAAATCACTTGTGTGCCCTGTTGATGCCATGGAAGAAGAAGAGCTCTGTGCAGGCCCGACAGGTGCGCTCTTGGCAGATAGTGGTGGTTGTGCCTGCTTTCGTGTATCACGGCTATAGGTGGCACCTGATGGAGGTGCTGGTGCAGTGGAAGTAGAAGATGCACGCGGTGTCCATGATGAAGGTCGACCTGCAGAAAAGTTAGTTCACGCCAATGCCTGTCGATCCTGCACTTCACATTCAGCTTTACAAGCAAGATGGAATAAACGATTGATATTAGTATACTCCTTATACTCTAGAATGGTCTGAATCTCTCTATTTAATCCACCCATAAAACGGGCAAGCATAGCTTCATTCTCCTCAACAATACCACATCTAATGATGCCAGTTTGTAATTGCTGATAATATTCTTCTACAGAATTTTTGCCTTGTCTTAAACGCTGCAATTTTTGAATTAATTCACGTTGATAATATGGTGGAACCCAACGAGTATGCATAGCAGTTTTCAAAGCAGCCCAAGTAGCTGGAATAGGATATAATCTACAATGTTCAGACCACCAAACACATGCAAAGCTAGTGAAAGCACAAACAGCAGCAGGAACACGTCTCTCCTCAGAATATTGTAAACATGTAAATCATTGTTCAGTTTCTAACTCCCAAGTAAGATATATATCAGGAACATATCTACCCTCAAATGGTGGAATATTCAATTTCAGTTTAGGAAGATGGTCATGATCTCGTACCTGAGGGAGAGCCCTACCATTGTGATTATTTGCATGTGGACGACCTGGTGGTTGTGGTGCTGGTGGTTGCACGTAGTTCTGATTTTGATCAACCTCATCCTCGTAATCTCCCGCATAATCATCCTCCGCATCAGCAGTAGGAGCCACAGAAGTATCAACAGCAGCACCAACAGTTTGGTCAAGCTGAAGAAGGACATGGCTCGCTCGGCGGAGGGCCGTTTCGCGACGTGGAGGTAGTAGTTGTTGTTGTTGCAGAGGTGCGGCAGGTGCATCTAGTGGTGGAAGACGCGCAAGCAGTTCATTAAATCTGTTATCGAGCTTTGTTTCGAACGTCTGCTCAAGGCCAGTGATCTTCTCCATGGCCTCTTCAAAATTGTTCAGCACATCTTGCACCTGTTCAGTCATCATTTGCTGAAACTTATCATGAAGCTACTTGTTCGTTAAGTTCTCCCAGTCAATCTCGTCGGCTTGTGATCCTGGCATGGTTAGCAGCAATAGAAACACACAAGAATATGATCCTACAGACTACTAACAAGTGGTGGTGGTGGGTGTCAGTGTCAAAACCGGCGGATCTCGGGTAGGGGGTCCCGATCTGTGCGTCTAAGGCTAATGGTAACAGGAGGCAAGGGACACGATGTTTTACCCAGGTTCGGGCCCTCTCGATGGAGGTAAAACCCTACTTCCTGCTTGATTGATCTTGATGATATGAGTATTACAAGAGTTGATCTACCATGAGATCGTAGAGGCTAAACCCTAGAAGCTAGCCTATGATGATTATGATTCTGTCTCTAAGGACTAAACCCTCCGGTTTATATAGACACCGGAGGGGGCTAGGGTTTACACAGAGTCGGTTACAAAGAAGGAAATCTATTATCCGGATCGCCAAGCTTGTCTTCCACGCAAAGGAGAGTCCCATCCGGACACGGGACGAAGTCTTGAGTCTTGCATCTTCGCGGTCCAACAGTCCGGCTTTCCGGATACCCCCTAATCCAGGACTCGCTCAGTAGCCCCTGAACCAGGCTTCAATGACGATGAGTCCGGCGCGCAGTTTGTCTTCGGCATTGCAAGGCGGGTTCCATCTCCAAATACCCCAAAGTACCTGTCGCAACAAACAGTGTCCGGCTTCCCATCAATGTCATACTCCTCGGCTTCTATGCTTCAATAATGGCCATCTCCACGTGTCGAGCGAATACGAGGAGCCGGGGCATCTTTGCAGTTACCACCCCGGCCCTGCAAGCAAACTGTCTATTTGAAGGAACAGGGATCCTTAGATCCAAACCTCACCTTCTTCCCTTGAGCAGGCATCCGAGAAAGCGCTCCGGAAAAAAACCATTTCAACATGGCCGATCGCCGCAACTCTTCTTCTCGTTCCCTTCGCTCCAAGCCAGGCGACTGGGAAGAGTGTTCAGTTCCTCAAAGCCGTTTGATAGAGTTACAGACCCAAGGGTTTCTTCCACCAGCGTTCATGGTTCCCGTCCAAGCTGGACTAGCCACCTATAATGGCAGGGAGCAAGCGGAGAGATCTCCTATCCATCCCCGGGGGAGCGAATATGCCCCATCCCGCATCTATTAAGAGGCGTCGGGTTTCCAATCCACCCATTCCTTCGCGGGCTCCTAGAGTTCTATTGCCTCGAGCTGCACAACTTCACCCCTGCCTCTGTGTTGCACATAGCAGGATACGTTGCCCTTTGTGAACTATTTCTGGGCTGCGAGGCTCACTTCGGGTTATGGAAGAAGTTGTTCTGCCTCGTCCCTCGCAACCAGGGGGAATCCATATGTCAAGTGGGCGAAGCCGAAGTATGGTGCATCGCCGAGACCGGATACCTGTCCGGTACTCCCAAGAAGGCACCTGAAAACCGGCCTTCGGAGTGGTTTTATGTTGATGACATTCCCCTTCCGGATCCAGTCCGGACGGGTCTCCCTGAGTTCGGTAATGCTCCGCTCAAGGCACGCCGAAGTTGGCGCCCTCAGGGCCCCCAAGAGGAGGATACCAGAGAAATACACTTCCTGATGAGGAGGATAAAGATACTAGCCAAATCAGGGCTGACAATAGTCGAGGTTATAGCAATATGCATAATGCGGGGAGTGCAGCCGCTTCAATATCGGGGGAAGCCCATGTGGCATTACAACAGGGAAGATGATGCCACCTGCCGCGGTCGTAAAGGTCCGGACTCTGCCACTGCTGTGGCGAGGATATTGTCTGATCTGTATAAAGGAGAAGAAGAAGAATTTCTTCATATTAAACCGCGGGGTGGGTTTTCTATGTACAACCCCCCAAGATGGGTAAGTCGTCACTCTTTCCCTCGCTCCATTCATTCTGGCGTCCTTCATCACGGTTATTTACCTCGATTTTTCTGAGCCGGAACTGAGGAGGGCCATAGAAGGATTCAACAGCCCCTTCCCGTAGCCAGAGTACCCCGGAAGGGCCTTCGATCCAGGACTTGAAGAAGATCCGGATATTACTGTGGAGCTCGTCAACGGGACATTTTATCAGGCCAGCTGCGATGGCGCCTCGGTGGCTATTGTCGCCGACTATCCCGGACTGCTACCTGCATCGCGTGTAAGCAAAGCCAAAACCTTGTCCTCTGAAGAGGACTCCTTTCTGATACCATGCCTTATGCCTAAAGTATCGTATTTTTGTAGAGACGACCATCGGAACGCGGCGCCGAGCCCCTGGGGGCTCATCGGCAAAGGGTGTCCGGATCGGGCAGGCTTAAGAGGAAGGCGGTTAGGGCCGAAACACCGTTACAGAGGTATGGTAAAAACCTGCTCAGTGATTATTGTGTTTGAGATGTAACAGCGTCCTTTGTGTTCTCGCAGAAAGAGGAGTTGCCGGACTATATCCGGAGATCCTGCCGATCACGCCTCCACCAGCTGGATTCTAGAACCGGCTTTGAGAGAGGAGGCCAATGCGGGGCTGATGCCGAATTGTCCTCCAACAGAGGATGCGGATATGCTCTCCGCCACGAATTCCAAAGTAGAGAGTGCCATGAATCATCGGCGCCGACGGGCCGTACTTCGTAATAACGTCTTTTCCGAAGAAGCATTTAATGCTTTCAATTCGGGAGACGCATACATCCGAGCTGCTCAAGGCGGGCTCGCCCGAGCGACGGACCAGTATGCGAAAGATATACGGGTAAGAAAATTTGATAAGCATATATAGCAGTAGCCCCTGAGACTTGAAACGGTTGGAACAACTGTTTGAAGGATCATTTTATGTACAGATCCTTGTAGATAAGAATACCCAATTGTCTCAAGAGCTGGAGGAGTGCAAGACCCAGCTGAGGGCCGCGGTTGCCAAACTAGAGGAATCCCAGAAGGCCTCATCTGGTAACATTTGTCTCAATAGAGAAATTTTATGGAAATGTACCAGTTAGTAATTGGCTTGTTTGGTAAGTCTAACAGAAAATTCTGCAGACAATCCCACGGAGAATCTAGAGATCATGAGAGAGAGCGAGTCACATCTCCAAAGGCAGCTAAAAGCTAGCAAGCATGTTCTTACACAAGTTAGGCGGGAGAAGAGCGATCTTCAAGATGCCAATGTCTGGCTGGGCGTCGAATTAGGAGATGTTCGTGCTCAGCTGGCGGACTCCATGAAGGAGAACAAAAGGCTTCGTCGCGGCATTTATGGTAAGTGCCTAGACGAACTGTAGTACAACTCGGCGAGGAATCATATTGAAAGACTTTATATCTGTAGGTATGTTGACGGGCCGCCCTGAAGAGGAGATGCCCGCGTCCGCAGGTGATTTACTGCAAGACCTGTCACAGCTGCACGAGCGAGCTCGGAAGTTGATGCAGGGTATTGCCCAGGCCTTGTGGCCATCCACCTCCCTGCCAAAAGGCATGGGGGAGCTCGTGGATATGCTCCAAGGAGCACGACAGCGCTTCCGATTGTGGAAGATGTCAGCCTGCCGACAAGGTGCAAGAGAAGCCTAGGCCATGGTGAAGACGCGCTAAACCAAGCTTGACCCGAACCATATGGCCGAAGTTGGACCGGCAGGGCCAGATGGGCAAGAAATTCCCGTGAGTCTGGTGTATGACCAGGTAGCGTTAGCCGCAAAGTATTCCCAATAGGATTGCAAGCTAGATAGCCTGTTGGACGGTATAGAGGAAGAATATAGTCAGTCCAAGTGACTATATAATTCAATGGACATATGTAGTCCCTAGCCGGATTTTAAAAATCATTTGTCATGGCGGACCTTTTCGCTTCAGCCCCCGGATCCGACAGTCGGGGCTGTACCGAATACCCGCTCAGTTATGCAGAACCGGGGTATGCGTGGAAACCAGGCGTAGGGGTCATAAGTGCTTGAACAGACAAGTACCTGATACGCCATTTTGCATCATGCTTTTATATCAGTATTTATTGCATTATGGGCTGTTATTACACATTACATCTCAATACTTATGGATATTCTCTCTTATTTTACAGGGTTTACCATGAAGAGGGGGAATGCCGGCAGCTGGAATTCTGGCTGGAAAAGGAGCAAATGTTGGAAACCTATTCTGCACAACTCCAAAAGTCCTGAAACTCCACCAAACAACTTTTTGGATTTAATAAGAATTTATGAGTGAAAGAAATAGGCCAGGGGGCCCACACCCTGTCCAGGAGACAAGGGGCGCGCCCCCCTGTAGGGCGCAGCCCCCTATCTCCTGGGTCCCCTGGTGGGCCTCCGGCGTCCATCTTCTGCTATATCATCACTTTTACCCTGGAAAAAATCGTGGGCAAGCTTACGGGACGAAACTCCGCCGCCACGAGGTGGAACCTTGGTGGAATCAATCTAGGGCTCTGGCGGAGCTGTTCTGCTGGGGACACTTCCCTCCGGGAGGGGAAATCATCACCAACGTCATCACCAACGATCCTCTCATCGGGAGGGGGTCAATCTCCATCAACATCTTCACCAGCACCATCTCCTCTCAAAACCCTAGTTCATCTCTTGTATCCAATCTTGTATCAAAACCACAAATTGGTACCTGTGGGTTGCTAGTAGTGTTGATTACTCCTTGTAGTTGATGCTAATTGGTTTACTTGGTGGAAGATCATATGTTCGGATCCTTTATGCATATTATTACTCCTCTGATTATGAACATGAATATGCTTTGTGAGTAGTTACATTTGTTCCTGAGGACATGGGTGAAGTCTTGCTATTAGTAGTCATGTGAATTTGGTATTCGTTCGATATTTTGATGAGATGTATGTTGTCTTTCCTCTGGTGGTGTTATGTGAACGGCGACTACATGACACTTCACCATTATTTGGGCCTAGAGGAAGGCATACGGAAGCAATAAGTAGATGATGGGTTGCTAGAGTGACAGAAGCTTAAACCCTAGTTTATGCGTTGCTTCGTTAGGGGTTGATATGGACCCATATGTTTAATGCTGTGGTTAGGTTTACCTTAATACTCCTTTTTGTAGTTGCGAATGCTTGCAATAGGGGTTAATCATAAGTGGGATGCTTGTTCAAGTTAGGGCAATACCCAAGTGCCGGTCCACCCACATATCAAATTGTCAAAGTACCGAACGCGAATCTTATGAACGTGATGAAAACTAGCTTGGCGATAATTCCCAATGTGTCCTCGGGAGTGTCGGATTTCGGGTTCCGGCAGACCCTTGAGGTTCGAACACTGAGGTGCACGCGGAGATCACACCTCCAGCCTACCCATGTCTCACTGCCTCGCAAGGATCTAAAACTACACGAAGAACAACACAAGGGACACGAGATTTATACTGGTTCAGGCCACCATTGTGGTGTAATACCCTACTCCAGTTTGTGGTGTGGCGGATTGCCTCTGGGGGCTGATGAGGTACAGTACAAGGGGAGAACAGCCTCGCGAGGGTCTGTTCTTCGTTGGTGCGATGAACTGCTAGGGGTAGTTCAGTCGCCTCTCTCTCTCTCTCTCTCTCTCTCTCTATCTTAGATGCGGATTCCCCCTCTCTACACTGTGGGTGGCTAGTCCTATTTATAGGCGAAGGCCCCAGGCCTCTTCCCAAATATTGAGCGGGAAGGGCGCCAATAATTGGCCATTTTGAAGGGGAACATCTAGTACACTTATCTTGACTAAAGTTGGTCCTCGCCTGCCAAAGACCCTGACGATGACGCTGGCTTGGGCTCCACGATGACCTCCGCTCTGCCATCCCGCTGGTCTTGGTCTTGCTGCACCGAAATGGTTGTCTTTGCTTGATACCCTTGCATGTGCTTGCCCCCTTTGCACCAAAGAGGATACAAGGACTCTGCGCAGGCCGGCGCCCGCTTGGCGCCCGCCTGGCCTTGGTCGTCATGGCTTGCTCATGAGCACCTCGTGAGGTACCCCACCTTGATCTCTCCGCCTCCTTGCGAGCCAGCCTAACGAGGCCGTGCCTGAGGAAGCCTCCTGTCGTCCGCCCCACGAGGCTTGGCCCCTCGCGAGGGTCTTGAGCATGTGCTGATGAAGATGGGCCATACTAGGCCACCCCTTGAGCCATGCCGCAGGCTGCAGGCAGGCAAGTCTGGGTACCCCCGTTCCTAGAACGCCGACAGTAGCCCCCGGGCCCAAGGCGCGCTTGGACTTGGCTTAGCAGAGAAGCGAAGAGGCAAGTGCAAAGCGCCGCGGGCCCCAATAGCCTGCGGCCTTGGGCGCCGCGTGGCGGTTGATTGGACGTGGGCGTCCTGGCTCCCCCATGATGCCTCAGTAAATGCGCGATTTGACAAGTCCCTGCATGCAAAACGGGTCATGATTACCTGTGATCGTGGAGGCCGTCGGTTGGCATCCCTCGGCTATATGTACGGAACGACGCAAGCCCCTCCAGTCCATCTCTTCCCGTTACTCTTCGTCTTCTTCTCGGCCGCTCGCCATCCCCATGGCCCCACCGAAGAGGTTCTCGACCGCGGAGAAAGGGAAGGCTCGCCAGGAAGGGCCCGGCTCCCCTCCGGCCAAGCGCAGCCGCGGCCGCCCTCGCAAGCACCCTACGGCCCCTGCCGTGGCCTCCTGTGGCCGTGGAAACAACCCTTTGCGCAGCGGTGGGCGTCCGGCTGCCATCGAGAGGTACGCTCGGGCTGCGCGTCCCCCAAGGCCGCGCTTCCGCTCGACGGAGGTGCTGCCGGAGTTTGTCGTGTGGTTGGCGGACCCGACCGGCACCTGGCTCTAGCTTCCCCGCTTCTTCATAGGTGAGCTTCCGGCTGGTGCTCCAGGCGGCCTTTGGCTTCAGGCAGATGGTTGCTGCAGCAGGGCCTCTTGGGCTACCCTGGAAGTCTCCTCCGCCGGAGAGGCGGCCTTGACCCGCGGCTGGCAAACATTTGCCCGCGCGCGCGACCTATGCCAACGATGCACTCTACACTTCAAGTTCGACGGCGATGCCACCCTCTATGTGAGGGTGTTCAGGGAAGACGGCCGCCGCGCCGGATGCTGCCCTGAAGACGATGACCGCGGCCACGCGCCCAGCCCCGGCGTTGGCCGGTGTGAAGGTGGCGGAGGGCGCGCGGGCAGTGGGGCCCGAGGCCCGCCAAGCTCTGGTGACTCCCCTTCGGATGGCAGCTCCTCTAGTGGCGGTCGCGACCAGCCCCCTCGTCGCCGCGCTCGCCTGGGAGAGGGCAGTGGGTCGGTCCGACGCCACGCCTCGGTGAAGCGGGAGGCGGAATCCAGCTGAGCTCTGGAGGCAATTCGAGCCTTCGCTGAGAGGTGGCGCCGGGAAGGTCGTGCCCCCTTTTGCTTTCCTTTCTTTCCTACACAAAAAGAATGTAGTCTGGTCCCCCACGGTGTTGAACTGTCGCTGTTTAATTGGTACGCTGTTTCTACCGTTTCTGCGCTATATTTTGTTCCGCGTGCTTATGCGTGGAAATCACTTATCTTGGGGGGAAGCTTGTTGCAATCCTCGCCTCTTGAGGCTAGGGCCTTGTCATGCGCCTTGTGTCCTGCAGGATTTTAGTCAGTGGGGATAATATCCAGCCTTGGTAGCGAGGATAACTAACCCAAGTCCCGTGACTGCGTCGCGATGCCCGTGGGGCACGGAATGGGAGGGGCGCTCCCGCAGCGGACTCAGATAAGGAAGTTCCAAACCACCGGGGCAGAAAACACTCGCGAGGGTGCCTGTGTTCCTCCCTCGTGAGACTTCGCGCGAGAGAACAAAAACCAGCAAGTGAAACGGACGAGGGGTCGCGAGTTCGAAATGGTAACAGCTTCAGAAAAACTTCAAATAGGAACAAACAAGCCAACTGCAGAAAGCAAATGAAAGAAACCGTGTCCGGCACCTAGTCTAGTCTTCGACGTCTTCTCACCAGCGCAGAGCTAAGTGCTGCCACTGGGCGTGGGCGGGAGCCCCTAAGGCTCTAGGGCGGCACTCCGGAGACTCCGGGGCGTGTACAGCCCCACTCATTATTACGTGAGAGTGTCACGGGCGGCGAGCTTCATAGGCGTTTGCCTTCTTCACAGGCACCGGTCCTTTTCCAAAACTCAGCCACTTCACAGGCATTCGCCTTCTTTACAGGCACCGGGCCTTTTCCCAGAACACAACTTCTTCACAGGCATTTGCCTTCTTCACAGGCACCGGGCCTTTTCCCAGAACACAGCTTCTTCACAGGCATTTGCCTTCTTCACAGGCACCGGGCCTTTTCCCAGAACACAGCTTCATCACAGGCATTCGCCTTCTTCACAAGCACCGGGCCTTTTCCCAAAACACAGCTTCTTCACAGGCATTCGCCTTCTTCACAGGCACCGGGCCTTTTTCAGGGGTAAAACCTTCGGAGGTGTTGGATGTTCCACGCGTTCTGGATGGGCACCCCCTCCTAGGACTCCAAGCATGCGGAGCCGGGCCTGGAAACATGAACAACCTTAAACGGGCCCTCCCACATGGGAGAGAGCTTATGCAGCCCCTCCCTGGAGAGAACCCGTCTAAGCACGAGGTCCCCTACCTCAAGAGTCCTGGGGCGGCTGTTGCGGTAGTGGTATCACCGCTGTAAGTGCATCTAGTGCCCCTTAGTGATTTTGGTGTATTGAAGACTTATAGGTTAAGGGACTGATGCGTTTGTGAGTGTACACAGGTCTATAAGTCTATGAGGAGTTTGATATTTACAGAGAAAGTCGACCCCTAAAAATGAAGTTCTTCGACCGAAGACTTTGATATTCTGAAGACTTTCTGAAGACTTTGAAAGTGAAGAAATTGGTGTGACCTTGAAGACCTGGTATTCATTCGAGGAACATGAAGCGTGAAGACTTTTGTTTTCGTAGTTTCGTTTTCTCTTTCTTGAGTCATAGGAAACACCGTACTGTTAAAGGGGGTCGAGGAAATACTAAGGAAAAATTTCCATGTGATGCTCAACTCAAAATCCTACACCTACCAATCCCTTCGAATGAAGCCATTGGAAATCTCATACAGTTCAGTCAAGTTCTTCAGTGACAGAGACGCAGTTCTTCTGGTCACTGATGACTTTGCTCTGACTGAGGAGTTAGGAATTCGCTAGTGCGAATTGCCTACACAGTGAGGAACATGATAGCCCTGAGGAATTTGAGAGTCAAATTTCCGACCGTTGCTGTGCTATGCGCCGGCTGTCCCAAAATATCTTACCACCTAACGGTCATATCATTGAAGGGCATTTATGTCTTATCATGTCGAGCTGCTCCCTAGGCTATAAATAGCCGCCCCCTACAACCACTAGTTGGTTGGCTGCTCCGAGAGAACTTGACACTTGTCATTTGAGAGCAACCCATCCTCCGAGGACTTTGAGCGAAAATCATCAAGTGAGGAAAATCCCAAAACCAAACCCCCACAAACCCAAAGTGATTGAGCATCACTGAAGAAATTGATCCCGCGTGGATCCGACGCTTGTTACCTTTGAAGACTGTGCTTCTTCCAGACGGTTAGGCGTCAAGGTCTAGAGCATCCAAGAGGAATTGTGGATTGCCGAGTGACCAAGTTTGTGAAGGTTTGGAAGTCACCTGAAGACTTACCACGAGTGATTGGACGAGACCTGCGTGGTCTTAGTTCAAGGAGAATACGGTGAGGACTGGGTGTCCTGAGTTGCGGCTCAGAGACTGGGTGTCCGGGACTGTGTGTCCTCGAGTTTAAATACTCAGCCGCTCCAACCAGACGTACAACTGAGACAGCAGTTGGAACTGGTTTACCAAATCATTGTCTTCACCAACTAACTGGTTCTATTTCTTCAACCCTTCCATTTCCTCATTACTGTGTTGAATGTTGTTCATATCTGTGCTTGAAGACTTTGGCTGAAGACTTTCACAAATTCCTCAGTTCAATTTCTTCAGTATGTTTGTCTTCATCTTGTTATCCTGTGATTACGCTTTCTGTACTCTGTGCTTGTCTTCATTTCATCATGATGACCATGCTTGTATCCTGTTATGTTTACTTCTGAGTACTTATTACGCTGCAAGTAGTTCTTCGCTAAGGAATTTCCTCACCAGCAAATTCCTCAGTGAAGAATTCATAAAAATCGCCTATTCACCCCCCTCTAGTCGATATAACGCACTTTCAATTGGTATCAGAGCAAGGTACTCCCTTGTTCTGTGTGATTTTGGTTTAACCACCTGGAGTTTTAGTTATGTCGACTGCAGGTATGATCAAGGTCTCGGCTGGGTGTCCTACCTTTGATGGAACGGACTACCCCTACTGGAAGAACAAGATGCGAATGCATCTTGAGGCAATTGATAACGATCTCTGGTATGTTGTGGAAAATGGTGTTCCCTCTGTCTCACCCTCACTGAACGCTACCGATGTGAAGAGATTCAAGCAACTCGATTCTCAAGCGAAGAATATCATATGTGGCCACCTGAGCAAAGGACAGTATGGAAGAGTGAGTGCTTTGGAAACTACTAAGCTTATCTGGGATAGGCTGTCTAAAGTAAATGAAGGAGTTTCAACTCAGCGTGACTCTCGAGTTGATGTTCTTCGGAATCTCTTCAACCGCTTCAAAGGACTCGACAATGAAGATGTCCAACAAACCTTTGATCGCCTCACTGACATCTCAAATGAGCTTCAAGCCCTCGGTGCCACTGACATCACTGATCATGAAGTAGTGAAGAAACTGTTGAGATTGCTTGATTCCTCATTTGATACTCTAGGACTGATGATACAAGAATGTGCTGACTACAAGTCGCTTGATCCTGCTGATATCCTCGAAAGGCTAAACACTCACGAGTTCCAGCTTGCTGAAAAGAGGGATCTCTATGGTTCAAACTATGGCAAACCACGTGCCCTGAAGGCCAAGGCTGTGTCTGACTCTGAATATGAGGATTCGGGCAGTAGCCTTGGTGATCCTGAAGAATTGAGCCAGGAGCTAGCACTGCTCGTGAAGAAATTCCAGAAGTTCTCAAGACGTGGTCGCTTTGGAAAATCCTCAAGAAGCAGTGATTCCTCATCCAGTGACTATAAGAGAAGGTTGTTCCACAAATGCAAGAAACCTGGTCACTATATCGAAGATTGTCCTCAGTGGGAAAAGGAAATGAAGAAGAAGAAATACAAGGATTACAGTCCTGATGATGCAAAGAAGAAGAAGAAATCATCAAAATCTTCGTCATCAAAATCCTCAAAGTCTTCATCTCACAAGAAGAGCAGCTCCAAGAAGGCTCGGGCATTCATTGGCAAGGAAATGGACTCTGAAGCTGAATCTGAGGAAAATGATGAAGAGGAGGCGTCTGAAGAATCTGAATCTGGTGTGGCGAGTCTGGCCGTCGCTACTGCTTTTGTCAGCAAGTCCATATTCAACACTAAAGAAACTGACTCCACCGACAAGCCTGATGAAGATAATGATGGCTACGCTCCCACCTATTGCTTCATGGCGAAAGGTGCTAAGGTACTCAAATACAACTCCTCTGAATCTAGTGAAAATGAATCTGATGAGGATCTCAAGCCCAACTACTCTAAACTTGCTAAGATTGCTGTGAAACAACAACAGGCTTTTGAAAAGGTTCAAAACATGCTAGACAAAAGTGATGATATGTTGGGTGAAGAAATGGACCGCACTAAAGCCCTGACTGAAAATCTTCAGAGACTTCAGTCTAGGTTTGATAACCTTGAAAGTCATCATAACACTCTCTTATCTGATCATGAGAAACTTTCTTATGAATTTCTTCAAGAAAAGCAAGATCATGAAAAGCTTTCCTCTGAATCTCTTCAAAGAAAGGAAGATCTTGAAAAGCTAAGAGTGTGTTATGAAGATCTTCAGAAGGAGCGCGATTCATTACTAGCTCAACAAATCAGCGCTTCTCAGGAAGAATTTGCTCCTCCATGCTTAAAGTGCATTGAACGTGAATCTGCTAATTCTTCACCTGAATGTTCAAATGCTTCAACTGTTACAAATTCTTCATCTGCCTCTGCTATCATTAATTCCTCATCTGAGGACATTGCTAGTATCACTGACAATGTAGGGCTGAAGGAATTGTACATGACAGGCATGTACAAAAGCCTCAAAGGGCATCAGACACTCTGTGATGTGCTTAGAAAGCAGATTCTCAACAGAAACCCTAGGAAAGAGGGTATTGCCTTTGAGAGGAAACTCAATGCTGATGGAACATATTGGAAGCCTGAGCAGTACCCCAAAACCTTGTGGGTTGCTGCAAAGGGACCTCCAGTTGATCCATCTAACTTATCTGGCTTTACATGTGATTCTCCTCATTCTTCTGATGAGTCATTTGACTCCAACTATAAACTGTTCAAAAATCAGAATGGTGAAGTATTTGCTAGATATGTTGGCACTAACTGCAGGAACGTCTCCCCTATGAAGAAAATCTGGGTTCCCAAAAGTTATGTTGAAAGTCTTCAGGTGAATGTCCTCATCACACCACCTGTGAAGAACAGGAACCCCAGATCGAATTCCTCACGTGGATCAAATTCCTCAAATGGATCAAAGTCCTCATATGATTATCATCGTGCTAACAACTCTGTCTCGCAGGGTAGAGCTAAGGGCTATGAATATGTGCATTATTCTTCAAACCATTATGTTCATAAGTCCTCGAAGAATTACTCTGCTTATTCATATGCTTACCGTAACCCCTCTTATGTGAAACGAAATGGTTTGGCATCTTTGCCACCATTCTCATATGGTGCTCGCAGAATGATGAATTCTTTGCCACCCCTCCAGATGTGGGTGGTGAAGAAAAAGAACTAATCTCTTCTGCAGGGTCAGGTCTCCAGACGCGCTTTAATGTCTGAAGAATTTGCTGGGGACCTGACGAAAATGCCTGAAAGGACGCAGGCGAATCATGATGAAATGAACTTTCATTTCACACATCCTCATACTGCTATATCTGCTTACTGCTTGATGAAATTCATCTGATGAACTTGATATCATATTCTTCACTGATGAAGCATATGAGATTGTAAGCTACACTAATTCATCTGCAGGATGATCAACCCAAAACTACTGAATGGGTCCTCGATAGTGGATGTACAAATCACATGACTGGTGACAAGAATCTATTGATGGATGCTCCCTTATCACCGTCACCTCTGAAGCATATCATCTTTGCTGACAAAGGCAAAAGTCAGGTATTAGGTCTTGGTAAGGTTGCAATCTCTAAGGATAAACACATGGACAAAGTCATGCTTGTTGAGTCCTTAGGATACAATCTCATGTCAGTCTCAATGCTTTGTGATCTTGATATGGTAGTTGTCTTTGGCAAGTATCGCTGTGTTGTGATTATGGAAGCTGACAATTCCAAAGTCTTCGAAGGCTTTAGGAGAGGAGATCTGTATATTGTTGATTTCTCTACAGGACCACAACCAGCCGTGTGTCTACTTGCAAAAGCTTCAGAAGGCTGGCTATGGCATCGACGACTTGGTCACGCAGGCATGAGGAATTTGAACATGCTTGCGAAGAAGAAGCATGTCATTGGCATTGAGAATGTCAAATTCCTCAAGGATCACTTATGCGGAGCCTGTGAAGCTGGAAAAATGACCAAGGCCAAGCATCCAGCGAAGACTATCATGACCACTACCTGTCCATTCGAATTGCTTCACATGGACCTCTTCGGACCTAATCATTACTCAGCAGTCACTAATGATGCATCTCTATATGGTTTTGTCATTGTTGATGATTATTCTCGATATACATGGGTACACATTGTTACTTACAAACATGAAGTGTAGGAAGTCTTCAAACGATTTTCCTCGAGGGCTTCAACCAGCTTTGGTGTGAAGATCAAGCACATCAGAAGTGACAATGGAACCGAGTTCAAGAATTCCGGTCTTGATGCCTATCTTGATGAACTTGGTCTTACTCATGAATTATCTGCGCCTTATACTCCTCAGCAGAATGGCGTCGTGGAGCGCAAGAACAGAACTCTTGTTGAGATGGCTCGCACTATGCTTGATGAATACAAAACGCCTCAGCATTTTTGGATTGATGCAATTGATACTACGTGCCACATCATCAACAGAGTATATCTTCACAAATTCTTCAAGAAAACGGCCTATGAACTCCTCACTGACAAGAAACCCAATGTGAGTTATTTCAAAGTCTTCGGTGCTAAATGTTGGATTAGAGATCCTCACCACAACTCTAAATTTGCACCGAAAGCACATGAAGGTTTTATGCTTGGTTACGGAAAGGACTCGCACACCTACAAAGTCTTCAACATTGTTCTTCACAAGATTGTTGACACTGTAGATGTGCGGTTCGATGAAACTAATGGCTCGCAAAGAGAGCACCTACCTTCTGTGTTAGATGAACCAGCACCTGAGGATGCTATCAAGCTCAAGGCAACTGAGAATGTCATTCCTACTGAAGAATCTGCTGAAGAATTCATTCATGTTCATGAAGAACGTCGAGCTGATGCACCTGAAGAACATGATGAGGAAAATGGTGCTGAAGAAAATGCTGATCAAAATCCTCAGCGACAACCAGCTCATCCTCGCGTTGCAAAAGAAGTGCAAGTGGAGAAGATCATCAGTGACATTAGCGCACCAGGTCCTCTCACATGCTCAAAAGCTTCACATTTATCTAACTTTTGTGGGCACTATGCTTTTGTCTCTATCACAGAGCCCACTAAGGTAGATGATGCATTTCTGGAGCCGGAGTGGATTCAGGCTATGCAAGAGGAATTACATCAGTTCGAGCTTAACAATGTCTAGGAATTGGTCAATCGCCAGATCCTCGCAAGCATAATATCATTAGCACAAAGTGGATCTACCGCAACAAGCAAGATGAAAATGGCCTTGTGGTGAGGAATAAGGCACGACTAGTAGCTCAAGGCTACACACAGGTTGAAGGAATTGATTTCGATGAAACTTTTGCACCTGTTGCTAAACTTGAGGCTATTCGCATATTACTTGCTTACGCTAACCATCATGATATCATCTTATATCAAATGGATGTGAAAAGTGCATTCCTCAATGGTAAGCTTGAGGAAGAAGTATATGTTGCTCAACCCCCAAGTTTTGAAGATCCAAAGAATCCTGACAAAGACTTCAGACTCAATAAGGCCCTCTATGACCTCAAGCAAGCCCCTCGGGCGTGGTATGATACATTGAAGGAATTCTTCGTGAAGAATGGCTTCACACCCGGTTCACTCGACCCTACTCTCTTTACTAAATCTTATGATGGTGAACTGTTTGTGTGCCAAATATATGTTGATGATATTATCTTTGGCTGTACTGACCAACGTTATAGTGATGAATTTGCCTATATGATGAGTGAAGAATATCAAATGTCTATGATGGGAGAGTTGAAATTCTTCTTAGGTCTTCAAATCCGTCAGCAGCGCAGTGGCATATTCATATCTCAGGAGAAATACCTCAAAGATGTACTGAGGAAATTCGGCATGCAAGATTGCAAAGGCGTCAAAATTCCTATGCCCACTAATGGCCATCTATGCACTGATGAAAATGGTATTGACTTCGATCACAAGGTATACCGCTCCATGATTGGTTCTTTATTGTACTTATGTGCATCTAGGCCAGATATAATGCTTAGTGTTTGCATGTGTGCCCGATTTCAAGTTGCACCAAAGGAATCACACCATAAGGCTATGAAGCATATTCTTCGATATCTAGCTCACACACCAACACTAGGATTATGGTACCCCAAGGGCTCTGCTTTTGATCTCATTGGATATTCTGACTCTGACTATGCTGGTGATCGTGTGGACCGCAAGTCAACATCTGGCACTTGTCATTTCCTCGGACGATCTTTGGTCTGTTGGTCCTCGAAGAAACAGAACTGCGTATCACTGTCTACTACTGAAGCTGAATATATTGCTGCTGGCTCATGCTGTGCTCAACTGCTTTGGATGAAGCAAACCCTCAAGGACTATGGCGTCAACATGAAGAATGTGCCTCTCCTCTGCGACAATGAGAGTGCCATCAAGATTGCTCACAACCCAGTTCAGCACTCGAAGACAAAGCACATCCAGATTCGTCATCATTTTCTTCGTGATCATGTGTTGAAGGGCGACATCTCCATCGAGCATGTGAAGACTGAAGAACAGCTAGCTGATATCTTCACTAAGCCCTTGGATGAGAAGAGATTTAGCAAGTTGCGGTGTGAGCTAAATATCGTAGAGTCTTCGAATGTTCTTTGAAAAGGACACACATCCTAACACTTATGCAAAATTGATGACTTAGATGTGCAACACATGAAGAAATGTTTTTCTTCAATCAATGAAGAATAACACTCTAAGTGTGAAGAAATTAATGAAGAATTTGATTCTTAGAACCCTACGACAATTGTACGCGGTGTCTGAAATCATCATTCTTATACGGTGGGCCACGCCACCACAAAAAGTTGAAAATCTTCAATTTGAGTTTGTCCTCATTTTTGAAATTCTTCAGTTTTTCAAATTCTTCAACTTTGCAAAATCTTCACTGTTTCCGTCGTTTTTCCTCATTGGCTATATATATATATATATATATATATATATATATATATATATATATATATATATATATATATATATATATATATATATATATATATGAGTTATGTCCTCTACAGCATTCACTTATGGCTATTTCTTCAAGTTGCGTTTTCTGCTAAGTGAATGTGATCGGACCCTTCCTCCTCTATGCTATACTCAACCCAATCTATTCACAAATTCTTCATGTGCGTTCTATTTGAAACCCGTTCAAAGTCTTCACTGTGTCCTTGTCAGCTGAAGAAATTGCGAATGAAACTTTAAAACAAATCTTATCCAGATTTTCGGTTTTACCGCTCAAACCGTTCCGCATCCCACGATGCATTATTATAATCACCCACGATCTTACACGATCTCATCTGCACAGTACGTGGGTGACACATGTCATGTGAAGGAGAAAGGGCAGGGGCATGTTCATCCCAAAATCTTCGGGCGAATAGTTTTTTTTACCGTGGCTATAAATACCCCTCTACCCTTCCTCACTTCATTTACTCCGCTCGGTCGCTGTCTCTCGCTCGAGCTCCTCAAACCCTAGCGCCGCCGCTACTCCATCGCCGCCGGTGAGGAAGAGCTTCACTGCCTCGACCTCGTCGCCGTTGTACTCGCGCCGGCTGCGGAAATCTTCACTCCGCCGCCGCCGTAGTTGTCTCCCTCTGCCATGTTAGGGCGTGGGAGATCTAACTTGATGAACTTCACCACTCTTCATCTCAGTTCGTCGTGTTCTTCAGTTCGGGTAATTAAAAGTTACTTTTATTACTCACTTTGATTCTCAAGTTTTCCTGAAAATCTTCAAAGGTGTTTTATTCTTCAAATCTTCACATATAAACACCTCACACACTGTATGCTCTTGATCCATCTCTCTAAGCACTCATTTCTTCAAGATTCCTCAATTGTGCGGATTTTCGATCTGTACAACTCTGGAACCTAAGACAAGAACGCTTAGTGAAATTCCTCAAGGCTCAACTGGTCAAATTCCTGAAAACTTGTCGTTTCGAAAAATCTTCTGAGAACGCATATGACCTCTCCAAATTCCTCGCACCTACACTCTGTTCACAGGTACTCATGTCCGCTGCTGAATCACTTGGTTCTCATCAACTTAACTCATTTGCAGCGTTCCTCGAAGAAAAACTGCATACTTCTTCAGAGTGTTCAATTGTTCAAATTCCTCACCTGAAGAAAATGGCTGAAGGAAAGAGACCGCAGAAAGGAGGAAAGAAACCTGAGGTCATGACTGCTTTCGAGATCCCTGATGAAATATAGAAGGATTATTGCACACCTGATGAAGCCAAGTTTGGCAAAGAAAACAAGAATCAGCGCAAGGTGCGTATTCAGAGAATTGAACGGAGATGGGCAAGGGAATGGAGGGAATATCGATATGTCACTCCAAAATACATGAAGAAATTCGCCCTCAATCCTCCGTGCCCTAGAGCTCCATTGGCACCTGGCCAAGTAGCTGATCCCACCAGCATTAAGCGTGGTGAGGATTTTCCAGAAGAGTGGGCTAGGTGCCAAGCAAAATTGGCAAGACAAGCCAAGGAGGCAGTGAGGAAATTCAATGAGGATTCTGCCGCTGCTGCTGCCGCTGAGACCTCGGTCAAACCGAGGAAATCAATGCCGAAGAAGCCTGCTCGTAAGCCAAGTGCTTCACCTTCAGCGCCCTCATGGCCAAGTTCCTCAGCTGCGCCCTCACGGCAAATTCCTCAGACTGCTACTGCTCCATCAAAGTCCTCAGCAGCTCCCTCAAAATCCTCAACTCCTGTGCATCTGGCTACATGTCAAAGGACTCAAGGTTTCTCAATTGCTTCTGGTGCTTCAGCAAGTTCCTCAGCTGCACCAATGTCCTCATCAGCTCCCACACTGTTGAAGACAAAAGCAACAGCTGGACGCGGTCCTCGGCCAAGTCCAAGGAAGAAACAGGTTGCATTCCAAGTGCCCTCTGATGATGAGGCCTCTGATGAAGAACTTGCAGAAATCATCAGAGACAGACAAGCAAAGGCCGCTAGAGCCAAAGGCACATCTGTGCCACTGCTTTTGGATCCGAAGAAGATCCTTGACTACTTTGACCTCTGGCACCAGGATCCAAACACTCCAATGCCTGATCTGCCTCTGACTCCTGGTCAAAGTCACATGCTGACCCATTTCATCTCTCAAGAGAAATGGAAGTTTGAAAAGGCTCGTGAGATAAAGAGAGCTCAAGCTAGAAAGGAGAAGCTTCTGAAGAAGAACGTTGTCAGACTGACACCTGAAGAACTTCTCAAGGCTCAATCTGAAATCCAAGCCCTCAGCAAGGACTTCGATGCATACAATGCTGATTGGCAAGGAGCCAAAGTACGATTCGTCAACCTGACGAAGAAAATGTCAACTGTTGCAGCCCCATCGCAACAAGAAAATCCTCAGGCTGCAGATTCTGCTCAGCCTGCTGAAGAACATGCCAGCACCGCTGATGACTTTCAGCCTGCTGATGAGAATACAAGTTCCAGGGCTGATGACTCCATTCTGGCCGCTAAAGAAATTGCCAGGGCATCCACTAGTGGTGCGCCTGAAGAAACTGAAGAGATCAGGGCAACTGCAACAATTGCGCCTGAAGAAAATCAACCACAGTCCTCAGCTCCTCCCGCGCCAACACCAACTCCAATTCTTCCTTCTGCCTATGAAGTGAAGAAGACCAAGGCTGCAGAGCGAGCTGCAGTGAAGAAAAGGAAGGCATCAGTTGCGTCAAATTCTTCGGCTGCGAAGAAAATGAAGCCAATGTCCAGCTCTCTTGAAAATCCTATTGATGCCGTTCCGATTTCCTCCATGTCATCAAATGAAATTGTTCCTTATGGAGAAGACTACAAGATCCCAAGCGGATCTGATGAAGAAAATCATTTTGCTGCTACGTCAGAGCAGCTTGATGAAGAAATTGATGTGGAAGCATTCCCTTCAACGCCCGTCGTTTCCTCACCTATGCCTCAGTTCACAGCTGAAGAGGCTGGTGTTGAGGAAATTGAAAATGAAGATGAAGATGTGGATATTGGATGCACTACACCAGTGATGAATGATGACTTTTGGGAAAGTCAGCATCCCAATACTCCTCTCTTCACTCCCATTCAACAAATTCCTCAGTCCCTGGCTACAACTGTTCAAATGGGCTCTGAAGAAACTCATCCCACATCATCTGTTCATGAAGAAATTCCAGCCGCTAGTGCTGAAGAACCTGCTGCTGTTGATCCTCAAGTTGCACAAGAAGAGGAACCAGAAATTCCTCAGCCTGAAGTGCCTGAGCTCGCGATTCCTGAGGTTGTGCTGCAAATCACTGACACTCCTTTGCCCAAGCCGAAGAATCCGTTCTCAAGCAAGCAAAAATTCAAGGCTGAAGACTTCTTTTCTGAGCATGTGTTCTTCACTCATTATAATCCATATGACTCTGCTCGGATAAGGAAGAGGCGTTTCTGGACTGCTACTCAAGCCAACTTCTATTCCTCAGTGCTCTTTGACAAGGACAAAATCTTCGATCATGAACATATTCCTCATGTGGATATGGAATCTCTGCCGTGCTTCGAGCCAGTCCTCAGTGTTATTCACGATGCAGGACTACTGAATTTCTGCACTGATATCTGTGATTGGAATGAAGAACTCATTCTTCAGTTCTACGCCACACTGCATATCACCGGAGATGCTGAAGACGTCAATTCATAGGTGCTGGATTGGATGACCGAAAACACTCACTACAAGGCACCAGCAACTGAATTGCTTCGTGTCCTTCCTCTTGATCCTCCCCATGATAGTGCACGTTGCATCTACAATGACCCTGAACTGACGAATCATTATATGCAAGTGCTCATGAAGCCTTTGAAGCCAGGGTAGGCCCCACGAACCAAATTCCTCGTCAAGGACTTGCTCTATGTGCCCCGGACTGTCTATCGAATCCTGACAAAGACAATGAGTCCAATCAAAGGCCACGACTCAAATGATGAAGATGTCGTTGGCATCATGAAGAACATGCTTTTCAACATCATTCATGGCGTTCCCGTCAACTTCCATGATTTCTTCATGAGGACTCTGGCTAATGTTGATATGTCACCATTCGAGCTGAAGCCCTATGCGCCTTGGATTATGAGATTCATAAGGGCAAGATCTTCACTGAATTACAAGGCTGACACTCTGAACCATGGTAGCTACTTGCCTCCGATTGAAGTCCTCAAGAGACCAGTTTCATCATCTGATGATAAAGGCAAGGCAGCTGCTGTGATCGATGAAGGCACTCGTCCATTGGATGGTCAATTTCGTCTGGCTACATCTTACTCTACCAATGACGATTCTGCCACACATGACATTGCCGCAAATACCTCAGCCAAGAAAAAGCCTCAAGCCACAGCACCCAGGGTGATGGCTGACCGTGAGTTACTCCTCAGTCTTCATCAGAAGGTTGATCGCAATCACAAATGGGTGAAGCGTCAGTTTGCTGCTATTCTTCACAACATGACCTCAACCCATAATGCTATGAAGAAAAATCATTATCACCTTCATGAAACCCTCAACCGCACCTGGGCTGTTCTCACTCATGTATATAGCACGGATGAACTGAAGACTATGGGTCTCCAGGAAGCATTTGACTGGTCTGCACCTCCTCCGAAGAAATTCAAGCGAGTCAAAGTTCCTGATCTGGTGGCCAGTTCTTATTCTTCATCGCGTGAAACTGATGAGTATGAAGATTTGGACGACACTCCGGCAGGCCCTACTTGAACAATCAACCCCGACAATGCTGGCGCTCCTCCATCGACTTGAAATTCTTCAGGGGCATTAGTCCTCAGTTTCGATCCTTTTGGTCATTTGATGACAAAGGGGGAGAAATCTGAGTTAGTCTTCAAGCGGGTTTATATTATGGGCGTTTTATTAAGTTACAACTCTCGTTCTTCCGAAACTTTTTACTGGATCGAGTTGTAATCTTAAACCCGATGGTGCCCTGATACTTTTGGATGGTGCATGGTGCTCTGATACTTTGATGCACTGTGCTCTGATACTTTTGATATGTTATTCTGCATGCTTATTCCTCGTTAATATTATTGCACGCATGCTGAATCTCATCAGGCACCATATTTCATCATGCATTTCAAATTCTTCATATTATATATCAAATGCGTGTATGAATTACAAGATATAGGGGGAGATCTCCATGATTCAATTCTTCAAATGTGCATTGCCCCAAAAGAAAATTCCTCACTATGCACACATTCAGGGGGAGTTCTTCTATATCCTGCAATCAAATTTCTCAATATCAGTATTTACACTTCATATGTTTATTCCCGTTGAAAACTTAACCTATGTCGTCATCAATCACCAAAAAGGGGGAGATTGTAAGTGCATCTAGTGCCCCTTAGTGATTTTGGTGTATTGAAGACTTATAGGTTAAGGGACTGATGCGTTTGTGAGTGTACACAGGTCTATAAGTCTATGAGGAGTTTGATATTTATAGAGAAAGTCGACCCCTAAAAATGAAGTTCTTCGATTGAAGACTTTGATATTCTGAAGACTTTCTGAAGACTTTGAAAGTGAAGAAATTGGTGTGACCTTGAAGTCTTGGTATTCATTCGAGGAACATGAAGCGTGAAGACTTTTGTTTTCGTAGTTTCATTTTCTCTTTCTTGAGTCATAGGAAACACCGTACTGCTAAAGGGGGTCGAGGAAATACTAAGGAAAAATTTCCATGTGATGCTCAACTCAAAATCCTACATCTACCAATCCCTTCGAATGAAGCCATTGGAAATCTCATACAGTTCAGTAAAGTTCTTCAGTGACAGAGATGCAGTTCTTCTGGTCACTGATGACTTTGCTCTGACTGAGGAGTTAGGAATTTGCCAGTGCGAATTGCCTACACAGTGAGGAACATGATAGCCCTGAGGAATTTGAGAGTCAAATTTTTGACCGTTGCTGTGCTGCGCGCCGGCTGTCCCAAAATATCTTATCCACCTAACGGTCATATCATTGAAGGGCATTTATGTCTTATCATGTCAGGCTGCTCCCTAGGCTATAAATAGCCACCCCCTACAACTACTAGTTGGTTGGCTGCTCCGAGAGAACTTGACACTTGTCATTTGAGAGCAAACCATCCTCCGAGGACTTTGAGCGAAAATCATCAAGTGAGGAAAATCCCAAAACCAAACCCCCACAAACCCAAAGTGATTGAGCATCACTGAAGAAATTGATCCCGCGTGGATCCGACGCTTGTTACCTTTGAAGACTGTGCTTCTTCCAGACGGTTAGGCGTCAAGGTCTAGAGCATCCAAGAGGAATTGTGGATTGACGAGTGACCAAGTCTGTGAAGGTTTGGAAGTCACCTGAAGACTTACCACGAGTGATTGGATGAGACCTGCGTGGTCTTAGTTCAAGGAGAATACGGTGAGGACTGGGTGTCTTGAGTTGCGGCTCAGAGACTGGGTGTCCGGGACTGCGTGTCCTCGAGTTTAAATACTCAGCCGCTCCAACCAGACGTACAACTGAGACAGCAGTTGGAACTGGTTTACCAAATCATTGTCTTCACCAACTAACTGGTTCTATTTCTTCAACCCTTCCATTTCCTCATTACTGTGTTGAATGTTGTTCATATCTGTGCTTGAAGACTTTGACTGAAGACTTTCACAAATTCCTCAGTTCAATTTCTTCAGTCTGTTTGTCTTCATCTTGTTATCCTGTGATTACGCTTTCTGTACTCTGTGCTTGTCTTCATTTCATCATGATGACCATGCTTGTATCCTGTTATGTTTACTTCTGAGTACTTATTCCGATGCAAGTAGTTCTTCGCTAAGGAATTTCCTCACCAGCAAATTCCTAAGTGAAGAATTCATAAAAATTGCCTATTCACCCCCCCTCTAGTCGATATAACGCACTTTCAGCCGCAGTGCTTGTTGGTACCTTGCTGCCTGCAGCGCGGCTTCTCTGCGATGCTGCTCCCCCACCAAGAGATCCGGCCCCCACATGGCGTCCTGCTGCGCTTCGTCGAACGCCAGGACCCGCGCGGAACGATGTTTGACCTTGTGAGGGAGAACAACTTCAGCTCCATAAACCAGAAAGAACGGGGTCTCGCCAGTTGGCTTGGTTGCGGTCGTGCAGATGGACCATAGCACGGACTAGAGCTTGTCGTACTAGCCCCTGCCGCAGGCCTCCGGCTTCTTCTTGAAGGTCCTGGTCTTGAGGCCCCTCAGGACCTCTGCATTGGCTCGCTCGGCCTGTCCGTTGCTTCGCGGGTGCACCACCGAAGCGTATCATATCTGCATTCCAAGGTTAGCATAGTATGTTTTGAAGAGGTTACTGGTGAACTGCGAACCGTTGTCGGTGATGATGCGGTTCGGCACCCCGAATCGGCTCACGAGGCCCTTGATGAACTTGACTGTGGAGCCTGCGGGGATGGTGCGGACAGCTTCCACCTCAGCCCACTTGGTGAATTTGTCCACGGCGACGTAGAGGTAGCGGTAGCCCCCTGGCTCCCGAGGGAACGGGCCTAGGATATCCAGTCCCCAGACTGCGAAGGGCCATGAGAGGGGTATAGTCTGCAGACCTCCCGCCGGCTGATGAATCTGCTTGGCATGGAACTGACAGGCCTCGCAAGCTTTCACCAGTTCCACAACGTCATTGAGTGCTGTGGGCCAATAGAACCCGCTGCGGAATGCCTTGCCAACGAGAGTTTGTGACGACGAGTGATGCCAACAGTCGCCACCGTGTATGTCTGCCAGTAGCTCCTTCCCTTGCTCCCTAGAAATGCAACGTAGGGACACATCATTCGGTCATCTTCGGTAGAGCTCCCCATCCTTAAGGCAGTATGCTGTGGCCTGCCACGCCACACGCTCCGCTTCCTCCTCCTTTTCTAGCAACGTGCCTCGCGTCAGGTAACTCCTGAGCTGCGTGATCCAGCACCCCTCCTGAGGTTCCAGCGCCAGGAGCAGGCGCGCTCCTGATGTCGGGCCGCAGACCGGGGCTCCCGAGGCAGGCGACTGGGGGAGCCCCCCCCCCCTGAGGTTGCGCCGTGCTTGACAGTGATGGCGTCGCTGAGGGCTTGAAGAGCCGCTCCTCGAAGACGCCGGACTCCTAAGGTAGCCGCCTGGACACCCTTTTCGCTATGTCATCAGCCTCTTGATTGGTGCCGCGAGGCACATGCTGCAACTCCAGCCCCCAAAACTGCTTCTCCATCCTGCGGACCTCCGCGAGGTAGGCTTCCATGTGCTCGTCCTTTGGTTCGTATACTTTGTTGGAGAAGTTGACGAGGAGCTGCGAATCACCCTTGATGGTGAGGCGCTTCAACCCCAGGGCGACTGCGGCCTTCAGGCCTGCTATCAGGCCTTCGTATTCTGCTATGTTGTTGGAGATCTTTTCCCCATGCTGAAAACAGAGTTGCATGACGTAGTAGAGCTTGTCTTGAGTGGGGGATACGAGTACCGCACTAGCCCTCGCGCCGTGTCGGGAGAATGCCCCGTCGAAGTACATGACCCATCCGTCCGGTGCCTCGCTCCTTGGGGAGAGCGATCGATCCTCGCCAGCCTCGAGGCCTGGCGCCTCTGCCCATTCCCACGAAGTCCGCAAGCGCGGCCCCCTTGATGACTCTGGTTGTGCTGAATTCTATCTGAAACGCTTGCAGCTCGATGTTCCACTCAGCGACTCTTCCAGCTGAGTTGGGGCTCCTGAGCACCCTTTCCAAGGGGTATGCTGAGACAACCTTGATGGGATGGCCTTGGAAATAGTGTCTCAGCTTGCGCGAGGCCACCAGTAGCGCAAGGAGGAGTTTTTGAGGCATGGGGTACCGCGCCCTTGCATCCCGCAATATCGTGCTGACGAAGTACACAGGGTGCTCGACTAGGTTAGGAGTGCTGGAGCCGCTAGTGTCCTCCGGAGGCCGGGGCGCCTCCTGAGACAATGGAGCCCCCAGCGACTGGTCGCCTGGAGGAGGGGCCTCCTTTGTTTCGGGTGTGCTTCCCTTCTGTGGCTGGTCCTTCTCGGCTGCAGCCGCGGTCTCTGTGAGGCCCCCTCGGCCCTGCTTTGCTTTACCCCGGACGGTTGCTGCGGCCTTGGTCCTACGCTCCTCCCTAACAGCCACCAGGGCTGCGCTGGCAGAGTAGGGGGTGGCCGCAGGGTAGAGCACCAGGGGCTCCTGAGGGCGTGGGGCTACCATCACCGGGGGGCTGGTCAGATACCTCTTGATATCCTGAAACGCCTTGTCGGCCTCTTCAGTCCATTCAAAGGGGCCCTTCTTCTTCATCAGCTTGAAGAAGGGCAGCGCTCGTTCCCCCAGCTTGGAGATGAAACGCCCTAGTGCGGTCATGCGCCCGGTGAGCTTCTGCATCTCTCTGAGGGTCTTCGGCGGGCTCATGTCCTCGACTGCTTTTACCTTTTCTGGGTTGGCCTCGATGCCCCGGTGGGATACTAGGAAACCCAGGAGCTTGCCCGAGGGGACTCCAAACACACACTTCTCCGGGTTGAGCCGCAGGTCCACTTCGTTAAGGCTCGCGAAGGTTTCCTCCAAGTCCTGTATCAGGGTTCTTGCCTCCCGAGACTTCACCACAATGTCATCAACATAAGCCTCAACATTCCTCCCAAGCTGCCGACCCAAGGCGATGTGCATCAGCCGCTGAAAGGTCGCAGCGGCATTGCGCAACCCAAACGGCATGCACGTATAGAAGTACACTCCGCACGGGGTCAGGAAGGCCGTCTTTTCCACATCTTCTACTGCCATCTTGATCTGGTGGTAGCCGGAGAAGGCATCCAGGAAACACAACAAGTCGCACTCAGCGATGGAGTCGACGATCTGGTCGATGCGAGGGAGCGGGAATGGATCCTGTGAGCAGGCCTTGTTGAAGTTGGTGAAGTTGACACACATGCGTTCCTTTCCCCCCTTCTTCGGCACGACAACAGGATTAGCTAGCCAGTCTGGGTAGCGGACCTCGCGAATGACCCCCGCCGCCTGCAACTTGCGGGTCTCTTGGACGATGAAAGCTTGCTTATCAGTGGACTGCCGCCTCGCCTTCTACTTCACTGGGCGCACGTTGGGGCACACATTGAGGTGATGCTCGATTACGCCCCTCGGGACCCCTGCTAGCTGATCAGGTTCCCATGCGAATACCTTCTTGTTCGCGCGCAGGAATTTTACCAAGGCTTCCTCCTGTTCGGGCTTGAGGTTGGCGCATATGGTGAAGGTGGCACAGGTGGATCCATCCTCGTCGACCAGTACCTGCTTGGTTTCCGTCTTGTCCTGAGTGAATAGCTGCTTCTTCTTGGCCGGTGCAGCCCCCTTGGGTTCAGAGGTGTCTGAGTTGGCGGGCTGCGCCACCGCCGTGGCCTTGAAAGCGAGCTTGAGCGCTTGCAACGCATCCCCAGTGTCTCCAGACACGATGAGGACGCCGCTACTCCCAGGTATCTTCATGAGGTTGTACGCTGGGTGAGTTGCGGCCATGAACCGGGCCAGTGCCGGGTAGCCAAGGATGGCGTTGTATGGGAGGCCGATGGGGGCGATGTCGAAGTCGATTAGCTCCGTGCGGAAGTTGTCGTAGGTGCCGAAGGTCACCGGGAGGCGGATCTGCCCCAGGGAGCCTGTGGAGCCGCCTCCGACGCCCAAGAAGGGCTTGCTGGGCTGTAGTCGCTCCGGTGGTACATGGAGGAGGCTGAAGGCCTCCACTGAGAGCACGCTGAGGCCAGCACCGCCGTCGATGAGGGTCTTGGTGACCACCACGTTGCAGATGGTGGGGGTGCATAGCATTGGGAGCGCACCCGAGCAGGCCGAGTTGGAGGGGTGATCATCTGAGCTGAAGGCCATGTCGGCTTTAGGTGCCGCCCAGCCTGGAGGCGCCCCGTGCGGCGCGAAAGCGGCGCCGATCTGGTGGACGAATGACTTGATGTGGTGGCCTGAAGGTGGTGCCTGCGAGCCGCCTAGGAGAGCTGCGACGACGGGGTGCACTGGTGCAGTGTACTGGGCGAGGAAGAGGTCGCGCAGCTCCCCCTAGGAGGCCACGGAAGCCGTTGGCAGGTGGAGCAGCCACATGCGCGGGACATCAGTGAGGGCCATGGGAAACCAGTTGGCCATGACCCTGTGGTCGCCCCCGGCCTCGTGGACGGCCTTCTCGTAGGCCAGCAGGAAAGCCAACGGATCGGCCGCGCCGTTGTAGCTTGGTGGCATCTTTGGCTTGAACTCGTTCGGCCATTGCACCTGCCGCAAGGCGGGGGCCAAGGCTCGGAGCCCCCCGGCCCCCATGCTGGCGCCGGCGACCGGAGCGGGCGGCGCGCTGCCCATCATGAGGGCAAACCGCGGTGCTGACGGAGAGCGGGTTGGTGGAAGGGAAAGCTCCGGCGCACCCCTACCTGGCGCGCCAAATGTCGGATTTCTGGTTCTGGCAGACCCTTGAGGTTCGAACACTGGGGTGCACGCGGAGATCACACCTCCAGCCTACCCATGTCTCACCGCCTCGCAAGGATCTAAAACTACACTAAGAACAACACAAGGGACATGAGATTTATACTGGTTCAGGCCACCATTGTGGTGTAATACCCTACTCCAGTTTGTGGTGTGGTGGATTGCCTCTGGGGGCTGATGAGGTACAGTACAAGGGGAGAACAGCCTCGCGAGGGTCTGTTCTTGGTTGGTGCGATGAACTGCTAGGGGGAGTTCAGTCGCCTCTCTCTTTCTCTCTATCTCAGATGCGGATTCCCCCTCTCTACCCTGTGGGTGGCTAGTCCTATTTATAGGCAAAGGCCCCGGGCCTCTTCCCAAATATTGAGCCGGAAGGGCGCCAACAATTGGCCATTTTGAAGGGGAACATCTAGTACACTTATCCTGACTAAACTTGGTCCTCGCCTGCCAAAGACCCTGACGATGACGCTGGCTTGGGCTCCAAGATGACCTCCGCTCTGCCGTCCCGCTGGTCTTGGTCTTGCTGCACCAAAATGGCTGCCTTTGCTTGATACCCTTACCTGCGCTTGCCCCCTTTGCACCAAAGAGGAAACAAGGACTCTGCGCAGGCCGGCGCCCGCCTGGCGCCCGCCTGGCCTTGGTCGTCACGGCTTGCGTCATGAGCACCTCGTGAGGTACCCCACCTTGATCTCTCCGCCTCCTCGCGAGCCAACCTGACGAGGCCGTGCCTGAGGAAGCCTCCTGCCGTCCGCCCCATGAGGCTTGGCCCCTCGCGAGGGTCTTGAGAATGTGCTGATGAAGATGGGCCGTACTGGGCCACTCCTTGAGCCACGCCACAGGCCGCAGACAGGCAAGTCTGGGTACCCCCGTTCCCAGAACGCCGACAGGGAGCTCCTTCTTCATTATTAGAATCTGTCCAGGCTAATCCTTTGCTACATAAAGGATTGGGCCACCTTGCTGCACTTTATTTACTTTATTTAATTTTTGCTTGTTACTATTTATCTTATCACAAAACTATCTATTACCTACAATTTCAGTGCTTGCAGAGAAAACCTTACTGAAAACCGCTTATCATTTCCTTCTGCTCCTCGTTGGGTTCGACACTCTTACTTATCGAAAGGACTACGATAGATCCCCTACACTTGTGGGTCATCAAGACTCTTTTCTGGCGCCGTTGCCCGGGAGCGTAGTGCTTTTGGTGAGTGGAACTTGTTAAGGAAACATTTATATAGTGTGTTGAAATTTTCTGTTACTTGTCACTATGGAAACTAATCCTTTGAGGGGCTTGTTTGGGGTATCTTCACCCCAACCAGAAGAGCAAAGAGATGCTCCTCAACCTACTGAACTTTATGAAAATATTTACTTTGAGATTCCTTTGGGTATGATAGAAAAACTGCTAGCTAATCCTTTTGCAGGAGACGGAACATTGCATCCCGATTTACACCTTATCTTTGTGGATGAAGTTTGTGGATTATTTAAGCTTGCAGGTATTCCCGATGATGTTGTCAAAAGGAAGGTCTTCCCTTTATCTTTGAAGGGATATGCAATGACATGGTATAGGCTATGTGATGATACGAGATCTTGGAATTATTAGCGATTGAAGTTGGAATTTCACCAGAAGTTCAATCCTATGCATCTTGTTCATCGTGATCGTAATTACATATATAATTTCTGGCCTCGTGAAGGAGAAAGCATCGCTCAAGCTTGGGGGAGGCTTAAGTCAATGTTGTATTCATGCCCCAATCATGAACTCTCTCGGGAAATGATTATTCAGAATTTTTATGCTCGGCTTTCTCTCGATAATCGCAACCTGCTCGATACTTCTTGTGCTGGTTCTTATATGCTGAAGACCATTGATTTCAAATGGGACTTATTGGAAAGAATTAAAGGCAACTCTGAAGATTGGGGTTCCGACGATGGTAAGGAGTCAAGTATGACACCTAAGTTCGATTGTGTTAAATCTTTTATGGATACCGATGCTTTCCGTGGATTTAGCTCTAAGTATGGACTTGACTCTGAGATAGTAGCTACTTTTTGTGAATCTTTTTCTACTCACGTTGATCTCCCTAAAGAGAAGTGGTTTAATTATAATCCTCCCATTGAAGTGAAAGTAGTTGCACCTATTACAGTCGAAGAAAAGACTATTACATATAGTGATCCTATTGTTCCTAATGCTTATGTTGAAAAACCTCCTTTTCCTATTAGAATAAATGATCACGCTAAAGCTTCGACTGTTGTTCGTAAGAGTAATACTAGGACCTATACACCTCCTGAACAAATTAATGTTGAACCTAGTATTGCTATGGTTAAAGATCTCTTGGATGAGGATTTAGATGGGCATGTTATTTCTTTCTTGGGTGAGACTGCTAATATTGCTATACCTTATACTAAGACACATAGACCTATTGTAGGCATGCCTGTTATTTCTGTTAAAATAGGAGATCATTGTTATCATGGCTTATGTGATATGGGTGCTAGTGCTAGTGCGATACCTTATGATCTTTATAAATAAATTATGCACGATATTGCACCTGTTGAATTAGAAGACATTGATGTTACTATTAATCTTGCTAATAGGGTACCATTAAACCCATTGGGATTGTTAGAGACGTTGAAGTCTTGTGTGGGAAGGTTAAATACCCTGCTGATTTTCTTGTTCTTGGTTCCCCACAAGATGATTTTTGTCCCATTATTTTTGGTAGACCCTTCTTGAATACGGCTAGTGCTAAGATTAATTGTGAAAAGAATACTGTCACCGTTGGCATAGATGGTATGTCTCATGAGTTTAGTTTTGCTAAGTTTAGTAGACAACCTCGTGATAGGGAACCACCTAGCAAGGATGAAATTATTGGTCTTGCTTCCATTGCTGTTCCTCCAACTGATCCGTTAGAACAATATTTGCTAGACCATGAAAATGATATGTTTATGAAGGAAAGGGAGGAAATAGATGAAGAGTTCCTTAAACAGGAACCTATGCTGAAACATAACCTTCCCGTTGAAATTCTTGGGGATCCCCCTCCACCCAAGGGTGATCCCGTGTTTGAACTCAAACCTTTACCTGATAATCTTAAGTATGCTTATCTTGATGAAAAAGAAATATATCATGTTATTATTAGTGCTAACCTTTCAGAGAAAGAAGAAGGAAGATTATTGAAAACTCTGAAGAAGCACCGAGCCGCTATTGGATATACTCTGGATGATCTTAAGGGCATTAGTCCCACATTATGTCAGCACAAAATTTCAGTGGAGAAAGATGCCAAACCAGTTAGAGATCCTCAAAGACGATTAAATCCCAAAATGAAGTGGTAAGAAAGGAGATTCTAAAGCTCCTTGAGGCAGGTATTATTTATCCCGTTGCTGATAGTGAAAGGGTAAGCCCTGTCCATTGTGTCCCTAAAAAGAGAGGTATTACCATTGTTCCTAATGATAAAGATGAATTGATCCTGCAAAGAATTATTACAGGTTATATGATGGTAATTGATTTTTGTAAGTTAAATAAAGCTACTAAGAAAGATCATTACCCTTTACCTTTTATTGATCAAATGCTAGAAAGGCTATCCAAACACACACATTTTTGCTTTCTAGATGGTTATTCTGGTTTCTCACAGATACCTATATCAGCAAAGGATCAATCTAAAGCTACTTTTACTTGCCCTTTTGGTACTTTTGCTTATAGATGTATGCCTTTTGGTTTATGTAATGCACCTGCTACCTTTCAAAGATGCATGATGGCTATATTTTCTGATTTTTGTGAAAAGACTTGTGTGGTATTCATGGATGACTTCTCCGTCTATGGATCCTCTTTTGATGATTGTTTGAGCAACCTTGATCGAGTTTTGCAGAGATGTGAAGACACTAGTCTCGTCCTGAATTGGGAAAAGTGCCACTTTATGGTTAATGAAGGCATTGTCTTGGGGCACAAGATCTCCGAGAGAGGTATTGAAGTTGATAAAGCCAAAGTTGATGCTACTGAAAAGATGCCATGTCCCATGGACATAAAAGTTATAAGAAGTTTCCTTGGTCATGCCGGCTTTTATAGGAGGTTCATTAAGGACTTTTCTAAAATCTCTAGGCCTCTGACTAATTTATTGCAAAAAGATATTCCTTTTGTCTTTGATAATGATTGTGTAGAAGCATTTGAAACACTTAAGAAAGCTTTGATAACTTCACCTATTGTACAACCACCTGATTGGAATTTATGTTTTGAAATTATGTGCGATGCTAGTGATTTTGCTGTAGGTGCTGTTTTAGGGCAAAGAGTCGATAAGAAATTGAATGTTATCCAGTATGCTAGTAAGACTCTTGATACTGCCCAGAGAAATTATGCTACTACTGAAAAAGAGTTCTTAGCAGTTGTGTTTGCATGTGATAAGTTTAGACCTTATATTGTTGATTCCAAAGTTACTATTCACACTGATCATGCCGCCATTAAATATCTTATGGAAAAGAAAGATGCTAAGCCTAGACTCATTAGATGGGTTCTCTTGCTCCAAGAATTTGACTTGCATATTATTGATAGAAAGGGAGCTGAGAACCCCGTTGCAGACAACTTGTCTAGGTTAGAGAATGTTCTTGATGACCCACTGCCTATTAATGATAGCTTTCCTGATGAACAATTAGCAGTCGTCAATGCTTCTCGTACTGCTCCTTGGTATGCTGACTATGCTAATTACATTGTTGCTAAATATATACCGCTTAGTTTCACATACCAGCAAAAGATAAAGTTCTTGTATGATTTAAGACATTACTTCTAGGATGATCCATAGCTTTATAAAGGAGTAGATGGTATTATTAGACGTTGTGTGCCTGAGCATGAACAGGAACAAATCCTATGCAAGTGTCACTCTGAATCCTATGGAGGACATCACGCTGGAGTTAGAACTACACACAAGGTACTACAATCTGGTTTTTATTGGCCTACTCTCTTCAAAGATGCTCGTAAGTTTGTCATATCTTGTGATGAATGTCAAAGAATAGGTAACATTAGTAGACGTCAAGAAATGCCTATGAATTATTCTCTTGTTATTGAACCGTTTGATGTTTGGGGCTTTGATTATATGGGACCTTTTCCTGCCTCCAATGGTTATACACATATTTTAGTTGCTGTTGATTATGTTACTAAGTGGGTAGAAGCTATTCCAACTAGTAGTGTTGATCATAACACTTCTATTAAAATGCTTAAAGTTATTTTTCTGAGGTTTGGAGTCCCTAGATATCTTAGGACTGATGGTGATTCACACTTTATTCATGGTGCTTTCCGTAAGATGCTCGCTAAGTATGATGTCAATCATAGAATCACATCTCCTTATCACCCGCAGTCTAGTGGTCAAGTAGAGTTGAGCAATAGAGAGCTCAAATTAATTTTGCAAAAGACTATGAATAGGTCTAGAAAGAATTGGTCCAAAAAACTTGGTGATGCATTATGGGCTTATAGAACTGCATACAAAAATCCTATGGGTATGTCTCCATATAAGGTGGTTTATGGAAAAGCATGTCATGTACCTCTTGAACTTGAACATAAAGCATATTGGGCTATTAAGGAGCTCAACTATGATTTCAAACTTGCCGGTGAGAAGAGGTTGTTTGATATTAGCTCACTTGATGAATGGAGAACCCAAGCATATGAGAATGCCAAGCTCTTCAAAGAAAAAGTCAAACGCTGGCATGATAAGAGGATACAAAAGCGTGAGTTTAACGTAGGAGATTATGTGTTATTGTTCAACTCCCTTTAAGATTTTTTGAAGGAAAACTTCTCTCAAAATGGGAAGGTCCCTACGGTATCGAGGAGGTCTATCGTTCTGGTGCTATAAAAATCAACAACTTCGAAGGCACAAATCCGAGGGTGGTAAACGGTCAAAGAATTAAACATTATATTTCAGGTAATCCTATCAATGTTGAAACTAATATTATTGAAACCATAACCCCTGAGGAATACATAAGAGACACTTTCCAGAATGTTCCAGACTCCGAAAAGGCATAGGTACATGGTACGGTAAGTAAACCGACTCCAAAACAACTCTAATGGCAATTTTTATCAGTTTTGGATTATTTAAGAATTTCAGGAAGAAAGAAGTAGTCTGAAAGGGACACGAGGCTCCCACGAGAGAGGAGGCCGCGCCCCCCTGTAGGGCGCGCCCCCTGTATCGTGGGCACCTCGTGTGCCTCCCGAACTCTGTTTTCTTATATGTTACGTATTTTGGTCGGTAAAAATTCATTATATATACTCCTGAAGGTTTTGACCACCGTATCACGCAAATATCCTCTGTTTTCGTTTCGAGTTGTTCCTATTGCAGAATAAAGCAAGATGTCTTCTCAGGAGTTAGTTGGGGAGAGCCGGGTGTCTCACCCAACGCCAGGTCCAGGAGCAAATAGCGATGCCTATGACTTTGGACCATCAACAGAGGATGAGATGGAGGCTGATTTGAAAAGGATAGATGCCATGGAGGAAGATCAAGAAGTTACCTCTCATCTCCGAGCATAATTCACTATGGGGGAACTACCTAGCCTTGCCGTCCCTGCTTCGGTCATCCCTTCCAACTCTAGATTTCTCTCTTATGAAAATATGAAAAAGAGTTTCACTTGTTCTCCAGAAGCTATGCAGCATCCTTGGGTAAAAGGAGCCTTGGCCGTTACAGGCAAGCTCCATAAGGAAATTATGGACCTCAAACAACAAGTCAATAAGCTCAAGGAGGAGAACCATATCCTGAAGGGCATCATCACTAAGAAGATTATAACACCAACTGTGAAGAAGGAGAAATAATCACATGGGTATGGGCACTCCCCTTGGCAACTGCCAAGCTTGGGGGAGGTGCCCCGGTATCGTATCACCACCACACTCCTATTTTTACCGCTTTATTTAGTTCGATCCTTTTAGTAGTATCTTGATCTAGTAGTTTGAAGTTTTTGATATCAAGTAGTTTTGAGTTTTGCATTGTGATCTCTTTATGTAATCGAGTCCGTGTGCTATCTATAATAAAGATTAGTGTTGAGTCAAGGGCTTTGCTATGTTGCCATGATCTTGAGAAAGTAGAAAGAACAAAAGAGTTCATATTAATCTTATGGATAGTGATAACTTCACACGTAGAAAGTATGAGGCATAAAAATTGTTGAGAGTTGATGAACGTAGCCTTGGTCATCGTTGCAACTAATAGGAAGTGATAAGGAAAGAGGGGTTCACATATAAATATATTATCTTGGACATCTTTTATGATTGTGAAGCACTCATTAAGTATGACATGCTAAAAGAGTTGATGTTGGACAAGGAAGACAACATAATGGTTTATGTTTTCCGACATCTCAGTTAAAGTATATTGTCATTGACCTTCCAAACATGTTGAGCTTGCCTTTCCCCCTCTTGCTAGCCAAATTCCTTGCACCAAGTAGAGATACTACTTGTGCTTCCAATTATCCTCAAACCCAGTTTTGCCATGAGAGTCCACCATACCTACCTATGGATTGAGTAAGATCCTTCAAGTAAGTTGTCATCGGTGCAAGCAATAAAAATTGCTCTCTAAATATGTATGGCTTATTAGTGTAGAGAAAATAAACTTTGTACGAACTTGTTGTGGAAGTAATAAAAGCGACGGACTGCATAATAAAGGTCCACATACAAGGGGCAATATAAAGTGACGTTCTTTTGCACTAAGACTTTATGCATCAACCCTAAACGCGCATGACAACCTCTGCTTCCCTCTGCGAAGGGCCTATCTTTTACTTTATGTTTTTACTTTATGCTTGAGTCAAGGTGATGCTCACCTTTCCCTTTTTCATTTTATCCTTTGGAAAGCTCCTCGTGTTTGAAAGATCATGATACATATATCCAATTGGATGTAAGTTGGCATAGGCTATTATTGTTGACATCACCTAAAGGTGAATACGTTGGGAGGCAACACAATAAGCCCCTATCTTTCTCAGTGTCCGGCTGAAACTCTATAATCACAAGTATTGCGTGAGTGCTAGCAATTATGGGAGACTACGAGATAGTTGAGTATGTGAGCTTGTTAAAAAACTCTATTATTGAATCTTTCTGATGTTACGATAAATTGCAATTGCTTCAAGGACTGCGATCATAGTTTGTTAGTTCCCAATGAAGTGTTTGAACCATACTTGACATTGTGAATTGCTTATTACTTGAGCATAGGAAATCATATGACAAAATCTATATATGTTGCTGTTATTAGAATGATCATGATGCCCTCATGTCCGTATTTTATTTTTATTGACATGTGACGCCCCCGATTCAATCGTACACTAATCATGCACGCAAACGTGTACGATCAAGATCAGGGACTCACGGGAAGATATCACAACACAACTCTAAAACATAAATAAGTCATACAAGCATCATAATACAAGCCAGGGGCCTCGAGGGCTCGAATACAAGTGCTCGATCATAGACGAGTCAGTGGAAGCAACAATATCTGAGTACAGACATAAGTTAAACAAGTTTGCCTTAAGAAGGCTAGCACAAACTGGGATACAGATCGAAAGAGGCGCAGGCCTCCTGCCTGGGATCCTCCTAAACTACTCCTGGTCGTCGTCAGCAGCCTGCACGTAGTAGTAGGCACCTTTAGTGTAGTAGTCGTCCTCGACGGTGGCGTCTGGCTCCTGGACTCCAGCATCTGGTTGCGACAACCAGAAAGAAAGGAAAGGGGGGGGGGGGAAAGGGGGGAGAAAGCAACCGTGAGTACTCATCCAAAGTACTCGCAAGCAAGGAGCTACACTACATATGCATGGGTATATGTGTAAAGGGCCATATCGGTGGACTGAACTGCAGAATGCCAGAATAAGAGGGGGATAGCTAATCCTGTCGAAGACTACGCTTCTGTCAGCCTCCGTCTTGCAGCATGTAGAAGAGAGTAGACTGAAGTCCTCCAAGTAGCATCGCCAAGTAGCATCTCCAAGAAGCATCTCCAAGTAGCATCTCCAGTAACATCGCATAGCATAATCCTACCCGGCGATCCTCTCCTCGTTGCCCTGTGGAAAAGCGATCACCGGGTTGTCTGTGGAACTTGGAAGGGTGTGTTTTATTAAGTATCTGGTTCTAGTTGTCATAAGGTCAAGGTACAACTCCAAGTCGTCCTGTTACCGAAGATCACGGCTATTTGAATAGATTAACTTCCCTACAGGGGTGCACCACATAACCCAACACGCTTGATCCCATTTGGCCGGACACACTTTCCTGGGTCATGCCCGGCCTCGGAAGATCAACACGTCGCAGCCCCACCTAGGCACAACAGAGAGGTCAGCCCGCCGGTCTAAATCCTATGCGCGTAGGGGTCTGGGCCCATCGCTTATTGCACACCTGCACGTTGCGAGGGCGGCCGGAAGCAGAACTAGCCCCCTTAATACAAGAGCAGGCTTACGTTCCAATCCGGCGCGCGCCGCTCCGTCGCTGACGTCAAGAAGGCTTCGGCTGATACCACGACGCCGGGATACCCATAACTACTCCCGCGTAGATGATTAGTGCGTATAGACCAAATGGCCAGACTCAGATCAAATACCCAGATCTCGTTAAGCGTGTTAAGTATCTGCGAATGCCGAACAGGGCCAGGCCCACCTGTCTCCTAGGTGGTCTCAACCTGCCCTGTCGCTCCGCCACAAAGTAAAAGTCGGGGGCCGTCGGGAACCCAGGCCCACCTCTACCGGGATGGAGCCACCTGTCCTTTCAGCCCCCTCATCAGAATCACTTGCGGGTACTCAATGAGCTGACCCGACTTTAGTCACCATCTGTATAGTATGTATGTATGTATAGTATATACCCGTGATCACCTCCCAAGTGATCACGGCCCGATAGTATAGCAAGGCAGACTGACAAGAATGTAGGGCCAATGATGATAAACTAGCATCCTATACTAAGCATTTAGGATTGCAGGTAAGGTATCAACGGATGTAGCAACAATGTCAGGCTATGCATCAGAATAGGATCAACGGAAAGCAGTAACATGCTACACTACTCTAATGCAAGCAGTATAGAGGAGAATAGGCGATATCTGGTGATCAAGGGGGGGGGGGGGCTTGCCTGGTTGCTCTGGCAAGAGAGAGGGGTCGTCAACTCCGTAGTCGTACTGGGCAGCAGCAGCGTCGGTCTCGTAGTCTACCAGAGAGAAGAGGGGGAAGAAACAATGAATACCATGCAAACAGATGCATATCGATGCATGACATGACAAGTATCGGTGCTAGGGGTACCCTAACGCGGTATGAGGTGATACCGACGAAGGGGGAAAACATCCGGGAAAGTATTCCCGGTGTTTCGCGTTTTCGGACTAGTGAACCGGAGGGGGAAAGTTGCGTGTTTGGTATGCTAGGGGTGTGTGGCGGACGAACGGGCTGCGTATCCGGATTTGTCTCGTCGTGCTGAGCAACTTTCATGTAGAAAGTATTTTCATCTGAGCTATGGTTTATTTTATATTAATTTTAAAAGATTTAAATCATTTTTAGGATTTATTTAACTACTTAATTCTAACATTATCCAGAATAGTATTTGCTGACGTCATCATGACGTCAACATGACGTCAGCAGTCAACAGGGGTTGACTGGGTCAATCTGACGTGTGGGTCTAGTGGGACCCACCTGTCATACTCTGTTTAGGTAACTAGGATTTAGTTAAACTTATTACTGCTCAGTTAGACTCACAGGTTAATTTAGACTAATTAAGTAGGATTAATTAACTTAATTAATTTAGTTAATTAATTAATTAATTAAATTCATTTTTATTTTTACTATTATTATGATTAATTCCTTAATTCTTTTTTTTTGTTAACGTTCTAAGGGCGTGGGCCCCATCTGTCATTGTCAAGGGGGGGGGGGGGTCTTAGCGGGCGCTGGCGCTGGCGGTTAACGGGGCAGGTGCCCGAATGAGGGGCGAACCGGGCCGCATCGAGGGGCACGGGCGCCAGCACGCGCCGACAGCCAGGGCAGGGCTCGCCGGCCGGCCGTTTCCGGCGAAGGAAACCGGCGCAGGATGGGGGGGAGGGTCGCCAGAGGCAGCAGCAGGCGCGCTGCAGCCTCGTGCGAGGCGGCAGGGGTGGAGCGAAGGCAGCAGGACGGTGCGAGGCAGCGGCCGAAGCAAGAACTCGAGGGGGCCAGTGCGAGGAGCACGCACGCAAAGCACCAAAGGGCTAGGCAGCTCCCACGCGATGCCAGAAGCACCATGGTGTTCTTGCCTGAGCCAGAGGAGGACTACAGCAGCGGCAATAAGCACGACGGCGGGTCTGCCAGGGGGGAGAGGAGAAGGGAAGGGGGCTCACATAGCCCTGTAGTTGAGCGAGGCATGCTCGAGGAGGAGGACGACGAAGGGGCGGCGTCCGAGTTGTCGGCGACGAGTGCCGCGGGGCGACGGGGTCGAGGGCACGGCGCGAGAACGGGTCCTCGGCACGGGGCGAGGAGGAGGCCGAGGCACACGGGGCGATGGCGCCGTCGGCGAAGACCTCAGGCGACTGGCACGCCGGCGAGGTGGAGCTCCATCGCGGCAAGGGGGTCGGGCGCGGGGTGGCTCCGGTGAGGCTCGCGGAGCTCCAGGCGGCGGTGGACGGCGACAGGCGGGCGACGGCGTCGGAGGCAACGGGATCGGGGCGACGTGCGTTGGGGCGCCCCCGATCCAGATCGCGCAGGGTGGGGAGGGAGAGTGGGGATCGTGGGGGTGGGTTAGGGTTTCGGGGGAGATAAGGGGAATGGGGGCGGCCGGTTGGGCCAGTGGGGGAGGCCGGCTGGGCTTTGCCTAGTGGCCAGCTGGGTCGGCCCAGCTGGGGAAGGCCCTTTTCCCTTTTTTGTTTGTTTCCTGTTTTCTCTTCCTTTTTTTAATTTACTTTCTTTTCTGTTTAAATCATTTTAAACTATTTAGCCATTTTATAAAAATGTGCTTGTTGCACCATAATTACCTTTGTAATATTCGGCAACCACTGAACATCTTTGTTTTAATTTTTGAAAACTTTTATTGTTACCATTAATTTGAATTTGAATTTCAAACGGTTTCGAATTATTGCGAGGATAGCAACAGTAACCGAGGTGTCATGGCATCATTAGTAGAGAATTAATGTAGCTTAATTATCCGGGCGTCACAATTCTCCTCCACTACAAGAAATCTCATCCCGAGATTTAAGAGGGGAGTAAGGGGGAAAGTTCTGGTTACGATATTCTAATGGATCTTCTCGGTCTTGGTTGCCCTTCTTGAAGAGGTTGATCCATAGCGTTGATGTCTTCATTTCTCTGCATCAATGCATCATGAGGAAGCTGTCGTCCTTCCTTTGGGAACTCCATCGTACTTATGAACGAGTAAGAGGGTATTACGGAAGAACGGACCAGTACAATGTTTGCTTATCTAGCAGATAACATCAGGGAAGGTGGCAAAAAGTAACTCTCGAATTGAAACTTTAGACATTATCGAGAGCAAAGTGAGGGGGTACCATGAGAAGTTTCGAGCGGATAGACAATCGTTCATTGCCTGAAACAGAGTGTGAAAGGGGTTCAAGGCAACGGGAACAAGTATTGTGTCTAATACCAGAATTGATGATTACAGGGAAGGTGGCTCGTGAATTACATACAAAGCCAAGCATGGGGAATAACTTCGGAAACAGGGGGTGTATAGGAGAGTCAGGTTTCGATCCTGTGGAACTGTGGGTTATGGGCCCACCATGTGGGTTAAAAGTAGAAAGGGCGGTAATGGCTCGCACGATCATGTAAGCAAGACATGTCAGAGGATAGCCTGTCAGTTATGTCGGCAACAACACCGGTACCAAGGGCGAGGGACGAAGAGAACCATTTTCCCGCTCGTTGAACGAGGCGGACCAATAGGCAAAGTTCTCGTCCATCGACGGTTACCGGAAAGTCATCAACCGTAGAATCTTGCTGACAGAACTGTACACCGAGGGGTTTACATAATCAGAAGAACATTACTGCTTAGATCATATGGATCACAAGGAAGGTTAAACAAATTAATGGAAAGGAAAATGTGTTTAAACACATATTTCAGGGGTATATCCTTCCCAAGGACAAGTAGAGCATGATATCCAAGACAGGATATAAAGTAGAAAACTCTTTAGGTAAGGGGAGAGAAATTTCATGACATTATCCATACAACGGTGTTTGGATAATTGATAAGGAAAATTTAACATTTGTGCTTCAAATGTTCTTGATGAAAATCGGAGTACCATAGACATGCTTCGAGATAGCATTGACATGGTCATCAGGTGAAGATCAGACTTTGGAAACGCAAAAGATTCATCAGGAACAACTTATAGAATAAGTCTTACAATTTCTCCAGGAAGAATGGTTATCCTTGCAAAAGAAAATATAATGATAGGTCCTCCAGCCAGGGGGTGCTAGGCATGACATCATGTTACCGGGTCATCAAAGGACCAACATCATAACTACTGGAAAAGTTGTCCCAACCATTATATCTGACCGAGATTCATATCCGATTGGTGTCATGATACCTCAGACTCAGGATGTCCGAGAGAAAAAAAAGGGTGCAACACAAATCGACGAAATGACATTGCAAGATTCTTAGGAAATGAACTATGAAGTAATTTCCGTTAACAAGAGTTCATCATTAACCCAAGGAGAGGACAAGGAGGTGGCTGATGAACTCCGCGACAATTCATCAAAATTTCCAAAGGATGGATTTCCACAATTATGTGAACAAGGAGATAACAATTGTCAGATCAAAATGATATATTGATGTATGCTCGAGGGAAACATACACAATTAACATTGGTTGAGAGGTGCGCCCGAAATATGGGTTGGGTTGCACGAGCAATGTTAGAATGGTGATTCAATAATCAATAGTCTAAGAATGAACGGCCGAACATTAACTTCAAAGCAATAGGGTTGCTAGAAGTGCGGAATCCAAACAGCATCATTCACTTGTTGGTACCCCGGTCGGGATCAACACAAGGACCAAGAAAAATGGTGATGGTGAGAAGTATCACTATACCAAGAATCCTTAAGAGGTGGTGAAATTCCCACGGCATTCTTGACATAAGGGTGGTAATACTCCAAGGTAGAACATAACATAAGTCGGGTAGCAAGGATCTCAAGGTACAACACAAAACACGAACAAGTTTGTGTTGGAGGGGAGGCATTAAAGTGGTCGATGACAACACAAATCATCGAGGGCAAGGATGGTATTTCTCATCATGAATTCAATTGATATCCAGGAAGGAGTCAAGATGTTGATGATGATCACGACAAATTTTGTCGAGAGGCTCCACGAAGATGTAATCCATCGGCGATGACATCAAGTTAAAGGAATTATGAAGTAAAAGGTTATTGGAACCATGGGTACGACACAAACTTGAAATCAAGCTTGTTATTCAAGGTGAAATGATATGACGAGGAAAATCAACGTAAGCTTAGCTCATCGTCGAAAATTGTGCTCCAGGAAGAAAGGACCAGGTAGCAAAGTTAAAATTTAGCACAAAATGATATAGCCGATCAGGCTAGGAATGACGTGATGGAGTATTAAACTTCTCATCCACAATGTACTAGGAGTACTGAATCACAGGGGCGATTCGATTCGCTAATCGGTGTTCTCGGTTGACGACAACCCAGAAACCCGTGGAGTGACTATGACGGGGAAAGGCACTACTTCATCAGAAATGCATAAGATGTAGTGCAATCGGTTGATATCCTCGAGATACTAGGGGGTTAGTACTCAAAGGTAGATCAAAATAGAGGTTGGACGGGTGTATTGATCTGTAGAGTTCAAGTGATTTAACTTGTCCGAGAAATGGAATCAAGTAGAAAATATGGTCGGATCCATGATTGCAAAGGATCAATTCACAGATTCCAAATGATATTATAACAAGGAAATAGTTATTATTACAAGAAGCTTCCATGATAGGATCTACATCGTGTCCATGGGCATGAACACAAAGTTCAAGGTCGACTCCCACTTCTTCAATGTATAACCTTCCATTCACTTCTCGCTTTGATAAAGGCATTAGTGTTGAAAGTTTTACCTGGTGAAATACCAGATGAGTATGACTCGTGAAAACTTCCGAGTTCACACATATAAAGGAAGGCATAGGTTCAACCCGTTAGGGTATCGTGGAAACATATACCACAAGCTTCAATAGTAAATACCACCAGCTCGAAAGCAGGGCATGGTTGGCAAAAGGAGAGGATACAATTTACCAAAGGCCTTATGTATCGAAGAAAGAACTCACAAGGTGATTAATTATGAAGGACACTGTCGGATAATAATCCAACAATGGATATGGCGATCCAAAATGGAGTTGATGTGAGTATCGATACCCAATCAAAGGAAGAAAGAATGCAAATGCATCAGTTTATAGAACATCTGAATAATTCAACATTTAAATAACAAAGGAATTATGATTTTCAAATAAAGGATCAGGAGCAAACACTCTGATCAAGGATGGATAAGTTGAATAGATTTAGGGGTACAATCGATGGCAATCTGATTGGCCGAGAACCAGCTCATGTTCGAAAGACGTCTGAGCCGAAAAGATACTTTATAAGGATCAACTGATGATTGCGTGCATTCGCAACATATTGAATCAACGGACTCAAAATGACAATGACAATGGATGTCAACAAGATTACTAGACTTATGGGATTAACCATAATGCAAGCAATCAAGAATTTTGAGAGCAATAGGATGCTCAAGATTTTGGGAAGGTCGAATGATATTTCGAGGATTGGTGACATACATGAATCAACTGGGGATGAGTGGATACTCGGTAAGTGCGAGAAATTATCCGTAATGGTATTCGTGTAGCAAAGAACTGCAAGGCAGTAGGCACAAAGTATTCTCGGAACATTAGAGAGAATTTCGAGGTATCTTGTAATAACAAGATCGACTGGGAATAAAAGTAAGCACGACATGTGTAAGTATTTATCCATAGGGATATTTCGGTGGAAGGGAATTGCAAAAGCAACGGGCACAAGGTCTCGAGAGAAAATCGTAGAGTATCTTCGAAATCTTCTGGTGCAGCAGGCGGTCATCGGTAACGAGGGGCTCTCCGGGAGAAAGTACTTGCGAGAACCTAAAGTTAGTTTTGTTTTTAGCAAAATCATTTAACCCGAATAGAAGAGAGCTCAGAGTCCCAGAGTAAAGATCAAGGAATAAAAGATCCTAATACCACCCAAATGGCGACGTGTGCCCGTAAGACACACAACCATGTTAGTAAAAGTTTTTGCAACGTCTAGACTCGACTTCGGCCAAGGAGTGTGGAAGGGGGATTCCTACAGGCAGTCGGCTCTGATACCAACTTGTGACGCCCCCGATTCAATCGTACACTAATCATGCACGCAAACGTGTACGATCAAGATCAGGGACTCACGGGAAGATATCACAACACAACTCTAAAACATAAATAAGTCATACAAGCATCATAATACAAGCCAGGGGCCTCGAGGGCTCGAATACAAGTGCTCGATCATAGACGAGTCAGCGGAAGCTACAATATCTGAGTACAGACATAAGTTAAACAAGTTTGCCTTAAGAATGCTAGCACAAACTGGGATACAGATCGAAAGAGGCGCATGCCTCCTGCTTGGGATCCTCCTAAACTACTCCTGGTCGTCGTCAGCAGCCTGCACGTAGTAGTAGGCACCTTCAGTGTAGTAGTCGTCCTCGACGGTGGCGTCTGGCTCCTGGACTCCAGCATCTGGTTGCGACAACCAGAAAGAAAGGAAAAGGGGGGGAAAGGGGGGAGAAAGCAACCGTGAGTACTCATCCAAATTACTCGCAAGCAAGGAGCTACACTACATATGCATGGGTATATGTGTAAAGGGCCATATCGGTGGACTGAACTGCAGAATGCCAGAATAAGAGGGGGATAGCTAATCCTATCGAAGACTACGCTTCTGGCAGCCTCCGTCTTGCAGCATGTAGAAGAGAGTAGACTGAAGTCCTCCAAGTAGCATCGCCAAGTAGTATCTCCAAGAAGCATCTCCAAGTAGCATCTCCAGTAGCATCGCATAGCATAATCCTACCCGGCGATCCTCTCCTCGTTGCCCTGTGGAAAAGCGATCACCGGGTTGTCTGTGGAACTTGGAAGGGTGTGTTTTATTAAGTATCTGGTTCTAGTTGTCATAAGGTCAAGGTACAACTCTAAGTCGTCCTGTTACCGAAGATCACGGCTATTTGAATAGATTAACTTCCCTGCAGGGGTGCACCACATAACCCAACACGCTTGATCCCATTTGGCCGGACACACTTTCCTGGGTCATGCCCGGCCTCGGAAGATCAACACGTCGCAGCCCCACCTAGGCACAACTGAGAGGTCATCCCGCCGGTCTAAATCCTATGCGCGCAGGGGTCTGGGCCCATCGCCCATTGCATACCTGCACGTTGTGAGGGCGGCCGGAAGCAGAACTAGCCCCCTTAATACAAGAGCAGGCTTACGTTCCAATCTGGCGCGCGCCGCTCCGTCGCTGACGTCAAGAAGGCTTCGGCTGATACCACGACACCGGGATACCCATAACTACTCCCGCGTAGATGGTTAGTGCGTATAGACCAAATGGCCAGACTCAGATCAAATACCCAGATCTCGTTAAGCGTGTTAAGTATCCGCAAACGCCGACCAGGGCCAGGCCCACGTGTCTCCTAGGTGGTCTCAACCTGCCCTGTCGCTCCGCCACAAAGTAACAGTCGGGGGCCGTCGGGAACCTAGGCCCACCTCTACCGGGATGGAGCCACCTGTCCTTTCAGCCCCCTCATCAGAATCACTTGCGGGTACTCAATGAGCTGACCCGACTTTAGTCACCATCTGTATAGTATGTATGTATGTATAGTATATACCCGTGATCACCTCCCAAGTGATCACGGCCCGATAGTATAGCAAGGCAGACAGACAAGAATGTAGGGCCAATGATGATAAACTAGCATCCTATACTAAGCATTTAGGATTGCAGGTAAGGTATCAACGGATGTAGCAACAATGTCAGGCTATGCATCAGAATAGGATCAACGGAAAGCAGTAACATGCTACACTACTCTAATGCAAGCAGTATAGAGGAGAATAGGCGATATCTGGTGATCAAGGGGGTGGTGCTTGCCTGGTTGCTCTGGCAAGAGAGAGGGGTCGTCAACTCCGTAGTCGTACTGGGCAGCAGCAGCGTCGGTCTCGTAGTCTACCAGAGAGAAGAGGGGGAAGAAACAATGAATACCATGCAAACAGATGCATATCGATGCATGACATGACAAGTATCGGTGCTAGGGGTACCCTAACGCGGTATGAGGTGATACCGACGAAGGGGGAAAACATCCGGGAAAGTATTCCCGGTGTTTCACGTTTTTAGACCGGTGAACCGGAGGGGGAAAGTTGCGTGTTCGGTATGCTAGGGGTGTGTGGCGGACGAACGGGCTGCGTATTCGGATTCGTCTCGTCGTGCTGAGCAACTTTCATGTAGAAAGTATTTTCATCTGAGCTATGGTTTATTTTATATTAATTTTAAAAGATTTAAATCATTTTTAGGATTTATTTAACTACTTAATTCTAACATTATCCAGAATAGTGTTTGCTGACATCATCATGACGTCAACATGACGTCAGCAGTCAACAGGGGTTGACTGGGTCAATCTGACGTGTGGGTCCAGTGGGACCCACCTGTCATACTCTGTTTAGGTAACTAGGATTTAGTTAAACTTATTACTGCTCAGTTAGACTCACAGGTTAATTTAGACTAATTAAGTAGGATTAATTAACTTAATTAATTTAGTTAATTAATTAATTAATTAAATTCATTTTTATTTTTACTATTATTATGATTAATTCCTTAATTCTTTTTTTGTTAACGTTCTAAGGGCGTGGGCCCCATCTGTCATTGTCAAGGGGGGGGGGGGGTCTTAGCGGGCGCTGGCGCTGGCGGTTAACGGGGCAGGTGCCCGAACGAGGGGCGAACCAGGCCGCATCGAGGGGCACGGGCGCCAGCGCGCGCCGACGGCCAGGGCAGGGCTCGCCGGCCGGCCGTTTCCGGCGAAGGAAACCGGCGCAGGATGGGGGGGGGGGGTCGCCAGAGGCAGCAACAGGTGCGCTGCGGCCTCGTGCGAGGCGGCAGGGGCGGAGCGAAGGCAGCAGGACGGTGCGAGGCGGCGGCCGAAGCAAGAACTCGAGGGGGCCGGTGCGAGGAGCACGCACGCAAAGCACCAAAGGGCTAGGCAGCTCCCACGCGATGCCAGAAGCACCGTGGTGTGCTTGCCTGAGCCAGAGGAGGACTACAGCAGCGGCAGCAAGCACGACGGCGGGTCTGCCAGGGGGGGAGAGGAGAAGGGAAGGGGGCTCACATAGCCCTGTAGTTGAGCGAGGCATGCTCGAGGAGGAGGACGAGGAAGGGGCGGCGTCCGAGTTGCCGGCGACGAGTGCGGCGGGGCGACGGGGTCGAGGGCGCGGCGCGAGAACGACGTCCTCGGCACGGGGCGAGGAGGAGGCCGAGGCACACGGGGAGATGGCGCCGTTGGCGAAGACCTCAGGTGACTGGCACGCCGGCGAGGTGGAGCTCCATCGCGGCAAGGGGGTCGGGCGCGGGGTGGCTCCAGTGAGGCTCGCGGAGCTCCAGGCGGCGGTGGACGGCGACAGGCGGGCGACGGCGTCAGAGGCAACGGGATCGGGGCGACGTTCGTTGGGGCGCCCCCAATCCAGATCGCGCGGGGTGGGGAGGGAGAGTGGGGATCGTGGGGTGGGTTAGGGTTTCGGGGGAGATAAGGGGAATGGGGGCGGCCGGTTGGGCCAGTGGGGGAGGCCGGCTGGGCTTTGCCTAGTGGCCAGCTGGGTCGGCCCAGCTGGGGAAGGCCCTTTTCCCTTTTTTGTTTGTTTCCTGTTTTCTCTTCCTTTTTTTTAATTTACTTTCTTTTCTGTTTAAATCATTTTAAACTATTTAGCCATTTTATAAAAATGTGCTTGTTGCACCATAATTACCTTTGTAATATTCGGCAACCACTGAACATCTTTGTTTTAATTTTTGAAAACTTTTATTGTTACCATTAATTTGAATTTGAATTTCAAACGGTTTCAAATTATTGCGAGGATAGCAACAGTAACCGTGGTGTCATGGCAGCATTAGCAGAGAATTAATGTAGCTTAATTATCCGGGCGTCACATCTATCTCTAAACATGTGGACATATTTTTCGATTTCGGCTTCCGCTTGAGGACAAGCGAGGTCTAAGCTTGGGGGAGTTGATACGTCCATTTTTCATCATGCTTTTATATCAATATTTATTGCATTATGGTTTGTTATTACACATTATATCTCAATACTTATGGCTATTCTCTCTTATTTTACAAGGTTTACCATGAAGAGGGGGAATGCCGGCAGCTGGAATTCTGGCTGGAAAAGGAGCAAACGTTGGAAACCTATTCTGCACAACTCCAAAAGTCCTGAAACTCCACGAAACAACTTTTTGGATTTAATAAGAATTTATGAGTGAAAGAAATAGGCCAGGGGGCCCACACCCTGTCCAGGAGACAGGGGGCGCCCCCTGTAGGGCGCGGCCCCCTATCTCCTGGGCCCCCTGGTGGGCCTCCGGCATCCATCTTCTGCTATATCATCACTTTTACCCTGGAAAAAATCATGGGAGAGCTTATGGGACAAAACTCCGCCGCCACGAGGCGGAACCTTTGTGGAATCAATCTAGGGCTCTGGCGGAGCTGTTCTGCCGGGGACACTTCCCTCCGGGAGGGGGAAATCATCACCAACGTCATCACCAACGATCCTCTCATTGGGAGGGGGTTAATCTCCATCAACATCTTCACCAGCACCATCTCCTCTCAAAACCCTAGTTCATCTCTTATATCCAATCTTGTATCAGAACCACAAATTGGTACTTGTGGGTTGCTAGTAGTGTTGATTACTCCTTGTAGTTGATGCTAATTGGTTTACTTGGTGGAAGATCATATGTTCAGATCCTTTATGCATATTATTACTCCTCCGATTATGAACATGAATATGCTTTGTGAGTAGTTACGTTTGTTCCTGAGGACATGGGTGAAGTCTTGCTATTAGTAGTCATGTGAATTTGGTATTCGTTCGATATTTTGATGAGATGTATGTTGTCTTTCCTCTAGTGGTGTTATGTGAATGTCGACTACATGACACTTCACCATTATTTGGGCCTAGAGGAAGGCATAGGGAAGTAATAAGTAGATGATGGGTTGCTAGATTGACAGAAGCTTAAACCCTAGTTTATGCATTGCTTCATTAGGGGTTGATATGGACCCATATGTTTAATGTTGTGGTTAGGTTTACCTTAATACTCTTTTTTTAGTTGCGGATGCTTGCAATAGGGGTTAATCATAAGTGGGATGCTTGTCCAAGTTAGGGCAGTACCGAAGTGTCGGTCCACCCACATATCAAATTATCAAAGTACCGAACGCGAATCTTATGAACGTGATGAAAACTAGCTTGACGATAATTCCCAATGTGTCCTCGGGAGCTCCTTCTTCATTATTAGAATTTGTCCAGGCTTATCCTTTGCTACATAAAGGATTGGGCCACCTTTCTGCTCTTTATTTACTTTATTTACTTTTTGCTCGTTACTATTTATCTTATCACAAAACTATCTATTACCTACAATTTCAGTGCTTGCAGAGAAAACCTTACTGAAAACCACATATCATTTCCTTCTGCTCCTCGTGGGGTTCGACACTCTTACTTATCGAAAGGACTACGATAGATCCCCTACACTTGTGGGTCATCAGTACCCAACTAGTTATGTTATATTACATGGATAGTAAGAAACATCTTCCAGGGAGAATAGTTCCGTTAGGGGTTCCTTTCCCTGGGTACGCATGCATCGTTGTGCATGTCCGAACTGCGAATAGAGACGCAGGATACAAAACTTCTAGGGATTCACGTTGTAATAAATGAAAGAAACATCTTTTGTTCACCGACCGAATATTCCCTTAAGAATGCTAGCTTTCGGCTTCACCCAGTCTGAGGTACACATCCGGCTGAACCGGCAGTGACAATCGCAGAGGTGCTCCCCTTATGCCCTAGCCGAATTAACGGGAACGTAGCGCATAAACACAAGAGCCAGGCAACCCAGCATGGCCACATCTTAAGTCATATCGATGCATATAATGGTGAATAAAAGGCACATATGGAAAAAGAACGCATATGCGATAGGCAAGAAGCCATGAAAGTAATTATATTTAGCTTCCGTATAGTGCGGCCGGAGTGATCCGAGCATCCGCACTGTATTGAGTACTTTGTGTGAAGAAGGAAAAAGGGCGAGAAAGGAAAAAAGGGGAGGAACATAATTTAAAAAAGGTGGGGTTAAGGAGACGGACACTGAGTTCGGCGCTAGGCGTAGAATCTCCGGAGTCTGGCCGTGTTCCATGGGTTCGACTCGAGTCTGTTATCGGATGCATTACGCCGGCAGTACGCTACTCCGGTGAGAAATTTATCAATAATGAAGGGACCCTCCCACTTAGGTTTGAGCTTGTCCTTCTTCATCTCTGGTAGGCGTAGAACAAGTTCGCCAATAATATAAGTTTTGGCCTGCACTTCTCTGCTTTGGTACCGTCTAGCCTGCTGCTGGTAGAATGCGGAACGAGCTTTTGCGACGTCGCGCTCCTCCTCCAGGGCATCTAAGTTGTCATGCCGATCTAATTCGGCTTCCTTCTCTTCGTACATGCGCATGCGAGGTGAGTCATGGATTATGTCGCAGGGTAGTACTACTTCTGCGCCGTACACCATAAAAAATGGTGTGTATCCGGTGGTGTGATTCGGCGTGGTACACAGCCCCCAGAGTACGGAGTCGAGCTCCTCGACCTAGTGCATGTCTGATTCTGTCAAGGACCGCACTAGTCTGGGTTTGATGCCGCTCATGATGGGACCGTTTGCACGTTCGACCTGGCCGTTTGTTTGGGGATGGTAGACGGAGGCATAATCGAGCTTAATGCCCATGTTGCTGCACCAAGTTTTCACTTCATCGGCTGTGAAGTTTGAGCCATTGTCAGTGATGATGCTGTGGGGGGACGCCGTAACGGTGTACAACCCCGGATATGAAGTCTATCACTGGTCCGGATTCGGCCGTTTTAACTGGTTTGGCCTCTATCCATTTGGTGAACGTGTCCACCATGACCAACAGGTATTTTTTCTTATGGCTTCTCCCTTTAAGAGGTCCGATCATATCCAGCCCCCAAACCGCGAAGGGCCAAGTAATGGGGATTGTTTGGAGAGTGGTAGGGGGCATATGACTCTGATTGGCATAGAGCTGGCAACTGACGCAGTGTTGGACAAGGTCCTGTGCGTCTGCTCGGGCTGTCGGCCAATAAAAACCTGTACGGAAGGCCTTGCTGACCAGTGCCCAAGCCGCAGCGTGGTGCCCGCCGAGTCCGGCATGGATTTCAGCCAAGAGCTGCCGCCCTTCCTCTTCGGAGATGCATCTTTGGAGCACTCCGGTCGCACTTTTCTTATAGAGTTCTCCCTCATGGACTTTGTAGGCCTTGGAATGCCGCACAATACAACGTGCTTCATTTTGGTCCTCGGAGAGCTCCTGCCTATTTAGGTAGGCTAGGAAAGGCTCGGTCCACGAGGCGATTACAGCCATGATTTCGTGGGCCGAAGGTGTTATTTCGGTGGCGGAGCCTCCGATTACGTTAGATGGTTCGGAGTCTGGGGCTGTGCTCGGATCCGGTCTAGTGTTGCCGGACTCCCTTTCCCATACCACGGATGGCTTGAATAGCCTTTCCAGGAATATGTTAGGTGGGACAGGGTCGCGCTTAGCGCCAATGCGGGCGAGGATATCCGCCGCTTGATTGTTTTCTCAAGCCACATGGTGGAATTCGAGCCCGTCGAACCGAGCTGACATTTTGAGGCCGACATTACGGTAGGCCGCCATTTTTGGATCCTTGGCATCAAAGTCTCCGTTTATTTGTGATATTGTGAGGATTGAATCCCCGCGCACTTCCAGGCGTTGAATGCCCATAGAGACTGCCATCCAAAGACGATGCAACAGAGCCTCGTATTCGGCTGCGTTGTTGGAGTCTGTGTATAATATTTGGAGTACGTACTAGACCGTGTCTCCGGTGGGCGAAGTCAGGACTACACCTACCCCCAATCCGGCCAGCATTTTAGAGCCATCGAAGTGCATGATCCAATTAGAGTACACGCCGTACTCTTTAGGGAGTTCGGCTGTTGTCCATTCGGCGACGAAGTCAGCCAATACTTGCGACTTAATGGCCCGCCATGGTTTGTATGTTATGTTGAACGGGAGGAGCTCGATGGCCCATTTAGCAATCCGTCCCGTAGCGTCGTCGGATTTTGGGTTTCGGCAAACCCTTGAGGTTCGAACTCTGGGGTGCGCACGAAGATCTTTCCCCTACCAGCTCACGTTTCGAAGCCTCGCAAGGGATCTAGGCTAGAAAGAAGAACACACAAGGGACACGAGATTTATACTGGTTCAGGCCACCATTGTGGTGTAATACCCTACTCCAGTGTGTGGTGTGGTGGATTGCCTCAGGGGCTGATGATGAACAACACAAAGGGAGAACAGCCTCGCGGGGGGATGTTCTTGAGCTGGTGCGATGAACTGCTTGGGTGAGTTCAGTCGCCTCTCTCTAGTCTAAGCGCAATCTCCTCTCATCTATCTCCCTACTGTGGTGGCTAGCCCTATTTATAGAGGGAGGCCCTGGGCCTCTTCCCAAATAATGAGCGGGAAGGGCGCCAACAATTGGCCATTTTGAAGGGGAACATCTAGTACACTTATCCTAACTAAAGTTGGTCTTCGACTTCCAAAGACTCTAGCAGTGGCGCCGTCCTGGGCTCCACGATGACTTCCATCCTGCCACTCTGCTGGTCTTGGTCTTGTTGCACCAAAACGGTAACCTTTGCCTGATGCCTTGGCCTGTGCTTGCCCCCTTTGCACCAAAGGGGAAACAAGGACACTACGCAGGCCGGCGCCCGCCTGGTCTCGATCATCATGGCTTGCATCCCGGGCTCCTTGCAAGGTGCCCTACCTTGATCTCTCCGCCTCCTCGCAAGCCTGCCTGATGAGGCTGCTCCTGAGGAAGCTTCCTGTCGTCCGCCCCGCGAGGCTTGGCCCCCTCGCGAGGGTCTTGAGCTTGAGCTGATGAAGCTGGGCTGTACTGGGCCCCCACTTGAGCCACGCCGCAGGCCGCAGGCAGGCAAGTCTGGGGACCCCCATTCCAAGAACACCGACAGTAGCCCCCGGGCCCAAGGCGTGCTCGGACTTGGCTTAGCAGAGAAGCGAAGGGGCAAGTGCGAAGCGCCGCGGGCCCCAATAGCCTGCGGCCTTGGGCGCTGCGTGGCGATTGATTGGACGTGGGCATCCCCGCTTCCCCGTAATGCCTCGGCAACCGTCCATCTAACAAAAAGAGGTGCCCGGGCTAGACTTACTTGCTTTGTTCTCGTTCGTCTTGCTCCAGATCCCCTTTCTCGCTCCTCTCCTTCCTGCTCCCGAAATCCTCCAGATCTGTCTCAATCCTTCCTATCCGGCAAGCCATGGCACCTCGCCAGACCCCGACCGAGGCTTGGTACTCGCCGGCTCTGGATCCCCCGAACGTGTCGGGGAAGAATCTCGCCCTCAAGCACCTGATGACAGTGGCGCAGGGCAACGTGGGGGCGACTGTGCTCAAGGCCGGCTCCGCCCATCCTGAAGGCAAGGGGAGCACCTTCTACCCACTCTTTGTGAGCGCCATCATCGCCGGTCTGGTGCCTCCTTTTTCCGAGTTCTTCCTTGCTGTTCTTTGCCAATACAACTTGCAAGCTCTGCACCTCCACCCCAACTCTGTTCTTCTCCTGGCGATTTTCGCCTACTTCTGCATGGCTCACGTTGTAGTGAGGCCCTCAGTGGCCTTGCTGCAACATTACTTCTCCCTCCGAGTTTCTGGTGCCCACATCACCGTGTGTGCGAGCTTTATCGCATACTCCAACTCCAATGCCATCTCGAAGCCCGGGAAGAGGATCGACGGCTACCGGAGCAAGTGGGTCATGGTGGATGTTGGGCGCATCCACCCTCGACTGGTGCTGCCTACGGGGCCGCCCAAGGCTGTTGACGCGTGGTCCCACGCGGAGCTTGTCGACCCCCGCGCGAAGGTGGTGCTAAAGAGGATGAACGCGGACCTGAGGCCAGGCAACTTGGGGGCGGCGAAGCTGACCGGGGCTACGCTCCTGAGGGAGTTCCTGGAGCACCGGGTGGCTCCACTCCGGGAGCACTCGCTCCCATTATGGAGGCTTGGGGAAGTAGATACCGCCCTTCGCCTAAGCTCTGAGGCCCTGGCCGACGAAGATCTGGTCACGGCTCTCCACTCCTTGGTTGGGGGAGACGTGGTGAGCCCGAAGAGCACTCCCGTCCCCCTTTTCCTTCGTGACGACTGGGAGTAGGTGGTGAACGCCATGACCACCTTCAATGGTGAGGGGTTGGTGCCCGCAGAAGCTTCCGAGGACCTGGCGGCGCTGGCGACGGTGAACGTGTCCTCCGACGACTCCAGCGGGAGTGAGGAGGAAGAAGAGGAGGAGGAAGCAGAGCCTGACTCTGAGTTGACCAGCGAGGAGTCGGGGGAGTCCTTCCCTCGGCGCAGGTCCCACGCCCTCTGCTCCATGCCGGACGACGACGAGGCCGGCGCCAGGCGGGGCGGGGAGGACTCTCCCTTGATCCCAAGGAAGGGCAGGACGGGGCTGGTTCTCCCAGGGTCTGCTCTGGTCCCGGGCGACCTGAGGCCAGCTCCGGCCCTCCCGACGCACCTTCTACCTCCGGGCCTCCCAAAGCCGATCCCAGCTGTAGGCTCTCGGGCTTCAAGTTTGGTCGGAGGCTGCTTGAGTCCATGAACGACGACCAGTAAGTGCTCGGTTCATGTTTTGCTTTGTTTCTGTCGCCAAGGCTTGATGTCTGCATCCTTTTGACCAGGCCGGCGCCTGCAGCAAAAAGATTGAAAAGGTCCTCGGCGACCCTGCTTGGGGCGAGTTCATCTGCTGGGTTAGCGCCTTCATCCGCGGGGAAAGGAGCCAGCGAGGCTCTCGCCTCTCCTGCCCGATCATCTTCCCGAGGCCAGCAGGGACGCTCCGGCGAGGAGTCAGCCCCCGTGGCCCCGCTGACTCTGGAGGTGCCTGCGCTTGATGCTGTCGTCGGGGTGGCCAAGGCCCATGGGGTTCCTCCCTCCCAAGCCGTGATCACGCTGCCGTCCTCTCCGCCTATTCCACCGGCTCCCGTCTCTTCTGACTCTTCCGCCGTCCTGGACCAGGCTGCTAATGAACTGAGCCGGTTGCAGGAGGATCTTTGGAGCGCGGACCCTCGCCTGGTGGTCGGGCACCTGGAGCTAGCTTCTGGCTGGGCCCGCTCTGCCGCCTCCGTCCGAGCGGCGCTAAGCCAGGCCATGTCGGCCTCCGATGGGGAGAAGCAGGCCGCCTGCCAGGCCAAGGCCGCTCGCGATGCTGCCCTGGGAGACGCTGTGGATGCCCGGAGCCGCTGCAAGGCGCTGGAGGTCGAGCTGCAAGGCCTGTGTGACAAGCTCGCCAAGGAGGTCCGCGGCCGCCAGGAGAAGGAGAAGGAGATGAAGGCTTGGGAGGCCGCCGTCAGGGACCGGGACGCCGAGCTTCATGACCACCATGGCCGGTTGGAGACACTGGAGTAGGCACTGAAGGCGGAGAGGACCGAGCTAGATGGCAAGGCGATGGTCCTGGCCGAGGATCGAGTGGCCTTCGCGAAACTGGAGGAGAAAGCTCGCGCCGCGCTGAAGACGCTTTATGAGGGCGGCTTAGAGAAGCCATTAGCTGGTGCAGAGGACGGCCCTGCCAAGCTGCTTCCCTTCCTGGTCCGTGCACTCGAAGATGTCGCAGACGGCCTCGGTTCCACGGCCGAGGCCGAGGCACGTGCCCTATCTTTTGCAGCGCTGACGCGTGTCCTTAGCCACGTCTACCTTCGCGACCCCAACGCCGACCTCGACAACCTGCTGGAACCTGTGAGCGGCGACCTTGCCGCTGCTGCTGTTGAGGCTGTGAAAGGCCGAGCCGAGGCTTTGCTGGGGAGGTTCCGCGCCTTCAGCACCTTGCCCGGGCGCGATGCCGCCAGCTCCACGGCCTCAGGAGGCGGAGCCGCCCAGCGTGACTCCACCACAGGCGGCGGCGCCACTGGAAAGTGATCCCTTCGTGGCTTCTGTCCTGTTTTAATTCCTGCAACATGCACCATGCCTCGTGGAGGCGTTTAAACTTGTGTTTGGCGTTGTGAAACAATCTATGGCTAGTAATATTTCCTTTTGAATTTCCTAGAATTTGCATTTTCTCCCTCCTATTTGCTTGTGTTCTACGTCGGCAGGGCCCGGCCCCGCGCGTACCTCAGCCGCCGTTAGCCCTGACCGGAAACTAGGACGGGACTAAGGAGTGAGGGGCTACATGGCAAGTTAGGCTCCTGAGTCGTGATGCTTAGGAGTCCCCCTTGACGCACAAACAACAAGTAGGGAAGGGAGGCACAGGAGTGGATTCGCTGTTCTACCTTGGCAGGGCCGACCCCGCGCATACCTCAGCGGCCGTTAGCCCCGACCGGAAACCAAGACAGGAATAAGGAGTGAGGGGCTACGTGACCAGTTAGGCTCCTGAGTTGCGATGCTCAGGAGTCCCCCTTGACGCGCAAACGAGCTTTCATACCTTGGCTCCGCTCGGGGAGGGGCGCGCGACGACCAGGTCTGAGGGACCTGGTTGGGTGGCGTGCGCTCGGGCGTGGCCCGGGCATGGCCCCCGTGTCTAGCCCCCTCGCACGGCACTCCCGGGGGGAGGCGTGGCGACGGTGCCGGACACTAAGCTCCGGGCTCCCTGAGGTTGATACGGCCGTGGGCCGCCCTTAGTTGTTTATCACCAGCGCGGAGCATAGTGCTTCCGTATGTGTACGGGCACAGCCGCTCCTCGGCAGTGTCGTCAGCCAGCGCGGAGCATGGTGCTTCCACTGGTGCGTGGGAGGGGGTTCCCCTCTGGGAGGAGCCCCCGGGGCGTGTACAGCCCCGCCCTAACACGTGGCCGGCATGGTAGGGCTAGGAGAGGTGTATCTGGGCACCCGTCAGCCAGCACGGGACTCACGAGGCCCTACCTCGAGGCGGGTTGCGCCTGGCTCTGGGCCTTTATCAATGGTATGTTCCTGCAAAGTGGTTAGAATGCAAATGCTCTACGTTCTCAGGTCCCGGCCCTCGAGCGAGCTCAGCCGCCGCTGGTATGCCAGGTCGCAATGTCGTGGGTCAAGGCCAGGGGGTGAGGGCTGGAGAGCCAGTAAGAGCCCATGAGTCGCGATGCTCAGGCACCCCCCTTTTAACGTGCAAGCGCTTTGCATGAGAGTGGAGGGGTCCACGATAAGCAGCAAATGGTAACTATGGGAATCAGGTTAAGCGCGGAGGAGCAGATCCATTTAGATAGATGCGGAAAAAGCAAACTCCACTGGGTCAGGCCCGAGTAGCTTGGGGATAATGCAGCCCGAGGGGCGCCCCCAACAAGGTAAGCAAAGAACATGACCAAAACGGATACATGCCGCAGGGATGGACCCACGCAACCTGGGAATGATGCAGCCCTGTGGGCGCTCCCAGTTGAAAATGGAACTTTGAAAGATGTCACCTGATACGGTTGAAGATGAAGGGATGCTGAAGTAGCAGGCGACACGCGGTGAGGAAACCGACCCTCACTGTTGGAAATATGCCCTAGAGGCAATAATAAAAGGTTATTATTATATTTCCTTATTCATGATAATTGTCTTTATTCATGCTATAACTGTATTATCCGGAAATCGTAATACACGTGTGAATACATAGACCATAACATGTCCCTAGTAAGCCTCTAGTTGACTAGCTCGTTGATCAACAGATAGTCATGGTTTCCTGACTATGGACATCAGATGTCGTTGATAACGGGATCACATCATTAGGAGAATGATGTGATGGACAAGACCCAATCCTAAGCATAGCACAAGATCGTGTAGTTCGTTTGCTAGAGCTTTTCCAATGTCAAGTATCTTTTCCTTAGACCATGAGATCGTGTAAATCCCGGATACCGTAGAAGTGCTTTGGGTGTACCAAATGTCACAACGTCACTGGGTGACTATAAAGGTGCACTACAGGTATCTTTGAAAGTGTCTGTTGGGTTGACACGGATCGAGGCTGGGATTTGTCACTCCGTATGACGGAGAGGTATCTCTAGACCCACTCGGTAATGCATCATCATAATGAGCTCAAAGTGACCAAGTGTTTGGTCACGGGATCATGCATTACGGTACGAGTAAAGTGACTTGCCAGTAATGAGACTGAACGAGGTATTGGGAAACCGACGATCGAGTCTCGGGCAAGTAACGTACCGACTGACAAAGGGAATTGTATACAGGGTTGATTGAATCCTTGACATCGTGGTTCATCCGATGACATCATCGAGGAGCATGTGGGAGCCAACATGCTTATCCAGATCCCGTTGTTGGTTATTGACCGAAGAGCCGTCTCGGTCATGTCTACGTGTCTCCCGAACCCGTATGGTCTACACACTTAAGGTTCGGTGACGCTAGAGTTATTAGGAAGACTTGTATGTGATTACCGAATGTTGTTCGGAGTCCCGGATGAGATCCCGGACGTCACGAGGAGTTCCGGAATAGTCCGGAGGTGAAGATTTATATATAGGAAGTGTTGTTTCGGCCATCGGGAAAGTTTCGGGGTCATCCGGTATTGTACCGGGACCACGGGAAGGGTCCCGGGGGTCCACCGGGTGGGGCCACCCATCCCGGAGGGCCCCGTGGGCTGGAATGGGGAGGGGACCAGCCCCTGGTGGGCTGGTGCGCCCCCCCTGGGCTCCCCTCTGCGCCTAGGGTTGGGAACCCTAGGGGAGGGGGCGCCTCCACTTGCCTTGGGGGGCACTCCACCCCCCTTGGCCGCCGCCCCCCCTAGAGATCCCATCTCTAGGGCCGGCTACCCCCCCGGGGGCCTATATAAAGGAGGGGGGAGGGAGGGCAGCCGCAATCTGAGTCTTGGTGCCTCACTCCCCCTGCTACACCTCTTCCTCCTCCCGCAGTTGCCCTGCGAAGCCCTGCCGGAGTACTGCTTCTCCACCAACACCACGCCGCCGTGCTGCTGCTGGAGTCTTCTTCCTCAACCTCTCCTTCCCCCTTGCTGGATCAAGAAGGAGGATATGTCATCCGCTCTGTACGTGTGTTGAACGCGGAGGTGCTATCCGTTTAGCACTTGGTCACCGGTGATTTGGATCACGGCGAGTACGACTCCATCATCCCCGTTCTCTTGAACGCTTCCGCTCGCGATCTACAAGGTATGTAGATGCACTCCTATCACTCGTTGCTTAGATGAACTCATAGATGGATCTTGGTGAAACCGTAGGAAAAATTTTGATTTTCTGCAACGTTCCCCAACAGTGGCATCACAGCTAGGTCTATGCGTAGTTCTCTATTGCACGAGTAGAACACAATTTTGTTGTGGGCGTAGATGTTGTCAACTTTATTGCCGATACTAGTCTTATCTTGCTTCAGCGGTATTGTGGGATGAAGCGGCCTGGACCAACCTTACACGTACGCTTACGTGAGACAGGTTCCACCGACTGACATGCACTAGTTGCATAAGGTGGCTAGCGGGTGTCTGTCTCTCCCACTTTAGTTGGAGCGGATTCGACGAAAAGGGTCCTTATGAAGGGTAAATAGAAGTTGACAAATCACGTTGTGTCTTTAACATAGGTAAGAAAACGTTCTTGCTAGATCACCTATAGAAGCCACGTAAAAACTTGCAACAACAATTAGAGGACGTCTAACTTGTTTTTGCAGCAAGTATCTTGTGATGTGATATGGCCAAAAGTTGTGATGAATGATGAATGATATATTGTGATGTATGAGATCATGTTCTTGTCATTGGAATCACGACTTGCATGTCGATGAGTATGACAACTGGCAGGAGCCATAGGAGTTGTCTTTAATTTTTGTATGACCTGCGTGTCATTGAAGAACGCCATGTAAATTACTTTACTTTATTGCTAAATGCGTTAGCCATAGAAGTAGAAGTAGTCGTTGGCGTGACAACTTCATGAAGACACGATGATGGAGATCATGATGATGGAGATCATGGTGTCATGCCGGTGACAAAGATGATCATGGAGCCCCGAAGATGGAGATCAAAGGAGCTATATGATATTGGCCATATCATGTCACTACTATATAATTGCACGTGATGTTTATTATGTTTATGCATCTTCTTTACTTAGAACGACGGTAGTAAATAAGATGATTCCTTACAACAATTTCAAGAAATGTTCTCCCCTAACTGTGCGCCGCTGCTAAAGTTCGTCGTTTCGAAGCACCACGTGATGATCGGGTGTGATAGATTCTTACATTCACATACAACGGGTGTAAGACAGTTTTACACATGCTAAAACACTTAGGGTTAACTTGACGAGCCTAGCATGTACAGACATGGCCTCGGAACACAGAGACCGAAAGGTCAAACACGAGTCGTATGGAAGATACGATCAACATGGAGATGTTCATCGATGATGACTAGTCCGTCTCACGTGATGATCGGACACGGCCTAGTCGACTCGGATCGTGTAACACTTAGATGACTAGAGGGATGTCTAATCTGAGTGGGAGTTCATTGAAATAATTTGATTAGATGAACTTAATTATCATGAACTTAGTCTAAAACCTTTGCAAATATGTCTTGTAGATCAAATGGCCAACGCTCATGTCAACATGAACTTCAACACGTTCCTAGAGAAAACCAAGCTGAAAGATGATGGTAGCAACTATACGGACTGGGTCCGGAACCTGAGGATCATCCTCATAGCTGCCAAGAAAGCATATGTCCTAGATGGACCGCTAGGTGAAGCACCCATCCCAGAGAACCAAGATGTTATGAACGCTTGGCAGTCACGTGCTGATGATTACTCCCTCGTTCAGTGCGGCATGCTTTACAGCTTAGAATCGGGGCTCCAAAAGCGTTTTGAGCAACACGGAGCATATGAGATGTTCGAGGAGCTGAAAATGGTTTTGCAAGCTCATGCCCGAGTCGAGAGATATGAAGTCTCCGACAAGTTCTATAGTTGTAAGATGGAGGAAAATAGTTCTGTCAGTGAGCACATACTCAAAATGTCTGGGTTGCACAACCGCCTATCCCAGCTGGACATTAACCTCCCGGACGAGGCGATCATTGACAGAATCCTTCAGTCGCTCCCACCGAGCTACAAGAGCTTTGTGATGAACTAAAATATGCAGGGGATGGTGAAAACTATTCCTGAAGTATTTTCAATGCTGAAGTCGGCAGAGGTAGAAATCAAGAAAGAACATCAAGTGTTGATGGTCAATAAAACCACCAAGTTCAAGAAGGGCAAGGGAAACAAGAACTTCAAGAAGGATGGCAAAGATGTTGCCGCGCCTGGTAAGCCAGTTGCCAGGAAGAAGTCAAGCAATGGACCCAAGCCTGAGACTGAGTGCTTTTATTGCAAGGGGAAGGGTCACTGGAAGCGGAACTGCCCCAAATACTTAGCGGACAAGAAGGCCGGCAACACTAAAGCAGGAGCTGCGGAATAAGAGGAGACTGGCGAAGGACGAGGTGACGATGCGCGTCGGGAATGGTTCCAAGGTCGATGTGATCACCGTCGGCACGCTACCTCTACATTTACCTACGGGATTAGTTTTAAACCTTAATAATTGTTATTTAGTGCCAAGTTTGAGCATGAACATTGTATCTGGATCTCGTTTGATACGAGATGGCTACTCATTTAAATCCGAGAATAATGGTTGTTCTATTTATATGAGAGATATGTTTTATGGTCATGCCCCGATGGTCAATGGTTTATTCTTAATGAATCTCGAGCGTAATGTTACACATATTCATAGTGTGAATACCAAAAGATGTAAAGTTGATAACGATAGACCCACATACTTGTGGCACTGCCGCCTTGGTCACATTGGTGTCAAACGCATGAAGAAGCTCCATGCTGATGGACTTTTGGAGTCTCTCGATTATGAATCATTTGACACATGCGAACCATGTCTCATGGGCAAAATGACCAAGACTCCGTTCTCCGGAACAATGGAGCGAGCAACCAACTTGTTGGAAATCATACATACTGATGTGTGCGGTCCAATGAGCGTTGAGGCTCGCGGAGGATATCGTTATGTTCTCACTCTCATTGATGACTTGAGTAGATATGGGTATGTCTACTTAATGAAACACAAGTCTGAGACCTTTGAAAAGTTCAAGGAATTTCAGAATGAGGTAGAGAATCAACGTGACCGAAAGATAAAATTCCTACGATCAGATCATGGAGGAGAATATTTAAGTCACGAATTTGGTACACACTTAAGGAAATGTGGAATCGTTTCACAACTCACGCCGCCTGGAACACCTCAGCGTAACGGTGTGTCCGAACATCGTAATCGCACTCTATTGGATATGGTGTGGTCTATGATGTCTCTTACCGATTTACCGCTATAATTTTGGGGATACGCTCTAGAGACAGCTACATTCACTTTAAATAGGGCACCGTCTAAATCCGTTGAGACGACACCGTATGAATTATGGTTCGGGAAGAAACCTAAGCTGTCATTTCTAAAAGTTTGGGGATGCGATGCTTATGTCAAGAAACTTCAACCTGAAAAGCTCGAACCCAAGTCGGAAAGATGCATCTTCATAGGATACCCTAAGGAAACCATTGGGTGTACCTTCTACTTAAGATCCGAGGGCAAGATCTTTGTTGCCAAGAACGGATCCTTTCTGGAAAAAGAGTTTCTCTCGAAAGAAGTAAGTGGGAGGAAAGTAGAACTCGATGAAGTACTACCTCTTGAACAGGAAAGTAGTGCAGCTTAGGAAAATGTTCCTGTGATGCCTACACCAACTGGAGAAGAAAATAATGACGATTATCAAGGTACTTCGGATCAAGTTGCTACTGAACTTCGTAGGTCCACAAGGACACGTTCCGCACCAGAGTGGTACGGCAACACTGTCTTGGAAATCATGTTGTTAGACAACGGTGAACCTTCGAACTATGAAGAAGCGATGGCGGGCCTAGATTCCAACAAATGGCTTGAAGCCATGAAATCCGAGATAGAATCCATGTATGAAAACAAAGTATGGACTTTGACAGACTTGCCCGATGATCGGCGAGCGATAGAAAACAAATGGATCTTTAAGAAGAAGACGGACGTGGATGGTAATGTTACCATCTATAAAGCTCGACTTGTCACTAAGGGTTATCGACAAGTTCAAGGGGTTGACTACGATGAGACATTCTCTCCCGTAGTGAAGCTGAAGTCCGTCCGAATCATGTTAGCAATTGCCGCATACTATGATTATGAGATATGGCAGATGGACGTCAAAATGGCATTCCTTAACGGACATCTTAAGGAAGAACTGTATATGATGCAGCCGGAAGGTTTTGTCGATCCTAAGAATGCTAACAAAGTATGCAAGCTTCAGTGATCCATTTATGGGCTGGTGCAAGCATCTTGGAGTTGGAACATTCACTTTGATGAGATGATCAAAGCGTTTGGGTTTATGCAGACTTATGGAGAAGCCTGCGTTTACAAGAAAGTGAGTGGGAGCTCTGTAGCATTTCTCATATTATATGTAGATGACATACTCTTGATGGGAAATGATATAGAACTTTTGGACAGCATTAAGGCCTACTTGAATAAGTGTTTTTCAATGAAGGACCTTGGAGAAGCTGCTTACATATTAGGCATCAAGATCTATAGGGATAGATCAAGACGCCTCATAGGTCTTTCACAAAGCACATACCTTGATAAGATTTTGAAGAAGTTCAAAATGGATCAGTCCAAGAAAGGGTTCTTGCCTGTATTGCAAGGTGTGAGATTGAGCTCGGCTCAATGCCCGACCGCAGCAAAAGATAAAGAAGAGATGAGTGTCATCCCCTATGCTTCAGCCATAGGATCTATTATGTATGCCATGCTGTGTACCAGACCTGATGTAAACCTTGCCGTAAGTTTGGTAGGAAGGTACCAAAGTAATCCCGGCAAGGAACACTGGACAGCGGTCAAGAATATCCTGAAGTACCTGAAAAGGACAAAGGACATGTTTCTCGTTTATGGAGGTGACGAAGAGCTTGTCGTAAAGGGTTACGTCGACGCTAGCTTCAACACAGATCTGGATGACTCTAAGTCACAAACCGGATACGTGTATATGTTGAATGGTGGAGCAGTAAGCTGGTGCAGCTGCAAGCAGAGCGTCGTGGCGGGATCTACATGTGAAGCAGAGTACATGGCAGCCTCGGAGGCAGTGCATGAAGCAATTTGGGTGAAGGAGTTCATCACCGACCTAGGAGTCATACCCAATGCGTCGGGGCCGATCAAACTCTTCTGTGACAACACTGGAGCTATTGCCCTTGCCAAGGAGCCCAGGTTTCACAAGACGACCAGGCACATCAAGCGTCGTTTCAACTCCATCCGTGAAAATGTTCAAGATGGAGACATAGATATTTGCAAAGTACATACGGATATGAATGTTGCAGATCCGTTGACTAAACCTCTCTCGCGAGCAAAACATGATCAACACCAGAACTCTATGGGTGTTCGATTCATCACAATGTAACTACATTATTGACTCTAGTGCAAGTGGGAGACTGTTGGAAATATGCCCTAGAGGCAATAATAAAAGGTTATTATTATATTTCCTTATTCATGATAATTGTCTTTATTCATGCTATAACTGTATTATCCGGAAATCGTAATACACGTGTGAATACATAGACCATAACATGTCCCTAGTAAGCCTCTAGTTGACTAGCTCGTTGATCAACAGATAGTCATGGTTTCCTGACTATGGACATCAGATGTCGTTGATAACGGGATCACATCATTAGGAGAATGATGTGATGGACAAGACCCAATCCTAAGCATAGCACAAGATTGTGTAGTTCGTTTGCTAGAGCTTTTCCAATGTCAAGTATCTTTTCCTTAGACCATGAGATCGTGTAACTCCCGGATACCGTAGGAGTACTTTGGGTGTACCAAAAGTCACAACGTCACTGGGTGACTATAAAGGTGCACTACAGGTATCTCCGAAAGTGTCTGTTGGGTTGACACGGATCGAGACTGGGATTTGTCACTCCGTATGACGGAGAGGTATCTCTGGGCCCACTCGGTAATGCATCATCATAATGAGCTCAAAATGACCAAGTGTTTGGTCATGGGATCATGCATTACGGTACGAGTAAAGTGCCTTGCCGGTAACGAGACTGAACGAGGTGTTGGGATACCGACGATCGAGTCTCGGGCAAGTAACGTGCCGACTGACAAAGGGAATTGTATATGGGGTTGATTGAATCCTTGACATCGTGGTTCATCCGATTACATCATCGAGGAGCATGTGGGAGCCAACATGGGTATCCAGATCCCGCTGTTGGTTATTGACCGGAGAGCCGTCTCGGTCATGTCTACGTGTCTCCCGAACCCGTAGGGTCTACACACTTAAGGTTCGGTGACGCTAGGGTTATTAGGAAGACTTGTATGTGATTACCGAATGTTGTTCAGAGTCCCGGATGAGATTCCGGACGTCACGAGGAGTTACGGAATAGTCCGGAGGTGAAGATTTATATATAGGAATTGCTGTTTCGGCCATCGGGAAAGTTTTGGGGTCATCCGGTATTGTACCGGGACCACCGGAAGGGTCCCGGGGGTCCACCGGGTGGGGCCACCCATCCCGGAGGGCCCCGTGGGCTGAAGTGGGCAGGAGACCAGCCCCTGGTGGGCTGGTGCGCCCCCCCTGGGCCCCCCTCTGCGCCTAGGGTTGGGAACCCTAGGGGAGGGGGCGCCTCCACTTGCCTTGGGGGGCACTCCACCCCCCTTGGCCACCGCCCCCCTAGAGATCCCATCTCTAGGGCCGGCTACCCCCCTGGGGGCCTATATAAAGGAGGGGGGTGGGAGGGCAGCCGCACCCTGAGTCTTGGCGCCTCCCTCCCCCTGCTACACCTCTTCCTCCTCCCGCAGTTGCTTGGCGAAGCCCTGCCGGAGTACTGCTTCTCCACCAACACCACGCCGTCGTGCTGCTGCTGGAGTCTTCTTCCTCCACCTCTCCTTCCCCCTTGCTGGATCAAGAAGGAGGAGACGTCATCCGCTCCGTACGTGTGTTGAACGCGGAGGTGCTGTCCGTTCAGCACTTGGTCATCGGTGATTTGAATCACGGCGAGTACGACTCCATCATCCCCGTTCTCTTGAACGCTTCCGCTCGCGATCTACAAGGGTATGTAGATGCACTCCTATCACTCGTTGCTTAGATGAACTCATAGATGGATCTTGGTGAAACCGTAGGAAAAATTTTAATTTTCTGCAATGTTCCCCAACACTCACGAGCTCTCGGGACCTGGAGCCTTGGGAGGCTCCAGGGGCACAGGTGGATCTTCGAGGGCCATCTCCATCTCTGCCAGGACTGTGCGATGCCTAACCTCCTGAGCCTCGAGAATGCTCCTCAGCAGGTGCTGATGAGCGGCGACCGTGTTTGGCAGGCCGAAAGGCATGCAAACGTAGCTGTGAGGTGGACCCTCGCAACGCCCCACGCGCAAAGGCCAGAGGCGCTCCTGAGACACGGCTCAGTTGAGCCCTGGCATGTCGATGAAGACGCGCAACCCGCCATCCTCGCCTGGATGGGGGGCTGCGGCGGGTAGGCGGCAGCTGCCGCGCATGACTCTTGACTCCTGTAGCTCCTGAGTGTTTCTCGCGGTGAACTCCTGAGGGTTTGGCCCTCCTTGCCTCATACCTTCCTGAGGGAAACGCGCCTTGAAGCATGCCTCCAAGTGGTGCCCGAGCGCCTCCCTCGTGACCTTGGCAAAGTCGGTGGCTCTCCAAGAAAGAGCCCCCGAGCCCTGCCCGAGGAGGGCGCCGGGCGCGCCTTCCTATGCGACAGAGGGTGGCGCCCCCTGAACGGGCGCGAATCCTGACGCAACGCCTCCGGAGGTGCCTGCCTCGTGAGTGTTTGGGCCAGGTGAAGTCTTCTTCCTCTTAGGGACTGCCTCGGGAAGTCTCCCACTCCTGTGATCTGGGTCTTTGATTGCCGCGGCTTGGAAGGCATGCTCAAGAGAGCACACTGCATCTCTTTCCTCACAAGGTACTGTGATGACTCCACCGCTTCCTGCCATCTTGAGGACATTGTAGCCATGGTGAGTCACCGCCATGAACTTGGCCAGGGCTGGGTACCCGAGGATGGCATTGTATGGCAGGCGAATGTGGGCAACGTCGAAGTCAATGAGCTCGGTGTGGTAGTTGTTGCGCTGCCCAAAGGTGACTGGAAGGCGAACCTGCCCTATCGGAACAGTGGAACCATCAGTGACTCCTGAGAAAGGCTTGGTCGGCTGAAGCTGATCATATGGTACTTGGAGATTGTCAAATGTCTCGACGGACAGGACGTTGAGTCCTGCTCCGCCATTGGTGAGGGTCCTGGTGACTTGCACATTGCTGATGACTGGGGAACAAAGCATCGGGAGGACTCCGGCCGTTGCTGTGCACTTGAGCTGATCTGCTGAGCTGAGCGTGATAGTGCACGCAGACCACCTGAGAGGGCGTGTGGCCTCAAGCTTGGGGAGGACCGCATTCACCTCGCGAGCAAACTGCTTGAATATGCACTGTGAGGCTGGGGCCTGGGCGCCGCCCAGAATGCAAGCGATTGCGCGCGGCTCCTGGAAGCCCCCAGCCCCCTCGTCCTGATGCTGGTCTTCATTCCTCCTCGGCAGTGGTGGCAGAGGAGGGAGGCCTGCGTTATCGTGCAGGCGGTCCTCACGAGGCTGATCCCTCCAACCTCCCTCGTGAGGCTGGTCCTGCCAATGGTCCTAGCGAGGTCGGTCACGCCACCCTTGGCGAGGGCCACGGTCTTCCCATCGTCCTCCACCTCTTCCTCCTCCTCGGTCATAGCCCCGATCGTTGCGCTCGGGGCGTCGGCCGATACGCCCATCTCGCACGCACCCTGAGCTCTTGGCATTTGTTGGTGTTGTGGGTGTGGAGGTCGTGGTACACGCAGTACCGGCTACCCTTGGATGACTCAGGCTGATCCCTGCCTCGCTTGGTGTTTGGCTCTGCTGCGAGCACAACAGCTCCCTTACGCTTCACGTCCTTGACCTTGGGCTTCTTCTCTTCTGGATCAGCAGCCGGAAGCTCGAGGAGGGAGAGGCGCCCTTCCTCAGCCCTGACGCACTTGGTCGCCAAGTTGAACAGCTCCAGGAATGTGCACAGGTCTTCATGGATTGCGGGCTCCTCTTTCATCTTGATGTCACGCATGCCATCGGAGAAGGCTGAGATGATGGCTTCCTCAGTCACCCTGGGGATCTTGAGGCGAGTGTTGTTGAAGCATTGGATGTACTTCTGTAGGGTCTCTCCTGGCTGTTGCTTGATGTGATGCAGGTCACTCATGGCCGGGGGGTGGTCATGAGTGCCTTGGAAGTTGGCGATGAAGCGAGTGCGCATCTCGTCCCAGGAGGAGATCGTGCCAGGATCCAGGTGTTGGGGAACATAGTAATTTCAAAAATTTCCTACGCACACGCAAGATCATGGTGATGCATAGCAACGAGAGGGGAGAGTGTTGTCCACGTACCCTCGTAGACCATAAGCGGAAGCGTTATGACAACGCGATTGATGTAGTCATACGTCTTCACGATCTGACCGATCCAAGTACCGAACGTACGGCACCTCCTAGTTCAGCACACGTTCAGCTCGATGACGATCCCCAGACTCCGATCCAGCAGGGTGTCGAGGATGAGTTCCGTCAGCACGATGGCGTGATGACGATGATGATGTTCTACCGACGCAGGGCTTCGCCTAAGCACCGCTACGATATGACCGAGGTGGAATATGGTGGAGGGGGGCACCGCACACGGCTAAGGAACGATCACGAAGATGAACTTGTGTGTCATGGGGTGCCCCCCTGCCCCCGTATATAAAGGAGCAAGGGGAGGAGGGTCGGCCAAGGAGGAGGAGGCGCGCCCAAAGGGGGAGTCCTACTCCCACCGGGAGTAGGACTCCTCCTTTCCTAGTAGGAGTAGGAGAGAAGGAAAGGGAAGAGAGAAGGAAAGGAAGGAGGGGTGCGTCCCCTCCCCCTAGTCCAATTCGGACTAGGCCTTGGGGGGCGCATGGCCTGCCCTAGGCAGCCCCTCTCTCTTTCCCGTATGGCCCAATAAGGCCCAATCCTTCTCCCCGGTGAATTCCCGTAACTCTCCGGTACTCCGATAAATACCCGAATCACTCGGAACCTTTCCGAAGTCCGAATTGTTGGGGAACGTAGTAATTTCAAAAATTTCCTACGCACACACAAGATCATGGTGATGCATAGCAACGAGAGGGGCGAGTGTTGTCTACGTACCCTCGTAGACCGAAGCGGAAGCGTTGACACAACGTAGAGGAAGTAGTCGTACGTCTTCCCGGTTCGACCGATCCAAGCACCGTTACTCCGGCACCTCCGAGTTCTTGACACACGTATAGCTCGATGACGCACCCCGGGCTCCGATCCAGCAGAGCTTCAGGGAGGAGTTCCGTCAGCACGACGGCGTGGTGACGATCTTGATGTTCTACCGTCGCAGGGCTTCGCCTAAGCACCGCTACAATATGACCGAGGTGTAATATCGTGGAGGGGGGCACCGCACACGGCTAAGGAACGATCACGAAGATCAACTTGTGTGTCTATGGGGTGCCCCTACCCCGTATATAAAGGAGTGGAGGAGGGGAGGGCCGGCCCTCTTCTATGGCGCGCCCTAGGGGAGTCCTACTCCCACCGGGAGTAGGATTCCCCTTTTCCTAGTCCAACTAGGAGTCCTTCCATGTATTAGGAGTAGGAGACAAGGAAGGGGAAGAGAGAAGGGAAGGAAGGAGGGGTTGCGGCCCCTCCCCCTAGTCCAATTCGGACTAGGCCATGGGGTGGCGCGCGGCCTGCCCTAGGCAGCCCCTCTCTCTTTCTCGCAGGGCCCAATAAGGCCCAATACTTCTCCCCGGCGAATTCCCGTAACTCTCCGGTACTCCGAAAAATACCCGAATCCCTCGGAACCTTTCCGAACTCCGAATATAGTTGTCCAATATATCGATCTTTACGTCTCGACCATTTCGAGACTCCTCGTCATGTCCCCGATCTCATCCGGGACTCCGAACTCCTTCGGTACATCAAAACTCATAAACTCATAATATAACTGTCATCGAAACCTTAAGCGTGCGGACCCTACGGTTCGAGAACAATGTAGACATGACCGAGACACGTCTCCTGTCAATAACCAATAGCGGGACCTGGATGCCCATATTGGTTCCTACATATTCTACGAAGATCTTTATCGGTCAGACCGCATAACAACATACGTTGTTCCCTTTGTCATCGGTATGTTACTTGCCCGAGATTCGATTGTCGGTATCCAATACCTAGTTCAATCTCGTTACCGGCAAGTCTCTTTACTCGTTCCATAACACATCATCTCGCAACTAACTCATTAGTTGCAATGCTTGCAAGGCTTAAGTGATGTGCATTACCGAGAGGACCCAGAGATACCTCTCTGACATTCGGAGTGACAAATCCTAATCTCGAAATACGCCAACCCAACAAGTACCTTTGGAGACACCTGTAGAGCACCTTTATAATCACCCAGTTACGTTGTGACGTTTGGTAGCACACAAAGTGTTCCTTCGGTAAACGGGAGTTGCATAATCTCATAGTCATAGGAACATGTATAAGTCATGAAGAAAGCAATAGCGACATACTAAACGATCGGTTGCTAAGCTAACGGAATGGGCCATGTCAATCAGATTATTCAACTAATGATGTGATCTTGTTAATCAAATAACAACTCTTTGTTCATGGTTAGGAAACATAAGCATCTTTGATTAACAAGCTAGTCAAGTAGAGGCATACTAGTGACACTCTGTTTGTCTATATATTCACACATGTATTATGTTTCCGGTTAATACAATTCTAGCATGAATAATAAACATTTATCATGATATAAGGAAATAAATAATAACTTTATTATTGCCTCTAGGGCATATTTCCTTCAGTCTCCCACTTGCACTAGAGTCAATAATCTAGATCACATCACCATGTGATTAACATCGATAGTTCACATCATCATGTGATTAACACCCATAGTTCACATCGCCATGTGACCAACACCCAAAGAGTTTACTAGATTCAGTAATCTCATTCACATCGCTATGTGATTAACACCCAAAGAGTACTAAGGTGTGATCATGTTTTGCTTGTGAGAGAATCTTAGTCAACGGGTCTTTCACATTCAGATCCGTTATGTATTTTGCAATTTTCTATGTTTACAATGCTCTGCATGGAGCTACTCTAGCTAATTGCTCCCACTTTCAATATGTATCCAGATTAAGACTTAGGGTCATCTGGATCAGTGTCAAAACTTGCATCGACGTAACCCTTTACGACGAACCTTTTGTCACTTCCATAATCGAGAAACATATCCTTATTCCACTAAGGATAATTTTGACAGCTGTCCAGTGATCTACTCCTAGATCACTATTGTACTCCCTTGCCAAACTCAGTGTAGGGTATACAATAGATCTGGTACACAGCATGGCATACTTTATAGAACCTATGCCAAGGCATAGGGAATGCCTTTCATTCTCTTTCTATCTTCTGCCGTGGTCGGGTTTTGAGTCTTACTCAATTTCACACCTTGTAACACAGGCAAGAACTCTTTCTTTGACTGTTCCATTTTGAACTACTTCAAAATCTTGTCAAGGTACGTACTCATTGAAAAAACTTATCAAGCGTCTTGATCTATCTCTATAGATCTTGATGCTCAATATGTAAGCAGCTTCACCGAGGTCTTTCTTTGAAAAACTCTTATTCAAGTATCCTTTCATGCTATCCAGAATTTCTATATCATTTCCAATCAACAATATGTCATCCATATATAATATTAGAAATGCTACAGAGCTCCCACTCACTTTCTTGTAAATACAGGCTTCTCAAAAAAGTCTGTATAAAACCATATGCTTTGATCAACTCATCAAAGCGTATATTCCAACTCCGAGAGGCTTGCACTAGTCCATAAATGGATCGCTGGGGCTTGCACACTTTGTTAGCATTTTTGGATCAACAAAACCTTCTGGTTGCATCATATACAACTCTTCTTCTAGAAAACTATTAAAGAATGCAGTTTTGACATCCATTTGCTAGATTTCATAAAATGTGGCAATTGCTAACATGATTTGGACAGACTTAAGCATCGCTACGGTTGAGGAAAATCTCATTGTAGTCAACACCTTGAACTTGTCAAAAACCTTTTTGCGACAAGTCGAGCTTTGTAGATAGTAACACTACTATCAACGTCCGTCTTCCTCTTGAAGATCCATTTATTTTCTATGGTTTGCCGATCATCGGGCAAGTCCACCAAAGTACATACTTTGTTCTCATACATGGATCCTATCTCAGATTTCATGGCTTCCAGCCATTTCGCGGAATCTGGGCTCATCATCGCTTCCTCATAGTTCGTAGGTTCATCATGGTCTAGTAACATGACTTCCAGAACAGGATTACCGTACCACTCTGGTGCGGGTCTCACTCTCGTTTACCTACGAGATTCGGTAGTAACTTGATCTGAAGTTACATGATCATCATCATTAGCTTCCTCACTAATTGGTGTAGTAGTCACAGGAACAGATTTCTGTGATGAACTACTTTCCAATAAGGGAGAAGGTACAATTACCTTATCAAGTTCTACTTTCCTCCCACTCACTTATTTTGAGAGAAACTTCTTCTCTAGAAAGGATCCATTTTAGCAACGAATATCTTGCCTTCGGATCTGTGATAGAAGGTGTACCCAACAGTTTCCTTTGGGTATTCTATGAAGACGCACTTCTCCGATTTGGGTTTGAGCTTATCAGGATGAAACTTTTTCACATAAGCATCGTAGCCCCAAACTTTAAGAAATGACAACTTGGGTTTCTCGCTAAACCACAGTTCATATGGTGTCGTCTCAACGGATTTAGATGGTGCCCTTTTAACATGAATGCAGCTGTCTCTAATGCATAACCCCAAAACAATAATGGTAAGAGACATCATAGATCGCACCATATCCAATAAAGTGCGGTTACGACGTTCGGACACACCATAACGTTGTGGTGTTCCAGGTGGCGTGAGCTGTGAAACTATTCCACATTGTTTTAATTAAAGACCAAACTCGTAACTCAAATATTCGTCTCCGTGATCAGATCGTAGAAACTTTATTTTCTTGTTACGATGATTTTTCCACTTCACTCTGAAATTCTTTGAACCTTTCAACTATTTCAGACTTATGTTTCATCAAGTAGATATACCCATATCTTCTCAAATTATCTTGTGAAGGTCAGAAAATAACGATACTTGCCACGAGCATCAACACTCATTGGATTGCATACATCGGTATGTATTATTTATAAGTCAGTAGCTTGTTCCATTGTTCCAGAGAACGGAGTTTTAGTCATCTTGCCCAAAAGGCACGGTTCGCAAGCATCAAATGATTCATAACCAAGTGATTCCGAAATCCCATCAGCATGGAGTTTCTTTATGCGCTTTACACCAATATGACCTAAATGGCAGTGCCACAAATAAGTTGCACTATCATTATTAACTTTGCATCTTTTGGTTTCAATATTATGAATATGTGTATCACTACGATCGAGATCCAATGAACCATTTTCATTGGGTGTGTAACCATATAAGGTTTTATTCATGTAAACAGAACAACAGTTTATTCTCTTACTTAAATGAATAACCGTATTGCAATAAACACGATCAAATCATATTCATGCTCAACGCAAACACCAAATAACATTTATTTAGGTTCAACAGTAATCCCGAAAGTATAGGGAGTGTGCGATGATGATCATATCAATCTTGAAACTACTTTCAACACACATCGTCACTTCACCCTTAACTAGTTTTTGTTTATTCTGCAACTCCTGTTTCGAGTTACTACTCTTAGCAACTGAACCAGTACCAAATACCAAGGGGTTGCTATAAACACTAGTAAAGTACACATCAATAACATGTATATAGAATATACCTTTGTTCACTTTGCCATCCTTCTTATCCGCCAAATACTTGGGATAGTTCTGCTTCCAGTGACCATTCCCTTTGCAGTAGAAGCACTTAGTCTCAGGCTTAGGTCCAGACTTGGGCTTCTTCACTTGAGCAGCAACTTGCTTGCTGTTCTTCTGGAAGTTCCCTTCTATCCCTTTGCCCTTTTCTTGAAACTAGTGGTCTTGTTAACCATCAACACTTGATGTTCTTTCTTGATTTCTACCTTCATCGATTTCATCATCATGAAAAAACTCGGGAATAATTTTCATCATCCCTTGCATACTATAGTTCATCACGAAGTTCTACTAACTTGGTGATGGTGACTAGAGAATTCTGTCAATCACTATCTTATCTGGAAGATTAACTCCCACTTGATTCAAGCGATTGTAGTACCCACACAATCTGAGCACATGCTCACTAGTTGAGCGATTCTCCTCCATCTTTTAGCTATAGAACTTGTTGGAGACTTCATATCTCTTAACTCGGGTATTTGCTTGAAATATTAACTTCAACTCCTAGAACATCTCATATGGTCCATGATGTTCAAAACATCTTTGAAGTCCCGATTCTAAGCCATAAAGCATGGTGCACAAAACTATCAAGTAGTCATCATATTGAGCTAGCCAAACGTTCATAACATCTGCATCTGCTCTTGCAATAGGTCTGTCACCTAGAGGTGCATTAAGGACATAATTATTCTGTGCAGCAACGAGGATAAACCTCAGATCACGGATCCAATCCGCATCATTGCTACTAACATTTTTCAACACAGTTTTCTCTAGGAACATATCAAAGTAAACATATGAAAGCAACAATGCAAGCTATTGATCTTACAACATAATTTGCAAAATACTACCAGGACTAAGTTCATGATAAATTTTAAGTTCAATTAATCATATTACTTAAGAACTCCCACTTAGACAGACATCTCTCTAGTCATCTAAGTGATCACGTGATCCAAATCAACTAAACCATAACCGATCATCACGTGAGATGGAGTAGTTTTCAATGGTGAACATCACTATGTTGATCATATATACTATATGATTCATGCTCGACCTTTCGGTCTCCGTGTTCCGAGGCCATATCTGCATATGCTAGGCTCGTCAAGTCTAACCTGAGTATTCTGCGTGTGCAAAACTAGCTTGCACCCGTTGTAGATGGACGTAGAGCTTATCACACCTGATCATCACGTGGTGTCTGGGCACGACGAACTTTGGCAATGGTGCATACTCAGGGAGAACACTTCTTGATAAATTTTTTAGTGAGAGATCATCTTAAAATGCTACCGTCAATCAAAGCAAGAATAAGATGTATAATAGATAAACATCATATGCAATCTAAATATGTGACATGATATGGCCATGATCATCTTGCTCCTTTGATCTCCATCTCCAAAGTACTGTCATGATCTCTATCGTCACCGGCATGACACCATGATCTTCATCATCTTGATCTATATCAATGTGTCATCACATGGTTGTCTCACCAACTATTGCTCTTGCAACTATTGCTATCGTATAGCGATAAAGTAAAGCAATTATTTGGCACTTGCATCTTATGCAACAAAGAGACATCCATAGGGCTTCTGCCAGTTGCCGATAACTTCAACAAAACATGACCATCTCATACAACAACTTATATCTTATCATGTCTTGACCATATCACATCACAACATGCCCTGCAAAAACAAGTTAGACGTCCTCTACTTTGTTGTTGCAAATTTTAGGTGGCTGCTACGGGCTGAGCAAGAACCGTTCTTAACTACGCATCAAAACCACAACGATAGTTCGTCAAGTTAGTGTTGTTTTAACCTTCGCAAGGACCGGGCGTAGCCACACTCGGTTCAACTAAAGTTGGAGAAACTGACACCCGCTAGCCACCTGTGTGCAAAGCACGGCAGTAGAACCAGTCTCGCATAAGCGTACGCGTAATGTCCGTCCGGGCCGCTTCATCCGACAATACCGCCGAACCAAAGTATGACATGCTGGTAAGCAGTATGACTTATATCGCCCACAACTCACTTGTGTTCTACTCGTGCATATAATATCAAATCATAAAACCTAGGCTCGGATGCCACTGTTGGGGAACGTAGTAATTTCAAAATTTTCCTACGCACACACAAGATCATGGTGATGCATAGCAACGAGAGGGGAGAGTGTTGTCTACGTACCCTCGTAGACCGAAGCGGAAGCGTTGACACAACATAGAGGAAGTAGTCGTACGTCTTCCCGGTTCGACCGATCCAAGCACCGTTACTCCGGCACCTCCGAGTTCTTGACACACGTACAGCTCGATGGCGCACCCCGGGCTCCGATCCAGCAGAGCTTCAGGGAGGAGTTCCGTCAGCACGACGGCGTGGTGACGATCTTGATGTTCTACCGTCGCAGGGCTTCGCCTAAGCACCGCTACAATATGACCGAGGTGTAATATCGTGGAGGGGCGCACCGCACACGGCTAAGGAACGATCACGAAGATCAACTTGTGTGTCTATGGGGTGCCCCCTACCCCTGTATATAAAGGAGTGGAGGAGGGGAGGGCCGGCCCTCTTCTATGGCGCGCCCTAGGGGAGTCCTACTCCCACCGGGAGTAGGATTCCCCTTTTCCTAGTCCAACTAGGAGTCCTTCCATGTATTAGGAGTAGGAGACAAGGAAGGTGAAGAGAGAAGGGAAGGAAGGAGGGGTTGCGGCCCCTCCCCCTAGTCCAATTCGGACTAGGCCATGAGGGGCGCGCGGCCTGCCCTAGGCAGCCCCTCTCTCTTTCTCGCAGGGCCCAATAAGGCCCAATACTTCTCCCCGGCGAATTCCCGTAACTCTCCGGTACTCCGAAAAATACCCGAATCACTCGGAACCTTTCCGAACTCCGAATATAGTCGTCCAATATATTGATCTTTACGTCTCAACCATTTCGAGACTCCTCATCATGTCCCCGATCTCATCCGGGACTCCGAACTCCTTCGGTACATCAAAACTCATAAACTCATAATATAACTGTCATCGAAACCTTAAGCGTGCGGACCCTACGGTTCGAGAACAATGTAGACATGACCGAGACACGTCTCCTGTCAATAACCAATAGCGGGACCTGGATGCCCATATTGGTTCCTACATATTCTACGAAGATCTTTATCGGTCAGACCGCATAACAACATACATTGTTCCCTTTGTCATCGGTATGTTACTTGCCCGTGATTCGATCGTCGGTATCCAATACCTAGTTCAATCTCGTTACCGGCAAGTCTCTTTACTCGTTCCGTAATACATCATCTCGCAACTAACTCATTAGTTGCAACGCTTGCAAGGCTTAAGTGATGTGCATTACCGAGAGGGCCCAGAGATACCTCTCCGACATTCGGAGTGACAAATCCTAATCTCGAAATACGCCAACCCAACAAGTACCTTTGGAGACACCTGTAGAGCACCTTTATAATCACCCAGTTACGGTGTGACGTTTGGTAGCACACAAAGTGTTCCTCCAGTAAACGGGAGTTGCATAATCTCATAGTCATAGGAACATGTATAAGTCATGAAGAAAGCAATAGCGACATACTAAACGATCGGTTGCTAAGCTAACGGAATGGGTCATGTCAATCAGATCATTCAACTAATGATGTGATCTTGTTAATCAAATAACAACTCTTTGTTCATGGTTAGGAAACATAACCATCTTTGATTAACAAGCTAGTCAAGTAGAGGCATACTAGTGACACTCTGTTTGTCTATATATTCACACATGTATTATGTTTCCGGTTAATACAATTCTAGCATGAATAATAAACATTTATCATGATATAAGGAAATAAATAATAACTTTATTATTGCCTCTAGGGCATATTTCCTTCACGAATATAGTCGTCTAATATATCGATCTTTACGTCTCGACCATTTCGAGACTCCAAGTCATCTCCCCGATCTCATCCGGGACTCCGAACTCCTTCGGTACATCAAAACTCATAAACTCATAATAAAACTGTCATCGAAACCTTAAGCGTGCGGACCCTACGGGTTCGAGAACTATGTAGACATGACCGAGACACGTTTCCGGTCAATAACCAATAGCGGAACCTGGATGCTCATATTGGCTCCTACATATTCTACGAAGATCTTTGATCGGTCAAACTGCATAACAACATATGTTGTTCCTTTTGTCATCGGTATGTTACTTGCCCGAGATTCAATCGTCGGTATCCAATACCTAGTTCAATATCGTTACCGGCAAGTCTCTTTACTCGTCACGTAATGCATCATTCCGTAACTAACTCATTAGCTACATTGCTTGCAAGGCTTATAGTGATGTGCATTACCGAGAGGGCCCAGAGATACCTCTCCGACAATCGGAATGACAAATCCTAATCTCGAAATACGCCAACTCAACATGTACCTTTGGATACACCTGTAGACCTCCTTTATAATCACCCAGTTACGTTGTGACATTTGGTAGCACACAAAGTGTTCCTCCGGTAAACGGGAGTTGCATAATCTCATAGTCATAGGAACATGTATAAGTCACGAAGAAAGCAATAGCAACATACTAAACGATCAAGTGCTATGCTAACGGAATGGGTCATGTCAATCACATCATTCTACTAATAATGTGACCTCGTTAATCAAATGACAACTCATGTCTATGGCTAGGAAACACAACCATCTTTGATCAACAAGCTAGTCAAGTAGAGGCATACTAGTGACACTATGTTTTTCTATGTATTCACACATGTATTATGTTTCCGATTAATACAATTCTAGCATGAATAATAAACATTTATCATGAAATAAGGAAATAAATAATAAATTTATTATTGCCTCTAGGGTATATTTCCTTCAGTCTCCCACTAGCACTAGAGTCAATAATATAGTTCACATCGCCATGTGATTTTACACCAATATTCATATATGTATATGATTAACACCTATAGTTCGCATCGTCATGTGACCAACACCCAAAAGGGTTTACTAGAGTCAATAATCTAGTTCACATCGCTATGTGATTAACACCCAAAGAGTACTAAGGTGTGATCATGTTTCGCTCGTGAGAGAAGCTTAGTCAACGGGTCTGTCACATTCAGAGTCGTATGTATTTTGCAAATATTCTGTGTCTACAATGCTCTGCACGGAGCTACTCTAGCTAATTGCTCCCACTTTCAATATGTATCCAGATTGAGACTTAGAGTCATCTGGATCGGTGTAAAAGCTTGCACCGATGTAACTCTTTACGACGGGCTCTTTTATCACCTCCATAATCGAGAAATATTTCCTTAGTCCTCACTAAGGATATTCTTGACCAATGTCCAGTGATCTACTCCTAGATCACTTTGGTACCTTCCTATCAAGCTTATTGCTAAGCATACGTCAGGTCTGGTACACAGCATTGCATACATGATAGAGCCTATGGCTGAAGCATAGGGAACATCTTTCATTTTCTCTCTATCTTCTGTTGTGGTCGGGCATTGAGTCTGACTCAACTTCACACCTTGTAATACAGGCAAGAACCCTTTCTTTGCCTGATCCATTTTGAACTTTTTCAAAACTTTATCAAGGTATGTGCTTTGTGAAAGTCCAATTAAGCGTCTTGATCTATCTCTATAGATCTTGATGCGCAATATGTAAGCAGCTTCACCAAGGTCTTTCATTGAAAATCTTTTATTCAAGTATCCCTTTATGCTATCCAGAAATTCTATATCATTTCCGATCAACAATATGTCATCTACATATAATATCAGAAAGTCTACAGAGCTCCCACTCACTTTCTTGTAAATACAGGCTTCTCCAAAAGTCTGTATAAAACCATACGCTTTGATCACACTATCAAAATGTTTATTCCAACTCCGAGATGCTTGCGCCAGTCCATAAATGGATCGTTGGAGCTTGCACACTTTGTTAGCACCTTTTGGATCGACAAAACCTTCCGGTTGCATCATATACAACTCTTCTTCCAGAAATCCATTCAGGAATGCAGTTTTGACATCCATTTGCCAAATTTCGTAATCATAAAACGCGGCAATTGCTAACATGAATCGGACAGACTTAAGCATTGCTACGGGTGAGAAAGTCTCATCGTAGTCAACTCCTTGAACTTGTCGAAAACCTTTCGCAACAAGTCGAGCTGTGTAGACAGTTACATTACCATCAGCGTCAGTCTTCTTCTTGAAGATCCATTTATTCTCAATGGCTTGCCGATCATCGGGCAAGTCAACCAAAGTCCATACTTTGTTCTCATACATGGATCCCATCTCAGATTTCATGGCTTCAAGCCATTTTGCGGAATCTGGGCTCATCATCGCTTCCTCATAGTTCGTAGGTTCGTCATGGTCAAGTACCATGACTTCCAGAATAGGATTACCGTACCACTCTGGTGCGGATCTTACTCTGGTAGACCTACGAGGTTCAGTAGAAACTTGATCTGAAGTTTCATGATCAATATCATTAGCTTCCTCTTGGTGTAGTTGTCACAGGAACCGGTTCTTGTGATGAACTACTTTCCAATAAGGGAGCAGGTACAGTTACCTCATCAAGTTCTACTTTCCACCCACTCACTTCTTTCGAGAGAAACTCCTTCACTAGAAAGGATCCGAATTTAGCAACGAAAATCTTGCCCTCAGATCTGTGATAGAAGGTGTACCCAATAGTCTCTTTTGGGTATCCTATGAAGACACATTTCTCCGATTTGGGTTCGAGCTTATCTGGTTGAAGTTTCTTCACATAAGCATCGCAGCTCCAAACTTTAAGAAACGACAGCTTAGGTTTACTGCTAAACCATAGTTCATACGGTGTCATCTTAACGGATTTAGATGGTGCCCTATTAAACGTGAATGCAGCTATCTCTAATGCATAACCCCAAAACGATAGTGGTAAACCGATAAGAGACATCATAGATCGCACCATATCTAGTAAAGTACGATTACGACATTCGGACACACCATTACATTGTGGTGTTCCAGGTGGCGTGAGTTGCAAAACTATTTCACATTGTTACAAATGAACTGTTACGATGATTTTCCACTTCACTCTGAAATTCTTTGAACTTTTCAAATGTTTCAGAATTATGTTTCATCAAGTAGATATACCCATATCTGCCCAAATCATCCGTGAAGGTTAGAAAATAACGATACACGCCGCGAGCCTTAACACTCACGGATTGCATACATCGGCATGTATTATTTCCAATAAGTCAGTAGCTCGTTCCATTGTTCCGGAGAACAGAGTTTTAGTCATCTTGCCCAAAAGGCACAGTTCGCAAGCATCAAATGATTCATAACAAAGTGATTCCGAAGATCCATCTTTATGGAGTTTCTTCATGCGCTTTACACCGATATGACCCAAATGGCAGTGCCACAAATAAGTTGCACTATCATTATTAACTTTGCATCTTTTGGCATCAATATTATGAATATGTGTATCACTACGATCGAGATCCAACAAACTATTTTCATTGGGTGTATGACCATTTGAAGGTTTTATTCATGTAAATAGAACAACAATTATGCTCTGACTTTTTAAATGAATAACTGTATTGCAATAAACATGATCAAATCATATTCATGCTCAACGCAAACGCCAAATAACATTTATTTAGGTTTAACATTAATCCCGAAAGTATAGGGAGTGTGCGATGATGATCATATCAATCTTGGAACTACTTCCAACACTTATCGTCACTTCCCCTTCAACTAGTCTCTGTTTATTCTGTAACTCCTGTTTCAAGTTACTAATCTTAGCAACCGAACAAGTATCAAATACTCAGGGGCTACTATAAACAATAGTAAGGCACACATCAATAACCTGTATATCAAATATACCCTTGTTCACTTTGCCATCCTTCTTATCCACCAAATATTCAGGGTATTTCCGCTTCAAGTGACCATTTCCTTTGCAGTGTAAGTGAAGGAAATATGCCCTAGAGGCAATAATAAAGTTATTATTTATTTCCTTATATCATGATAAATGTTTATTATTCATGCTAGAATTGTATTAACAGGAAACATAATACATGTGTGAATACATAGACAAACATAGTGTCACTAGTATGCCTCTACTTGACTAGCTCGTTAATCAAAGATGGTTAAGTTTCCTAACCATAGACATGAGTTGTCATTTGATTAACGGGATCACATCATTAGGAGAATGATATGATTGACTTGACCCATTCCGTTAGCTTAGCACTTGTTCGTTTAGTATGTTACTATTGCTTTCTTCATGACTTATACATGTTCCTATGACTATGAGATTATGCAACTCCCGTTTACCGGAGGAACACTTTGTGTGCTACCAAACGTCAAAACGTAACTGGGTGATTATAAAGGAGCTCTATAGGTGTCTCCGAAGGTACATGTTGAGTTGGCGTATTTCGAGATTAGGATTTGTCACTCCGATTGTCGGAGAGGTATCTCTGGGCCCTCTCGGTAATGCACATCACTATAAGCCTTGCAAGCAATGTAACTAATGAGTTAGTTGCGGAATGATGCATTACATAACGAGTAAAGAGACTTGCCGGTAACGAGATTGAACTAGGTATTGAGATACCGACGATCGAATCTCGGGCAAGTAACATACCGATAACAAAGGGAACAACGTATGTTGTTATGCGGTTTGACCGATAAAGATCTTCGTAGAATATGTAGGAGCCAATATGAGCATCCAGGTTTCGCTATTGGTTATTGACCGGAAACGTGTCTCGGTCATGTCTACATTGTTCTCGAACCCGTAGGGTCCGCACGCTTAAGGTTTCGATGACAGTTATGAGTTTATGAGTTTTGATGTACCGAAGGAGTTCCGAGTCCCGGATGAGATCGGGGACATTACGAGAAGTCTCGAAATGGTCGAGATGTAAAGATCAATATATTGGACGACTATATTCAGACTTCGGTAAGTTTCCGAGTGATTCGGGTATTTTTCGGAGTACCGGAGAGTTACGGGAATTCGCCGGGAGAAGTATTGGGCCTTATTGGGCCATATGGGAAAGAGAGAGGGGCTGCCTAGGGCAGGCCGCCCCCCTCCCCAAGGCCTAGTCCGAATTAGACTAGGGGGAGGGGCTCCGCCCCCTCCTTCCTTCCCTTCTCTCTTCCCTTCCCTTCTCTCCTACTCCTACTACTAGGAACAGGACTCCCCCCTTGGCGTGCCCTCCACCTTGGCCGGCCGCCTCCCCCTTGCTCCTTTATATACGAGGGCAGGGGGGCACCCCATAGACACAAGTTGATCATCGTCATCGTTCCTTAGTAGTGTGCGGTGACCCCTCCACCATATTCCACCTCGGTCATATCGTAGCGGTGCTTAGGCGAAGCGCTGCGTCGGTAGAACATCATCACCATCACCACGCCGTCGTGCTGACGGAACTCTTCCCCGACACCCTGCTGGATCTGAGTCCGAGGATCGTCATCGAGCTGAACGTGTGCTGAACTCAGAGGTGCCGTACGTTCGGTACTTGGATCGGTCGGATCGTGAAGACGTACGACTACATCAACCGCATTGTCATAACGCTTCCGCTTTCGGTCTACGAGGGTACGTGGACAACACTCTCCCCTCTCGTTGCTATGCATCACCATGATCTTGCGTGTGCGTAGGAAATTTTTTGAAATTACTACGTTCCCCACCAGTGGTATCAGAGCCAGGTTTTATGTGTAGATGTCATATGCACGAGTAGAACACAAGTGAGTTGTGGGCGATATAAGTCATACTGCTTACCAGCATGTCATACTTTGGTTCAGCGGTATTGTGGGATGAAGCGGCCCGGACCGACATTACGCGTACACTTACGCGAGACTGGTTTCACCGTTACGAGCACTCGTGCTTAAAGGTGACTGGCGGGTGTCTGTTTCTCCAACTTTAGTTGAACCGAGTGTGGCTACGCCCGGTCCTTGAGAAGGTTAAAACAACACTAACTTGACGAACTATCGTTGTGGTTTTGATGCGTAGGTAAGAACGGTTCTTGCTCAGCCCGTAGCAGCCACGTAAAATTTGCAACAACAAAGTAGAGGACGTCTAACTTGTTTTTGCAAGTCTTGTTGTGATGTGATATGGTCAAGACGTGATGAGATATAAATTGTTGTATGAGATGATCATGTTTTGGTGAAGTTATCGGCAACTGGCAGAAGCCTTATGGTTGTCTGTTTATTGCATAAGATGCAAGCGCCAAATAATTGTTTTACTTTATCGCTATGCGATAGCAATAGTTGCAAGAGCAATAGTTGGCGAGATGACCATGTGACAACACATTGATATAGATCAAGATGATGGAGATCATGGTGTCGTGCCGGTGACGATAGAGATCATGACAGTACTTTGGAGATGGAGATAAAAGGCGCAAGATGATCATGGCCATATCATGTCACATATTTTGATTGTATATGATGTTTATCTTTTATACATCTTATTTTGCTTAGTTTGACGGTAGTATTTTAAGATGATCTCTCACTAATTATCAAGAAGTGTTCTCCCTGAGTATGCACCGTTGCGAAAGTTCTTCGTGCTGAGACACCCGTGATGATCGGGTGTGATAGGCTCTACGTTCAAATACAACGGGTGCAAAACAGTTGCACACGCGGAATACTCAGGTTAAACTTGACGAGCCTAGCATATACAGATATGGCCTCGGAACACGGAGACCGAAAGGTCGAGCGCGAATCATATAGTAGATATGATCAACATAGTGATGTTCACCATTGAAAACTATTCCATCTCACGTGATGATCGGACATGGTTTAGTTGATTTGGATCACGTGATCACTTAGATGACTAGAGAGATGTCTGTCTAAGTGGGAATTCTTAAGTAATATGATTAATTGAACTTAAATTTATCATGAACTTAGTCCTGGTAGTATTTTGGAAATTATGTTGTAGATCAATAGCTCGCGTTGTTGTTTTCATATGTTTATTTTTGATATGTTCGTAGAGAAAATTGTGTTGAAAGATGTTAGTAGCAATGATGCGGATTGGATCCGTGATCTGAGGTTTATCCTCATTGCTGCACAGAAGAATTATGTCCTTAATGCACCGCTAGGTGACAAGCCTATTGCAGGAGCAGATGTAGACGTTATGAACGTTTGGCTAGCTCAATATGATGACTACTTGATAGTTTAGTGCACCATGCTTAACGGCTTAGAATTGGGACTTCAAAGACGTTTTGAACGTCATGGACCATATGAGATGTGCCAGGAATTGAAGTTAATATTTCAAGCAAATACCCGTGTTGAGAGATATGAAGTCTCCAACAAGTTCTATAGCTAAAAGATGGAGGGGAATTGCTCAACTAGTGAGCATGTGCTCAGATTGTCTGTGTACTACAATCGCTTGAATCAAGTGGGAGTTAATCTTCCAGATAAGATAGTGATTGACAGAGTTCTCTAGTCACCATCACCAAGTTACTAGAACTTCATGATGAACTATAGTATGCAAGGGATGACGAAAATGATTCCCGAGCTCTTCGTGATGTTGAAATCGATGAAGGTAGAAATCAAGAAAGAGCATCAAGTGTTGATGATTCACAAGAATACTAGTTTCAAGAAAAGGGCAAAGGGAAAGAAATGGAAACTTCAAGTATAATGGCAAACAAGTTGTCACTCCCGTGAAGAAGACCAAAGCTGGGCCAAAGCCTGAAACTGAGTGCTTACACTGCAAAGGAAATGGTCACTGGAAGCGGAAATACCCTGAATATTTGGTGGATAAGAAGGATGGCAAAGTGAACAAGGGTATATTTGATATAAAGGTTATTGATGTGTGCCTTACTAGTGTTTATAGTAGCCCCTGAGTATTTGATACTTGTTCGTTGCTAAGATTAGTAACTCGAAACAGGAGTTACAGAATAAACAAAGACTAGTTAAAGGGGAAGTGACGATAAGTGTTGGAAGTAGTTCCAAGATTGATATGATCATCATCGCACACTCCCTATACTTTCGGGATTAATGTTAAACCTAAACAAATGTTATTTGGCGTTTGCGTTGAGCATGCATATGATTTGATCATGCTTATTGCAATACGGTTATTGATTTAAAAAGTCAGAGAATAATTGTTGTTCTGTTTACATTAATAAAATTAAACCTTCAAATGGTCACACACCCAATGAAAATAGTTTGTTGGATCTCGATCGTAGTGATACACATATTCATAATATTGATGCCAAAAGATGCAAAGTTAATAATGATAGTGCAACTTATTTGTGGCACTGCCGTTTGGGTCATATCGGTGTAAAGCGCATGAAGAAACTCCATAAAGATGGATTTTTGGAATCACTTGGTTATGAATCATTTGATGCTTGTGAACCGTGCCTTTTGGGCAAGATGACTAAAACTCCGTTCTCCGGAACAATGGAACAAGCTACTGACTTATTGGATATAATACATACCGATGTATGCGATCCAACGAGTGTTGATGCTCATGGCAAGTATCGTTATCTTTTGACCTTCACAAGATGATTTGAGCAGATATAGGTATATCTACTTGATGAAACATAAGTCTGAAATAGTTGAAAGGTTCAAAGAATTTCAGAGTAAAGTGGAGAATCGTCGTAACAAGAAAATAAAGTTTCTATGATCTGATCGTGGAGGAGAATATTTGAGTTACGAATTTGGCCTTCATATAAAACAATGTGAAATAGTTTCGCAACTCACGCCACCTGGAACACCACAATGTAATGGTGGGTCCGAACGTTGTATTCGTACTTTACTAGATATGGTGCGATCTATGATGTCTCTTATCGGTTTACCACTCTCGTTTTGGGGTTATGCATTAGAGACAGCTACATTCACGTTTAATAGGGCACCATCTAAATCTGTTGAGACGACACCGTATGAACTATGGTTTAGTAGTAAACCTAAGCTGTCGTTTCTTAAAGTTTGGAGTTGTGATGCTTATATGAAAAAGGTTTTCAACCTGATAAGCTCGAACCCAAATCGGAGAAGTGCGTCTTCATAGAATACCCAAAGGAAATTGTTGGGTACACCTTCTATCACAGGTCCGAAGGCAAAAACATTCGTTGCTAAGAATGGATCCTTTCTAGAGAAGGAGTTTCTCTCGAAAGAAGTGAGTGGGAGGAAAGTAGAGCTTGATAAGGTAATTTGTACCTTCTCCCGAATTGGAAAGTAGTTCATCACAGAAATCAGTTCCAGTGATTGCTACACCAATTAGTGAGGAAGCTAATGATGATGATCATGAAGCTTCAGATCAAGTTACTACCGAACTTTGTAGATCTTCCAGATTAAGATCTGCACTAGAGTGGTACGGTAATCCTATTCTAGAAGTCATGTTACTAGACCATGATGAACCTACGAACTATGAGGAAGCGATGATGAGCCCAGATTCCGCGAAATGGCTTGAAGGGGGGTGCCGGATGACATAGGAGTGCCGGATCGCAAAACGGACAACGGGGAAAATGCTCGGATGCATGAGGCGAACACGTATGCAAAATGCGATGCACATGATGACATGATAAAATGCAACATGAAAGCAAAAGATATGGCAAAGACGGCGAATAACTGGCAGACACCTGGCACATCGAATCCGGGGCGTTACAACACTCCTCCACTAACAAGAGATCTCGTCCCGAGATCTTAGGACCGAGACGGAAGGGAAAAGGGATGAGGTGAAACAAGAACTCAAGAGAAGGAGCAAAGAATGGAGAGCACTCGAGAAGAAGAGAGGAACGCTGAGAATGACGAAGATCGAAAGCTCACGGAATCAGATAGACTATGAAACCACTCCGGTTAGAAGGAGACAAGGCCCGAATAAGACTGAAAGGATTTAGGCAGCACTCCGGCTCAAAATGGAAGGAATAGAACATGAACTTCACAAGACGGGATGACACTGTTGGAAATATGCCCTAGAGGCAATAATAAAAGTATTATTATATTTCATTGTTCATGATAATTGTCTTTTATTCATGCTATAACTGTATTATCCGGAAATCGTAATACACGTGTGAATACATAGACCACAATATGTCCCTAGTGAGCCTCTAGTTGACTAGCTCGTTGTGATCAACAGATAGTCATGGTTTCCTGACTATGGACATTGGATGTCATTGATAACGGGATCACATCATTAGGAGAATGATGTGATGGACAAGACCCAATCCTAAGCATAGCACAAAGATCGTGTAGTTCGTTTGCTAGAGCTTTACCAATGTCAAGTATCTCTTCCTTCGACCATGAGATCGTGTAACTCCTGGATACCGTAGGAGTGCCTTGGGTGTATCAAACGTCACAACGTAACTGGGTGACTATAAAGGTGCATTACAGGTATCTCCGAAAGTATCTGTTGGGTTGACACGGATCGAGACTGGGATTTGTCACTCCGTATGACGGAGAGGTATCTCTGGGCCCACTCGGTAATGCATCATCATAATGAGCTCAAGGTGACCAAGGTGTTGGCCACGGGATCATGCATTACGGTATGAGTAAAGTGACTTGCCGGTAACGAGACTGAACAAGGTATTGGGATACCGACGATCGAGTCTTGGGCAAGTAACGTACCGATTGACAAAGGGAATTGTATACAGGGTTTTGATCGAATCCTCGACATCGTGGTTCAACCGATGAAATCATCGAGGAGCATGTGGGAGCCAACATGGGTATCCAGATCCCGCTGTTGGTTATTGCCCGAGAGTCGTCTCGGTCATGTCTGCGTGTCTCCCGAACCCGTAGGGTCTACACACTTAAGGTTCGGTGACGCTAGGGTTGTATGAATATGAGTATGCAGCATACCGAATGTTGTTCGGAGTCCCGGATGAGATCCCGGACGTCACGAGGAGTTTCGGAATGGTCCGGAGGTAAAGAATAATATATAGGAAGTGGTATTTCGGCCATCGGGAAAGTTTCGGGGTCTCCCGGTAATGTACCGGGACCACCGGAAGGGTCCCGGGGGTCCACCGGGTGGGGCCACCCATCCCGGAGGGCCCCATGGGCTGAAGTGGTAGGGGAACCAGCCCATAGTGGGCTGGTGTGCCCCCCTAGGCCCACCCTCTGCGCCTAGGGTTGAAACCCTAGGGGTGGGGGCGCCCCACTTGGCTTGGGGGGCACTCCACCACCTTGGCCGCCGCCCCCCCTTGGAGATTGGATCTCCAGGGGCCGGCGCCCCCCCTGGAGGCCTATATAAAGGGGGGGAGGGAGGGGGGCTGCTGTACCCTTGTGCTTGGCGCCTCCCTCCCCCTGCTACACCTCGTCCTCCTCCCGTAGTTGCTTGGCGAAGCCCTGCCGGAGTTCTGCTGCATCCACCACCACGCCGTCGTGCTGCTGGATCTTCATCAACCTCTCCTTCCCCCTTGCTGGATCAAGAAGGAGGAGACGTCTCCTGTCCCGTATGTGTGTTGAACGCGGAGGTGCTGTCCGTTTAGCACTTGGACATCGGTGATTCGAATAACATCGAGTACGACTCCATCATCACCTTGCAAGCTTCCGCACGCGATCTACAAGTGGTATGTAGATGCAAACTCTCCCATGACTCGTTGCTTAGATGAACTCATAGATGGATCTTGGTGAAACCGTAGGAAATTTTTTAATTTTCTGCAACGTTCCCCATCAGACACTTGATGAAGACATGACACAAAACCTCCGAAAAGAATTGAAAGAGTTGAATGAAAAGAACGGAGAAGAAAAAGACAACTTGTGCCCGGAATGAAATAGAAAGCATCTTTAGACGGAAGGTTTAAACGGGGTTGTTGAGAAATTCAACAGCGAAAGAATAAGCTTGTCGTGGACTTATGGATAACATCTCAAAATCATAAGGTGATAACCGACCATGAACGGAAATGATTGGATAGCTTAGAAGAACGAAGAAATGCAAAACTCCACTTCAAAAGAATACGGAGAATTAATTACACTTCGAGACGCGAGAAGAAAAGATACTTCAATTCCTCCAACAAGAATCTTAATGAACTCTAGAAGAATGAATTAAATCATGAAGAACCACCATAAAGAACTCCGGTGACAAAAGGATGACGAGATAGAATGAAGGATGGAAGAATAGATGAGCATTGCGATGATTTAGATGGAGGTTCCGACGAAATGGCCGAGGAAATAGAACTCCGGAAAAGAAAAGATGAAAACACTTGGAACTAGAATTTATTCATCAAGAACAAACTCTGAAGAAAGGGATTACTCACTTGGATGAAATAAGAATAAGATTTATCGTATGCTTATCCTTCATCAAATTAAATTGATGACAAGCAATGGATTCTTGCATACTACTTATTCTTCTTGAAAAGGATTGAGAAGTGACATATCACAAACTTGAGAAGGTCTTCATGAACCACTGGTAGGATTGAAAGAACGACTGGATTAATATGATAATCAAGAAAAAGAATCTTGAACGAACCACCGTAAGAATTCGAAAATGACTGATGAAAGAGACTGAATCACCGGGAAGACTTAGAAGAACAAAAATGCTTGAGGGGATGAAGATGCAATTGAAAGAAGAGACCGCGAGCTGATTGAAGCATACTTGAACGAAACACCGGAATAATATTGAGACAAACGAAAGGGCACGGATATAGAATAATTGGAGAACGAATCTGAAAACTTAGAACGAAGAAATCTTCCGAAAAGATGGCCTCCGGATGATCGAGAGAGAAAGCAACTCCTGAATGCTCCGGATGGATGAAAAGAATAACTGACAAATGGAATAATTTGAGAGGATAATATGAAGCTAGAACCACGAAACTTCGAGAGAATGGACAAGATTTAGAGGAAAAACACTTCTTCGATCTTCAAAGCTGAGAATGACGACGAGAAACACCACCGAAATAACTGAGGTACTCCGGGAGAATGAAAAGGTTGAACCAAAGATGAAAAGAATTTGAAAGCGATCTTGGAGAAGGCATGTGACTCATGAAATCCGTTCTTACGTCACACTTGAAAAGAATTTGGGAATGACTCCGGGATAATTAGAAGAGTCAGGTAAGATCCTGGAAAAAGACCTGTGGGTTATGGCCCCACTAAAAGAAAACACCGTTGGAAAGGATCGTTGAACAGATAGATGATGCACCGGAATGATTGAAATATTTGAATGAGGTGATAACCTCGAATTAATTGGAACACAGACGAATCTCCTGAGATATCTTCCGAACTCCGGGATGATTAAATGGCGAGAGACGAACGATCAAAGGGAAATATTTGAGCTGAGGGAAAGAATATGATCAACACCGAATACTTGAATTAAGTCCACCGGAGAAGAAAAGAGATGAAGAATGCCAAACAAAAGAGAATTCACCGGTTGAAATAATTGATGGAAGACTGAAGAGGCTCTGCGTGAATGAAAATATGCTCGAAAGAGACTCAGGCTCCGTAAATAAGAGGGTGGGAGGGCGGGAAAACAAAGGCAACTGGAAGGGAGAACCGACGAATATCTTGAAGAGAAAACACCAGTTGAAATCATTGAGAAAAGAAAGCAAAGACTTCGCACGAGTAGGAAGGATACTCGATTACGGACTCCGAATTCGGAAAGAAGAAGGGAGGGCGGGTGGGAAAAGAAAACAACTGAGAATTGAACGCAAAGATGAAGAGGCTCGAGTCAACTTGACGAGAAATGCACCGGATGCAAAGAGCTGAGGAACAACTACCGGAAAACCAACCGCGTGATCCTAAAGAAAAATTTGAATGGGAAGAGGAGTAATTCAAAACACCTACATCAAGATTCCTTACCAGAGCGACGAAGGGGCTGAGGAGTAAAAAGAATTACTACTCTCCGATATAACTAGACTCCGAAAATAGTTTTCTTCTAGACTCAACAACGGCCAAACTACACGATCAATCAAGGGGGCTCCTAAGGTCGGTCGAGGCTCTGATACCAACTTGTCACGCCCAAGATGCGACCCTATCCTAAAGGAACTCAAAGGTCCCACCAAGGATAGAAGCGCATATTGAAGACGCTTTTGCAAGGTGGATATCATTACATCAACATTACATAATAGATGGGGATACATACAAAAGGCATACAATGCCACACGAATACATCAATACATCATACATAAGAGCACCATCCGACTACGGATGAAACACAAACAGAAACTCAGACGACATCCACCCTGCTAGCCCAGGCTGCCGACCTGGAACCTATCCCCTGATCGAAGAAGAAGCAGAAGAAGAACTCCAAAACAAGCAAACATCGCTCTCGCGTCATGATCATCGCATAACCTGTACCTGCAACTGTTGTTGTAGTAATCTGTGAGCCACGAGGACTCAGCAATCCCATTACCATGGGTATCAAGACTAGCAAAGCTTAATGGGAAAGGAAGGGGTAAAGTGGTGAGGTTGCAGCAGCGACTAAGCAAGTATGGTGGCTAACATACGCAAATGAGATAGAAGCAAAGGAACAGTCGTGAAGCTAGTAATGATCAAGAGGTGATCTTGAACTCCTACTTACGTCAAACATAACCCAAAGACCATGTTCACTTCCCGGATTCCGCTGAGAAGAGACCATCACGGCTACACACGCAGTTGATGCGTTTTAATTCGGATCTGGTGTCAAGTTATCTACAACCGGACATTAACAAATTCCCATCTGCCACATAACCGCGGGCACGGCTCTCGAAAGTTTTTACCCTGCAGGGGTGCCCCAACTTAGCCCATGATAAGCTCTCGCGATCAACGAAGGATATACCTTCTCCCAGGAAGACCCGATCAGTCTCGGAATCCCGGTTTACAAGACATTTCGGCAATGGTAAAACAAGACCAGCAAGACCGCCCGATGTGCCGACAATCCCGATAGGAGCTGCACATATCTCGTTCTCAGGGCAACACCAGATGATACAGGCTACGAGTAAAACCAGACTTCGAGTTTCCCCGAGGTGGCCCCGCAGGCGGCTCGGTTCGGACAAACACTTAGACAAGCACTGGCCCGGGGGGGGCTAAAATAAAGATGACCCTTGGGTTGGCCGACCCAAGGGAAAGGTATAGGTGGTGGTGAGGCAAATGGTAAAATCAAGGTTGGGCCTTGCTGGAGGAGTTTTATTCAAAGCGAACTGTCAAGGGGGTCCCATAAATCACCCGACCGCGTAAGGAACGCAAAATCCAGGAACATAACACCGGTATGACGGAAACTAGGGCGGCAAGAGTGGAACAAAACACCAGGCATAAGGCCGAGCCTTCCACACTTTACCAAATATATAGATGCATTAATAATATAAGAGATATTGTGATATCCCAACATAACCCTGTCCACCATGGAGCAATCTTCAACTTCACCTGCAACTAGCAACGCTATAAGAGGGGCTGAGTAATGCGGTAACATAGCCAAACAACGGTTTGCTAGGAAGGGTGTCAAAGGTTAGAGGTTCATGGCATTTTGGGAGGCTTGAAAAGCAAATGATAGGTAACGCATCATAGCGATAGAATGAAGCAACTAGCATAGCAATGATAGTAGTGAGATCCAGGGTAGCGGTCATCTTGCCTGAAATCCCGCAAGGAAGAAGAACGAGTCCATGAATAAGATGAAGCCACGAAGACGAACCAAGCGTAGACGACCGAATCCTCACGATCGCAACGAAACGGGAACTATTGAGAAGAAGCACACAACATAGTAAACACACCACACAAGAACAAGACATGATGCACAACCAAGCATGATGCATGACAAAGTTACATGAAGCTACTCATGGCAAGAGATGATGCAAACAAGAACAACACATCAAGGCAAGTTTAAATGAGGCCGGAAACAACATATAACAATTCCGGTAAGTCCTCATATGCAAATTTCGAAATTGGTCCAGAACTGAATAAACCTTATGTTCAAGTTGTTAAACAGCGAGTTAAGATGCACCAAGATGATCTACACAAAATTCTAGTCAAGTTACATATAAAGTTCATTAGATTCGGAGCTACGGCCTAGAAGATATGGGCAAAACAAGTTAAGCATGGCATTGATGCAAAATGCATACAAACATCAAGAAAACACCTCAAAACAAGGATGCAACATGATAATATGAAACTACATGCAAAATCAAGCAAGTTTCATATAGAGCACACTCAAAACGGAGCAACGGTTCAACACATACGCTCTATACAAGTTATAGCAACAATCTGTCCATAACAGCAACTAGGCATCTTGCAAGCATCAAAACAATATGCTACAACACCTCAATATGAAAACAAAAGGCATGGGCATAAAGTAAAGGTAAAGCATAACAAAACATGAACACTGAGCTATCTCCAGAAACTACTAGAACATGCTCAAAAAGACATGGAAAGATTGCAAATAATAACAGTTTCAGACTTATGAGGAAATAACATCAGGTTGCAATGTTTAGAGCTATCAAACAACATGTTACAAGAACTTAACATGGCAAACAAAGGCATGAAATGAATGTACTAATTGCATAGAACAAAAGACCCTTACTGACCATGAGCCAAAAAGGCACAGAAAATATGATGGCACCCATGTAAACATGGCAAGTTATATGACAGATTCATACATGGCAGGAACAACAATAAGTAGGCATGTTTGTGAGCTTGAACCACTCACCACAGAGCAATACATGGCATGGAAAGGTAACCAACAGTAATAATACATGTTTGTGGAGCTAAGTATGGCAAGAGCAAGTTCATAGGGTGCATGGATCACTAGAAAAGCACATGGCCAAAACTGAACTTCATGTTAAAAGGTTGACAGCAACATTATTTAGCAACTTTGGAGAAAAATTACAACAAGCTACAGCAGGCTATAATTGAAACCAAGGGCATGAATGGATAGAGCATGACATGTATAACAAAACATCCTTAGTGAACATCTCCAGAATAATGCACGAAATGACTTGTAGCAGCAGGTTTACATAGCAACAAAATATAACAGAATCTGTCAGGAAAACAGCAACAGCAAGTACCCTACTTAGCAAGCTTGATACACTCCACACACAACTCACAAAAATACATGGATGGCACCCCTGGAAATATGGCATATCATAGATCAAAACACATGTAGACATCAACCTCATAGGATGCACACATCAAACATGGCAAAAATGACAAATGAGCATGTTATAACAGTTCCAGCAGATTAACAGCAACATGCACTCTTCCAACAGCATTTCGGGCATCAAGATGAGCTCAAATGGAAATGATGCCATGGAATGAAATGAAGTACTCATCGAGACGAACAATTTGACATATTACACGCACGAAACGGAGCAGTATGCACAGAGTTATGATGCGATGAATATGGCATGGTAATGTCAAAATATTCGGGACTTGGCAGATTTTCGGAGGGGAAAAGTCAACCTTCGGTTTGCGCAGATTTTGAGGCGAGGCGGCTCGCCGGAGTTCACGCCGGAGATGGACGGGGACGAAGCCGGGGAGGCGGATCCAGGCCGGATCTCGCCGGATCCAGCTGGATCCCGGCGAGGGGAGGCGGAGAAGGCTACGGGGAGGCGACGGGGGCGGTAGGGCGACGCAGCCCCGGCGAGGTGAGGCCGGCAGGGGCGGCGGCGGCCACCGGCGGCTGGAGGCCGCGGGCCCGGGGGGAGGCGCGGGCCGTGGCGAGCGGCGCGAGGGCGCGGAGGCCGGGCGCCATGGCGGCGGCGGCGTGCCGCGGCGGAGGTGGCCGGTCCCGGGCGGCGGGGAATCTCAGGAGGCGTGCCGGCGGGGCGGCGACGGCGCACACCGGCGAGGAGGCGGACGGCGAGATGGGCGGCGGCGCGCGGGCGGCGCTCAGGCCCTGGATGGGCTTGGGCGGGCCCCGCGTGGGTTCGGCGGGCCGGCGGCGGCGGGGAGGAGAGAGAGGAGGCGCTGGGGCATGTGGCGGCGGCTGATTCGTCCGGCGCGGCAGTTGGACGTGTCCGGCGGCGGAGTGGACATGTCCGGCGGCACGGGGAGGAGTTTGCTAGGGTTTGGACTGCGAGAATTTCGGGGGAGGCACACATATTTATAGGTAGAGGGAGCTAGGAGAGTCCAAATGAGGAGCGGTTTTCAGCCACGCGATCGTGATCGAACGACCGAGAGCATGGGGGGAGTTAGATGGGTTTTGGGCCACTTTGAAAGGGGTGTTGGGCTGTAACAAAAGAGGGCTTTTACGGTTACCCGGTTAACCGTGGGAGTATCAAACGACCTCCAAATGGAACGAAACTTGACAGGCGGTCTACCGGTGCTATACCAAGGCCGCTTGGCAAACCTCGGGCCATTCTGAGAAAGTTTAACACCCGCTCACAGTAGGAGACAAAAATGGGGGTGCCGGATGACATAGGAGTGCCGGATTGCAAAATGGACAACGGGGAAAATGCTCGGATGCATGAGGCGAACACGTATGCAAAATGAGATGCACATCATGACATGATAAAATGCAACACGCAAGCAAAAGACATGGCAAAGACGGCGAATAACTGGCAGACACCTGGCGCATCGAATCCGGGGCGTTACAGCAGGGGGCACCCCATAGACACAAGTTGATCATCGTGATCGTTCCTTAGCCGTGTGCGGTGCCCCCCTCCACCATATTCCACCTCGGTCATATTGTAGCGGTGCTTAGGCGAAGCCCTGCATCAGTAGAACATCATCACCATCACCACGTCGTCGTGCTGACGGAACTCTTCCCCGACACCCTGCTGGATCGGAGTCCGGGGATCCTCATCGAGCTGAACGTGTGCTGAACTCGGAGGTGCCGTACGTTCTGTACTTGGATCGGTAGGATCGTGAAGACGTACGACTACATCAACCGCGTTGTCATAACGCTTCTGCTTTCGGTCTACGAGGGTACGTGGACAACACTCTCCCCTCTCGTTGCTATGCATCACCATGATCTTGCGTGTGCATAGGAAATTTTTTGAAATTACTACGTTCCCCAACAGTAAGCACTCACTTTCAGGCTTTGGTCCAGCTTTGGTCTTCTTCACGAGAGTGACAACTTGTTTGCCATTCTACTTGAAGTTTCCCTTTCTTTCCCTTTGCCCTTTTCTTGAAACAAGTGGTCTTGTCAATCATCAACACTTGATGCTCTTTCTTGATTTCTACCTTCGTCGATTTCAACATCACGAAGAGCTCGGGTATCGTTTTCATCATCCCTTGCATACTATAGTTCATCACGAAGTTTTAGTAACTTAGTGATGGTGACTAGAGAATTTTGTCAATCACTATCTTATCTGGAAGATTAACTCCCACTTGATTCAAGCGATTGAAGTACCCAGACAATCTGAGCACATGCTCACTAGTTGAGCGATCCTCCTCCATCTTTTAGCTATAGAACTTGTTGGAGACTTCATATCTCTCAACTCGGGTATTTGCTTGAAATATTAACTTCAATTCCTGGAACATCTCATATGGTCCATGACGTTCAAAACGTCTTTGAAATCCCGATTCTAAGCCGTTAAGCATGGTGCACTAAACTATCAAGTAGTCATCATATTGAGCAAGCCAAACATTTATAACGTCTGCATCTGCTCCTGCAATAGGTCTGTCACCTAGCGGTGCATTAAGGACATAATTCTTCTGTGCAGCAATGAGGATAAACCTCAGATCACGGATCCAATCCGCATCATTGCTACTAACATCTTTCAACACAATTTTCTCTAGGAACATATCAAAATAAACATATGAAACCAACAATGTGAGCTATTGATCTACAACATAATTTGCAAAATACTACCAGGACTAAGTTCATGATAAATTTAAGTTCAATTAATCATATTACTTAAGAACTCACACTTAGACAGACATCTCTCTAGTCATCTAAGTGATCACGTGATCCAAATCAACTAAACCATGTACGATCATCACGTGAGATGGAGTAGTTTTAATGGTGAACATCACTATGTTGATCATATCTACTATATGATTCACGCTCGACCTTTCGGTCTCCATGTTCCGAGGCCATATCTGTATATGCTAGACTCGTCAAGTTTAACCTGAGTATTTCACGTGTGCAACTATTTTGCACCCGTTGTATTTGAACGTAGAGCCTATCACACCCGATCATCACGTGGTGTCTCAGCACGAAGAACTTTTGCAACGGTGCATACTCAGGGAGAACACTTCTTGATAATTTAGTGAGAGATCATCTTAAAATGCTACCGTCAATCAAAGCAAGATAAGATGCATAAAGGATAAACATCACATGCAATCAATGTAAGTGATATGATATGGCCATCATCATCTTGTGCTTGTGATCTCCATCTCTGAAGCACCGTCGTGATCACCATCATCACCGACGCGACACCTTGATCTCCATCGTAGCATCGTTGTCGTTTCGCCATCTATTGCTTCTACGACTATCGCTACCGCTTAGTGATAAAGTAAAGCAATTACAGGGCGTTTACATTTCATACAATAAAGCGACAACTATATGGCTCCTGCCAGTTGCCGATAACTCGGTTATAAAACATGATCATCTCATACAATAAAATATAGCATCACGTCTTGACCATATCACATCACAACATGCCCTGCAAAAACAGGTTAGACGTCCTCTACATTGTTGTTGCAAATTTTATGTGGCTGCTACGGGCTGAGCAAGAACCGTTCTTACCTACGCATCAAAACCACAATGATAGTTCGTCAAGTTAGTGTTGTTTTAACCTTCGCAAGGACCGGGCGTAGCCACACTCGGTTCAACTAAAGTGAGAGAGACAGACACCCGCCAATCACCTTTAAGCAACGAGTGCTCGTAACGGTGAAACCAGTCTCGCGTAAGCATACGCATAATGTCGGTCCGGGCCGCTTCATCTCACAATACCGCTGAACCAAAGTATGACGTGCTGGTAAGCAGTATGACTTGTATCGCCCACAACTCACTTGTGTTCTACTCGTGCATATGACATCTACGCATAAAACCTGGCTCTGATACCACTGTTGGGGAACATAGTAATTTCAAAAAATTTCCTACGCACACACAAGATCATGGTGATGCATAGCAATGAGAGGGGAGAGTGTTGTCCACGTACCCTCATAGATCGTAAGCGGAAGCGTTATGACAACGCGGTTGATGTAGTCATATGTCTTCACGATCTGACCGATCCGAGTACCGAACGTATGGCACCTCCGAGTTCAGCACACGTTCAGCTCGATGACAATCCCTAGACTCCGATCCAGCAGGGTGTCGGGGATGAGTTCCGTCAGCACGACGGCGTGGTGACGATGATGATGTTCTACCGACGCAGGGTGAGGGAGTCCTGGACTAGGGGGTGTCCGGACGGCCGGACTATCAATATCCGCCGGACTCCAAGACTACGAAGATACAAGATTGAAGACTCCGGCTCGTGTCCGGATGGTACTTTCCTTGGCGTGGAAGGCAAGCTTGGCGATACGGATATGTAGATCTCCTACCATTGTAACTGACTCTGTGTAACCCTAGCCCTCTCCGGTGTCTATATAAACCGGAGGGCTTTAGTCTGTTGGACAACATACATCTCAACAATCATACCATAGGCTAGCTTCTAGGGTTTAGCCTCCTTGATCTCGTGGTAGATCTACTCTTGTACTACCCATATCATCAATATTAATCAAGCAGGACGTAGGGTTTTACCTCCATCGAGAGGGCCCGAACCTGGGTAAAAACATTGTGTCCCTCGTCTCTTGTTACCATCCACCTAGACGCACAGTTCGGGACCCCCTACCCGAGATCCGCCGGTTTTGACACCGACATTGGTGCTTTCATTGAGAGTTCCTCTGTGTCGTCACCGATAGGCTTGATGGCATCTTCAACCAACAACGCTGTCCAGGGTGAGACTTTTCTCCCCGGAGAGATCTTCGTATTCGGCGGCTTCGCACTGCGGGCCAATTCACTTGGCCATCCGGAGCAGATCGAAAGCTACGCCCCTGGCCGTCAGGTCAGATTTGGAAGCTTAAACTTCACGGCCGATGTCCGCGGGGACTTGATCTTCGACGGACTCGAGCCACAGCCGAGCGCGCTGCACTGTGACGATGGGCATGATCTAGCTCTGCCGCCGAACAGTGCCTTGGTGGCCGCACACGGATCATCTTCGGCCATTAGCCCGGAGCCGATCGCCCAGATCGAGGGTCAGTGGATAGACACCGCCCTGGGGGCTTCAACATCCACGGCGATGGAGCCGAACACCAATCTTGTCCCTTGCGAAACTCGTGATCCCAAGGCGCCGAACTCCTTGCCGGACTCCGAACCTCCCGCGCCCCTACCAATCGATCCAGATTGGGCGCCGGTTATGGAATTCACCGCCGCGGACATCTTCCAACACTCGCCTTTTGGCGATATCCTGAATTCACTAAAGCATCTCTCGCTATCAGGAAAGTCCTGGCCGGACTATGGCCAGGATGGTTGGGATTCGAACGACGAAGAAATTCAGAGCCCACCCACCATCCACTTTGTAGCCACTGTCGACAATCTAACCGACATGCTAGACTACGACTCCGAAGACATCGACGCTATGGACGACGATGCCGGAGACGAACAGGAACCAGCGCCTACAGGGCACTGGAAGGCCACCTCGTCATATGACGTATACATGGTGGATACCCCAAAAGAAGGGGATGGTGAAGAAGCAGCGGAGGCAGACTCTTTAAAGAAGCAGCCCAAACGCCGGCGTCAGCGGCGCCGCTCTAAATCCCGCCACAGCAAGAATGGAGATTCCGGCACAGGAGACAATAACACTCCAGAGAGCGCCGAAGACAATCCCCTCCAGCAAGACTCAGCGCAGGAGGACGCAGAAGCAAGCCCCCACGAGAGGGCGGCAGACGAAGGGGTTGAGGATGATAACTATATGCCTCCCTCCGAAGACGAAGCAAGCCTCAACGATGACGAATTCGTCGTACCCGAGGATCCCGTCGAACAAGAGCGCTTCAAGCGCAGGCTTATCGCCACAGCAAACAGCCTAAAGAAAAAGCAGCAGCAGCTTCAAGCTGATCAGGACCTGCTGGCCGATCGATGAACCGAGGTCCTCGCGGCCGAAGAGTATAAACTCAAACGCCCCTCCAAAAGTTACCCAAGACGCAAGCTGCTCCCCCGATTAGAGGAGGAAGCGTACATACCTCCATCACCAGCGCACGATACGGCTGACCGACCACCCCGTGGTCGTGACAGAGAGGCATCCAGGCCCCCAGCCAAGACCATACCCCGGCATCGCTCCAAAAGTACGAAGCCAAGAGGGAACGCGCCGGACTTGCGAGACATATTGGAGGACAAAGCAGGGCAATCCAGATCCATCTATGGATCACGTGGACGCCCTACGACCCACGACGAATACCGTCGTGCCGGATACAATAACCCCGGCTGGGCCGAACACAGCAGACAGCGCTCTCTCGAGCTGCGTCGCGATATCGCTCAATACAGGGGCGCCGCACACCCGTTATGCTTCACTGACGAAGTAATGGATCATCAGATCCCCGAAGGGTTCAAACCCGTGAACATCGAATCCTACGATGGCACAACAGACCCCGCGGTGTGGATCGAAGACTATCTTCTCAACATCCATATGGCCCGCGGCGACGATCTGCACGCCATCAAGTACCTCCCACTCAAGCTTAAAGGACCAGCTCGGCATTGGCTTAACAGCTTGCCCGCAGAGTCAATTGGGTGTTGGGAAGACCTAGAGGCCGCATTCCTTGATAACTTCCAAGGCACATATGTGCGACCACCAGACGCCGATGACCTAAGCCACATCATTCAGCAGCCAGACGAATCGGCCAGACAATTCTGGACACGGTTCTTGACGAAGAAAAATCAAATCGTCGATTGTCCGGATGCAGAGGCCCTTGCAGCCTTCAAACATAACATCCGGGACGAATGGCTAGCCCGGCACCTGGGGCAGGAAAAGCCGAAATCCATGGCAGCCCTCACATCGTTAATGACCCGCTTCTGTGCGGGAGAGGACAGCTGGCTAGCCCGCATCAACAATCTCCGTAAAAATTCTGGCAGTCCGGATACTAAGGACAACAACGGCAGGTCACGTCGAAACAAAAACAAGCGCCGCATTAACGGCAACGATAAGGAGGATACGGCAGTCAATGCCGGATTCCGAGGCTCTAAACCCGGTCAGCGGAAGAAGCCATTTAAAAGAACCACTCCGGGTCCGTCCAATCTGGACCGAATACTCGACCGCTTATTCCAGATACATGGCACCTCTGAAAAGCCAGCTAACCACACCAATAGAGATTGTTGGGTGTTCAAGCAGGCTGGCAAGTTAATTGCCGAAAACAATGACAAGGGGCTAAATAGCGACGACGAGGAAGAGACCCGGCCGCCGAACAATAGAGGACAGAAGGGTTTTCCCCCACAAGTGCGGACAGTGAATATGATATACGCGACCCATATACCCAAGAGGGGGAGGAAATGCGCACTACGGGACGTCTATGCGATGGAGCCAGTCGCCCCAAAGTTCAACCCATGGTCCTCTTGCCCGATCACTTTCGATCGAAGAGACCATCCGACCAGCATACGCCATGGCGGATTCGCCGCATTGGTTTTAGACCCAATCGTCGATGGGTTCCACCTCACGAGAGTCCTGATGGACGGCAGTAGCAGCCTGAACCTGCTTTATCAGGATATAGTGCGCAAAATGGGCATAGACCCATCAAGGATTAAACCTACAAAGACAACCTTTAAAGGTGTCATCCCAGGAGTAGAAGCCAACTGTACAGGCTTAGTCACACTGGAAGTGGTCTTTGGATCCCCGGATAATTTCCGAAGCGAAGAGTTAATCTTCGATATAGTCCCGTTTCGCAGCGGCTATCACGCTCTGCTCGGACGAACCGCGTTTGCAAAATTCAACGCGGTGCCGCATTATGCATACCTAAAGCTCAAGATGCCAGGCCCCCGTGGAGTCATCACGGTCAATGGGAATACGGAATGCTCCCTCCGAACGGAGGAACATACAGCGGCTCTCGCGGCAGAAGTACAGAGCAGCCTTCTCAGGCAATTCTCAAGTCCAGCAGTTAAAAAGCCGGATATAGCAAAGCGCGCCCGGAGCAATACCAACCAAGACCACCTGGCGCGATCAGAGCGCGCGTAGCAATGCGGCCCCAACCCTCACCCGCGCATAATCGCAAGAATAACACTCCGCGTACATCATTACGCTTTGGAGATACCATGGGTGCAGGGAAAGGGGCACGATCACAATGGACCCAGAGTGCGGCTCGACCACACCAGGGGCTCACAAGCGCGCCTCCTTCCCTTCTTTTTTATTTTATTTTTTCTTCTTCTTTTATGTACACAGGACCCTGTTAACCAGAGGCCCTGTCCGGTGGCGAACCTGCCGAACTCATGATGCAACAGTCAAGGACTAAAGAAGGCCGCGACGAACATTCAGGTGGTCTCAATTACGAGCATTAAATTCGATTATATACACCAAGTCCGCAGCTCATCCCTGGAGGGGGACATTTTCATTTAGTCCAAATCCCTTGCTTACCGCACTATTTGTATCAGTCCGCTCTACTAGCAGATTTTCTTTCATAAATAATGCAGCACCTCTTTATTGCAATTGCATTATCTTCTATATATATGTTCATTACATGACATCTTGCACCCGTATATTTTGGTACGGCCGAATACGCCAGGGGCTTCTGTTCCCCAAATTATGGTGTGATAAAGTCCGAACACTTTCACAAGTGCGGCACCCCGAACTTATAGCATTATATGAATCGGCTCCGAATCATGTCTTGGGTCAATAGTTGGGTTTGCCCGGCTCCCACGTTTTGGTGCCTTACGTTCCGTTCTGTCGGCTAAGGTGGCACTGGGAGAACCACTGCGATTGCGCCCCGGTTGAGCCGGGTTAACGCCTCAGTGGAGAAAACTAAAACTGACTGGCATGATAAGGCGAGAGACTGGTTGCTGTTCGAGAGGGTTTTTCGGGTCCTTAAAGACTCACGCCGCTTCGAGCGAAGTTCCGGATAATGTCCGACGAAGGCGTGGATAGCGCCCCGGATTCGGTCTTCCGAATACCAGGGGCTTCGCCGAAATTTAAAATTATAGAATTCTATGGCTAAGTGAGAGTGTTCAAGCATTATAAGTCCGGTTGCCTTGTTCGTCGTGTTGAGCGCCTCCCTAGATGGACCCAAAAATGGGAACAAGAGTGCTCAAGTTTATCCCGAACACCCCAGCACTTGTGGCTTGGGGGGCTGAAGCCAACGACTTGCCATCTCTCAGATTTTACAAACAGCCGCACAGAAGGTAATATTTTAAATTAAACAAGTGTTGCTCACGGCGCATATGAACGAAGTTTTCAGCGCACAGGATAAATATACAGCGAGTTCACTCAAAAATTACATCTCGGGAGCACTCATCTGCAATATCGCAGGCTCCCTTCAGGACAATCTTATAGTACTTCTCCGGCGTGCGATACTCCTTGCCCGGCGGCGGTGGGTCCGTGAGAAGCTTCTCCGCATCCAATTTGCCCCATTGCACCTTTATGCGGGCAAGGGCACGACGAGTGCCTTCAATGCAGGCGGAGCGCTTGACTACATCCAGCCTGGGGCATGCATCCACCAGCCGCCGCACTAGGCCAAAGTAGCTCCCAGGCATGGCCTGTCCAGGCCACAGCCGGACTATGAGGCCCTTCATGGCCTCCTCAGCTACCTTGTGGAGTTTTACCAGCTGCTTCAGCTGGTCGCTTGGGGGCACCGGATGGCCGGCCTCAGCGTACTGAGACCAGAAGACCTTCTCTGTCGAGCTCCCCTCCTCGCCACGATAGAATGCGGCGGCATCAGACGCACTACGCGGCAGATCTGCAAACGCCCCTGGAGAGCTCCGAATTCGGGTAAGTGTCAGGTAGTTCACATTAACATGCCTGCTTTGTATGAAAAATGCCTTACCCGCCGCTATCTTCTTTATGTCCTCAACTTCCTTAAGGGCCTTACGGGCCTCGGCCTTGGCAGACTTGGCACTTTCGAGAGCCGAGGCAAGCTTGGACTCTCGAGTCTTGGAGTCATGCTCCAAACTCTCATGCTTTTCCATGAGAGCCTGGAGCTCTTGCCGAACTTCTGCCACCAGTGCCTCTTGCTTTTCTCGCTCAGCCCACTCCGTGGCCGCATTGCGTTCGGCCGCGGACACGGCATCTTTCAGGGCTGCCACCTCATTAGTGGCCCCTGCAATACACATATTATCCTTGTTAATTTTGTTTGCAACCAAAATCCTTTTCTGTAAGGTACTTATTCAAAGAGGTGTTACTCACCTTCTTTCTCCTCGAGCTGCTTCTTCGCATGGCCGAGCTCTTGCTCGGACCGCTCGAGGTCCTTCTTCAGCACATCGACCTCCGCCGTTAAAGCGGCAGAGGCCAGCAGCGTAGCCTGCAAACCCATATTGACATATTTTTTTAGCAACCCTGCGCATATCTTGTTGGATACTCAGTCCGGCTTTTCTTTCCGAACACCAAACTGAGCATCAGGGCTACTGTCTATGCGGTATCACATTACATAATTTTAACTTCTTACCTCAAAGCCTGTTAGAAGGCTGCTGCAGGCTTCGGTCAGCCCGCTCTTGGCGAGCTGAACCTTCTCAATCACCGCACTCATGATAGTGCGGTGTTCTTCCTCGATGGAAGCGCCTTTAAGCGCCTCCAACAGGTTATCCGGCGCCTCCGGTTGGACGGAGGCCGCCGGCGTCGCAGTCCTGCCCTTCTTTTGAAGGGGCCGCTTGCCGGACTCTGGAATCACTCCGGGTTCCGATGTAGAGTCCGGCACGAAGTCCAGGAGGTCGCCTGACGGCGCCTCCGGAGCCTCCTCCTGATGGGTCCCTCTTTGGGATCCCACCTCGGCATCCTCGTCGGCGCGTGGGGTAGAGGCAGTCGGGATGGAATTCACATCCGACGAGGCCAGTGACCCGCTCGATGAGTCGGGGAGATCATCCTTGGCCGGACTACGGACAGAATGCGGCGTTAGAAGGATACTACGCGACATAAAAGAAATTACACATCAAGGATCCGGATACTTACGATCTCGCCGGATGCTTGGCCCTTGGGGGCCACTCATCCTCGCCAACACTGATGTTGGCAAAACTGTCCGGGGGGATAGTTCTCCCCCTCTTGGACCCTTCGGCCTCCCCGATTGGGGAAGCCTTCCTCTTCTTCTCTCCCTCCTCCGGGAGAGAATACTCCTCCTCCTCGTCTTCAGGGGAGGAGTCCTCGTCGTCGTCAGACGCCTGATTGCAGGAACTCTTTCAAGTCCCCGCGGCCACCTTCTTGGCCTTCTTCTCCGGCACCACGTGCGGTGCCGGAACCAGCAGCCCTGTTAAGCGGGCGTCCGCTGGGTCTTCTGGCATGGGAGCCGGGCTGATGAGCAGCTTGGCCTTCTCCATCCATTCCTGTCAAAGGAAGAGGCAGATTAAAACCTCACTAGAGTCAATCTAATTACCACAAGTGTCCTGTAATGGGGTTGAATCACTTACCTCGTCAGTTGGACACTGCGAGCTGAATCCGCGATCTTCCGTTGCAGATGCGGGGGCTTTGGCGCCCTTGAACAGCACCCTCCAGGCGCCTTCGTATGTTGTATCGAAGAGCCCGCTTAGCGCCTGGTGCTGTTCTGGATTGAACTCCCACAAATTAAATGCCCGTTCTTGGCATGGGAGGATCCGCCGGATGAGCATGACCTGGACCATGTCGACGAGCCTGAGCTTATTGCTCACCATCTTCTTGATGCAGGCTCGGAGTCCCGTCACCTCCACCGGATTGCCCCACTGCAAGCCCTTCTCTTTCCAGGAGGTGAGCTGCGTGAGGATACCAGATCTGAACTCGGGGGCCGCCGCCCATGTGGGTTTGCGCGGCTCGGTGATGTAGAACCACCCCGATTGCCACCCCTTGACGGAATCCACGAAGGTCCCTTCAAGCCAAGGGACGTTGGGCAATTTGCCCAACATGGCGCCTCCGCATTCCGCTTGCGTGCCCTTCACAACCTTCGGCTTGACGTTGAAGGTCTTGAGGCACAGGCCGAAGTGGGGCTGGATGCAGAGGAAGGCCTCGCACACGACGATAAACGCCGAGATGTTGAGGATGAAGTTCGGCGCCAGATCGTGGAAATCCAGGCCGTAGTAAAACATGAGCCCCCGGACAAATGGATGGAGCGGAAAGCCTAGTCCGCGGAGGAAGTGGGGGAGGAAGATGACCCTCTCATGGGGCCCTGGGATAGGGATGAGCTGCCCCTCATCGGGCAGCCGATGCGCGATATCGCCGGAAAGGTATCCGGCGCTGCGCAGCTTGGTGATGTCCTCCTCCTTAGCGGTGGAGGCCAACCATTTACCTCCCGCTCCGGACATATTCGGAGAAGGTCGAGGCGAGATGCGCGAGCTCGGGCATTGGAGCTTGAGTTCGCAGGGATGGATAAGCAAAGGAGGAAGAAGGCGTAGGTGAGAAGGTGAATCCTTATCCCTTATATATAGGCGGACAAAACTATGCGTCCCCCACCAGCCTGGTAAAACTCGCTTATCTCCCAAGCGCCACCATCAATGGCGTGGTTGGGTTACCCACGCACGTATTGATGAGAATCCCGGAATAAGGGGGAACACGATCTCTACTTCGACAAGACGTGCCAAGAAAACCGCTTCGCTAAACGTGCTGAGGTGGTATAGTGAAAAACGATTCAAACAAAGGCTTGGTTGCGGTGTGATGTCACGCCGCATAATACGTCAGCAGATTGAGCTAAGTGTGCATTTTATTCTCTCTACGGTGGAATGTGGAATTTATTTTGCAGAGCCGGACACTATCCTGGTGTTCATAATCTCCTCTGGATTATTCAAGGGAGGAACCCGCCTTGCAATGCCGAACATTGTGCACGCCGGACTTATCGTCATTGAAGACTGGTTCAGGGGCTACTGAGGGAGTCCTGGACTAGGGGGTGTCCGGACGGCCGGACTATCAATATCCGCTGGACTCCAAGACTACGAAGATACAAGATTGAAGACTCCGGCTCGTGTCCGGATGGTACTTTCCTTAGCGTGGAAGGCAAGCTTGGCGATACGGATATGTAGATCTCCTACCATTGTAACCGACTCTGTGTAACCCTAGCCCTCTCCGGTGTCTATATAAACCGGAGGGCTTTAGTCCGTAGGACAACATACATCTCAACAATCATACCATAGGCTAGCTTCTAGGGTTTAGCCTCCTTGATCTCGTGGTAGATCTACTCTTGTACTACCCATATCATCAATATTAATCAAGCAGGACGTAGGGTTTTACCTCCATCGAGAGGGCCCGAACCTGGGTAAAAACATTGTGTCCCTCGTCTCTTGTTACCATCCGCCTAGACGCACAGTTCGGGACCCCCTACCCGAGATCCGCCGGTTTTGACACCGACACAGGGCTTCGCCTAAGCATCGCTACGATATGACCGAGGTGGAATATGGTGGAGGGGGGCACCGCACACGGCTAAGGAACGATCACGAAGATCAACTTGTGTGTCATGGGGTGTCCCCCTGCCCCCGTATATAAAGGAGCAAGGGGAGGAGGGCCGGCCAAGGAGGAGGAGGCGCGCCCAAGGGGGGAGTCCTACTCCCACCGGGAGTAGGACTCCTCCTTTCCTAGTAGGAGTAGGAGAGAAGGAAGGGGAAGAGAGAAGGAAAGGAAGGAGGGGGTGCGGCCCCTGCCCCTAGTCCAATTCGGACTAGGCCTTGGGGGGCCGCGTGGCCTGCCCTAGGCAGCCCCTCTCTCTTTCCCGTATGGCCCAATAAGGCCCAATACTTCTCCCCGGCGAATTCCCGTAACTCTCCAGTACTCCGATAAATACCCGAATCACTCGGAACCTTTTCAAAGTCCGAATATAGTCGTCCAATATATCGATCTTTACGTCTCGACCATTTCGAGACTCCTCGTCATGTCCCCGATCTCATCCGGGACTCCGAACTCCTTCGGTGCATCAAAACTCATAAACTCATAATAAAACTGTCATCGAAACCTTAAGCGTGCGGACCCTATGGGTTCGAGAACTATGTAGACATGACCAAGACACGTTTCCGGTCAATAACCAATAGCGGAACCTGGATGCTCATATTGGCTCCTACATATTCTACGAAGATCTTTTATCGGTCAAACCGCATAACAACATACGTTGTTCCTTTTGTCATCGGTATGTTACTTTCCCGAGATTCGATTGTCGGTATCCAATACCTAGTTAAATATCGTTACCGGCAAGTCTCTTTACTCGTTACGTAATGCATCATTCTGTAACTAACTCATTAGCTACATTGCTTGCAAGGCTTATAGTGATGTGCATTACCGAGAGGGCCCAGAGATACCTCTCCGACAATCGGAGTGACAAATCCTAATCTCGAAATACGCCAACTCAACATGTACCTTTGGACACACCCGTAGAGCTCCTTTATAATCACTCATATAGTGATGTGCATTACCGAGAGGGCCCAGAGATACCTCTCCGACAATCGGAGTAACAAATCCTAATCTCGAAATACGCCAACTCAACATGTACCTTTGGACACACCCGTAGAGCTCCTTTATAATCACTCAGTTACATTGTGACGTTTGGTAGCACACAAAGTGTTCCTCCGGTAAACTGGAGTTGCATAATCTCACAGTCATAGGAACATGTATAAGTCATGAAGAAAGCAATAGCAACATACTAAACGATCAAGTGCTAAGCTAACGGAATGGGTCATGTCAATCACATCATTCTACTAATGATGTGACCTCGTTAATCAAATGACAACTCATGTCTATGGCTAGGAAACACAACCATCTTTGATCAACAAGCTAGTCAAGTAGAGGCATACTAGTGACACTATGTTTGTCTATTTATTCACACATGTATTATGTTTCCGGTTAATACAATTCTAGCATGAATAATAAACATTTATCATGAAATAAGGAAATAAATAATAACTTTATTATTGCCTCTAGGGCATATTTTATTCACCAGGTTCAGGAGCCACGTGCGGGCACCGTCCTTGAGCGTCATGGGAAACCAATTCGCCATGACCTTTTCGTCCCTGTTGGCGGCTTCGATGCCCAGCTCGTAGATCTGTAGGAACTCCGCGTGGTCTACAGTGCCATCATAGCGAGGGGGCAGGTCAGGCTTTAACTTGCCTGGCCATGCGACACTGCGTAGCTCGGGGTGAAGGCACGGCAGCCTGCGGTGGCCACAAGAGCCCTTTGCTGGTGCTGGGCTTGCTCCTGGAAATTACCACGCGCCGCCGCTTGGAGCAACGCGAGGTCTTGACGTGGTGGCGCAGGGATGCGGTCATGGCGCACCGGTGCTGGGAGCACGCGGGCACCTTATTGGGGGCGAGGGATTTCTTGGCAACTCATTTCTTGTCGTGCAGGTGCCGGACGCGGTGGGTCTTGCCCTGGGGCCGCGCGCCTTGAAGCCAAGGCGCCTTCTTGGGGAGGAGGTGGCGGAGGCACCTCCTGATCCACGCCTCCTGCGCAGGATGGAGGGCGAGGTAGGGAGAGAGATGGCAAAGGAGAGACCCCTGCGGCGCTGACGAGCTCGGTGATGCGGGCGAGCCAGTCCTCGTAGAGGTCATCGATGGGATGGTAGTGCAGGAGCTCACGCGCTAGGTGCAGCGCAGCGTGCGCGTCCGTGGGGGCGCGACGAGCGTGGGACGACGAACCGGCTGGCGTCAGCGACGGGGTGGCGGTGCGGCCTTCCCGCCGCACAGAAGGATGCAGGGAGGAGGCCTGCTGCTCGTTCCCCGCTGGGCCGGTGGCGGCGTAGGCGGCAGGCGACAGGGAATGACGGGGGCGTCTGCCGACGGGCGTCGTCTGGGCGACGCGGGTGGCGAGAGCAGCCCGATGCTCGGCGCGAGCCCGGCGAGCGTCAGCCATGGATACGATGGAAGATCACGCACGACCAGCGGAAGAAAGATTCCGGCGCACCCCTACCTGGCGCACCAAATGTCAGATTTCGGGTTCCGGCAGACCCTTGAGGTTCGAACTCTGGGGTGCGCACGAAGATCTTTCCCCTACCAGCTCACGTTTCAAAACCTCGCAAGGGATCTAGGCTAGAAAGAAGAACACACAAGGGACACGAGATTTATACTGGTTCAGGCCACCATTGTGGTGTAATACCCTACTCCAGTGTGTGGTGTGGTGGATTGCCTCAGGGGCTGATGATGAACAATACAAAGGGAGAACAGCCTCGCGAGGGGCTGTTCTTGAGCTGGTGCGATGAACTGCTTAGGTGAGTTCAGTCGCCTCTCTCTAGTCTAAGCGCAATCTTCCTCTCATCCATCTCCCTACTATGGTGGCTAGTCCTATTTATAGAGGGAGGCCCTGGGCCTCTTCCCAAATAATGAGCGGGAAGGGCGCCAACAATTGGCCATTTTGAAGGGGAACATCTAGTACACTTATCCTGACTAAAGTTGGTCTTCGACTGCCAAAGACTCTGGCGGTGACGCCGTCCTAGGCTCCACGATGACTTTCATCCTGCCGCTCTGCTGGTCTTGGTCTTGTTGCACCGAAACGGTAACCTTTGCCTGATGCCTTGGCCTGTGCTTGCCACCTTTGCACCAAAGGGGAAACAAGGACACTGCGCAGGCCGGCGCCCGCTTGGCGCCCGCCTGGTCTGGTCTCGATCGTCATGGCTTGCGTCACGGGCTCCTCGTGAGGTCCCCTGCCTTGATCTCTCCGCCTCCTTGTGAGCCTGCCTGATGAGGCTGCTTCTGAGGAAGCTTCCTATCGTCCGCCCCGCGAGGCTTGGCCCCTCACGAGGGTCTTGAGCTTGAGCTGATGAAGCTGGGCTGTGCTGGGCCCCCACTTGAGCCACGCCGCAGGCCGTAGGCAGGCAATTCTGGGGACCCCCATTCCCAGAACGCCGACAAGCGTCGCGGTTGTTTATCATGTCGTTGAGTGGTACTTCGGAGGCCACCGTAATCGAACACTCTTGGAAGTAGTGTCGTAGCTTCCGGGATGCCATGAAGACCGCGTATGCTATCTTTTGATAGTGCGGGTATCGGGATTTGCATGGGGTGAGGACCGTGGACACGTAATATACCGGCTTTTGGAGCGGGAATTTGTATCCGTCTGCTTCCCGTTCGACGACGAGCATTGCGCTTACAACTTGATGTGTTGCAGCTATATACAATAGCATAGGTTTGCCAATATTTGGCGCTGTCAGGACTGGATTATTGGCCAATAAGGTCTTTATTTCATCCAGTTCGGCCACGGCTGCATCCGTCCACACGAAGTGTTCGGTGCGTTGAAGAAGGCGGTAAAGAGGTAGTGCCTTTTCTCCTAATCGGGAGATAAAGCGGCTTAAGGCAGCCGCGCATCCAGCTAGTTTCTGGATATGCTTGAGGTCTGTTGGGATGGCCAACTACGACAGAGCTTGGATTTTGGCTGGATTGCTTCAATTCCTCTATTGAAACAATAAAGTCGAGCAACTTCGCGGAGGGTACGCCGAAAACACACTTTTTCGGGTTTAGCTTGATGTCGTATGTTCGGAGGTTATCGAACGTAAGCCTCAAGTCATCTATTAGGGTTTCGACGTGTCTTGTTTTTATGACCACGTTGTCCACATATGCCTCCACTGTTTTATCGATTTGCTTTTCCAGGCATGTTTGAATCATGCGCTGATAGGTTGCGCCGACATTTTTAAGCCCGAAAGGCATAGTGTTGAAGCAGAAAGGACCATATGGCGTTATGAAGGCCATTGCAGCTTGGTCGGACTCTACCATCTTTATTTGATGGTATCCGGAGTATGCGTCGAGGAAACATAGTGAGTCGTGTCCTGCGGTGGCGTCGATGATTTGGTCGATGCGAGGGAGGGGGAAGGGATCCTTGGGGCAAGCCTTATTGAGGTATTTGAAATTGACGCATAGGCGCCAGGATTTGTCCTTCTTCGGTACCATTACCAGATTTGACAGCCAATCCGGATGCTTGATATCTCTGATGAATCCGGCCTCAAGTAGCTTGGCTAGCTCTTCTCCCATGGCTTGCCGTTTAGGCTCTGAAAAGCGCCTAAGAGTCTATTTGACTGGCTTGTATCCTTTCAGCATATTGAGGCTGTGTTCGGCCAGTCTGCGTGGGATGCCCGGCATGTCCGAAGGATGCCAGGCGAAAATGTCCCAATTCTCGCGTAGGAAGTCTCGTAGTGCGGCGTCCATTATGGGGCTCAACTGTGTCCTGATGGAAGCTGTCTTCGTGGGGTCCGTTGGATGGACCTGGAATTTGACTATCTCGTCTGCGGGTTTGAATGAGGTGGACTTGGGTCGTTTGTCGAGTATCACGTCGTCCCTGTCCACTGTGGTGCACAGTGTTGTTAATTCTTCGGCCGCTAGGGCTTCGGATAATGCTTCCAGGGCTAATGTTGCGGTTTTATTTTCGGCGCGGAGTGCAACGTCTGGATCACTAGCTAGCGTGATGATTCCATTGGGACCGGGTATTTTGAGCTTCATGTACCCGTAATGGGGTATAGCTTGAAAGCTTGTGAAGCGTCCCGCCCTAAAAGGGCGTGGTATCCGCTGCTGAAAGGGGCCACTTGGAATGTGATTTCTTCGGACCTATAATTCTCCGGAGTGCCGAATACCACATCGAGTGTGATTTTTTCCGCACACCGTGCCTCCCGACTAGGGATGATTCCCCTGAAGGTTGTGCTGCTTTGCTCAATGCGGCCTTTATCAATTTCCATCTTGTTGAGTGTTTCTTCGTAGATCAAGTTTAATCCGCTTCCGCCGTCCATGAGTACTTTAGTGAGCCGAAATCCGTCTACGATTGGGCTAAGGACCAAAGCGGTTGGTGCCCGGACTGTCTGGAATTGAGGTTCGTCACTGGCACTGAAGGTTATAGCAGTGTCGTTCCACGGATTTATTTTTGCCACGTGGCAAATTTCTGCGAATTTTCGATGAGCTCACTTGTGCCTATTATTTGAGGCAAAAGTCTCGAAAACTGTCAGTACTGTATTGTTGTCTTTGGCGGGGTGTTGCTCTGCTTTGTGGCTTACCAGAAGATCCTCGCCACTTTTTGCCACCTGCCGGAGTATCCAACATGCTCTAAGGCTATGCGTTGGCGTAGTATCCGGCGTGCTATGAATTTTGCATGGCCCATTGAGCCATTCTTCTAATACGGTTCCATGCCTTGGAGTGGGCTTTGGTTTTCTGGGAATTGGATCGGGTAACTTACGAGAGTTTGCCCTTTTATTTTGGACAAAGGATTTAGTGAGAGCCGGATTATCCCAGAAGTCTGTTTGGGTTGTCCAGGTGCTCTCCATCGCACAGTACTTCTGTACTATGGCTGCTAAGTCGTCAAAGTGTACTATGTCACGGCGACCTATAGCATTAAGGATCCCTTTGTTTGTGCAATTTTTGCAGAAAAGTGAGACTGTGTCTTCCTCATGACAGTCCTTAACCCTGTTTAGCACAAGGAGGAATCTGGCCCAGTAGCGATGTACTGTCTCTTGGGGCCCTTGTCTGATATGGGAGAAACGGTTTAAGTCTGGGTGGGTGGGTGTAGCTGAATCTGGATTCTGATCCGATCTAACGCCCAGGGGCAGAGGAGCTTCCAGGCTTGACAGCTCGGGATCTAGGGTGCTGCCCGATTTTTCCGGCCCGATACTCGATTCTAAGTCCGGGGTCTGGGTCATTTCCTCCCGCGAGCAGGTATCCGGCTCAAAGAGCTCGGTGATCCGGACATAATTCGTCCTCAAAGTAGAGGGATAATCCATGTGTGGCTCTTCCACTACCGCTATCTCGTGGGTGACTGGTGGAGTTTAATATCCCTCTGGTCGGGTTTAAGCCCGATCCGATCATAATCTGTAGCAACTCCCAAAGCGGCGATGCGATCCAAGAGCTCATTGAGGGAGGAGAGCTCTATTGGATTCATCTGTTCGACGAGTTCTGAATTGATGTGGAGGCTGTTTTTGATGACCTGAGAGGTCATCATCGGCGCGAAAACCGATCGGGAGGCCATGACGAAGCCGCCTAGTCGGAGAGTTTGGTCCACCGCCAGCGCTCCCCCAGAGGTGATGTTGTCCTTGACAACAAGACGGGCCATCGAAACTTGCGGCTCTCAATGAAAGCACCAATGTCAGTGTCAAAACCGGCGGATCTCGGGTAGGGGGTCCCGATCTGTGCGTCTAAGACTAATGGTAACAGGAGGCAAGGGACACGATGTTTTACCCAGGTTCGGGCCCTCTCGATGGAGGTAAAACCCTACTTCCTGCTTGATTGATCTTGATGATATGAGTATTATAAGAGTTGATCTACCACGAGATCGTAGAGGCTAAACTCTAGAAGCTAGCCTATGATGATTATGATTCTGTCTCTAAGGACTAAACCCTCCGGTTTATATAGACACCGGAGGGGGCTAGGGTTTACACAGAGTCGGTCACAAAGAAGGAAATCTATTATCCGGATCGCCAAGCTTGTCTTCCACGCAAAGGAGAGTCCCATCCGGACACGGGACGAAGTCTTGAGTCTTGTATCTTCACGGTCCAACAGTCCGGCCAGAGTATATAGTCTGGCTGTCCGGATACCCCCTAATCCAGGACTCCCTCAGTGGATGTCACAAATCCGTCAAGCAAAACTCAAATTCTTACCAGTTCTTACCCAGCAGTAGACGGTGATCGGCAACCGTTGTAGTCAAAATTCTCAAAGTTTGGATAGAGCGATTACCAGGGAGAGTCAAACACACAACATAGATGTATGTGGAGCTGGGAAGGCTTATAATATGGTAGCAAAAAGGACCAGCAATAATCAATTCAGAGATGCAAAGTTGAATAAACGCTCAACGACGGTACTGTTCTGGTCCTAGGCTAGACCGTGCTAGAGACGCGAGCCTAGAACACTAACAAAATCACGGCGCTGCACGTAAACAAGGGAGAAGCACACTCTGGAATTTTTGCGCTCCTCTTTTTTTTGCGAAAAAATCACTATAATGGCGAGTGTCTCAAAACTCTTCCCATGTCAAACTGACAGGATGGGCACGAAATTTTTTTTGACAATTTTTTTCGGAAATCAGGGCAGCGACAACGAAAAAGTGCGACAAAAAATCACTATGATGGTGAGTGTCTCAAAACACTCCCTGGGACCTAAAAATATGATAGGGAAAAAATATTTTCGGTCGCCGAAATTTTGGCCTAAAAACTGCTCGGGGGTCTCCAGACTCTTTTTTTTCCGAAACCTACTCAGGCAAGGAAACACGAATCGGAAATTAGATGGATCTCGCAAACAAACCTAATATGCAAGGAACTCGGATTGGTGGTGGTATATGGCAGCGGTGGTGGTAGCGGTGGTAGTATATGGATATGGATCGGTGGTGGTATATGGATACGTATTGGTGGTGGTATATGGATACGGATTAGGAGCGGTGGTGGTAGGTGGCAGGGGCGATGATGATGGTGCGGTGGCGGCGTGACAACTTATGACCAGAACTCGAAACTCTAAAAGACTAGACGCTAAGACCAGCAACTTGACGCGATGATGCAACCGCAAATTCAACATTGCAAAATACTGAAAAGACTATGCAAAGGCTCAGACTGGTTCAAATAGGATGAACTAACCCTAATTTTTTTGTTGGCTTTTTCGTGGACTATAGGTATGAAGAACAGACTCGATCTAAACTACGATAAACTGTAAAATCTCACCGAGCAACCTGAAATCTGATAACACTTGATAAAGGCAAAGGTGTCCCATCTTTCGATGAGATGATGGATATCACTTTGGTGGAAGTCGACTTTGACGATCCGACTACGAACGTGCGAGGACGTCGCGCCTTAGCAATCGCTAAACCAACTCCGAGAGGTTATTGACCACGCCGGAGCACGATCAACCTGACCACGAGGGTTTGTTTCCTACGAGCAAACGAAGAACAAGCAAGAAACTGAGATTGCAATCTGGATATTGCGAATATAAGATGAAAGCTTTATTGATCAAGGTGGGGTTCTGTGACACCTTTGTCTGGTCGTTGAACACAAATGAAGTACGCGAAGTTGCAGCTATGGCGAACTTTTAATCTAAACAAAACCCAAAGTCTAAACGGTGCCCTAAGGGCTGTATATATGGAGGAAGAGGGGGAATTTCGTGGCCCTTGGTGGAGGGGTCCGAAATCAACCCTATCTCTTGTTTCCCCACACATACGGACTCTAAAAATAACTTATACTTATGTATTTCGAAATTACATGGTCTGGCCCAATAATAAGGTGACACAACACCTAGAATAGCCTCGGGGCAAAATTTATGAAGTGGCATCTTGTATATTTCGTCCAAGGCTTCATGCACCCATTATGGTGGCTTCAAAGTCCTGAAATCATCACTTGTAACTGTGTTCTTGTTCCCCTTGCGCATGTCATCATCTCCATGCTTGTTCGTGCTCCAATGTTCATCCTTCTCCAAGCTAGGCCCTTCATTTGTAAGCAAAACAAATGTATCCAATTTAGGCAGCATCATATTCTCATGAACATTAGAATCATTACCAAGAAACGAAAGTACCTGATAATTTAATTGGCGTGTGCGAGCTCTAGTAATTGGTCCAGTATATGTAGCAGTAGAGGCTGTGGGTGTAACAATGGTATTGATGTCCTCATCAATACTTGGAGCACTGACACGGAGGGAGTAAGTTTCCTAAGTATGCAGACATGCCACATCAGTGCATATGCATGTCTAACTTTTCTAAGCATGCAACCATGAAACATAAGGGCATCGAACAACAAATTGCAAATTTTTTCCCGCATCCGTCCGCGAACTGGTCCCGGGAGGCCGTCATCCAACGCTGCCCGCATACATTTCAACCCACATTTCAGCTAACCCGACGAAATTCATGCAAACCGATCGATATTCATCAAAGTTCAGATAAAAAATAACACAAATCATCTATACATAGCATGAAAATTAAGTCTAGTACAACAATATCTCAAATTCGACTAGATTTCTGATGTCCAACAGGTTTTTCATCAACAGATCATGTTCCACACATACCCCCCTTCAACTTCATCAAAATGTGTGTGCACGTAAATGGTCGTCCCTCTGTCCTGTGATACACCACGGCAGCGCATGCGGGCTACATAGAATGTGTAGACCAACATTGAGTGAATGAATCAATCAACAAGTTGAGCAAGAGGAAGTAAAACTTACGATCTCGTCCTCTGCCGCGTGCAATGGCCACTTTGCCTCGAGTTGACAAACCACGTCGCAATACTTGGTGCTGCTGGTCTGGATAGTGTACCAGCGATATGATAACGACATCACGTTGCGTTGTTGAGTTATGTACATGTTGTAGGGCGCAATGTGTTTTCATGCATGAAACTTTTCATGCACTTGCTGCCAGAAGGTCTCCCCTCCGCTCCTGCCTAGGAAATCCGCGGATACGACCAACCACGCATCACACAATAACTCATCCTTCACAGTTGAGTAGCTCACCATCCTTCGTACTCCCTACGGTCCTTCCTACTCTGCATATAAGAATTGTCTAAAGTCAAACTTCGTAAAGTTTGACCATATTTATATGAAAAAATATATTAACATCTACAATGCTAGCATTTATATAATATGAGAACTAAAGTCATGACGCATCTAATGTTGTTAATTTCACATTTAAAATGTTGATAATTTTTTCTACAAACTTAGTCAAAGTTTACGAAGTTTGACTTTAGACAAATCTTATATGAGAACTAAAGAAGACTGGAGGGAGTACTCTAAAAAGCGACATAACATTTGAAAATACGTTCAATGACATTTGACCGAATACTTGTCAGGCGTGGTGTCTGCCATGAAGGTCGTCGACGGGAGACGTAAAAAAGGGCGAGAAGGCGTGTTACTTTTTTCTAGTTCAAGATACTTGTTCGGAAGTGTAGCAAATACTCGTAATCAAGCATGATTACGCATAAGCTTGAGAGGGAAGTGGGGCATAGAAGTCGTGCCACTGGTAGATGGGACCCACCCAAGAATCCACCTAATCAAGTTCAGAGGAAGCTGTCGACTGCGTACGACTACGAACACGAAGGCCTTCGCACCCGCAGCCGCCGCTCCACTCCCAGTCCGTCCCAGAGCAACGGCGATGCCTCGCACCCGCATCCTCATCCGCATCGGCCGCCGCCGCCGCCGCCGCTCCTCCTCCTCCTCCTGCTAGCCGACGTCGGGCCTCCGTCTCCGCCTCCGCCGCTCGTCATCTTCTACCTCTCCGATGCCCCGCTCCCGCCTCCGTCGCTACGCCTCCACCATGCCGATGTCCAGCCTCCGTCCCCTCCACCGCAGCTCCTCCTCCACCACGTCGCCTGCACGCGCCTGGTCCCCCCATGCCGCCTTCGCCGCGGCCACGGAGCGTGTCCGCGCCGGGACGCTCAGGCCGGAAGACGCACACACCCTGTTCGACGAATTGCTTCGGCAGGCCACCCCGGTCCCCGACCGCTCCCTCAACGGCTTCCTTGCCGCCCTCGCCCATGCGCCCGCCTCCGGCAACTGCATCAGAGATGGCCCCGCCCTCGCAGTTGCTCTCTTCAACCGTGTGTGCAGAGAGGAAGCCGGCCCGCGGGTGGCGGTGCTCACAGGCTGCACCTACAGCATCCTCATGGACTGCTGCTGCCGCGCCCGTCGCCCGGACCTAGGGCTTGCCTTATTTGGCCGCTTCCTCAGGGAAGGCCTGAAGACAGACCAGATCGTCGCCAACACCTTCCTCAAGTGCCTCTGCTACGCGAAACGGACGGATGAGGCAGTGGACGTGCTGCTTCATAGGATGTCCGAGCTCGGGTGTGTGCCTGATGCCATCTCATACAACACTGTCCTGAAGAGCTTATGCGACAATGGCATGAGCCAGCGGGGGCTCGAACTGCTCCAGATGATTGCAAAAGAAGGAGGTGTCTGCTCTCTCAATCTGGTGGCATATAACACGGTCATCTACGGCTTCTTTAAGGAAGGTGAAACAGGCAAGGCACGCAATCTATTCCATGAAATGATGCAGCAAGGTGTTGAGCCCGATGTGGTGACTTACAACTTGATCATTGATGCGTTGTGCAAGGCCAGAGCAATGGACAAGGCAGAAGTAGTCCTTCAGCAGATGATCAGTAAAGGTGCTCAACCTGATACAGTGACATATAATTGCATGATCAATGGATATGCCACATCTGGGCGGTTGAAAGAGTCTGCTAAACTGTTCAGAGAAATGAAAAGCCGGGGTCTTACACCAAATAATGTTACTTGCAACTCCTTCCTGTCCTCCCTTTGCAAGCATGGAAGAAGCAAAGAAGCTAGAGAAATATTTGATTCCATGACTGCCAAAGGCCGCAGAGCTAATGTCGTCTCATACTCTATTTTGCTTCATGGGTATGCCAATGAAGGATGCTTTGCTGATATGATTGATCTCTTTAATTCAATGAAAAGCAACGGTATTGCAGCTGACTGCCGTGTTTTTACCATATTAATTGATGCCTATGCTAAACGTGGAATGATGGATGATGCAATGCACATATTTACGGAAATGCAACAACAAGGTGTGAGTCCAAATGTTGTCACATATTCAACTGTAATATCAGCACTTTCTAGAATGGGTAGGTTGACCGATTCTATGGAAAAATTTAATCAGATGGTTGCCTTGGGAGTACAGCCGGATAGAGCTATTTATCGGTCCCTAATTCAGGGCTTTTGTATGCATGGTGGTTTGGTTAAAGCTAAGGAGTTGGTTTCTCAAATGATAAACAAAGGTATTCCTCGTCCTAGCATTGAGTTCTTCAATTCAGTAATAAACAGTATGTGCAAGGAAGGAAGGGTTATGGATGCACATGATATCTTTGACTTGGTTATAGACATTGGTGAGAGGCCTGATGACATTACATTTAATTCACTGATTGACGGATATTGCTTAGTCGGGAAGATGGATAAAGCATTTAAAATACTCGATGCCATGGAAGTAGTTGGTGTTGAGCCTGATGTTATTACATATAATACACTTCTTGATGGCTATTTTAAAAATGGAAGGATCAATGATGGTTTGGCTCTGTTTAGAGAAATGCCGCATAAGAGAATTAAACCTGACATTGTGACATATGGCATCATGTTGGATGGGTTGTTTCGTGCTGGCAGAACTGTTTCTGCAAGGACAATGTTCCATGAGATGATCGAAAGTGGAATAACAGTGAACATCTTCACATACAATATAGTTCTTGGAGGACTTTGTAGAAATAACTGCACAGATGAAGCAATCGCCCTGTTCCAGAAATTAGGTGCAATGAGTGTGAAGTTCAATATTGCAACACTTAATACCATGATCGATGGAATGTACAAGGTTCGGAGAAGAGAAGAAGCCAATGATTTATTTGCTACAATATCAGCCAGTGGATTGGTGCCCAATGAATCTACTTATGCAGTAATGATAATAAATCTTCTAAAAGATGGAGCAGTGGAAGAAGCAAACAATATGTTTTCCTCAATGGAGAAAACTGGTATAGTCCCCAGCTCCCGTCTGTTAAATCGCATCATCAGAATGTTGTTGGAAATAGGTGAGATTGCCAAGGCCGGAAATTACTTGTCTAAAGTTGATGGGAAGAGCATCTCACTTGAAGCGTCAACAACTTCATTGATGTTGTCTTTCTTTTCGAAGAAAGGCAAATATCGGGAGGACATGAAATTGCTGCCTGCAAAGTTTCAATTTTTTGATGGATTTGGTTGACTAGTTGATACCTTCCATAAAAGGCTAACTCCTCGGAAAGCACAGTTGAGTTTTTGCTTGCATATATGAGCTTAAGTCAGAAAGCACAATTGAGTTTTTGCTTGCATAAAGCCTCCTGTCAGGCCCCTGACTGAAGTTTAGACAGTAAGATCAATTCTTCAGTTATCAGGGCGTACCGACTCGCGTGATGGTTTGAATTGCACCGTCGGATCGTCATCCTACAGCCAGCCGCTCGCGTACCGCTTCGCGCCTGGAGGAGCTCTTCCCTGTCGTCGATCGTGGATCCAACAGCTGTCAGCCTTCGTCTAGTCACTGTTACTTTTCCGGCACCTTTGCCTGTCGCTTATCCCTTTTCTGTTTTTACCTTCAGTAAATTGTAATGGCTTATAAGCCCAGGACTAGCCCGAGTTGGGGCAGCTAAGTTGTAAAGGTTTGAACCCTAGGCCGCCGTGTTCCGGCTGGCTCGCTATCGTCCGTTGTGGCGGCGCAAACCCTAGCAATTGACCTTTGCGAATTCCCTCTGAATTTCCTCTGTTCCACTCTGAATTCGACTAGTGACTTCGCTCTGCAATTCGGGTCTAACACCTCCTGCCGGTGTATGAAATTCAAAGTGCCTGCTGGTAGAAATTAGACCCTCACTATTTCATCAAGTTCTTTTTGTGGCATTTCACGATCAGATGGCGATTGGGGTAGGTGGTATACATATATAATCTTCCACAAGAAGCATTAAAAATACAATCTTTTCTTGTATGATTTGTACCAGACACCTGAGATTTTATAAACTCTCTAAAGCAGTCACTTTCCTTCATATGAATGCATTTGTTAGCAATGTCATTGTCAGTGATCTGCTATCTATGCAAGGGTTGCTTTACTTCTATTTAGAGAATTTTGTTTATTTTTCTGGGCAAAAAGGTCCTGGACGAACTGATGTTTGAGGTTGCTCATGTTATGCAGGGGCGTACCCACGTTGAGGTGAGTGGGGGCCTAGGCCCCTACTCAAATTCTGAATTCCTATAAGGTTTGCTTGTACTTTCTGAAAAATATGCTAAAATTCTTTGAATTTTCCAGAGAACATGCCCCCACTCAAAATACTTTCTAGGTCCGCCACTGATGTTATGTCCAATTAGCGGATAAATATATGAGCTCGTGCTGGACTGTCCTACATTCTATGCTGCTGTCAGTTGCACTGGTGGAGCTCGTCGCATACAGGTGGGAAAATGTTATGACCGGCACGGTCTATACTAGGAAGAGGCCCACAGGGCATTAGTATTAGGGACTTGGTCCACAAGTTATCTTAGGAAATTATCTTAGGAAAGTTATCTTAGACTAAAGTTATAAATACTCATGTAAGACATCGATTTGAGGCAAGCAAAAAAGACTATTATTATCTTTTGTTGCCCGGCTCCCAGAGGAGCCGGAAACCCTAGCCGCCGCCGCCGCCTTCAACCCTAGCTGCGACGGCGCCCTGCCGCCGGCGCAACCGCTCCTCTCCTCGCCCTCGCCCTCCTTGCCCCTACAACCTACGCCCTAGGCCTGGTAGAACCCTAGCTGTTTCTACCAATTTGGTATCTAGAGGCACCAGGCCGATCATGTCCAAGCCTCCATCACCGCCGCCGCTACCATCCGCCACCGCCCAGCTCTCGCTGCCGCCCGCTCCGTCTACGATGACGACCGCATCCGGCACCACCACCGACACCACCGCGCCAGCAGCCGTCGACACCACCGCCACCGCGCCAGCGGCCGTCACCACCAACACTACGACGCCAGCAGCGGTTCCCCCCACGATAGAATCGCCTCCGCTGCTCTCGCCCGAGGAAGTATCCGGCACCCTTCGGGAGTTGGTCCAGGCGGTCTGGGGTATTTCCCTATACCTCGCCGGGACCCAGCCCCCGCCACCGAGCGCCGTCACCGCCTCCTACGGGCCGCCGCCGCTGCAGTGGCCCGCCTCGGCCTTCCACGCGCCCTACGGCGGGGCGCCTCAGCCGCCGCTGCTGCTGCCCTACCAGGCGGCGGTGCAGCCGTGGGCCGCTTGGCCGGCCTCCACCGTACCGCTGGGGAGCCCGCCCCAGCAGCTCCTTCCAGCGCCACCGCCGGCTACGACGACGCAGGTGCTGGAGCAGACGGCCCCCCAGGAGCCACCGCCATCAACAGCAACGCCGCCCGCACCTAGGGCTACGGGTCGGCCCCTGCACCAGGTGCAGTTTCCACCGTCGCCATCGCCGATCCCCGCTTGGGCTACCGGCCCGTCTTCGGGCACCGCCTACTCCACGCCGCCGGAACACCAGAGGCCTTCCCTGCGGTTTGATCACCCCTCCAGCTCGGCGAACTACGCCCCGGCGCTGCCCGACCCAGTATACGCAACGCCGGCGCATGCGGCCGCCCCAGGGCACGGCGGCCCAACACCCCCTCGCTTCGCCAAACTGGACTTCGCAACCTACGAGGGCACGGAGGACCCCCTCAACTGGCTCAACCAGTGCGAGCAGTTCTTTCGAGGGCAGCGGACGCTCGCTTCGGATCGCACCTGGCTTGCGTCCTATCATCTTCGAGGTGCAGCTCAGACCTGGTATTACGCCCTCGAGCAGGACGAGGGCGGCATGCCACCTTGGGAGCGTTTCCGGGAGCTCTGTCTCCTCCGCTTTGGACCTCCTATCCGCGGGAGCAGACTGGCGGCCCTCGGCCGTTTGCCGTTCACATCGACGGTGCAGGACTACGCTGACCGCTTCCAGGCCCTGGCATGCCACGCGCCGGGCGTCTCCGCGACCCAGCGCGCTAAGCTCTTCGTGGGCGGGTTGCCGGATCATATCCGCGTGGACGTCGAGCTCCGGGATCCCCACGACCTACAGACGGCCATGTACTACGCCCGGGCCTTTGAGCAGCGGGCCCAGGCACTGCAGCAGCCACTCGGACGGAGCGGCCGTCAGCCCAGTCGGGCCGCTCTGACTTCTTCAGCATCGGGTCGGCCCTCCCCTACGACGGCCCCACCCCCGGCGACCACCCGGCCTTTTCGCCGTCTGTCGCCGGCCGAGCAGCAAGAGCGTCGCCGTCAGGGTCTTTGCTTCAACTGCGATGAGCCCTACACGCCGACCCATGTCTGCCCCCGCCTCTTTTATTTAGAGACGGTGGACTACACCGAGGAGGACGCCTCGGCCGACGCACTACCACTGCCTGCGGCTACGGAGGACGCGGCTGGGGATTCCGCGGCAACGGCGTGTGTCGTCTCCCTTCACGCCCTAGCAGGCATCCGGGGCGAGCGGACCATGCTGCTGCCCGTAACAATCCATGGCGAGCGACTGGTGGCCCTGCTGGATACGGGCTCCACACACAACTTCCTGCCCGAGTCGACCATGCGTCGGTTAGCACTCCCAACAACAGGCGGGGAGCGCTTGAGGATTACAGTGGCAAACGGCGATCACCTCCGGTGCCATGGGCTAGCCCGCGACGTTCCCATCTCCATCGGCGACGAAAAATTTTCCATTACCTGTGTAGGGATCGATCTGGGCTGTTTCGACTTCATTCTCGGGGTGGACTTTCTCCGGACACTAGGGCCCATACTGTGGGATTTCGACGCGCTCACGATGACATTCTGGCGGCAGGGCCGCCGCATCCGGTGGGAAGGCCTTGGGGGCGCCGCGCCAGCCGTGCCACACCTACAGTTGGCCGCCGCGTCCTCAGAGGCCGAGCACCCCCTACTGGATCCTCTTCTGCAGCAGCACAACGACATCTTCGACGAGCCGCGGGGTCTTCCGCCTGCCCGGGTGTATGACCATCATATTCACCTCGTACCGGGCTCCACTCCGGTAGCGGTGCGGCCCTATCGCTACCCACAGCTGCAGAAGGATGAGCTGGAGCGCCAGTGTGCCCTGATGCTCGCCGCAGGCATCATCCGCATCTCCACGTCACCCTTCTCGGCACCGGTGCTTCTCGTCCGTAAGTCCGACGGCACATGGCGCTTCTGCATCGACTACCGCGCCCTCAACGCGCTCACGCTCAAGGACAAGTTCCCTATACCAGTGGTCGACGAGCTCTTGGATGAGCTCCATGGGGCACGCTTCTTCACCAAGCTCGATCTCCGGTTGGGCTATCATCAGGTGCGCATGCATCCGGACGACATCGCTAAGACGGCGTTCCACACCCACCATGGCCACTTCGAGTTCTTGGTGATGCCTTTCGGTCTCGCCAACGCCCCGGCAACATTCCAGGCCCTAATGAACGACGTCCTTCGGCCCTACTTACGGCGGTTTGTGCTTGTTTTCTTTGATGACATTCTTATCTACAGCGCCACCTGGGCCGAACATCTCCAGCACGTCGCCATCATCCTCAACGAGCTTCGAGCGCACAACCTCCACCTTAAGCGCTCGAAGTGCTCGTTCGGGACACCTACCGTCGCCTACCTCGGCCATGTCATCTCAGCTGACGGGGTGGCTATGGACGCCGATAAGGTGGCGGCCGTCTTCGCCTGGCCGACGCCGCACTCGCCGCGGGCTCTCCGCGGGTTCCTCGGACTCGCCGGCTACTACCGGAAATTTATCCGGGAGTTCGGACTCATCGCGGCGCCTCTCACGCGGTTGCTTCGCCGCGACGCCTTCGCTTGGGACGACGAGGCAACAGCGGCGTTCGAGGCCCTCAAGGGGGCCTTCACGACAGGCCCCGTCCTCCAGATGCCCGACTTCGACCGCCCGTTCGTGGTGGACTGTGACGCCTCGGGCGCCGGGTTCGGTGCCGTACTTCATCAGGGCGATGGACCCCTCGCTTTCTTCAGCCGACCCTTCGCTCCGCGCCATCTTAAATTGGCTGCTTACGAGCGGGAGCTCATTGGCCTCGTCCAGGCCGTGCGTCATTGGCGGCCATACTTGTGGGGACGGACCTTCCACATTCGTACGGACCACTACAGTATGAAGTTCTTGCTAGATCAACGCCTGTCAACCGTGCCGCAGCACCAGTGGATCAGCAAGCTCTTTGGCTTCGACTTCTCCATCGAGTATCGGCCGGGCCGTCTTAACACTGTGGCTGACGCGCTGTCCCGTCGCGATTCCGACCTCGCGCCGACCGCCGACTCGACCGCCGGGACGGTCCTGTGCATCCGCTCCGGGCCTTCATTCAGTCTCTTCGCCGACATTCGACGCGCCACTGAGGCGGCAGATGATGCCGCCCTATTACAGCAGCAGCTAGCGGCTGGCACCTTGGAGGAGCCTTGGCGCTTTTCTGATGGACTATTCCTCCATGGGCGCCGGATCTTTGTTCCGGCGCATGATGATCTCCGTCACCAGGTGTTACAGCTCGCCCACTCGGCCGGCCATGAGGGTGTGCAGAAAACCCTCCATCGTCTTCGCGCCGACTTCTACATCCCTGGCGATCGTGCCTTGGTCCGTGACTGGGTTCGGTCTTGTCAGACATGCCAGCGCAATAAGACGGAGACCCTGAGACCGGCGGGGCTTCTTTAGCCCTTGGACGTGCCATCTCAGGTTTGGGCGGATATTTCCATGGACTTCATCGAGGGCCTTCCCAAGGTTGGGGGCAAGTCGGTCATCCTCACGGTGGTCGATCGCTTCTCTAAGTATGCCCACTTCATCGCGCTCGACCATCCGTACACGGCGGCATCCGTGGCTCGGGCCTTCTTCGACGGCATTGTCCGTCTCCATGGGTTCCCGACTTCGATTGTCAGTGATCGGGACCCAGTCTTCACAGGCCATGTCTGGCGCGACCTTTTCCGGATGGCGGGTGTCCAGCTCCGCCTCAGCACGGCGTTCCATCCTCAGATAGACGGTCAGTCCGAGGTGGTTAACAAGGTCATTGCTATGTATTTACGTTGTGTGACAGGTGATCGGCCTCGCGCATGGGTGGACTGGCTCTCTTGGGCGGAGTACTGCTACAACACTTCTTATCACTCCGCCCTGCGCGCGACGCCATTTGAGGTGGTCTATGGTCGCCCACCCCCGCCTATACTTCCGGTCGACCCAGAGACGGCCCGAACGGTGGCTGCAGGTGACCTTATCCGCACCCGTGATGAGATGCTAGCGGAGGTCCGTCAGCGCCTACTTCAGGCCCAGCAGACGGCCAAGCACTACTACGACGATCATCATCGCGAGGCGGAGTTCGCCGTGGGCGACTGGGTGTGGCTGCGTCTTCTCCACCGCTCTACGCAGTCACTAGACCCGCGGGCAAAGCGCAAGCTTGGCCCTAGATACGCCGGGCCCTTCCCTGTCGTGGAGCGCATCGGGAAGGTGGCCTATCGTCTTCAGCTTCCAGCCCGTGCCCGCATCCACGACGTGTTCCATGTGGGGCTGCTCAAGCCTTTCCGTGGCGATCCACCAGATGCTCCTCCGGCGCTTCCTCCAACCGCCGAGGGTCGCATTCTTCCTGAGCCAGCAAAGGTGTTGCAGGCCCAGCTCCGTCGTGGCGTCTGGTTCATTCTAATTCAGTGGGCGGGCCTTCCGGAGGAGGAGGCTACGTGGGAACAGCGTGAAGATTTCCTCCAACACTATCCAGACTTTCAGCTCGAGGACGAGCTGTTTGCGCAGGCGGGGAGAGATGTTATGACCGGCACGGTCTATACTAGGAAGAGGCCCACAGGGCATTAGTATTAGGGACTTGGTCCACAAGTTATCTTAGGAAATTATCTTAGGAAAGTTATCTTAGGCTAAAGTTATAAATACTCATGTAAGACATCGATTTGAGGCAAGCAAAAAAGACTATTATTATCTTTTGTTGCCCGGCTCCCAGAGGAGCCGGAAACCCTAGCCGCCGCCGCCGCCTTCAACCCTAGCTGCGACGGCGCCCTGCCGCCGGCGCAACCGCTCCTCTCCTCGCCCTCGCCCTCCTTGCCCCTACAACCTACGCCCTAGGCCTGGTAGAACCCTAGCTGTTTCTACCAGAAAATTATTTCCAGTGTGATTTCTTTCTGCTATACTTCGTCGAAGACTCAACTATTTTTCCTCGTGATGTACATAAAGGCATGGCCAAGAATTCACCCGTGTGAGCTTTCGCTTCATTGTGGAGGACACTAACACTACCTCAGGTGACAGGGAATCAGAGCATTTGCTTGATGAAAACTTCTTGCTCTGGTACACGGTGCCCTCTGTTCTCCGTACTGCCCCACAACAGTGAAGGTTTCCAAGAATCCAAGCTGCAACCTTTACCTTCTCTCTTCATTTCTTGATCTTCCACTGCCTGACGTGCTATTGCAGGTGAAAATTGCATGATCATTTGGAGGTCTCACTGTCAACCTTGCATCGATGTGCCACACTTCTCCGCTTCAGGTACGCCCCAGCATGCACAGACTTACGCAGCGAGGACAACTTTGAGTTCCTCCACCATACACATCCTTCTTACTCTTCCTCTTGTTCAGATCTCAGCTTTTTTCTACCTAGCGCTATTCGAAAATAATTGAAGGCGAACCATTCTTATGTTTTGCTCAATGTTGGTTCTTGGATGAATAGCATCACTTGGATGCCAACTGAGTTTGCAAGGAATTGGGTGGATTAAAAGGCTCTGAAACAAGCTTTATTGTTGTATGTTACTGAAATTTTGGTTACATAGAAACCTGGGTTCAGTTGCATACCTAGCTAAGCATTTAGTGATTCCTGTTTGTATACATACCTAGCTAAGCATTCATCATTCAGTGTGATGCCTGTTGTACTTAAGCAGCTAAAGAATGTAATCAAGCTTCATCAGCGAATGCATGAAGGTTCATTTCTCACTGAGGTTCCTGTGGAGTGCATGCCTTTTAACCTTTGCGGGAGAGTCCCGGGTCTGCTCCTCCCATAGCAGTCACGGCGTCTTCTGTCCAGCGAGGGTATAGGTCGGCTTGTTGGCTGAGCGGGGCCTCCATTGGTGTGTGTTTGTCTGTTTGGCGTCTGTTGTGACGTCTGGCATACCGTCGGCGGGAGTGGGCTTGGCCCTGTGAATATTGATGTTTGGAAGCGGCCTTGGCCCTTGTTGTATCGGTTTTCGCCCGCTTTCGCGTGATTAACTGGGCATCAATCTTCTTAATTAGTGGAACAGGCAAAGCTTTTGCCCGTGTTCCAGTTTTTCTTTTGTCACCGCGAATTAAATGCCACATTGAGGACTGCAAGTGCTCATTTTCAAAGGTGTGATTTGCAATATCACATGTTTGACTCTTTTTCATGGATTTGTTTTTGTCTGCAATAAATCGCAAAACTGCTCTGCTTTTCATGCTCAACATTTTGAATTTCAGGAATCCAATTTGGACAGGCACATTAAGGCAGTTCATGAGCGGAGTAGCCCCTTCACATGCGCATTCTCTGTTTCCATACAAAGCATAGCATGCAAGTGACAATGATGAGAAATGAACCTAGTGCTCACGTGCATGTTGAGGTAATCACAAAAGAACTACTCCCAGAAGACCATGTCACATAGTTTACCTCTGTAGACATGCCTTTGCTATAAGGAACATCTATTTTCACTAGGATAGTCACAGCTTTCCAGCAAACCTTTGCAGGTCAATTTCGCGGATGCTGATGAGCAACCACGACCTCGTCCAGGCAGGCACAAGAGGATGCCCATTTCCGTCGAGACTTTGATGCGAAAGAGGGTAACCTGCTCCTGCTTACGATGATGGAACCGAGTATCTGAGACGGCTTCTGTCAGGTTGATTCTGGAAGGAATTGGAACGATGCTACATTTTTTGAGTGATCAAACAGGCTTCTGTACTTTGAGATATCCTCAATCTTATTATGCATGTATGTACATTTCAAGGAAATAGATAGGCAAGAGCAGTATGTAACCGTGTCATAGTACTCCCTCCGTCCGGAAATACTTGTCGGAGAAATGGATAAATATGGATGTATCTAGAGCTAAAATACATCTAGATACATCCATTCCTACGACAAGTATTTCCGGACGGAGGGAGTATAAGATAGCAATTGTCTAGATAATATGAGATGTGAATGAGTGAAGATGCTATTTCTGCTGAAGTAACGAGGAACCCCAATCCGTAGCTGTATCTTTTTCTTTCTTTTTGAGATAATGTTGTATCTTGAAATTTTTGATTTAAATGATTTTCATAGAATTATTTCCACGAGGGTTCTTTGATTTGTTGGATTATATCTTACGGATGTTTTCACTACATTTTCAAAGAAATTGTCGATGGATTTTTTTTCATATCGTGCAATCAAGCAAATTTGTATGCAAAATTAATTGTGAATGATTTCAGTAGACATGAAAATACAATCATAGACTCCTTCCGATCTGTATTAATTGTCACTGCTCTAGTACAACTTCGTACTAAAATTATAGAAGAGCAGTGACAATTAATAATGATGGGAGGGAGTATCTTTTATACTTTGATGTTTGATTCTGCAACACAAAGAGATCTTTAGAACAACTGTAGCATGACTAAGTCTCATAAAAATAACTCTAGCATGTCTCTAAACACGCCCCCAAATAGTTTTTAGGGTTCAGAAGAAAAAAACATTTCTAACTGGATCCTCTATTACAACCCTAAAATATGGAAGTCCGTAAAAACAGCTAAAATATGGAAGTCCGTAAAAACAGCGGCCCATAGCCATAGTATTTGGGGGCTCCCTGTCATAGTTTCCAACCAACAACATCTGGTAGGGTGGAAGGAAATTTCTCGTCGTGCCCCATACCTTTGTCGCCCTCTGATGCTGACGATTGTTGTTGATCGGGTCCACTCTTCTTGGCATCGTCGTACCTCCCCGTGTTCTTGCCCCTTTCTCCTCCACCTCCTAGTTTTTTTTACGAGGAAACTTTTGATCTATTCATCAACTGTCAAGATAGTAAAAAAGAACATCAGAAGTAAAAATCACACCCTGGTCTGTAGACCGCCTAACGACGACTACAAACACTGGAGCGAGACGAAGGTGCATCACCTTCATCATCCCTCCCTCGTTGAAGTCGGACAAACCTTGTTGCAGTAGACAGTTAGGAAATCGGGCGTGCTAATGCCCCATAGGACCAACACACACGAACAACAAACACCGCCGATGAAGAGAAACGTAGATCAGAAGGACCCAACCTGTAGACACACCGACAAAGACAAATGAAGACCGGATCCAAGCGGATCCACTGAAGACAAACGTTAACTGAATCCCATGAGATCCGCCGAAGATACACCTCCACACGCGGACTGATGATGCTAGAAGCAACACTGGGACAGGGCTAGACGGGGAGAACCTTAATTCATCTTCGGGAAGCCATCGCCTCGTTGTCTTGAGCGTGGCATAAACCCTAACAAAACTAAAAAAAAAATCTAGTAATGGAGCCCTCACACTGGTAAGGGCCGGATCCACCATGCCTCCATGGTCCTAGATAGGGCTGCAAACGAGTCAGAGTTCGAGCGAGTTGGACTAGGTTCAACTCAACTTATACTAAAAATTGAGCGAGCTCAAACTTAGCAAAGCTCAAGGTCAAGTTGTAGAAACTGGCTCGTTTTCAACTGGTACGATCTCGAGCTAGTTTCGAGCTAAATAAGCTGATTTTTCTAATAATATAAGGCAATTTTCAAACAAGATGTGCCACAACACAATATTAAAAACCACTATAATTTTTGACTTATTCTCTCTCAACAGAAGATTAATATTTTTTTGCGAGAATACTTCTAATCTATTCATCTCCCAACGAACACCAGAAATAATAAAAATTACATCCAAATCCGTAGACCACCTAGCGATGACTACAAGCACTGAAGCGAGCCGAAGGCGCGCCGCCGTCATCACCCCTCCCTCGCCGTAGCCGGGCAAAACTTGTTGTAGTAGACAATGGGGAAGTCGTCGTGCTAAGGCCCCATAAGACCAGCGCACCAGAACAGCAACCGCCGCCATTGATGAGTAGCGTAGATCGGAAGGATCCAACCTAAAAACATACGAACATAGACGAACTATGACCAAATCCGAGCAAATCCACCAAGGACAGATCCACCGGAGACACACCTCCACACGCCCACCGACGATGCTAGACGCACCACCGAGACGGAGATTAGGCGGAGAGAATCTTATTCCATCTTCAAAGAGCCGCCACCGCCTCGCATCTCTGAGCAGGACACAAACCCTAACAAAACTAAAAAAATAATCAAAAAACGGAGCCCTCCCGTCGGCAAAGGCCGGGATCCACCGCGCCTCCATGGCCCTAAGACCACAAAAGACGAGATGGACCGGCGCCGCTGCCGACGAGAGGCACGAGAAACCCTAGCACCTGTGTGCGCAGGGATAGGGTAGGAGCAGCCGCTGTATTGGCACTTTCATGGAATAAACAACGCCCCTAAATCCTTGGACATGAGTGGTAATTTAACTGAAGACTAATACTTAATAGCAAGAGATCATAGATGAACTACCAAGAGAATAAATTGTTGGTGCTCTCCTCTCAAACTTCTATAAAAATATCAGGATATTTAATGCACGACTGACCATGTAAGTAATAATACTTAATAGCAAGAGATCCTCTATAACACTAAGCTCTCTAGTTTTGAAGGCCTCACAATCAATTGAGATCTCCAATTTGTAATTAGTCATCCAATTTTGACCGGGTCAACAATTTCACAAGGAGCTCTCATTCATTTTTCTAATACACTATGCTTCCTAATTTTAGAGCTCTTCCATTTGATTGAGGTATAAAATTTGATTCTTGACTTGGCTCGGTCAATCCTTAGTTGTGGCCCAATAAAATCTCTAACTTCATTAAGCTCCCTAATTTTCAAGCCACTCATTCAACTGAGGTCTACAATTTTGGATTGTATACAAAATTAATTGTGTTATTGGCCTGGGCTTTATGGTGGGACCTCTTGATGAATGGGTCCCTTGGTAAGTGCTTAGGTGATGTGGCACTTTGTTGACAAAAAGAAAATGTCGACTGTGACGCATTTAGCATCAGCACAACACATGCGACCAAGAACATAGGTAATTTTCTAATGTATTTGTATTAATTAGAAGATGCACTCCAGTCACACGGTTAAAAAGACCCACCCAAACATCATAATAAAAAAAATGAAAAATAATACGCTCACGGACGATTCACTATGGATTGGTCATAGCTAACACTCTCGCCAAACCCTATTCGGCGCCTTAAGCGCCGGCTAGGAGAACCGGCGCCCACGCGCCCTGCAGGTTGGGCCGGCCGGCGAAACGCGGGAGTGTAAACTAGCGCGAAAAAAAACCCAAAAACAGTTGCAACTACAGGAATTCGAACTCACACAATCAGCTTCATCTTCAAAGCTCGCTAACCAGTCGAGCTAAGGGCCTTGAGTGGTTAGAAACAGCATGAAATTACATAACATGATTGCAGCGCTGTTTGTTGCACATAACTATGCACAGTATCGCGCCAATTTTTTTGAAAACAATTGTGATTAGAAAACTTTCATGGATTTTCGAAAAAGTTCATCATTTCTGAAGAGAAGTTCGCAAACTGGGAAAAAGTTCATCGATTTTCGAAAAGTGTTCATTAGATTTGAAAAAAGTTCACAGAATTCAAAAAATAGTTCACCCTGTTCGAAAAAAGTTCATTGAATTTGAATAAAAAGTTCACCGAATCCAAAAAAAGTTCACCGAATTCAAAAAAAAGTTCATCGAATTCAGGAAAAGTTCATAGAATTCTAAAAAATTTCATCGAATTCGAAAAAAAGTTCACCCGTTCAAAAACTGTTCATCTAATTTGAAAACAATTCATCAAAATTGAAAAAAAGTTCACCGAATTTTATAAAAAAATTGTTAAAAAAGTTCATCGGAGTTGAAAAAAGGTTCGTGAGATTTGAAAAAAGTTCATCGAATTTGAAAAAGGGTCATCGATTATGGAAAAGGTTCATTGAATTTGTAAACAAAAAGTTCATCCATTTTTCATGAAACAAAAAGTGAAGAAATAAAATTTCTCGATATGAAAAAAGAAAATTTGAGAAAAGAGAAAAAAGAAATGGAAAAAGGTAAGATGAAAGAAGAAAGAAGAGAAAAGATGTAATGTATCACAGCTGACTATGTGGCGCGGTGGTTCTTGGAGCGTCTCACTAAGCGGGAGGTCTCGGGTTCGATTCTCTTTGCCTTGCCCTTTTTTGCGCTATAAAAACATACAGCGAACGTTGATATGGGCCGGCCCATTAGTAGCGAAGGAAGGGAGTGGGGTGTGCGCCCGTTAGCAGGAATGCCTGTAACGGGCGCTTAAGGCGCCGAATAGGAACCAGCAGGCCAAACGGTACGGGGCGCACACCCCCGCTGTATACTTAGTTTTATAGCGGGCCGGCCCATCCTGCTATCCGTTCTTATAAAAACACCAAAAAGAAAGCGTACACTGAGACTCGAACCTTGCTCGTCAGTTCAGCAAGCGACCGCACAAACCAATCGGACTAGATGACCACATGTGCTTTTATTGATCTTTTCCTTCTATTTATAAGATGCGAAAAAGGCAGCTGTTTTCCCTATTTCCTTTCCTTTTTCTTTTCCTTTTTCTATCTTTTTTTCTCTTACTTAAACTGCGTGAACTTTTTTGAAAGGTGACCAATTTTTTGCAAAATCGGTGAATTTTTTTTCAAATTCGATGAACTTTTCTCAAAATTGATGAACTTTTTTCAAATTCGATGAACATTTTAAAAAAAATCAATGAACTGTTTTTCAATTCGATGAACTTGTTTTCATTTTGATGAACTTTTTTTCCAAAGTTGATGAACTTTTTTCAAACTCGATGAACTTTTTGTCAAACTCGATAAATTTTTTATCAAACTCGACGAACTTTTTCAAAATCGATAAACTTTTTTTCAAAATCGATGACCTCATTTCAGATCGATGATCTTTTCTTTCAAAATTAATGAACTTTTTCATTTTTAGGATTTTTCTTCAAAATTGATATACTTTTTACAGGGATTTCGTAAAAAAAAGAATTTGAGGGAGTTCGATCGAGAGCGAAGGACCTGTGCAAGATCGAGAGCTGTCTTTTCTTTTCCGAGCGAGTTGCAAAGGATCGATGCTGCGGTTTTTTAATGGGCCGACCCAATTGCTCGTGCGTGTAGGCGCCAGCAACGAGATCGGGCGCACAGAGCGCTGACGAGGAGGTCTCAACACTCTCCCACCAATCACTTCCCAGATTTTCACCGTTGGCCCACTCTTTCCCTCATTTTCAACCATAAATTGACTCATGCATCTGTAACCACGATTTCGTAAAGTTTGTCCATAGGTATTGCATCTCTGATAAAAAAACACACTCCATTATTTCCCCCACACGCCAAACCAACTAGCACGTAAATAATTTTCACAACTTAAAAAAAATTAGAACATAAAACAAAACATGTATAACCCTAAGAACATAAGCGGCGCAGCAAAGCGCGCACTGCCCTTCTAGTGGTGGTAGTAAGCTCCCTAGGTTTGAAGCCTCATGGTGTGTCGTGGGCTTTGAGACGGTTTGGCTCTGCCTGTAAGATTGTGTGTCTTTGGGTTCTCTGTGTTGGTTGTTTTTCCAATTTTGAGAAGGTATCCGTGGGTTTTTGTTTTTCTTTCTTTTTTGCGTTTACACTTGATTTTAATAGTGTTTTTTGGTTTTTCTTATTTTGTTTCTTTGTCTTGTTTTTCTCATTTTTATTCATTAATATTTGGAGCCTTCTGGTGTATTGGGGGTTGTGGATCACTGGCCCGCGTGTAAAAGGTGCGGGTAGTTAGTTGAGGTTACAGTTCATTTTTTTATTTTTATTTGTTTTTCCTTTTGGATTTCCTACTCTTTTAAAGTTTTCGTATTTTAATTCATGGACATTTGTAGAAGAATATTTTAAAATACCTGTTTTGTTTTAAAATTTATGAATATTTTTAACTAAAGAATATTTTTATAGTTTGCAAGAATTGTTAAATTTGTGAAATTTATTTCAGATTAGCTAATATTTTTTAAATCCATGATATTTGAAATTCCCCAAAAAATAAAACTCATGGTGTTTTTAGTTTGCAAAAGTTTCAAAAATCGAAGATATCAAAAACCATGAACGTATTTTGATTTAACATATTGTTTCAAATAAAAGAAGGTAGCCAGCTTTTTATAAGATAGCAGTGGAGCGAGTGGAAAAGCGAGTGGAGAAGGGGGGGGGGGGGAGCTGAGCGAGAAAGAGATTTTAGCATAGAATATGGGCTCCCAAGTGGTTAACCCAACGACGACCAGTTGACACCGAGGCCGAAAGTGTAAGGACACCACAACCACACACCGGAGAACCCCACTCACCTCTCAGAACAAATATCTTCTCTATCAGCATCCTTGCACGAGGAAGAAAAAAACAACACCAGAACATAAATTGAAAGCAAACGAAGCAGCCGACTGCAATTATCTGCTGGAGAAAAAAGACTTAATCCCGCGAGTGAAGAACGGTGTGCTGAAACACGGTAGGCTCTAGTATATCTGATGATGTGGCCACATTTTAGACCTTTTCCATATTTTTTACAATATTACTTTATATATTTTTTAGGTGTTGATTTTTATGTTTCTTTAGGGGTTACTGAGGGAGTCCTGGATTAGGGGGTATCCGGACAGCCGGACTGTGTACAACGTCCAGACTATTGAGCGTGAAGATACAAGACTCAATACTTCGGCTCGTGTCCGGATGGGACTCTCCTTTGCGTGGAAGGCAAGCTTGGCGATCCGGATATTGTGTTTCCTTTCTTGTAACCGACTCCATGTAAACCCTAGCCCTCTCTGGTGTCTATATAAACCGGAGAGATTGGTCCTTAGAAGGCCGATCACAATTACAATCATACCATCATAGGCTAGCTCTTAGGGTTTAGCCTCTACAATCTCGTGGTGGATCTACTCTTGTACTACCCATATCATCAATATTAATCAAGCAGGAAGTAGGGTTTTACCTCCATCGAGAGGGCCCGAACCTGGGTAAACATCTGTGTCCCTTGCTTCCTGTTATCATCAGCCTTGACGCACAGATCGGGACCCCCTACTCGAGATCCGCCGGTTTTGACACCGACATTGGTGCTTTCATTGAGAGTCCTCTATGACATCGCCACAAGGCTTGATGGCTCCTTCAATCATCATCAACGACGCTGTCCAGGGTGAGACTTTCCTCCCCGGACAGATCTTCTTGTTCGACGGCTTCATACTGCGGACCGATTCGCTCGGTCATCTGGAGCAGATCACGTCAGGAGCACCGAATAGCCATGATGAGCACGGCTTATACCTGCTGTCAGACGATGCTCGGGATATCACCCCGACAGAAGCCTCGGATCTAAATCCGGGGCGGGATGCGTTGCCTAAGGACGGAGGGCTGGACCCCGCCCTGCAGGCCGTACCCTCTTCGGTGACGGAGCCGAACACAGGCCCCACTTTTGGGAAAGCCTGTGACTCCGGGCCCCTGGATTCGTATCCGGTGGTAGGTCCCAGTCCGCGCACTCCCGAGCCCACCAAGCCTGGTTGGGCCCCGGTAATGGAGTTCACTGCTGCGGACATCTTCCAGCACTCGCCCTTCGGCGACATACTAAACTCATTAAAAATTCTCTCTCTGACAGAGAATTCCGAGCTGAACTATGTCCGGCTCAAGTGGGAAGCAGACGACGAAGAAATTCGGTGCCCACCCACCACCCACTTCATAGCCACGGTTGATGATTTAACCGACGTGCTTGACTTCGACTCCGAAGGCATCGATGGTATGGACGACGATGCAGGAGAAGACTCAGAATCTATGGGGCACCGGATTCTCGCCTCGTCACATGACATATACATGGTGGATACGCCCAAGGAAGACGACAGTGACAATCCGGAAGATGAAACCCCTGGGCAAAAACCAAAGCGATGGCGCAGACGCTGTTCCAAATCCAGCAACAGCAAAAATATCAGCAAGAGTGCCAGAAGGATGGATACTCCGGTCAACCCAGAAGGCAACAACGACCAAACGGAACCAGCGATGGAGCAGGACGAACCAGGTCACGCCGAACATAGCTCGGAGCATACGCCCGAAGACAATGATCCAGAGGGACGAGTTCATCAAACCGGCCCAGGACAAGAAGACAGTCCGGACGACGACGCATTCATCATCCCGGAAGAATGCGTGGAACGAGAGAACCTCCACAGAAAGCTTATGGCCACAGCGAGAAGTCTGAAGAGGCAGAAGCAACGGCTTAAAGCCGCACAGGAAACGCTCAATCGCAGATGGAACAAAGTGCTAGACACTGAAGAAAGATATGGCGATGATCGCCACACAAAGAGCTACCCAAAACGAAAGCTATTGCCAGAATTCGACGACGAGGCCGTTCCACCAAAGAATAACACGACCAGGAGACAAGACGTACCACTTCATAACCGCAATAAAGCAACTACCGAAGACGCGCACGATTTACGTGAGCACCTGGATAAGAAAGCTGGCGCAGCTAGGTCCATCTACGGATCTAAAGGACACACCCCGGCGGGGGACTGTGGTCGTCAAAATAGTTATGACAACCAAACACCAGTTCGGAATAAACACCGAACACAACAACTGCCAACGACATGCCACAATATGTCCAAATATAGAGGGGCTGCTCACCCCCTGTGCTTTACTGACGAAGTACTGGACCATGAATTCCCACAGGGCTTTAAACCTATGAATATAGAGGCATACAACGGAACGACAGACCCAGGGGTCTGGATCGAGGACTTTATCCTGCACATACATATGGCTCGTGGGGATGACCTTGACGCCATCAAATACCTCCCTCTCAAACTGAAGGAACCAGCTCGGCACTGGTTGAAAAGCCTCCCCAAAAATTCAATTGGGAGCTGGGAGGAACTCGAGGACGCTTTCAGGGCCAATTTTCAAGGGACTTATGTTCGGCCTCCGGATGCTGACGATTTAAGTCACATAATCCAACAACCCGAAGAGTCCGCCCGCAAGCTTTGGAACATATTCCTCACTAAGAAGAATCAAATTGTTGATTGTCCGAATGCTGAAGCCCTAGCGACATTCAAACATAGCATCCATGATGAGTGGCTCGCCAGACACCTCGGCCAAGAAAAGCCAAGGACAATGGCAGCCCTAACAAGCCTTATGACCCGCTTTTGCGCGGGAGAAGATAGCTGGCTAGCCCGTAAAGGCACCAACGACCCCATCACATCCAAAATAAGGGATGGCAACGGGAAGCCACGACGTAATAAAAATAAACGCCAAAACAAGGAAGAGAGCCCGGATAACACAACGGTTAATGCCGGATTCAGGGGCTCTCGACCTAATCAGCAAAATAAGCCATTTAAAGGCAGTAAAGAGGGACCATTCGGACTGAATAGAGTCCTAGACAGATTGTGCCAAATCCATGGCACTCCTGACAAACCTGCAAACCACACGCACAGAGAGTGCTGGGTCTTCAAGCAGGCTGGCAAATTGAATGCCGAACACAAGGGAAGGGAAACACCAAGTGAGGATGAGGATGAACCTCGCCGGGACAGAAAAAATTCCCGCCAGAGGTCAAAACAGTATACATGATCCACGCGACTCATACATCCATGAGGGGGCACGAACGCGCGCATAGAGGCACACATGATACAGAGCCCATCATACCCACACCTAACTACCGGATGTCTTATCCGATCACTTTCGATCACTTGGATGGCCGGACTAGTATTCAGCACGGCGGATCAGAGGCCTTGGTGCTTGACCCAATGATCGACGTATACCATCTCACCCGGGTCCGTATGGACGGCGGCAGTAGTCTCAATTTAATATACGAGGACACTGTCCGCAGGATGGGGATAAACCCATCCAGAATCAGCCAAAGCAACACCACCTTTGAAGGGGTGATACCAGGCGTTGAAGCCTACAGCAGGGGCTCCGTCAGACTGGAGGTAACATTCGGCTCTCCAGGCAACTCCAGAAGCGAAGAACTACTCTTCGTCATCGCACCCTTCCAAAGCGACTATGACGCAATCACTACAAAAAAATACACTTCCGTGATGATACGTGTTTGTCACAGTAGGTCGCGTTTTTTGTCATGCATGTACATCCATGACAAATTTATGACGGAATCAAGATAGTCATATCTGTGCTGTCGTAGAAGTGTTCGATGACATTACCAAAATTATCATCATGGAAGTGTCCACTTCCATGAAGATAAATCGCGCATCACAGAAGTGCTTTCGTCAAGGGTGACCGACACATGGCATCCACCGTAACGGAACGCTGTTAAGCTATCAGGTCGGGTTTTGGATCCGATAACCCGTTAACAGCCCCGACCAATGGGGATTTTCCACGTGTAAAATCATCATTGGCTGGAGGAAACACGTTTCGGCTCACCGTTGGGACAGATGTCATCCACTCACTGGACAGAAGGCGCCTATGATACGTCGACACGTGGCACGGTCCAACAGAGGCCCATTCCTGTGAAAAGGCCGGCCCATTTGACTTGGTCAAAAGGTGGCGGGTCGGCCCATGGAAAGCCTGTTAACGGCCTGTTCGCATATAGCCCATTTACAGCCCGCTAACCCAAGGCCCGTTACGCCCTATCCGAATTAGGCCCAGTAGCGTCATCTGGGCCATCCAATATGATTCCAGCCCGTTTTCACTTCTGGCCCATGTATGGCCCATGACGTCTTTCGGCCCATATGAGGCCCTATGTAACTCTTGGCCTATTAACGATCCGTGGTGAAACTGGCCCGCAATGAACAGTGTATCACTTTACACCCACTAACGGCCCGTGGTGAAACTGGCCCGGATTGAACAGTATATCACTTTATACCCAGTAAGGGTCCGTTATTCAGTTGGGTCGTTTCCGGCAAATGTTATCTTTCGGCCTTCTCTATCGGAGTAATGGGCCACGGGTAGGCCGACCCGGGACCCAGGATCTTTCAAGACATCAGGGCGGGCCGCGCCCCTCTGGCCGAGTCCCAGCCGACGACCTTCGGAGAGGCCGAGTCCCAGAGGGCGATCCCCCGAAGAGCCGAGTCCCAGACGACGACTTTAAAGCAAGCCGACTCCCGGCTTGTGACCTCCAGGAGTGCTGACTATGGGAGTCGGCCCGCGACCTTTCACGAAGACCGATGCAAGGTACGGCCCCGACGTGGCCGTCCCTTCCTGCCTACGAGGGGTTGGCATGGCTATAGTGAGCCGTATCGCCGGGAGATCTACGGCGAGGCGCGGCACTGTTGCCATGCCTCCCCTGACCTCAGCCACAGTGCGTGATGCACTGTGCCCACAACGCCGGCCTGTACGGCCCAGAGATCGCAGGGCCACCCGTCAGTGGGTGCATCAGAGATGGCAGAGTGCCAGAAGACGGCCCTGAGGGAGTCGGCTTCCACGGAGTCGGCCGCCTCCCCGCCAGGGCATCATGAGCCATAAACCAGATTGGATGGGGAGTGGCGACAGTGATCACCTGACAGACGGCGGCACTATTGCCACGACCCCATGACCAAGCCTGCGTCATCAAGAGTGCTGCACAGTGTTCGGCCTGTCCGCGGGACCCACCAGTCGGCGGGCCCCAGAAGCCGGCAGGAAGGACGGCGGCATGAGAGACAGACGGCTGGGGGCCACGCCCAGTCATATTGCTATTGTACCCCCGGGGGGTAGGCCTATATAAACCCCCCGGGACACCCATGCAAAGGGTTCGGCCTTTGATAGAGTTAGACATATAGACAGGGGAGGAGAGAGCCAGCCTAGCTCCTTCTTGCCTCCCGATACAGCTCCAGGAGCATCCTTGTAACCTTTTTCGCCATAGTGACCATGCGGAGACCCCGCAGAGCAGCAGTAGGGGTGTTATCTCCCCGGAGAGCCCCGAAGCTGGGTAAGATTCGCCGGCGTGCATGTCTGCGCCTCATCCTGTTTCCAGGCACCGGCGACGTTCTACTCGCCCCCACCATGATAAGCCATCCTTTGGCATATGTCGCACCCAACCCCCGACATTTGGCGCCCACCGTGGGGCGAGGTGCACCGTCGTCCGGAGATCTGTTCTGGACGGGAACCCTTTTCCTCCCTGGCGAGCGCAGCCAGCCAGGCTCGCCAGATGGAGTCTGCATCGACACGTTGCGCAGCGCCGAAGCCGCCTGCGCTGCGAGCGGCCTTGCCGAACTTATCGGCGAGGTGCGCCTCTCCGACGAGCCTGCATCCGACGCAGGCACGGGTGGCCCCGAGAACCTTCTCGCGGGCCTCCTCGACCAACTCCACGTTGCCGGCGAGCCTGCCGTAGACTTGGAGTCCGTAGGATCCTCCGACTCGATGCTGGTCGACTCCGACGCCGTATCGCTTGATATCTTCCCCACCAACGTGGTGGTCTACGACGAGCCGCTTCCGTATGATGAAAGTGGCGGAAGCGCCGTCACGGAGGTGCTCGTCATCAGCCACGGCGAGCACTCCGGCGAAGAAGCCCAGGACCCGCTGCCAGCGGTCCTGCAAGACCTAACCGCGCCCATTCCAGAGGACGCGGACGCCGAGACACTGGAAACACGCCGCCTTCAGATCATCGAAGGCGCCAAGAAGTTGGCAAGCATGAGGCGCTTGTCAGAAGCATACCAGCGCGAGATGGACCGCGCCGTAGGCGGCTCGCCGGCTCCGACTGGGCCGAGCCGTCTGGGTACGGTCCGACAGCGTGGCGCAGCCATCGCCGACTTGCTCGGGGCGAAACGCCCCGTGTACGCCACCCCAGCGGAGAATATCCGCGCCGCTCAAGCGGCGACCGACGAGCTGAAGAACTTTGAGGGCGAAGAACGCCGTGTGATGACGGAGCGAGTCCAGCAGCTCCTCGACGCAGTTGCTGCGCAAAACGCGGCCGGCGGCCGCGCAGATGCGCTGCAGCAGCCAAATGACGACTTACCTCCCCGCCAAGATCAAGGCGCGACCTCCCGGACGCCGACTGGCGGAGTCCGCGGAAGGAAAGAGAAGGAGCCGGCTGTCAGTCACAGTCGGACTCATATCACCATCGAGCGCGACCAAGACGGCCGCCCAAGAGCAGTGGAACGACGGGACGATTATCTGCCTCCCCCGCCCCGAAGAGAGCGGCGAGTTTCTCCGCCACCTGTTGAGCATCCGACTCTCGGAGGTCGCCTTCGCCGCCGAGGAGTCGGAGAGAATGACGCCCGCCATCGGATCGACCGACTCCACCGATCCCTGGCGCTGGAAGAAGAAGATGAGTTGGGTCCGCCTTGCTTCGGGCCCCGCATCAGAGACGAGCCCTTCCCCAAAGGGTTCACGCTCCCTCGAGACACGCCCAAGTACACCGGCTCCGTGAAGCCGGAGGACTGGCTGATAGACTACTCCACAGCCGTCAACATAGCAAACGGCAACAAGCGGGTTGCCGTGAAGTATGTTCCTCTCATGCTCCAGGGCACGGCCCGGACATGGCTGAACAGCCTGAAGCCCCGCAGCATCAATAGCTGGGTCGACTTCACCGAAGCCTTCATTCGCAACTTCACCAGCACGTACAAGTGACCTCCCAAGCCGCGCCAGCTCTCCTTGTGCGTGCAAGGCCCTGAAGAATCAACGCGCGACTACCTCACACGCTGGGGCGAACTTCGAAACTCCTGCGAGGGTGTGCACGAGGTGTAGGCCATTGAGTACTTCACCGCCGGGTGCCGAGAGGGCACCCTCCTCAAGCACAAGCTCCTCTGCGACGAGCCAGAAACCCTTGACGAACTGCTAGTCATAGCGGATAAGTACGCCACGGCCGACTCTTCTATGAAGACTGAGATTCAAGTCAACGCGGCTGGCAAGGTGACTCCCCAGGCTCCCAGAACTCCGGCTGGAGACGCCAGTCGGCGACAGCAACAAAATGACAACAAGCGCAAGGCCCCACAGCCAACTTCCAACAGTCGGCAGGTCGCAACAGTAGAAGATCAGCAGCCGGAGGGGCAGCCTCCGGCCAAGCGGCAGAAAGGCGGCAAGTCCGATTGGTTGCCGGCTTTCTCCTATGAGCAGACTTTGGATGGTCCTTGCAAGTTCCACAGCGGCGCGAAGCCGTCGAACCACACCACTAGAAAGTGCCACTGGCTCGCCAGAATCGCCAAGGGAGACGGCCTCACTCCTCCGCCGCCTGCGGGGCCGCCGCCTCCGCCGCCGCCCCAGCAGCCTGCGGCTCGGCCAGTCGGTGCAGTACAAGACGAGTTCCCAGAAGAGCATGGAGCCTACGTAGTCTTCACCAGTGTGGCAGATGACCGGCGCAGCAGGCACCAACAGCAGCAAGAAGTAAACGCAGTAGCAACAGATGCTCCAGAGTTAATGCATTGGTCCGAGAGGCCTATCAGTTGGAGTCGGGCGGATCACCCAGAGGTGATGCCGCGTCCAGGCTCTTACGCCCTTGTCTTAGGCGCGACCTTGGCCACTGATAGGCGGGCCGCCCGTTTCTCGCGGGTCCTGATAGACGGAGGCAGCAGGATAAACATCCTATACAAAGACACCATGGAGAAGCTAGGAATCAGGCGAAGGCAGCTGCAGAGCAGCCGCACCGTGTTCCATGGAATTGTACCCAGCCTCTCCTGCTCACCAATCGGCAAGATCCTGATAGACGTCCTCTTCAGGGACAAAGATCACATCCGCCGAGAGCCGGTCTGGTTCGAGGTGGTGGACCTGGAGAGCCCGTACCACGCCCTGCTTGGCCGGCCTGCCTTGGCCAAGTTCATGGCGGTTCCACACTACGCCTACCTTAAAATGAAGATGCCGAGTTCCAAGGGGATCCTGACCATTGCCGGCGACTACAAGAAATCGTCCGCTTGCGCGGCCGAGAGCAGTCGGCTGGCCGAGTCCTTGGTGACCGCAGCCGAGAAATGGCTCCTTGACCGGGTCGTGGCGATGGCCGGAAAGCAGCCAGAGATGTCGCCCGACCCCAAGGAGTCGGAGGTAGAAGGATCATTCAAGCCGGCCAAAGAAACCAAGAAGATACCCTTGGACCCAGAGCACCCAGAGAGATACGCTGTCGTAGGCACAGGCCTTGACAGCAAATAGGAAGGCGAGCTCGTCGATTTCCTCCGTGAGAATCGGGACATCTTCGCATGTTCCCCAAGGACATGCCGGGTGTACCGACGGAATTCGCCGAGCACAAGCTACACGTCAGGCCAGATATGAAGCCCGTCAGGCAGCCCTTGCGCCGCCTGTCAGAAGAGAAAAGAAGAGTTGTTGGAGAAGAGATAGCCCAGCTCCTGGCAGCCGGTTTCATCATGGAAGTGTTTTTTCCAGAGTGGCTAGCAAACCCGGTGTTGGTACTGAAGAAAAACAAGAAGTGGCGGATGTGCATCGACTACACAAGCCTCAACAAAGCCTGCCCGAAGGACCCGTTTGCTCTGCCAAGGATTGATCAGGTGATAGACTCCACAGCCGGATGCGAGCTGTTGAGTTTCCTAGACGCATACTCAGGATACCACAAAATCAAGCTGAACCCAGCAGACAGACTGAAGACCGCATTCATCACGCCATTTGGAGCCTTCTGTTACCTGACAATGACGTTCGGCTTAAGGAATGCTGGCGCCACCTTTCAGCGTTGCATGCAGAAGTGCCTCCTCAAGCAACTCGGCCGGAACGCCCACGTCTATGTGGATGATGTGGTGGTGAAGACGGAAAAGCGTGGGACGCTGCTGGAAGACCTCAAAGAGACCTTTGAAAATCTGCGCCGATTCCGGATCAAGCTCAACCCCGAGAAGTGCGTTTTCGGAGTCCCAACCGGCCAGCTCCTTGGCTTCCTGGTCTCCGAACGCGGCATAGAGTGCAACCCCATAAAGATCAAGGCCATTGAGAGAATGGAGGTACCCAACCGACTGTTGGATGTGCAGAAGTTCACCGGCTGCTTGGCGTCCATCAGCCGATTTATCAGTCGGCTGGGCGAGAAAGCTCTGGCCTTGTATCAACTGATGAAGAAGACCACCTTTTTTGAGTGGAACCACAAGGCAGACGAGGAATTTATCCAACTGAAGAAGATGTTGACTACTCCCCCCGTGTTGGCGGCTCCGACTCCCAAAGAGCCCATGCTCTTGTACATCGCCGCCACCAGCCGAGTAGTCAGCACAGTCATCGTAGTCGAGCGCAAGGAGGAAGGCAAGGCGCTCCCAGTCCAGAGACCGGTATATTACCTGAGCGAGGTACTGTCGACCTCCAACCAAAACTACCCTCACTATCAGAAGATGTGTTACGGCGTGCATTTTGCCGCCAAGAAGCTGAAGCCCTACTTTCAAGAGCATCCAATCACTATGGTTTGCACTGCTCCGCTCGCCGAGATCATTGGAAGCCGAGACGCCTCCAGCCGAGTGGCCAAATGGGCTATAGATCTAGCCCCTTACACCATCTACTACCAGCCCCGCACCGCCATCAAGTCGCAGGCGCTGGCCGACTTCCTCGTCGACTGGGCCGAGACCCAGTACCTGCCGCCAGCGCCCGACTCCACTCATTGGCGGATGCATTTCGACGGCTCCAAGATGCGCACCGGCCTTGGAGCCGGCGTCGTCGTCACCTCCCCTAAGGGCGACAAGCTCAAATACGTGCTGCAAATCCACTTCGCCGCCTCCAACAACGTTGCCGAATATGAAGCGCTCATCCATGGGCTCCGGCTTGCCAAAGAACTCGGCATTCGCCGGATCCTGTGCTATGGCGACTCCGACTTGGTGGTTCAGCAATCATCCGGCGACTGGGACGCCAAAGACGCAAACATGGCGAGCTACCGCTTCCTGGTGCAGCAACTCAGCGGATATTTCGAGGGGTGTGAATTCCTTCATGTGCCAAGAAATGACAACGATCAAGCAGATGCCTTGGCACGAGTCGGCTCCACTCGCCAAGCGATACCTTCTGGCGTCGCCCTTCAGCGCCTCCTCAAGCCGTCTATCAAGCCTTCACCAGAGTCAGACTCCATCTTCGTGCCGGCTCCGCCAGAAATAGTCGGATCCGACTCCAAGGCCCGATCAGGCGACCTCAAGAAAGCCACAGCCGAAACTAGCCCGGGGACTGCGCCAGTTGGCCCGGGGACTTCAGAGCCCAGCCCGGGGACTGCGCCAGTCGGCCCGGGGACTTCAGAGCCCAGCCCGGGGACTGCGCCAGTCGGCCCGGGGACTTCTGAACCCGGCCCGGGGACTGCGCCAGTCGGCCCGGGAGCTGCCCCAATCATCACAGAGATTCCCTCAATCCAGCAAACGGCGGCAGACTCCAACCCGCCGCCTCCCAGCCCAGCCACCCTTGTACAAGTCGCTGTGGTAGCAGTTGAAGAGATAGCAGCACCTTCATGGGCACAGCCCATCCTCAAGTTTCTAGTGAACAAAAAATTACCAACAGACGAGATCTTGGCTCGGCAAGTGCAGCGCCGAGCGGCAGCATACACCATAGTCAACAGAGAGCTAGTCAGGCGCAGTGTCACTGGTGTCTACCAGCGCTGCATAGAATCAGAGCAAGGCCAAGCGATCCTCAGAGACATCCATCAGGGCGAGTGCGGCCACCATGCGGCTTCGAGGGCACTCGTGGCCAAAGCCTTTCGGCATGGTTTCTTTTGGCCGACTGCCCTGGAAGAAGCTAAAGAGCTAGTCCAAAAATGCAAGGGGTGCCAGATGTTCCGCTCCAAACCCCTTCAGCCGGCTTCCGCGCTGAAGACAATCCCCATTGCCTGGCCCTTCGCAGTTTGGGGCCTGGACATGATAGGACCATTCAAGATGGCCCGAGGCGGCCTAACTCATTTGCTTGTCGCGGTGGACAAGTTCACCAAGTGGGTGGAAGCAAAGCCCATCAAGAAATTAAACGGGCCTACAGCAGTAACCTTCATTGCCGACATCACGGTGCGGTACGGCATACCGCACAGCATCATCACCGACAACGGCACCAACTTCGCCAAGGGCGCCTTGGCCCGTTTCTGCGCGACGCAGGGCATCCGACTGGACTTAGCGTCCGTTGCCCATCCGCAGTCAAACGGCCAGGTGGAACGAGCCAATGGCCTCATCCTGTCCGGCATCAAGCCTCGATTGGTCGAACCACTCGAGCGCTCGGCCGGCTGTTGGGTCGAAGAACTGCCTGCCGTCCTCTGGAGTCTGCGCACAACCCCAAACAAGTCAACCGGCTTCACGCCTTTCTTCCTCGTCTATGGTGCCGAAGCCGTCATCCCAACGGATATAGAGTTCGACTCTCTGCAAGTCTCCATGTACACTGAGGAGGAAGCCGAAGAAGCACGCCAAGACGGCGTCGATCTGCTAGAAGAGGGCCGACTGTTGGCACTCAGTCGGTCCGGCATCTACCAGCAGAGTCTGCGCCGATACTACAACCGCAAAGTCAAGCCAAGATCGTTCCAAGAGGGCGACCTTGTGCTCCGGCTGATTCAGAGAACAGCCGGCCAGCACAAGTTGTCGGCGCCTTGGGAAGGTCCCTTCATCATCAGCAAGGTGCTAGGGAACGACGCCTACTATCTGATCGATGCTCAGAAGCCTCGAGCGCGCAAGAGGGACGACTCCGGCAAAGAAACAGAGCGCCCATGGAACGCGAATCTTCTTCGAAGATTTTACAGTTGATGCAGTATGTATCACACTACCCTCTTTGTATTAAAGTACTAAGACCTTAGGCCCCCTAGGACGAGCTCAGGGACTGCCTTTTTGATTATCTGTATGATAAGAACTACGCTTCCGAATATGCTGCTCTTTTTTATCATACTGCCTGGCACCGGGTCCGACTAGTCGGCCCGGGGACTCGCCGTCTTGCGCTATGAAATGCTTCCTGCGGTCAGACAAGTAATGTGTCGCGCTCAAAGTCGTCTCCTGTCGAAAGCCGCAGCTTGCAGAGCGACTGTCGGTAGGCAGGGGACAAGCAAGAACGAGCGCACACATGAAAAATGGCTAAGGACCTAAAAGCTTACGCATAGCCCAAGCCGGCTACCAGCCTCCCCCCACCGAGCTGACTCATGAGCAGTCGGCTCGCCGTCTCGACTTCTATCAAGGACAACTGACTCTCGAATAGTCGGCCTGTCGCTTTCTAGCCGACTTGCTGAAAAAACTCTAAATGGCTAAGTACTTGCCTTCCTGAAGTAGCCGAGCACTTGACCTGGCGACAGTCCGCAGAGAGGCTGCCCAGCCGGCAAGGCGGCAACTAAAGGAAGGCGGCAAAGGAAAAGTCTAAGGAGCAATAAGCAAGGAAAGGCGGGAATTAGATAAATATTTACATAGGCCCTCGGCCGAATCTCCGAATAAGAATTCAGGATACACCCCGTGGGTGGAATTGTTCGAATCTAACAAGTCTTGCAAAAGGTTAATAAAGACAGATAAACAGAAGCAATCTAGGAGGCGGCCTCCGGGGCTGGAGGATCAGAGGTGACGACTGTGTCGGATACCGAGGCAGTCGGCTGGGCGGTCTCGGCCTGGTCGCCTCCGGCGGCGGTCGCCTTATCCCCACGCGGCTCATTGCTGGAGGCGCCATCGGGCTGAGGCTGGCCGCCTGCTTCGTCTTCTGGCGCCTCCTCCTCGCCTCCGTCCTCTGACTCGTCCTCCTCCTCGGCGCTGGAGTCAATCACCTCCGCCGAGTCTTCCTCGTACTCCGGGTTCATCCCGAACCAGTCCGGCGGTGCCTCCTCGCCGCCTTCAGTCCGCTCGGGCACGAAGACGCTGGTGTCCGTGTACTCGGCGATGGCCGCTGCGCGCTCGACAAGGGCGCCTTCTACGGCCTCCAGCTCGGCCTGGGCCTCTGACCGGAACGCGGCCAAACGGTCCAGGTCCAGCCCCGGATACCACCCCTTGACGAAGTCCAAGGTCCGGCGTGCTCCGGCCCAGGCCGAGGAGCCCTTCCAAGCCTCAAAGCGGCCGGCGGCGACTTCCAGCCAGTCGGCGGTCCGACTGGTGGTGCAAAGAGCCGGCACGTCCGGCCACAGGGCGGCAACCACTTGGGCACCGGCACGCTGAAGACGGCGCAGCAGCCGGTGAGCAGGACGAAGATGAGCCCCGATGCTCAGAAGTTGCTCGTCGATGGTTCGGGGGGCATTGGCGGCAATCACTTCACCCTTCGCCCTTCGCGCCTTCCGAGCCGCCTCAATGGCCAGAGGGACGGCTTGCGAATGGCCGGGAAAGAAGTCTGCCAAGGCAGAAAAGAAGATAGTCAGAAAATCAGAAATCAGCCCGACACAGAGTCGGAAGACCAAAGAAGAGAAAAAGACTTACCATCGATGATGTCCTCGAGCTTGTGGTAGCCGGAGGTCAGCATCGCCTCCCGGTCGGTCCAGGCGGAGCGCTCGACCTCGAACTCGGCCATGAGGGCATCCTCCCGCGACTTGGCGTCGTCCTGCGCCTTCCGGAGCAACTCCTTCTGCTCGGCTAGCTGCGTCGCCAGCAGATCGCGCTCTTTGGCGAGCTTGTCGCACTCCTCCTCCTTGGCACGACGAGCGGTGTTGGCTTCGCCTAGCTGCTCCTGGAGGGCGGCGTTGGCGCCTGAAGAGCGAAGAGGAAGACAAGAAAGTCATCAGTAAGGTAGATCGTCGGGGAGATCCGGTCCGACTGCTCAGCAGTCGGCCCGAATCTCGGGGACTACAGCCCGCGGGCGCGCCAGCGCGCCCCCGCGGAGAAGAAGGAAGATAGATCACCGGGGAGATCCGGCCCGACTGCTCAGCAGTTGGCCCGAATCTCGGGGACTACAGCCCGCGGGTGCGCCAGCGCGCCCCCGCGAAGAAGGAAGAAATAACTCACCTCGGCTTTCCATCAGGTCGGCGGTCCGCTTCTTCAGCTCCTCGACGTTGCGGTTGAAGACAGTGGCGCGGAGATTATGATATTCCTGCAAAAAGCCGGCAAAGGCAAAGGTTAGTACTCGGAGCTCACTAGAGGGAGTTCCGAACCGCCTGCTCAGCAGCCGGCCCGGAACTCGGGGAGTACACCCAGTGGGTGCGCTGGCGCGCCCCCACAGAGAAAGACAGAAATTAGAAAAGAGAAAGGAAACGTACCCGGACAGATGTCCGCACAGCCAGATGCGCTCTGGTGCAGAGTTGGAGGGCGTCGCTCTCCTCGCGCAGCTTTGACTGGACGTCCAGGAGGGCCTGATTCAGCGGGCCGGTGCCGCCTCCGCGTAACCAGCCGGTGGGCGTGGCACTGGAGGCCTCGACGTCCAGATTCGCCGAGCTGGCGGCGCTAGTCTCCCGAGCTCGCGGCGCCGAGCTCGTCCTCTCAAGCCGGCGGCATGCTGGCACGGCGACTTGAAGAAGCAACCGCGCCTCGGCATCGTCCGCGGCCGGAGGATCCTGCGGGTCCACCGGCTGCTTGCCATGCGGCCTCCTTGATGGAGGCGGAGGCGGTGGAGGCGGCGCGTGGGTGTCCGAACCTGAAGCGTCGCCACCCTCCTCCACGAGAGGGTTCTCGGTGCCGACCTCTCCGGTCTGCCCCGTGAACTCCGGAGCTGGCGGCGCCGACGACAACGGAGGGACGAGCATCGCGGATCGGCGACGCGTGACCTCCTCAGCTTGCCGTTTCATCGCGGTGGCAGTCTCGGCCTCCTCCAGTCTCCTCTGGGCATTGGCGGCTGCCTTCTCAGCCTCCGCCTTCTCCAGGCGGTCGGCCTCCTCTTCATCGCGCTTCTCCCGCGCGTTCCGTTCCGTCGCCTCCCGAAGGTCGGCGGCGGGATCGACCCGCCGAGTGTTGGCGGATGTCTCTACCGACCCCATGACAGAGGGGACGGCGGCTCTCTCAAGGGAGAGGGGAGCTCTGGAGAAGGCCGGAGGGAAAAAATCAAGGAAGACTCGGATAAGATCCAACAAAGGAAACGAAAGAGTGAAAAAGGACTTACGAGGAAACTAGCGGCGGCCTTCTCACTTCTCTTCGAAAGCGGTTGGCCTTCGCGGCCGCCTCCTCCCGCTTGGTCGCGCCGGCCGCCCCCTTGATCTTCTTCTATTTGCCGCCGGGCGCGCTCGGCTCGGCGTGACGCCTCTTCGCGCTGACTTGGCCGGAGGGGCCGGCCCTCGGCTGGCGGCGTGGGACGACTTCCACGTCGGCGTCGTCATCGGGCCAGTCGGCGAAGGTGGCCGATGGCCTGAGGCCACCGTCCGCCCCCTCTCCGCCGCCTTCGGCGTCGGCCTCCAGCGCCGCCGCCCCCAAGTCGGGGTCGTCGACATCGCTGTCCTCGCGATCTGGGACGTAGTCGCGGGGCTCTCTCATGGCGCCGGCTGCGGGCGCCGTGAGGGGACTCTGCCCAGAAGAAACCAACGATGATTAGAGGCCGGGAGTCGGCTGCAAAGAGGATCAAGCTACAGAAGGACGCGACTTACCATTGGAGGGGGGTTGTCGCGCGAGTACGGCTCCTTGCCGAACTGCCAGTTCTCCGTGAACTCGCAGTGCGCGATGTGGTTCACCAAGTTCGCCACCTCCCCACGGGGCATTTCCTTGGTGCACAGCCGGCTCGGATCGTGGCGGCCGCTCATCTGACAGATGAGGTGAGGCCGGCCCTGGAGCGGGAGGACTCGGCGCACCACGAAGGCGGCCAGAAGATCGGATGCGACGAGCCCCTCCGACTGCAGCAGAACTCGGAGTCGCGCCACGGAGCCGGCTCCGGAGGGAGACAGCAATTTGGACCAGTGGGTCCAACTGGCAGGCCTGCCAGTCAGAGGCTCGGGGTCGAAGGGCGACAAATTGACCCAGTCGCCGTCGGTGGAGATGTTCTTCACGTAGAAGTAAGATTTCTGCCACATCTTCACCGACTTCACCAACAGGATGGGAGGGAAAGGGTTGTCGGCCGTCGAGCGCCGCACCGCGATGTAGGTGCCGCACTGAGCCGGCGTGCCGGCGGCCTGAGTACCGAGTTTCGAAGAGAAAAATTCTCCCCACAGCTCGAGGGTGGGGAGAACGCCGAGGTAGCCTTCGCACAGAGTGGCGAAGGCGGAAAGCAGCACCACCATGTTTGGGGTAAGGTGGTGCGGCTGAAGCTTATGGAACTCCAGAAACGAGCGGAAGAACCCGCTCACTGGAAGCCCCAGCCCGCGCATTAGGTGCGAGCGGAAGACGACCCGCTCGCCCTCCTCCGGCGCGGGCCGGATCTCTCCCGCCGGTGCGGGACGGGCGTGCACCAGGTCTGCGCCGGGGAGGCGGCGGGTCCGGCGGAGAAACTCGATGTGCTCCGCCTCCACATCCGAGCCGTCCTACACGTCGGAACGCAAGGCGGGGGGTGCGGCGGAGGAAGAGCTCATCACTGACGAGAGAGGATGCGTTGGCTCGCGGCGGAGGAAGAAGAGAGGGCAGGAGAGCGGGGGAGAGGGTGTGCGTACAGTGCCGCCCCGCTCCTCCCCGCCTATTTATAGCCCTACGGGCTGAGGAGCCAAGGGGGCGGGCGTGGGATTAACTGCGCCCGAGGCCCCACGCTGCCCACGATTTACCCCACGGAGTTACTGCGCGCAGTAACAACGTGGGGATGCCAACCGTCCGCAGCCGCAGCGGATCCGCTCGGAAGCCGAGGCGCGGTAATGGCGGGCCCTACCTGGTGGCCCGTCCCGTCGTGCGCGTGGGTGGGCAGACTATCCTCCCCACGTGGCGCCGCACGATAGGACCATCTCGATGGCGGCAGGGAAGCATATCCGATACGCCGCCTGTTTTCCCGCCGCGACTTACGAATAATGGCCCCTCGCTGAACGAGCCCGACTTCGGCGAGTCGGCCCAAAGAAACAACGGCCGAGTCTCAGAGTCGGCGCCGGGAAGATTGAAACTGTTGAAGCACCACAAAGCGGCGCCCGCAGGGCTTCACCAGCTTCGGGGACTACTGTCGGAGTAATGGGCCACGGGTAGGCCGATCCGGTACCCAGGATCTTTCAAGACATCGGGGCAGGCCGCGCCCCTCTGGCCGAGTCCCAGCCGGCGACCTTCGGAGAGGCCGAGTCCCAGAGGGCGATCCCCCGAAGAGCCGAGTCCCAGACGACGACTTTAAAGCAAGCCGACTCCCGGCTTGCGACCTCCAGGAGTGCCGACTATGGGAGTCGGCCCGCGACCTTTCACGAAGACCGATGCAGGGTACGGCCCCGACGTGGCCGTCCCTTCCTGCCTACGAGGGGTTGGCATGGCTACAGTGAGCCGTATCGCCGGGAGATCTCCGGCGAGGCGCGACACTGTTGCCATGCCTCCCCTGACCTCAGCCACAGTGCGTGATGCACTGTGCCCATGACGCCGGCCTGTACGGCCCAGAGATCATAGGGCCACCTGTCAGTGGGTGAATCAGAGATGGCAGAGTGCCAGAAGACGGCCCTGAGGGAGTCGGCTTCCACGGAGTCGGCCGCCTCCCCGCCAGGGCCCCATGAGCCATAAACCAGATTGGATGGGGAGTGGCGACAGTGATCACCTGACAGACGGCGGCACTGTTGCCACGACCCCATGACCAAGCCTGCGTCATCAATAGTGCCGCACAGTGTTCGGCCTGTCCGCGGGACCCACCAGTCGGCGGGCCCCAGAAGCCGGCAGGAAGGACGGCGGCATGAGAGACAGACGGCTGGGGGCCACGCCCAGTCAGATTACGATTGTACCCCCGGGGGGTAGGCCTATATAAACCCCCCGGGACACCCATGCAAAGGGTTCAGCCTTTGATAGAGTTAGACACATAGACAGGGGAGGAGAGAGCCAACCTAGCTCCCTCCTGCCTCCCGATACAGCTCCAGGAGCATCCTTGTAACCTTTTTCGCCATAGTGACCATGCGGAGACCCCGCAGAGCAGCAGTAGGGGTGTTATCTCCCCGGAGAGCCCCGAAGCTGGGTAAGATTCGCCGGCGTGCATATCTGCGCCTCATCCCGTTTCCAGGCACCGGCGATGTTCTACTCGCCCCCACCATGATAAGCCATCCTTTGGCATATGTCGCACCCAGCCCCCGACATTCTCAGAGCCCATTTATTCTTGGGCTCATTTCCAGCATTCGTTTACTTACGGCCCGTTACTGTCATTTTCTGCTTGTGGGCCAAATTCAGCCCATGGTTACATCGGCCCGTTTGTGGTCCGTTAATACGTTGGGCCGTTTTCATAGCATCATCAAATATGGCCTATTAACGATGGCCCGTTATGGTCATACGACCCGTATAAGGCCCATTGATGATATAGCCCGTAGAAGGCCCATTGTTTCTACGGCCCGTAGAAGGCCCATTGTTTCTACGGCCCGTAGAAGGCCTACTGTTTCTACGGCCCGTAGAAGGCCCACTGTTTCTATGGACCGTAGGAGGCCCAGTGTCACTACAGTAAATATTAGCCCATGGTTATTGTGGCCTAGTTTTAAAAAGAACTGCACTGACTACAAGCAAACAAATAAACAAGACAACAAGAAAATAAATAAGCAAGCAACTTATGCTAGGCTATCACGGCTGTTACACATATTACATCCACTGGGCATCAAAGTTCGCCACCAGTGCAAATATAGGGAACAAAGCAGCATATCATATACACTGGTTGTCAAAGTTGGCGACCAACGCAAATAAACACCGCAGCAAAACAAATCCAGAACTGAAACCACTTCAAAAGATCTCAAGAAACAATATCCTGGGTACCCATAATGCTGGCAAGATGCTTAGCAAGCTTATTAACTTTCTCTTGTTTGGCGCTTAAATCCTCCAGTGCTTGTTGTTGCACCAGAAAATATGCATCTGAATTCTACATGGACTTCCTCAGTCCTTCAGCTTCCTGTCGCAGCACATCTGATCGATGTCTTTCAACTTGAAGTTGAGACTCAAGAAGACGAACTGATTCGGGCAGCGAGTTCGAAGAGCTTGTGCCAGCAATAGTGGCCAGTAACTCGAACACTACATCAAGACATGACTTTTGGGTTCCCTCACTGTCGTCAAGATAGTTTTTATCAGCTTTCTTGGAGACCAACAGGGATGTCTCACTATCTTGAACCTTATCTGCATTACTTCCTTTACCATTGGATAACGCGGTACTGTTCTCCAATATTTTGTCCGCATTCTAAAAGAGAAACAAGCAGACACATCACATGTTTACCATGTTGTATATGAAACTCATTTTGGTAAATGAGTTCAGTAGTAAAGTGGACAGGATAACAACATGAAACAAAAATATATCTATGTGCCATGGTCACTTTATGGTCTATATCATTCTAGTTTTTGTTGCCAAATCAAGATAGAGACACAGTTCAAATAATATTTGTTCAAGACAAAGCAGAATAGACAGAATATAAGTGTGGGTAACTATAGAGCAATAACAACACTTGTAATGTGCATGACATGAGAACATAACTGTTTATTCAATTGAAACTGAAATCAACATAGAGCAGGTTACAACAGCAAACCAGATAAAGAAACAGGTTTAAAACATACCTGTTGCACCATTGGAGTTTCAATTCCATCCTTCAAATTTGAAAATAGTTGGTATGAGTAAATACAGTAATGCAAGAGCAAAGGAGTATGAACCATAGCTACAGAACCTGACCTGAGAACAAATCTTCTTCTCCTTTAAGCATTGAGTTGGGATTCAGAGTGGTGGTCCTCGTGCTTTGGGCACTGCAGTTCCCTTACTAACCGCTCGTGTTTGGGTGCTCTATGGTGGAGACGGTGCTGTGTCAACTGGAACTGGGTTACTATCTGCCGGGGTTGGGGTTAGAAGGGGTGTAGCTGGTTCTCTGTCCAACTGGGTAGGGGCACAATCTGCGAGAGTCTGGGTTACGTGTGGTGGATCTGGTCCTTGGGCAAGTACAACTGTGGTTCTATCTGCATCAACTGGTAGCACTATCTTTTCTGAAGACCATGTTGTTACTCCCTTAGATACTGCCATCATGCTCTCCAATTCAAATGGCTGATAAACAAGAAAAGTAATTGAAAGTATAGACATTGTATGATAGACAGGTGCAATGGATAGTGGGGAATAAAAGAGGGCCTGAAATAATTCATATTTATGTTGTCTAACCAAACAGGATAGCATGACACAATTTCACATATATGATGGCTAACTAAACAGGATAGCATGACACAATTTCACATTATGATGGCTAATTAAAAAAGATGGAAAGACATAGTTCAAAATATGAGACTATGTAAACAGGATGACATGACATAACTATATAATGTGTTTGTTAAATAGGTTGGCATGCCATAATTCACATACATTCATGGATAGAATGCCATAATTCTAAATATGATGACTGTAAACACTAAACAGGATGAGATGATATAACTATATGATGTCTTTATTAAATGGGTTGCCATGCCATAATTCAGATAGATGATGTGTATGTACTATGTAAACATGATGGCATGATATAATTCAAATATATGATTTATATAGTAAGCAAGTAAGCAGATGGCAATCTATATATGATGTAAAAACTAAGCAATGCAAGACAACATGCATGACATGGGTAATATAACCCTGCCATGTTTGAGCATAACCTCAGGGGGGAAATAGGACTGGTCATCAGTCTCTGAATCCTCCTCTGAGGAGCTGTCTGTAGCCAGCAAGATGTCTGCTTCAGCAGGTAGCATTGTCTGCTCTGAGTACCTTGTTTTCACTCCAGATACTTCCATCACCGCTTCAAATGGCTGATGCACAGGAAGAGTAGTTGAATATACAAACGTTGTCGACAAATGGAACACGTCATACAAAAAATGATAGCATGATATAATTCACATACATGATGATTGGCTAAACAGCATGGCATTGCATAATTCACATATATAATGCCTTTGCAACAAGATAGCATTGTATAATTCACATATATAATGTCTTGCAACAAGATGGCAATGCATAGTTCACATATATGGTAATTAGACACTGAACAGGTGGCATTCACACAAAGCATGTCTAAATTAATCAAATGGCATAGCAATGCGAGACACCATATGCACGATATGAGCAACATAACCCTGCCAAGTTAGAGCATACACCTCGGGGGGGGGGGGGGGAATAGGACTGGTCATCTGTCTCTGAATCCTCCTCTGAGGAGCTATCCGTAACCAGCGAGATATGCGCTTCGTCAGATGGCATAATCTGCTCAGAAGACCTTGTTTTCACTCCAGAATTTGCCATCACCGTGTCAAATGGCTGATGCACACGAAGAGCAGTTGAATGTACTAATATTGTTGACAAATGTAATATGTAACAAAAAAAGGATGGCCTGATATAATTTACATATAAGATGGCTAGCTAAGCAGGATGGCATTGCAAAATTCACATATATGATGCCTGGCTAAACAAGGTGGCGCTGCATAATTCACATAAACGATGAATAAACTAAACAGATTGCATTCGCACAAACGATGCATATTTGATGCATAATTCACATAAAGGATGTCTAAACTAAGTAGATGACATATTTGATGTATAAAGTAAGCAATGCAAGACACCATATGCATGATATAACCAACATCAGCATGCCAAGTTAGAGCGAAGACCTCAGGGGGTAAATAGGAGTTATCTTCTCCTTCTGAATCCCCCTTAGAACAGGTATCTTCCTCTCGATTACAATCCGAAATGCGTGGAGGGGGGGCTGCCTTTGCGCCTACCATGGAGCGACGTCTGCATGAAATTATATTGCCATGCAAGGCTCGTCTCTTTTGCTCTACATGTTCAGTTCCATTGTTTACAGTAACTGTCATGCATAGGAATACAACATAGTGAGATTATGTAAGGAGTGCATGCAGAAATCCAGAGTGATGGTAGCAACCTGTGGATAGACCCAAAACCTATAATGGCAAGTAGATAATGGCTTTAGTTAATAAATACAGATAATGGCTTCTTTACTGTTTGTTTCCCACCCAACATGAAACTCATAGTAGACACTGGAGATTAACCAGATAGTAGATAAATACTATTGATAGCGACCCCGATATGTACCCCACAACCATTTAAAAACTCAAGTTTGACCATTAGTTTGGAGCTGACTCAGAGTCTAATCGGTGAACAGGATGATAAAGTAGCATGTAATATTAAGCGATGCATAACGTAAGCAGACACGAAATAGTGCGACCTCTCTTGCGGACCCGTGTAGTCCTCGAGGTCATCTGCTCGGTTGATGATGGCAATGCAGTTTTCATGGCTGCTAGCGGCGGGGAAGAAGATTTGAGGCGGCGAAAGAAAGTCTGGAGGCCGGATCCATGCTGTGCTGGACCCTTCTATCGTTGGAGCAGCTGAGCTGGGGTGGACGACGGTGCAGCAGGACCGGGACAAACCACGCAAGGTTTTCTTTGACAACTATATGTAAGAGAAGTAATTCTGTAAGGGCTTGTTTGATTTGGAGGATTCCAACAATGCAGGGATAGGAAATAGACAGGAATTGGATAGGAATGCACGTGCAAAACAGAGAATTAAAAAACACAGGATTTCTGCCAATCTGGGTGTTTGATTCACAACAATTGGAAGATCACAGGATGCAAAGAAGCATGGTGAGATTAAGTCAAACCACAAGAAAATGTACAGTTATAATGCTATTATGCTACTATCTCTTAGTCTTGTGCTTCATGAATAGGAATTTGAAAAGGAGGACAAGTGAAAATTAAAATTCCTACGTTTTTTCTTTTTCTTTCAAGGAGACACTAAAGGAACAAATCCGTGTGCTCAGTGGACAATATATATAACATGTAGAGTAAAAAAGGGATGCAACAAGTGTACAACCTCTTTGGCGAAGCCATGTCGATCTCAGCGTGATTGGGTTGGCCGATGAGGATGCTCCGGCTGACTTTGCTGTCGGAGGAGGGGAAGAAGATCTTAGGCGTCTGGAGATGGAGCCCGAGGTATTGCTCCGCTGTGATGGAGGGTTTCGTCATGGGAGCAGCTCCGGTGAGTTGTACGACGCCGAGGCTGAAGCAGGACAAGAGAGACAACGAACAACGTTAACATGAGTGGAATTCTAATAGCATCTCCAATACATGACGTAAAATACATAACCACAAAGTGCTAGATGTAAAATACATCAGCCTCTCATCTCTGAACTTAACTATCGAAACTGAACTTAACTTTCGAAACTGAACCTAACTGTCCAAACTGAATTTTGCTGTCGAAACTGAACACACTAGCAAGGTGAGGCTACACATCAGTCGACTGACTTTTTCATCTCTGGTCAGTCGATTTTGCAGCCGTTGGATACGAAATCAAGGGCCTGCGGTTCATCTTCAACCTCCACCCCCCTGAGCCGCCAGCCACCACCGGCCAAACAGCAGCCCCCCGCTGCCCGCGGCCGGCGGTGCACCGCCCCGCCCGCCCCGAAAACACTCCCCACCGCCGGTCCACCGCCGCCCCGGCCATCCCTCTAGCCCCCCCGTGCCGAGCTTTTTCTCCGGCGATCCCCCTCCACCGCCCCGCCAACGCCCCGCCACCGCCGGCAACCACCGCCCCATCCTGAACCCTAAGATAGATAGTGGCGTACCTCTCCGGCGAGCCCCCTCCCCGCTGCAGCTGGTTCTTCCTTCACCCCGGCGAGCCCACCCCTTGGAAATCGACTGACCCAAAAGTCGATTCAGTCGACTGAAGTGTAGCCAAATCGGAGCAGCATCGCAAGCAAGAGCAAGAGCGAGAGCAGCAACGCGAGCAAGAGCAATAGCAAGAGCAGACCAGGCAGGGGACCGAGAGCAAGAGCAGAGCAGCAGCGTGAGCGAGAGCTAAAGCAGCAGCAGCTCCTACTAATGTGGACGTCGCTGCCGAGGGAGCGACACCATGGAGGAAGTGGCCGGCGACGCCGCCGTGGATGGAGCCACGCCGTGTCGGCTCGGGACCGAGCGCCGGCAGCACTGTGAGATCGAATCAAGAAGAAAATGCGGCGATTAGTGTACAACCTCTTTGGTGGCGCCGATTAGGCCGCAGCTTCATCCGAGGAAACGATGATGATGATGCTCTTCCGGTGGTGCAGGTGAAGACGGCGGTGTGGGAATGGAGGTGGCGCGAAAGACGAGGGGAACGTCGGGGCAGCTCCTTGGAGGTGGAGACGGGGTGGCTGAACCGGCGGGACGATGAGATCGACAACGGATCCTCATCCGGTACGGTGGATGAGGGACGTCGAGGTGTTGCTGTGGACGACGTCGTTGGGGAAGAAGCTCCGGCTGGGTGGCGGACGGAGCAGGGTGTGGGGTTTCGTCACGGGTTTTCGCGGCCTCGGTGTATGAATGGGTGGGTGGATGGGATGGCAGTGGGGAACCATGGCTTAGAGACGCGCTTGTCCGAAATGTGGGGTAAGTTATGAAAGTACCCCCCACCGATTTGAGGCGGTTCTTTCGGTTCAGGGGTACCACGGGCATTTCGCGTGTCGGGATTTCACAGGAGGTGGGAGTTTTCGCGCGCGTTGTAATTTCGGAATAGCAAGGCGCGGGTTGAGATGGAGGGAGTTGTCGGAGCACAACAAGACAAAGATATATCTTAAATATTTCGGGCTAACAAGGCGCGGGTTGAAATTTCCGGACAAACCTAACATGTACTATACCAAATCAATGCGCACTACAAATGTCATTCAAAACTTTGAATTCATGTTATGTTCAATTAAAATATTTTGCTACGTGTATAATGCATGCAACCTACTACTCAAATGAATGTTTTAGTGCATTACAAACGTATATACTACCGCTTCAATATGAACTAAATTTGAATAAGATCTACAATAATGATTGTTGTGAAGTCAAAGCATTTGAATTCGTTTCTCTGTTTTAATAAGATCTACAATCATCATTATTGTCAGGTTAAACCATCGTTTGTGTATTATCTTCACATCACACCACATGATCAGTATCGAGTTACATATGAACTATGTGTACTATATGAACTCGAACTAGATTTTTTGAATCCACTTTATTTTGATTTCAAATCACATTACATTTCTAGCTCTAGCTAGATCTTTATCACATTATGTATGGTGCCCCGCCCCCTACGCCTACAAGTATTTAGATGTGAGTTGCAAACACCACACATTACCACAAATTCAAATAAAATGTGAGAATGTTCGATATATAGTATTGTTTAGATTGCTTGATATTTAGTTGTATGCTGCAAACGCCGCACATTATCACAAATTCAACTAAAATGTGAGATTGTTTGATGTATAGTATGGTTTATATTGTTCGGCATTTAGCCGTGAGTTGCAAACGCCATGCATTGTCACATTATGGTATAACATGTGCACATCACGTGTATCATCGCTATATTCATGCATGCAGTGTTTAAAACACTATGATCTCCTATTCAAATATATGAATCCGCTTTCATATCAAAATATGATCTTTGTTAGTCTCTTACACCCACACAATCCTCTAACCTTTGTAGCTACCACTAAATTTCTCTCGTGCATGCACACGCGCTCCTCGCCCTCCCCCTCCCTCAGCATTCTATCCACCGGGCACATTCATTTTTTCCTTTAGGTCGTTCTCCCAGAGTCTCCACAACTCCTTTCCGACACACACCGATCGATAAACCTCTCCAGCGATGCCTGCCTACAGCATACACACACAGCTTCAATCTCCTCTATGTGTCCTTGCCTCGTGTCTCTCATATGGTCAGACACACGTGTAAACTCTCACCCCTCTTTTAATCGATCTCACAACCGCACACTCCTCCCCCTATCTAGCTAGTAGTTGGGCCTCTCGCACCACCTCCTAGCTCCATTCTCTTTGTCTATCCGTCTCGCTGGGCCTTATTTGCCTCTAACAAATGGACGTACACCGACCGATCTCTCGCTATACATATAGCCAGCTAGGTCCTTATAATTCATTTTTACCCACACATCAATCGATCTACCTCATTAGTTGTGTCTCTCCCTTCCTCCGACAAACAACAATTGATCTACCGATCTAGTTAGGTTTGCTTACCAAACACATGGTTCCCCTTCATCATCCATGGATGCGTCCCGACAGATCTATCACGCACAGGCACACACAGAAACACATCCCCACTCTTATTGATAACATTGCAGTTCCACCCTCAGTTTGTCTAGTAGGCCTCTCCCAACATCTCCGAGAAGCAACTCCATCACCCATCCAGCACTCTACCCCTCTCCCTCCCTCTCCCTCCCTCTCTCTCCTATCTCTCTTTGTCCCATCATATTTCCCGTCCTTCAGTTATGTATGGATGTCGACCGATCTCCCTCATGACATAGCTGGGTCTCTCCTTCTGAAAACATATACGAGTCGTTCTACCTCTATAGTTAGGCCTCTGCCTACCCCTCCCCCCACCCCCTCCCCCCCACACACACAGATACATCAAGCTCTCTAGTCATGTCTCCCTGCCACACACAAACTTGACATGTGCCCTCTAGCATTCCGGTAGGCCAGTCACCCTATATCTTTGACTTGCACACACACACACACACGCAATTTCGATTGCTCTCTTCATCGATCTCGCACCCACCCGTACTTGATCCTCTCTTCGACTCTATTGATAGCTATGACCCCTCCCTCTCTTCTCGTGGATTGCCCGACCCTCTATGTAAGATATGGATAGGCCTCCATTTCACACACATTGCATGCAAAATTTTGTTTGAGATGTCATCGACACATATTCCCACAAATAATTCACGAAATCAACCCCCACCCCACCCTCACCCCCACCACAAAACAAAAAACACTCACGAACGCGGTTTGTATCTCTCACACACACCCATGTAGGTGGGGGGCGTGCTTGAAGAGAAGAGGTGCATGCAGGGCGCACGTACTCCCGTCTCTTTCCCAACGACACCCGCGAGGGTACACGGTGGAGCTCATTTCTGTACGAAAAAGGCAGCCGACGTGGTAATTTGGTACGTGTACTGGTTGTCCACTTGGTGGAAGGAGGAATGTCTACCACGGGTGAACAAACAAATTGCGACTTGACGCGTTATGTTAAATTTAAAAAAGAGGCAAACCATGTGGGGCCTACCTTAGAGGCAAGGCTCTATACACTGGAGTACTTTTGATGTGTCCCGTCAACTCGCAGAACGAGGAGAAGCTTGCTTAGTACGCCGTCTCCCTCGCCCACGGGCGCGGTGGCTCGCAGGATGAGGTGAAGCTTGCTCCTCCCTCGCTCATGCGCGCGGTGGCTCGTAGGACGAGGAGAAAAATTTACTACTCCCTCCGTTTACTCCTCGTCCCTACTACCTTGGTTATAGAGATTATATCATATTGTTTGGAATATATATGTCCTTAGTAGATTTCAATATGAACTACTAGTACATACTCCAAACACTGATGTATATAGACGTATTTTAGAGTGTACATTCACTCATTTTTCTCCGTACGTAGTAGCACTCTCCCTCGCCCCTCGACCCTCGCCCACGTGGTGGACGTGCAGCAATTCATTCGGTCTCATATAGCCAGAACGGTATATACTGCACTACCATTATTGCTCGACTTCCCGAAGAGGCGAAGAACCAATCGCAAGGTTAATATTTTGGAGATGCCAAGCGCAAGGTTATAGGAGAACGAGTAGTAGGTGCCGCGTCATTTATTAATAATTTTTTTTCTTCAGTGGCACGTACACAATATGATAGGTTCATATGGAGAGAAAAGGAAACCTCTCCACTATATACATAGTCAGGACGGGCCAACCTACATGGTTGCTTGCTGGGGTTGCTCTCTTCACACTCTCTCGCACAAAACGACTGTGGCCACATCTCTAACATCCCGGCGGATCACGTCCGCTTGGGGAAGGGGTGGATGCTTAGTGTAGATGCGGTGGCCGTCACCGACGGCGAAAACCCAATGTCGGCACGTCCCGATCAGGGGTCCCCGCCGTTCTATCTCACAAAGCCGGTGAGATTGCCTTCGTCCCTTGCTCACTGCTGCGACGTGGGCAGTTGCCGCCTCCCGCCGCCCTCCTCAAGGTCGAGCTACGTCCCTCAGGCACAACTCCCTTTACAGCCGGCTTGCACCACTGCTCCAGCTGCCCACATCACACCCTGTGGATATTTCTCTACTTCTTTGCCCCGCACATACCTGACACCTCTACTGGCTTCTACGTACTGTATTTGTGATGAGTTTATGTCTCATCAACTAGTCCTAGTAATCTTATTCTAATCACGCTTCTTCAATTTCTTTGCCACAGGGATGCTCATCTCGATTTTGGTGAAACTGCACAAAATGATCCGATGGTCAAAAGGTTGCAAACTTCATTTATTAAGAAGCTTGAACGTTGCCAGCAAATTGAAGCCTGATCAGGGTTCACGGTTCAAGGGCTAGGGACTACATGTATCATTTTTTTCTTTAGCTGCCTCTGTTCCAAAATAAGTGTCAACTTTAGTAGTAGTACAGCTTTGTACTAAAGTTTGCACAAAGTTGAGACACTTATTTTGGAACAGAGGGAGTACATATTTGCTATGATCTGTCAATCATTGAGATGCAATAGCATGCATGTTAGTCTCCTTTGTATTTGATGAAATGTTGCAACGGGCAACCTTGGATGCAAGATACATGTAATAGGAGCTGGAAGCTTCATAGCATTGTACAAATTTATCTCGCTGATAAATTACAGTACGTACTAGTACTATATTAGTACTTCCTCCGTTCCTAAATATAAGTCTTTGCAGAGGTTTCACCATTAACCACATGTGGATGTATATAGATGCATTTTAAGTGTAGATTCATTCATTTTGTTCCGTATGTAGTTCACCTAGTGGAATCTCTACAAATACTTACCTACTAGTAATAGCTAGCTCCCACTACTAGGAATTCTCTATCCTCTCCTTGAGCCACATCATCAAAATTGACGTAGCCGTTAGATGAAGTAAATCAGTCATAATAGCCGTCTGATCTAGACGTTGAGAGGCTCAGCACTAAGCCACATGCAAGCATGCAGAAATACCGTGGCACATGCATGTGAGTGCGTTTTAAATCACATCAACATGTCTGCATGCAAGCATGCACCGGTAGCATGCATGTAAGTGAGCTTTTAAGTCCCATTAACATGTCAAAAAGAAAAATATAATCCCATTGTGCAGTAGGAGTTGGCTGATCTTTTTTCCTTATGTGGGATGATCTAAATGATGATGGGAATTTATTTAGTTTGGCTACCACATTTGTCATGCGGTTATAGATTTTTTTAGTTCTTTGAAATCGATAATTTTGCGCAGAGAGATATACCGCTGTTCCGCGGCAACGAGCGGGGACTCATCTAGTAATATTTAGTAACAGAGGGAGTACTACGTAAAGAGTTAGGTGTCGCACGGTGATAGTGTGAGGTGGGCCATGTAATCACTGAGCCTGCGTGTTTTCACTGCTCTTGCACTCCTCCGCTGTAAGAATGGAGAAAATTGTAATCTACTACCTCCTTTCGCCGAAAGCGTGGGACATCCAGCAGTCCTACCACCTCAGTAATAAAGACCAATGAGCCGTCAAATCACATAGACCCAGCAGTAAATTGGACGGACGAAGCAACCATCACTCTTGCGCCAGTGAGAGGTCGCGTCTGCTCTTCCCCGGCATGAATGCAACACCGATTCTTTGGAGCGGCGCTGACCGTTTCGGGCGGGAAGCGCGCGCGGGCGATGGAGGGGCTTTGGGTGGGCCAGGCTGGTCAGGAGCAGGCGTGGAAGCTGTCCGCATGTCCCTACCGGACATGCCCGGAAACAAGAGGATGCACCGACTCTCGTGGCTAAAATCGTACACTACACACCATATCTCTGTAGGAGTAGGTCGATTTGTCGCACTCTCTAACACACACATGCTGTTAAACACACACACACACACACGCACACACCTTGGTCCCGTTGCACCTTCAAACGTGACTTATTACACCTAGACGGAGGGAGTAGTAAGTATACGAGATACGGTGGCACACTGACTTAAGTCGAATACAAGTGCCCAAAATTTGTGTGCATGTTATAATAAGGATTCACTTAAAATAGTACGTTAGCGAACAGAGGGATCAATTGGACAGTGTTCCCAAGCAGTAGCGAGATGTGTGAGGTAGTAAGATACACCGCTGGTGCTTTTAATTTTTCTTATTAATTTGTTTGTTTCACCCTCTGACTGGTGGGGCCCAACGTACTACGTGGAGAGAGGTAAGGTGACTAAGGCTGCATTATTTCTGCACCTCTGTGGATAGTCTTACCACCAAAGCCACATGACACGATTATGATTGAAATCCTAATGACTCCCCCCCCCCACACACACACAAAAACACAGCATGCCTGTCACACGAATGCAGGAATGTATAAAAGGTTATTTTCCTCTCGTTGAACATAACGGGAGGGTTGTGTAGCTGGTTAGCCTGTTCGCTCATCAAATTTGAGGTCTCAGGTTCGATAACTACACTTGAGCATAATTTTTGCCAGGAGGATTCTTTGACTGGTCAAAATGTTTTCTAGGGTTTGCATGCTTCACACTCTCTCTAGCATATATATACACGCTGGAGCCTCAGCGCTTGTAGTTGCTCTCTTCACACTCTATCGTCCTCTCCCGCCGGATCCTCAGCGCTTGTAGTTGCTCTCTTCACACTCTCTCGCCCTCTCCAGATCTAAACAAGACTTCGTTGGCCTCTCTCTCCCTTCACTGCTGCTCAAAGAGCCGACAGGATCCGTCCGCCGGGAAGGGAAGGAGGCTTAACGCTATCACCGTCGGCGAGGGAGGGAATCCACTACCGGCGCTGCTGTTCACTTTCCACCCAGCGGCGGCGCGGGAGGGCCTTTGTCGGTGTCAAAACTGGCGGATCTCGGGTAGGGGGTCCCGAACTGTGCGTCTAGGCGGATGGTAACAGGAGACGTGGGACACGATGTTTTACCTAGGTTCGGGCCCTCTTGATGGAGGTAAAACCCTACGTCCTGCTTGATTAATATTGATGATATGGGTAGTACAAGAGTGGATCTACCATGAGATCAAGGAGGCTAAACCCTAGAAGCTAGCCTATGGTATGATTGTTGTAATGGAGGTTATGTCCTACGGACTAAAGCCCTCCGGTTTATATAGACACCGGAGAGGGCTAGGGTTATATAGAGTCGGTTACAATGGTAGGAGATCTACATATCCGTATCGCCAAGCTTGCCTTCCACGCCAAGGAAAGTCCCATCTGGACACGGGACGGAGTCTTCAATCTTGTATCTTCGTAGTCTTGGAGTTCGGCGGACGATGATAGTCCGGCTGTCCGGACACCCCCTAGTCCAGGACTCCCTCAGTAGCCCCCGAACCAGGCTTCAATGACGATAAGTCCAGCGCGTATACAGTCTTCGGCATTGCAAGGCGGGTTCTCCTTTTATGTTCCATGTACCTGCCGAACAGTGTCCGGCTTCCTTATAAATGCTGCGCTTCTTGGCTTCTACGCCCAATAATGGCCTTCTTCCACGCGTCGCACGAATGCGAAAAGCCAGGGTATCTTTTATGTTTCACTCCCTAGTCGTGCAAGTAATCTGCCTATAAAAGAGGCAAAAATCCAGATCCAAATCACACCATCTTCCTTCCGCGAATACTCATCGGAGCGCCTTTGACCCAGAATCCATTCTATCATGGACCGTCGGCGCGGCTCCTCTTCTCGTGCTCCCAGCCCACTGCCAGGAGATTGGAGGAGATGCTTTGTTCCGCACAACGAGCTAGTGAAGCTCCAAGCGGGGGGATATCTCCCTCCGGCCTTCATGGTTCCGGTCCGAGCTGGGCTGGCCACCTACCAAGGTGGGAAGCAAGCGGAGGCTACCCCAAGTCCCAACAAAGGGGAGCGGGTATGCCTCGTCCCCTATCTGATAAGGGGACTCGGATTTCCTATACATCCGTTCCTCCGCGGGCTCCTGGAGTTCTACGGACTCCAGCTCCATCACCTTACACCCGCCTCTATCCTGCATATCGCGGGTTACGTAGCTCTTTGTGAGCTATTTCTGGGCATCGAGCCCCATTTTGCACTGTGGAAGAGGTTGTTCTGCCTTGTACCCCGTTCTCATGAGGGGTCTATATATCAAGTGGGCGGCGCCGAGATATGGCGCATTGCCGGGACCGGATATCCATCCGGAACCCCTAAGAAGGCATCCGAAGACTGGCCTTCGGAATGGTTTTACATAGAAGACGCTCCGCTGCCGGACCCTCTCCGTGTCGGCCTCCCGGAGTTCAGTACTGCTCCTCTGAAGAAATGCCTTAGTTGGCGCCCGTGGAGCCCCCAACTGGAGGAAGACAAGAGCGTCCATTATCTGATGGGCCGATGTAAGATTACTGGCCCATTCCGGGTTGACCATGATTGGAGTCATGGCAACATGCATTACGTGGGGGGGTGCAGCCACTGCAATACAGGGGCCACTCCATGTGGGATTTCAACGGGGAAGACGACGCCACCCGTCATGGCCGCAAAGGACCGGATTCGGCCGAGGATCTGGTGACGATCTTGTCCAGCCTGTACAAGGGGGAGAAGGAGGACTTCCTTCAGGCGAACCCGTTGAATGGAAGGTAAGCGAACACTTTAAGGGCCCGACCCATGTTTTCGAAGTTTAGGCTTCTTATATTATGTCTTCGGCGCAGGAACTGCGTCGGATTGTGGAGGACATGATAAGTCCAGCCCCGCAACCCAAGGATCCAGAGAGATCCCAGGATCCGGCCTCCGAAGAGGATCCGGACATTCAGGTGGAGCTAATCGACGGGGTGTTCCACCAGCTTAGCATGGATAATGCTTTAGTCGCCATTACGGCTGACTACCCCGGACTATATCCGGCTTCCCAGGTGATTGTGACGGAAGTCCGGACACCATTATCTCTTCCTTGCCCATTTCTGACCTTCGCGTACGATGGTGTTTTGACGGAAGCGCCTTCAAGGCGGGAAGCCGAGCCCGCGGCGGCTGACCAACAAAGGCCAGTCCGGACCAGTAGGCGAAAAAGGAGCGCGGCGCGGACTGAAACGTCGCCGCAAAGGTACAGCTCGTAATTAATTATTGGGAGCAACGTTCCTAGGAAGCGTTTGAGTGCTCATGATTTTTGTAGGAGAAAAAGCGCCCGCTGGACTGCGGGCGTAGAGGTTGCCAATCCGACCTCTACTAGCCAGGCTCCCGCACCCGGTCTGGAGGGGGCGGCAAGTGCAAGGCGCGGGCCGGATACTCCTCCAACGGAGGATGCCGACAGACTGTCCGCCACCAAGTCTGAGGTGGAGAGCGCCATGAACCACAGGCGCCGCCGGACAGTATTTCATGAAGCGTGCTTCTCCCCTGAGGCATTGAATGCCTTTAACGCGGGGGACGCGCACCTCCGCGCTGATCAAGATGGTTTTACCAGAGCCACGGAGCAGTATGTAAAAGACATACGGGTAAGAGAATTTAATAGTTATATATGCCAGTAGCCCCCGAGACTTAAAGTAGTTATGTTAACTGATTTAAGGATCATTTGAAATGCAGGATCTTACCGAGAAGAATACCCAACTATCTCAGGAGCTGCAAGAGTGCAAGGCCCAACTTGAGGCCGCACTTGCTGCCGCAGGAGGGAACACAGAGGCCCCTCCTGGTAACGCATCTGCTTTTAAATATAAGCGCTGTGCGGTGTGCGCGCAAGTCTAATAATGACATTGTAGGTGCTGCCGGACAAGATCCGGACAGGCAGGAACTGCTGCGCCAGCTGAAGGCCGTCAAGAGGATGCTGAGTAGAGTGCAGCAGGAAAGGAACAAGCTCCAAGATGCCCACGCCCAGCTTGGAGAAGAGCTGAAAGGCGTTCGGGTCGAGCTGTCCGGCTCCGTTAAGGAGAATCAGCGGCTTCGTCACGGCATCTATAGTAAGTGCTTGAGCGAACTCCTTTGAAAAGAAGAGTTCGGCGAGGAAGTCAATTGACAAAATATGTCTTGTAGGTATACTCACAAGTCGCCCTGCAGAGGAGATGCCCGTATCAACGGGTGATCAACTTCCCGAGCTGTTGCAACTGCTCGAACGAGTTTGGCAGGCGATGAGCGGCGTCGTCCAGGCTTTATGGCCAGCCCTCTCCCCACCCGAGGGCCTTGGGGAGCTTGCGGAGAAGCTCCAGGGAGTGCGGCAGCGCTTCTGTTTATGGAAGATTTCGGCCTGCCGCCAAGGTGCCAGGGAGGCTTGGGCCATGGTGAAGACGCGGTACAAGAAGGCGGATCCCAACCACATGGCCGAGGTCGGACCGGTGGGGCCCGATGGGAAGGAGATCCCTGTGAGTTTAGTTTACAACCAAGTAGAATTGGCTGCTAAATTTTCCCAACGGGACTGTAAGTTAGACAGCCTGTTAGACGGGATTGAGGTGGAATACAGTCAGTAGATTTGACAATGTATTTTAAAATGACATGTGAAATGCCTTCTAGCCGGATTGTAGATCGTTTGTCTTTGCCGACCTTTTCGCTTTAACCTCAGGACCCTAGAGTCCGGAGTGTGTCCGAATACCTTCGTGGTTAAGAAACAACCGGGGTATGCATGGAGACCAGGCGTAGGGGTCATTAGTGCTTTATCAGACAAGTTCCCAACTAGTTATGTTATATTACATGGTTAGTAAGAAACATCTTCCAGGGAGAATAGTTCCGTTAAGGGTTCCTTTCCCTGGGAGGCATGCCCTAAAGTGCATGTCCGGACTGCGAAAAAAGCAGAAAAACATCTGGGGGCAGAGAAATAAGTAGGTAAAAAATCATCTTTCAAGTCACCGACCGAATATTCCCTTAAGAACGCTAGCTTTCAGCTTCACCCAGTCTGAGGTACACATCCGGCTGACCCGGCAGTAACAATCGCAGAGGTGCTCCCTTTACCTCCTAGCCGAACAATCGGGAACGTAGGGGTAAGCACAGGAGCCAAGCAACCCAGTTTGGCCAAAACTTAAGTCATATCGATGCATATAATGGTGAGTAAAAGGTACATGTGGAAGCTTGACACATGCGCTGGGCATAAAACCCTTATAATTGAGCTTCTGGAAAGGAAGCCCCCAGGTATAATGAGTGCGGATGGCACATCAAGTATGTGCGAACAATGCGCAAGTAGGCCCTTAAGGGCTTTTTATGAAAAAGGTTACGGGAAGAAAGAGAAACAAAAGATAGCTGAAGTGTAAAAATTTGGACGGGGGAAGGGGACGAACTCTTAGTCCAGCACTAGGCGTAGAATCTTCGGAGGCGGGCTGCGTTCCATGGGTTTGGCTCGAGTCGGTTGTCCGATGCATTTCGTAGATGGTACGCTCCGCCGGTCAGGACTTGATCGATGATGAAGGGGCCCTCCCATTTGGGCTTGAGCTTGTCCTTTTTCTTGTCCGGCAGGCGTAGAACTAGTTCGCCAACATTGTAAGTCTTGGCCCGTACTTCTCTGCTTTGATATCTTCGAGCCTGCTGCTGATAGAATGCGGAACGAGCCTTGGCAACATCGCGTTCTTCCTCCAATGCGTCCAAACTGTCCTGCCGATCCAACTCGGCTTGTCTTTGTTCATACATGCGTACTCGAGGTGAGTCATGAATGATGTCGCAGGGCAAAACTGCCTCTGCACCGTATACCATAAAAATGGTGTGAATCCGGTAGTACGGTTGGGCGTTGTCCGCAGCCCCCAGAGCACGGAGTCGAGCTCCTCTACCCAGTGCGTGTCGGATTTCGTAAGTGACCGCACTAGTCTGGGTTTAATGCCGCTCATTATTAGGCCATTTGCTCGTTCCACTTGACCGTTGGTTTGAGGATGATAGACTGAAGCGTAATCGAGCTTAATGCCCATGTTTTTGCACCATGACTTAACCTCGTCGGCCGTGAAGTTCGTGCCGTTATCGGTGATGATGCTGTGGGGGACACCATAACGGTGTACTACCCCGGATATAAAGTCTATCACTGGTCCGGACTCTGCTGTTTTGACTGGTTTGGCCTCTATCCATTTGGTGAATTTGTCCACCATGACCAATAGGTACCTTTGCTTGTGGGTTCCCCCTTTAAGGGGCCCAACCATGTCAAGCCCCCAGACCGCGAACGACCAGGTAATGGGTATAGTTTTGAGGGCGGTGGGTGGCATATGGCTCTGATTAGCAAAGAGCTGACAACCGACGCATCTTTGGACTAAGTCCTGAGCATCTGCCCGGGCCGTCGGCCAATAAAATCCTGTACGGAATGCCTTTCCTACAAGGGCCTGGGCTGCTGCGTGGTGTCCGCCTAGTCCTGCATGAATTCCAGCCAGGAGGTTTCGCCCTTCCTCTTCGGAGATACACCTTTGAAGGACTCCGATTGTACTTTTCTTATAAAGTTCTCCCTCATGGACCTTGTAGGCTTTCGATCGCCGGACTATGCAGCGGGCCTCATTTTGGTCTTCGGGAAGTTCCTGCCTAAGCAAGTAGGCTAGGAATGGTTCTGTCCACGGGGCGATTACTGCCATTATGTCGTGGGCTGAAGGTGTTATGTCATCGGCTGAATTGCCGGTTGGCGCGGTTTTGTCCGGTTTGTCGTTTCCGGACTCCTCTTCCCATAGTACGGATGGCTTGAAGAGCCGTTCCAGGAAGATATTTGGAGGGACAGCGTCACGTTTTGCGCCGATGCGTGCCAGTACGTCGGCTGCTTGGTTATTATCTCGGGCTACGTGATGGAATTCAAGTCCTTCAAACCGAGCTGACATTTTTAAGACAACGTTGCGATATGCTGCCATTTTTGGATCCTTAGCGTCAAAGTCTCCATTTATTTGGGATATTGCAAGGTTTGAATCCCCGCGCACCTCTAGGCGTTGAATGCCCATGGAGATTGCCATCCGAAGACCATGTAGAAGGGCCTCATGTTCGGCTGCGTTGTTGGAGTCCGTGTACATTATTTGAAGTACGTATTGGACTGTGTCCCCGGTCGGGGACGTCAATACGACGCCAACCCCCAGTCCGGCCAACATTTTAGAGCCGTCGAAGTGCATAGTCCAATTGGAGTATGCACCGTACTCTTTAGGGAGTTCGGCTTCAGTCCATTCAGCGATAAAGTCAGCCAAAACTTGTGACTTTATAGCTCGCCGAGGTTTGTAGGTTATATCGAATGGTAAGAGCTCAATGGCCCATTTGGCAATCCTGCCCGTTGCGTCGCGGTTGTTTATAATGTCATTAAGTGGTACTTCGGAGGCCACTGTTATCAAACACTCTTGAAAGTAGTGTCGGAGCTTCCGGGATGCCATGAACACCGCATACGCTATCTTTTGATAGTGCGGGTAACGGGACTTGTAGGGGGTTAACACAGTGGATACGTAGTACACTGGTTTTTGAAGAGGGAATTTATGCCCTTCTATCTCTTGTTCGACAACGAGTACCGCGCTTACAACTTGATGTGTTGCTGCGATGTATAACAACATTGGTTCACCCAGGTTGGGCGCAGCTAGGACCGAATTTGTTGCCAATATGGCCTTTATTTCTTCGAGTCCGGCAGTGGCAGCATCCGTCCACTCGAAGTGTTCGGTGCGCCTAAGGAGGCGATAGAGGGACAGTGCCTTTTCTCCCAAGCGGGAGATAAAGCGGCTTAAAGCTGCCACGCATGCAGTCAATTTTTGTGTCTGTTTGAGGTCTTTTGGAATATCCAACTGTGACAGAGATCGGATCTTGGCCGGGTTTGCTTCAATTCCTCTACCAGATACAATGAAGCCCAGCAGCTTTCCGGATGGTACGCCGAAAACACATTTTTCCGGATTCAGCTTGATGTCATATGCTCTGAGGTTGTCGAATGTGAGCCTCAAGTCGTCTACTAAAGTTTCGACATGTTTGGTTTTGACGACTACGTCATCTACGTATGCCTCTACTGTTTTGCCGATCTGGGTGGCCAGACATGTTTGGATCATGCGCTGATATGTTGCGCCGGCGTTTTTAAGTCCGAAGGGCATCGTGTTGAAGCAGAATGGTCCATATGGAGTGATGAATGCCGTTGCGGCTTGGTCTGCTTCCGCCATCTTGATTTGATGGTACCCAGAGTATGCGTCGAGGAAGCACAATGAATCGTGCCCTGCAGTAGCATCGATTATTTGGTCGATGCGGGGGAGGGGAAAGGGATCCTTTGGGCAAGCCTTATTGAGGTCTTTAAAATTGACGCATAGGCGCCAGGATTTGTCCTTCTTTGGTACCATTACCAGATTTGTTTGCCAATCCGGATGTTTGATATCTCTGATGAATCCGGCTTCCAATAGTTTGGCTAGCTCTTCTCCCATTGCCTGTGTTTTGGGTTCGGAAAATCGTCGAAGAGCCTGTTTGACTGGCTTGAATCCTTTTAGGATGTTTAGGCTGTGTTCTGCCAATCTGCGTGGGATTCCGGGCATATCCGAGGGGTGCCAGGCGAAGATGTCCCAATTTTCCCGAAGGAATTCTCGCAGTGCGGCGTCTACATCAGGGTTCAACTATGCCCCGATGGAGGCCGACTTTGTTGGGTCCGTTGGGTGGACCTGGAATTTTACTATTTCATCTGCTGGTTTAAAGGAGGTGGACTTGGATCTCTTATCGAGTATCACATCGTCCCTATTCACCATAGAGCGCAGCGCGGTAAGTTCTTCTGCCGCTAGGGCTTTGGATAATGCCTCTAGGGCTAATGCGTCTGTCTTGTTTTTGACGCGGAGTGCTATATCCGGATCACTAACGAGAGTGATTATTCCGCCGGGCCCAGGCATTTTGAGCTTCATGTACCCGTAATGGGGTACTGCTTGAAAAACTGTGAATGCCTCTCGTCCTAATATAGCGTGATATCCGCTGTTGAACGGGGCCACTTGGAACGTGACTTCTTTGGATCTATAATTGTCTGGCGAGCCGAACACCACATCGAGTGTGATTTTTCCGGTGCAGCGCGCTTCCCGGCTAGGGATTATTCCTCTGAAGGTTGTGCTGCTTCGCTCAATACGGCTCCAGTCTATTTCCATTTTTTGAAGAGTTTCCTCGTAGATGAGGTTTAATCCGCTGCCGCCATCCATGAGGACCTTTGTAAGTCGAAAGCCGTCCACTATTGGACTAAGTACCAGTGCGGCTGGTGCTCGGGCTGTTCGGAATTTAGTTTCGTCGCTGGCGTTGAAGGTGATGGCTGTGTCGCTCCATGGATTTGTTGTTGCTACTTGGTAGACTTCGGCGAGGCCTTGGATTGTTCGTTTCCGCATATTATTTGATGCGAAGGTCTCAAGACCGTTGATACAGTACTGGTATTGTTGGAGTGGTTTTCCGAGGCTAGAAGCTCCTCGCCACTTTTGGCCACCTGCCGTAATATCCAACATGCTCGAAGGCTGTGTGTTGGGACGGCGCCCTCTGTACTGTGAAGTTTACAGGGTCCGCTGAGCCATCCCTCCAGTACGGTTCCGTGCCCTCTATGGGGTTTTTGCTTTTTGGTTTTTGTATCTGGGGCCTGAGTGTGATGCACCATTTTGTTGCGGACTAGGGTTGTTTTCGGGGCCGGATTGTCCCAAAATTGGTTTTCGGTTTTCCGGAAACTCTCCATCGCACAGTACATTCGTACTATGGACGCCAGATTGGTGAAGCGTGTAATTTCACGACGGTGATGGCGTTCAGTATTCCCTTGTCCATGCAATTATTGCAAAATATTGAGATTGCGTTTTCCTCTCGGCAGTCCTTTATCCTTTCCATAACCAGGAGGAATCTGGCCCAGTAGTGATGTACTGTTTCAGCGGGCTCTTGCCGTATTAGAGATAGATCGCATATGTCTGGGCGGGTGGGTGGAATAAAATCCGGAACCCTACCCATCTCAGGGCCTGAAGGCCGTGAAGTTTCCAAATTTGGAAGTTTTGATTGCTGGACTTTGTCCAATGAGTCTGGTCCGATGCCTGACTTTAAGTTCAGTGCTTGATCGAAGTCCGTCCCTCCGCAGAAATCCGGCATGGAGGGTTCGGGAGCCCGGACATGACTAGTTTTCAATACAGGAGAAGAGTCGCCGCATTGTTCCTCTACCACTGCGACGTGGTGGGTGACCTGGGGAGAGTTAATCTTTCTCAGATCGGCTTTAAGCCCAATCTGATTGTAGTCCGTAGCGACTCCCAGGGCAGCGATGCGATCCAAGAGCTCATTGACAGACAAGAGCTCTATTGGATCCAGCTGCTCGGCAAGTTCCAAGCTGACGTGAAGATTGCTTTTGACGACTTGAGAAGTCATTGTCGAAGCAGTGGCCGGACAGGCGGTCATAAGGAAACCATCTAGCCGGATAGTTTGGCCGGCGGACAAGGCCCCTTTGGCGAAAATACCGTCCTTGAAGACGGGTGGAGGCATCCTTCCTATCGGCAACGGCACAGAGGAACTCTCAATGAAAGCACCAATGTCGGTGTCAAAATCGGCGGATCTCGGGTAGGGGGTCCCGAACTGTGCGTCTAGGCGGATGGTAACAGGAGACGTGGGACATGATGTTTTACCCAGGTTCGGGCCCTCTTGATGGAGGTAAAACCCTACGTCCTGCTCGATTAATATTGATGATATGAGTAGTACAAGAGTGGATCTACCACGAGATCAAGGAGGCTAAACCCTAGAAGCTAGCCTATGGTATGATTGTTGTAATGGAGGTTATGTCCTACGGACTAAAGCCCTCCGGTTTATATAGACACCGGAGAGGGCTAGGGTTACACAGAGTCGGTTACAATGGTAGGAGATCCACATATCCGTATCGCCAAGCTTGCCTTCCACGCCAAGGAAAGTCCCATCCGGACACGGGACGGAGTCTTCAATCTTGTATCTTCGTAATCTTGGAGTCCGGCGGACGATGATAGTCCGGCTGTCCGGACACCCCCTAGTCCAGGACTCCCTCAGCCTCCGACCCCTTCTTCTTCGCCGTCGTCCCGTCGCCCACCGAACCACGCCCCAAGAACCTTAAGGTATATTTTACTTACTCCACATGCATTGCTCTAGCTACATGTATACCATGAATCTAGGACGTGGTTCAAAGAGGAAAGGAGTGGGGGAAAGTAGTGGGAAAAGTTGTGTATAGCATGAATCTAGGACGTGGTTCAAAGAGGAAATGAAGGGGGAAAGTTGTATAGCATGAATCTAGGACGTGGTTCAAAGAGGAAAGGAATGGGGGAAAGTAGTGGGGAAAGTTGTATCACATAAATCTAGGACGTGGTTCAAAGAGGAAAGGAAGGGGCGAAAGTACTAGTTCAAAAAGGAAAGGAAGGGACAAGGCTATAGAGTTTGAGCAGGACTAGATTTGCTGCGCTCACATAGGGAAAGGTGTCTAAAGATAACAAAACTGGGACCAACACAAATATGCTCCTTGTTTGTTTGTTCTTTGTTGCAACAGACTGTGCATGACCACAGTACATCGGTAGATGCACATGGTGCTGGTGCGTCCACTGTCCCGTGCAACTCATTAGCTGTTGTTAATCTATGGCCCTATTTGGTTAAAAACTCCCTAGTCCCTACCTGCTTGGTTCCAGGGACTAAACATGGACTAGAGGTTATTAAATGACATGATAAAAGACCATGTTACCCCTAGTAATGAACTAATAGAAACAAGGTGCGATGCGTGGCAGGGGCAACTATTGGAAAAAGTCCCAAAAAGACTCCCTCGGGGTCTTTGAGGGAGTCCTGGACTAGGGGGTTTCCGGATAGCCGAACTATCATCATTGGCCGGACTCCAAGACTATGAAGATAGAAGATTGAAGACTTCGTCCCGTGTCCGGATGGAACTTTCCTTGGCGTGGAAGGAAAGCTTGGCGATACGGATATGTAGATCTCCTACCATTGTAACCGACTCTGTGTAACCCTAGTCCTCTCCGGTGTCTATATAAACCGGAGGGTTTTGGTCCATAGGACGAACAACAATCATACCATAGGCTAGCTTCTAGGGTTTAGCCTCCTTGATATCATGGTAGATCTACTCTTGTAATACCCATATCATCAATATCAATCAAGCAGGAGTAGGGTTTTACCTCCAGCGTGAGGGCCCGAACCTGGGTAAAAACATCGTGTCCCTTTTCTCCTGTTACCATCCGCCTAGACGCATAGTTCGGGACCCCCCTACCCGAGATCCGCCGGTTTTGACACCGACATTGGTGCTTTCATTGAGAGTTCCTCTGTGTCGTCGCCTATAGGCCCGATGGCTCCTTCGATCATCAACAACAACGCAGTCCAGGGTGAGACTTTTCTCCCTAGACAGATCTTCGTATTTGGCGGCTTTGCACTGCGGGCCAATTCACTTGGCCATCTGGAGAAGATCGAAAGCTACGCCCCTGGCCATCAGGTCAGATTCGGAAGTTTGAACTATACGGCTGACAACCGCGGAGACTTGATCTTTGACGGATTTGAGCCACAGCCAGGTGTGCCGCACTGTCACGATGAGCATGATTTAACTCTGCTGCCGGACAGTGCCCTGGAGACCGCACAAAAGTCCGCTCCGACCCTTAGATCGGAGCCGACGGCACCAATCGAGGATGGGTGGTTGGACACCACCTCGGGGGCTGCTACCTCTACGGCGATAGAGCCGAATACCGACCCTGTCCCTCATGAAGCTCATGACTCCAAGGTGCCGGACTCCTCTCCGGACCCCGAACCTTCCGCGCCCCTACCAATCGAATCCGATTGGGCACCGATCATGGGGTTCACCGCTGCGGACATCTTTTAGCACTCGCCTTTCGGCGACATCTTCAATTTGCTAAAGTGTCTCTCTTTATCAGGAGAGCCCTGACCGGATTATGGTCAGAGCGGTTGGGATGCGGACGACGAAGAAATTCAAAACCCACCCACCACCCACTTTATAGCCACTGTCGATGACTTAACCGATATGCTAGACTTCGACTCCAAAGACATCGACGTTATGGACGACGATGCCGGAGACGACCAAGAACCAGCACCCACAGGGCACTGGAAGGCCACCTCAACTCACGATGTATATATGGTGGGTACACCTAAAGGAAGCAATAACGAGGAACAACGGGACGCTGCGAAGGATAATTCATCCGAAAAACAGCCGAAACGACGACGCAAACGCCGCCAAAATTCCCGCCTCGACAACGACAGCACCCATGTAGACCCAGCCATAGAGCAAGGCGAACCGGTGGATGACGAACATGCCCCCGAGCAACTATCCGAACAGGATGAATTGAATAAGCAATCCACCCCCGGCGAAAACAATAGTCCGGATGATCTCACACCGGACACCTCATTGGAGCAGAAGAACCTCCGCAAAAGGTTCGTCGCCACTGCACGAAGCCTGAAGAAGCAGAAGCGGAAGCTCAAAACAGCGGAAGACGTACTCAGAATGAGATGGAGCAAAGTACTCAAGACCGCAGACAAATACGGCGATAGTCACCAAGCAAAAAGCTACCCGAAGGGTAAACTACTGCCCAAATTTGACGAGGAGGCCGTAGAGCCCCCACAATCAAAAAACAAAGAGGCCACCCGGTCGGATGGACGACCACATGGAAAACAAAGAGCGGCAAGCGGCGCTGCACACAAGCCGGCACGTGATCCATATAAGGATCCTCGTAAAGAGGACGGCCTGGTCAGGTCCATATATGGGTCCAGAAAGCAAGCTTCAGAAAGCAAAACAACACGTCGAGTATTCGAAAATCACGACACACCCAAATATAGGGGCGCCGCACACCCCTTATGTTTCACCAATGAGGTGCTGGATCATGATTTCCAGCGGGATTCAAACCTGTAAACATAGAGGCATACGACAGAACAACAGACCCTGGAGTCTGGATTGAGGATTACGTCCTGCACATACATATGGCCATAGGAGACGATCTCCATGCCATAAAATACCTACCCCTCAAGCTCAAAGGGCCAGCCCGGCATTGGCTCAAAGGCCTCCCAGAAAATACCATTGGAAGTTGGGAAGAGCTCGAGGATGCGTTTCGGGCAAATTTTCAGGGGACTTATGTCCGCCCTCCGGATGCAGACGATTTAAGTCACATAACTCAACAGCCCGAAGAGTCAGCCCGCAAATTCTGGAACAGGTTCCTCACCAAAAAGAACCAAATAGTCGACTATCCGGACACCGAAGCCCTAGCAGCCTTCAAACATAACATCCGAGACGAATGGCTCGCCAGACACCTCAGCCAGGAAAAGCCAAGGACAATGGCCGCACTAACAAGCCTCATGACCCGCTTTTGCGCGGAATAGGATAGCTGGCTGGCAAGACGCAGCGCCAGCGACCCAAGTACATCCGAAGTCAGGGATGGAAATGGGAAACCACGACGCAAAAAGGACCAGCGCTTTACTAAGGGAAACGACCCAAAGAGCACGACAGTCAACGCCGGGTTCAAAAGCTCTCAACAGAACAACAAAACACTGCCTCTCAAGGACAACAGCGACGAGCTATCCAACCTAAACAAAATCTTGGACAAGATATGCCAAATCCACAGCACCTCTGGGAAGCCTGCAAACAATACCCACAGAGATTGTTGGGTCTTCAAATAGTCTGGCCGACTTAATGCCGAACACAAGGGGCTCGAAACACCAAGTGAGGACGATGACGAACTCCACAAGCAGAGCACCGGCAAACAAAGGAATTTCCCACAAGAGGTCAAAATAGTAAATTTACTTCATGTGATAACAGGCAAAAATAGAGCGCCACCCATTAAAATGCGCGCCGCACGGTCCACCCCAGCGGAGTCCAAACACTGGATGTCAAAACCAATCACCTTCGACCATCAGGATTACTCCGGAAGTATTCGGAACGCAGGACGGACTGCCCTGATATTAGATCCTATAATCGACGGACTACAATTTACACAAGTCCTAATGGACTGCTGCAGTGATCTAAACCTGCTATATCAGGACACAATCCGCAGAATGGGGATAGACCAAACCAAAATACGCCATAGCAACACTTCCTTTAAAGGAGTGATGCCAGGCCCATATGCCCATTGTACGGGCTCTCTACCACTAGAAGTTGTGTTCGGCTCATCTGACAACTCCCGTCGCGAAAAGCTAGTCTTCCACATCGCCCCATTTAAAAGTAGCTATCAAGCACTATTGGAACGCGAAGCTTTCGCCCGCTTTAACGCAATACCGCATTATGCATCTATTACACTCAAAATGCCCGGTCCATGCGGCATAATCTCATTAAAGGGAAACCTCGAGTGTTCCTCGAATAAGGAAGAAAGTGAGACTGCCTTGACAGCCACACATTAATCCGGCTTTGCCGATCAGAGCCCCCAAACAGGTCATCCAGACCCCGGACACGGTTAGGCGAGTCCGGTGCAAATAAACAAGGGGCTTACCAGCCGTGTACCCCCTTACAAGGGGCTGTACACATGCATAATAAGAGACAATGAAGCTCAATTTTATTCGTTTTTTGAATTATACTCTGTTTATATACATTTTTCGCACGATTCTTTTTCAAACTAAGTTCTTCTCTTTTACAGATGAACACCGTTCTACACCCATCCAGGATACGGCAGAACAGAGACATAGACGCAGACATGCAGTAGGGACCCGTTACAAGGATTCTTTTCAGATTAAGACCCTGCGTAAACCTTTCTTACTGTCTCTTGTTGATACACATCCCCCGGTTCCTCACTATAACTGAGGAGGAGGCTGGCGTTTTGGCATCGGCCGCGTCAGAAATTTTGTGCGTACCTGGACACCAGGGGCTTAGGGCATTGTTCTGCCCGTTTTCATAAAGACCGAATACCTTAGGGAGTGTTCGGCGTCTCGAGTTAGGCCTTGTATGCATCAGCTCCGAATCATGTCTTTAGTCAAATGTTGGGTTTGCCCGGCTCCTATGTTTTGCTGCCTTACGTTCCGCTCTATCGGCTAACGCGGCACCAGGAGAACTACTGCGATTGTGCCCCGGTTCGTCCAGGTGAGCACCTCAGTAGAGAAAGCCGAAAACTGACTGTCATGATATAGCGAGAGACTGGTCAACCACTCGATCGACCACCGGAATGTTTAGAATTCCTTCGCTTTAACGAAGGACCGTTTCCCTGTCAGGCACATACGCGCCCCGAAATTCGGAGAGCGCAGTGCCCCTAGGGGCTATATAGTAGCCCCACCATTGAACTCCTATGGCTAAGTGAAAGTGATAAAGCATTATAGTCCGGTTGCCTAGTTTGCTACGCTATCACCTCCTTCAAAGGATCAAGACGTTGGATTAAGTGTGAAAATGCGCTATTTCTTGCAAAGACCCCCACACTATGTGCGTGGGGGCTGAAGCCGAAGATTGCCATCTTTCAGGTTATATACACATATACGTTAAACAGCCGCATAGGAGGAATTTCAACACTTGAAAGCACAAGTATAAAAAGCCCTTATATTATATTCGAAGCATGGCTTCACAAATCATACATGTCATTTGAACATAACACTTTTCGAGCACTGCGTCTCTATTAAATGAGCGCCCTGCAGGACTTCCCCAAAATAGTGCTCGGCTGGTAATCGGCTCCTGACCAAACCTGGTAAGCAACGTCGGTGGCCTCCATCTCTGCCCAGTATGTTTTGACATGGGCGAGCGCCATCCGTGCACCCTCTATGCATGCCGACCTCTTCATCGCCTTGATATGCGGCACCGCATCAAGGAACTGCTGCACCAAGCCAAAATAACTCTTCGGCTCGGGCCTTTCCGGCCACAGATGAGCCACGACATCCTTCATGGCAAGTCCGGACAACCTATTCAGCTCGGCCCACTCGGCTAACCGATCGGTCAATGGAAGTGGACGCTCCGGACTATGGAATTGCGACCAAAAAAGCTCTTCCATTCCATGATCCTTCTGGCCTCAGAAGTGTGCAACCGCGTCTGCGGCACTCGCCGCCAAATTCAGATAGGCATCCTCCGCACCCCACAACTGGCCTAACTGAGCATACTTCGGATCCGTGAACTTCCTACGCAGCAGAAAGGGCTTTCTAGCTGCAATATCCCTGGCCTGACGTAGCTCCTCCTTTATAGCTCTCATCGCGGAGCGGCATCCTTGGCTTCGGCAGTGGCCTTCTTCAGGCCCTCTTGCTCCGCTCGGCGTTCTCTTTCAAGAAACTCATAGCGGTCGGTAGCATCCTTCAGCTTTACGGCCATTTCGGCCATTTTCTCCCTGCTTCGACAGTGAGCAGCCTGCTCGGCTTTTAGCTCTTCGGCCACCTTCAAGGCAGCCGCATTACTTTTTCTGGCTTGCTCCTTGGCTCGGGCAAGCTCTGCCCGAAGGTCCTCCATAGCAGCGGCATCATCTTCATTAAGAATACATGTAGTAAGGCACGGGCGTCAAGCTCCCTTACCAGGTGTTCGCGGAGAAGCCACATACCTTGTGACTCGTCAAGTCGCTTATTAACCAGCGCGATGTCTGCATCCGCAACATCCAGTTGCCGCTTCAGTTCGGCAACTCCATCAGTCCGGCTGGCCACCGAACGCTTCGCCCCCTGAATAGGAAGGGCGACATCTTAACACTAAGATTATGATCCTCGGCACGCCGTTACTTCTGACAACATACTGAGACTCAGGGGCTACTATCTATACAGGGCGCATTCTATATGCAAAACTGTCAGAAGGTATATCATTTTTGCGTACCTTAAACCCCGTCAGTAAACTTCTGACGGCTTCATGCAATCCGCTCTCAGCGGACGAAATCCTTTCAATCACCATACCCATTAACGCACAGTGATCTTCTGAGATAGATGCTCGCCCGAGCAGATCCTTCAGCTCCTCTGACCGCACACCAGTTGGTGACGGGCCTCCCGGCCCCGCCAGACTCGGGGAAACCCTCCGCGACGACACCTTAGGGTCGTCCGCCCCGCCTGATGGCGCGGCAGATGGAGGCGTTTCGCTCTCCATCATCTCCGGACGAAGATCCCCCGAAGATGAGCTCTACTGAGAAGGGCTGAGATCCGAACTACAAGGTAAAAACTTTGGTCATCCTCAGAAATAAAAACAGGGATGTCTCTTATTACAAAACTCCCCTTTCTACTTACGGCTCGCTGGAGGGCTGATTCCCTTGGGGAAATAGTGCGGCCGGGGCCCCTCCCGGCGCAGGACCCTCTGGCAAAGATTTCTTCCCCCGCTTTGAGGCCTTGACCTCCGGATCTTCAGAAGCAGTCCTCTTCTCCCCTGGGAGGGAGGGATTCTCTATCCCCCCTTCCTTAAAGGCCTCCTTAGCGGAGGCGGTAGCTTTCCTGTTCCCCCCTTCGCCCTCTTCCAAAGGCACAGCCTCCAGCATCTTGGTTAACACAGGATCCGGCGTGGTCTCAGGGAGGGGGGCCGGACACCTTATTAGCTTTGCTTTTGCTATCCACTCCTGTTCAAGGCACATCTTTTTAAAGGGCAGGTATTATGATGAATGTATGGATAGCACGTCCGGGCGCAGGAACTACTTACTTGAGTATCCGGGCGATTGCAACTCAGACCTGCGTCCTCGGTCAAGTCCGGACACATCTCTTGTGATCCGAAGAACAGTTTATACATCTCCACGGGCGTCGCACCCATGAAGTGGTGGAGAGCTCGCGGTCCCTCCGGATTAAATTCCCACAGGCGGAGAGGGCGACGTTTGCAGGGCAGAAGACGCCGAATCAGCATAACCTGCGCCACTACGACCAGATTGATCTCCCTCTCTTGGAGGTCTCGAATCCGGCCCTGCAATATTGGTACGTCCTTGGACGGCCCCCAGTCAAGCCCTTTGTTTCATGATCAATATCATTAGCTTCCTCACTAATTGGTGTAGTTGTCACAGGAACCGGTTCTTGTGATGAGCTACTTTCCAATAAGGGAGCAGGTACAGTTACCTCATCAAGTTCCACTTTCCTCCCACTCACTTCTTTCGAGAGAAATTCCTTCTCTAGAAAGGATCCGAATTTAGCAACGAAAATCTTGCCCCCAGATCTGTGATAGAAGGTGTACCCAACAGTCTCTTTTGGGTATCCTATGAAGACACATTTCTCCGATTTGGGTTTGAGCTTATCTGGTTGAAGTTTCTTCACATAAGCATCGCAGCCCCAAACTTTAAGAAACGATAACTTTGGTTTCTTGCCAAACCACAGTTCATGAGGCGTCGTCTCAATGGATTTTGATGGTGCCCTATTTAACGTGAATGCGGCCGTCTCTAAAGCATAACCCCAAAATAATAGTGCTAAATCAGTAAGAGACATCACAGATCGCACCATATCTAGTAAAGTACGATTACGACATTCGGACACACCATTTCGTTGTGGTGTTCCGGGTGGCGTGAATTGCAAAACTATTCCGCATTGTTTCAAATGTAAACCAAACTCGTAACTCAAATGTTCTCCTCCATGATCAGATCGTAGAAACTTTATTTTCTTGTTACGATGATTTTCCACTTCACTCTGAAATTCTTTGAACTTTTCAAATGTTTCAGACTTGAGTTTCATTAAGTAGATATACCCATATCTGCTTAAATCATCTGTGAAGGTGAGAAAATAACAATACCCACCGCGAGCCTCAACATTCATTGGACCACAAACATCAATATGTATGATTTCCAATAAATCAGTTGCTCGCTCCATAGTTCCGGAGAACGGCGTTTTAGTCATCTTGCCCATGAGGCACGGTTTGCAAGTACCAAGTGATTCATAATCAAGTGATTCCAAAAGCCCATCAGTATGGAGTTTCTTCATGCGCTTTATACCGATATGACCTAAACGGCAGTGCCACAAATAAGTTGCACTATCATTATCAACTCTGCATCTTTTGGCTTCAACACTATGAATATGTGTATCACTACTATCGAGATTTAATAAAAATAGACCACTCTTCAAGGGTGCATGACCATAAAAGATATTACTCATATAAATAGAACAACCATTATTCTCTGACTTAAATGAATAACCATCTCGCATCAAACAAGATCCAGATATAATGTTCATGCTCAACGCTGGCACCAAATAACAATTATTTAGGTCTAAAACTAATCCCGATGGTAGATGTAGAGGTAGCGTGCCGACCACGATCACATCGACTTTGGAACCATTTCCTACGCGCATCGTCACCTCGTCCTTAGCCAATCTTCGCTTAATCCGTAGTCCCTGTTTAGAGTTGCAAATATTAGCAACAGAACCAGTATCAAATACCCAGGTACTACTGCGAGCATTAGTAAGGTACACATCAATAACATGTATATCACATATACCTTTGTTCACTTTGCCATCCTTCTTATCCACCAAATACTTGGGGCAGTCCGCTTCCAGTGTCCAGTCTACTTGCAGTAGAAGCACTCAGTCTCAGGCTTAGGTCCAGACTTGGGTTTCTTCTCTTGAGCAGCAACTTGTTTGCTGTTCTTCTTGAAGTTCCCCTTCTTCTTCCCTTTGCCCTTTTTCTTGAAACTGGTGGTCTTGTTGACCATCAACACTTGATGCTCCTTCTTGATTTCTACCTCCGCGGCTTTTAGCATTGCGAAGAGCTCGGGAATAGTCTTGTCCATCCCTTGCATATTATAGTTCATCACGAAGCTCTTGTAGCTTGGTGGCAGTGATTGAAGAATTCTGTCAATGACACTATCATTAGGAAGATTAACTCCCAGTTGAATCAAGTGATTATTATACCCAGACATTTTGAGTATGTGTTCACTGACAGAACTATTCTCCTCCATCTTGCAGCTATAGAACTTATTGGAGAATTCATATCTCTCAATCCGGGTATTTGCTTGAAATATTAACTTCAACTCCTGGAACATCTCATATGCTCCATGACGTTCAAAACGTCGTTGAAGACCCGGTTCTAAGCCGTAAAGCATGGCACACTGAACTATCGAGTAGTCATCAGCTTTGCTCTGCCAGACGTTCTTAACATCATCAGTTGCATCAGCAGCAGGCCTGGCACCCAGCGGTGCTTCCAGGACGTAATTCTTCTGTGCAGCAATGAGGATAATCCTCAGGTTATGGATCCAGTCCGTGTAATTGCTACCATCATCTTTCAACTTTGCTTTCTCAAGGAACGCATTAAAATTCAACGGAACAACAGCACGAGCCATCTATCTACAACAAACATAGACAAGCAAAATACTATCAGGTACTAAGTTCATGATAAATTTAAGTTCAATTAATCATATTACTTAAGAACTCCCACTTAGATAGACATCCCTCTAATCCTCTAAGTGATTACGTGATCCATATCAACTACACCATGTCCGATCGTCACGTGAGATGGAGTACTTTTCAATGGTGAACATCACTATGTTGATCATATCTACTATATGATTCACGTTCGACCTTTCGGTCTCCGTGTTCCGAGGCCATATCTGTTATATGCTAGGCTCGTCAAGTTTAACTTGAGTATTCCGCGTGTGCAACTGTTTTGCACCCGTTGTATTTGAACGTAGAGCCTATCACACCCGATCATCACGTGGTGTCTCAGCACGAAGAACTTTCGCAATGGTGCATACTCAGGGAGAACACTTCTTGATAATTTTAGTGAGAGATCATCTTAAAATGCTACCATCAATAAAAGCAAGATAAGATGCATAAAGGATAAACATCACATGCAATCAATATAAGTGATATGATATGGCCATCATCATCTTGTGCTTGTGATCTCCATCTTCGTAGCACCGTCGTGATCACCATTGTCACCGGCGTGACACCTTGATCTCCATCGTAGCATCGTTGTCGTTACACCATCTATTGCTTCTACGACTATTGCTACCGCTTAGTGATAAAGTAAAGCAATTACAGGGCGTTTACATTTCATACAATAAAGCGACAACTATATGGCTCCTGCCAGTTGCCGATAACTCGGTTACAAAACATGATCATCTCATACAATAAAATATAGCATCACATCTTGACCATATCACATCACAACATGCCCTGCAAAAACAGGTTAGACGTCCTCTACATTGTTGTTGCAAATTTTATGTGGCTGCTACGGGCTGAGCAAGAACCGTTCTTACCTACGCATCAAAACCACAATGATAGTTCGTCAAGTTAGTGTTGTTTTAACCTTCGCAAGGACCGGGCGTAGCCACACTCGGTTCAACTAAAGTGAGAGAGACAGACACCCACCAGTCACCTTTAAGCACGAGTGCTCGTAACGGTGAAACCTATCTCGCGTAAGCGTACGCGTAATGTCGGTCCGGGCCGCTTCATCTCACAATACCGCTGAACCAAAATATGACATGCTGGTAAGCAGTATGACTTGTATCGCCCACAACTCACTTGTGTTCTACTCGTGCATATGACATCTACGCATAAAACCTGGCTTTGATACCACTGTTGGGGAATGTAGTAATAAAAATTTTCCTACGCACACGCAAGATCATGGTGATGGCATAGCAACGAGACGGGAGAGTGTTGTCCACATACCCTCGTAGACCGTAAGTGGAAGCGTTATGACAACGTGGTTGATGTAGTCATACGTCTTCATGATCCGACCGATCCAAGTACCGAACGTACGGCACCTCCGAGTTCAGCACTCGTTCAGCTCGATGACGGTCCCCGGACTCCGATTCAGCAAAGTGTCGCGGATGAGTTCCGTCAGCACGACGGCGTGGTGACGATGATGATGTTCTACCGGCGCAAGGCTTCGCCTAAACTCCGTGACGATATGACCGAGGTGGAATATGGTGGAGGGGGGCACCACACATCGCTAAGGAACGATCTTGAAGATCAACTTGTGTGTCATGGGGTGCCCCCTTGCCCCTGTATATAAAGGAGCAAGGGAGGAGGAGGCCGGTCCTAGGAGGGGGCGCACCAAGTGTGGAGTCCTACTAGGACTCCCTAGTCCTAGTAGGATTCCACCTCCCATATGGAATAGGAAAAAAGGAAGGGAAAGGGAGAAGGAAGGAAGGGGGCGCCCCCCTTCCCTAGTCCAATTCGGACCAGACCAAGGGGAGGGGTGCGGCCACCCTTGAGGCCCTTTTCCTTCTTTCCCGTATGGCCCAATAAGGCCCAATACGTATTCCCGTAACTCTCCGGTACTCCGAAAAATACCCGAATCACTCGGAACCTTTTTGATGTCTGAATATAGTCGTCCAATATATCAATCTTTATGTCTCGACCATTTCAAGACTCCTCGTCATGTCCCCGATCTCATCTGAGACTCCGAACTCCTTCGGTACATCAAAACTAATAAACTCATAATAAAACTGTCATCGAAACCTTAAGCATGCGGACCCTATGGGTTCGAGAACTATGTAGACATGACCGAGAACGGTTTTCGGTCAATAACCAATAGCGGAACCTGGATGCTCATATTGGCTCCTACATATTCTACGAAGATCTTTATCGGTCAAACCGCACAACAACATACGTTGTTCCCTTTGTCATCGGTATATTACTTGCCCGAGATTCGATCGTCGGTATCTCAATACCTAGCTCAATCTCATTACCGGCAAGTCTCTTTACTCATTATGTAATGCATCATTCCGTAACCAACACATTGGCCACATTGCTTGCAAGGCTTATAGTGATGTGCATTACCGAGAGAGCCCAGAGATACCTCTCCGACAATCGGAGTGACAAATCCTAATCTCGAAATACGCCAACCCAACATGTACCTTCGGAGACACCTATAGAGCTCCTTTATAATCACCCAGTTACGTTGTGACGTTTGGTAGCACAAAAAGTGTTCCTCCGGTAAATGGGAGTTGCATAATCTCATAGTCGTAGGAACATGTATAAGTCATGAAGAAAGCAATAGCAACATACTAAACGATCAAGTGCTAAGCTAACGGAATGGGTCAAGTCAATCACATTATTCTCCTAATGATGTGATCCCGTTAATCAAATGACAACTCTTTTGTCCATGGCTAGGAAACTTAACCATCTTTGATTCACGAGCTAGTCAAGTAGAGGCATACTAGTGACACTATGTTTGTCTATGTATTCACACATGTATTATGTTTCCGGTTAATACAATTCTAGCATGAATAATAAACATTTATCATGAAATAAGGAAATAAATAATAACTTTATTATTGCCTCTAGGGCATATTTCCTTCAGAGTGGGGGCATGGAATTGTGACCAGAAAAGCTTCTCCACTTCCTTGTCACCTTGACCTTTGAAGAAGTCGGCAGCATCAGCCGTACTCTTCGCCAAATCCGCATATGCGTCCGCCGGACTCCAGCGTCCATCCTGGGGAGCGTACTTCGGATGGAAAAATTTCGTTCGCAGTAAAAAGGAGCCCCCAGCCGCGATTTCACCGGCCTGTCGAAGCTCCTCCCACGCACCCTTGAGCTCGGTTCGGATTTCCTTGGTGGCATTCATCGCCTTGTTCAGTTCGGCCAAATTATCCTCACGCTCCTTTTTCAGGAGCTCATACCGGTCAGCGGCATCTTTTAATCCAATAGCCATTTCGGCTATCTTTTCCTCGCTTCAGCAATGATCAGCCTGTTCGGCCCTCAGTTCCTCGGCCGCCTTTAGGGCAGCCGCATTGCTCACCCAAGCTTGTTCCTTGGCTTGACCAAGTTCCGCCCTCATGGCCTCTACGGCAGCAGCATCATCTGCAGTCCAAACATACTACATCAATATCATGCCATCTTCATATTTTCCCTATACAAGGGAAGCATGACACATACCTTGTGATTTGTCTGGCCGCTCATTCACCAGCGTGATATCGGCATCAATCGATCCAATTTGCCTCGTTAGTTCGGCAACTTCAACGGACTAGCCGGCGTCCGGACCCACAGGTACCTGCACACATTTACAGCACTATCATTGGTTTATGATCCCCTGTTTGCCGCCTAGGGCGGGCAACCAGAGTCTCAGGGGCTACTATCTATATGGAGCACACCTAGTGCGTGTCTTAAAACCAAAGAAATAGTGAATTCTCCATTATATACCTCAAAGCCTCTGAGCAGGCTTGTGAATGCTTCATTCAAACTGCTTGTAGCGGATGAAATCTTCTTGAGCACCGTGCTCATTAATGAGCGGTGCTCCTCCGAGAGCGTAGCTCGCTCCAGCAAGCCCGTTAGTATGTCTGGTCGGACATCGAACTGCACCGGACTCTTCCCATCGCCCCCCGTTGTAGCCAAATGCTCTGGGTGCAGGGCGGCTGACGGATTGACTTCCAGCTTTGGCAGATCCGGAATCCTCCGTGACGATACCTCGGTGTCGCCCACTTAATGAGTCGGAGAAGGGGGTGGGGTCTCGCTCTCCATCATCTCCGGAGGCAGGTCCCCCGAAGACGAACCCTGTTGAGAGGAGCTGCTGGCCGGACTTCAAAAAGTTGAATCCTGGTTATTGATCTAGGAGAAACACAGTACCTTCGGATTGTAGATCGACTTACAGCTTGGTGGAGGGCTGGCCCGTTGGAGGGCATGATGTGGTGAAGGTGCCCGTCAGGGCAAGGCCCCCTAGGGATGTTTTTCCCCTAATTTGGGCATATCCGCCTCCAAATATTCAGAGGCGGCCCTCTTTTTCTCGCGCGGGGAGGAGGCCTTAGCCTCCCCTCCCCGACTATCCTCCTTGGGGGAGGTAACAATTCCCCCGGTTCGGATGCGTAGCATGTGGGATTCGGTTTCTTAGTCCCTCCCCTTGTCTTTCCCCGAGGGCATTCTGCTGAGTACCTGGTCGAGCATCTTGGCCATGGTGGGGGCGGGCGAGCCTTCGGGAAGTTGCGTCGGACACCTGACTCTCTACGCCTTGCTGAGCCATTCCTGGGCGCGGATGACTTTCAGAATAAACAATCATGACAAATACAAAACAGGGTGTCCGGTATCAAGGCTACTTACTCGAGTGTCTAGGCGATTGCAGCTTAGGCCCGCATCCTCGGTGGTGTCCGGACACATTACTTTCTGTCCGAAGAATAATTTGCACATCTCTTCGAGCTTCAAGCCGAAGAAGTGCTTGACAGTCCGCGGACCCTCCGGATTGAACTCCCACATCCGGAGAGGCCGGCGTTGGCACGGCAACATCCGTCGGATTAACATCATTTGCATTATGCTGACAAGGTTAATGTCCCTCGCAAGAAGCTCCCGGATGCTATTCTGCAGTATTGGTATATCACCAGCGGGCCCCCAATTCCGTCCTATGTCTGTCCAAGACGCCAACTGTGACGGGGGGCCCGAGCAAAACTTGGGGCAGCCACCCACTTTGTGCCTCTGGGAGCCGTGACATAAAACCACCTCCATTTCCATACATCGGATACTTCTGGGAAAGAACCCTCTAGCCACGGGGCATCGGCGTTTCTGCTTATCGCGGCACCTCCGCACTCCGCATGTCGCCCCTCGATCATCTTTGGCGTCACATTGAAGGTCTTGAGCCATAAGCCGAAGTGCGGGGTGACGTGGAGAAGAGCCTCGCACACGATAATGAACGACGAGATATGGAGGATAGCGTCTGGAGCCAGATCATGAAAATCCAACCCATAATAGAACATGAGCCCCCTCACGAAGGGATCGAGGGTGAAGCCCAGGCCGTGGAGGAAGTGCGGGACAAAAACAACACACTCATTAGGCTCCGGTGTGGGGATGACCTGCCCTGGTGCAGGAAGCCTGTGTTGGATGTCGGCGGTCAGGTATCCGACCTCCCTAAGCTTCACGATGTCGTCCTCTTGAATCGAGGAGGCCACCCACTGGCCTTGAGGGACGGATCCGGACATGTTGGAGGATCTGGGGTGTTGAAGCTTGGGTTTTGGGTGTTAGAACTCGAGGTGCAAGAAGGCGCGAGGAAGGTGGAAAAGAGGCATAGGCCTCGACCCCTTTTATAAAGGGGATGAATATCAAGAGTCCTTAGTGTGGCTGTTTGAGGCTTATCTAAAAACACGCGGGGTAATACCAACGGCCGTCGTGGGGTCACGCATGCCCATATTAATGGAAAATCCTGTAATGAGAGGAACACGATCTCTGCCTCGACGGGACGTGCCAATAAAACCGCCTCGTAACACAAGTTGAGGTGGGGTAAGAAACGCTGGTCCGCGTTGGACCAGGCCATGATGCACGGGCACGACGCACGAAGATTACCAACAGATCAGATTTATGCCATATGAAGATCATCCTGCAGACCCGGACACGATTCAAGTGTTCAATAATTACTTTGGAGTATTCAGAGGAGAAACCCGCCTTGCAATGCCGAAGACAATACTGCGCGCTAGAATCATCGTCATTGAAGCCTGGTTCAGGGCATACTGAGGGAGTCCTGGATTAGCGGGTATCCGAACAGCCGAACTATGTACAACGTTCGGACTATTGAAGCGTGAAGATACAAGACTCAAGACTTCGGCCCGTGTCTGGATGGGACTCTCCTTTTCGTCGAAGGCAAGCTTGGCGATCCGGATATTATGTTTCCTTTCTTGTAACTGACTCTTGTAAACCCTAGCCCTCTCTGGTGTCTATATAAACCGGAGAGGTTGGACCTTAGAAGGCCGATAACAATTACAATCATACCATCATAGGCTAGCTCTTAGGGTTTAGCCTCTATGATCTCGTGGTGGATCTACTCTTGTACTACCCATATCCTCAATATTAATCAAGCAGGAAGGAGGGTTTTACCTCCATCGAGAGGGCCCGAACCTGGGTAAACATCTATGTCCCTTGCTTCCTGTTACCATCAGCCTTGACACACAGATCGGGACCCCCTACCCGAGATCCGCCGGTTTTGACACCGATAGTTACTTATTATGTTTTTAATATTATTGTTCATGAGAGGGCGCGGGTGAGCATAGAAGAAATGACCGACGCCCTAAGCCCTCCCCACCTTCCAGACGCGTCAAGAAATGACCAACGCCCCTTTCCCAAGAAAGTCACATCCTTCTAGAACTTTTGTATGCCTCTCGAACCTTCTGTACCACCATAATATATACGATCTCCTCCCCTCTCCTCTCTCCAACAACATGAGTGATCGATGTTTTCGACTCGAGGCGACCGATCTCAACTTCGTCCCAACCTCGACCACAAATCCAATGGCACGCCATGGCTTATTCGGCTACGACCCGTGGCTTCTTCGCTCTCCGAAGTGGCGGCCAGGGCGTGGGCGGCTGCTGATACGTCTCCGTCATATTTATAATTTTTGATTGTTTGATGCCAATATTCTACAACTTTCATATACCTTTGGCAACTTTTTATACTCTTTTTGGGACTAACATATTGATCCAGTGCCCAGTGACAGATCCTGTTTGTTGCATGTTTTTTGTTTCGCAGAAAATCCATATCATACGGAGTCCAAACGGGATAAAAACTTACGGAGTTCTTTGGAATATATGTGATTTTTGGGAAAAAGAATCAGCAAGAGACGAAGCCCGAGGGGCCCACAAGGACGAAGGGCGCGCCCCTGGTCCTTGTGGTCACCCCGTAAGGCGGTTGGTACCCTTCTTCCGCCGCAAGAAAGCTAATATCCGGATAAAAATCGTGTTAAAACTTCAGCCCAATCGGAGTTACGGATCTCCAGGAATTTAAGAAATGGGGAAAGGCCAGAAGCAGGGAGCGCAAAAACAGAAGGAAACGGAGAGAGAGATCCAATCTAGGAGGGGCTCCCGCCCCTCCGCCGCCATGGAAGCCAAGGACCAGAGGGGAAACACTTCTCCCATCTAGGGGGGAGGTCAAGGAAGAAGAAGAAGAAAGTGGGCTCTCTCCCCCTCTCTCCCGGTGGCGCCGGAACGCCGCCGGGGCCATCATCGTGGCCGCAATCTACACCAACAACTTTGCCGCCGTCATCACCAACTCTCTCCCCTTGTATGCAATGGTGTAACACCTCTTCTTGTTGGGGAACACAGCATGCAATTTCAAAAAAAATCCTACGAACACGCAAGATCTATCTAGGAGATGCATAGCAACGAGAGGGGGAGAGTATGTCCATGTACCCTCATAGACCGAAAGCGGAAGCGTTAGCTTAACGCGGTTGATGTAGTCGAACGTCTTCTTGATCCAACCGATCAAGCACCGAACGTATGGCACCTCCGATGTCAGGACCCCGACTCAATGCCACATCGATCTAGCATGTAACACGAGATATCACTTTGCGGCCTCACGCACGGTATTCCCATGGGTGTCGCCTTACCTTTGCCCGGGACCGTTTGCGCCTTTTGGCACACGTGTATGATAGTGTCGCTAGCATCCATATGATAAGGAGCCCGGGCTGACATGGCTAGTCGTAAACCCAAAGTGGCACAAACTTATAGGGACAGGCATCCATGACCCAGCATCGAACGTGTCGGTCATCAGCGAGTGAATCCAGGCTGTAGCACTGGGCTAGCAGGACTCCGGTGAACCGGGCTGTAGCGGGCTAACAGGACTCCGGTATTCATCGCGTGATATTTCCCCGAAGGGACAGACACAGGAACGAAGAAGGACACATGCCGGCCAGCCTAAGTGTTCCGGAGCAGTAGCAAGCTACCATGGCTCAGTGGAAGCACTAGGAGACATTTCCCGGTAAGAGAGGCTACTAAGGATAAACAACTAGATAGTCAGATCCCACACATACCAAGCATTTCAATAACATACACACAATATGCTCGATATGTGCAAATACAACATGGCATCACAACATGACTCTATGACTCAAGTATTTATTCATTAGGCTCCGAGGAGCGAGATATTACAAACATGGGTCTCAAGACCCAACATTCAGAGCATACAAGTCAAAACACATGCGGAAGCTTAATATGTCTGAGTACAGACATCTACAAATGAAAAAGGCTTAGAAGCCTGACTAACTACCAGATCCTGCCGAGGGCACAAGATCGTAGCTGAGGTATCAAGCTAAACATCGAAGTCCACGCGGAACTACTAACGAGACTGAAGTCTCTCTGCAAAAACATAAAATAGGCAAACGTGAGTACAAATGTACCCAGCAAGACTTACATTAGAACTAACTACGTATGCATCATTATCAACAAAGGGGATGGTGGGGTTTAACTGTAGCAAGCCAGCTTTGACTCGGTGGCTATCCTGAACTACTACTGCAAGTAACTCTTTGGAGGTGGCGCACACGAGTCCACATATTCACCATATCAATACACCACTATGGATCCGCTCCCGTCTCCCTACGAGAACGCCATCCATAGCACTCACGCTTATCTTGCGTATTTTAGAGTATCCACTTTCACTTGTCTATGAACTGTTATAGGCAACCCAGAAGTCCTTTCCATGGACACGGCTATTCGAATAAATGATGTTAACCCTGCAGGGGTGTACTTCTTCACACACGCTCTCACCACTTACCGCCGTTTACACAACATGTACTCGGCAACCTTCAAGCAGAAGCCCAACGAGGGTGTCGGCCACGGCCTACCTAAACACTCAAGTCTGTAGTCCAGGTTTATCGCCTATTCGGGTTCCATCCATGAGGAGATCCGGCCGAGGTTTCGCTCACAGCCCCAAACGATGTGTACAGGGTTCCGTGACACCAAACGGGCGCTCGGTATACCCGGCCACGTGCCTACCGCATCACAGCCCACCCCTCCGGTCAGCGCTGCGCACGGCCTCCAGCATACTACAAACACCAGAAACTACTTGCAACTCCTGGACAGAGGACAAGGGTGATTAAGAAGCTGAGAGGGTCCATTGGTTTCGGGCCCAATGCGTGGTAGTATCTGTTTCATGGATCACAAACACTGAACTCAGTTCCTGAGGATGGCTGCAATGAGACAACCCACCATGTACTCCTACATGGCCTCTCACCGCTACCTTTACCAAATCGTGTTCACACACTTAGCTCACACACATTAGAACATGTTCACACACCTCTGATTCATCCCCGATGAATCAGACCTGACTCAACTCTAAGCAATAGCAGGCATGACAAACAAACATGAATGAGTAGGCACAACAGGGCTCAAGCAACTCCTACTCATGCTAGTGGGTTTCATCTATTTACTGTGGCAATGACAGGTCATGCAGAGGATAAAGGGGTTCAGCTACCGCATCAAGTAACAGATGAATCGTTGTTGTCCTAATGCAGTACAAGAGAGCAGGAGCGAGAGAGTGGGATTGTATCGGAATGAACAAGGGGGTTTTGCTTGCCTGGCACTTCTGAAGATAATATAGCTCTTCATCGGTGTCATCGAACTCATCATCGGAAGCACGTCTAGCGGGAGGGGACAAATACCGGCAACACAGAAGGAAACACAATCAATGCAATGCACAATATGATGCATGATCATGACATGTCAAAATGCTGTGATTTGAGCTAATGCAACTAGCAGCAGATTAAATGGAGTTGGTTTGAATCCAAGATTCAAATTCAAACTCGATATATGACATTTCAAATGCCATTAATTCAAATTGTTGTATACATCAGCTTTAAGTTGTTCTAACATGCATGAAAAAGTTACAGATGGATAGATTGGATTTTTCTGATTATTTTTCATATATAATTTGTTTCATTTGAAGTTATGGTTGAATTTCTATGAATTTTAGAAGTTTAGGGCATTTTCTGAATTTCCTGATTTATTTTAAAACCAGAAAGTCACTTATTGCGTCAGCACTGTGTCATGCTTGCGTCAGCAAGTCAACAGTGCTGTCCAGGTCAAACATGACCAGTGGGGTCCACTGGTCAGTCTCATAGGGCTGCGTTGGTCACTGACGTGTGGGGCCAGTCAAGGGCCACGGCAGCATGGTCAACGCTGACGTGTGGGTCCCGCTTGGTTTAAATAAAACTGATTAAAAGGATACCAGTGGTTATTTAGCTGGTGGGGCCCTAATGTCAGCGGCTGGTGTGATTAAACTAAACGCCATTAAGCACTAATGATGTAGCCACGTCGGCCGCGCCGGCGATTAAACGACGGCGACCACGGCTCGCGGCGGCGACGCTCGGGATCGAGCTGTAGGCCGCTGTTTCGAGCGCGCTTTGGTCCTACGAGATGCTGGTGCTCGTCCGCATCCAACGGAGCCATCAGCTCGCGCTGGGGTGGACCGTAGTGACGGCGGTGATGGCAAGCGCGGCGGCCGGAGCTCGGGCAAGCTCGGCAAGGACGCTGCGGCGGACGGGGGAACTAGATGACGGTGGTGTTGGGTTTCTGGAAACAAGCTGAGCACGTAGCGGTGCTTGGACGCGATGGAAACGGCCTCTGGCCACGGCGGCTTGAAGTCCGGCGGCGGTGATCGCCGGCACCGAGGTTGAAGAAGACATCCGGGATGGTGACGCGGTTCGGTGAGGTGGGGAAAAGGTGAGGGAGGAAGAACCAGAGGAGGGGGAGAGCTCCAGGGAGAGAGGGAAGAAGTGCAGGGGGTCATGGCCGTCTTCGTGGCGCTTTCAGAAGAACCGGGGTGTCGCGGTGGAAGCAGGAGCTGGCGCGCGCGCGGCGACCACCCTCCCTGCCTACTGGCGCGGGGAGGAAGACGACAGAGGGGGTTGTGGTGGTGGACTGGGCCGGCACAGCGCCAGGCCAGGTGGGCTGCACCGGAGCTGGGCCGGTTGGTGGCACCAGGTAAGTCCTTCTCTCTCTCTCTTCTAATTGTTTTGTTTTCTATTATTCTGTAACTTCTGGGCTTTATTTAATATACTTAAACAGATCCAAAAATCATGAAACTAATCATGGCTAATGTTTAGAATATATCCAACAGTAAACATTTTAGTTTATGATTATTTGAGCATTTAAAATATTTTATAGTATTTAAATGCCCAAATGCAAATAGGGTATGATTTAATTCAGAGCCCAATATGTCCTGCAAAAATATAAACCATTTTTGGTAGATGCTTTCACCTCAAACCAGAAATGTTAAACATTTTTAGAGGGCATTTTGAGTTCAATGAAAAAGATTTTATTTTGACCCTAGTTGAATTCATTTGGTGCTAGGGTTTAAGCATCCCCATTTCAAGTTTCCAATAAATTTAGACATGATGCATGGATGATTATGCAACTACTTGCAAACAAACTCTAGGGCTGTGACAACTCACCCCCACTAAACAAGAATCTCGCCCTGAGATTCAAGACGTGAGGTAAGAAGACAAAGGGGTCACAAACTAGTAACATGAACTCCAAGATCCAACTGTCTTCTCGAGGGTGTTGATCTGTTGACTCAAAACAATCTTGACGTCTTTGCTTGCGAGGTCTTCATCCAACACGATGACGACAGAAGGAGACTCTACAAAAGACGATCTCCTTGAAGATCGAGTATTCAAGATCAACTCATGGAGTGAGAGGTAAGAACATCTCTCGAGCTGAGATACGAAGCATTCATCCAAAGGGATGGAATGGAACGGATGGCGAAGGTTCACTAGGTAGACAACAATTCCACACTTAAGAGGGTGGTGAACGGTTGTCAACGTAGCGAGCAGTTGAGTTGCCATGATACCATAACGATGCACTTTAGGGAAGGTGACTCGTAGAAATATCCCCTTAAGTGGCAAAAGGAATTACCTTTGATTCAAAGATCATTGAAACTCTTTATACCAGCCTAAGGCAATTCTCGAGCGATCGTTTAGAGGAGTTCGGTAGAATGGCATACCCGGATTAGAATGGATGATGTGGATTACCTTGTTGAAAACAACACAAGGGATGATTTTAGTAACTGGGGAAAAGCTCAACAGTAGAGAGTGAGTCCACTATTGAAAGGGTTATAGCATAACCGAGGAAACTGAGAGCACTATGTAATTAATGCCGACAATAAAACCTAGAGCTTGAGCGTGCTCTCAAGAACTTGAGCATTTCCATAATCATCAAGGTTTTATCAACATCCATGTCAAGGGTGCTCACAACACAACATACTACCATGATGAATAGCGATGGACGATGCAGATGCAAAGGAAGATAACACTTTCTCAGATTCCACCTTAGCGAGACCAAGGGAACAAAATCTGGATGATCGACCGAGAGACGTTTAGCACTCCGCTTCTAATGTTCTCCTTGATGTACTAGAGTATCCCATTCATATATATGGTTTGATATCTAGAACATCAAGTAACAGGTCAGACTTCGGGAGCACAAAAATCATAAGGCACACAAATAGGGAATAATTCTTACGAAGTCCTTATGGAGAGGTGGCCAACTTCTTCAATCAAGATATTACAATAACAGATCTTCCGGCTGGGTGTGTTGGCCACGCATCCACTTTACCGGGTTACAGAGAGACCAATAATATAATTCTTGGGAAACATTCCAACCATCATATCTGCCTGAGATTCAGATCTGGTTGGTGTCAGAATAATCTAGACTCATCGAGTCTAGAAAGTAAAATGAAAGTTTGCAACACAAGTCGATGAGATGACGTTGCGAGATTCTCGGGGAATGAACTACGATAGAAAGCTCCAAAACATGAGCTGGTTCTGCTACAAACATGTGAACACGTTATCCCAGACAAACATGGCCACATAGTAGTCTTAAGATAAAACACTACCGAGTTCAGGTGGGAAACCATCATTGCGAATAACGAAGTCCTTGCATAAGTCATATTAGCTCTTATGAAGGAATTCCGTTTCTTGGAACAAATCAGTCAGTGGCTTGGTGTACTAGGAGATACATGTGGAATGGAGGTAGCGAGCCTGTCAAACCATAGCATACTTCGCACATGCATGACTAACTTGGGATGGTACCCGAGGAAGCAAAACAAACCTTTCTCGAACTCACGGCGGCAACTTGCATCAATGCACATGAATTCGAGGAAGTCACTTCTTCCATCCAAGCATAAGCTTCATGAACAGAACACGAAGGCATTGCTTACAAAGTTTCCAACACTAGCTTAATGTTTAACACGAATCATGGGGGAGACAAAATGCTGCTGATGGGGTTCAACAACAACTCATCGGAATTTCCATATCACTGGACTTCCACCATTATGTGAACACGGTGATAGCATTAGTCAGACCAAAAGATATAATGGAGTATGCTCGAGGAGGAACCACGAGTAAGACAACATTACAAACATCGTTGGTTCTGATTTGATTTGAGAATAGCCCACACTCAAATCAAAGTTTTGATAAGGTAATAGGTCCAACAATTGATCACAGGGACCAATCGATGAAGATATCATCTTTCTTCAACATACATACAAGATATCCCTTAACATGAACTAAGTCGGACAAGCTTTTATCTCCCAGCTCTCCAAGTTGATGTATAGCTTAACCAACTAGCTCATGGGTATCTAACACGGATTCTTGGAGAAAGTGTGGTTTACAGGAATAAACCAACTTGATCACGAACTCAACATAGTGGTCAGGTGACAACCTGGTAATACTTTTGAGAAGATTTCGGAAAATCATGAACCACCGGCATGTTATTAAGCTCGAGATCAATCTTGCTTTTCAGGGCAAGACGATATGATCAAATGAGCGAGGGATTGACAAAATCCTAACTCAACTACCGAGGAGTGCACCGGAAATAGGGACTAGGTAGCACCATCAACCTTAGGGTGACGATTCAATAATCGACACGCTGAGAATGAGGTTATCGTCCATTTAACTACCAAGCAACGGAGTTGCTAGCAGTATTTATTTCACACACCACGATTCAGTTGTCGGCATTCCGGTTACAATAACACGGAAACCGAGGAATGAACAATGATGGCAAGAAGTATCACTGTACCAAGAGTTCATAGGATGGTGTGCAATTCCTATAATAATCCCGATTTAAAAGATGGTAATACTCCAAGGTAGAACAGAACAAAAGCTGGGTTGGCATTTTGATTTGCGAGATGCAACTATTTTGACCCAATCCTAGATATGGATGAGGTACTGGAGTTTGTTTCTCCTAGTCATTCCGGAATAGAATGGCTTGCCGGACCACAAGAGTAATAGGCATCGATGAGCTCGAGTGCACAACTCCTATTGACTATCAATTGATAGATGAGGGTGAGAGGACAACTAAGAGGGACAACTCAAGGAACATGTAACTTTCTGAGTTGTGGATGCATAGATTAGTATGTCGAACCAAGTTCAACAGGTTTCTTCCGGATAACCCATGCAGAAAGGTAGAACTGGCAGAATCCCAATATAGAATGGAGGACTCATCATGAGCACTCCGGTTGTGATTTTTTTGGTTCAAAGAACTTCTGCCTTAATGTTTCATGGTATTTGGAAGAAGGAAATACCACGGACCTCGAGGACTATCGCAAAGTTAATAATATCCTAAAGGAACTAGCAAACACTATCAACAGGAGGTAAGTAGGGTGAATCTCGGGTTCAAGAACCCAGGAATAGAATACCTACTAACTAATAACATCACGGGATGCTTTCGAGAATAAAGGCCAGAATTATCACACTAGGACACAAATCATGGCTAGATTACTAGATGATCCCCTAAGACACCTAGGGTCATAATAAGAACTCCAACATATATGTCGAGGCAATATAATACCTCAACTCAGCAATTAGTGTGATTAACCTGGCCCAAAGGAACATCAAAACCAGAGGAAAGGATTTGCAAGTGCATCAGATTGTTTAGAAACCTGGGATGACTCGGACAACATAACGGCTGTAAATGCTCAAAAGGATTTAAGACATCCTGCAAAATTGTGGCATAACCACTCGATCATCACAATATCAAGATTCTGAGACCAACTATGAACTTACGGAAGTAGTAAAAGCTGAACTGAGATTTGAAACTAACAATTCTATAAGTCAATGGATTAGTAACACGTCATCCTGATAGATAGATGAGAAGGCCTAGTTCTTAATCCCCGTAGAAAAGAAGAGGATGACTCAGATCAGAAGGCCATGAGGTATAAGGAGTAAAAAGAGCCTTACGTTCCATCCCACAATCAATTCCCTTACATAACTAAAGCATTTCTAGACACAACTTCAACCAGTTTGGCTTGGTAATCCTACAGGCAGTCAAGCTCTGATACCAAAGCTGTCACGACCGCGACTCAATGCCACATCGATCTATCATGTAACACCTCATATCACTTTGCGGCCTCATGCACGGTATTCCCACGGGTGTCGCCTTACCTTTGCCCGGGACCGTTTGCGCCTTTTGGCACACGTATATGATAGTGTCGCTAGCATCCATATGATAAGGAGCCTGGGCTGACATGGCTAGTCGTAAACCCAAAGTGGCACAAACTTATAGGGACAGTCATCCATGACCCAGCATCGAACGTGTCGGTCATCAGCGAGTGAATCCAGGCTGTAGCACTGGGCTAGCAGGACTCCGGTGAACCGGGCTGTAGCGGGCTAACAGGACTCCGGTATTCATCGCATGACATTTCCCCGAAGGGACAGACACAGGAACGAAGAAGGACACATGCCGGCCAGCCTAAGTGTTTCGGAGCAGTAGCAAGCTACCATGGCTCAGTGGAAGCACTAGGAGACATTTCCCGATAAGAGAGGCTACTAAGGATAAACAACTAGATAGTCAGATCCCACACATACCAAGCATTTCAATAACATACACACAATATGCTCGATATGTGCAAATACAACATGGCATCACAACATGACTCTATGACTCAAGTATTTATTCATTAGGCTCCGAGGAGCGAGATATTACAAACATGGGTCTCAAGACCCAACATTCAGAGCATACAAGTCAAAACACATGCGGAAGCTTAATATGTCTGAGTACAGACATCTACAAATGAAAAAGGCTTAGAAGCCTGACTAACTACCAGATCCTGCCGAGGGCACAAGATCGTAGCTGAGGTATCAAGCTAAACGTCGAAGTCCACGTGGAACTACTAACGAGACTGAAGTCTCTCTGCAAAAACATAAAATAGGCAAACATGAGTACAAATGTACCCAGCAAGACTTACATCAGAACTAACTACGTATGCATCATTATCAACAAAGGGGATGGTGGGGTTTAACTGCAGCAAGCCAGCTTTGACTCGGTGGCTATCCTGAACTACTACTACAAGTAACTCTTTTGAGGTGGCGCACATGAGTCCACATATTCACCATATCAATACACCACTATGGATCCGCTCCCGTCTCCCTACGAGAACGCCATCCATAGCACTCACACTTATCTTGCGTATTTTAGAGTATCAACTTTCACTTGTCTATGAACTGTTATAGGCAACCCAGAAGTCCTTTCCGCGGACACGGCTATTCGAATAGATGATGTTAACCCTGCAGGGGTGTACTTCTTCACACAGGCTCTCACCACTTACCGCCGTTTACACGACATGTACTCGGCAACCTTCAAGCGGAAGCCCAACGAGGGTGTCGGCCACGGCCTACCTAAACACTCAAGTCTCTAGTCCAGGTTTATCGCCTATTCGGGTTCCATCCGTGAGGAGATCCGGTCGGGGTTTCGCTCACAGCGCCAAACAATGTGTACAGGGTTCCGTGACACCAAACGGGCACCCGGTATACCCGGCCACGTGCCTACCGCATCATAGCCCACCCCGCCGGTCAGCGCTGCACACGGCCTCCAGCATACTACAAACACCAGAAACTACTTGCAACTCCTGGACAGAGGACAAGGATGATTAAGAAGCCAAGAGGGTCCATTGGTTTCGGGCCCAATGCGTGGTAGTATCTGTTTCATGGATCACAAACACAGAACTCAGTTCCTGAGGACGGCTGCAATGAGACAACCCACCATGTACTCCTACATGGCCTCTCACCGCTACCTTTACCAAATCGTGTTCACACACTTAGCTCACACACATTAGGACATGTTCACACACCTCTGATTCATCCCCGATGAATCAGACCTGACTCAACTCTAAGCAATAGCAGGCATGACAAACAAACATGAATGAGTAGGCACAACAGGGCTCAAACAACTCCTACTCATGCTAGTGGGTTTCATCTATTTACTGTGGCAATGACAGGTCATGCAGAGGATAAAGGGGTTCAGCTACCGCAGCAAGTAACAGATGAATCGTTGTTGTCCTAATGCAGTACAAGAGAGCAGGAGCGAGAGAGTGGGATTGTATCGGAATGAACAAGGGGGTTTTGCTTGCATGGCACTTCTGAAGATAATATAGCTCTTCATCGGTGTCATCGAACTCATCATCGGAAGCACGTCTAGCGAGAGGGGACAAATATCGGCAACACAGAAGGAAACACAATCAATGCAATGCACAATATGATGCATGATCATGACATGTCAAAATGCTGTGATTTGAGCTAATGCAACTAGCAGCAGATTAAATGGAGTTGGTTTGAATCCAAGATTCAAATTCAAACTCCATAGATGACATTTCAAATGGCATTAATTCAAATTGTTGTATACAGCAGCTTTAAGTTGTTCTAACATGCATGAAAAAGGTACAAATGGATAGATTGGATTTTTCTGATCATTTTTCATATATAATTTGTTTAATTTGGAGTTATGGTTGAATTTCTATGAATTTTAGAAGTTTAGGGCATTTTCTGAATTTCCTGATTTATTTTAAAACCAGAAAGTCACTTATTGCGTCAACACTGTGTCATGCTTGCGTCAGCAAGTCAACAGCGCTGACTAGGTCAAACCTGACCAGTGGGGTCCACTGGTCAGTCTCATAGGGCTGCGTTGGTCACTGACGTGTGGGGCCAGTCAAGGGCCATGGCAGCATGGTCAACGCTGGCGTGTGGGTCCCGCTTGGTTTAAATAAAACTAATTAAAAGGATACCAGTAGTTATTTAGCTGGTGGGGCCCTAATGTCAGCGGCTGGTGTGATTAAACTAAACGCCATTAAGCCCTAATGACGTAGCCACGTCGGCCGTGCCGGCGATTAAACGACGGCGACCACGGCTCGCGGCGGCAACGCTCGGGATCGAGCTGTAGGCCGCTGTTTCGAGCGCGGTTTGGTCCTATGAGACGCTGGTGCTCGTCCGCATCCAATGGAGCCATCAGCTCGCGCTGGGGTGGACCGTAGTGACGGCGGTGATGGCAAGCGCGGCGGCCGGAGCTCGGGCAAGCTCGGCAACGACGCTGTAGTGGACGGGGGAACTAGATGACGGTGGTGTTTGGTTTCTGGAAACAAGCTGAGCACGTAGCGGTGCTTGGACGCGACGGAAACGGCCTCTGGCCACGGCGGCTTGAAGTCCGGCGGCGGTGATCGCCGGCACCGAGGTTGAAGAAGACATCCGGGACGGCGACGCGGTTCGGTGAGGTGGGGAAAAGGTGAGGGAGGAAGAACCAGAGGAGGGGGAGAGCTCCAGGGAGAGAGGGGAGAAGTGCAGGGGGTCGTGGCCGTCTTCGTGGCGCTTTCAGAAGAGCCGGGGTGTCGCGGTGGAAGCAGGAGCTGGCACGCGCGCGGCGACCACCCTCCCTGCCTACTGGCGCGGGGAGGAAGACGACAGAGGGGGTTGCGGTGGTGGACTGGGCCGGCACAGCGCCAGGCCAGGTGGGCTGCACCGGAGCTGGGCCGGTTGGTGGCACCAGGTAAGTCCTTCTCTCTCTCTCTTCTAATTGTTTTGTTTTCTATTATTCTGTAACTTCTGGGCTTTATTAAATATACTTAAATAGATCCAAAAATCATGAAACTAATCATGGCTACTGTTTAGAATATATCCAACAGTAAACATTTTAGTTTATGATTATTTGAGCATTTAAAATATTTTATAGTATTTAAATGCCCAAATGCAAAAAGGGTATGATTTAATTCAGAGCCCAATATGTCCTGCAAAAATATAAACCATTTTTGGTAGATGCTTTCACCTCAAACCAGCAATGTTGAACATTTTTAGAGGGCATTTTGAGTTCAATGAAAAAGATTTTATTTTGACCCTAGTTGAATTCATTTGGTGCTAGGGTTTAAGCATCCCCATTTCAAGTTTCAAATAAATTTAGACATGATGCATGGATGATTATGCAACTACTTGCAAACAAACTCTAGGGCTGTGACATCCGAGTTCTGCACACGTTCAGCTCGATGACGTCCCTCGAACTCTTGATCCAGCAAAGTGTCGAGGGAGAGTTTCGTCAGCACAACGGCGTGGCGACGGTGATGGTGAAGTAATCCGCGCAGGGCTTCGCCTAAGCACTATGATAATATGACCGGAGGAGTAAACAGTGGAGGGGGGCACCGCACACGGCTAAGAAACAACTGATGTGCTTTGGGGTGCCCCCTGCCCCCGTATATAAAGGAGGAGACGGGAGGAGGCCAGCCTAGGGCACTCCCCAAGTGGGGGGGAGTCCTACTAGGACTCGTAGTCCTATTCGCCCCCTCCTTTTATCGGAGGAGGAAAGGGGAAGGAGAGGGAGAGGGAGAAGGAAAGGGGAGCCGTGCCCCCTCCCCTTGTCCAATTCGGACTCCCCATGGGGGGGGGCACCTCCTTGTGTTCTGCCCTCTCTCCCTATGGCCCATGAGGCCCATTACTTTCCCCGGGGGGTTCCAGTAAATTCCCGGTACTTTGATAAATATCTGAAACACTCCGGAACCATTGTGATGTCCGAATACTATCATACAAATATATCAATCTTTACCTCTAGACCATTTCGAGACTCCTCTTAATGTCTGTGATCTCATACGGGACTCCGAACAATCTTCGGTCACCAAAACTAATAACTCATAATAGAAATCGTCATCGAACATTAAGCGTGTGGACCCTACGTGTTCGGGAACTATGTAGACATGACCGAGACACCTCTCCGGTTAATATCCAATAGCGGAACCTGGATGCTCATATTGGCTCCCACATATTCTACGAAGATCTTTATTGGTCAAACCGTTATGACAACATACGTTATTCCCTTTGTCATCCGTATGTTACTTGCTCGAGATTCGATCGTCGGTATCCTCATACCTAGTTCAATCTCGTTACCGGCAAGTCTCTTTACTCTTTCCGTAATGCATCATCCCGCAACTAACTCATTAGTCACATTGCTTGCAAGGCTTATTATGATGTGCATTACGGAGAGGGCCCAGAGATACCTCTCCGATACTTGGAGTGACAAATCCTAATCTCGGTCTATGCCAACCCAACAAAACATCTTCGGAGACACCTATAGAGCATCTTTATAATCACCCAGTTATGTTGTGACGTTTGATAGAACACAAGGTGTTCCTCCGGTATTCGCGAGTTGCATAATCTCATAATCAAAGGAATATGTATAAGTCATGAAGAAAGCAATAGCAATAAAACTTAACGATCATTATGCTAAGCTAACGGATGGGTCTTGTCCATCAAATCATTCTCCTAATGATTTGCACCCGTTCTTCAAATGACAACACATGTATATGGTTAGGAAACTTAACCATCTTTGATTAACGAGCTAGTCTAGTAGAGGCTTTACTAGGGACACTATTTTGTCTATGTATCCACACATGTATCAGGTTTCCGGTTAATACAATTCTAGCATGAATAATAGATATTTATCATGATATAAGAAAATATAAATAATAACTTTATTATTGCCTCTAGGGCATATTTCCTTCAGTCTCCCACTTGCACTAGAGTCAATAATCTAGATTACAATGTAATGATTCTGACACCCATGGAGTCTTGGTGATGATCATGTTTTGCTCTTGGAAGAGGCTTAGTCAACTAGTCTACCATATTTAGATCTTTATGTATTTTGCAAATCTCTATGTCTCCCTCCTTGACTTGATCACGGAGGGAGTTGAAGCGTATCTTGATGTGTTTGGTTCTTTTGTGAAATCTGGATTCCTTCGCCAAGGCTATTGCTCCAATATTGTCACAAAAGATATCCATTGGCCCCGATGCACTAGGTATTACAACTAGATCGGATATGAACTCCTTCATCCAGACTCCTTCATTCACTGCTTTCGAAGCAGCTATGTACTCCGCTTCACACGTAGATCCCGCCACGACGCTTTGCTTGGAACTGCAGCAACTAACAGCTCCACCATTCAATATAAATATGTATCCGGTCTGTGACTTAGAGTCATCCGGATCAGTGCCAAAGCTAGCATCGACGTAACCATTTACGACGAGCTCTTCATCACCTCCATAAACGAGAAACATGTCCTTAGTCCTTTTCAGGTACTTCAGGATGTTCTTGACCGATGTCCAGTGATCCACTCCTGGATTACTTTGGTACCTCCCTGCTATACTTATAGCAATGCACACATCAGGTCTGGTACATAGCATAGCATACATGATAGAACCTATGGGTGAAGCATAGGGAATGACTTTCATTTTCTCTCTATCTTCTGTAGTGGTCGGGCATTGAGTCTGACTCAACTTCACACCTTGTAACACAGGCAAGAACCCTTTCTTTGATTGATCCATTTCGAACTTCTTCAAATTTTATCAAGGTATGTGCTTTGTGAAAGTCCAATTAAGCGTCTTGATCTATCTCTATAGATCTTGATCCCAATATATAAGAAGCTTCACCGAGGTCTTTCGTTGAAAAACTCTTATTCGAGTATCCTTTTATGCTATCCAGAATTTCTATATCATTTTCGATCAACAATATGCCATCCACATACAATATTAGAAATTCTATAGAGCTCCCACTCACTTTCTTCTAAATACAGGCTTCTCCAAAAGTCTGTATAAAACCATATGCTTTGATCACCTCATTAAAGCGTATATTCCAACTCTGAGAGGCTTGCACCAGTCCATAAATGGATCGCTGGAGCTTGCACACTTTGTCAGCACCTTTAGGATCGACAAAACCTTCTGGTTGCATCATATACAACTCTTCTTTAAGAAATCCATTAAGGAATGCATTTTTGACATCCATTTGCCAGATTTCATAATCATAAAATGCGGCAATTGCTAACATGATTCAGACAGACTTAAGCATCGCTACGCGCGAGAAGGTCTCATTGTAGTCAACTCCTTGAACTTGTCGAAAAGCTTTTGCGACAAGTCGAGCTTTCTAGACAGTAACATTATCATCAGCATTAGTCTAATTCTTGAAGTTCCATTTATTCTCTATGGCTTGCCGATCATCGGGAAAGTCCACCAAAGTCCATACTTTGTTCTCATACATGGATCCCATCTCAGATTTCATGGCCTCAAGCCATTTTAAGGAGTCTGGGCTCATCATCGCTTCCTCATAGTTCATAGGTTTGTCATGGTCTAGTAACATGACTTCCAAAACAGGATTACCGTACCACTCTGGCGTGGAACATGCTCTGGTTGACCTGCGAGGTTTGGTAGTAACTTGATCTGAAGTTTCATGATCATATTCATTAGCTTCCTCACTAATTGGTGTAGGCATCATTGTAACTGATTTTTGTGATGAACTACTTTCCAATTCAAGAGAAGGTACAATTACCTCATCAAGTTCTACTTTCCTCCCACTCACTTCTTTCGAGAGAAACTCCTTCTCCAGAAAGGATCCATTTTTAGCAACAAAGATCTTGCCTTCGGATTTGTGATAGAACGTGTACCCAACAGTTTCTTTTGGGTATCCTCTGAAGACACACTTCTCCGATTTGGGTTCGAGCTTATCAGGCTGAAGCTTTTTCACATAAGCATCGCAACCCCAAACTTTAAGAAACGACAGCTTAGGTTTCTTGCCAAACCATAGTTCATACAGTGTCGTCTCAACGGATTTAGACGGTGCCCTATTTAAAGTGAATTCAGCTGTCTCTAATGCATAACCCCAAAACGATAGTGGTAAATCGGTAAGAGACATCATAGATCGCACCATATCTAATAAAGTAAAGTTATGACATTCGGACACACCATTATGCTGTGGTGTTCCAGGTGGCGTGAGTTGTGAAACTATTCCACATTGTTTTAAATGTAGGCCAAACTCATAACTCAAATATTCGCCTCCGCGATCAGATCATAGAAACTTTATTTTCTTGTTACGATGATTCTCCACTTCACTATGAAATTCTGTGAACTTTTCAAATGTTTTAGACTTGTGTTTCATTAAGTAGATATACCCATATATGCTCAAATCATCTGTGAAGGTCAGTAAATAGCTATACCCGCCGTGAGCCGCAACACTCATCAGACTGCATACATCAGTATGTGTTATTTCCAATAAGTCAGTAGCTCGCTTCATTGTTTCGGAGAACGGAGTTTTAGTCATCTTGCCCATGAGGCATGGTTTGCAAGCATCAAATGATTCATAATCAAGTGATTCCAAAAGTCCATCTGCATGGAGTTTCTTCATGCGCTTTACACCAATATGACCTAAACGGTAGTGCCAGAAATATGTTGCACTATCATTATCAACTTTGTATCTTTTGGCATGAATATTATGAATATGTGTATCACCACAATCGAGATTCAACAAAAATAGACCACTCTTCAAGGGTGCATGACCATAAAAGATATTACTCATATAAATAGAACAACCATTATTCTCTGATTTAAATGAATAACCGTCTTTCATTAAACAAGATCTAGATATAATGTTCATGCTCAATGGTGGCACCAAATAACAATTATTCAAGTCTAAAACTAATCCCGAAGGTAGATGTAGAGGTAGCGTGCCAACGGCGATCACATTGACCTTGGAACCATTTCCGACGCGCATCGTCACCTCGTCCTGATACGTCTCTGTCGTATCTATAATTTTTTATTGTTCCATGCCAATATTATTCAACTTTTATATACTTCTGGCAACTTTTTATACTATTTTTTGGGACTAACATATTGATCCAGTGCCCAATGCCAGTTCCTGTCTGTTGCATGTTTTATGTTTCGCAAAAACCCCATATCAAATAGAGTCCAAACAGGATAAAAACGGACGGAGAATTATTTTGGAATATTTATGATTTTTGGGAAGTAAAATCAACGCGAGACGGTGCCCGAGGGGGGCAGGAGATAGGGGGGCGCGCCCCAGGGAGGCAGGCGTGCCCTAGACTCTCCTGGCCCCCCGTAAGTCGGTTGACGCTCTTCTATTTCCGCAAGAAAGCTAATTTTATGAGAAAGACCTAGGCGAAATATTCACCCCAATCGGAGTTACGGATCTCCGGATATAAAAGAAACGGTGAAGGGGCAGAATCTGAGAACGCAGAAACAAAGAGATAGATCCAATCTCGGAGGGGCTCTTGCCCCTCCCACGCCATGGGAGCCAAGGATCAGAGGGGAAACCCTTCTCCCATCTAGGGAGGAGGTCAAGGAAGAAGAAGAAGAAGAAGAAGGGGGGCTCTCCCCCCCCCTTGCTTCCGGTGGCATCGGAACGCCACCGGGGGCCATCATCATCACCACGATCTTCACCAACACTGCCGTCATCTTCGCCAACATCTCCATCACCTTCCCCCTTCTATATCCAGCAGTCCACTCTCCCACAACCTGCTGTACCCTCTACTTGAATATGGTGCTTTATGCTTCATATTATTTTCCAATGATGTGTTGCCATCCTATGGTGTCTGAGTAGATTTTTGTTGTCCTATCGGTGATTGATGAATTGCTATGATTGGTTTGAGTTGCATGTTTTATTATTGGTGCTGTCCTATTGTGCCCTCCGTGTCATGCAAGAGTGAGGGATTCCCACTGTAGGGTTTGCAATATGTTTATGATTTGCTTATGGTGGGTGGTGTGAGTGACAGAAGCACAGACCCGAGTAAGTAGGTTGTTTGCGTATGGGATAAAGGGGACTTGGTACTTTAATGCTATGGTTGAGTTTTACCTTAATGAATCTTTAGTATTTGCGGATGCTTGCTAGAGTTCCAATCATAAGTGCATATGATCCAAGTAGAGAAAGTATGTTAGCTTATGCCTCTCCCTCAAATAGAATTGCAATAGTGATTACCGTTCTAGTAACGTAGTCAATTGCTTAGAGACAATTTCACAACTCCTACCACCACTTTTCCACACTCGCTATATTTACTTTATTGCATCTTTATCTAAACAGCACCTAGTTTATATTTACGTGCTCTTTATTATCTGGCAAACCTATCCTATCACACCTACAAAGTACTTCTAGTTTCATACTTGTTCTAGGTAAAGAGAACGTCAAGCGTGCGTAGAGTTGTATCGGTGGTCGATAGAACTTGAGGGAATATTTATTCTACCTTTAGCTCCTCTTCGGGTTCGACACTCTTACTTATCGAAAACTATTGCGATCCCCTACACTTGTGGGTTATCAAGACCTTTTTCTGGCGCCGTTGCCGGGGAGTCATAGCGTGGGGTGAATATTCTCGTGTGTGCTTGTTTGCTTTATCACTAAGTAATTTTTATTTGCGGTTCCTAGTTGTTCTCTATCTTTAGTTATGGATATGGAACACAAAATACCAAAAAAATTAGGTGTAGATGCTACTCATGGAGAGATGGGGAACCTCCTAAAACCCTCGATGGTCGTTATGTGAAAGAAATTATGTACTACTTTAATAATCCTGAGAAAACCCCATTCCGTTATGTTATGGGAGACACGTTGGATCAACGTGAATACTTTAGGTATTATCGCTTGACACAAAAAGGGAAACTATTATGGGATCAAATTTCTATGTTGCGTTGGTATGCTCGTCAACTATGTGTGATACATGATTATACTTGTTGCCCTAGGATGAAGGCTCCACACCTTCCCTTTTCATGCAAATTCAATGAAACCTTAGCTTCTTATGATAATGGTATCTATGATTACTATGATGTGGAACAAATAGAAGAATTTGTTGCTTTTATGGGTGCTTATGGGGTTGAATCTATGTTTAAAGCGTTTGATGATTTTGATGATTCAGTTTATAGACCAGAAAATCTTGCTATACTTAGATATTGCTATGAAAATTATGAATACAATTACTATATTAATGCATTTATTGAGAAAGTCTCCGCTGTCCAAGAAGAGACTAATATTTTGCAGGAAGCTATGGAAGAAGAAATTGATGAAACTGTGAGCTCATTAGATCAAAAAGATGGTGAGGAGAGCGAATAACAAAAGGAGGAAGAGAGGATTGATCACCCATGCCCACCTTCTAATGAGAGTAACTCTTCAAATCATAAATTGTTTAATTCCCCTTCATGCTTACCGAAGGATGATTGCTATGATGATTATTGCTATGATCCCGTTGATTCTCTCGAAATATCCCTTTTTGATGATGCTTGCTATGTTTGTGGCCAAGATGCCAATATGAATTATTCTTATGGAGATGAACTTGCTATAGTTCCTTATGTTAAACATGAAATTGTTGCTATTGCACCCACGCATGATAGTCCTATTATCTTTTTGAATTCTCCCGACTACACTATATTGGAGAAATTTGCGCTTAGTAAGGATTATATTGATGGGTTGCCTTTTACCATTGCACATGATGATTTTGATGAATGTAATGTGCACATGCTTGCTGCTTCTACTTGAAATTATTATGAGAGAGGAACTATGTCTCCACCTCTCTATGTTTCCACCACGATAGAATTGCAAGAAACTGCTTATACTATGTGAGGGAGTCTTGGACTAGGGGGTTTCCGGTTAGCCGAACTATCATCATCGGCCGGACTCCAAGACTATGAAGATACAAGATTGAAGACTTCGTCCCGTGTCCGGATGGGACTTTCCTTGGCGTAGAAGGCAAGCTTGGCAATACGGATATGTAGATCTCCAACCATTGTAACCGACTCTGTGTAACCCTAGCCCTTTCCAGTGTCTATATAAACCGGAGGGTTTTAGTCTGCAGGACAGAACAACAATCATACCATAGGCTAGCTTCTAGGGTTTAGCCTCCTTGATCTTGTGGTAGATCCACTCTTGTACTACCCATATCATCAATATCAATCAAGCAGGAGTAGGGTTTTACCTCCATCGAGAGGGCCCGAACCTGGGTAAAAACATCGTGTTCCTTGTCTCCTGTTACCATCCGCCTAGACGCACAGTTCGGGACCCCCTACCAGAGATCCGCCAGTTTTGACACCGACATTGGTGCTTTCGTTGAGAGTTCCTCTGTGCCGTCGCATATAGGCCCAATGGCTCCTTCGATCATCACCAACGACGCAGTCTAGGGTGAGACTTTTCTCCCCGGACAGATCTTCGTATTCGGTGGCTTTGCGCTACGGGCCAATTCGCTTGACCATCTGGAGTAGATCGAAAGCTACGCCCCTGGCCGTCAGGTCAGATTTGGAAGTCTAAACTTCACGGCTGACATCCGCGGAGACTTGATCTTCGATGGATTCGAGCCACAGCCGAGCGCGCCGCACTGTCACGATGGGCGCGATTTAGCTCTGCTGCCGGATAGTGTCCTGGAGGCCGCACACGAGTCTGCTCTGATCCCTAATTCGGAGCCGACTTCGTAGATCGAGGATGGGTGGCTAGACACCGCCTCGGGGGCTGCAACCTCTACAGCGATGGAGCCGAATACTGACCTTGTCCCTTGTGAAGCTCGTGACTCCGATGTGCCGGACTCCTCGCCAGACTCCAAACCTCCCACGCCCCCTCCAATCGAATCCGATTGGGCGCCGATCATGGAGTTCACCGCTGCGGACATCTTTCAACACTCACCTTTCGGCGACATCCTGAATTCGCTAAAATATCTCTCGTTATCAGGAGAGCCCTGGCTGGACTGCAGTCAGGACGGTTGGGATGAGGACGATGAAGAAATTCAAACCCCACCCACCACCCACTTAGTAGCCACTGTCGATGATCTAACCGACATGCTAGACTTCGACTCCGAAGACATCGACGGTATGGACGACGATGCCGGAGACGACCAAGAACCAGCGCCTACTAGGCACTGGAAAGCCACCTCGTCATATGACATATACATGGTGGATATCCCAAAGGATAGGAATGGCGAAGGAACGACGGAGGAAAACCCCTCCAAGAAACAGCCCAAGCGCCGGCGTCAGCGGCGCCGCTCTTAATCCCGCCACAGCAAGAATGGAGATTCCAGCACCGGAGATAATAACACCCCCGAGAGTGCCGAAGACAACCCCCTCCAGCAAGATTCAGCAAAGGAGGACGGAGAAGCCATCCCTCATGACAGAGCGGCAGACGAAGAGGTAGAGGATGATAATTACATGCCTCCCTCCGGAGACGAGGCAAGCCTCGACGACGACGAATTCGTCGTGCCTGAGGATCCCGTCGAACAAGAGCGTTTTAAACGCAGGCTTATGGCCACGGTGAACAGCCTCAAGAAAAAGCAGCAACAGCTTAGAGCTGATCAAGATCTGCTAGCCGACAGATGGACTGAAGTCCTTGCGGCCGAAGAGCATGAACTTGAACGCCCCTCCAAAAGCTACCCCAAACGCAAGCTGCTCCCCCGATTAGAGGAGGAGGCATATAAACCTGCATCATCAGCACACAATACGGCTAACCGACCACCTCGTGGCCGCGACAGAGAGGCCTCTAGGCTCTCCACTAGAACCGTACCCCGGCACCGCTCGAAAAGTACGAAGCCACGGGGGAATGCGCCGGACTTGTGAGACATATTGGAGAATAAGGCAAGACAATCAAGATCGATCTACGGATCGCACGAATGCCCCATGATGCGCGACAACGACCGTCGCGCCGGATACAGCAACTCCGTCTGGGCCGAACACAGTAGACAAAGCTCGCTCGAGCTACGTCGTGATATAGCCCAATATAGAGGCGCCGCACACCCACTATGCTTCACAGATGAAGTAATGGATCATCAAATCCACGAAGGGTTTAAACCCGTGAATATTGAATCCTACGATGGCACAACAGACCCCGCGGTTTGGATCGAAGACTATCTCCTTCATATCCACATGGCCCGCGGTGATGATCTTCACGCCATCAAATACCTCCCACTCAAGCTTAAAGGACCAGCTCGGCATTGGCTTAACAGCTTGCCAGCAGAATCAATTGGGTGTTGGGAGGACCTGGAGGCCGCATTTCTTGATAACTTCCAGGGCACGTATGTGCGACCACCAGACGCTGATGACCTAAGCCACATACTTCAGCAGCCAGACGAATCGGCCAGACAATTCTGGACACGGTTCTTAACAAAGAAAAATCAAATCGTCGACTGTCCGGATGCAGAGGCCCTCGCAGCCTTCAAACATAACATCCGCGACGAGTGGCTTGCCCGGCACCTAGGACAGGAAAAGCCGAAATCCATGGCAGCCCTCACATCACTCATGACCCGCTTCTGCGCGGGAGAGGACAACTGGCTAGCCCGCAGTAACAACCTCAGCAAAAATTCGGGCAGTCCGGATACCAAGGACCACAATGGCAGGTCACGTCGCAACAAGAACAAACACCGCGTTAACGGTGATAACACTGAGGATACGACAGTCAATGCCGGATTCAGAGGCTCCAAACCCGGTCAGCGGAAAAAGCCATTCAAAAGAACTACTCCGGGTCCGTCCAATTTGGGCCGAATACTCGACCGCCCGTGCCAGATACACGGCACCCCCGAAAAGCCAGCTAATCACACCAATAGGGACTGTTGGGTATTCAAGCAGGCAGGCAAGCTAATTGCCGAAAACAATGACAAGGGGCTGCACAGCGATGACGAGGAAGAGACCCGACCGCCGAACAATAGAGGACAGAAGGGTTTCCCCCCACAAGTGCGGACGGTAAACATGATATACGCAACCCACATACCCAAGAGGGAGCGGAAGCGTGCACTCAGGGACGTATATGCGATGGAGCCAGTCACCCCGAAGTTCAACCCATGGTCTTCCTGCCCGGTCACTTTTGATCAAGGGACCACCCCACCAGTATCCGCCACGGCGGATTCGCCGCATTGGTTTTAGACCCAATCGTCGATGGGTTTCACCTCACTAGAGTCCTGATGGACGGCGGCAGTAGCCTGAACCTGCTTTACCAGGATACAGTGCGCAAGATGGGCATAGACCCCTCAAGGATTAAACCAACAAAGACGACCTTCAAAGGCGTCATACCAGGTGTAGAGGCCAATTGTACAGGCTCAGTTACACTGGAAGTGGTCTTTGGATCCCCGGATAACTTCCGAAGCGAGGAGTTAATCTTCGACATAGTTCCGTTTCGCAGCGGCTATCATGCTCTGCTCGGACGAACCGCGTTTGCAAAGTTCAACGCGGTGCCGCACTACACATACCTCAAGCTCAAGATGCCAGGCCCTCGAGGAGTCATCACGGTCAACGGAAACACGGAACACTCCCTCCGAACAGAGGAACACACAGCGGCTCTCGCGGCAGAAGTACAGAGCAGGCTCTTAAGGCAATTCTTGAGTCCGGCCGTTAAGCGACCGGACACGGCTAAACGCGCCCAGAGTAACCTACAACAAGACCACCTGGCACGTTCCGAGCACGCGTAGCAGTGCGGCCCCAACCCCATCCCTTGCAAAATTGCAAGACTGGTCCTTCGCGTACATCATTACGCTCTGGAGATACCATGGGCATAGGGGGAGGGGCACGACCACGACAGGCCCAGAATACGGCTTAACCACACCAGGGGCTCCCAAGTGTGTCATTCTTTTTCCTTTTTCTTTTCTCTTACCCACAGGACCCCGTTCACCAGAGGCCCTGTCCGGCAGTGGACCTGCCGAACTCACGATGCAACAGTCAGGGAAGGAGAAAGGCTACGACGAGTATCCAGGTGGTCTCCATTACGAGCATTAAATCTGTTTTATACACCATTCCGCAGCCTACCCCTGGAGGGGGACATGTTTAATAGTCCCATCCCTTGCTTACCACACTATTTGTATCGTTCTGCATTCATGGCAGTATTTCTTGAATAAACAATGCATCGCTTTTTGCTTATAATTGCATTTCTTTCTTATACATATGTTCATTTATGACATGTTGCATCCGTACACTTTGGTACGGCTAAATACACCAGGGGCTTAAGTTCCCCACATTATGGTGTGATAAGTCCGAACACTTTCACAAGTGCGGCACCCCGAACTTATAGCATTATATGCATCAGCTCCGAATCATGTCTTGGGTCAATAGTTGGGTTTTCCCGGCTCCCATGTTTTGGTACCTTACGTTCCGTTGTATCGGCTAAGGTAGCACTGGGAGAGCCACTGCGATTGCGTACCAGTTGAGCTGGGCGAGCGCCTCAGTGGAGAAAGCTAAAACTGACCGTCATGATAAGGCGAGAGCTGGTCACTGTTCGAGAGGTTTTTTCGAGTCCCTAAAGACTTATGCCGCTTAGAGCGAGGAACCGGCTTTGTCCGGCCCAGGCGTGGATAGCGCCCCGAACTCGGTCTTCCGAACACTAGGGGCTTCGCCGAAATTTAAAATTATAGAATTCTATGGCTAAGTGAGAGTGTTCAAGCATTATAAGTCCGGTTGCCTCGTTCGTTGTGTTGAGAGCCTCCCTAGATGGACCCAAAAATGGGAACAAGAGCGCTCAAGTTTATCCCGAACACCCCAGCACTCGTGGCATGGTGGCTGAAGCCGACGACTTGCCATCTCTCAGATTTGATAAACGGCCGCACAGAAGGTAATATTTTAAATTAACAAGCGTTGCTTAGCGCATATGAACAAAGTTTTCAGCGCACAGGATAACAAAATGCGAGTCTACTCAAATATTACATCTTTGGAGCACTCACCCGCAATCATGCGGGCACCCTTCAGGACACTCTTATAATACATCTCGGGCGTGCGATACTCCTTGCCCGTCGGTGGCGCGTCCGTCACAAGCTTCTCAACGTCCATCCTGCCCCAGTGCACCTTTGCATGGGCAAGGGCCCGACGGGCACCTTCAATGCAGGCGGAGTGCTTGATGACTTCAACCCAGGGACACGCATCCACCAGCCGCCGCACCAGGCTGAAGTAGCTCCCAGGCATGGCCTCCTTGGGCCACAGCCGAACTATGAGGCCCTTCATGGCCTGTTCGGCCACCTTGTGGAGCTCGACCAGCTGCTTCAGCTGGTCGCTAAGGGGCACCGGATATCCGGCCTCAGCATACTGAGACCAGAAGACCTTCTCCGTCGAGCTCCCCTCCTCGGCCCGGTAGAAAGCGGCAGCATTGGATACGCTACGGGGCAGATCTGCGAACGCTCCTGGAGAGCTCCAAATTCGGGTAAGTAATAGGTAATTCACATTCACATGCTTGCTTTGCATGAAAAATGCCTTACCCTCCGCTATCTTCTTCAACGCCTCGATTTCCTGGAGGGCCTTGTGGGCTTCGGCCTTAGCGGCTTTGGCACTCTCAAGAGCTGATGCAAGCTCGGACTCTCGAGTCTTTGAGTCGCGCTCCAAACTCTCATGTTTTTCCACGAGAGCCTGGAGCTCTTGCTGCACCTCCGCCACCCGCGCCTCCTGTTTCTCTCGCCCGGCTCGCTCCGCGGCCGCATTGCGTTCGGCCGCGGACACCGCCTCCTTCAGGGTCGCCACCTCGTTCGTGGCCCCTGGAGTACCCACGTTATCCTTGTTATTTCTCTTGCAACCAAATCCTTTTCTGTAAGGTACAACTTTAATACGGTGTTACTCACCTTCCTTGTCCTCGAGCTGCTTCTTGGCACGGCCGAGCTCGCTCTCGGACCGCTCGAGGCTCTACTTCAAAGCATTGACCTCCGTAGTCAGTGCGGCAGAGGTCAGCAGCGCAGCCTGCAATCCCATATTGACATATGTTTTAGACTCCTGCGTATATCTTTTTAGATCCTCAGTCCGGATTTTCTTTCCGTACACCGAACCGAGCATCAGGGGCTACTGTCTATGCGGTATTATATTACACATCTTAAAATTCTTACCTCAAAGCCTGTTAGAAGGCTGCGGCAGGCCTCGGTCAGCCCGCTCTTGGCAAGCTGAACCTTCTGAATCACCGCACTCATGACAGTGCGGTGTTCTTCTTCGATGGAAGCTCCGTTGAGCGCCTCCAGCAAGTTATCCGGCGCCTCCGGTTGGACGGAGGCCGCCGGTGTCACAGTCTTGCCCTTCTTACGAAGGGGCCGCCCGCCGGACTCTGGAACCACTGCAGGTTCCGTGCGGAGTCTGGTGCAAAGTCCGGGAGGTTGCCCTGCGGCACCTCCGGGGCCTCCTCCTCCTGGTGGGTCCCTTCCCGGCATCCCACCTTGGCGTCGTCAGCGTCACGGGGGGTGGAGGCGGTCGGAAGAGAATCCATATCCGACGTGCCCAAGGACCCGCTCGACAAAGCGGGAAGATCGTCCTTGGGCAGACTACAGGGTTGTATGCGGCATTAGAAAGACACCATGTGACAAAAAGGAAAATTATAAATCATCTAGGAGTCTGGATACTTACGATCTCGCCAGGGGCTTGGCCCTTGAGGGCCACTCCTCGTTGCCGTCGCCGACGTTGGCGGTACAGTCCGGGGGAAGGGTCCTTTCCTTCTTGGACTCTTCGGCCTCCCTCGTTGGGGAGGCCTTCCTCTTCTTCTCTCCCCCCGCTGGGGGAGAGGCCTCCTTCTTCTCCTCCTCGTCCTCGTGGGAGGAGTCCACCTCAGAGTCATCGGACAATGAGTCCGATACCACCTGACGCCGGGAACTCCTTCGGGTTCCCGTGGGCTTCTTCTCCGGCACTACGTAAAGTGCCGGGACCAGCAGCCCTGTCAAACGGGCGTCCGCTGGATGTTCTGGAAGGGGAGCCGGACAGTTAACCTGTCCGGACGTCTTCTGCCAGGCCTGTTAAAGGTATTGGGAGTTTAGATCCCGCATAGAGTACAACTATGAAAAGCAAGTGTCCCATAAAGGATGACATAGCTTACCTCGCCAGCCGGACATTGCGTGCTGAATCCGCGATCTTCGGTAGCGAATGCGGGAGCTTCGGCGCCCTTGAACAGCACCCTCCAGGCCGCTTGTTCATAGTGTCGAAGAGCTCGCTTAAGGTCTGGTGCTGTGCCAGATCAAACTCCCACAATTTGAAGTCCCGTTGCTGGCAGGGGAGAATCCGGCGGATGAGCATGACCTGGATCATGTTGACAAGCTTGAGCTTCTTGTTCACCAGGGTCTGGAGACAGGACTGGAGTCCGGTCAGCTCTTCCGAACTAGCCCATAGCAAGCCCTTCTCTTTCCAGGAGGTGAGCTGCATGGGGATGCCAGATCTGAATTCGGGGGCCGCTGCCCATTTAGGGTCACGCGGCTCGGTTATGTAGAACCACCCCGATTGCCACCCTTTGATGGATTCCACGAAGGCACCCTCGAGCCAAGTGACGTTGGGCATTTTTCCCACCATGGCGCCTCCGCACTCCGCTTGGCTGCCCTTCACAACCTTCGGCTTGACATTGAAGGTCTTTAGCCACAAGCCGAAGTGGGGCTGGATGCAGAGGAAGGCCTCACACACGACGATAAACGCCAAAATATTGAGGATAAAATTTGGGGCCAGGTCGTGGAAATCCAGGCTGTTGTAGAACATGAGCCCCCGGACAAAGGGGTGGAGTGGAAAGCCCAGTCCGCGGAGGAAATGGGGAAGGAATACCACCCTCTCATGGGGCCCGGGGGTGGGGATGAGCTGCCCCTCGTCGGGAAGCCGGTGCACGATGTCGCTGGACAGATATCCGGCGTCGCGCAGCTTCTTGATGTGCCCCTCCGTAACGGAGGAGGCCATCCACTTGCCTCCCGCTCCGGACATGGCTGGAGAAGGTCGAGGTGAGATTTGCGGACTTGGGCGCTGGAGCTCGAGTGCGCGGAGATGGATAAGCCATGGAGGAAGAAGGCGTAGGTAAAAAGGGTGGATCCTTATCCCCTTATATATGGGCGGATGAAACTATGCGTCCCTACTGGCCTGGTAAAACTCGCTTATCTCCCAAGCGCCGCAATCAATGGCGCGGTTGGGTTACCCACGTCCGTATTGATGAGGATCCCAGAATAAGGGGAACACGATCTCTGCTTCGACAAGACGTGCCAAGGAAACCACTTCGCCAAATGCGCTGAGGTGGTATAATAAAAACGATTCGAGTAAAGGCTTGGTTGTGGTGTGACGTCACGCCACAAGATACGTCAGCAAATTGAACTCGTGTAAATATTATTCTCTCTACGGTGGTATGTGGAATTTATTTTTACAGAGCCGGACACTATCCTGGTGTTCACAATCTTCTATGAATTATTCGGAGGAGGAACCCGCCTTGCAATGCCGAAGACATTATGCGCGCCGGACTCGTCATCATTGAAGCCTGGTTCAGGGGCTACTGAGGGAGCCTTGACTAGAGGGTGTCCAGATAGCCGAGCTATTATCATCGGCCGGACTCCAAGACTATGAAGTTACAAGATTGAAGACTTCGTCCCGTGTCCGGATGGGACTTTCCTTGGCGTGGAAGGCAAGCTTGGCAATACGGATATGTAGATCTCCTACCATTGTAACCGACTCTGTGTAATCCTAGCCCTCTCCGGTGTCTATATAAACCGGAGGGTTTTAGTCCGCAGGATAGAACAACAATCATACCATAGGCTAGCTTCTAGGGTTTAGCCTCCTTGATCTCGTGGTAGATCCACTCTTGTACTACCCATATCATCAGTATAAATCAACCAGGAGTAGGATTTTACCCCCATCGAGAGGGCCCGAACCTGGGTAAAAACATCGTGTTCCGTGTCTCCTGTTACCATCCGCCTAGACGCACAGTTCGGGACCCCCTACCCGAGATCCGCCGGTTTTGACACCGACACTATGCATTGGCCTTTACTTGGTGTGCATGAATTGTTCTTTTATGACATGCCGATGCATAGGAAGAGGGTTACACTTCGTCATTACATGATATATGTTGATTTGTGTCACTACTAAATTACAAATCATTGTTAATTAAAATTGGCTTTGATATACCTTGGGATCCGGGTGGATTCATTACTTGAGCACCTTATGCCTAGCTTAATGGCTTTAAAGAAAGCTCTGCTAGGGAGACAACCCAGAAGTTTTAGAGAGTCATTTATTTCTGTTGAGTGCTTTCATATAGTTTAAACACAAAAAATAAATAGGGGAACCTAAAAACTTTTCAAAAAGGAAAGTGAAAATGAGAGAAACAAGCATTGTTGAAGTGGGAGAGCTCCTTGAACTTTGTTCATGCTCATAGAAACTTTGTGAGTCTTAATTACAGAAACTTTTCATCAAAAATAATTATCCCCTTGTACAATTCCTTTGTATTATAAAAATAATGTGCCAAGGTTTGCCTTTAGGATGTTTACAATGCTTGTTTGTTTGTACGGTGCAGGACAGAATCTTTGGCTGTAGTGTGCGATTTTACATTTTTAACTGGTACGTCAATTGGTTCTGATTCCTTTTGCACTGTCTTTCTATACAACTTTTTTATTTTTCTAATTTTGGTAGAATTTTTGGGGTACCAGAAGTATGGTGGATGTTCAGATTGCTACAGACTGTTCTGTTTTTGACAGATTCTGTTTTTGATGGATAGTTTGCTTGTTTTGATGAATCTAACAATTTATATTAGTGGATTAAGCAATGGAAAAGTTATATTACAGTAGACACAATGCAAAAACAAAATATGAATTGGTTTGCAACAGTACTTATAGTGGTGATTTGCTTTTTTATATTAACGGATCTTACCGAGTTTTCTGTTGAAGTTTTGTGTGGATGAAGTGTCTAAACGAGGAGGTCTCGATATGAGGAAAAGGAAGAGAGGCAAGAGCTCAAGCTTGGGGAAGCCCGAGGCACCCCAAGTAAATATTCAAGGAGACTCAAGCGTCTAAGCTTGGGGATGCCCCGGAAGGCATCCCCTCTTTCTTCAACAAGTACCGGTATGTTTTCGTATTCTTTTCGTTTATGCATTATGTGCAAGTCTTGGAGCGTCTTTTTCATTTAGTTTTCACTTTTCTTTTATGCACCATGCTGGTATGAGATAGTCCTTGGTTGATTTATACAATGCTCATTGCACTTCACTTAAATCTTTTGAGTGTGGCTTTATAGAATGCTTCATGTGCTTCACTTATATCATTTGAAGTTGGATTGCCTGTTTCTCTTTGCATAGAAAACCGCCATTTGTAGAATGCTCTTTTGCTTCACTTATATTTGTTAGAGCGTGGGCATATGTTTTGTAGAAAGAATTAAACTCTCCTGCTTCACTTATATCTATTTTAGAGAGATGACAGGAATTGGTCATTCACATGGTTAGTCATAAAATCCTACAAAAACTTGTAGATCGTTGAATATGATATGTTTGATTCCTTGCAATAGTTTTGCGATATAAAGGTGGTGATATTAGAGTCATGCTAGTGGGTGGTTGTGGATTATAGAGACACTTGTGTTGAGGTTTGCAAGTCCTGTAGCATGCATGTATGCTAAACGTTGTGTGACAAATTTGAAGCATGAGGTGTTCTTTGATTGCTTTCCTTATGTGTGGAGGTCGGGATCGCGCGATGGTTAACTCCTACCAACCCTTCCCCTAGGAGGATGCGCGTAATGCTTGGTTTTGATGACTTGTAGATTTTTTCAATAAGTATGTGAGTTCTTTATGACTAATGTTGAGTCCATGGATTATACACACTCTCACCTTTCCATCATTGCTAGCCTCTTCGGTACAGTGCATTGCCCTTTCTCACCTTGAGAGTTGGCGCAAACTTCGCCGGTGCATCCAAACCCCGTGATACGATACGCTCTATCACACATAAGCCTCCTTACATCTTCCTCAAAATAGCCACCATACCTGCCTATTATGGCATTTCCATAGCCATTCCAAGATATATTGCCATGCAACTTACCACCGTTCCGTTTATTATGACACGTTCCATCATTGTCATATTGCTTTGCATGATCATGTAGTTGACATCGTATTTGTGGCAAAGCCACCTTCATAATTCTTTCATACATGTCGCTCTTGATTCATTGCATATCCCGGTACACCGTCGGAGGCATACACATAGAGTCATATTTTGTAAGTAAATAGAAGTGTGATGATTTTCATTAGAACATTGTCCCATGTGAGGAAAGTATGATGGAGACCATGATTCCCCGACAAGTCGGGGTGAGACTCCGAATGAAAAGAAAAGAAAAAAATAGGCCAAAGAAGCCCAAAAAAGAGAGAGAGAAAGAGAGAAGGGACAATGTTACTATCCTTTTTCCACACTTGTGCTTCAAAGTAGCACCATGATCTTCATGATAGAGAGTCTATTATTTTGTCACTTTCATATACTAGTGGGACTTTTTAATTTTAGAACTTGTCTTGTATATTCCAATGATGGGCTTCCTCAAAATGCCCTAGGTCTTCGTGAGCAAGCAAGTTGGATGCACACCCACTTAGTTTATTTTGATGAGATTTCATATATTTATAGCTCTAGTGCATCCGTTGCATGGCAATCCCTACTCCTCACATTGACATCAATTGATGGGCATCTACATAGCCCGTCGATTAGCCGCGTCAATGAGAGACTTTCTCCTTTTTGTCTTCTCACACAACCTCCATCATCATATTCTATTCCACCCATAGTGCTATGTCCATGGCTCCCGCTCACATATTGCGTAAAAGTTGAAAGAGTTTGAAAAGGCTAAGTATGAAACAATTGCTTGGCTGAAACTGGGGTTGTGCATGATAGGAGCATTTTGTGTGACAAAAATGAAGCATGACCAAACTATGTGATTTTGTAGGGATAAGCTTTCTTTGGCTATGTTATTTTGATAAGACATAATTGCTTGGTTAGCATGCTTGAAATATTATTATTTTTATGTCAATATTAAACGTTTGTCTAGAATCTTTCGGATCTGAACATTCATGCCACAATAAAGAGAATTACATTGAGAATTATGCTAGGTAGCATTCCACATCAAAAATTCTGTTTTTATCATTTAACTACTCGAGGACGAGCGGGAATTAAGCTTGGGGATGCTTGATACGTCTCCAACGTATCTATAATTTTTTATTATTCCATGCTATTATATTATCTGTTTTGGATGTTTAATGGGCTTTATTATGCACTTTTATATTATTTTTGGGACTAACCTACTAGCCGGAGGCCCAGTGCAAATTGTTGTTTTCTTTTTTGCCTATTTCAGTGTTTCATAGAAAAGGAATATCAAATGGAATCCAAATGGAATGAAACCTTCGCGAGGATCGTTTTTGGAACAAACGCAATCCAGGAGACTTTGAGTGGACGTCAAGGAAGCAACGAGGTGGCCACGAGGCAAGAGGGCACGCCCCCACCCTCGTAGGCCCCTCGCAGCTCCACCGACCTACTTCTTTCGCCTATATATACTCATATGTTGGGGTATGTAGTAATTTCAAAAAAATTCCTACGCACACGCAAGATCATGGTGATGCATAGCAATGAGAGGGGAGAGTGTTGTCCACATACCCTTGTAGACCGAAAGCGGAAGCGTTAGACAACGCGGTTGATGTAGTCGTACGTCTTCACGATCCGACCGATGAAGTACCAAACGTACGGCACCTCCGAGTTCAGCACACGTTCAGCTCGATGATGTCCCTTGAACTCCGATCCAGCCGAGCTTTGAGGGAGAGTTCTGTCAGCACGACGGCGTGGTGACGGTGTTGATGATGCTACCGACGCAGGGCTTCGCCTAAGCACCACTATGATATTACCAAGGTGGAATCTGGTGGAGGGGGCACCGCACACGGCTAAGAGATCAAGAGATCAATTGTTGTTTTCTTCAAGGGGTGCCTCCCTCTCCGTATATAAAGGAGTAGAGGAGGGGGAGGGGGCCGGTCACCCTAGGTGCGCACCATGAGGAGTCCTACTGCCACCGGGAGTAGGACTCCCCCCTTCCATGTTGGAGTATGAGAGGAGAGGGAAGGAGAGAGAGGGGGAAAGGAAAGGGGGGCGCCGCCCCCCTCCTTGTCCAATTCGGACTTGGGGGGAGGGGCGTGCGGCTGCCCCTTGGCCGCCTCTCCTCTTCCACCACTTGGGCCCATGAGGCCCAATAACCTCTGGGGGGGTTCCGATAACCCCCCGGTACTCCGGTATATATCCGATAACCTCCGGAACCATTCTAGTGTCCGAATATAGTCGTCCAATATATCAATCTTCATGTCTCGACCATTTCGTGACTCCTCGTCATGTCCGTGATCACATCCGTGACTCTGAAATACCTTCGGTACATCAAAACATATAAACTCATAATATAACCGCCATCTAACTTTAAGCGTGCGGACCCTATGGGTTCGAGAACTATGTAGACATAACCGAGACACGTCTCCGGTCAATAACCAATAGCAGAACCTGGATGCTCATATTGGCTCCTACACACTCTACGAAGATCTTTACAGGTCAAACCGCATATACGTTGTTCCCTTTGTCATCAGTATGTTACTTGCCCGAGATTCGATCGTCGGTATCTCAATACCTAGTTCAATCTCGTTACCAGCAAGTCTCTTTACTCGTTATGTAATGCGTCATCCCGCAACTAACTCATTAGTCACATTACTTGCAAGGCTTATAGTGATGTGCATTACCGAGAGGGTCCAGAGATACCTCTCCGACAATCGGAGCGACAAATCCTAATCTCGAAATACGCCAACTCAACAAGTACCTTCGGAGACACCTGTAGAGCACCTTTATAATCACCTAGTTACATTGTGACGTTTGGTAGAACACAAAGTGTTCCTCCGGTAAACGGGAGTTGCATAATCTCATAGTCATAGGAACATGTATAAATCATGAAGAAAGCAATAGCAACATACTAAACGATCAAGTGCTAAGCTAAGGGAATGGGTCAAGTCAATCACATCATTCTCCTAATGATGTGACCCCGTTAATCAAATGACAACTCATGTCTATGTCTAGGAAACATAACCATCTTTGATTAACGAGCTAGTCAAGTAGAGGCACACTAGTGACACTCTGTTTGTCTATGTATTCACACATGTATTATGTTTCCAGTTAATACAATTCTAGCATGAATAATAAACATTTATCATGATATAAGGAAATAAATAATAACTTTATTATTGCCTCTAGGTCATATTTCCTTCAGTCTCCCACTTGCACTAGAGTCAATAATCTAGTTCACATCGCCATGTGATTTAACACCAATAGTTCACATCATCATGTGATTAATACCCATAGTTCACATCGTCATGTGACCAACACCCAAAGGGTTTACTAGAGTCAATAATCTAGTTCACATCTATATGTGATTAACACCCAAAGAGTACTAAGGTGTGATCATGTTTTGCTTGTGAGAGAAGTTTAGTCAACGGGTCTGCCACATTCAGATCCGTATGTATTTTGCCAATTTCTATGTCAACAATGCTCTACACGGAGCTACTCTTGCTAATTGCTCCTACTTTCAATATGCATCCAGATTGAGACTTAGAGTCATCTGGATCAGTGTCAAAATTTGCATCGACGTAACCCTTTACGACGAACCTTTTGTCACCTCCATAATAGAGAAACATATTGAGGGAGTCCTGGACTAGGGGGTGTCCGGACAGCCGGACTATCATCGTCATCCGGACTCCAAGACTATGAAGATACAAGATTGAAGACTTCGTCCCGTGTCCGGATGGGACCTTCCTTGGCGTGGAAGGCAAGCTTGGTGATACGGGTATGTAGATCTCCTACCATTGTAACCGACTCTGTGTGTAACCCTAGCCCTCTCCGGTGTCTATATAAACCGGAGGGTTTTGGTCCGTAGGACACAACCATTACAATAATCATACCATAGGCTAGCTTCTAGGGTTTAGCCTCCTTGATCTCGTGGTAGATCCACTCTTGTACTACCCATATCATCAATATCAATCAAGCAGGAGTAGGGTTTTACTTCCATCGAGAGGGCCCGAACCTGGGTAAAAACATCGTGTCCCTTGTCTCCTGTTACCATCCGCCTAGACGCACAGTTCGGGACCCCCTACCCGAGATCCGCCGGTTTTGACACCGACATTGGTGCTTTCATTGAGAGTTCCTCTGTGCCGTCACCGATAGGAAGGATGCTTCTTCCCGTCTTTAAAGATGGTATCTTCGCCAAAGGAGCCTTGGCCGCTGGCCAAACTATCCGGCTGGGTGGTTTTCTCATGACCGCCTGTTCGGCCACCGCTTCGACGATGACCTCTCCGGTCATCAAAAGCAATCTTCACGTCACCTCAGAATTCGCCGAGCAGCTGGATCCAACAGAGCTCTCATCCGTAAACAAACTCTTGGATCGCATTGCCGCCCTGGGAGTCGCAACGGACTACAATCAGATTGGGCTTAAAACCGATCTGAGAGAGATTAACTCTCCCCAGGTTACCCACCACGTTGCGGTGGTAGAGGAACAACGCGGCGACTCTTCTCCTATATTGAAAACTAGTCATGTCCGGGCTTCCAAACCCTCCATGCCGGATTCCCGCGGGGGGACGGACTTCGATCAAGCACTGAACCTAAAGTCAGGCATCGGACCGGACTCGTTGGACAACGTCCAACGATCCAAGCTTCCAAATTCGGAAACTTCTTGGCCCTTGAGCCTCGAGATGGGTAGGATTCCGGACTTAATTCCACCCACCCACCCAGACATATGCGATCTATCTCAAATCCGGCAAGAGCCCGCTGAGACAGTACATCATTACTGGGCCAGATTCCTCCTGGTTATGGACAGGATAAAGGACTGCCGAGAGGAAAACGCAATTTCAATTTTCTGCAATAATTGCACGGACGAGGGAATCTTGAACGCCGTCAGTCGCCGTGAAATTACATGCTTCGCCGACCTGGCGTCCATAGTACGAAAGTACTGTGCGATGGAGAGTTTCCGGAAAACCGAAACTAAGTTTTGGGACAATCCGGCCCCGAATACAACCCTAGTCCATAACAAAAGGGTGCAGCACACTCAGGCACCAGGTACAAAAGCCAAAAAGCAAAAACCCCATAAAGGGCAAGGAACCGTACTGGAGGGATGGCTCGGCGGACCCTGTAAAATTCATAGTACAGAAGGCGCCACCCCAACACATAGCCTTCGAGCATGTTGGATATTGCGGCAGGTGGCCAAAAGTGGCGAGGAGCTTCTAGCCCCGAAAAACCACTCCAACAGTACCAGTACGGTGTCAACAGTCTTCGGGACTTTCGCATCAAATAATGTGCGAAAATGAACAATCCGCAGCCTCACCGAAGTCTACCAAGTAGCAACAACAAATCCATGGAGCGACACGGCCATCACCTTCAACACCAACGACGAACCTAAATTCTGAACAGCCCGAGCACCAGCCGCATTGGTCCTCAGTCCAATAGTGGACAGCTTTCGTCTTACCAAGGTACTCATGGATGGCGGCAGCAGACTAAACCTCATCTACGAGGAAACTCTTCAAAAAATGGAAATAGACTGGAGCCGCATTGAGCGAAGCAGCACAAACTTTAGAGGAATAATCCCTAGCCGGGAAGCGTGCTGCACAGGAAAAATCACACTTGATGTGGTGTTTGGCTCGCTGGACAATTACAGGTCCGAAGAGGTCACGTTCCAAGTGGCCCTGTTCAGCAGCGGATATCATGCTATATTAGGACGAGAGGCATTCACAATTTTTCAAGCCATACCCCATTACGGGTACATGAAGCTTAAGATGTCTGGGCCCGGCGGAATAATCACTCTCGCTAGTGATCCGGACATAGCACTCCGCGCCGAAAACAAGACAGCCGCATTAGCCCTGGAGGCACTATCCGAAGCCCTAGCGACAGAAGAACTCACTGCGCTGTGCTCTACGGTTAATAGGGACGATGTGATACTCGATAAGAGATCCAAGTCCACCTCCTTTAAACCAGCGGAGGAAATAGTCAAATTCCAGGTCCATCCAACGGACCCAGCAAAGACGGCCTCCATCGGGGCACAGTTGAACCCTAATGTAGATGCCGCACTGCAAGAATTCCTTCGGGAAAATTGGGACATCTTTGCCTGGCACCCTTCAGATATGCCAGGAATCCCACGCAGATTGGCAGAACATAGCCTAAACATCCTAAAAGGATTCAAGCCAGCAAAACAGGCTCTTCGGCAATTTTCCGAACCCAAAAGACAGGCAATGTGAGAAGAGCTAGCCAAACTACTGGAAGCCGGATTCATCAGAGACATCAAACATCCGGACTGGCTAGCAAACCTGGTAATGGTACCAAAGAAGGACAAATCCTGGCGCCTATGCGTCGATTTTAAAGACCTCAACAAGGCCTACCCAAAGGACCCCTTCCCCCTTCCCTGCATCGACCAAATAATCGATGCTACTGCAGGACACGATTCATTGTGTTTCCTTGACGCATACTCCGGGTACCATCAAATCAAGATGGCAGAAGCGGACCAAGCCGCAACGGCATTCATTACTCCATATGGACCATTCTGCTTCAACACGATGCCCATCGGACTCAAAAACACCGGCGCAACATATCAGCGCATGATTCAGACATGTCTGGCTACCCAGATCGGCAAAACAGTAGAAGCTTACGTAGATGACATAGTCGTCAAAACCAAACACGTCGAGACTCTAGTAGACGATTTGAGGCTCACATTCTACAACCTCCGAGCATATGACATCAAGCTGAATCCAGAAAAATGTGTTTTCGGCGTACCAGCCGGAAAGCTCCTGGGCTTCATTGTATCCGGTAGAGGAATTGAAGCAAACCCAGCCAAGATCCGAGCTCTGTCACAGCTAGATATTCCAAAAGACCTCAAACAAATACAAAAATTGACCGGATGCGTGGCGGCTCTAAGCCGCTTTATCTCCCGTTTGGGAGAAAAGGCAGTGCCCCTCTATCGCCTCCTCAGGCGCACCGAACACTTCGAGTGGACGGATGCGGCCACTGCCAGACTCGAAGAAATAAAAGCCATATTGGCAACAAATCCAGTCCTGGCTGCGCCTAACCTGGGCGAACCAATGTTGTTATACATCGCGGCAACACATCAAGTTGTGAGCGCGGTACTCGTCATCGAACGAGAAACAGAAGGGCATAAATTCCCTCTTCAAAAACCAGTGTACTATGTATCCACTGTCTTAACTCCCTGCAAGTCCCGTTACCCGCACTATCAAAAGATAGCGTACGCAGTGTTCATGGCATCCCGGAAGCTCCGACACTACTTTCAAGAGTGTTCAATAACAGTGGCCTCCGAAGTACCCCTCAACGACATTATAAATAACCGCGACGCGACGAGCAGGATTGCAAAATGGGCCATCGAGCTCCTACCATTTGATATAACTTACAAACCTAGGCGAGCTATAAAGTCGCAAGTCCTGGCTGACTTTGTCGCTGAATGGACTGAAGCCGAACTCCCTAAAGAATACGGCGCATACTCCAATTGGATTATGCACTTCGACGGCTCCAAAATGTTGGCCGGCTTGGGTGCTGGCGTCGTATTGACGTCCCCAACCGGGGACATAGTCCAATACGTACTTCAGATAATGTACATGGACTCCAACAATGCAGCCGAATACGAGGCCCTCCTACATGGCCTCCGCATAGCAATCTCCATGGGCATTCAACGCCTAGAGGTGCGCGGGGATTCAAACCTTGCAATATCCCAAGTAAACAGAGACTTTTACGCCAAGGATCCGAAAATGGCAGCCTATCGCAACGCTGTCCTAAAAATGTCAACTCGGTTCGAAGGACTTGAATTCCACCACGTAGCCCGGGATAATAACCAAGCAGCCGACGTATTGGCACGCATCGGCGCAAAACGCAACGCTGTCCCTCCTAACATCTTCCTGGAACGGCTCTTTAAGCCATCCGTACTATGGGAAGAGGAATCCGGAAATAACAACCCGGAAGCAGCTGCACCACCCAACACAGAACAATCTGACATAATCGGCGACTCAGCCGATGAAATAATGCCTTCAGCCCACGAAATAATGGCAGTAATTGCCCCGTGGACAGAACCATTCCTAGCCTACCTGATTAGGCAGGAGCTTCCCAAAGACCAAAACGAGGCTCGCTGCATAGTTCGGCGGTCTAAAGCCTAAAAGGTCCATGAGGGGGAACTTTACAAGAAAAGCACAACCGGAGTCCTTCAAAGGTGTATCTCCGAAGAGGAAGGGAGAAATCTTCTGGCTGAAATTCATGCCGGACTAGGCGGACACCACGCCGCAGCCCGGGCCCTGGTAGGCAAGGCATTCCGTACAGGATTCTATTGGCCGACGGCCTGGGCAGATGCTCAGGACTTAGTCCAAAGATGCGTCGGTTGTCAGCTCTTTGCTAATCAGAGCCATATGCCACCCACCGCCCTCAAAACTATACCCATTACCTGGCCGTTCGCGGTCTGGGGGCTTGACATGGTTGGACGCCTTAAAGGGGGAACCCACAAGCAAAGGTACTTATTGGTCATGGTGGATAAATTCACCAAATGGATAGAGGCCAAGCCAGTTAAAACGGCAGAGTCCGGACCAGTGATAGACTTCATATGCGGGGTAGTACACCATTATGGTGTCCCCCATAACATCATTACCGATAACGGCACGAACTTCACGGCCGACGAGGTTAAATTATGGTGCAAAAATATGGGCATTAAGCTCGATTACGCTTCAGTCTATCATCCTCAAACCAACGGTCAAGTGGAACGAGCAAATGGTCTAATAATGAGCGGCATCAAACCCAGACTAGTGCGGTCCCTTAAGAAATCTGACACGCACTGGGTAGAGGAGCTTGACTCCGTACTCTGGGGGCTGCGGACAACGCCCAACCGTACTACCGGATTCACACCATTTTTATGGTATATGGCGCAGAGGCAGTTTTGCCCTATGACATCATTCATGACTCACCTCGCGTGCGCATGTACGAAGAAAGAGAAGCCGAGCTGGATCGGCAGGACAGCTTGGACGCATTGGAGGAAGAATGCAATGTCGCCAAGGCTCGTTCCGCATTCTATCAGCAGTAGGCTCAAAGATATCAAAGCAAAGAAGTACGGGCTAAGACTTACAATGTTGGCGAACTAGTTCTACGCCTGCCAGACAAGAAAAAGGACAAGCTCAAGCCCAAATGGGAGGGCCCCTTCATTATCGATCAAGTCCTGACCGGTGGAGCGTACCGTCTGCGAAATGCGTCGGACAACCGACTCGAGCCGAACCCATGGAACGCAGCCCGCCTCCGAAGATTCTACGCCTAGCGTCGGACTAAGAGTTCGTCTCCTTCCCCCGTCCAAATTTTTACACTTCAGCTGTCTTTTGTTTCTCTTTTTTCTCTCACCCTTTTCATAAAAGCCCTTAAAGGCCTACTTGCGCATTGTTCGCACACACTTGATGTGCTATCTGCACTCATTATACCTGGGGGCTTCTTTACCAGAAGCTTACTTATAAGGGCTTCATGCCCAGCACATGTGTCAAACTTCCACATGTACCTTTTATTCACCTTTATATGCATCGATATGACTTAAGTTTTGGCCAAGCTGGGTTGCCTGGCTCCTGTGCTTACCCCTACGTTCCCGATTGTTCGACTAGGAGGTAAAGGGAGCACCTCTGCGATTGTTACTGCCGGGTCAGCCGGATGTGTACCTCAGACTGGGTGAAGCCGAAAGCTAGCGTTCTTAAGGGAATATTCGGTCGGTGACTTGAAAGATGATTTTTTTACCTATTTATTTATCTGCCCCCAGATGTTTTCCTGCTCTTTTCGCAGTCCGGACATGCACTTTAGGGCATGCCTCCCAGGGAAAGGAACCCTTAACGGAACTATTCTCCCTGGAAGATGTTTCTTACTAACCATGTTATAGAACATAACTAGTTGGGCACTTGTCTGATAAAGCACTAATGACCCCTACGCCTGGTCTCCATGCATGCCCCGGTTGTTTCTTAACCGAGAAGGTATTCAGACACACTCCGGACTCTAGGGTCCCGAGGTTGAAGCGAAAAGGTCGGCAAAGACAAACGATCTACAATCCGGCAAGAAGGCATTTTACATGTCATTTTAAAATACATTGTCAAATCGACTGACTGTATTCCTCCTCAATCCCGTCTAACAAGCTGTCTAATTTACTGTCCCGTTGGGAATATTTAGCGGCCAACTCTACTTGGCCGTACACTAAACTCACAGGGATCTCCTTCCCATCGGGCCCCACAGGTCCGACCTCGGCCATGTGGTTGGGATCCGCCTTCTTGTACCGCGTCTTCACCATGGCCCAGGCCTCCCTGGCACCTTGGCGGCAGGCCGATATCTTCCATAAACGGAAGCGTTGCCGCGCTCCCTGAAGCTTCTCCGCAGGCTCTCCAAGGCCCTCGGGTAGGGAGAGGGATGTAGCGACCCGACCTCAGATGGTCAAGTCTCTGTGCTCAGGTGTCATCCCTGGATCAGTAATGCTGACACCACATAGTACTTCGAAGGATTTATAACAGAGTAGCAATCACGCACTTATTACATCGTTTGTCCAAAAGAGGACTTATTACAATAATCATGGCTTAAGGCCATCTTAAATACGATAACAGCAGAAGACTTGGAAGATAAGTGAGACCATCAACTCCAACGGCATCACTGAGTATAGAACCACGACCTAAAAGCACCTTACTCGTCGTCTGAAAAGTCTGCAATATGAAAGTTGCAGCCCGAAAATGGGTCAGCACATGGAATATGCTGGCAATGTAACACATAGAGAATAATGAATGATAAGACTATACTACATGCATATATGGCTGGTGGAAAAGCTCTATGGTTATAGTTTTTGCATAAAGCCAATTTTCCCCTACTGCAAAGGAATAAATTTATTTAACTATCATGGTGGTTGTTAAACATTGAGAATGGTTAACAGCATCCTCAATCCCAATTAAAAAGTACTCATTAACAATCCCAACAACATTTGATTAGAGTAACATGTTGAGATTCACATGATATTCAAGTACTAGATACTCAAGATGTCCATAACCGAGGACACGGCTAATCATGATTAGTTTGTACACTCTGCAGAGGTTTGCGCACTTTTCCCCACAAGACTCGATCGCCTCCGTTTGGTTTCTCACACTGCATGGTGTTTGAGAAACGGATGACCGAGACATAGTCTTTCAGAAGCGCTAGCACCTTACGATGGGTAGACCCGTACACCTACATCCCCTACATCTGCTAGTCCACCACTATAAGAGTTCGCACGACTTAGTCAACTATGCCAGAGCCCATAATGGCTTGTGGCTGCACACGGAAGTTACTAGCATGAATTATCTTATGATCCCTTTGAGCCTGGGTGGCGGTCCATAGGAAAATCACACGGTACCCCCGGGATTTCCAAAAAAAACAGGCAATCACTAGATACCCCAGGTGCCTCAATCCACCCAGATGTGTATTTAAGTTGCCACCTTAGATAAACCATTAATTAACAATCTCACATCTGTCATGGATATTCACTCACCCAATCCACGTCTACTAGCATAGCATGGCATAATAAGCAAACATAGAAGTAACTCCCAAAGGTTTCATAAGTAAAACAGGTAATAGGTCCTACCTCATCTACTTCCCATCCCACAATTTAATTAGATCCTAATCATGCAATGTGTGAGGATTGATCTAATGCACAAAAACTGGGTAGTAGAAAAAGGTATGATCAAGTGTTACTTGCCTTGCTGATGATCCGCGAAACCTAGAGATTCGAAGTAACAAGCGGCGCACTCCGGGTGATCTATCGCAGACAAACAACAAGCATACAATAAGTACTCACCTAATGCACGGGTAAAACTCTAATGAAAGATCTAACCAGAAAGTTCAACTTAAGAACCCTGGTTGCAAAAAGAATCAAATCGAATAAAGCAACGAAAGTCAAACGGCGAGAGAAAACAACTCGGTTCTAGCAAGTTTAAACTAAGTCAAATTTTACAGTAGTAAAACTTTGTTTAAGTTGATTAGTCGGAATGGTGGTTTCGAAACGAAACTCCAGGCGCTTGAATCACCTGATACCGATAAACGAGCGAGAAGATAAACTAGAACGAAGATCGGATCTGAAATCGCGATCAGAAAAATAGCGGAATAAATCCGATTAAAAGAAAACGACGAATGGTTAAACGAACGGACGTTCGTTAACCGGGAATAACCGGTGATCACGTTCGTTAAGACGAACGGTCCGGCAAACGCTCGCTAAACAACAAAACCGAAAAAATAAAACCGATCTAGGGTTTTTCGGAAAAAAACCGAAACATAAAAAAATAAACCGGAATGGTTTATTAAAAAAACCGAACCGGGCGAGGGGTGGCGCGGTGCGGCGGCTACCTCGACGAGGGGCTCCGGCTGGGCGGAGGCTGGCGGCGGGGCGACGGCGGGCGACGCGGCGACGGCGGGCGGCGCGGGCGGCGGCGCAAGCGGCGGCGGCGGCTGCTGCGGGTTGGGGAGGAGAGAGGGGCTTGGGTATTTATAGGAGCGGGGGTGTGCTTGGGGGAGGGGGCAAGAAAACGGAGTCCGAATCGGACTCGGCGACGGGCGGCGGCAGGCGGCGCGACGGCAGCGCTGGGCGCGCGCGCGAGGGGAGGAGCGGCTGGGCCGGCTCAGCCAGCTGGGCCTTGGCCCAGGCGGCGGGCGCTGCATTTTTATATATAAATATCTCGCGCAGAAAATGAATAAAATATAATCTAAACGAACTCCAAAATTTATAAAGTAAATTTTCCCCGACTCCTAAAAACGAGTCGAACAAAATGAACTTTTACTCAGGGCCTAAAATGCAATTTTTGAAAACACGCATTTTTCCCTAAGGCAAATAAACTCCGAGAAATTCCAAAATTTGATTTATTTATTAAATCTTCATTTTTCCTAAATTTTGGGAAAGTCATATTATTCCCTCTCTTATTTTTGATATTGGAAAAATATTTGAAGATAAAATAAAATCAAATGATCCTCTTTTCATAATTCGAGAGAACTCAAATATGAAAATTTTGAAATCTCCAACTCTCTCCGAGGGTCCTTGAGTTGCGTGAAATTTCTAGGATCAACAAATGCAAGAAAATATGTAACGCATGATGATCTAATGTATAACATTCCAAATTAAAAATTTGGGATGTTACAAACCTACCCCCCTTAAGATGAATCTCGCCCTCGAGATTTGGGTTGGCTAGAAAATAGGTGAGGGTGGTCCTCGAGCAAATCTTCTTCTCTCTCCCATGTGGCTTCATCCTCAGTGTGGTGGATCCACTGAACCTTGCCAAACTTGATAACCTTGCTGCGAGTAACTCTGCTGGCATATTCGAGAATTTTGACTAGTTTCTCCTCATATGTTAAATCATCCTTCAACTGAATTGCTTCAAGTGGCATTGTATCTCTTAGCGGTACCTCTGCCATCTCGGCGTGACATTTCTTCAGCTGAGAAACATGGAATATGTCGTGAACTCCTGACAGTCCCTCAGGTAATTCCAACTTATAAGCAACTTCTCCCATGCGTTGCAAGATCTTATACGGTCCAACGAAACGTGGTGCTAATTTTCCTTTAACTCCAAAACGCTTAACTCCTCGAAGTGGGGATACTCTAAGATAAACTCTGTCTCCAACTTCATATTCTATCGCCTTGCATTTTGAATCCGCATAGCTCTTCTGCCTGGACTGGGCTACCTTGAGCCTGTCGCGAATCATCTTAACTCTCTGTTCAGACTCCTTAATCAAATCTGGTCCAAACAACTGACGGTCTCCAACTTCGTCCCATGACAACGGTGTCCTGCACCTTCTTCTGTATAAAGCTTCGAAAGGTGCCATCTTCAAGCTGGTTTGGTAACTGTTGTTATACGAAAACTCTGCATACGGCAAGTTATTGTCCCAACTAGATCCATAATCTAGTGCACAAGCTCTCAGCATATCCTCCAAAATCTGATTGACTCTCTCAGTCTGTCCATCTGTCTGTGGGTGAAAAGTTGTACTGAATTCCAGCCTGGTTCCCAATGTTTCATGCAACTGATTCCAAAACTTTGAGGTAAATTGGGTTCCTCTATCTGATATGATACTCCCCGAAACTCCGTGTAAACACACAATTCTGGTCATGTATATCTTTGCCAACTTAGCACTGCTATAGGTAGTCTTGACTAGAATGAAATGCGCTACCTTCGTCAAGCGGTCGACTATAACCCAAATCGAGTCATAGCCTGAACGAGTCTTTGGCAAACCCGTGATGAAATCCATGCCTAGTTTATCCCACTTCCATTCGGGTATCGGCAATGGTTGCAACAATCCTGCTGGCTTCTGATGTTCTGCCTTCACTCTTTGACATACATCACAAACTGCTACATACTCCGCAATATCCTTCTTCATTCCAGTCCACCAGAACGTTTCCTTCATATCCAAATACATCTTGGTATTTCCTGGGTGAATCGAATAGGGTGAATCATGTGCCTCTTGCAAAATCAACCTCCTGATCTCCGGATCATTTGGCACATAAACACGGTCCTCAAACCATAGGGTATCGTGTTCATCCTCACGACATTCCTTTGCTTTTCCTTCGCTCATTTTGTTCTTTATATCCGCGATCTCTTTGTCATTTTTCTGAGCTTCTCTGATTTTATCCATCAAGGTAGACTGAATCTCCAATGCTGCTACATAGCCTCTCGGAACTATTTCCAAACATAGCTCATGAAGATCTTCTGCTAATTCCTTTGGTATCTCTCCCGTCATCAGCGTATTGACATGGCTCTTACGGCTCAATGCGTCAGCTACTACATTAGCCTTTCCGGGATGATAATGCAATCTCATATCATAATCCTTGATGAGTTCCAACCATCTCCTTTGTCTAAGGTTTAACTCCTTCTGCGTAAAAATGTACTTCAAACTTTTGTGATCCGTGTACACCTCACAATGATTTCCAATGAGGAAATGTCTCCATGTCTTCAATGCATGCACTACGACTGCTAACTCCAAATCATGTGTAGCATAATTTAATTCATGAGGTTTCAGTTGTCGTGAAGCATACGAAACAACTCTTCCTTCCTGCATAAGCACTGCTCCAAGTCCTCGACGTGAAGCGTCGCAATACACCTCATAGTCCTTGGTCTGGTCTGGCAAAATTAACACTGGTGAGGTAACCAATCTTTTCTTCAACTCCTGAAAACTTGCCTCACAATCCTCAGTCCATATGAACTTGGTATCCTTTTTCAGCAACTCCGTCATAGGCTTTGCAATCTTTGAGAAATTCTCAATAAATCTCCGGTAGTATCCTGCGAGTCCAAGAAAACTCCGGATCTCTCCAACTGTCGTTGGTGCTTCCCATTCGATTACAGTCTCAACCTTTGTGGGGTCAACTGCTATACCTTCTCCGGATATAACATGTCCAAGAAATCCAACTTCCTTTAGCCAAAACTCACATTTGCTGAACTGGGTATATAACTGATGTTCCCTTAGTTTCTCCAAAACCAATCGCAAATTTTCCTTATGTTCCTCTTCATTCTTCGAGTAAACCAAAATATCATCAATGAACACCACGACGAACTTATCCAAAAACTCCATAAACACTTTGTTCATCAGGTTCATGAAATAGGCAGGTGCGTTAGTCAGTCCAAATGACATAACGGTATACTCATACAGTCCATATCTTGTGGTGAATGTTGTCTTAGGTATGTCCTGCTCTCGAATCTTCAACTGATGGTACCCTGATCGCAAATCGATCTTGGAAAACACTTTAGCTCCTTGCAAACGATCAAACAGATCATTTATCATTGGTAGTGGGTACTTGTTCTTGATTGTTACTTCATTCAATCCACGATAATCAACAACCATCCTTAAAGATCCATCCTTCTTCTCTACTAAGAGTGCGGGTGATCCCCAAGGCGAAGAACTTGGGCGTATATAACCTTTATCCAATAGCTCCTTAATCTGCTTCTTGATTTCCGCCAAATCCTGTGCGGGCATCCTGTATGGTCGCTTCGATATTATTGGGCCTGTTCCTGGCAAAAGCTCAATCAAAAACTCAATGTCTCTATCCGGTGGCATTCCTGGCAATTCCTCAGGAAATACATCAGGATAATCCTTCACCACTGGTACCTCTTCCTGCACAACTCCTGATAAGGAATTTACTTGATTCCTTTTTGGTCCATGTCGTGATACATACTTGATCCTTCTTCCTTCTGGCGTTGTGAGCAAAATCGTCCTACTTGCGCAATTGATGTTTCCTCCATACATCGACAGCCAATCCATACCGAGAATCACATCCAAACCTTGGGATTCCAGAACGATCAAATCCGATGGGAATACATGCCTTCCTATACTCAATGGCACTTGAAAACATCCTTGTCTGGCCATGTACTCTACTCCTGGTGAGCTTACTAGCATAGGAGTTATAAGAATCTTAGTGGGCAGGCTATACTTTTCTACAAATCCCCTTGATATGTATGAATGCGATGCACCAGTATCGAAAAGAACAAGTGCAGTAAATGACTTAACCAAAACTTACCGATTACTGCATCGGGCTGAGCTTCAACCTCCTCCACATCAATGTGGTTCACGTGTCCCCTGTTGAAAGGGTTTGGCTTCTTTCTAGAGCTTCCATTTCCACCTTGGCCTTCGGGACAGTCATTTGCATAATGTCCGGTCTTGGAACACTTGTAACAGGTGACATGGCTCAGGTCTTTCTTGGTTGGGGTTGATGGTGTGGTCCGGTTCTGGCCGTTGCTTCCTCCATTCCCATTACCATTCTTGTGGCCATTATGGTTGTGCAAACTACCTCCTCCATGGGTATGCTGAAACTAAACTCCCTGTTTAGGGGTATAGCGGGGCTTCTGCTGGGATCCAGAGTTATACTTCCCCTGTCCATACTTCCTCTTGCGATTCTCAATCTGCTGCTGCTTTCCTTCAATCATGAGGGCGCGGTCTACCAACTCCTGGTAGTTATTGAATCTTACTACCATCAACTGCATGCTTAACTCATCATTCAGTCCTTCCAGAAACTTCTCCTGCTTAGCTGCATCCGTAGCAACGTCATCTGGGGCATTACGTGCTAACTTACTAAAATCATCCACATACTGGCCAACAGTCCTTCCTCCTTGGCGTAAGTTGCGAAACTCACGCTTCTTCATGGCCATAGCTCCTGCTGAAACATGGGCAGTGCGGAAAGCTTGCTGGAACTGATCCCATGTGACAGTGTCTACAGGGTAAGTGGCTGTGAAATTCTCCCACCATGCTGCTGCAGGTCCGTCAAGCTGATGTGCAGCAAACTTCACCTTCTCACCATCTGTGCATCCTGCAGTGGTCAACTCCCTTCCTATCTTGCGGAGCCAATCATCTGCTACAATCGGCTCGGTGCTACTGGAATACACCGGCGGATTCAGCCTAAGGAAACGGGTCAAGTGGTCCGCAGGTGGTGGTGGTGGTGGTGGTGGGTTGTTGTTGTTGTTGCCTTGGTTATGCACCAATGTTTGAATCAAAGTATTCTGTTGCTGAATCAACTGAGTGATCTCTGGCGGGAAAACAAACTCGGGGTCGCCTCTCGGAGGCATCTGAAGGGTTTAGAAAAGACGAGAAATTTAGAATAGAGTGAGGTCTAAGGAGAAAACACTACCCACATTCTCATGAGACGAATGCACACAAAATCACTTCATTCAATTCAAACAAAGGGCATACAATGGTCTAACTATCGCAAAAGTGCTTGTACTATAATGTTTACATGGAGGGAACACTACTAATATATGGTGGTCATCTATTAATTTGAACCGATGGAAGACTCCATGATGTCTGCTCCAGCTTCGTCTTCAAAGTCGGGTTCACTTGGATCCGAATCGGTGTCGTCGATGATGATGTAGTTGCTCGGACAGTCGACGTACTTGTCTTCATTCTTGAGTGCTAATTTCTTCTTGAGTTCTCCAATCTCATACTTGAGATCGCTGTTGTGCCTTACGACAGCTATGATCTCGTCCACGTAGTCCTTGCGTAGAGTCTTCAGCTCTCCTTCGAGTTCGATGATCCTTCCCTTCGCATTCTTCAACTCTATCATATCATTGCAAATTTGGTTCTCCTGGCATTGAATGTGCTGGTTTAACTCCTGGATGAAAGCTGCAATGGATCTATCCTTCTTGGTGTTGACTATCTCCCAATCTTCATTTCGGCGTCCGCAAATTTGGTAGATAGTGTCCTTGAGGTCTTCTTGATAAGCTTCTCCAATGCGTCCCATGGTGATATGAGCTGCCATGCTCTTTCCCAGACTCCAGGTTGGTGCACTGAAAACACTATCTATGGGCTTCGTGATTGGGGCGAATGTCCTTCCCGGAACATGATCTTGAATCTTCCAACGCTCCTCTTCAGGCAGAGTGGCATTGAAAGTCCCGGTGAAGCTTGGTAGTCCAATGTTCAGGTACTTGGCGACTTCCTTCAAATGGAATCCAAAAGGTGTGCCTTCATCTGGTTGAGCATACTTGATCTTTGCGTTCGTCATCCTGAAAGAGTAGAAAAGATGAGGAGTTAGAAAATGAGAAGAGAATAGTGATCTATGGCTTTAACTTAGTGGTCGTGTCCTATAGTCAATCTGTGCTCTGATACCATCTCTGTAGAGACCCGACCTCAAATGGTCAAGTCTCTGTGCTCGGGTGTCATCCCTGGATCAGTAATGCTGACACCACACAGTACTTCGAAGGATTTATAATAGAGTAGCAATCACACACTTATTACATCGTTTGTCCAAAAGAGGACTTATTACAATAATCATGGCTTAAGGCCATCTTAAATACGATAACAGCGAAAGACTTGGAAGATAAGTGAGACCATCAACTCCAACGGCATCACTTAGTATAGAACCACGACCTAAAAGCACCTTACTCGTTGTTTGAAAAGTCTGCAACATGAAAGTTGCAGCCCGAAAACGGGTCAGCACATGGAATATGCTGGCAATGTAACACATAGAGAATAATGAATGATAAGCCTATACTACATGCATATATGGCTGGTGGAAAAGCTCTATGGTTACAGTTTTTGCATAAAGCCAATTTTTCCCTACTACAAAGGAATAAATTTATTTAACTATCATGGTGGTTGTTAAACATTGAGAATGGTTGACAGCATCCTCAATCCCAATTAAAAAGTACTCATTAACAATCCCAACAACATTTGATTAGAGTAACATGTTGAGATTCACATGATATTCAAGTAATAGATACTCAAGATGTCCATAACCGGGGACACGGCTAATCATGATTAGTTTGTACACTCTGCAGAGGTTTGCGCACTTTTCCCCACAAGACTCGATCGCCTCCGTTTGGTTTCTCGCACTGCATGGTGTTCGAGAAACGGATGACCGAGACATAGTCTTTCAGAAGCGCTAGCACCTTACGATGGGTAGACCCGTACACCTACATCCCCTACATCTGCTAGTCCACCACTATAAGAGTTCGCACGACTTAGTCAACTATGCCAGAGCCCATAATGGCTTGTGGCTGCACACGGAAGTTACTAGCATGAATTATCTTATGATCCCTTTGAGCCTGGGTGGCGGTCCATAGGAAAATCACACGGCACCCCCGGGATTTCCAAAAAAACAGGCAATCACTGGATACCCCAGGTGCCTCAATCCACCCAGATGTGTATTTAAGTTGCCACCTTAGATAAACCATTAATTAACAATCTCACATCTGTCATGGATATTCACTCACCCAATCCACGTCTACTAGCATAGCATGGCATAATAAGCAAACGTAGAAGTAACTCCCAAAGGTTTCATAAGTAAAACAGGTAATAGGTACTACCTCATCTACTTCCCATCCCACAATTTAATTAGATCCTAATCATGCAATGTGTGAGGATTGATCTAATGCACAAAAACTGGGTAGTAGAAAAAGGTATGATCAAGTGTTACTTGCCTTGCTGATGATCCGCGAAACCTAGAGATTCGAAGTAACAAGCGGCGCACTCCGGGTGATCTATCGCAGACAAACAACAAGCATACAATAAGTACTCACCTAATGCCGGGCGAGGGGTGGCGCAGCGAGGCGGCTACCTCGACGAGGGGCTCCGGCGGGGCGGCGGCGCAAGCGGCGGCGGGCGGCGCGGGCGGGGGCGCAAGCGGCGGCTGTGGGTTGGGGAGGAGAGGGGGGGCTTGGGTATTTATAGGAGGGGGTGTGCTTGGGGGAGGGGGCAAGAAAACGTTGTCCGAATCGGACTCGGCGACGGGCGGCGGCCGGCGGCGCGACGGCGGCGCTGGGCGCGCGCGCGAGGGGAAGGGCGGCTGGGCCGGCTTGGCCAGCTGGACCTTGGCCCAGGCGGCGGGCGCTGCAGTCTTTTTTTATAAATATCTCGCGCAGAAAATGAATAAAATATAATCTAAACGAACTCCAAAACTTATAAAGTAAATTTTCCCCGACTCCTAAAAATGATTCGAACAAAATGAACTTTTACTCGGGGCCTAAAATGCAATTTTTGAAAACACGCATTTTTCCCTAAGGCAAATAAACTCCGAGAAAATCCAAAATTTGATTTATTTATTAAATCTTCATTTTTCATAAATTTTGGGAAAGTCATATTATTCCCTCTCTTATTTTTGATATTGGAAAAATATTTGAAGATAAAATAAAATCAAATGATCCTCTTTTCATAATTCGAGAGAACTCAAATATGAAAATTTCGAAATCTCCAACTCTCTCCGAGGGTCCTTGAGTTGCGTGAAATTTCTAGGATCAACAAATGCAAGAAAATATGTAATGCATGATGATCTAATGTATAACATTCCAAATTAAAATTTTGGGATGTTACAAGGGACGGCCATAAAGCCTGGACGACGCCGCTCATCGCCTGCCGAACTCGTTAGAGCAGTTGCACCAGCTTGGGAAGTTGATCACCTGTTGATACGGGCATCTCCTCCGCAGGGCGACCTGTGAGCACACCTACAGACATATTTCTGTCAATTGACTTCCTTGCCGAACTCTTCTTTTCAAAGGAGTTCGCTCAAGCACTTACTATAGATGCCGCGACAAAGCCGCTGATTCTCCTTCACGGAGCCAGACAGCTCGGCCCGAACACCTTTCAGCTCCTCTCCAAGCTAGGCGTGGGCATCCTGGAGTTTGTTCCTTTCCTGCTGCACCTTCGTCAGCACCCTCTCGTCGGCCTTCAGCTGGCGCAGTAGTTGTTGCTTGTCCGGATCCAGTCCGGCAACATCTGCAATATCATTGTCAGACTTACATGCACGCGGCACACCACCTATCTTTTTGAAATAATGTGTTACCAGGAGGGGTCTCTGTGTCTCCTCCTGCGGCAGCGAGTGCGTCCTCAAGTTGAGCTTTGCACTCTTGTAGTTCCTGGAACAATTGGGTATTCTTCTCTGTAAGATCCTGCATATCAAATGATCCTTAAATCAGTTACTCTAACTACTTTAAGTCTCGGGGGCTACTGGCATATACAACTATTAAAATCTCTTACCCGTATGTCTTTTACATACTACTCCGTGGCTCTGGTCAAACCATCTTGAGCAGCACGGAGGTGCGCGTCCCCCGCGTTAAAGGCATTCAACGCCTCAGGGGAGAAGCACGCGTCATGAAAAACTGTCTGGCGATGCCTATGGTTCATGGCACTCTCCACCTCAGACTTGGTGGCGAACAGTCTGTCGGCGTCCTCCATTGGAGGAGTATTCGGCTCGCGCCTTGGATCGCCTCCCCCTCCAGACCAGGTGTTGGAGCCTGGCTGGCAGAGGCTTGGTTGGCAACCTCTCCGCCTGCAGTCCGGCGAGCACTCTTTCTCCTGCAAAAGTTATGCGCATTCAAACACCTCCTAGGAACTTTGTCCTAAACAATGGTCGCGAGCTATACCGTTGCGGTGACGTTCCGATTTGCACCGCACCCCTCTTCCGCCTGCGGGGCCGGATTGACCCATGTGGGTCAGCCGACGCGGGTTCGGCTTCCTGCCTTGAAGGTACCTCCTGCGAGACACCATTGTATACGGTGGTCAGAAATGCGCAAGGACGAAATAATGGTGACAGGAATTTGGTCACAATCACCTGGGGAGCCGGAGATAGGCTGGGGTAGTCAGCCGTAATGGCGACTAGAGCATTATCCATGCTGAGTTGGTGAAACACCCCGTCAATTAGCTCCACCTTTATGTCCGGATCCTCTTTGGAGGACGGATCAAGGGATCTTTCTGGATCCTCGGGCTGTGGGGCCAGGCTATGTATGCTCTCCACAGTCCGGCGCAGATCCTGCGTCAAAACCATAAAGTTAGGTACTTAACTTTGAAAGCATGGGTCGGATAAATAAACATCCGCTTACCCAGCTCCGAGGGTTGTTCATGGAGAACCCATTCAATGTGCTCGTCTGGAGGAAGTCCTCCTTCTCCCCCTTGTATAGGCCGGACAGAATATTCACCAGATCTTCGGCCGATCCCGGCCCTTGGCGGCCATGACGAGTGGCATCATTCTCCCCGTTGAAATCCCACATGGGGTGGCCCCTGTATTGCAGCGGCTGCACCCCCCGCATAATGCACGTGGCCATGACTCCAATCATGGTCAGTCCGGAATGGGCCAGTAACCTTATTCGGCCCATCAAATAATGGACGCTCTTGTCTTCCTCCAGCTGAGGGCTCCGCGGGCGCCAACTCAGGCGTTTCTTCAGAGGAGCATTGCTAAACTCCGGGAGGCCGATCCGAACAGGGTCCGGCAGTGAAGCGTCTTCTGCATAAAACCATTCTGAAGGCCAGTCTTCGGACGCCTTCTTAGGGGTTCCGGAGGGATATCCGGTCCCGGCGGTGCGCCATATTTCGGCACCGCCCACTTGATATATGGACCCCTCGTGAGAGCGGGGTACGAGGCAGAATAGCCTCTTCCACAGCGCAAAGTGGGGCTCGATGCCCAGGAATAGCTCGCAAAGAGCTACGAAACCCGCTATATGCAGAATAGAGGCGGGCGTGAGGTGATGGAGCTGGAGTCCGTAGAACTCCAGAAGCCCGCGGAGGAATGGATGTACAGGAAATCCAAGCCCCCTTATCAAATAGGGGACGAAGCATACCCGCTCCCCTTTGTTGGGACTAGGGGTGGCCTCCGCTTGCTTCCCACCTTTGTAGGTGGCCAGCCCGGCTCGAACCGGGACCATAAAGGCCGGAGGAAGGTATCCCTCTGCTTGGAGTGTCACCAGCTCATTGTGTGGGACAGAACATCTCCTCCAATCTCCAGGCAGAGGGCTGGGAGCGCGAGAAGAGGAGTTGCGTCGATGGTCCATGATGGAATGGATTCTTGGTCAGGAGCGCTCTGATGAGTACTCGCGGAAGGAAGATGGTGTGATTTGGATCTGGATTCTTGCCTCTCTTATAGGCAGATTGTTTGCGCAGCTAGGGGGTAAAACATAAAAGATACCCTGGCTTTTCGCATTCGTGCGACGCGTGGAAAAAGGCCATTATTGGGCGTGGAAGCCAAGGAGCGCAACGTTTATAAAAGAGCCAGACACTATCCGGCAAACACATGGAATTTGAAGGAGAACCCGCCTTGCAACGCCGAAGACTATATATGCACTGGACTCGACGTCATTGAAGCCTGGTTCGGGGGCTAGTGAGGGAGTCCTGGACTAGGGGGTCTCCGGACAGCCGAACTATCATCGTCAGCCGGACTCCAAGACTATGAAGATACAAGATTGAAGACTTCGTCCCGTGTCCGGATGGGACCTTTCTTGGCGTGGAAGGCAAGCTTGGTGATACGGATATGTAGATCTCCTACCATTGTAACCGACTCTGTGTGTAACCCTAGCCCTCTCCGGTGTCTATATAAACTGGAGGGTTTTGGTCCGTAGGACACAACCATTACAACAATCATACCATAGGCTAGATTCTAGGGTTTAGCCTCCTTGATCTCGTGGTAGATCCACTCTTGTACTACCCATATCATCAATATCAATCAAGCAGGAGTAGGGTTTTACCTCCATCGAGAGGGCCCGAACCTGGGTAAAAACATCGTGTCCCTTGTCTCCTGTTACCATCCGCCTAGACGCACAGTTCGGGACCCCCTACCCGAGATCCGCCGGTTTTGACACCGACACATATCCTTATTCTACTAAGGATAATCTTGACCGCTGTCCAGTGATCTACTCCTAGATCACTATTGTACTCGCTTGCCAAACTCAGTGTAGGGTATACAACAGGTCTAGTACATAGCATGTGATGACCCACAAGTGTAGGGGATCTATCATAGTCCTTTCGATAAGTAAGAGTGTCGAACCCAACAAGGATTCGAAGGAAATGATAAGCGGTTTTCAGTAAGGTTTTCACTGCAAGCACTGAAAGTGTAGGTAATAGATAGTTTTGTGATAAGATAAATAGTAACGAGCAATAAGTAAATAAAGTAAATAAAGTGCAGCAAGGTGGCCCAATCCTTTATGTAGCAAAGGATAAGCCTGGACAAATTCTAATAATGAAGAAGGAGCTCCGGAGGACACATTGGGAATTATCGTCAAGCTAGTTTTCATCACGTTCATAAGATTCGCCTTTGGTACTTTGATAATTTGATATGTGGGTGGGCCGGTACTTGGGTACTGCCCTAACTTAAAAAAGCATCCCACTTATGATTAACCCCTATTGCAAGCATCCGCAACTACAAAAAGGAGTATTAAGGTAAACCTAACCACAACATTAAACATATGGGTCCATATCAACCCCTAACGAAGCAACACATAAACTAGGGTTTAAGCTTCTGTCACTCTAGCAACCCATCATCTACTTATTACTTCCCCATGCCTTCCTCTAGGCCCAAATAATGGTGAAGTGTCATGTAGTCGATGTTCACATAACACCACTAGAGGAAAAGACAACATACATCTCATCAAAATATCGAATGAATACCAAATTCACATGACTACTAATAGCAAGACTTCACCCATGTCCTCGGGAACAAATGTAACTCCTCACAAAGCATATTCATGTTCATAATCAGAGGAGTAATAATATGCATAAAGGATCTGAACATATGATCTTCCACCAAGTAAACCAATTAGCATCAAAGTTTGCCATGCCTCCGGAGGCGGAGGTGGAGGTGGAGGGTTCGCCTGACTCCCATCACTGCGTTCCGAATTCTGACGCGTTGGTGGAGCCATCCTGAAGAGGGTGACATCCGTTAGCATCTTGATTGACAGATATACAAGTTGAATCAACGGATAGAAATTGCAACATATAGTCTTCACAATAAACATTCGAACAGGGATGAACGAATGAATTCCAAAGTAAACATCACGTCCATTAAGGTGAGAAGCCACTTGATAAGAGATTGATGAATGAAAATAAAAAACAAGGTATGAATGGAACAAATAAGTGGTAAGGATTACCCAATCGCAAACCAAATATCTGCGAGAAGAAGTGCTAGAGCTACTTGAATCCCACCTATAAACTCCCGAAACTTTCCGGTTATGCAATCAGGTGTTGGGGATATAGGGGAAGCAATATATCTCACCCAAACTAACAATCCCTACATCCAGCTGTATCCATCCGTCAACACATAACCAAGAAACCTTCAGAAATCGTGTACCTCAACCTTCGAAAAGCATCTGTTATACGAGTCATGGCAATACTCCCGTACTCACCTCAGTACTGGTTTATCGGGGTTATCTCACCAACAACTGCATAAAAGAGATTTTCGATGTCGGCGTACTAAACTCAGGTATTCCAGAACTGCAACGATAAAATTATGACGACAACACCTCAGAGCTCAACTCCCCGGGACACTTCCACTAAACCCCTGACAGGAGGCACCAAGACAATGTTCTCATCATAAAACCATCGGAGCGATTCCAAGATACCCGCGTGATCCTAAAAAAAATTTAGTGAAATTTGAGGAGAGGAAAGTCAAAACTTCTACGCCAGGAGACCTCACCAGAGCGACAAAGGGACTGAGGAGTAAAAAGAATTCCTAACTCTCCGATATATATAATCCTAATTGACTCAAAACATTTTTCTAGACACAACTCGGCCGCTAAAAACGATCAAGCAGTGGGGCTCCTAAGGTCGGGGAAGGCTCTGATTACCAACTTGTAACGCCCTCGATGCGGCTATATCTCCCACGTGTCAAAGCACGACTTAGAGGCATAACCACATTGAAAGCAATGTCGCAAGTGAGGTAATCTTCACACAACCCATGTAATACATAAGGCGAAAAGATACATAGTTGGCTTACAGTCGCCACTTCACACAATACATAAATAAACATCCATCATTCAGTTTACACTCAAGGTCCGACTACGGAACCAAAATAAAAGAAGACTACCCCAAATGCAACACAGATCCCCGATCGCCCCAACTGGGCTCCACTACTGATCGTTTGGAAATGAAACATAGTAACGACCAAGGGCCTCATCAAATTCCCACTTCAGCTCAGTTGCGCCCTCCGCGCTGGTATCATCAGTACCTGCATCTGTTTTGGTAGAATCTGTGAGTCACGGGGACTCAGCAATCTCACACCCGCGAGATCAAGACTATTTAAGCTTAAGGGAAGGGTGGTATGACGGAAACTAGGGTGGCAAGAGTGGAACAAGACACCAGGCATAAGGCCGAGCCTTCCACCCTTTACCAAGTATATAGATGCATTAATTAAAACAATAGATATTGTGATATCCCAAAATAACCATGTTCTGAACCAGGAACAAACTTCATCTTCAGCTGCAACTAGCAACGCTATAAGAGGGGCTGAGCAAAAGCGGTAACATAGCCAAACAACGGTTTGCTAGGAAAGGATGGTTAGAGGCTTGACATGGCAATATGGGTGGCATGATATAGCAAGTGGTAGGTAACGTAGCATAGGCATGGCAAAAGAGCGAGCATCTAGCAAGCAAAGATAGAAGTGATATCGAAGGTATGGTCATCTTGCCTGCAAGGTTCTCAGAGTTGTCGAAGGCTTGATCCTCGTAGGCGTCCTCAACAGGTTCCTCGTACACGTACTCGTCTCCCGGCTCTACCCAAGGCAAGAACACAAGCAATGGAACCACAATCAAACATGGAACAATGCACAAGCAACATGATGCAATACATGCCATGATATGCGAGATGTGATATGCAATGCATATGTGTGCTCCGGAAGGAAATGATGAACAAGGCATCAACTTGGCAAACCAAGTATGCCGCTGGAAAGATGAGATGATTTTGGTTGAAATCGATATGAAGATCACCGGAATCGGATGCACGGTTTGCAAATGACAAGCAAAACAAGAATGACGCGAATCTGCGTTTAACAGCACGATGCTACTTAGCATGCAACAAGAAACTATGCTATAGCACCCCAACGTAAAAACAAAGCATATGACAGTGATCTACAGGAGATGCTTAACAAAAGAGGAACACTAAGCCACGGCTAGATCACATCATAACAGGCTCAAACAAGCATGGTGAAAGTGCAAAAAAAATATCTGGTTCACAGACTTAGTGAAAATACTAGTATGCCAGAAATTAACATCAGGAAGGCATGTTTAGAGCAAGCAAACAACAAGCTACAGGAACTTATAATAGCAAAACAAAGCATGACATGAATCTACTCAAAGCATAGATCAAAAGTCCCTTACTGACCATAAGCCAAAAAGGACCATAAGAAATGATGGCACCCATGTAAACATAGCAAGTTCCATTACAGATCTCAGACTTAGAAGAAAAACTGGACATGGCAAAAACAGATATCAAGTAGGCATGTTCGTGAGCTCGATGCACTCACTACAGAGCATATCATGATAAACTAAGCATACACCCATCAAGAAGACATGGCATAGAAGCTATACATGGCAAGAACAACATCATAGCATACACGGATCAACTACAACAACCTTGTGAAAATTGAATATCATGTAAACAATCTGCCAGGAAACATTTTGAAGCAAAAGTAGAGCACGAAAATGACATGCTATACTACTCCATAAATGCCAACAAAGGCATGGATGGATAGAGCACATCCATATGTTCAAAACACCCTTACTGATCATGCTCAAAAAGGGCATAGATCTCTCTGTAACAACATGAACACATGGCATAAAAATAACAGCAGGACATGACTTAGTGAAAACACTAAGTTCCTAAAATCAGCAACATTATCATCCCTAGTTTGCATGCTTGTGCTAGTCACCAAATAACTCACAAAAATACATGGCATACACCCCTGTAAAGATGGCATGGCATAGTTCAACACACATGTAGGACTCAAGTTCATAAGGTGCACACATTAATCATGGCAAAAATGATAAAAGTGCAAGTTCTGTTAAGAAACAGAAACTAACATCACATAGCCTTCTTCCAACAGCATTTCGGGCATCAAGATGAGCTCAAATGTAAATGATGAAATGGAATGAAATGATGTACTCTTCGAGGCGAACAATTTGATATGCTACACGCACAAAACGGAGCCACGGATGCAAAGATGTGATGCAATGAAAATGCAACAATATATTGACAGATTATGACTTGGTGGATTTCGGGGGTCGGGGAAAAAGTCAACCGTAGCAGATCGGATCGGATCCGGCGGCGCGTCTCCCGAGGTTCGTCGGCCGGAGCTCGGGCCGGAGGGAGGAGAGGCCGGGGCGCCGGATCCGGCGGAGGAGGACGAGGCCCGGGGCGGCACGGGGCGCGGCGGAGGGGGCGCGGCCGGCGGCGGTCGGGCGACGGCGGCGGGCGCCCGAGGCGGCACGGGGCGGCGGCCGGAGGAGATCCCGGGCGGCGAGAGCGGCGCCGGAGATGGAGGAGAGGCCGGGACGGCGCGGCTCCGGCCGGGCGGCGCGCGGAGGCCGGCGGCGGCGGCGGAGATGGGCGGCGGCGGCGCGGGCGACGGGCCGCGGGGGCCTCCCGCGGGCCTGGCGGGCCGGCGGCGGCGGCGGCGGCCGAAGCGCCACGTGGCAGCCCCCGATTGGCGCGGGCGCGGCGGTGGACGCGTCCGGCCCGATCCGGACGTGTCCGGCGGCGGCAGGGGAGCGGGCTAGGGTTTGGGGATCCGGGAATTCGGGGGAGTGCACATATTTATAGGTAGAAGGAGCTAGGAAGCTGCAAATGGGGTGCGGTTTTCGCCCACACGATCGTGATCCAACGACGGAGAGCATGGAAGTGTCTTAGATGGGTTATTGGGCTGTTTTGGAGGGGTGTTGGGCTGCAACTTAAAAGAGGCCTTTGCGAGAGTGCGGTTAACCGTTGGAGTACCAAACGAGCTCCAAATGACCCGAAACTTGACAGGTGGTCTACCGGTGCTATACCAGGGCCACTTGGCAAGGCTCGGTCCATTCCGAGAATGTTCAACACCCGCACATGGAAAAATGTGAAAGGGAGCGCCGGGGAACATAGGAGTGCCGGATTGCAAAACGGACAACGGGGAAAATGCTCGGATGCATGAGACGAACACGTATGCGAATGAGATGCACATGATGACATGATATGAGATGCATGACATGGACAAAATGCAAAACGAAAACAAAACCCAACCACGGAGGGAATATCATAGCACATAGCCGAAAATGGCAAGAGTTGGAGTTACAAATATGGAAAGTTACATCCGGGGTGTTACACATGTCCTCAGGAACAAATGTACTACTCACAAAGCATATTCATGTTCATAATCAGAGGAGTAATAATATGCATAAAGGATCTGAACATATGATCTTCCACCAAGAAACCAATTAGCATCAACTACAAGGAGTAATCAACACTACTAGCAACCCACATGTACCAATTTGTGGTTTTGATACAAGATTGGATACAAGAGATGAACTAGGGTTTTGAGAGGAGATGGTGCTGGTGAAGATGTTGATGGAGATTGACCCCCTCCCGATGAGAGGATCGTTGGTGATGACGTTGGTGATGATTTCCCCCTCCCGGAGGGAAGTGTCCCCGGCAGGATAGCTCCGCCAGAGCCCTAGATTGATTCCGCCAAGGTTCCGCCTCGTGCGGCGGAGTTTCGTCCCGTAAGCTTGCCCACGATTTTTTCCAGGGTAAAAGTGATGATATAGCAGAAGATGCACGCCGGAGGCCCACCAGAGGGCCCAGGAGATAGGGGGCCACGCCCTATAGGGGGGTGCGCTCCCTTGTCTCCTGGACAGGGTGTGGGCCCCCTGGCCTATTTCTTTCGCTCATAAATTCTTATTAAATCCAAAAGGTTGTTTCATGGAGTTTCAGGACTTTTTGAGTTGTGCAGAATAGGTTTCCAACGTTTGCTCCTTTTCCAGCCAAAATTCCAGCTGCCGGCATTCCCCCTCTTCATGGTAAACCTTGTAAAATAAGAGAGAATAGCCATAAGTATTGAGATATAATGTGTAATAACAGCCCATAATGCAATAAATATTGATATAAAAGCATGATGCAAAATGGACGTATCAACTCCCCCAAGCTTAGACCTCACTTGTCCTCAAGCAGAAGCGAAATCGAAAAATATGTCCACATGTTTAGAGATAGATGTGTCGATAAAAATAAAATACGGACATGAGGGCATCATGATCATTCTAATAACAGCAACATAAATAGATTTTGTCATATGATTTCCTATGCTCAAGTAACAAACAATTCACAATGTCAAGTATGGTTCAAAAACTTCATTGGGAACTAACAAACTATAATCTCAGTCATTGAAACAATTGCAATTTATCGTAACATCAGAAAGAGTCAATAATAGAGCTTTTCAGCAAGCTCACATACTCAACTATCTCGTAGTCTCTTATAATTGTTAACACTCACGCAATACTTGTGGTTATAGAGTTTCAACCGGACACTGAGAAAGATAGGGGCTTATTGTGTTGCCTCCCAACGTATTCACCTTTAGGTGATGTCAACAATAATAGCCCATGCTAACTTACATCCAATTGGATATATGCATCATGATCTTTCAAACACGAGGAGCTTGCCAAAGGATAAAATAAAAAGGGAAAGGTGAGGATCACCTTGACTCAAGCATAAATTAAAAACCTAAAGTAAAAGATAGGCCCTTCGCAGAGGGAAGCAGAGGTTGTCATGCGCGTTTAGGGTTGATGCACGAAATCTTAATGCAAAAGAACGTCACTTTATATTGCCCCTTGTATGTGGACCTTTATTATGCAGTCCGTCGCTTTTATTACTTTCACAACAAGTTCGTACAAAGCTTATTTTCTCCGCACTAATAAGTCATACATATTTAGAGAGCAATTTTTATTGCTTGCACCGATGACAACTTACTTGAAGGATCTTACTCAATCCATAGGTAGGTATGGTAGATTCTCATGGCAAAACTGGGTTTATGGATGTTTGGAAGCACAAGTAGTATCTCTACTTGGTGCAAGAATTTTGGCTAGCATGAGGGGGAAAGGCAAGCTCAACATGTTTGGAAGGTCAATGACAATATACTTTAACTGAAATGTCGGAAAACATAAACCATTACGTTGTCTTCCTTGTCCAACGTCAACTCTTTTAGCATGTCATACTTAATGAGTGCTCCCAATTATAAAAGGTGTCCAAGATAATGTATTTATATGTGAACCCCTCTTTCCTTATCACTTCCTATTAATTGCAACGATGACCAAGACTACGTTCATCAACTCTCAACAATTTTTATGCCTCATACTTTCTATGTGTGAAGTTATCACTATCCATAAGATAAATATGAACTCTTTTATCCTTTCTACTTTCTCAAGATCATAGCAACAAAGCAAAGCCATTGACTCAACACTAATCTTTATTATAGACATCACACTGACTCGATTACATAAAGAGATCACAATGCAAAAATCGAAACTACTTGATATCAAAACTTCGAACTAATAGATCAAGATATTACTAAAAGGATCGAACTAAATAAAGCGGTAAAGATAGGAGTGTGATGGTGATACGATACCGGGGCACCTCCCCCAAGCATGGCAGTTGCCAAGGGGAGTGTACCCATGTGATTATGTCCTCGGAGGTGATGGTGGTGAAGTAGGAGTTGTTGATGAGGTAGGTTTGTCGTCCGTCTTCCAAGGCATAGGCTCTCCATCATAAAAGGAAGATCGAGTCTCCGGGATCCTTAAATCTGCAGCCAAACTCATTCGCTTGAATCTATATTCATACTCACAGTTCTGGTTTGCAGGTCAAAGATCTGGGCTTCGAGGTGCTCGATTTTCTCTTGGAGCTTGAAGATGGTCTCCCCAATGACTTTAGCATCTAGCTTGTGGTTGTTAGTGAACTCCGTGATCATCATCTGGTTGGCGTTGAGTCCACGCTCCACCATCCCTTGGCACTTGAAAACTTCTTATTCCACGGCTTCGAGCTTTGTCTCCACGGTCCCGGTACGCCTTGGTCCCTCCACATCGCGGATGTGAAGCACCCCCTCACGCATCTCAATGGTTTGAGGATGATGCAGCACCTCCGTGAGATAGGGGTTGATAACCCTCTCGAAAAACTTGTCCTTGGGAGCGCTTGGAGACGCCATGATGCTCTAGATCTGAAACAGAAACAGCTCGAAACGAAAACAGAGGATATTTGCATGATACGGTGGTCAAAACCTTCAGGAGTATATATAATGAAATTTTACCTACCAAAATACGTAACATACAAGAAAATAGAGTCCGGGAGGCACACAAGGTGCCCACGAGACAGGGGGCGCGCCCTACACTCTCGTGGGGGCCTCGTGTCCCTTTCGGACTACTCCTTTCTGCCTAAAATTCTAAAATAATCCAAAACTGATAAAAATTGCCATTAGAGTTGTTTTGGAGTCGGTTTACTTACTGTACCACGTACCTATGCCTTTAGGAGTCTGGAACATTCTGGAAAGTGTCCCTTATGCATTCCTCGGGGGTTATGGTTTCAATAATATTGGTCTCAACATTGATAGGATTACCTGAAATATAATGTTTAATTCTTTGACTGTTTACCATCCTCGGATTTGTGCCTTCGAAGTTGTTGATTTTTATAGCACCAGAACGATAGACCTCCTCGATAACGTAGGGACCTTCCCATTTTGAGAGAAGTTTTCCTGCAAAAAACCTTAAACGAGAGTTGAACAATAACACATAATCTCCTACGTTAAACTCACGCTTTTGTATCCTCTTATCATGCCAGTGTTTGACTTTTTCTTTGAAAAGCTTGGCATTCTCATATGCTTGGGTTCTCCATTCATCAAGTGAGCTAATATCAAATAACCTTTTCTCACCGGCAAGTTTGAAGTCATAATTGAGCTCTTTGATAGCCCAATATGCCCTATGTTCAAGTTCAAGAGGTAAATGACAAGCTTTTCCATAAACCATCTTATATGGAGACATACCCATAGGATTTTTGTATGCAGTTCAATAGGCCCATAATGCATCGTCAAGTTTTTTGGACCAATTCTTTCTAGATCTATTCACAGTCTTTTGCAAAATTAATTTGAGCTCTCTATTGCTCAACTCCACTTGACCACTAGACTGCGGGTGATAAGAAGATGCTATTCTATGATTGACATCATACTTAGCGAGCATCTTACGGAAAGCACCATGAATAAAATGTGAACCACCATCAGTCATAAGATATCTAGGGACTCCAAACCTCGGAAAAATAACTTTTTAAGCATTTTAATAGAAGTGTTATGATCAGCACAAATAGTTGGAATAGCTTCTACCCACTTAGTAACGTAATCAACAGCAACTAAAATATGTGTATAACCATTGGAGGCAGGAAAAGGTCCCATATAATCAAAGCCCCAAACATTAAACGGTTCAATAACAAGAGAATAATTCATAGGCATTTCTTGACGTCTACTAATGTTACCTATTCTTTGACATTCATCACAAGATAAGACAAACTTACGAGCATCATTGAAGAGAGTAGGCCAATAAAAACCAGATTGTAGTACCTTGTGTGCAGTTCTATCTCCAGCGTGGTGTCCTCCATAGGATTCAGAGTGACACTTGTGTAGGATCTGTTCCTATTCATGCTCAGGCACACAATGTCTAATAACACCATCTACTCCTTCTTTATAAAGATGTGGGTCATCCCAGAAATAGTGTCTTAAATCATAAAAGAACTTTTTCTTTTGCTGGTATGTGAAATTAGGCGGTATATATTTAGCAACAATGTAATTAGCATAATCAGCATACCAAGGAGCAGTACGAGAAGCATTAACGACCGCTAATTGTTCATCAGGAAAGCTATCATTAATAGGCAGTGGGTCATCAAGAACATTCTCTAACCTAGACAAGTTATCTGCTACGGGATTCTCAGCTCCCTTTCTATCAATAATATGTAAGTCAAATTCTTGGAGCAAGAGAACCCATCTAATGAGTCTAGGCTTAGCATCTTTCTTTTCCATAAGATATTTAATAGCAGCATGATCAGTGTGAATAGTAACTTTGGAATCAACAATATAAGGTCTAAACTTATCACATGCAAACACAACTGCTAAGAACTCTTTTTCAGTAGTAGCATAATTTCTCTGGGCAGTATCAAGAGTCTTACTAGCATACTGGATAACATTCAATTTCTTATTGACTCTTTGCCCTAAAACAGCACCTACAGCATAATCACTAGCATCGCACATAATTTCAAAAGGTAAATTCCAATCAAGTGGTTGAACAATAGGTGCAGTGATCAAAGCTTTCTTAAGTGTTTCAAATGCTTCTACACAATCATCATCAAAGACAAAAGGAATATCTTTTTGCAATAAATTAGTCAGAGGCCTAGAGATTTTAGAAAAGTCCTTAATGAACCTCCTATAAAAGCCGCCGTGACCAAGGAAACTTCTTATACCTTTTATGTCCTTGGGACATGGCATCTTTTCAATAGCATCAACTTTGGCTTTATCAACTTCAATACCTCTCTCGGAGATCTTGTGCCCCAAGACAATGCCTTCATTAACCATAAAGTGACACTTTTCCCAATTCAGGACGAGACTAGTTTCTTCACATCTCTGCAAAACTCGATCAAGGTTGCTCAAACAATCATCAAAAGAGGATCCATAAACGGAGAAATCATCCATGAATACTGTAGGGGAACATTGCAGAAAATAAAAAAATTCTACGCTTCACCAAGATCAATCTATGGAATCATCTAGCAACGAGAGAGAGGAGTGCATCTACATACCCTTGTAGATCGCGTGCGGAAGCGTTCAAGAGAACGGGATTGAGGGAGTCGTACTCGTCGTGATCCAAATCACCGGAGATCCTAGCGCCGAACGGAAGGCACCTCCGCGTTCAACACACGTATGGTTGGGAAGACATCTCCTCCTTCTTGATCCAGCAAGGGGGGGAGAGGTTGATGAAGATCCAGCAGCACGACGGCGTGGTGGTGGATGCAGCAGCGATCTCGGCAGGGCTTCGCCAAGCACTTGCGAGAGGGAGAGGTGTAGCAGGGGAGAGGGAGGCGCCAGAGACTTGGGGTGCGGCTGCCCTCCCTCCCCCCCCCTCTTTATATAGGGCCCCTAGGGGGGGCTCCGGCCCTAGGAGATCCAATCTCCAAGGGGGGGTGGCGGCCAAGGGGGTGGCTTGCCCCCCAAGGCAAGTGAGGCGCCCCCCACCCCTAGGGTTTCCAACCCTAGGCGCAGGGGGGCCCAAGGGGGGCGCACCAGCCCACCAGAGGCTGGTTCCCCTCCCACTTCAACTCATGGGGCCCTCTGGGATAGGTGGCCCACCCGGTGGACCCCCGGGACCCTTCCGGTGGTCCCGTTACAATACCGGTGACCCCCAAAACTTTCCCGATGGCCGAAATTGAACTTCCTTTATATAAATCTTCACCTCCGGACCATCCCGGAACTCTTCGTGACGTCCGTGATCTCATACGGGACTCCGAACAACTTTCGGGTTACTGCGTACTAATATCTCAACAACCCTAGCATCACCGAACCTTAAGTGTGTAGACCCTACGGGTTCGGGAGACATGCAGACATGACCGAGACGCCTCTCCGGTCAATAACCAATAGCGGGATCTGGATACCCATGTTGGCTCCCACATGCTCCTCGATGATCTCATCGGATGAACCACGATGTCGAGGATTCAATCAATCACGTATACAATTCCCTTTGTCAATCAGTACGTTACTTGCCCGAGATTCGATCATCGGTATCCCAATACCTTGTTACCGGCAAGTCACTTTACTCGTACCGTAATGCATGATCCCGTGACCAGACACTTGGTCACATTGAGCTCATTATGATGATGCATTACCGAGTGGGCCCAGAGATACCTCTCCGTCATACGGAGTGACAAATCCCAGTCTCGATTCGTGCCAACCCAACAGACACTTTCGGAGATACCTATAGTGCACCTTTATAGTCACCCAGTTACGTTGTGATGTTTGGCACACCCAAAGCACTCCTACGGTATCCAGGAGTTGCACAATCTCATGGTCTAAGGAAATGATACTTGACATTTGGCAAAATCTCTAGCGAAACGAACTACACGATCTTGTGCTATGCTTAGGATTGGGTCTTGTCCATCACATCATTCTCCTAATGATGTGATCCCGTTATCAATGACATCCAATGTCCATAGTCAGGAAACCATGACTATCTGTTGATCAACGAGCTAGTCAACTAGAGGCTCACTAGGGACGTGTTGTGGTCTATATATTCACACATGTATTACGATTTCCGGATAACACAATTATAGCATGAACAATAGACAATTATCATGAACAAGGAAATATAATAATAACCATTTTATTATTGCCTCTAGGGCATATTTCCAACAGTCTCCCACTTGCACTAGAGTCAATAATCTAGTTACATTGTGATGAATCAAACACCCATAGCGTTCTGGTGTTGATCATGTTTTGCTCTAGGGAGAGGTTTAGTCAACGGATCTGCTATATTCATGTCCGTATGTACTTTACAAATATCTATGTCTCCATCTTGAACATTTTCACGAATGGAGTTGATGCGACGCTTGATGTGCCTGGTCTTCTTGTGAAACCTGGGCTCCTTGGCAAGTGCAATAGCTCCAGTGTTGTCACAGAAGAGTGTGATCGGCCCCGACGCATTGGGTATGACTCCTAGGTCGGTGATGAACTCCTTCACCCAGATTGCTTCATGCGCTGCCTCCGAGGCTGCATGTACTCCGCTTCACATGTAGATCTCGCCACGACGCTCTGTTTGCAACTGCACCAGCTTACTGCCCCACCATTCAAAATATACATGTATCCGGTTTGTGACTTAGAGTCATCCAGATCTGTGTCGAAGCTAGCGTCGACGTAACCCTTTACGAAGAGCTCTTCGTTACCTCCATATACGGAAACATATCCTTAGTACTTTTCAGGTACTTAAGGATGTTCTTGACCACTGTCCAGTGTTCCATGCCGGGATTACTTTGGTACCTTCCTACCAAACTTACGGCAAGGTTTATATCAGGTCTGGTACAGGTCATGGCATACATGATAGACCCTATGGCTGAGGCATAGGGGACGACACACATATTTTCTCTATCTTCTGCCCTGGTCGGACATTGAGCCGAGCTCAATTTCATACCTTGCAACACAGGCAAGAACCCCTTCTTGGACTGATCCATATTGAACTTCTTCAATATCTTATCAAGGTATGTGCTTTGTGAAAGACCTATGAGGCGTCTCGATCTATCTTGATGCCTAATATGTAAGCAGCTTCTCCATGGTTCTTCATTGAAAAACACTTATTCAAGTAGGCCTTAATGTTGTCCAAAAGTTCTATATCATTTCCCATCAAAAGTATGTCATCCACATATAATATGAGAAATGCTACAGAGCTCCCACTCACTTTCTTGTAAACGCAGGCTTCTCCATAAGTCTGCATAAACCCAAAAGCTTTGATCATTTCATTAAAGCGAATGTTCCAACTCCGAGATGCTTGCACCAGCCCATAGATGGAGCGCTGGAGCTTGCATACCTTGTTAGCACTCTTAGGATCGACAAAACACTCTGGCTGCATCATATACAGTTCTTCCTTAAGATGGCCATTAAGGAATGCCGTTTTGACGTCCATTTGCCATATCTCATAATCATAGTATGCGGCAATTGCTAACATGATTCGGACGGACTTCAGCTTCGCTACGGGAGAGAAAGTCTCATCGTAGTCAACCCCTTGAACTTGTCGATAATCCTTAGCGACTCGAGCTTTATAGATGGTAACATTACCATCCGCGTCCGTCTTCTTCTTAAAGATCCATTTGTTTTCTATCGCTCGCCGACCATCGGGCAAGTCTGTCAAAGTCCATACTTTGTTTTCATACATGGATCCTATCTCAGATTGCATGGCTTCAAGCCATTTGTTGGAATCTGGGCCCTCCATTGCTTCTTCATAGTTTGAAGGTTCACCGTTGTCTAACAACATGATTTCCGAGACAGGGTTGCCATACCACTCTGGTGTGGAACGCGTCCTCGTGGACCTACGAAGTTCAGTAGTGACTTGATCCAAAGTACCTTGATCATCATCATTAATTTCCTCTCTAGTCGGTGCAGGCACCACAGGAACATCTTCCTGAGCTGCGCTACTTACCGGTTCAAGAGGTAGTACTTCATCAAGTTCCACTTTGCTCCCACTTACTTCTCTCGAGAGAAACTCTTTCTCCAGAAAGGACCCGTTCTTGGCAACAAATATCTTGCCCTCGGATCTTAAGTAGAAGGTATACCCAATGGTTTCCTTAGGGTATCCTATGAAGACGCATTTTTCCGACTTGGATTCGAGCTTTTCAGGTTGAAGTTTCTTGACATAAGCATCGCATCCCCAAACTTTTAGAAACGACAGCTTAGGTTTCTTCCCAAACCATAATTCATACGGTGTCATCTCAACGGATTTAGACGGTGCCCTATTTCAAGTGAATGTAGCTGTCTCTAGAGCGTATCCCCAAAATGATAGCGGTAAATCGGTAAGTGAAATCATAGATCGCACCATATCCAATAGAGTGCGATTACGATGTTCGGACACACCGTTACGCTCAGGTGTTCCAGGCGGCGTGAGTTGTGAAACGATCCCACATTTCCTTAAGTGCATATCAAATTCGCGACTTAAATATTCTCCCCCACGATCTGATTGTAAGAACTTTATCTTTTGGTCATGTTGATTCTCTACCTCATTCTGAAATTCCTTGAACTTTTCAAAGGTCTCAGACTTGTGTTTCATAAAGTAGACATACCCATATCTACTCAAGTCATCAGTGTGAGTGAGAACATAACGATAGCCTCCGCGAGCCTCAATGCTCATTGGACCGCACACATCAGTATGTATGATTTCCAATAAGTTGGTTGCTCGCTCCATTGTTCCGGAGAATGGAGTCTTGGTCATTTTTCCCATGAGGCATGGTTCGCATGTGTCAAACGATTCATAATCTAGAGACTCTAAAAGTCCATCAGCATGGAGCTTCTTCATGCGCTTGACACCAATGTGACCAAGGCGGCAGTGGCACAAGTATGTGGGACTATCGTTATCAACCTTACATCTTTAGGTATTCACACTATGAATATGTGTAACATCACGTTCGAGATTCATTAAGAATAAACCATTGACCAGTGGGGCATGACCATAAAACATATCTCTCATATAAATAGAACAACCATTATTCTCGGATTTAAATGAGTAGCCATCTCGCACTAAACGAGATCCAGATACAATGTTCATGCTCAAAGCTGGCACTAAATAACAATTACTGAGGTTTAAAACTAATCCCATAGGTAAATGTAGAGGTAGCGTGCCGACGGCGTTCACATCGACCTTAGAAGCATTCCCGACGCACATCGTCACCTCGTCCTTCGCCAGTCTCCGCTTATTCCGTAGCTCCTGCTTTGAGTTACAAATATGAGCAACCGCACCGGTATCAAATACCCAGGAGCTACTACGAGTACTGGTAAGGTATAGATCAATTACATGTATATCACATATACCTTTAGTGTTGCCGGCCTTCTTGTCCGCTAAGTACTTGGGGCAGTTCCGCTTCCAGTGACCACTTCCCTTGCAATAAAAGCACTCAGTCTCAGGCTTGGGTCCATTCTTTGACTTCTTCCCGGCAACTGGCTTACCGGGCGCGGCAACTCCCTTGCCATCCTTGTTGAAGTTCTTCTTACCCTTGCCTTTCTTGAACTTAGTGGTTTTATTCACCATCAACACTTGATGTTCCTTTTTGATCTCTACCTCGGCTGATTTCAGCATTGAATATACCTCAAGAATGGTCTTTTCCATCCCCTGCATATTGAAGTTCATCACAAAGCTCTTGTAGCTCAGTGGAAGCGACTGAAGGATTCTGTCAATAACCGCGTCATCCGGGAGATTAACTCCCAGCTGAGTCAAGCGGTTGTGCAACCCAGACATTTTGAGTATGTGCTCACTGACAGAACTATTTTCCTCCATCTTACAACTGAAGAACTTGTCGGAGACTTCATATCTCTCGACCCGGGCATGAGCTTGGAAAACCATTTTCAGCTCTTCGAACATCTCATATGCTCCGTGCTGCTCAAAACGCTTTTGGAGCCCCGGTTCTAAGCTGTAAAGCATGCCACACTGAACGAGGGAGTAATCATCAGCACGAGATTGCCAAGCGTCCATAACGTCTTGGTTCTCTGGGATGGGTGCTTCACCTAGCGGTGCTTCTAGGACATAATCTTTCTTTGTAGCTATGAGGATGATCCTCAGGTTCCGGACCCAGTCCGTATAGTTGCTGCCATCATCTTTCAGCTTGGTTTTCTCTAGGAACGCGTTGAAGTTGAGGGCAACATTAGCGTGGGCCATTTGATCTACAAGACATATTCTAAAGATTTTAGACTAAGTTCATGATAATTAAGTTCATCTAATCAAATTATTCAATGAACTCCCACTCAGACAGACATCCCTCTAGTCATCTAAGTGAAACATGATCCAAGTCAACTAGGCCGTGTCCGATCATCACGTGAGATGGACTAGTCATCATCGGTGAACATCTTCATGTTGACTGTATCTTCTATACGACTCATGCTCGACCTTTCGGTCTTCCGTGTTCCGAGGCCATGTCTATACATGCTAGGCTCGTCAAGTCAACCTAAGTGTATTGCGTGTGTAAATCTGGCTTACACCTATTGTATTCGAACGTTAGGATCTATCACACCCGATCATCACGTGGTGATTCGAAACAATGAACCTTCGCAATGGTGCACAGTTAGGGGGAACACTTTCTTGAAATTATTGCAAGGGATCATCTTATTTAAGCTACCGTCGTTCTAAGCAAATAAGATGTAAAACATGATAAACATCGCATGCAATCAAATAGTGACATGATATGGCCAATATCATATTGCTCCTTTGATCTCCATCTTCAGGGCGCCATGATCATCTTCATCATTGGCATGACACCATGATCTCCATCATCGTGTCTTCATGAAGTTGTCATGCCAACGACTACTTCTACTTCTATGGCTAACGCGTTTAGCAATAAAGTAAAGTAATTTACATGGCGTTATTCAATGACATGCAGGTCATACAAAAAATAAAGACAACTCCTATGGCTCCTGCCGGTTGTCATACTCACCGACATGCAAGTCGTGATTCCTATTACAAGAACATGATCAATCTCATACATCACATATATCATTCATCACATCCTTTTGGCCATATCACATCACAAGGCATATGCTGCAAAAACAAGTTAGACGTCCTCTAATTGCTGTTGCAAGTTTTTACGTGGCTTCTATAGGTTTCTAGCAAGAACGTTTCTTACCTACGTAAAACCACAACGTGGTATGCCAATTTCTATTTACCCTTCATAAGGACCCTTTTCATCGAATCCGCTCCAACTAAAGTGGGAGAGACAGACACCCGCTAGCCACCTTATGCAACTAGTGCATGTCAGTCGGTGGAACCTGTCTCACGAAAGCGTACGTGTAAGGTCGCTCCAGGCTGCTTCATCCCATGATGCCGCCGAAGCAAGATAAGACTAGTAGTGGCAAGAAAATTGACAACATCTACGCCCACAACAAGTTTGTGTTCTACTCGTGCATAGTAACTACGCATAGACCTAGCTCAGGATGCCACTGTAGGGGAACGTTGCAGAAAATAAAAAATTTCTACGCTTCACCAAGATCAATCTATGGAGTCATCTAGCAATGAGAGATAGGAGTGCATCTACATACCCTTGTAGATCGCGTGCGGAAGCGTTCAAGAGAACGGGGTTGAGGGAGTCGTACTCGTCGTGATCCAAATCACCGGAGATCCTAGCGCCGAACGGACGGAACCTCCGCGTTCAACACACGTACGGTTGGGAAGACGTCTCCTCCTTATTGATCCAGCAAGGGGGAGGGAGAGGTTGATGAAGATCCAGCAGCACGACGGCGTGGTGGTGGATGCAGCAGCGATCTCGGCAGGGCTTCGCCAAGCACTTGCGAGAGGGAGAGGTGTAGCAGGGGAGAGGGAGGCACCAGAGACTTGGGGTACGGCTTCCCTCCCTCCCCCCTTTACATAGGGCCCCTAGGGGGGCGCCGGCCCTAGGAGATCCAATCTCCAAGGGGGGGGCGGCGGCCAAGGGGGTGGCTTGCCCCCCAAGGCAAGTGAGGCGCCCCCCACCCCTAGGGTTTCCAACCCAAGGCGCATGGGGGGCCCAAGGGGGGGCACACCAGCCCGCTAGGGGCTGGTTCCCCTCCCACTTCAGCTCATGGGGCCCTCCGGGATAGGTGGCCCCACCCGGTGGACCCCCGGGACCCTTCCGATGGTCCCGGTACAATACCGGTGACCCCCGAAACTTTCTCGATGGCCGAAACTGAACTTCCTATATATAAATCTTCACCTCCGGACAATTCCGGAACTCCTCGTGACGTCCGGGATCTCATCCGGGACTCCGAACAACTTTCGGGTTACTGCATACTAATATCTCAACAACCCTAGTGTCACCGAACCTTAAGTGTGTAGACCCTACGGGTTCGGGAGACATGCAGACATGACCGAGACGCCTCTCCGGTCAATAACCAACAGCGGGATCTGGATACCCATGTTGGCTCCCACATGCTCCTCGATGATCTCATCGGATGAACCACGATGTCGAGGATTCAATCAATCCCGTATACAATTCCCTTTGTCAATCGGTACGTTACTTGCCCGAGATTCGATCGTCGGTATCCCAGTACCTTGTTTAATCTCGTTACCGGCAAGTCACTTTACTCGTACCATAATGCATGATCCCATGACCAGACACTTGGTCACATTGAGCTCATTATGATTATGCATTACCGAGTGGGCCCAGAGATACCTCTCCGTCATACGGAGTGACAAATCCCAGTCTTGATTCGTGCCAACCTAACAGACACTTTCGAAGATACCCGTAGTGCACCTTTATAGTCACCCAGTTACGTTGTGACGTTTGGCACACCCAAAGCACTCCTACGGTATCCGAGAGTTTCACAATCTCATGGTCTAAGGAAATGATACTTGACATTTGGAAAAAGCTCTAGCGAAATGAACTACACGATCTTGTGATATGCTTAGGATTGGGTCTTGTCCATCACATCATTCTCCTAACTAGCAAAGTGGCCCGCTCGATGCGCGGGCTAGTACTTTATATAGTTTAATAATGGAAATTATTATTTCATTTGCATAACAAAAATTATGACAAAATGTGATGTTATTTTCGAATATATCAACCTTTCGCGAACATAATTTTTTCTTAGGTATGTTTAATAGTATCATTGATATATATGTTATCCATTTATCATTTGTCTGCTTCTTGCATTTTGTACTAAATATTCTTTTATGATGATTCGACTTGCGCGTGCAACATATTAATATGTACAGCTTAATTTCTATATAAGTAGACATATTATGTGAGGATGTATCTTAATTCTTGCTATTTCTGTAGGATTTTTTTTATTCTGAAGCAAATCCTGGAGGGTGCATAGTAAAGCAATGTTAAATTGGAATGGTTGCTAGGAAATCATAATGTTGTATGAGACCTTGTTAGTAATTAAAAATAGTAGCACACACATTGTGCGCAACATATTCAGCTGATTCTTCTTTCTGTAGATAACTTTATGATATTTTTTAATATGCAACTAAAGTGTAGTGTCAAAAAAGTTCTTATATTATGGGGCGGAGGGAGTAGATATGAGAGAACAAAGAAGGTAATTATTGTAATATACATTGCTATGGCACATGTTTTGGTGTAATCATACAAACAAAATCAAATGTATGAATGGCCACACATGCACAATACTACAATCATTAGAATTCGACTTGACACACACTAAGTACCACCACTCTACCATAGCTTTGAGCTCCAACTTCTTAGAATAAGACAAGTTGTAAGTAGGAATGACATAGCATATGCATCATTTTGGCACTACATAGCGACGAATATTGTGATCACAAAATAAAACATACTCGTATTATACAGTATGACATTTAGAGTATAAAATTGTCTATATTATTCATGAAAGCGAAGTTGTAAAGTATAACAATGTTCATTATAAATCCATTGCATCTTTTGGCCCATATGCTTAGGATAAGAGTACTACACTTTGAAAAGTATGTGAAATCAAATTAGCTACACACTTAAAATTGTTAATCTCGGGCAAGTGCTAGTGGGAGCTGTAGTAATGCACGAATCTAAATCTGCAAGAAAGATATGATCATAGCTCACAGAGAAATGTTAAACTTAAGGAACATCCTTGTAAGTCTAGCATATGGGGAGAAAGTTCATGTTAGGAATAAAAGCTCCGCGGTATGATACATCTCGGGATAAAGATCTAAATGATAATTTAACCCCACTTATATTTGCAGTCCTATAGCATAACAAAACCATGAATGAGAAATATCGTTCTGATACAAAAGTAACAATTGTAAGAAATAACATCAGTGGATGGTGGTCTTACAAAACTGATGCGATGCATTCCAATGCACCAGGCCCATCAATGTAAATTTTTTTCTTCCAAATTACTTAGCTGCCTTTGGAATCAACCACTTTTTTTTGACTAACTACAGTAGGGAAAATCCTGGAATCAACCACTAAACAAAAAAGATTAATATTGCCAACATGTTCGGAGTAACCACAGAGAACACAAACTAATGAGAAAGATATATTACTTGAGGAATATCACAAAGTAGGAAGAAAAAGTTTCTTAGACTAATAAGCTGGCAAGCGAGGATACCTAAGAGATTTTATTAGTCAGTGTGCTCCCTGCAATTAAGAAATCAATTGGGAAATAAATCACCAGAAATTTTGAAAGAAAACTTGGTGAGAGTCATATATTATACTGAGGCAAAAATATATGAAGAAAAGTTTATTTGCTTGGTAAGAAAAGATAACATAGAAAATAAAGTGTCATCTTGCATACACAGTAGAAAGTGGGGTAAAACAAAAATACAAAGCAGTACAGTTCAAATGAATTTAGAGCAAGCATAAATGTCAATGTGTGTGTTTCTGTTACTGTATTTACTTTATCATGATACATAACACCATGAAAATGGCAAGATATGAGATTTCTTATCTGTATAAAGCATCAGATTATGTAGATTAGGAGATTACTATCACCATATTACCAGTCAAAGCTATGGTTATGTCCACAATAATTCAGTCTTAATTATATAACCGTACATGTAAATAGTGAAGTAGCTCATATTCCCAACTCTGAACAAATTAATCAGTGTTGCACAAAATAAAAGGAAATAATAGTCATAACGTCGAACCATGTGTAGGATGAAAGTTTTGTAATGATTGAATGTTTTCTTTGTGAATGAAACTCTTGGCAAATGACATTTTATTTGAAATATTCTGAGCCCAAAACTACCCTCTATCAGAAGTCTCTTTCCTTCAGATTCAACAATAAACAGAGAAAACGTAACTATAGTGGTATCCTAGAAGCATGTATGAATGATTTTGTCGAATATGAATAAATCATCAGAAAAACATAATCCTTCTCAAGTACGACAATAGTTTCCTGCTCTTCTCTATGCTTGTTTGGGTGCTTACTTAATACTTGTGTTCTGAAAAAGAAGACAGAGCTTTGCTATGCATGCTTGGGCGAATTTGTATCTGTACCTAGAGAAAAATCAGATACGCACACATGCCATACTGTACAAAACTAAAACTTGAAGATGAAAGTTGAAACGCCTTGCGTTCATAGTATTAAACTCAAACGAATGCGGCCTTCATATTGAGACATACACACCTATCATTGATCAATATCTGATCTTATTTTTCTTTGCTGATTACTTCTATCGACGCCCAAAACATATGGATCAATCCAATAATTAATGGCATACAAACCTAGATTATGTAAGCTCTACGTACCTCTCATAGGAACAGAAGTAGTCAAAAGTTAGATACCTATGAGGTAATGTACTTACGTAGCTTTTGCCTATGCGCATGATGCAAACCGATTCATCTTCTAGGGCATGTACCTATTTGGTTCAGAAAAGAAGATTGAAGAAACCATTACCTGCTGATTGATTTCTGCCGTGAGAAAAGTAGGCGCCTGGTATCCGCTGTTCGTCGGCGTCGTCTGTTCCGCTGAGATTCATGAGGCAGTCCTATTGATTAGCTAGAGCAGATCAATGGGAAGGATTAATATACTACCTCCGTCCCGGTGTATAAGTCATTCGCGTAGTTCTAGGTCGATAATTTAACTATCTAAATATGTATTATATGTGACAAAAAATATATATTTAGAAACTACATCCGCGTGGAAATCTAGTGGTATACTTTTCATGACATATAACACATATTTAATTCCTCAAATCGATGACCTAGAACTACGCGAATGACTTATACACCCGGACGGAGGGAGTAGACAGAATTACTATAACCATATCGCTAGTTAAAGCTATGGTTATGTCCATAATTCAGTCTTAATTATCTAACCGTACATGTAAATAATGAAGTAGCTCATATTCCCAACTCTCAAAAAATAATCAGTGTTGCACAAAATAAAAGGAAATAATAGTCATAACATCGAACCATGTGTAGGACGAAGGTTTTGTAATGATTGAATGTTTTCCTTGTGAATGAAACTCTTGGCGAATGAAATTTTATCTGAAATATTCTCAGCCCAAAACTACCCTCTAGCTGAAGTCTATTTCCTTCAGATTCAACAGTAAATAAAGAAAATGTAACAATAGTGGTATCCTAGAAGCATGTATGCATGATTATCTCGAATAAGAAGAAATCATCAGAAAAACATAATCCTTCTTGAGTACGACAATAGTTTCCTCATCTTCTATATGCTTGTTTGGGTGCTTGCTCTTAATACTGTACTTGTGTTCTGAAAAAGAAGACATAGCTTTGCTATGCATGCTTGGACGAATTTGTGTCTGTACCTAGAGAAAAGTCAGATACGCACACATGCCATACTGTACAAAACTGAAACGCCTTGCGTTCGTAGTATTAAAATTACATGAATGCAGCATGCATATTGAGATATACACACCTATCATTGATCAATAGCTGTTCGTATTTTTCTTTGTTGGTTAGTTCTACCGGCGTCCAAAACATATGGATCAATCCAGTAATTAATGGCATACAAACCTAGATGCTGTAAGCTGTACGTACTCATAGGAATAGAAGCAGTCAAAAGTTAGTTACCTATGAGATGCACGTACGTACGTTGCTTTTGCCCATGCGCATGAGGCAAATCCGATTGATCTTCTAGGGCATGTACCTATGTGGGTCAGAAAAGAAGATTGAAGACACCACTACCTGTTGATCGATGTCTGCCGTGAGAAACGTAGGGGCCAGGCATCCGCTGTTCGTCGGCGTCGTCTGTTCCGCTGTCCAGATCACTATCCTCCGGCGCCTAGCCGGCCGTCATGCATGAGGTAGTCCTGTTGATTAGCTAGAGTAACCAAACCCTAGAGCAGATCGATGGGAAGGATTAATTGTTTTGGCGGCGGCCGGCAGATTGTTTGGAGCCACACGTCCAAGAACACACCGGGGAAAGAGAGTTAATTAGGGCTACGGGAGGGAAGGTGTTTCACACGATGGCATAGATTGAATACACATGGGAAAATTTATTTTGGGCGACTACTTTTTTTGTTTGGGCAACTTTTTATTACATAATGGCATTCGTCGATAACTTAGAGTGGATGGCATTGGTGGGTAATTTCTTTGGCGTTAAAGTTGATCTAACGGTTGTGATATTTTGATGTGCAAAATTAAAGGTTAGATATTTCTAATTTTTGTGAGAATCTTTAGCTTATTCTCTTTTTTCTCATTAGCCTGTAAAGCACTTTTTATATATAAATAGATGATGTGATCCTGTTATCAATGACATCCAATGTCCATAGTCAGGAAACCATGACTATCTGTTGATCAACGAGCTAGTCAACTAGAGGCTCACTAGGGACGTGTTGTGGTCTATATATTCACACATGTATTACGATTTCCGGATAACACAATTATAGCATGAACAATAGACAATTATCATGAACAACGAAATATAATAATAACCATTTTATTATTGCCTCTAGGGCATATTTCCAACAAATACCTCACAAATCTTTTCACAAAAATCAGAAAATATAGCCATCATGCACCTTTGAAAGGTAGCAGGTGCATTACATAAACCAAAAGGCATACGTCTATAAGCAAAAGTATCAAAAGGGCAAGTAAAAGTAGTTTTAGATTGATCCTTCGCTGACACAGGTATTTGAGAGAAGCCAGAATAACCATCTAGAAAGCAAAAATGTGTGTGTTTGGATAGCCTTTCTAGCATTTGATCAATAAAAGGTAAAGGGTAATGATCTTTCATAGTAGCTTTATTTAACTTACGGAAATCAATTACCATCCTATAACCTGTAATAATTCTTTGCGGGATCAATTCATCTTTATCATTAGGAACAACGGTAATACCTCCCTTTTTAGGAACACAATGGACAGGACCTACCCATTCACTATCAGCAACGGGATAAATAATACCTGCCTCAAGGAGCTTTAGTATCTCCTTTCTTACCACTTCCTTCATCTTGGGATTTAATCGTCTTTGAGAATCTCTAACTGGCTTGGCATCTTTCTCTACTAAAATTTTGTGTTGACATAATGTGGGACTAATGCCCTTAAGATCATCCAGAGTATATCCAATAGCCGCTCGGTGCTTCTTCAGAGTTTTCAATAATCTTTCTTCTTCTTTCTCTGTAAGGTTAGCACTAATAATAACAGGATATATTTCTTTTTCATCAAGATAAGCATACTTAAGATTATCAGGTGATGGTTTGAGTTCAAACACGGGATCACCCTTGGGTGGAGGGGGATCCCCAAGAATTTCAATGGGAAGATTATGTTTCAGCATAGGTTCCTGTTTAAGGAACACTTCATCTATTTCTTCCCTTTCCTTCATAAACATATCGTTTTCATCGTCTAGAAAATATTGTTCTAACGGATCAGTTGGAGGAACAACAATGGAAGCAAGACCAATAATTTCATCCTTACTAGATGGTTCCCTTTCACGCGGTTGTCTACTAAACTTGGCAAAATTAAACTCATGAGACATACCATCTATGCCAACAGTGACAATATTCCTTTCACAATTAATATTAGCACTAGCTGTATTCAAGAAGGGTCTACCAAAAATAATGGGACAAAAATCATCTTGTGGGGAAGCAAGAATAAGAAAATCAGCAGGATATTTAACCTTCCCACACAAAATTTCAACATCTCTAACAATCCCAATAGGTTTGATGGTATCCCTATTAGCAAGCTTAATAGTAACATCAATGTCTTCTAATACAATGGGTGCAATGTCGTGCATAATTTCTTTATAAAGATCATAAGGTATCGCACTAGCACTAGCACCCATATCACATAAGCCATAATAACAATGAACTCCTATTTTAACATAAATAACAGGCATGCCTACAACGGGTCTACGTGTCTTAGTATGAGGTCTAGCAATATTAGCAGTCTCACCCAAGAAAGAAATAACATGCCCATCTAAGTCCTCATCCAATGGATCTTTAACCATAGCAATACTAGGTTCAACATTAATTTGCTCAGGAGGTGTATAGGTCCTAGTATTACTCTAACAAACAACAGTCAAAGCTTTAGCATGATCTTTTATCCTAACAGGAAAAGGAGGTTTTTTCAACATAAGCAGTAGGAACAATAGCATCACTATATGTAATAGTCTTTTCTTCGACTGTAATAGGTGCAACTACTTTCACTTCAACAGGAGGATTATATTTAAACCACTTCTCTTTAGGGAGATCAACGTGAGTAGCAAAAGATTCACAAAAAGTAGCTACTATCTTAGAGTCAAGTCCATACTTAGAGCTAAATCCACGAAAAGCATCAGTATCCATAAAAGATTTAACACAATCGAACTTAGGTGTCATACCTGACTCCTTACCATCCTCGGAACCCCAATCTTCAGAGTTGCATTTAACTCTTTCCAATAAGTCCCATTTGAAATCAATAGTCTTCAGCATATAAGAACGAGCACAGGAAGTATCGAGCAGGTTGCGATTATCAAGAGAAAGCCAAGCATAAAAATTCTGAATAATCATTTCCCGAGAGAGCTCATGATCGGGGCATGAATACAACATTGACTTAAGCCTCCCCCAAGCTTGAGCGATGCTTTCTCCTTCGCGAGGCCAAAAATTATATATGTAATTATGGTCACGATGAACAAGATCCATAGGATAAAACTTCTGGTGAAATTCCAACTTCAATCGCTTATAATTCCAAGATCTCGTATCATCACGTAGCCTATACCATGTCATTGCATCTCCCTTCAAAGATAAAGGGAAGACCTTCCTTTTTACAACATCATCGGGAATACCTGCAAGCTTAAATAGTCCACAAACTTCATCCACAAAGATAAGGTGTAAATCGGGATGCAATGTTCCGTCTCCTGCAAAAGGATTAGCTAGCAGTTTTTCTATCATACCCGAAGGAATCTCAAAGTGAATATTTTCATAAAGTTCAGTAGGTTGAGGAGCATCTCTTTGCTCTTCTGGTTGGGGTGAAGATACCCCAAGCAAGCCCCTCAAAGGACTAGTTTCCATAGTGACAAGTAACAGAAAATTTCAGCACACTATATAAATGTTACCTTACCAAGTTCCACTCACCAAAATCGCTACACTCCCCGGCAACGGCGCCAGAAAAGAGTCTTGATGACCCACAAGTGTAGGGGATCTATCCTAGTAAGTAAGAGCGTCGAACCCAACGAGGAGAAGAAGGAAATGATAAGCGGTTTTTAGTAAGGTTTTCTCTGCAAGAACTGAAATTGTAGGTAATAGATAGTTTTGTGATAAGATAAATAGTAATGAGCAATAAGTAAATAAAGTAAATAAAGTGCAGCAAGGTGGCCCAATCCTTTATGTAGCAAAGGATAAGCCTGGACAAATTCTAATAATGAAGAAGGAGCTCCCGGGGACACATTGGGAATTATCGTCAAGCTAGTTTTCATCATGTTCATAAGATTCGCTTTCGGTACTTTGATAATTTGATATGTGGGTGGACCGGTACTTGGGTACTACCCTAACTTGGATAAGAATCCCACTTATGATTAACCCCTATTACAAGCATCCGCAACTACAAAAAGGAGTATTAAGGTAAACCTAACCACAACATTAAACATATGGGTCCATATCAACCCCTAATGAAGCAACGCATAAACTAGGGTTTAAGCTTATGTCACTCTAGCAACCCATCATCTACTTATTACTTCCCCATGCCTTCCTCTAGGCCCAAATAATGGTGAAGTGTCATGTAGTCGATGTTCACATAACACCACTAGAGGAAAAGACAACATACATCTCATCAAAATATCGAACGAATACCAAATTCACATGACTACTAATAGCAAGACTTCACCCATGTCCTCAGGAACAAACGTAACTCCTCACAAAGCATATTCATGTTCATAATCAGAGGAGTAATAATATGCATAAAGGATCTGAACATATGATCTTCCACCAAGTAAACCAATTAGAATCAACTACAAGGATTAATCAACACTACTAGCAACCCACAGGTACCAATTTGTGGTTTTGATACAAGATTGGATACAAGAGATGAACTAGGGTTTTGAGAGGAGATGGTGCTGGTGAAGATGTTGATGGAGATTGACCCCCTCCCGATGAGAGGATCGTTGGTGATGATTTCCCCCTCCCGGAGGGAAGTGTCCCCGGCAAAACAGCTCCGCCAGAGCCCTAGATTGATTCCGCCAAGGTTCCGCCTCGTGGCGGCGGAGTTTCGTCCCGTAAGCTTGCCCACGATTTTTTCCAGGGTAAAAGTGATGATATAGCAGAAGATGGACGCCGGAGGCCCACCAGGGGGCCCAAGAGATAGGGGGTCGTGCCCTATAGGGGGGGCGCCCCCTGTCTCCTGGATAGGGTGTGGGCCCCTTGGCCTATTTCTTTCGCTCATAAATTCTTATTAAATCCAACGTTTGCTCCTTTTCCAGCCAGAATTCCAGCTGCCGGCATTCCCCCTCTTCATGGTAAACCTTGTAAAATAAGAAAGAATAGCCATAAGTATTGAGATATAATGTGTAATAACAGCCCATAATGCAATAAATATTGATATAAAAGCATGATGCAAAATGGACGTATCAGCATGGCATACTTTATAGAACCTATGGCTGAGGCATAGGGAATGACTTTCATTCTCTCTCTATCTTCTGTCGTGGTCGGGCTTTGAGTCTTACTCAACTTCACACCTTGCAGCACAGGCAAGAACTCCTTCTTTGACTGTTCCATTTAGAACTACTTCAAAATTTTGTCAAGGTATGTACTCACTAAAAAAATTATCAAGCGTCTTGATCTATCTCTATAGATCTTGATACTCAATATGTAAGCAGCTTCACCGAGGTCTTTCTTTGAAAAACTCCTTTCAAATAGTCCTTTATGCTTTCCAAAAAATTCTACATTATTTTCGATCAACAATATGTCATTCGCATATACTTATCAGAAATGCTGTAGCGCTCCCACTCACTTTCTTGTAAATACAGGCTTCACCGCAAGTCTGTATAAAACTATATGATTTGATCAACTCATCAAAGCGTATATTCCAACTCCGAGATGCTTGCACCAGTCCATAGATGGATCACTAGAGCTTGTACATTTTGTTAGCACCTTTAGGATTGACAAAACCTTCTGGTTGCATCATGTACAACTCTTCTTTAAGAAATCCATTAAGGAATGTAGTTTTGTTTATCCATTTGCTAGATTTCATTAAATACGGCAATTGCTAACATGATTCAGACATACATAAGCATAAATACGAGTGAGAAACTCTCATCGTAGTCAACACCTTGAACTTGTCAAAAACCTTTTTGCGACAATTCTAGCTATGTAGATAGTAACACTACTATCAGCGTCCGTCTTCCTCTTGAAGATCCATTTAATCTCAATGGCTCGCCGATCATTGGGCAAGTCAATCAAAGTCCACCCTTTGTTCTCATACATGGATCCCATCTCACATTTCATGGCCTCAAGCCATTTCGCAGAATCAGGGCTCATCATCGCTTCCTCATAGTTCGTAGGTTCGTCATGGTCAAGTAACATGACTTCCAGAACAGGATTACCGTACCAATCTGGTGCAGATCATGCTTTGCTTGATCTACGAAGTTCTATAGTAACTTGATCTGAAGTTTCATGATCATCATTATTATAACTTCCTCTCTAGTTGGTGTAGGCATCACTAGAACTGATTTCTGTGATGAACTACTTTCCAATTCGGGAGCAGGTACGATTACCTCATCAAGTTCTACTTTCCTCCCACTCACTTCTTCCGAGAGAAACTCCTTCTCTAGAAAGGATCCACTCTAAGCAACGAATTTTCCTTCGGATCTATGATAGAAGGTGTACACAATTGTCTCCTTTGGGTGTCTTATGAAGATTCATTTCTCCGATTTGGGTTCGAGCTTATCAGTTTGAAACTTTTCATATAAGCATCGCATCCCCAAACTTTAAGAAACGACAGCTTAGGTTTCTTGCCAAACCATAGTTCATACGGTGTCGTCTCAACGGATTTAGATGGTGCCCTATTTAACGTGAATGTAGCTGTCTCTAACGCATAACCCCAAAATGATAGAGGTAAATCGGTAAGAAACATCATAGATCGCGCTATATCTAATACAGTGCGGTTACGACGTTCGGACACACCATTATGCTGTGGTGTTCCAGGTGGCATGAGTTTGTGAAACTATTCCACATTGTTTTAACTAAAGGCCAAACTCGTAACTCAAATACTCTCCTCCACGATCAGATCGTAGAAACTTTATTTTCTTGTTACGATGTTTTCTACTTTACTCTGAAATTCTTTGAACTTTTCAAATGTTTCAGACTTATGTTTCATTAAGTACATATACCCATATCTGCTCAAATCATCTGTGAAGGTCAGGAAATAATGATACCTGCCGAGCCTCTACACTCATCGGACTGCATACATCGGTATGTATTATTTCCAATAAGTCAGCAGCTCGCTCCATTGTTCCGGAGAACAGAGTCTTAGTCATCTTGCCCATGAGGCATGGTTCGCAAGCATCAACTGATTCCTAATCAAGTGATTCTAAAAGCCCATCAGCATGGTGTTTCTTCATGCGCTTTACACCAATATGACCTAAACGGCAGTGCCACAAATAAGTTGCACTATCATTATTAACTTTGCATCTTTTGGCTTCAATATTATGAATATGTGTATCACTACGATCGAGATCCAACAAACCATTTTCATTGGGTGTATGACCATAGAAGGTTTTATTCTTGTAAACAGAACAACAATTATTCTCTAACTTAAATGAATAACCGTATTGCAATGAACATGATCAAATCATATTCATGCTCAACGCAAACACAAAATAACACTTATTTAGGTTCAACACTAATCCCGAATGTATAGGGAGTGTGCGATGATAATCATATCAATCTTGGAACCACTTCCAACACACATCGTCACTTGACCCTCAACTAGTCTCTGTTTATTCTGTAACTCCTTTTTCGAGTTACTAATTATTAGCAACTGAACAAGTATCAAATACCCAGGGGTTACTATAAACACTAGTAAAATACACATCAATAATCTGTATATCAAATATACCTTTGTACATTTTGCCATTCTTCTTATCCGCCAAATACTTGGGGCAGTTACGCTTCCAGTGACCAGTCCCTTTGCAGTAGAAGCACTTAGTCTCAGGCTTAGGTCCAGACTTGGGCTTCTTCACTTGAGCAGCAACTTGCTTGCCGTTCTTCTTGAAGTTCCACTTCTTCCCTTTGCCCTTTTTCTTGAAACTAGTGGTCTTGTCAACCATCAACACTTGATGCTTTTATTGATTTCTACCTTCGTCGATTTCCGCATCACGAAGAGCATGAGAATTGTTTCTGTTATCCCTTGCATATTATAGTTCATCACGAAGTTCTAGTAACTTGGTGATAGTGACTAGAGAACTTTGTCAATTACTATCTTATCTGGAATATTAACTCCCACTTGATTCAAGCAAATCGTAGTACCCAGACATTCTGAGCACATGCTCACTAGCTGACCTATTCTCCTCCATCTTGTAGGCAAAGTACTTGTCAAAGGTCTCATACCTTTCGATATGGGCATGAGTCTGAAATACTAATTTCAACTCTTGGAACATCTCATATGCTCCGTGGCATTTCAAAAACGTCTTTGAAGCCCTGATTCTAAGCCGTTAAGCATGGTGCACTAAACTATCAAGTAGTCATCATATTGAGCTAGCCAAACGTTCATAACGTCTGCATCTGCTCCTGCAATAGGTCTGTCACCTAGCGTTGCATCAAGGACATAATTCTTCTGTGCAGCAATGAGGATAAACCTCAGATCACGGACCTAGTCCGCATCATTGCTAATATTATCTTTCAACTTAGTTTTCTCTAGGAACACATATAAAACATAGGGAAGCAACAACGCGAGCTATTGATCTACAACATAATTTGCAAAATACTATCAGGACTAAGTTCATGATAAATTAAAGGTCAATTAATCATACTACTTGAGAACTCCCACTTAGATAGACATCCCTCTAATCATCTAAGTGATCACGTGATCCAAATCAACTAAACCATGTCCGATCATCACGTGAGATGGAGTAGTTTTCAATGGTGAACATCACTATGTTGATCATATCTACTATATGATTCACGCTCGACCTTTCGGTCTCAGTGTTCCGAGGCCATATTTGTATATGCTAGGCTCGTCAAGTTTAACCTGAGTATTCCGCGTGTGCAACTGTTTTGCACCCGTTGTATTTGAATGTAGAGCCTATCACACCCGATCATCACGTGGTGTCTCAGCACGAAGAACTTACGCAATGGTGCATACTCAGGGAGAACACTTATACATTGAAATTTAGTGAGAGATCATCTTATAATGCTACGGACAATCAAAGCAAAATAAGATGCATAAAGGATAAACATCACATGCAATCAATATAAGTGATATGATATGGTCATCATCATCTTGTGCTTGTGATCTCCATCTCCGAAGCACCGTCATGATCACCATCGTCACCGGCATGACACCTTGATCTCCATCGTAGCATCGTTGTCGTCTCACCAACTATTGCTTCTACGACTATTGCTACCGCTTAGTGATAAAGTAAAGCAATTACAGGGTGATTGCATTGCATACAATAAAGCGACAACCATATGGCTCCTGCCAGTTGCCGATAACTCGGTCACAAAACATGATCATCTCATACAATAAAATATAGCATCACATCTTGACCGTATCACATCACAACATGCCCTGCAAAAACAAGTTAGACGTCCTATACTTTGTTGTTGCAAGTTTTACGTGGCTGCTACGGGCTGAGCAAGAATCGTTCTTACCTACGCATCAAAACCACAACGATAGTTCGTCAAGTTAGTGATGTTTTAACCTTCTCAAGGACCGGGCGTAGCCACACTCGGTTCAACTAAAGTTGGAGAAACTGACACCCGCCAGCCACCTGTGTGCAAAGCACGTCGGTAGAACCAGTCTCGCTTAAGCGTACGCGTAATGTCGGTCTGGGCCGCTTCATCCTACAATACCGCCGAACCAAAGTATGACATGCTGGTAAGCAGTATGACTTGTATCGCCCACAACTCACTTATGTTCTACTCGTGCGTATAACATCTACGCATAAACCTGGCTCTGATACCACTGTTGGGGAACGTAGTAATTTCAAAAAATTTCCTACGCACACGCAAGATCATGGTAATGCATAGCAACGAGAGGGGAGAGTGTTGTCCACGTACCCTCATAGACCCAAAGCAGAAGCGTTAGCACAATGCAGTTGATGTAGTTGTACGTCTTCACGATCCGACCGATGAATTACCGAACGTACGAAACCTCCGAGTTCAGCACACGTTCAGCTTGTTGACGTCCCTCGAACTCCGATCCAGCCGAGCTTTGAGGGAGAGTTCCATCAACACGATGGCATGGTGGCGGTGTTGATGATGCTGCCGACGCAGGGCTTCGCCTAAGCACCACTACAATATTACCAAGGTGGAATCTGGTGGAGGGGGGCACCGCACACGGCTAAGAGATCAAGAGATCAATTGTTGTTTTCTTCAAGGGGTGCCTCCCTCCCCGTATATAAAGGAGTAGAGGAGGGGGAGGGGGCCGGACACGCTAGGCGCGCCCCATGAGGAGTCCTACTCCCACCGGGAGTAGGACTCCCCCCCTTCCATGTTGGAGTAGGAGAGGAGAGGGAAGGAGAGAGAGGGGGAAAGGAAAGGGGGGCGCCGCCCCCCTCCTTGTCCAATTCAGACTTGGGGGGAGGGGCGAGCGGCTGCCCCTTGGCCGCCTCTCCTCTTCCACCACTTGGGCCCATGAGGCCCAATAACCTCTGGGGGTTCCGATAACCCCCCGGTACTCCGGTATATATCCGATAACCCCCGGAACCATTCCGGTGTCCGAATATAGTCATCCAATATATCAATCTTCATGGCTCGACCATTTCGAGACTCCTCGTCATGTCCGTGATCACATCCGTGACTCCGAACTACCTTCGGTACATCAAAACATATAAACTCATAATATAACCGTCATCTAACTTTAAGCGTGCGGACCCTACGGGTTCGAGAACTATGTAGACATGATCGAGACACGTCTCCGGTCAATAACCAATAGCGGAACCTGGATGCTCATATTGGCTCCTACACATTCTACGAAGATCTTTATCGGTCAAACCGCATAACAACATACGTTGTTCCATTTGTCATCGGTATGTTACTTCCCGAGATTCGATCATCGGTATCTCAATACCAAGTTCAATCTCGTTACCGGCAAGTCTCTTTACTCATTATGTAATGCATCTGTCGGCGTTCAGGGAACGGGGGCACCCAGACTTGCCTGCCTGCGGCCTGCGGCATGGCTCAAGGAGTGGCCCAGTACGGCCCATCTTCATCAACACATGCTCAAGACCCTCGCGAGGGGCCAAGCCTCGCGGAGCAGACGACAGGAGGCTTCCTCAGGCACGGCCTCATCAGGCTGGCTCGCGAGGAGGCGGAGAGATCAAGGCGGGGTACCTCACGAGGTACCCGTGACGCAAGCCATGATGACCAAGGCGCAGGCGGGCGCCAGGCGGGCGACGGCCTGCGCAGAGTCCTTGTTTCCCCTTTGGTGCAAAGGGGGCAAGCGCAGGCAAGGGTATCAAGCAAAGGCAACCATTTTGGTGCAACAAGACCAAGACCAGCAGGACGGCAGGACGGAGGTCATCGTGGAGCCCAAGCCAGCGTCATCGTCAGGGCCTTTGGCAGGCGAGGACCAACTTTAGTCAGGATAAGTGTACTAGATGTTCCCCTTCAAAATGGCCAATTGTTGGCGCCCTTCCCGCTCAATATTTGGGAAGAGGCCCAGAGCCTCCGCCTATAAATAGGACTGGCAACCCACAAGGTAGGGAGATCTGGATCTGATCGGATCGACACCCAAGAGAGAGAGAAAGAGAGGCGACTGAACCCACCTAGTAGTTCATCGCACCAACCAAGAACAGACCCTTGAGAGGCTGTTCTTCCCTTGTACTATCCTTCATCAGCCCAGAGGCAATCCACACACCACAAACTGGAGTAGGGTATTACACCACAATGGTGGCCTGAACCAGTATAAATCTTGTGGGTTGTTCTTCGAGTAGTTTAGATCCTAGCGAGGCGGTGAAACATGGTAGGCTGAGGGTTTGATCTCCGTGTGCACCCCAGTGTTCGAACCTCAAGGGTCTGCCGGAACCCGGAATCCGACATTTGGCGCGCCAGGTAGGGGTGCACCGGAGCTCTCCCTTCCATCGACCCATTCTCCATCAGCACTGCGCTCCGCCCTCATGGCGACCAACACACCGCCCGCTCCGGTTGTCGACGCCGGCGCGGGAACCAGGGGGCTTCGAGCCCTAGCCCCCGCCTTGCGACAGGTGCAGTGGCTGAACAAGTTCAAGCCGGACATGCCACCGCGCTATGACGGCGCGACCGATCCGCTGGCCTTCCTGCTAGCATATGAAGAAGTTGTCCTCAAGGCCGGGGGCAATGACAGGGTCATGGATAACTGGCTGCCCATGGCCCTCACCGGCGTCCCGCGCATGTGGCTGCTCCACCTGCCGGCAGCATCTGTGGCTTCCTGGGACGAGCTGCGCAACCTCTTCCTCGCCCATCATGCTGCGTCGGTGCCCCCTGTTGTCGCAGCCCTCCTGGGCGGATCGCAGGCACCACCTTCTGGCCACCACGTCAAGTCATTCGTTCGCCAGATCGGCGCCGCCCTTGTGCCGCGCGGGGCACCTCCGGGTTGGGCGGCACCTAAAACCGATCTGGCCTTCAGCTCAGATGATCACCCCTCCAACTCGGCCTGCTCGGGCGTGCTCCCAATGTTGTGCACCCCCACCATCTGCAACATGGCGGTCACCAAGACCCTCATCCACGGCGGCGCTGGCCTCAGCGTGCTCTCAGTGGAGGCCTTCAGCCGTCTCCATGTGCTGCTGGAACGGCTGCAGTCCAGCAAGCCCTTCTTGGGCGTCGGAGGTAGCTACCTCGGCTCCCTGGGGCAGATCCGCCTTCCAGTGACCTTCGGCACCTACGACAACTTCCGTACGGAGCTAATCGACTTCGACATCGCCCCCATCGGCCTCCCGTACAACGCCATCCTTGGCTACTCGGCGCTAGCCCGGTTCATGGCCGCAACTCACCCGGCATACAACCTCATGAAGATGCCCGGGAGTAGCAGCGTCCTCACTGTGTCTGGGGACACTGGAGACGCGTTGCAAGCGCTCAAGCTCGTTTTTAAGGCAGAAGCGGCGGTACGGCCCATCGACTCAGACGCCTCTGAGCCCAACGGGGCTGCACCGGCCAAGACAAAGCAGCTATTCACTCAGGACAAGGCGGAAACCAAGCAGGTACTGGTTGACGAGGATGGATCCACCAGTGCCACCTTCACCATAGGCGCCAACCTCGAGCCCGAACAGGAGGAAGCCTTGGTGAAATTCATGCGCACGAACAAGAAGGTATTCGTGTGGGAACCTGATCAACTGGCAGGGGTCCCGAGAGGCGTAATCGAGCATCACCTCAATGTGTGCCCCAACATGCGCCCAGTGAAGCAGAAGGCAAGGCAGCAGTCCACTAAGAAGCAAGCTTTCATCGTCCAAGAGACCCGCAAGTTGGAAGCAGCGGGGGTCATTCACGAGGTCCGCTACCCAGACTGGCTGGCTAACCCTGTGGTCGTGCCGAAGAAAGGGGGAAAGGAACGCATGTGTGTCGACTTCACCAACCTCAACAAGGCCAGCCCGCAGGATCCGTTCCCGCTCCCTCGCATCGACCAGATCGTTGATCCACCATCGAGTGTGACTTGTTGTGTTTCCTGGATGCCTTCTCCGGCTACCACCAGATCAAGATGGCAGTAGAAGATGTAGAGAAGACGGCCTTCCTGACCCCGTGCGGGGTTTACTGCTATACATGCATGCCATTCGGGTTGCGCAATGCCGGTGCGACCTTTCAGCGGCTAATGCACATCGCCTTGGGTCGGCAGCTCGGGAGGAATGCGGAGGCTTATGTTGATGACATTGTGGTGAAGTCTCAAGAGGCAGAAACTCTGATACAGGACTTGGAGGAAACCTTCGCGAGCCTTAACAAGGTGGACCTGCGGCTCAACCCGAAGAAGTGTGTGTTTGGAGTCCCCTCGGGCAAGCTCCTGGGTTTCCTAGTATCCCACCGGGGCATCGAGGCCAACCCGGAAAAGGTAAAAGCAATTGAGGACATGAGCCCACCGAAGACCCTCAGAGAGATGCAGAAACTCACCAGGCGCGTAACTGCACTAGGGTGCTTCATCTCCAAGCTGGGGGAACGAGCGCTGCCCTTCTTCAAGCTGATGAAGAAAAAGGGCCCCTTTGAGTGGACTGAAGAGGCTGACAAGGCATTCCAGGATCTCAAGAGGTACCTGACCAGCCCCCCAATGATGGTGGCTCCGTGCCCTCAGGAGCCCCTGGTGCTCTACCTTGCGGCCACCCCCTACTCTACCAGCGCAGCCCTAGTGGCTGTTAGGGAGGAGCATAGGACCAAGGCCGCCGCAACCGTCCGGGCCTAAGCAAAGCAGGGTCGAGAAGGCCTCACAGCGACCACGGCTGGAGCCAAGGAGGACCAGCCACAGAAGGGAAGCACACCCGAAACAAAAGAGGCCCCTCCCCCAGGCGACCAGTCGCTGGGGGCTCTGATGTCTCAGGAGGCGCCCCAGCCTCCAAAGGATGCTAGTGGCACCAGCACCCCCAACCTAGTCGAGCACCCAGTATTCTTTGTCAGCACGGTATTACGGGACGCAAGGGCGCAGTACCCCATGCCACAGAAACTCCTCCTCGTGCTATTGGTGGCCTCGCGCAAGCTGCGGCACTATTTCCAAGGCCATCCCATCAAGGTTGTCTTAGCATACCCCCTGGAAAGGGTGCTCAGGAGCCCCAACTCAGCTGGAAGAGTCGCTGAGTGGAACATCGAGCTGCAGGCGTTCCAGATAGAATTCAGCACAACCAGGGTCGTCAAAGGGGCTGCACTCGCAGACTTTGTGGCGGAATGGGCAGAGGCGCCAGGCCTCGAGGCTGGCGAGGATCGATCGCTCTCCCCAGGGAGCGAGGCACCGGACGGATGGGTCATGCACTTCGACGGGGCGTTCTCCCGACACAGCGCAGGGGCTGGTGCGGTGCTCGTATCTGCCACTCAAGACAAGCTCTACTACACCGTGCAACTTTGTTTCCAGCACGGGGAAACGGTCTCCAACAACATAGCAGAATACGAAGGCCTGATAGCAGGCCTGAAGGCTGCAGTCGCCCTGGGGGTGAAGTGCCTCACCATCAAGGGTGATTCGCAGCTTCTCATCAACTTCTCCAACAAAGTATACGAACCAAAGGACGAGCACATGGAATCCTACCTCGCGGAGGTCCGCAGGATGGAGAAGCAGTTTTGGGGGCTGGAGTTGCAGCATGTGCCTCGCGGCACCAGTCAAGAAGCTGATGACATCGCCAAAAGGGCATCTAGGCGGCTGCCTCAGGAGCCCGGCGTCTTCGAGGAGCGGCTCTTCAAGCCCTCGGCGACGCCAACACTGTCAAGCACGGTGCAGCCTCGGGGGGAGCTCCCCCAGCCGCCTGCCTCGGGAGCCCCGGTCTGCGGCCCGACCTCAGGAGCGCGCCTGCTCCTGGCGCTGGAACCTCAAGAGGGGTGCTGGATCACGGACCTCAGGAGTTACCTGACATGAGGCACATTGCCGGAAAAGGAGGAGGAAGCAGAGCGTGTGGCGCGGCAGGCCACAGCATACTGCCTTAAGGATGGAGAGCTCTACCGAAGACGACCGAATGATGTGTCCCTGCGTTGCATTTCCACGGAGCAGGGGAAGGAGCTACTGGCAGACATACACGGTGGCGACTGTGGGCATCATTCGTCATCACGAACCCTCGTCGATAAGGCGTACTGCAGCGGGTTCTATTGGCCCATAGCACTCAATGACGTTGCGGAACTGGTAAAAGCTTGCGAGGCCTATCAGTTCCATGCCAAGCAGATCCATCAGCCGGCGGGAGGTCTACAGACTATACCCCTCTCGTGGACCTTCACAGTCTGGGGACTGAATATCCTAGGCCCGTTCCCTCGGGCGCCAGGGGGCTACCGCTACCTCTACGTTGCTGTGGACAAGTTCACCAAGTGGGCTGAGGTGGAAGCTGTCCGCACCATCCCCGCATGCTCCATGGTCAAGTTCATCAAGGGCCTCGTGAGCCGATTCGGGGTGCCAAACCGCATCATCACCGATAACGGTTCGCAGTTCACCAGTAACCTCTTCAAAACATACTGTGCTAACCTTGGAACACAGATATGCTACGCTTCGGTGGCGCACCCGCGCAGCAACGGTTAGGCAGAGCGAGCCAACGCAGAGGTCCTGAGGGGCCTCAAGACCAGAACCTTCAAGAAGAAGCTGGAGGCCTGCGGCAGGGGCTGGTACGACGAGCTCCAGTCCGTGTTGTGGTCAATCCGCACGACCGCAACCAAGCCGACTGGCGAGACCCCGTTCTTTTTGGTTTATGGAGCTGAAGCCGTTCTCCCTCACGAGGTCAGACGTCGCTCCGCGCGGGTTCTGGCGTTCGACGAAGCACAGCAGGGCGCCATGCGGGGGACGGATCTCTTGCTGGGAGAGGAGCATCGCCGAGAAGCCGCCCTGCGGGTGGCAAGGTACCAACAAGCACTGCGGTGAGACCACTGCCGCAACATCCGCCCCAGGACTCTCGAGGTAGGGGACCTCGTGCTCAGACGGGTTCTCTCTAGGGAGGGGCTTCATAAGCTCTCTCCCATGTGGGAGGGCCCGTTCAAGGTTGTTCATGTTTCCAGGCCCGACTCCGCACGCTAGGAGACCCAGGAGGGAGTGCCCATCCAGAACGTGTGGAACATCCAACACCTCCGAAGGTTTTACCCATGAAAAGGCCCGGTGCCTATGAAGAAGGCGAATGCCTGTGAAGTGACCGTGTTTTGAAAAAGGCCCGGTGCCTGTGAAGAAGGGGAATGCCTGTGAAGTGGCTGTGTTTTGAAAAAAGGCCCGGTGCCTGTGAAGAAGGCGAATGCCTGTGAAGTGGCTGTGTATTGAAAAAGGCCCGGTGCCTGTGAAGAAGGCGAATGCCTGTGAAGTGGCTGTGTTTTGAAAAAGGCCCGGTGCCTGTGAAGAAGGCGAATGCCTGTGAAGTGGCTATGTTTTGAAAAAGGCCCGGTGCCTGTGAAGAAGGCGAATGCCTGTGAAGTGGTTGTGTTTTGAAAAAGGCCTGGTGCCTGTGAAGAAGGCGAATGCCTGTGAAGTGGCTGTGTTTTGAAAAAGGCCCGGTGCCTGTGAAGAAGGCGAATGCCTGTGAAGTTGCTGTGTTTTGAAAAAGGCCCTGTGCCTATGAAGAAGGCAAACGCCTGTGAAGCTTGCCGCCCGTGACACTCTCACGTAATAATGAGTGGGGCTGTACACGCCCCGGAGTCTCCGGAGTGCCGCCCTCGGGCCTCGGGGGCTCCCGCCCATGCCCAGTGGCAGCACTTAGCTCTGCGCTGGTGAGAAGACGTCGAAGACTAGACTAGGTGCCGGACGCGACCTCTTTCATTTGCTTTCCGCAGTTGGCATGTTTGTTCCTATTTGAAGTTTTTTCCGAAGCTGTTGCCATTTCGAGCTCGCGACTCTCCCGTTTTACTTGTTCGTTTCGTTTTCTCCCACGCAAAGTCTCACGAGGGGGAGCCTGGGCACCCTCGCGAGTGTTTGCTGCCCAACAATTTGAAACTTCCCTGTTCGAGTCTGCTACGGGAGCACCCCTCCCAGTCCGTGCCCCGCGGGCATCGCGACACGACCACGGGGTTTGGGTTGGTTCCCCTCACTACCAAGGCTGGGGACTACCTCCGCTGACTAAACTTTGCAGGACACAAGGCGCAGGGAGAGGCACTGGCCTCGGGAGGCAAGGACCGCAACGAACCCCCCAAGATAAGTGGTTTTCACGCATAGGCACACGGAATAAAAACATAGCACATAAGCAGTAGAAACGACGCACCAATTAAAACAGCAACAGTTCAGCATGCCCCGCGGGGCAACGGATTACATTCTTTTCGCGCAGGGGAGAAAGGAAAGCAAAAGGGGGGACGACTTGCTCGGCGCCAGCTCTCTGCGAAGGCTCGTACTGACTCCAAGGCTCAGCTGGAGTCCGCCTCCCGCTTCACCGGAGCGCGGCGGCGGGCCGACCCGCTGCCCTCTCCCAGACAAGGGCGACGACGAGGGGGCTGGTCGCGGCCACCACTGGAGGAGCTGCTACCCGAAGGGGAGTCGCCGGAGCTTGGCGGATCTCGGGCCCCGCTGCCCGCGCGCCCTCCGCCCCCTTCACCCCGACCAACACCGGGGCTGGGCGCGCGACCGCGGTCATTGTCCTCAGGACAGCATCCGGCACAACGGCCGTCTTCCCCGAAGACCCTCACGTAGAGGGTGGCGTCGCCGTCGAACTTGAAGTATAGAGTGCAACGTCGGCGCAGGCCGCGTGCGCGGGCGAATGTTTGCCATCCGCGGGTCAAGGTCGCCTCCCCAGCGGTGGACACCTCTAGGGTAGCCCAAGAGGAACTGCTGCAGCAACCATCTGCCTGAAGCCAAAGGCCGCTAGGGGCACCAGCCGGAAGCTCACCAATGAAGAAATGAGGAAGTTGGAGCCAGGTGTCGATCGGGTCCGCCGACCACACGACGAACTCCGGCAGCACCTCCGCCGAGCGGAAGCGCGGCCTTGGGGGCCGCGCAGCCCTAGCGTACCTCTCGATTGTAGCCGGACGCCCACCGCTGCGCAGAGGGCTGTCTCCATGGCCCCAGGAAGCCGCAGCAGGGGCGGTGGGGTGCTTACGAGGGCGTCCCCGGCCGCGCTTGATCGGAGGGGAGCCGGGCCCTTCCTGGCGAGCCTTCCCTTTCTCCGCGACCGAGAACCTCTTCGGAAAAGCCATGGGGATGGCGAGTGGTAGAGAAGAAGATGGAGAGTAGCAAGGAGAGATGAACCGGAGGGGCTCATGTCGTTTCGTACATATAGTCGAGGGAGGCCAACCGTCGGCCTCCACGATCACAGGTAATCATGACCCGTTTTGCATGCAGGGACTTGTCAAATCGTGCAATTGCCGAGGCGTCATGGGGGAGCCAGGACGCCCACGTCCAATCAACCGCCACACGGCGCCCACGGCCACAGGCTATTGGGGCCCGCGGCGCTTCGCACTTGCCTCTTCGCTTCCCTGATAAGCCAAGTCAAAGCGTGCCTTGGGCCCGGGGGCTACTTTCGGCGTTCTGGGAACGGGGGTACCCAGACTTGCCTGCCTGCGGCCTGCGACGTGGCTCAAGGAGTGGCCCAGTACGGCCCATCTTCATCAACACATGCTCAAGACCCTCGCGAGGGGCCAAGCCTCGCGGAGCGGACGACGGGAGGCTTCCTCAGGCACGGCCTCATCAGGCTGGCTCGCGAGGAGGCGGAGAGATCAAGGCGGGGTACCTCACGAGGTACCCGTGACGCAAGCCATGACGACCAAGGCGCAGGCAGGCGCCAGGCGGGCGACGGCCTGCGCAGAGTCCTTGCTTCCCCTTTGGTGCAAAGGGGGCAAGCGCAGGCAAGGGTATCAAGCAAAGGCAACCATTTCGGTGCAACAAGACCAAGACCAGCAGGGCGGTCGGACGGAGGTCATCGTGGAGCCCAAGCCAGCGTCATCGTCAGGGCCTTTGGCAGGCGAGGACCAACTTTAGTCAGGATAAGTGTACTAGATGTTCCCCTTCAAAATGGCCAATTGTTGGCACCCTCCCCGCTCAATATTTGGGAAGAGGCCCAGAGCCTCCGCCTATAAATAGGACTAGCCACCCACAAGGTAGGGAGATCTGGATCTGATTGGATCGACACCCAAGAGAGAGAGAGTAAGAGGCGACTGAACCCTCCTAGCAGTTCATCGCACCAACCAAGAATAGACCCTCGCGAGGTTGTTCTTCCCTTGTACTGTCCTTCATCATCCCCAGAGGCAATCCACACAACACAAACTGGAGTAGGGTATTACACCACAATGGTGGCCTGAACCAGTATAAATCTTGTGTCCCTAGTGTTGTTCTTAGAGTAGTTTAGATCCTAGCGAGGCGGTGAAACATGGGTAGGCTAAGGGTTTGATCTCCACGCGCACCCCAGTGTTCGAATCTCAAGGGTCTGCCGGAACCCGAAATCCGACAGCATCATCCCGCAACTAACTCATTAGTCACACTGCTTGCAAGGATTATAGTGATGTGCATTACCGAGAGGGCCCGGAGATACCTCTCTAACAATCGGAGTGACAAATCCTAATCTCGAAATACGCCAACTCAACAAGTACCTTCGGAGACACCTGTAGAGCACCTTTGTAATGACCCAGTTACGTTGTGACATTTGGTAGCACACAAAGTGTTCCTCCGGTAAACGGGAGTTGCATAATCTCATAGTCATAGGAACATGTATAAGTCATGAAGAAAGCAATAGCAACATACTAAACGATCAAGTGCTAAGCTAACGGAATGGGTCAAGTCAATCACATCATTCTCCTAATGATGTGATCTCGTTAATCAAATGACAACTCATGTCTATGGCTAGGAAACATAACCATCTTTGATTAACGAGCTAGTCAAGTAGAGGCACACTAGTGACACTCTGTTTGTCTATGTATTCACACATGTATTATGTTTCCGGTTAATACAATTCTAGCATGAATAATAAACATTTATCATGATATAAGGAAATAAATAATAACTTTATTATTGCCTCTAGGGCATATTTCCTTCATCATATACCCTGAAAACATCCAGGAGCACCACGAAACCCTATTTCCACCACTGCAACCTTCTGTACCCGTGAGATCCCATCTTGGGGCCTTTTCCGGCACTCCGCCGGAGGGGGAATCGATCATGGAGGGCTTCTACATCAACACCATAGCCTCTCCGATGATGTGTTAGTAGTTTACCACAGACCTTCGGGTCCATAGTTATTAGCTAGATGGCTTCTTCTCTCTCTTTGGATCTCAATACAAAGTTCTCCTTGATCTACTTGGAGATCTATTCGATGTAATACCTTTTTGCGGTGTGTTTGTCGATATCCGATGAATTGTGGGTTTATTATCAAGATTATCTATGAACAATATTTGGTTCTTCTCTGAATTCTTATATGCATGATTGATATCTTTGCAAGTCTCTTTGAATTATCAGTTTGGTTTGGCCTACTAGATTGATCTTTCTTGCAATGGGAGAAGTGCTTAGCTTTGGGTTCAATCTTGCGGTGTCCTTTCCTAGTGACAGCAGGTCAGCAAGGCACGTATTGTATTGTTGCCATCGAGGATAAAAAGATGTGGTTTATATCATATTGCTTGAGTTTATCCCTCTACATCATGTCATCTTGCTTAATGCATTACTCTGTTCTTATGAACTTAATACTCTAGATGCATGCTGGATAGCGGTCGATGTGTGGAGTAATAGTAGTAGATGCAGAATCGTTTCGGTCTACTTGTCACGGACGTGATGCTTATATACATGATCATGCCTAGACATTCTCATAACTATGCGCTTTTCTATCAATTGCTCGGCAATAATTTGTTCACCCACCGTAAAATATGCTATCTTGAGAGAAGCCACTAGTGAAACCTATGGCCCCCGGGTCTATTTTCCATCATATTAATCTCCCGCCAACATGCGATTTCTGGCGCCGTTCTTTTATTTTGCAATTTTTACTTTCCAATCTATACAAAAAAAATACCAAAAATATTTATCTTATTATCTATATCATATCTCACTTTTGCAAGTGGCCGTGAAGGGATTGACAACCCCTTTATCGTGTTGGCTGCAAGGTTCTTGATTGTTTGTGCAGGTACTAGGGATTTGCGTGTAGTCTCCTACTGGATTGATACCTTGGTTCTCAAAAACCGAGGGAAATACTTATGCTACTTTGCTGCACCACCCTTTCCTCTTCGAGGGAAAACCAACGCGTGCTCAAGAGGTAGTAATCATGAAGCCTTTATAGCTTGGTGGCGGTGATTGAAGAACTCTGTCAATAACACTATCATCAGGAAGATTAACTCCCAGCTGAGTCAAGTGGTTATGGTACCCAAACATTCTGAGTATATGTTCACTGACTTAACTATTCTCCTCCATCTTGCAGCTATAGAACTTGTTGGAGACTTCATATCTCTCAACCCGGGCATTTGCTTGAAATATTAACTTCAACTCCTGGAACGTCTCATATGCTCCATGACATTCAAAACATCTTTGAAGTCCCTATTCTAAGTCGTAAAGCATGGCACACTGAACTATCGAGTAGTCATCAGATCGAGCTTACCAGACGTTCATAACATTAGCATCTGCTCCTGCAGCAGGTGTTTCACCTAGCGGTGCATCAAGGACATAATTCTTCTGTGCAGCAATGAGGATAATCCTCAAGTTACGGACCTAGTCCATGTAGTTGCTTCCATCATCTTTCAACTTAGCTTTCTCTAGGAACACATTAAAATTCAAGGGAATGGTAGCACGGGCAATTGATCTAGAACATAGATATGTAAAAACTATCAGGACTAAGTTCATGATAAATTAAGTTCAATTAATCATATTACTTAAGAACTCCCACTTAGATAGACATCCCTTGAGTCATCTAAATGATCACGTGATCCAAATCAACTAAACCATGTCTGATCATCATGTGAGATGGAGTAGTTTTCAATGGTGAACATCTATATGTTGATCATATTTCTACTATATGTTTCACGTTCGACCTTTTGGTCTCGAGTGTTCCGAGGCCATGTCTGTACATGCTAGGTCGTCAAGTTTAACCCGAGTATTCCACACATGCAAAACCGTCTTGCACCCGTTGTATGTGAATGTAGAGCTTATCACACACAATCATCACGTGGTGTCTCGGCACGATGAACTGTCGCAATGGTGCATACTCAGGGAGAACACTTATACCTTGAAATTTTAGTAAGGGATCATCTTATAATGCTACCGCCGTACTAAGCAAAATAAGATGCATAAAAGATAAACATCACATGCAATCAAAATATGTGACATGATATGGCCATCATCATCTTGTGCCTCTGATCTCCATCTCCAAAGCACCATCATGATCTCCATCGTCACCGGCTCGACACCTTGATCTCCATCGTAGCGTCGTGGTCGTCTCGCCAACTATTGCTTCTACAACTATCACTAACGCATAGTGATAAAGTAAAGCAATTACATGGCGTGTGCATCTCATACAATAAAGCGACAACCATAAGGCTCCTGCCAGTTGCCGATAACATTTACAAAACATGATCATCTCATACAACAACGTATATCACATCATGTCTTGACCATATCACATCACAACATGCCCTGCAAAAACAAGTTAGACGTCATCTACTTTGTTGTTGCAAGTTTTATGTGGCTGCTATGGGCTTCTAATAAGAATAGTTCTTACCTACACATCAAAACCACAACAATGTTTCGTCAATTTTGTTGTTTTAACCTTCAACAAGGACCGGCCATAGTCAAATTCGATTCAACTAAAGTTGGAGAAACAGACACCCGCCAGCCACCTTTTATGCAAAACAAGTTGCATGTCTGTCGGTGGAACTGGTCTCATGAACGTGGTCATGTAAGGTTGGTCCGGGCCGCTTCATCCAACAATATCGCCGAATCAAAATAAGACGTTGGTGGTAAGCAGCATGACTATCATCGCCCACAACTCTTTGTGTTCTACTCGTGCATATCATCTACGCACAGACCTGGCTTGGATGCCACTTTTGGGGAACGCAACATGCAATTTCATAAAATTTCTTACGAACACGCAAGATCTATCTAGGAGATGCATATCAACGAGAGGGGGAGAGTATGTCCACATACCCTCGTAGACCGAAAGCGGAAGTGTTAGCTTAACGTGGTTGATTTAGTCGAACGTCTTCTCGATCCAACCGATCAAGCACCGAACGTACGACACCTCTGAGTTCTGCACACGTTTAGCTCAATGACGTCCCTTGAACTCTTGATCTTGCAAAGTGTCGAGGGAGATTTTCGTCAGCACGACGGCATGGTGATGGTGATGGTGAAGTAATTTGCGCAGGGCTTCGCCTAAGCACTACGACAATTTGACCGGAGGAGTAAACGGTGGAGGGGGGCACCGCACACGGCTAAGAAACAATGGATGTGCTTTGGGGTGCCCCCCCCCCCCCCCCCCGCCCCCATATATAAAGGAGGAGAGGGGAGGAGGCCGTCCTAGGGCGCGCCCCAAGTGGGGGAAGTCCTACTAGGACTCCTAGTCCTATTCAGCCCCCTTCCTTTTATCAGAGGGGGAAAAGGGAAGGAGAGGGAGAGGGAGAAGGAAAGGGGGGCCGCGCCCCCTCCCCTTATCCAATTCGGACTCCCCATGGGGGGCGCGCGTGCCACCTTCTTATGGGATGCCCTCTCTCTCCCCTATGGCCCATGAGGCCCATGACTTTCCCGGGGGGGGGGGGGTCCGTAACCTCCTGGTACTTCGATAAATATCTGAAACACTCTGGAACCATTCCGATGTCCGAATACTATCGTCCAATATATCAATCTTTACCTTTCAACCATTTAGAGACTCCTCGTCATGTCCGTGATCTCATCCAGGACTCCGAACAATCTTCGATCACCAAAACACATAACTCATAATACAAATCGTCATCAAACATTAAGCGTGCGGACCCTATGGGTTCTAGAACTATGTAGACATGACCAAGACACCTCTCTGGTAAATAACCAATAGCGGAACCTGGATGCTCATATTGGCTCCCACATATTCTACGAAGATCTCTATCGATCAAACCGTTATGACAACATACGTTATTCCCTTTGTCATCCGTATGTTACTTGCCCGAGATTCGATCATCGGTATCCTCATACCTAGTTCAATTTCGTTACCGGCAAGTCTCTTTACTCGTTCCGTAATGCATCATCCCGCAACTAAATCATTAGTCACATTGCTTGCAAGGCTTATTATGATGTGCATTACCGAGAGGGCCCAGAGATACCTCTCCGATACTCGGAGTGACAAATCCTAATCTCGATCTATGCCAACCCAACAAAACACCTTCAGAGACACCTATAGAGCATCTTTATAATCACCCAGTTATGTTGTGATGTTTGATAGCACACAAGGTGTTCCTCCGATATTGGGGAGTTGCATAATCTCATAGTCAAAGGAATATGTATAAGTCATGAAGAAAGCAATAGCAATAAAACTTAATGATCATTATGCTAAGCTAACGGATGGGTCTTGTCCATCGCAACATTCTCCTAATGATGTGATCTCGTTCATCAAATGACAACACATGTCTATGGTTAGGAAACTTAACCATCTTTGATTAATGAGCTAGTCTAGTAGAGGCTTAATAAATATCCCTAGATTTTATTTACATGCTCTTTATTATCTTGCAAACCTAGCCTACAAGACCTATAAGTACTTCTAGTTTCATACTTGTTCTAGGTAAAGCGAACGTTAAGCGTGCGTAGAGTTATATCGGTGGTCGATAGAACTTGAGGGAATATTTGTTCTACCTTTAGCTCCTCGTTGCGTTCAACACTCTTACTTATCGAAAGAGGCTACAACTGATCCCCTATACTTGTGGGTTATCAAGACCTTTTTCTGGCGCCGTTGCCGGGGAGCAATAGCATGGGGTGAATATTCTCGCATGTGATTGTTTGCCTTATCACTAAGTAGTTTTTATTTTCTGTTCTAAGTTGTTTTCTATCTTTAGTTATGGATAGGAAATGCAAAATACCAAAACAAATAGTTGTACTTGCTAAACCAATTGTTGAAGAACCAACCAAAATTTATCATACTACAGAAGCTTTCTACTTGGATCATCTTCAGTCCATTTGTGCTCGTGCTAAAAACCCAACTAGCTTAGTTGAGGGAAATCGTTAAATGAGCATGCTTTTATGGCTTCATATTAATAGTTTGTATTGCTATACTTTGAATTTATGTGAAATACATGATTTTACTTGTTGTTCGGAAGACCCTAAAAAACACCTTTCTTTCCAATGTGAGCTTAAGGACAATGGAATCTTATCTTCTTATGCCAAGGGTGTTTATAATTACTTTGATATTGAACAAATTGAAGAATTTGTTGCTTTGAAGGGTGCTCATGAAATTGCTTCCTTGATTGAAAAGTATGATGCTACCCTTTACAAATCTGAAAATTTTGCCATACTTAAATATTGATATGAAAACTATGCTTCTAATGCTTATGTTAAGCCATATATTGAGGACTCCTAAGCTGTCCAAGAGGAGACTAATATTTTGCAGGAAACTATGGAAGAAGAAATTGTTGAAATTGTGAGCTCATTAGATGAAAAAGATGACGAGGAGAGCGAAGAACAAAAGGAGGAAGAGCAGATTAGTTACCCGTTGTCAGGACCCCGACTCAATGTCACATCGATCTAGCCTGTAACACCTCATATCACTTTGCGGCCTCACGCACGGTATTCCCACGGGTGTCGCCTTACCTTTGCCCGGGACCGTTTGCGCCTTTTGGCACACGTATATGATAGTGTCGCTAGCATCCATATGATAAGGAGCCCGGGCTGACATGGCTAGTCGTAAACCCAATGTGGCACAAACTTACAGGGACAGGCATCCATGACCCAGCATCGAACGTGTCGGTCATCAGCGAGTGAATCCAGGCTGTAGCACTGGGCTAGCAGGACTCCGGTGAACCGGGCTGTAGCGGGCTAACAGGACTCTCGTACTCAACGCGTGACATTTCCCCGAAGGGACAGACACAGGAACGAACAAGGACACATGCCAGCCAGCCTAAGTGTTCCGGAGCAGTAGCAAGCTACCATGGCTCAGTGGAGACACTAGGAGACATTTCCCGGTAAGAGAGGCTACTAAAGATAAACAACTAGATAGTCAGATCCCACACATACCAAGCATTTCAATAACATACACACAATATGCTCGATATGCGCAAATACAACATGGCATCACAACATGACTCTACGACTCAAGTATTTATTCATTAGGCTCCGAGGAGCGGGATATTACAAACAGGGGTCTCACGACCCAACATTCAGAGCATACAAATCAAAGCACATGCGGAAGCTTAACATGTCTGAGTACAGACATCTACAAATGAAAAAGGCTTAGAAGCCTGACTATCTACCAGATCCTGCCGAGGGCACAAGATCGTAGCTGAGGTAACAAGCTAAACGTCGAAGTCCACGCGGAACTACTAGCGAGACCAAGGTCTCTCTGCAAAAACATAAAATAGGCAAACGTGAGTGCAAATGTACCCAGCAAGACTTACATCAGAACTAACTACATATGCATCATTATCAATAAAGGGGATGGTGGAGTTTAAATGCAGCAAGCAGCTTTGACTCGGTGGCTATCCTGAACTACGACTGCAAGGAACTCTTTTGAGGTGGCGCACACGAGTCCACATATTCACCATATCAATACACCACTATGGATCCGCTCCCGTCTCCCTACGAGAACGCCATCCATAGCACTCACACTTATCTTGCGTATTTTAGAGTATCCACTTTCACTTGTCTATGAACTGTACAGGCAACCCAGAAGTCCTTTTCCGCGGACACGGCTATTCGAATAGATGATGTTAACCCTGCAGGGGTGTACTTCTTCACACACGCTCTCACCACTTACCGCCGTTTACACGACATGTACTCGGCAACCTTCAAGCGGAAGCCCAACGTGGGTGTCGGCCACGGCCTACCTAAACACTCAAGTCCCTAGTCCAGGTTTATCGCCTATTCGGGTTCCATCCATGAGGAGATCCGGCCGAAGTTTCGCTCACAGCCCCAAACGATGTGAATAGGGTTCCGTGACACCAAACGGGCGCCCGGTTTACCCGGCCACGTGCCTACCGCATCACAGCCCACCCCTACGGTCAGCGCTGCGCACGGCCTCCAGCATACTACAAACACCAGAAACTACTTGCAACTCCTGGACAGAGGACAAGGGTGATTAAGAAGCCGAGAGGGTCCATTGGTTTCGGGCCCAATGCGTGGTAGTAGCTGAATCATGGATCACAAACACAGAACTCAGTTCCTGAGGACGGCTGCAATGAGACAACCCACCATGTACTCCTACATGGCCTCTCACCGCTACCTTTACCAAATCGTGTTCACACACTTAGCTCACACACAGTAGGACATGTTCACACACCTCTGATTCATCCTCGATGAATCAGACCCGACTCAACTCTAAGCAGTAGCAGGCATGACAAACAAGCATGAATGAGTAGGCACAACAGGGCTCAAACAACTCCTACTCATGCTAGTGGGTTTCATCTATTTACTGTGGAATGACAGGTCATGCAAAGGATAAAGGGGTTCAGCTACCGCATCAAGTAACAGATGAATCGTTGTTGTCCTAATGCAGTAAAAGAGAGCAGGCGCGAGAGAGTGGGATTGTATCGGAATGAACAAGGGGGTTTTGCTTGCCTGGCACTTCTGAAGATATTATAGCTCTTCATCGGTGTCATCGATCTCATCGTCGAAACCACGTCTATCGAGAGGGGACAGTTACCGGCAAATAAAGAGGGACACAATCAATGCAATGCAACAAATATGATGCATGATAATGTCATGGCAATACGCTATTGATTAAGCTAATGCAACTAGCAGCAAGTTAAATGAAGTTGGTTTGAACCCTAGGTTCAAATTCAAACTCCATATGTGAAGGTTTAAATGCCATTAATATGATTTGTGCTAAACAGCAGTTGTAAGTTGTTCTAACATGCATGAAAATGGTACAGATGGATAGATTGGATTTTTCTGATCATTTTTCATATATAACTTATTTCATTTGGAGTTACGGTTGAATTTCTATGAATTTTAGAAGTTTGTCCTATTTTCTGGAATTTCCTGTATAAGAATAATTCCAGTAATTGAATTAATGCGTCAGCATGACATCATCAGTCAATGGGCGCGGTCCAGGTCAACCCTGACCAGTGGGACCCGCGTGTCAGTAGTTAGTTAACTAACTAAATTTAGTTAGCGTTAAACTATTGCTAATCCTGGTTTAGTTAGTGGCCTGGGGCCTACACGTCAGTGACCCAGGGGGTCAACTCGGTCAGCGGGGTCAAACCCCTGGTCAGTAGGTCAAACCCGCCGGCGACTCAATGCCGGCGAGGCCCGAGACGCCGGAGAGCGTCAGAAACGCGCTACAGGGCACGGGCGAGGCTGTTCTTGGGCTTGTTGGAAAGCTCCTGCTAGCGCGTGTCTAGTGGTGGTGGAGGCCGGGCCTATGGTGGCCGGAGACAACGACGGCGAGCAATGCAGCGGCGGCCGGAGCTCGGGCCCACTCGGGTTAGGCGCTACGGCGTGCAAACAAGCGCAGCGTGGCATTGGGAAGACTCTACGCGCGGCGGTGAACATGTTGGGCGCACGCCCGAGACCAAATGGTCACCGGAGCGTCACCGGCGACGAGCGCAGGCGGCGGCGCATTTCGACCACGGTGGGGAACGGAGCTAGGGGACGAGGGCGAATGCTAAAGAAGAGGGGAAAGAGAGGGGAGCTCACGGCGGAGTCGATGAGCAGGTCAGTAGCTCGGGGGAGGCGCCGTGGGCGACGGTCGGGCGCCGGCGATCTCGGTTGCTCGAGGTAGAAGACGACCGCGGTGATGACATTTGGGGGCGTCCGGTGCCGCGTGGCTCGGCGGAGAGGATGAGCGAGGCGTGGCGATGCTCGTGGACACGTCGGAGAGGCTCGGGGTTGGCTGCGGCTGCGGCTATGGCGAACGGCGGCGGCGATGGCGTTCGGTGGTGAGAGGGAGAGAGAGCAGAGGAAGGGAAAGGGTGCAGCGAGTGAGGGAGAGGAGCGAGGGGACACGGGGCATCGTCGTGGCGTCGTTAGGAGGGATCGGGGAAGAGCCAGGCAGGCAGGGAGGGAGGAGGTGGCCGGCGCGGGGCGGCCACGCGCCTCCGTCCTTCTGGCGAGGAAGATGACAGAGAGGAGGCGGTGGTGGGCTGGGCCGGCCAGCTGCGGGGCTGGGCCGGTAGGTGGCGCCAGGTAAGTGCTCCAGGTAGGTCCTCTCTCTCTCTGGTTTTTCTATTTACTAATGTTTTTTATTTTCTTCTGTAACTTTGTGGACTTTCTAAAAATACTTAAGCAACCCCAAAAATTCACCAAACTGCACCTGGTCCTTAGTTGGAATATTTCCAACATGGAACATTTTAGTTTGGGATTATTTGAGCATTTGAAATATTTAATAGCATTTAAATGCCCAAATGCAAATACTATATGATTTAATTCAGTGACCAAATATGTCCTGCAAAAATATAAACCATTTTTCATAGATACTTCCACCTCAAACCAGAAATGTTGAACATTTTTAGAGGGCATTTTGAGTTCAATGAAAAAGGTTTTATTTTGACCCTAGTTGAATTCATTTGGTGCTAGGGCTTAAACAATCCCCATTTTCAAGTTTCTTTAAATTTAAACATGATGCATGGATGATAAAGCAAAGACAAGCAAGGCCTGAACTGGGTCAACTCACCCCCACTAAACAAGAATCTCGTCCCGAGATTCAAGCGTAGGGTAAGAAGACACAGGGGACACTAAGTATCACAAACTTCATGATCCGACTGTCTTATCGAGGGTGTTGATATGTTGACTCAATCGATCTTGACGTCTTCGCTAGCGAGGTCTTCATCCAACACGATAATGACAGAAGGAGACTCTCCAGAAAACGATCTCCTCGAAGATCGAGTATTCAAGATCAACTCATGGAGTGGGAGGTAAGATCATCTCTCGAGCTGAGATACGAAGCACACATCTAGAGGAATGGAGTGGAACGGATGGCGAAGGTTCACTAGGTAGACAACAATTCCACACTTAAGAGGGTGGTGAATGGTTGTCAACGTAGCGAGCAGTTAGGTTACCATGATACCATAACGAGACATCTTGGAGGAGGGTGATTCATAGAATTATTACCTTAAGTGGCAAAAAGAATTACCTTTGAATCGGAGATCATCGAAACTCTTTATACCAGCCTAAGGCAATTCTCGAGCGATCGTTAGAAGGGGGTCAGTAGAATGGCATGCCCGGATTAGAATGGATGATGTGGATTACCTTGTTGTAAACAACACAAGGGATGATTTTAGTAACTGAGGAGAAGCTCAACAGTAGAGAGTGATTCCACTGTTGGGATGGTTATAGCATAACCGAGGAAACTGAGAGCACTATGCAATTAATGCCGACAATAAAACCTAGCACTTACGCGTGCTCTCAAGAGCTTGAGCATTTCCATATTCATCAAGGTTTTACCAATATCCGTGTCAAGGATCCTAGTAACACAACATACTACCATGATGAATGGTGATGGATGATGCGGATGCAACGGAAGATAACATTTTCTCAGATTTCATCTTGGCGAGGCCAAGGAAACAAAATCTGGATGATCGACCGAGAGACATTTAGCACTCCGCTTCTAATGTTCTCCTTGATGTACTGGTTACTACGGTCATGCTTAAAGAACCAACATAGCCATCAAGTAGTGGTCGGACTTTGGAATACAAAGGACCCATAAGAACAACTTCTGGAGTAAATCCTACGTAATCCTTATGGGGAGGTGGCCAACTTCCTCCATCAAGATAATACAATAATAGGTCTTCCGGCTGGGTGTGTTGGCCACGACATCCACTTTACCGGTTATCGAGAGACCAATATTATAGTTCTTGGGAAATGTCCCAACCATCATCTCTGCCTGAGATTCAGATCTGGTTGGTGTCAGAATATTCCAGACTCATCAAGTCTAGAAAGAAGAATGAAAGTTTGCAACACAAATCGACGAGACGACTTGCGAGATTCTCGGGAAATGGACTACGGTAGTAAGCTCCAAAACATGAGCTGGTTCTGCTACAAACATGTGAACACGTTGTCCGAGACAAGCATGACCACACAATAGTCTTATAATAAAACACTACCGAGTTCAGGAGGGAAAACCATCATCGAGGATATCGAAGTCCTTGCATAAGTCTCGAGCCTACGAAGGAACTTCTTCTCCTTGAACAAATCAATCAGTGGCTTGGTGTGCTAAGAATACATATAGAATGAAGGTTGCAAGTCTCCAGACCACAGAATACTTTGCACGTGTGCATGACTGACTTGGGATGATTCCAGGGGAAGAAAAACAAGCTTTCTCAAATCCACGGCGGCAACTTGCATCAAATGCACATGAACTATAGGAAGTCACTTCTTACATCTGAACATATGCTTCATGAGCTGGCATGAGCAAATGCTTCAAAATTTTCCAACACTAGCTTAATGTTTAACAAAATTATGGAGAAGACAAGGATGTTGTCGATGGGCTCAACAGCAATTCATCCAGATTCCCATGGAGATGGAATTCCATAACTATGTGAACAAGGTGATAGTATTGGTCAGACCCAAAAGACATAATGGTGTATGCTCGAGGAATCAACCACGAGTAAGACAACATTACGAACATCGTTGGTTCTGATTTGATTTGGCGATAACCCATACCCAAATCAAAAATTGGATAAGATGATAGATCCATTATCTGACCATGAGGGTCAATCGATGAAGATACCATCTTCCTTCAACACACGCACAAAAAGATATCCCTTAACATGAGCTAAGTCGGACAAGCTTTTATCTTCCAACTCTCCAAGTTGTTGTCTAGCTTAACCAACTAGCTCAGGGGTATGCAACACAGATTCTTGGAGAAGGGGTGGTTTATATGAAACTAACTTGATCACGAACTCAACATAGCGGTCAGGTGACAACCTGGTAATACTTCCGAGAAGATATTCGGAAAATCACGAACCACCGCTATGTTACTAAGCTCGAGAACAATCTTGCTTTTCAGGGCAAGATGATATGATCACAAGAGCGAGGGATTGGCACCATCCTAACTCATTGATCGAAGAGTGCACTGGAAGTAAGGACTAGGTAGCACGATCTATCTTAGGATGATGATTCAAGAATCAACATGCTAAGAATGAGGTTATCGTCCATTTAACTACCAAGCAACGGAGTTGCTAGCAGTATTGATTTCACACACCACGATTCACTTGTCGGCATTCCGGTTACAACAACATGAGACCGAGGAATGAATAATGGTGGCGAGAAGTATCACTACGTCAAGAATTCACAAGAGCTGGTGCAATTCTCATGAAAATCCTGACATAAAGACGGTAATACTTTAGGGAAGAACAGAATCAAAAGCTGGGTTGGCATTTTGATCTGCGGAGCACAACTATTTTGACCCAATCCTGGAAATGGACAAGGTACTGGAGTTTGTTTCTCCTAGTCATTCTGGAATAGAATGGCTTGACGGACCACAGAAGTAAAAGGCATCGATGAACACGAATGCACGACTACTCCAGACTATCAATCGATAGACGAAGGTCAGTATACAACTAAAGGGGGACAACTCAAAGGAACATATGATTTTCTGAGTTGTGGATGCATAGATTAGTATGTTGAACCAAGTTCAACATGTTTCTTCCAGATAACCCATGCAGAAAGGTAGAACTGGCAGAGTCACAATATAGCATGGAGAACTCTTCGAGAGCACTCTTGTTGTGATCTTTTGGTTCAACAAACTTCTGCCATAAGTGGTTCATAGTATTTGGAAGAAGGAAATACCACGGACCTCGAGGACTATTGCAAAGGTTACTAATATCCTAGGGAACTAGCAAACACTATCAACATGAAGTAAGTAGGGTGAATTTTGGGCTCAGAAACCCAGGATTAGAATACCTACTAACTAGATTGCATCACGGGATGCTTTCGGGAATAAAGGCCAGAATCATCACACTGGGATACAAATCATGGCTAGATTACTAGATGATCCCCTAAGACACCTAGGGTCATAATAATAATTCCAACATATATGTCGAGGCAATAGAATACCTCAACTCACCGATTAGTGTGGTTAATCTGGCCCAAAGGGACATCAGAATGGAAGGAAGGAATTTTGCAAATGCTTCAGACTATTTAGAAACCTGGGATGACTCGGACAGCATAACGGCTGTAAATGCTCAAAATGATTGGAGACATGCTACAAAAATGGTGGCATAGCCACTCCGAAGCACAATATCAAGGTTTCGAGATCAACAGTTATGAACATACAGAAGTAGTAAAACTGAGCTGAGATTTGACACTAACAATTCTATAGGTCTATGGATTAGTAACACGTCATCCTGATAGATAGATGAGAAGGCCTAGTTCTTAAACCCCGCAGAAGAGAAGAGGTTGACTCAGATCAGAAGGCCATGAGGTATAAGGAGTAAAAAGAGCCTTAAGTTCCAACCCACAATCAATTCCCCTACATATAACTAAAGCATTTCTAGACACAACTTCGACCAGTTTGGCTTGGTAATCCTACAGGCAGTCAGGCTCTGATACCAAAGCTGTCAGGACCCCAACTCAATGTCACATCGATCTAGCCTGTAACACCTCATATCACTTTGCGGCCTCACGCACGGTATTCCCACGGGTGTCGCCTTACCTTTGCCCGGGACCGTTTGCGCCTTTTGGCACACGTATATGATAGTGTCGCTAGCATCCATATGATAAGGAGCCCGGGCTGACATGGCTAGTCGTAAACCCAAAGTGGCACAAACTTACAGAGACAGGCATCCATGACCCAGCATCGAACGTGTCGGTCATCAGCGAGTGAATCCAGGCTGTCGCATTGGGCTAGCAGGACTCCGGTGAACCGGGCTGTAGCGGGCTAACAGGACTCTGGTACTCAACGCGTGACATTTCCCCGAAGGGACAGACACAGGAACGAAGAAGGACACATGCCGGCCAGCCTAAGTGTTTCGGAGCAGTAGCAAGCTACCATGGCTCAGTGGAGACACTAGGAGACATTTCCCGGTAAGAGAGGCTACTAAAGATAAACAACTAGATAGTCAGATCCCACACATACCAAGCATTTCAATAACATACACACAATATGCTCGATATGCGCAAATACAACATGGCATCACAACATGACTCTACGACTCAAGTATTTATTCATTAGGCTCCGAGGAGCGAGATTTTACAAACAGGGGTCTCACGACCCAACATTCAGAGCATACAAATCAAAGCACATGCGGAAGCTTAACATGTCTGAGTACAGACATCTACAAATGAAAAAGGCTTAGAAGCCTGACTATCTACCAGATCCTGCCGAGGGCACAAGATCGTAGCTGAGGTAACAAGCTAAACGTCGAAGTCCACGCGGAACTACTAGCGAGACCAAGATCTCTCTGCAAAAACATAAAATAGGCAAACGTGAGTACAAATGTACCCAGCAAGACTTACATCAGAACTAACTACATATGCATCATTATCAATAAAGGGGATGGTGGAGTTTAAATGCAGCAAGCCAGCTTTGACTCGGTGGCTATCCTGAACTACGACTGCAAGGAACTCTTTTGAGGTGGCGCACACGAGTCCACATATTCACCATATCAATACACCACTATGGATCCGCTCCCGTCTCCCTACGAGAACGCCATCCATAGCACTCACACTTATCTTGCGTATTTTAGAGTATCCACTTTCACTTGTCTATGAACTGTACAGGTAACCCAGAAGTCCTTTTCCGCGGACACGGCTATTCGAATAGATGATGTTAACCCTGCAGGGGTGTACTTCTTCACACACGCTCTCACCACTTACCGCCGTTTACACGACATGTACTCGGCAACCTTCAAGCGGAAGCCCAACGTGGGTGTCGGCCACGGCCTACCTAAACACTCAAGTCCCTAGTCCAGGTTTATCGCCTATTCGGGTTCCATCCATGAGGAGATCCGGCCGAAGTTTCGCTCACAGCCCCAAACGATGTGAATAGGGTTCCGTGACACCAAACGGGCGCCCGGTTTACCCGGCCACGTGCCTACCGCATCACAGCCCACCCCTACGGTCAGCGCTGCGCACGGCCTCCAGCATACTACAAACACCAGAAACTACTTGCAACTCCTGGACAGAGGACAAGGGTGATTAAGAAGCCGAGAGGGTCCATTGGTTTCGGGCCCAATGCGTGGTAGTAGCTGAATCATGGATCACAAACACAGAACTCAGTTCCTGAGGACGGCTGCAATGAGACAACCCACCATGTACTCCTACATGGCCTCTCACCGCTACCTTTACCAAATCGTGTTCACACACTTAGCTCACACACAGTAGGACATGTTCACACACCTCTGATTCATCCTCGATGAATCAGACCTGACTCAACTCTAAGCAGTAGTAGGCATGACAAACAAGCATGAATGAGTAGGCACAACAGGGCTCAAACAACTCCTACTCATGCTAGTGGGTTTCATCTATTTACTGTGGAATGACAGGTCATGCAAAGGATAAAGGGGTTCAGCTACCGCAGCAAGTAACAGATGAATCGTTGTTGTCCTAATGCAGTAAAAGAGAGCAGGAGTGAGAGAGTGGGATTGTATTGGAATGAACAAGGGGGTTTTGCTTGCCTGGCACTTCTGAAGATATTATAGCTCTTCATCGGTGTCATCGATCTCATCGTCGAAACCACGTCTATCGAGAGGGGACAGTTACCGGCAAATAAAGAGGGACACAATCAATGCAATGCAACAAATATGATGCATGATAATGTCATGGCAATATGCTGTTGATTGAGCTAATGCAACTAGCAGCAAGTTAAATGAAGTTGGTTTGAACCCTAGGTTCAAATTCAAACTCCATATGTGAAGGTTTAAATGCCATTAATATGATTTGTGCTAAACAGCAGCTGTAAGTTGTTCTAACATGCATGAAAATGGTACAGATGGATAGATTGGATTTTTCTGATCATTTTTCATATATAACTTATTTCATTTGGAGTTACGGTTGAATTTCTATGAATTTTAGAAGTTTGTCCTATTTTCTGGAATTTCCTGTATAAGAATAATTCCAGTAATTGAATTAATGCGTCAGCATTGCGTCAGGATGACGTCATCAGTAAACAGGCGCGGTCCAGGTCAACCCTGACCAGTGGGACCCGCGTGTCAGTAGTTAGTTAACTAACTAAATTTAGTTAGCGTTAAACTATTGCTAATCCTGGTTTAGTTAGTGGCCTGGGGCCTACACGTCAGTGACCCAGGGGGTCAACTCGGTCAGCGGGGTCAAACCCCTGGTCAGTAGGTCAAACCCGCCGGTGACTCAACGCCGGCGAGGCCCGAGACGCCGGAGAGCGTCAGAAACGCGCTACAGGGCACGGGCGAGGCTGTTCTTGGGCTTGTTGGAATGCTCCTGGTGGCGCGTGTCTAGTGGTGGTGGAGGCCGGGCCTATGGTGGCCGGAGACAACGACGGCGAGCAGTGCAGCGGCGGCCGGAGCTCGGGCCCACTCGGGTTAGGCGGTACAGCGTGCAAACAAGTGCAGCGTGGCATTGGGAAGACTCTACGCGCGGCGGTGAACATGTTGGGCGCACGCCCGGGACCAAATGGTCACCGGAGCGTCACCGGCGACAAGCGCAGGCGGCGGCGCGTTTCGGCCACGGTGGGGAACGGAGCTAGGGGACGAGGGCGAATGCTAAAGAAGAGGGGAAAGAGAGGGGAACTCACGGCGGAGTCGATGAGCAGGTCAGTAGCTCGGGGGAGGCGCCGTGGGCGACGGTCGGGCGCCGGCGATCTCGGTTGCTCGAGGTAGAAGACGACCGCGGTGATGACGTTTGGGGGCGTCCGGTGCCGCGTGGCTCGGCGGAGAGGACGAGGGAGGCGTGGCGATGCTCGTGGACACGTCGAAGAGGCTCGGGGTTGGCTGCGGCTGCGGCTATGGCGAACGGCGGTGGCGGTGGCGTTCGGTGGTGAGAGGGAGAGAGAGCAGAGGAAGGGAGAGGGTGCAGCAAGTGAGGGAGAGGAGCGAGGGGACACGGGGCATCGTCGTGGCGTCGTTAGGAGGGATCGGGGAAGAGCCAGGTAGGCAGGGAGGGAGGAGGTGGCCGGCGCGGGGCGGCCACGCGCCTCCGTCCTTCTGGCGAGGAAGACGACAGAGAGGAGGCGGTGGTGGGCTGAGCCTGCCAGCTGCGGGGCTGGGCCGGTAGGTGGCGCCAGGTAAGTGCTCCAGGTAGGTCCTCTCTCTCTCTCTGGTTTTTCTATTTACTAATGTTTTTTATTTTCTTCTGTAACTTTGTGGACTTTCTAAAAATACTTAAGCAACCCCAAAAATTCACCAAACTGCACCTGGTCCTTAGTTGGAATATTTCCAACATGGAACATTTTAGTTTGGGATTATTTGAGCATTTGAAATATTTAATAGCATTTAAATGCCCAAATGCAAATACTATATGATTTAATTCAGTGACCAAATATGTCCTGCAAAAATATAAACCATTTTTGGTAGATGCTTCCACCTCAAACCAGAAATGTTGAACATTTTTAGAGGGCATTTTGAGTTCAATGAAAAAGGTTGTATTTTGACGCTAGTTGAATTCATTTGGTGCTAGGGCTTAAACAATCCCCATTTTCAAGTTTCTTTAAATTTAAACATGATGCATGGATGATAAAGCAAAGACAAGCAAGGCCTGAACTGGGGATGTGACACCCGTGCCCACCTTCGAATGAGAGTAACTCTTCAACTCATACATTGTTTAATTTCCCTTCATGCTTACTAAAGGGTGATTGCTATGATAATTGCTATGATCCCTTTGATTCGTTTGAAATATCCCTTTTGATGAAATTCCTGCTTTCTATGCTTGTGGCCATGATGCCAATATGAGTTATGCTTATGGAGATGAATTTGCACTACAAAAAAATACACTTCCGTGATGATACGTGTTTGTCACAGTAGGTCACGTTTTCTGTCATGCATGTACATCCATGACAATTTTATGACAGAATCAAGATAGTCATACCTGTGCTGTCGTAGAAGTGTTCCATGACATTACCAAAATTATCATCACGGAAGTGTCCACTTCCATGACGATAAATCGCGCATCACAGAAGTTCTTTCGTCAAGGGTGAGCGACACGTGGCATCCACCGTAACGGAACACCGTTAAGCTATTGGGTCCGGTTTTGGATCCGATAACCCGTTAACAGCCCCGACCAATGGGGATTTTCCACATGTATTCATCATTGGCGAAACACGTGTCGCCTCACTGTTGGGACAGATGTTATCCACTCATTGGACGCAAGGCGCCTATGATACGTCAACACGTGGCACGACCCAACAGAGGCCCATTCCTATGAAAAGGCTGGCCCGTTTGACTTGGTCAAAAGGTGGCGGGCTGGCCCACGAAAAGCCTGTTAACGGCATGTTCGCATATAGCCCATTTACAGCCCGCTAACTCACGGCCCGTTACGGCCTAACGGAATTAGGCCCAGTAGCGTCATCTGGGCTGTCCAATATGATTCCAGCCCGCTGTAACTTCTGGCCCATGTATGGCACATGATGTATTTCAGCCCAGATGAGTCCCTGATACGTCTCCAACGTATCTATAATTTTTGATTGTTCCATGCTATTATATTACCCCTTTTGGATGTTTATTGGCTTTATTTTACACATTTATATCATTTTTGGGACTAACCTACTAACCGGAGGCCCAGCCCGTATTGTTGTTTTTTTGCCTATTTCGGTATTTCAAAGAAAAGGAATATCAAACGGAGTCCAAACGGAATGAAACCTTCGGGAGCGTGATTTTTGGAACGAACGTGATCTAGAGGACATGGAGTGCAAGTCAAGAAGCGATCGAGGCGGCCAGGAGATAGGAGGGCGCGCCCACCCCCTCTGGGCGCGCCCCCCTGTCTTGTGGGCCCCTCGGGTGGCCACCGACCTACTTCTTCCACCTATATATACCCACGTACCCCGAAAACATCCAGGGAGCCAACGAAAAACAATTTCCACCGCCGTAACCTTCTGTATCCGCGAGATCCCATCTTGGAGCCTTCGCCGGCGCTCCGCCGGAGGGGGAATCAACCACGGAGGGCTTCTACGTCAACACCATAGCCCTTCCGATGAGTTGTGAGTAGTTTACCACAGACCTTCGGGTCCATAGTTATTAGCTAGATGGCTTATTCTCTCTTTTTGGATCTCAATACAATGTTCTCCCCCTCTCTTGTGGTGATCTATTCGATGTAAACTCTTTTTGCGGTGTGTTTGTCGAGATCCGATGAATTGTGGGTTTATGATCAAGTTGATCTATGAGAAATATTTGAATCTTCTCTGAATTCTTTTATGTATGATTGAGTTATCTTTGCAAGTCTCTTTGAATTATCAGTTTGGTTTGGCCTACTAGATTAATCTTTCTTGCCATGGGAGAAGTGCTTAGCTTTGGGTTCAATCTTGCGGTGTCCTTACCCAATGACAGCAGGGGTTGCAAGGCACGTATTGTATTGTTGACATCGAGGATAAAAAGATATCATATTGCATGAGTTTATCCCTCTACATCATGTCATCTTTCTTAATGCGTTACTCTGTTCTTATGAACTTAATACTCTAGATGCATGCTGGATAGCGGTCGATGTGTGGAGTAATAGTAGTAGATGTAGGCAGGAGTCGGTCTACTTGTCACGGACGTGATGCCTATATACATGATCATGCCTAGATAATCTCATAATTATTCGCTTTTCTATCAATTGCTCGACAGTAATTTGTTCACCCACCGTAATACTTATGTTATCTTGAGAGAAGCCACTAGTGAAACCTATGGCCCCCGGGTCTATCTTTTATCATATAAGCTTTCAATCTACTTTTATTTGCATCTTTACTTTTCGCATCTATATTATAAAATACCAAAAATATATTTATCTTATCATACTATCTCTATCAGATCTCACTTTCGCAAGTGGTTCCAGTGGAATCTCTTCATCAAAGTAGAGGGTAGCAACCATGCAAAACAGAAGGAATACCTGCACGATACATAATTAGTCAGCTTACTCTTTTGCCAGCAATGCACTTGTTCAACTATATTGGGAAACCTAATTTCGGACACCTAGGTCAATTGCAGAATCTCTGAGAAAGCTGCTTTCAAATTACCACAAGCTTCACAACATGCCCTAGTCATGGATGAACTACCAAGAAAATAAAGTGAAGGTGCTCGATCTACTCTCAAACTTTGACAAAAATATCAGGATATTTAATGCAATGCACGGTTGACCATGTGCCATATTGAAGCTAAATTTTCTCCACACTTAATTAAAGCTTCCATCTTTGCTAGTAGATTAAATGGAAAAATCATTCAAAACATATATGATAGTAAATTATCATGTTTATTTTTAATTTATATAAATATTATTTAATATAATTATGTGATATCGAGCTATCAAGCCAATTTTGAACTAGCTAGTGTTGGCTCAAGATCGGGTCGTTTGTTGATTGAGCTACATAAAGTGCTCAGACTCGAATCATTTTTTTCGTGTCGAGCCAAAGTACGAGTGGATCTCAAGACGCTCACGAGCCTTGATCTTTTCTTGGAGCCCTAGTCCTAGGACCACAGGAGGCGAGGCGGACCGGTAGCAGCGGCGAGAGGCAGGGGAAACGCTAGCCGAGCGTCCTTGGGTCGCGTGGGCGAGGTGGTTATAAAGCTTCCACTTATAGGGCATGGCTTTCCTCCACCTCCTGGTAACCCATCATTGTTTCCGGTCAATCCTCGTCCACTTCCCGCGGTACTCTAGCTCAGCGCTACCACCCCGTCACCTACCTCTAGCATCCTAGGTGCTCTTCGGTATATCTACGCACCTCCATGACATCGTCCACATCTGACCTGCCTACCCTAGCTTCTCGATGTGGAGCTTTGCGCCACCCACCTTTAGTTGTCCCGAAGCGGGTGGCCTTTTCTTGCATTCCGATGTCGTCCATCCTCCCCACGCAACCTCGTGATATCCGGTAACAAGCTAGGAGGGTGGTGAGATGGGGTAAGCAAACGTTTTACGGTGTGCTCGAAGAAGATGAAAAGGAAAAGGATTTTATTTTTTAAAATAAAACACTGAGCTAGTGACTTGTGGGTGTTATGTGCCAGTGCATAGGCAAAGGAAAAAAGGGAAAGTGGGGCTATAAATAGGCAAGAAAAAAAATAGGGCTCAAGAAGAAAATAGTAACAAAGATATCATAATTAAACATGACAGGGAAGAGCCGAAGAGGCATGGTGCGCTTGAGTATTAAAAGGAAGGTATTTTCATGATTATGATTATATGTTTGCTAGAAAGAAGAGGAACACCTCCCATACTTGGCGCGCAATCCTGCATGGCTGGGATGCCTTTGGGTGTGGAATTAATTAAACACATTGGCGATGGATCTACTGTTAATGTCTGGAGCAACCCATGGATTTTGGATAATTACACCTCAGGACCCCTTGTCAAGTTGCCACAAGCTAATGCCAATCTGGTGGAAGAGCTCATTGATCAAGAGAATGGTGAATGAGATAGCATGAAAATTGAGGCAAACTTTGTGCCACCTCATATAGAAGCAATATATGGAGTCACTGTAGGACATATGCCAGAGAATACCTGGGCCTGGAAACATGATAAACTTGAAACTTCTCTATTTGGTCTGCATAGAAAGCTCTATTACACTTGAAGAGAAGAGAAAATGTGCTAGCATAGTAGCATCTGGCTCAAGTTTAAGAAAATTTTGATTTCTTTGGATGCAAATTATATTATCTTCGGAAGCAGATTCTAATATATCAAGAAGCAATGTATGATTGATGGAAACAATTTTTTTTCTGCTGGGAGCAATTCCACATTACACTTGAAACAATTTTTTGGTCGTTGTATTGTCTATGCGTAGCAAACAAAATATACTGATATAATATTTCACTGGATTGAAGCAATCATCCGTTGGTATGAAACAATTTCTGGGCGAGTAATGTGACGAAGTTACATGTTTTCTTTCTGCTGTAGAAAAATTGTTTCATGCTTCCATGGGCGCTTGCTTTGAGTACATTTTTTTTCTCTACATCATACAACTTGCTTCCATGTTTCAGTGAACGCATGCTTTGAATTTGATCACGATGCAAACTCGGTCCTTAGAGGCTCCTGGCTTGTTCAGAATATAAACCATGTAAGGAAGCACGCGGATAGCGGAGTGAAGCAAATATTATTGTGAAGACGTAACATATGATATGAAGCATGTAATTTATGTTGATGTGGAAGCAAAATTTTGGCGACCAGAATGAAGCAAATATTTAGGTCGTTCGAAACAAAATATTACGATGAAGCACTATGATTTTCGTGATGACAAGGAAGCAAATATTTATGTCGTTGGAAACATGTTATACGACCAATGAAGCATGTTAATTTTTAGTTGATGTGGACGCAGAAAAATTAGTCGACGGAAGCATAGTTTTAGTGCATTGCAAATGAATAGAAACGATTTTTTTGGGGTGTAAAAATAACTTTTATTTGCATTGGAAGCAAATTTGGTACAGTGGGTACAAAGTTTGCCTCATAAGGAAACAAACTTCCGTCCAAATCCAGAATTAGTTTCCTATAAGATTTGTTTTGCTTCCTAAAATAATGGATTAGTTCACCAATCACGTGGACAATTATTAGTATCCTCTAATCACGCAAGACTGTGCACAGTTATTAGCTTGGGAAACACTTCCTATCAAATCTTCTACTGGTTTGATGGAAAGCAATTAGCAGTAGTCTGATTCCTAGTGCTGCCCCAAAATAAATGGGGACGGCATGTTCAGGCATCAGTTACCAGGGGCATTGCATGCATGCGTGCATGAGCTTGGTGCAACAGCTCCCAAGTGTAGATCTATCTAACAGCTAAAATAATTTGGGTGATGTGGCTTAAGGAGAAGCTAGAAAATTCCTAGTAATGAGGGCTAGCTATTTAGATATAGTAGATTCATCATTTGAGAAAAGAGAAAAAAAAAAGCTTTTTTGAGAAACTTCTAACTGATCCGAAATTAGCAAAAGCACACACCAGCTGTGTGACTCGGACGATGCTTCGGTGCCTTAAGGCACCTACCTTTGTGTCTATGACATGTGGGCTCAATAGGTGGCTGGCCCACATGTCAGTGACGCAAAGGTAGGTGCACCGGAGCTGTGTCCGTGTGACTCGAAAGCTCTTCCCACTGTGTACGAACTCCACGGCCATTCCCGACGCCGATGCCCCGCCGCATCCGCCGCCGCTGATCTCCACCTCGCCCCTGCATCCGCCACTCCGCCTCCGCTGCTCCTCCGCCACTCCGCATCCGCCACTCCGGTCTCCGCCACTCGTCCCCCTACACCTCTCCGTCGTCCCGCCTCCGCCTCCATCGCTCCTTCACCACGCCGATGGCAAAACTCCGCCTCCTCCGCCGCAGCTCCTCCTCCATGTCCACCACCACGTCGCCGCCCTCACGCGTCTGGTCCCCCCATTCGGCCTTTGCCGCGGCCACGGAGCGCGTGCGCGCTGGGACGCTCAGCCAAGACGACGCACACCACCTGTTCGACGAATTGCTGCGGCAGGCCGCCCCGGTCCCCGGGCGCTCCCTGAACGGCTTCCTCGCCGCCCTCGCGCGTGCTACGTCCTCTGCCGCCTGCATCAGAGATGGTCCCGCCCTCGCCGTCGCCCTCTTCAACCGCGTGTGCCGAGAACAAGCCGGCCCGCGGGTGGCACCTCACAGTCCACACCTACGGCATCCTCATGGACTGCTGCTGCCGCGCGTCTCGCCCGGACCTAGGGCTTGCCTTCTTTGGTCGCCTCCTCAGGACGGGCCTCAAGACAAATGAGATCGTCGCCAGCACCTTCCTCAAGTGCCTCTGCTACACGAAACGGACAGAAGAGGCTGGGAACTTGCTGCTTCATAGGATGCCCGAGCTCTGCTGTGTGCCTGATGCCTTCTCATACAACATTGTTCTGAAGAGCTTATGTGACAATAGCATGAGTCAGCGGGGGCTTGACCTGCTCCAGATGATGGCGAAAGAAGGAGGTGGCTGCTCTCCCAACGTGGTGGCATATAGCACGGTCATCCATGGCTTCTTTAAGGAGGGCGAAACAGGCAAGGCATGCAATCTCTTCCATGAAATGATGCAGCAAGGTGTTGTGCCCAATGTGTGGACGTATAGCTCGATTATTGATGCATTGTGCAAGGCCAGAGCAATGGACAAGGCAGAGCTAGCCCTTCAGCAGATGGTTGCCAATGGTGCTCAACCCAATGAAGTGACATATAATTGCATGATCCATGGGTATTCCACATCCGGGCGGTTGAAAGAGGCTGCTAAAATGTTCAGAGAAATGAAAAGCCGGGGTCTTACACCAAATATTGTTACCTGCGGCTCGTTAATGACTTCCCTTTGCAAGCATGGAAGAAGCAAAGAAGCTAGAGAAATATTTGATTCCATGACTGCCAAAGGCCACAGAGCTGATGTCGTCTCATACTCTATTTTGCTTCATGGGTATGCCAATGAAGGATGCTTTGCTGATATGATTGATCTCTTTAATTCAATGGAAAGCAACGGTATTGCAGCCGACTGCCGTGTTTTTACCATATTAATTGATGCCTATGCTAAACGTGGAATGATGGATGATGCAATGCACATATTTACGGAAATGCAGCAACAAGGTGTGAGTCCAAATGTTGTCACATATTCAACTGTAATATCAGCACTTTCTAGAATGGGTAGGTTGACCGATTCTATGGAAAAATTTAATCAGATGGTTGCCTTGGGAGTACAGCCGGATAGAGCTATTTATCGGTCCCTAATTCAGGGCTTTTGTATGCATGGTGGTTTGGTTAAAGATAAGGAGTTGGTTTCTCAAATGATAAACAAAGGTATTCCTCGTCCTAGCATTGTGTTCTTCAATTCAGTAATAAACAGTATGTGCAAGGAAGGAAGGGTTATGGATGCACATGATATCTTTGACTTGGTTATAGACATTGGTGAGAGGCCTGATGACATTACATTTAATTCACTGATTGACGGATATTGCTTAGTCGGGAAGATGGATAAAGCATTTAAAATACTCGATGCCATGGAATCAGTTGGTGTTCAGCCTAATATTGTTACTTACAACACACTTCTTGATGGCTATTTTAAAAATGGAAGGATCAATGATGGTTTGACTCTGTTTAGAGAAATGCCGCGTAAGAGAATTAAACCTGACACTGTTACATATGGCATCATGTTGGATGGGTTGTTTCGTGCTGGGAGAACTGTTGCTGCAAGGACAATGTTCCATGAGATGATCGAAAGTGGAATAACAGTGGACATCCCCACATACAATATAGTTCTTAGGGGACTTTCTAGAAATAACTGCACAGATGAAGCAATCGCCCTGTTCCAGAAATTAGGTGCAATGAGTGTGAAGTTCAATATTTCAATATTTAATACCATGATCGATGCAATGTACAAGGTTCGGAGAAGAGAAGAAGCCAATGATTTATTTGCTGCAATATCAGCCAGTGGGTTGGTGCCCAAGGAATCTACTTATGCAGTAATGATAATAAATCTTCTAAAACATGGAGCAGTGGAAGAAGCAGACAATATGTTTTCATCAATGGAGAAAACTGGTATAGTCCCCAGCTCCCGTCTATTAAATTGTATCATCAGAATGTTGTTGGAAATAGGTGAGATTGCCAAGGCCGGAAATTACTTGTCTAAACTTGATGGGAACAGCATCTCACTCGAAGCTTCAACTACTTCATTGATGTTGTCTCTGTTTTCAAAGAAAGGGAAATATCATGAGGACATGAAATTGCTCCCTGCAAAGTATCAATTTTTCGATGGATGTAGTTGACTTTGTTCTTGATACCAACTCCTCAGAAAATAGTCTAACACAAACTAGTTGGAATTTTAGGGGTAATGACTTCTGATGGCGATTGTGAAGGTATACAATCTTTTTCTAGCTGCCACATGAGATTTTGTAATCTCTATGGAACAGTCACTTTCCTTCATATGAATGCATCTATAGCAATGCCATTATCAGTGATCTGGTACGTATGCACCGGAGGATTTACTTTCAATTGTTAGTGCTCATGCTGAAGTCTCCTATACTATATGCTGCGGTCAATTGCACTGTTGGCGCTTGTTGTATACAGGTGAGAAAAGTATTTCCAGTATGATTGTCAATATGGTTTACTTCATTGAAGGTTCAACTATTTTTCCTCATATAGGTAAAGATATGACCAAGAATTTTACCGGTGTGAGCTTTCGCTTTAGTCTGCAGGTCGGGTGACAGAGGAGAAGGAATCAAAGCATCTGCTTGACGAAAACTTCGTGCTCTCGTACAGTGCGGTGTGCATACCTCTCCAGTTCTGGCTCCCTCAGTTCTTGGTACTACTCTGCAACAGTAATGGCTCCAAGAATTCAGCCTGCAACCTTTACCTTCTCCGGTCATTTCTTTGTCCTCTGCTACCTGACGTGCTATTGCAGATCACAACTGCACTCTCATGGTCACAGGGAGGCGACGCCACCGCTACCGAGTTCAGCTTCTTTTACCTTGTGCTATCTGAAAATAGTTGAAGGCGGATCACTCTTATGTTCTTGCTCAATGTTAGATGAAAAACATCACTTAGATGTCAATCGAGATTGCAAGGAATTGGGGTGGATTAGAAAGGCTCTGAAAAAGGCTTCATTCTTGTATGTTACTGAAACTTTGGTTGCATAGAAAGCATTCAGCCAAACTCCTGTTTGTATGCAGCCTGTAAAACTTAAGATTTATCGATTTTTTAGCAGTGTTATATCTAGTCCAGTGCACCCTTCATTTAGTTCTGCCCATGGTTATGCAAGAAATGTTTCTTTCCTGTTATTTGGTGTACTGTTGGTAGTGTTTAGTTGTAATCTGCATTAAAATAGCAGTAGTCCCACAACATTTGCATAGGAATAGTTGCGGGAGAAACATGATAGCAGCCAGGTTTCTGTTGCTAACTGGTACGCCCTCTGTATATCAAAAAAGTGTCTTATATTTTGATACGGAGGGAGTATTTGCCAATTAATTGTACATATGCTTTGTTCGCTAGTTTTAGAGGTGTAGTAATTCGAATTGTCGTATGTGATGAGATAGCTAGCACATACATGTCTCTCTCTCTCTGTCTCTGTCTTTTTGTGTCGTTTTGAGCAAACTAACTCAACAACAACAACAACAAAGCCTTTAATCCCAAGCAAGTTAGGGTAGGCTAGAGGTGATGAGATAGCTAGCACATACATGTACTTCAATCCTTCAAGTCTCTCTTAACGGACTCCTCCCATGTCAAATTCGGTCTACCCCGCCCTCTCTTGACATTCTCCGCACGCTTTAACCGTCCGCTATGCACTGGAGCTTCTGGAGGCCTGCCCTGAATATGCCCAAATCATCTCAGACGATGTTGGACAAGCTTCTCTTCAATTGGTGCTACCCCAACTCTATCTCGTATATCATCATTCCGGACTTGATCCTTCCTCGTGTGGCCACACATCCATCTCAACATACGCATCTCCGCCACACCTAACTGTTGAACATGTCGCCTTTTAGTCGGCCAACACTCAGCGCCATACAACATTGCGGGTCGAACCGCCGTCCTGTAGAACTTGCCTTTTAGCTTTTGTGGCACTCTCTTGTCACAGAGAATGCCAGAAGCTTGGCGCCACTTCATCCATCCGGCTTTGATCCGATGGTTCACATCTTCATCAATACCCCCATCCTCCTGCAGCATTGACCCCAAATACCGAAAGGTGTCCTTCTGAGGTACTACCTGACAGCAAACTAACTCAGCGAGTCCAACTTTCTGTTATTTATTTTCCTTCACCTGAGTGGTTGCTCTTTATTTTCCTCCACATGATTCTATTCGAGAAAAACTACTACTAATTTAATTTGGCAAAGAGGAACTGTAGGAACAAAACAAGTTATCCTTACATACATACAGATGTATAAGCCATTTCCTGATCACCATGAAACCAGACAACTAACACTCAGCATTAATCCAGCATATAATATAGTTCCATTTATGTTTTTCATACCATTGTATTTATAGTTTAGAATTAACTATTCTCAGGGACCTCTCTTAGTTTCCTTTTCACTTTCACATCCCTCCTGCAGTTTCTGTTCATTTCTTTGTTTCTTTTCTTCATTAAAATTCAGAACATTATAACAAGAAAATCAGGAATCAAAATTGAGCGCATCATAAGAAGAAAAACAGCTAAGCATCAGAGCATATACTGTGTGTGCATTTCTTGCGCGCATTTGCTGGTCAGTTCAGTAAACTTTGCCGAAGCCTGCAAAACATTTATTTTAGAAACATATAGGCCGTCAACACCAAATATTGCAAAGAAACTTAAAGAATGTAGATGTAAGAAAACTGAGCACATGTTTCCCTATGGCTAACCACTCTTGAATTTGGATAATTCAGCCTGTCTTGTGAGTATCCTTGCGCCCATACTTTGTAGCTTCCTCCCCAGCAGGGAAAGACTCACCCCTTTATAAGGTCCAATTAGTATCTTTACCTCCCATAGTGGAGCTCTTTAAAAGCACCCCATGATTTTTTCTACCAGAACCCATTTTTCATTTTCATTTTTTGGTATTACCTATAGTGCAAATGAAGTTACATCGTTATGCAGACATAAAACATTGCACAACCAGTGACTTAATATACCCCCTTGCATCTGTAGTTAGTTGGCATGGACGAGAGTGCTTTGCACACTGGACTCCCTCTTCATTTCATTGTCCTCCATTTTCCCTTTCGTTGCTCTGGCTTTCCATCAGATTTTGTATACCTATAGGTTTCTTTGTTGTTGGAGATGCCAGCTGTGCGGAGTGAGGGCTTGCCTGCCTATCAATGTTAATATTTTGACTAATCTGAAATGCTGTTAGCCGATGTTGATGCAAATGTATCAGCTAATCTGAAATATTTTCCTCGCATCTTGCATAATGATGTTTATTTGCACTAATCTTAAGTATTTTACTCTGATCTTGCATAAGATGTTTGAGGTCAGGTTGTCGTAAGGATATGATTGGGTCCTTTTTGTGGGCAGTTATGCTAAGTTATCATCTGAATAATGCTTTCCTGTTTATTTTGTGTAGCTATTTGAAATTGTATGGTCATAGTCGTGTTCGATTTCTGTTAAGTGTCTTTTCGAAGAAATGTTGATGCAGACACAAAAGAGACGACATACATCATTGGATCGTTATGCCCTCTACTTTCTGACTCTACTGCTCTGTAAGATGAGCGAACTGAGGTTAATTTGTTCATGAAGTAGCATGCCTGGGAGTTTATTTCTATTTGGCAGTCTTTCCTTTCATTGAAGCATCAAAACTAAGCCAACTTTGCCATACTAGAGCCCTTATCTGCCAAATTAGTTCTAGGTGTATCATACAGAGACAGTTATAGTACTTTTCTGTTCCCACTCGACACTTTGGATAATACTCCAAAGCTGATGCATGGCATGAGCACATGTGGTTTTGAACAACTGTAGTATTCGATTATGCTGAATCCTTGCGTTGATTTCTTGCAAAGAAAAAGTAATACCCTTTGGAGCCCAACTGTGATACGAGTCTATAGCACACAATGCACACATGCTCATCGATATGGGTCTAAAACACACACGATCCAGGCAAGTGATCAGACATCTCATCCCAAAGGTTCACCCAGAACCATTCCTCTTTCTGCTGCAATTTACACCCGGCTGAATTATTCCTGCAACAGATGAGCCTTTGGTACAAAGGAAAGCGCACACACCGTTACAATGAGCCTTTTCCCTTGCAGGGGAGAAAGTTCTACCTTGAGGACACAAAAATCAGAGCATATGTTCCTTCGGTCTGTTAAACATGTCACGACTATCATGTCACGAGGACTCACGAAGGCTTCGGTAGTATGGTTCTAGGTAGCTAGGAGATAGTTGAGATTCTCTCTCAAACCGCATGTACTTATCTCTATCTCTATTTCTTCCTTGCTACTCAAGATGTAATCTCTCCCAACAAACTTGTATGCATATCCAGGGATAAGCCCCTGTCTATATAACACGCAGGCGCTACCCCGATCAGGGTACGACGCTTCACGCATTCGCACATGGTATACAGAGCCCCTTTTCTTCATCACGTCTAGTTCGCTAGTCCCCTCTGCCACCAAAGCTCGCCGCCATGTCCTCCTCTGCCGCAGCCAACTCCAACCTCTCCGGTCAAGTCACCGAGAGGCTATCCCGCACCAATTATGTTCTCTGGCGTACCCAGATAACCCCGCAGATCAGAGGAGCCGGCTTCTTCGGATACGTGGATGGAACCACACCGGAGCCGGCCAAGCACGTCGTCACCAAGGACAAGGATGGGAAAGAAGAGATGATTCCCAATCCCCTCCACTCGGTTTGGATCCAAGAAGATCAACAGGTATTGGGCTATCTGTTGAACAATCTGACAAAAGAAGTACTAGTGCAGGTCACCTCCATTGATCATGCACACGAGCTCTGGGCCGCACTAGCCGGGATGTTCTCCTCGCAGTCGCTGTCCAGGGTGAACAACATCCGCATCGCGCTCTCTCATGCACAGAAGGGAACACAGTCCGTGGCGACATACTTCGCATATATGCGGTCGCTGGCGGACGAACTTGCAGCTGCGGGCAAGCCACTTCAAGATGGCGAGCTAGTCTCCTACATCCTCGCCGGCCTCGACATGGAGTACCAGCCCCTCGTCTCCGCCCTCGACGCACGCACACAGCCGGTCACCATCGACGAGCTCTTCTCTCAGATGAGCAACTTCGATCAGCGTGTTGCGCTCTTCCAGGGGAACGGCGGCTTCTTGTCGTCGGCAAATGCTGCCACTCGCGGCCATGGTGGCGGCGGCGGCGGATCACGCTACCGCGGCCCACCGCGGAAGGGCAAACCCAGCAACGACGGCAACAACTTCAACCACAACAGCAACTCCCGCGGCCCCGGCAACAACAACGGCAGTGGGCGGCCCTCCTACACCAACACCAAGGGCCGTCGCAACTCCCCCAAGTCACGTCCTGACACCATCCGGTGTCAAATCTGTGGTAAGCCAGGGCACTCAGCAAAGGATTGCTGGTATCGCTTCGAAGAAGATGACGACTCGTCTCAAGATGAGAAAGTTGCTGGCGGGGCAGAGGCCTCGTATGGAGTCGACACCAACTGGTATGTTGACAGTGGTGCTACAAACCACATCACCGGTGAGTTGGAGAAAGTCACCATGAGGGAGAAGTACCGCAGCCCGGAGCAAGTTCACGCCGCCAATGGAGAAGGTATGAGAATTAGTCATATTGGTCATTCAATTATTAAAACCCCTCATCGAAAAATCCATCTTAGAAAAATATTGCATGTCCCTAGAGCTTCCATGAATCTTCTTTTAGTTCATCGCATTGCCATCGATAACCATGTCTTTCTTGAGTTTCACCCCTATTTCTTTTTGATCCGAGATCAGGTCACGAAGAAAATCCTTTATCGAGGTAGATGCGTTCGAGGGCTATATCCGTTGATTCCCGAGCTTAGGAGATTCAATAAAACAGCATGTGTGGTCACCAAGTTATCTTCAACCCGGTGGCATGATCGTCTAGGGCATGCATCTTTTTCTTTAGTAGAACGAGTGCTTAGGAAAAATAAGCTCCCATATGTTGGAGAGCGTAATGTCGAAACAGTTTGTGATTCTTGTCAAAGAGCTAAAAGTCATCAGTTGCCATACCCTATTTCTACAAGTATTTCTACTAAACCATTGCAGCTTATTTTCTCTGATGTTTGGGGTCCTGCCCCATCTTCTGTTGGTAGACATACTTACTACGTAAGTTTCATTGATGACTACAGTAAATTCTCTTGGATCTACTTGCTTAAAAAGCGATCTGATGTCTTTCAAGTCTTTCAAAATTTTCAAGCACTCGTTGAAAGAAAATTCGATAGCAAGATCATTGCTGTCCAATCCGACTGGGGAGGGGAATACGAAAAGTTAAATTCCTTCTTCCAAAAACTTGGTATCTCTCACCACGTGTCATGCCCACATGCTCACCAACAGAACGGGTCTGCTGAACGCAAACACCGTCATATCGTAGAGGTTGGTCTCTCTCTTCTAGCCGGCGCATCCATGCCTTTGAAATTCTGAGATGAGGCTTTTCTCACCGCCGTGCACATCATAAACATGTTACCTAGTCGTGTCATTAATAATGAAACGCCTATGGAACGTCTTCTTCACGCCAAACCTGACTACACCACTCTCCGTGTGTTTGGGTGCGCCTGTTGGCCAAATCTGCGCCCATACAATAGGCGTAAACTCATGTTCAGGTCCAAACAGTGCGTCTTCATAGGGTATAGTGCTCAACACAAAGGTGTTAAATGCCTTGATGTATCCACTGGCAGAGTATATATCTCTTGTGATGTAGTTTTTGATGAAACAAAATTTCCATTTTCTGATCTACATCCTAATGCCGGCGCTCTTCTACGTCAAGAAATTCTTCTTCTCCCGTCTCATCTAACCGGAGATGATCCACAGGGAAATAATTGTGATGATGCAATATTGACTAACCCTCATAACACCAGTTTGGCTGAGTTTTGTGGTAAAACAGGGCAAGAAAATGGCAAAGAAAATGTGCAAAACGGTGAAGAAATCATCCTAAACAGGCAATATTTGATGTGTCCAGCCCCAGGGAGCATATCCCCCTCGGGATCGTCATCGCTGCAGACTGCAGCGCAATCTCCTGCGGGATCCGTACCGCAGCAGGGAATCTGCGCCTCGGGTCCGGTGCCAGCCGGCAGCGACCGTGCGGGCGCACCAGGCGACAACCGTGTCAGCAGCAACAGTGGCCCCGCCTCGGGCGCGGGTGCACTAGGCGACAACTGCGACCGCGTCAGCAGCGGCAGTCCCGCCTCTGCCACGCGGGCCTCTCCCGTTCGCCAAGCGGCGGATGTCGGGCCGCGCCAATCAGCGCCAGCAACGGACGCCGGGCCACGCCAATCACCAGCGCCCGCCACTGGGCCCCCTCTGAGCCGGTGGCCCACGACTGTGGACCGTTGCTACGCGCGCCGCTCCACCGGTCGGCCTGACTCGCACGTTGGCTCGGGATCCAGTGTAGATCCTGGTCGGCCGGCGTCATCATTGCCTCCTGACGAGGCGCTGGCAGGGGCCCGGTCCGGATCTTCTGCGCCGGATCACCATCTGTCTTCATCAGCTGAAGCCGCAGAAGATCCCATGGACAGATCTGGTGCAGGATCCGAGGCGGCTGATGGATCCTCTGTGCATCCAGCGGCTGTACCTACACGCACACGTCTTCAAAAAGGGGTAATTAAACCTGTCAATTATAAGCACATTACCAAGTTTGGCATGGCATGTACCACAGGTGAACCGACCTCGTTGAAAGAAGCATTTGATGATTTGAGGTGGAAAAGGGCTATGGAGGAAGAATACATGGCTCTTAAGAAGAACAAAACATGGCATCTGGTTCCCCCAAAGCAAGGTAAAAATCTGATAGACTGCAAATGGGTATTCAGAATCAAGAGAAAATCTGATGGAACAATAGATCGCTATAAAGCTAGACTGGTTGCAAAAGGTTTTAAACAAAGGTATGGCATAGACTATGAAGATACTTTTAGTCCAGTTGTGAAAATTGCAACCATTCGTCTTGTTCTGTCTATTGCTGTGTCAAGAGGATGGAGTCTCAGGCAACTAGAAGTACAGAACGCGTTTCTCCATGGTGTTCTGGAAGAAGAGGTTTACATGAAGCAGCCTCCTGGGTTTGAAAACAGAAAGTTTCCCTCTTATGTCTGCAAGCTTGATAAGGCCATCTATGGGTTGAAGCAAGCTCCTAGAGCATGGTATTCCAGACTCAGTCATAAACTGCAAGCTCTTGGTTTTATTCCTTCTAAGTCTGACACTTCCCTGTTTATATACAACAAGTCAAATACATCTATATTTGTACTTATTTATGTGGATGATATAATTGTTACAAGTTCATCTGATGAGGCAGTGGCAGGACTTCTAAAGGATTTGAGTGCTGAGTTTGCCTTGAAGGATCTTGGTGACTTGCATTTCTTCTTAGGGATTGAAGTCAAGAAACATGGTAATGATCTTCATCTCTCTCAGGAAAAATATGCTACTGACCTAGTCAAACGAGTAGGGCTGCAAGGTTGCAAACCATCACCTACTCCTCTATCTAGTTCAGAAAAGTTGTCACTTGTAGAAGGAGATCCCTTGAATCAAGAGGATAGCACAAACTACAGAAGTCTGGTAGGTGCACTCCAATACTTGACGCTTACAAGGCCAGATATTTCTTTTGCTGTTAATAAAGTATGCCAGTTCCTTCATGCTCCTACAACAGTTCATTGGACTGCAGCCAAACGCATAGTCAGATATATCAAAAATACTTTGAATACTGGTCTTACTTTCAGCAAATCTCCGTCAACTCTGGTTAGTGCTTTTTCTGACTCGGACTGGGCAGGATGTCTGGATGATAGACGGTCTACAGGTGGATTTGCAATCTTCTTTGGACCAAACCTTATATCTTGGTGTGCCAAGAAACAAGCTACTGTATCCAGATCCAGTACAGAAGCAGAGTATAAAGCCTTAGCAAATGCAACAGCAGAAATTATATGGGTTCAGTCTTTACTCAGAGAGCTTGGCATAAGACGAATTCCTCCTCCATGCTTGTGGTGTGATAATCTTGGTGCCACATATCTCTCTGCGAATCCAGTTTTTCATGCCAGAACAAAACATATAGAGATTGATTTCCACTTTGTCAGAGAACGTGTTGCTAACAAACAATTGGAAATCAGGTTTGTTCATTCCAGAGACCAGCTTGCAGATGGGTTTACCAAAGCATTACCTACACGGAGCTTTGAGGAGTTCAAACGTAATCTCAACTTGTCCAAGTTGTGATTAAGGGAGGGTGTTAAACATGTCACGACTATCATGTCACGAGGACTCACGAAGGCTTCGGTAGTATGGTTCTAGGTAGCTAGGAGATAGTTGAGATTCTCTCTCAAACCGCATGTACTTATCTCTATCTCTATTTCTTCCTTGCTACTCAAGATGTAATCTCTCCCAACAAACTTGTATGCATATCCAGGGATAAGCCCCTGTCTATATAACACGCAGGCGCTACCCCGATCAGGGTACGACGCTTCACGCATTCGCACACGGTCCAGTTCAGCCCATCTCTATGCTTTCCATATAATAAGATCATTTTGGATGCAGTACCTATGTTCTGTGTGGTGTGTGCCCAAGCTTTTACTACTTAAAAAGGGAATTTATTAGGTTTGTTATGTGCCCAAGCTTTTGAGATGTATACTACCAAGTATTAGTGTATGAAACATGAATGTATCTACACCCCGGTTGTACGATATATTTTTAGTTTGTCACAAAAAAAATTATGTATCTTTATACTTACTAGATTGTTTACATAAAACTGGGAAAAGGAGTATATTGTCAAGACAAGTGTTTCAACAAACATATGTATTTTACTAGGTTTGTCTCGACTGTTGCCACTAAAATTTGAAGTGCTTTCTACTCCCTCCGTACCAAAATGTAAGACGATTTTTTGGCACTATGATTGGGACGGAGGGAGTAGTATGGAGCCAGCCAGTGACTTGACAATCAAAATATCCAACTGACCTTGCATTGCATGATTACCAGTAAACAAAAATAAAAATGGTGCCTGGTTTTATGAGACTGACTAACCCATATTACCCATTAGCTTGCCACCAATTACAAGACTAAATCAACTGAAACAACATGGAAGATTGGAGCGGAAGGACAAAATAGTTTTCCCCTGAAGAAACTTGGATGTTGCTCAGAATCAGAATGCTATCATCATCAACAGGACAGCCGCACATGCTTGTGTCCATGTCCACCAACTCTATCAAGCACAAGAACAAGCACAAACACAAGGAGACACATCAGCAGGTGACCAAAAGGGAGCAGAGCCTACATGAAGACAGGTCACTCAGAATTTGTTCTTCTCGTTTATGATCACAGGTCACTAGGCACTGATCTCCCCCTTTATGGTTTCATAGTTTTGTATTTTATGGCAACCAGAACAAGCAAGTTGTGTGTATCGACGGTCTATTTGTCGGTCCAGTGGCATGTTCTTATAATGTATCATCTCTGTTTCGAATTATGAGAAGTTTAGATATTTCAATATGGACTACATACAGACTGAAACGAGTGAACAACACACTAAAACGCGTCTATGTACATTCGATTCAGAAAAGGTTAGAACATCTTATATATTTTCAAATTACCATGGTTATGATGTCTTACTGTACAGAAACATAGTTTTGGAGCAGGTAATGGCATGCTCCTTTATGCCATGATATTACCTTGGGGCTTTTAAAAGGCATCAGTAAGCATGCATGATGTAACTTTTTCAACTTGCCTACACTTTTACCTCCAAAACTTTGCAAACTAATCCAAAGCGGAGCTTTTTCAGTTCAGAAAGGAACCGATGCAAAGCACGGACAAAGCTTATACTACTGCTAATTAACAAGAGCAAAAAGCGGAGCTCTCACCACGTTTGCCTTTGCGGATGATGCCGAGATGCTGTAGTAGCCGTTGTTCTGCGGCCCGCCGCCGCCGCCGCCGGTAATGCTTCCGGTGCCGGATGAGGTGGTGGCGTTGTCCTTGGGCAGGCGGTAGGCGAGCTCGTACACCGGCGTGCCGTCGGGCTTGAAGAGGCCGTAGTTGCGCTCCGACGAGGGGCCGGGCTTCATGTTCTCGTTGAAGAGCGCGAACATGTAGACGCGCAACGCTCCGTCCGGCCGCAGCGGCGTGCCCTTGCCCTCGCCCACCAGCCGCATCACATTGCCGTTGTACCTCGCGGCGTTCCGCGGCGTCGCGCCGGTCTCGTTGCCGTCACCGGCCGACGGCCAACCGGTCTCCGACACGCGCACCTCCACGGCGCACGCCGCCGCGCGGTTGGCCGCCGCGATGGCGTGGTACACGACGTCCACCTGGGCCACCAGCATGTTGGGGTAGCGCAGCCCGGAGGACGGGTCGGGGACGCCACCGTGGTCGGGCTCGAGCAGGGCGTACTCAAGCTCCACGCCGGCGGGGTCCTCGGCGTAGGCGAAGTAGGGGTAGGCGTTGACGAGGAACGGCGAGCCGGTGCGGGCGTGGAAGTCGAGGATCGGGCAGAGCACCGGGAGGAGGTCCTTGCGGAAGTAGGCTGACGACGGCGGGTAGGAGGTGGCGAGCACGCCGAGGTTGTGCGCGGTGGTGACCGCGGCCTGCTTGTCGAGGCCGAGCTGCGCGAGCGCGTCGTGGATGCACTGCATCGCCGGGAGCAGCGAGGGCGTGAGCGCGGAGCTGTTGGCGCCCGTGAGCACCTTGTTGCCGACGGTGAGGACGGCGATCTTGGTAGCCGGGAGCGCCGGCTGGATGACGGAGCGGACCCAGGAGGAGGCGCCGGAGGGGGTGGCGACGGCGGCGAGGCACTCGTCGGGGACGCCGACGACGAGCTCCACGCCCGTGTTGGCGAAGGAGCGGAGGGTGGCCGGGTCGGCGTCGTAGAGGCGGACGCGGCCGACGCCCAGGCCGGCGAGGAGCTGCAGGGCGGAGGTCGTCGGCGGGAGGTTGTTCCCCACCCGGCCGTAGTTGATGCCCAGCAGCGCCGACGGCGTCGCCTCGAGCGCGGCCGGCAGAAGGAGCACGAGCAGGAGGAGAAGGAGCGGCATTGTCTTGTCACGGCAGCGTGTGTTGCGCGCCCGAGTGAGTGAGAATGTGAGATGGAGGGGTTTGGCTTGGAGTGGCTTGGAGCGGGCTCACCTGGGCGAGTGCTCTGTCATACCGTTGTACAAAGGCGGCTGCTGGGAATAAGTCGGATGATTTCCTATAGAAATCGGCTGCCTAGCCAGCCGTCCGATCTAGTGCTGGTGGCCGTTCGATCGTAGCAAACCCAATCCATTGTTTTTCTTTCTCTGGTCTTACATCCATCACGCACATCATCGACCATCTACGTGGTGGCATCTACGCTAGTGACCTCATAACAATTTTCAAATTTGTCACTTCAATGATCCACGTGTTTGGCAAAGAGTACTTGAGGGAGCCAAATGTCGTGGACAGAACCAAACTTTTGGCACTTGAAGAAGCAATACGGTTTCTCAGTATGCTCGATTCTATTGATTGCATGCACTAAGAATTGTAGAACTCTTGGTAGGTTTACAAGGGCAATACCAAGATCATACCAGAGAGCCCACAATCATGATAGAAGCAGTGGCATCACAAGATATGTAGATTTGACACTCTTTCTTTGACACGTTAGGTCTCACAACAATATCAACGTGCTTCAACGATCTCCATTATTTGCAAAACTTTGTTATGGCAAGAGTGCAACTATATCATCAATGGGCACAACTACATCATGGGGTAATACTTGCCGATAGTATCTATTCTCATTGGGCGAAGACTATCTCCGAACCAGAGGGTAACAAGAAATGTCTCTTTGCCCGCCCAGCCTTTTCTTTTGTAGCTCCTTCATTGAGTTACATTTCTCGTTTCTGTGTATACAAATGCTTACTGTTTGAGTAGTATCATAAGCAGATGATCGGCATATTAGCTAGCCTGAGATTGACTCCTTAGGTCCATAGGTTTTTGGGGCATTTATTTTCTGGTGGCTCGAAGGCAACGGAGGTGATGCCAATCCGTAGTTTACTTCTAACGGTTGCATGTCATGTAATAGATCAAAAATACTTTTTACCGCTTCATCATCATGGACTAATTGTGTTATTCTTTACCCCCTATGCTGAAAAGTGAGTAAAACACACGCTTTAATGTCTGTTTAAAATTATATTTTTTTTCTTCAAATTAAATTATGGTGTGTAATAATATATTTGTAGGAAATGAATAATGTTGATATCTTGGATGAAAACTAACATGATAGTTTGTGTTCTCTCTACAGGAACTAGATAGACATGTAATCTCATATGCTTAGTTGATGAACTTTTCGTAATATACATGTGATATTTAGACAAACCCAAACATTCCTTTTCCTTACATGCATGATGGTATAATGAGCCTTCTGATTTATTTTGAAGAATGGTATTTGTGACTCAAAGAATAAGCCTTATCGATGGAGGTGGCGAGCATGGATTTGTAGGGGGAGACAGTGGGAGGAATAACAAGAATAAGAAGAAAACTGATTTTGGCGGTAGAAAGGTTGAAAATGTCGCCTGAAGTGCATTAGAACTTAAAGGTGTATGTTCGACATTAATAGTAACGAGCAACTAGAATATGTGTGCCCGTGCAACTTACGAGCATTCACCTAGTGCATTTCTAAATTTGAACTATGTACTTGCACATTTAAACTATGTCTTTCAAGTGTTCAAGTTTGGTTGAAAAAAGGGCAAAAATGCGGACCAGGCAAATGCGGGAGGCTGAACGGGGGATGCCATTGGGCGTTGGTTTTTCACGGACAAATGAGCCATGTCCGAGGACATGAAATATGGGGATGTCATTTGATTTTTGTCCTTGGAGATGCCCTTATCTCTTAAACTCGTACTCCATCCATTCTAAAATACTATGTGCATTGTCTTTTTTCTTTGTTTTAGAAGTTAACGTATCTAATTTTTACCAAATTTATTGAGAAAAATGTTGATTACATCTACCATATCAAATCTAATATCATTAGATAAATCATTAAATGAGATTTTATATTTTATTGGTGCTATAGATGTTGATACATTTCTTAATAAACTGGGCAAATAGAGAAATATTTAACTTTAAAAAAAAGTTGATACACCTTATGTTTAGTAAAAAAAGGGAGTGGGGGAGTATTAGGGCCTAGATGGTTTAAAATACTTGGAATATCTAAACGGGAATGTTCCCTTATTAGTCTTTCCACCCCTTGCCTTCAATTGAGATTTTTTTTCACATTAATTGCTAAATCTAGAAGGTGAAAAATACTTATTTCTTAAATAATTATGAATCTTTGTTTTTTTATAGCTTATCAGGCGGAACTTGGTTAGAAATTGATGAATCAATAAGTGATCCATCTTAACCGTTAGGTTTTTAAGAAATCTTAACAAATAGGTTCATCTCTATGAGGCTGCATAAAAAAGACATTTTTTATTGTGTCTCGGTGAATTATTTTGGGTAATGTTTATACCCGGCACACCGGCCGAACACTCCGCCGGTCTCACGTGCGATCAAGTGACTGTACGCAAGCCACGTGTTCTGTCAGGTCCACCCCACCGCTGAAGCGTCTTCCTTATCCTCTTACGCGTGTACCGCTCATTTTTTCCCATCTCTTTCGCTGCTACCGTATCCCAGCGCCCAGCTTCTCGCCGCCGTCGAGCCGAACAACACTCCCGCTTTAATCCTATCCCAAATCAGCAATGGCCGCTAGCTGAGAAGCAATCTAGATGTGAGGGCGTCATGCTTGGGAGGTTGGGTGGGGCTGTACGGGGGACATCGCCACATGCTCGACCCCGGCCGACGCCGATGCTTTTTTATCGACGTCGGGCTCTTACTGCACAACCGCGCTGTGTGCCGGAACCGGTGATGAGCCGTGCTAGAACCAGTCATCCATCATGCTGGGACCTACGCCCGGTAGCCTGCCAACCATGGTGACTGCACCCGGTGGCCGGCAATGGAGACGGTGATTTTTTTGCCGGAACCATTGTTTTTGCTGGATAGAGCTCCAAAATTTGCTTCCATCATGTTTTGTTTTTGTTGGATTCATTCAAGTTTTTTGCTACCACCATTCTTTGTTTGTTGGAACCGGGGCTCATCTTTTACTCCACCGTGTTCTAACTTTGCTGGATTCAGCCAATTTTTTGCTACCATCATCCTTGTTTGCCGGAACCGGGGCTCATTTTTTGCTTCCATCGTGTTCTGTTTTTGCTGGATCCGTTCAAGTGTTTTACTACCACCATCCTTTGTTTGCTAGAAACCGGGGCTCATCTTTTGCTAATTTGCTATCACCGTGTTCTATTTTTGCTGCATTCAGCCAATTTTTTTGCTACCATCATCCTTGTTTGCTGGAACCGAGGCTCATTTTTTTGGTTCCACCGTGTTTTTTTTTGTTGGATCGAGCTAAATTTTCTTTTGCTACATTGCATACCCTTGCATAAGCCAGCGTCGGGAATTTTTTCTACAATTGCTGTCAGCCATGCTACAACCAGCGGTAGTGCAAGCTGCAACTGGCATCGCGGCTCAGCGGCGAATATGATTTTTGTTGGAACTGTTGCTTGATTTTGCTGGAACATGCGCTCGTTTTTGCTGGAACAGGTGACCCATAAGTTAGGACGGTGAGATGCAACCAATGAGCTGTGGCATAAGGCGTGAGCGGCGACGAGGACGCCGGCGAGCTGTGGCCCTCGCCATTGGAGCTGCAATCATCATCATCATCGGAGCTACAACCACGGGTGCACGATGTTACATGCATGAAGCTGGCGACCGACGGCGAGGCGGTGACCGTCGGCGACAGCGGTGACCATCGGCGGGGGCGGCGACCGGCGGTGCTTCGAGGTTGGTCGCGCTCGCTCGTCCATGGCAGCGGCGCCGCTGCTCCTTTTTTTCCGCTGCCCTCGTGAGATTTGTTTTCGGGAAGAAAGGAGCCAGCACGAGAGCCGGATCTGACAGCCTTAAACAATTGTATCTGACGGCTGCGGTGCCGGCGCCTATCAGTCGCCTCATTATTTTTTCTCGTAGTCATCCCTTATTGTGTTGTAACATGACCAGTATCCAGTGTATTATCCTTCCCACTTTTTGGCTTGTATTTTCCTCCTCCTTTCGCCTTCTTTTTTGTGCATTCAACGAGTAAACGGAATTTTAGAAATTTATGGAAATTTGATCTTTAGAAAATTTAACGAATGAACTTCCGTATATATCACAAATGAAATTTAAAAAATCTTGGACCAATTTCAGAAAATCCAGAAATAAGTTTTAAGCATTTTTCATCCTATTTGTTTCCTTAACAAAAGACGAAATTTTGTGAGTCATTCGAACACCATGTTCACTGATTTTCCGGTAGGTGAGTAAATCAGCCAAAATGGATGTTTGGAGGATAAATGTCCTTATATTTTGCAACACGCTTTTGTTAGGTTTATTCAGCAAACTCAAACAAGCAGAGAAGCTTTTACTGTAGATTGGGAAAGGGAGCATAGAAGTTGTGTGAGAGGAAGACCAGCAAAACGCTCATCACTTGCGACTCCAAAATCCAAATAGCTCTCCAGCGCGTGTGACCTCGACGGCCGTTCCCGCCGCCGCTCCTCCTGCACCTAGCCGGCGTCCTCCTTTACCTTGCCGACTCAACGCCTCCGCCTCCGCCTCCGCCGCTCCTCTTACACCCAGCCCAAGTCCGGTCTCCGCCTCGGCCACTACTCCACCACACCGATGTCCCGCGTCCGCCTCCACCTCCACCGCCGGCTCCTCTCCTCCACCTCACCGCCCTCACGTTCCTGGTCTCCCCGCGACGCCTTTGCTGCGGCCGCAGAGCGCGTGCGTGCTGGTACACTCAGTCGAGACGATGCACACCACCTGTTCGACAAATTGTTTCGGCAGGCCACCCCGGTCCCCAACCGCTCCCTGAACGGCTTCCTTGCCTCTCTCGCGCGTGCTACGTCCACCACTGCCTGCATCAAAGATGGCCCCGCCCTCGCCCTTGCTCTCTTCAACCGTGTGTGCAGAGAAGAAGCCGGCCCGCAGGTGGCCGCGCCCACCGTTTGCACCTACAACATCCTCATGGACTGCTGCTGCCGCGCTCGTCGCCCAGACCTAGGGCTTGCCTTATTCGGGTGTATCCTCAGGACGGGCTTGAAGATAGAGCAAATCACCGCCAACACCCTCCTCAAGTGCCTCTGCTATGCAAAACGGACGGGTGAGGCTGTGAACGTGCTGCTTCATAGGATGTCCGAGCTCGGATGTGTGCCTGATGTCTTTGCATACACCACAGTTCTTAAGAGCTTATGTGAAGGTAGCAAGAGCCTGCAGGCGCTCGACCTGCTCCGGACGATGGCAAAAGATAGAGGTGGCTGCTTCCCTGATGTGGTGGCATATAATACGGTCATCCATGGCTTTTTCAAGGAGGGCGAAACAGGCAAGGCATGCAATCTATTCCATGAAATGATCCATCAAGGGGTTGAGCCCGATGTGGTGACGTACAACTTGGTCATTGATGCGTTGTGCAAGGCTAGAGCAATGGACAAGGCAGAAGTAGTCCTTCAGCAGATGGTCGATAAAGGTGTTCAACCTGATACAGTGACATATACTTACATGATCCATGGATATTCCATATCTGGACGGTGGAAAGAGACTGCTAAATTGTTCAGAGAAATGACAAGCCGGGGTCTTATACCAAATATTGTTACTTGCAACTCATTCCTGACCTCCCTTTGCAAGCATGGAAGAAGCAAAGAAGCTGCAGAATTTTTCGATTCCATGACTGCCAAGGGCCACAAACCGAATATCGTCTCATACCGTATTTTGCTTCATGGGTATGCTACTAAAGGATGCTTCCCTGATATGATTGATGTCTTTAATTCAATGGAAAGCAATGGTATTGCAGCCGACTGCCATGTTTTCAACATATTAATTGATGCATATGCTAAACGTGGGATGATGGATGAAGCTATGCTGATACCAAGTAAAATGCAGGAACGCAGAGTGAATCCTGATATAGTCACCTATTCCAGCATAATAGCTGGACTTTCCAGATTGGGTAGGCTGACTGAGGCCATGGAAAAATTCAATCAGATGATTGCCTTGGGAGTACAACCGGACAAAGCTGTTTATCACACGCTGATTCAGGGTTTTTGCATAGATGGTGATTTGGCTAAAGCTAAGCAGTTGGTTTCTGAAATGATGAACAGAGGTATTCCTCGTCCTAACATTGTGTTCTTCAATTCAGTAATAAACAGTATGTGCAAGGAAGGAAGGGTTATGGATGCACATGATATCTTTGAGTTGGTTATAGACATGGGTGAGAGGCCTGATAACATTTTATTTAATTCACTGATTGACGGATACTGCTTAGTCGGGAAGATGGATAAAGCATTAAAAGTACTTGATGTCATGGAATCAGTTGGTGTTGAGCCTGATGTTATTACATATAATACACTTGTTAATGGCTATTGTAGAAATGGAAGGATCGTTGATGGTTTGACTCTGTTCAGAGAGATGCCGCGTAAAAGAATTAAACCTGACACTATTTCATATCGCATCATAATGGATGGGTTGTTTCGTTCTGGGAGAACTGTTTCTGCAAGGCAAATGTTCCATGAGATGATCGAAAGTGGAACAACAGTCAGCATTTCCACTTACAATGTAATACTTGGAGGTCTTTGTAGAAATAATTGTGCAGACGAAGCGATTGCCCTGTTCCAGAAATTAGGTTCAATGAATGTGAAGTTCAGTATTGCAATCGTCAATACCATGATTAATGCAATGTATAAGGTTCAAAGAAAAGAAGAAGCTAAGGATTTGTTTGCTGCAATATCAGCAAGTGGGCTGGTGCATAATGAATCTACTTACGCAGTAATGATAAGAAATCTTCTTAAAGATGGAGCGGTGGAAGATGCTAACGATATGTTTTCATCAATGGACAAGAGTGGTATAGTCCCCAGCTCCCATCTTATAAATGATATCATCAGAATGTTGCTGGAAAGAGGTGAGATCGCCAATGCTGGAAATTATTTGTCTAAAGTTGATGGGAAGAGCATCTCACTTGAAGCTTCAACGACTTCATTAATGTTGTCCCTTTTTTCAAGAGAAGGGAAATATCGGGAGGACATGAAATTGCTTCCTGCAAAGTATCAATTTTTCGATGGACTTTGTTGATTTTGCACAAGACTCTGCTCAGGAAGCTTGAGTTTTTGCTTGCATAAACCCTCCTGCCAGTATGACCATATAAGAAATCCAAACTGCCTGCTTCTAGCATTGGGGTCATTTAGCGATGTGTCAAAATCACAAGTGTGAAATGTCTATGAATCTTTTAACCTTCGATGGGCGTGGAAAGGTAGACCAAGTAGTCAACACAGACTAGTTGGAGAACTTTAGGGGTAAGGACTTCTGATGGCGACTGGAAGGTATACAATATTTTTCTAGCAGCCACCGGACATTTTTTAATCTTTGTAAAACAGACACTTTCCTTCATATGAATGCATTTTTAGAAATGTTAGTCTTAGTGCTCTGGTCATAGGTCCGTATGAAACTGTGGGTTTACTTTTACTTTGCAGTGCGCATGCTGAAGTCTCCAATACTCTATGCTGATGTCAGTACGATCTGTAATGAGCACTAAGGCAAGTGCAGAGAAATGGGACGCTATACTCCACAAAAGCAGTATTTGCACTGACTGGAATTTTTGGTAGTACTCAAGCTCGGCTACAACGACTTGGCATCAGGTATGAAGCAGTCATTTGCTTTCAAGCTCGGCTACAAGGAGGATCTATCTACTTCTGGAAACAAATATGCCATGCTGGGTCTGCACTCTTCGATGCTGTTTATGCACCTGGTGCGGAAATATGTCAGTTACGTGAGGACCGTGTTCAGGCTGCACTCTTCTGTACAGTGTTTTTAAATATCTACAACAAAGTGAACATCGACATGTTTTTCCTCCAAAAGGCAGCCTCACTTCCTTTATTGCAGTTAAAAGATTTGATAGTTCAGTTATTCATCAGGAACTTGAAGGAGGCTGTTTCCTTTAGCCTGTGATCACTGACCAGTAGCTCGGTTGTTTCATTTCTTCTCTTCTATATGACTGAATGGAAAGTTTTGTGTGTTTGTTATTGTTGCTCGCTTGCTTCATTTAAACGGGTATTGTTGTCAGGATTTATTTACCATATGTTCTGACAAGGTCCTCTCAAAATGGATAACCTGCAAGGTAAAGGCCCTACTCACCTTCTCTCTGAGAAAATTAATTGAAGCTGCAAAAGTATTGATGCACCTTCTCCTGCGAGTTGTGATCTGCGTGAGGTTGTCTTGCCTCTGATTGTATCTGTTGAACTCAGTAATGCTTCTACTTTTTTTTTTGGCAAACTAGTAATGCTTCTCCTACAAACTTTCTTGCCATACATGCTCATCATCTAAACAACTCTTTTGCATACATACATTTGGTGAAATCCTGATTCCTTTTTGTATGAGCAGATATATTGTTTTCCATACATTGGCACCATGGATTATGGTTTGTGCATCTTTAATAGAACAGTTGTATGTCCCTCTCAAAAAAGAAAATTTTGTAATATTTAGTTATAAAAAGAACACCATCGAGCCTATAAATTTCATGCCATGGCCTAGGAATTATGTTCTAGTCAGATCATCATACATAGAGTTCTCATGTGTAATAGGTACACAAAGCCACAAAGGTAACTATATGTCAATTGCCGAAAAGGAGAACATAACTGTATCCCTAGGCCTTGTATATTAAACTCAGAAAAATAAACAGAATCTACTTTCTTTATCACTCTGATGGTGCATCTCTTAGATAACCCTATTGGGTTTTGGCAATTAATGACAAAACAATTGAGAGGACTGGTATTTATTAAGTTTTATTTCAGTAATTTAGTACCCATGAAAATTGGGGATATCATCTGTGTCCCCTACCTCCAACTTTTGAAGATGGTGTCTACCTCAAACTTCAGATTTGTAATTTACGGCCTTTTAGTGAATCCAAGATTACCATTGAGTGTAGGAAAACCATAATATCAATTTTAAGTTTTTTTTTCATCGGCATCATATTGCATTTCATCCATGACTAGGTAATTAGGTACTGTACTACCCCTAATTAGGTGCAGTTGCTGCGAGGCTTGCGGCGGCTGGGGGTGAGACAGCCAGAGAGTTTACTGATTTCAAATTTAGCGCTGCCAAAACTCACACGCAGGGCCACCTTAGAAAGAAAGGAAAGAAAAACATTTCCGAGGATGCACGTACGCAAATCCTTGGTAAAAAAAGGGGGGGCTCTTCCCTGATGCGCGCCCGACGGGTAGTGGCCTAGCGTTTTCTTTTGAGAAGTCATTGGATAGCTACGAGCGCATATTATATGGGGATGTCATCGCCTCCTCCAAGCGAGTGTGTACAGGAAGAGTTGAAGCAGTGCAGGATAGGGATGGTGTGGTCGCACATGTTGTAAAGGGGACCGATGAGAAGGAAGAGGAGTACGTTCCGCAAGGGGTGGAGTCGGTTGGCCAAGAGAAAGGTGAGAATGGCACATCGGCGGCCTGCGAGGAGGAGGTTCACGGGGCCAAATGAAAATCTTAGAATGTAACTGCTGTGGCATGCTCTTCCACATGGCAGTTCACGAGCTCTTGGATCTACAGGGGCTTATAGGGGCAGATTTAGTTTTTCTTTCCGAGTCCCATTTGAATAAATGTAAAGTGGATGAGCTACATCGTGTTTTTAAGTTTTGATTCTATGTTTGTAGTGGAGAGTGATGGTCGGGCCGATGGCCTTGTTATGTTTTATTACGAGTCCATCAAATTGAGTTGAACTATGTATCGCCTTATTTTATTGATGTTCTATTTATGAATGAAAATTTAGTACAATGGTGGTTCACGTGTTTTTATGGTCGTCTGAACCGGAACGAACACAGCTTATCCTGGGATGATATTCGCAATTTGCACGGTAGGGGGGGGGGCATCCTTGGGTAATTTGGGGGGATTTTAATGAAATGTTATATTCTTCAGAAAAAGAGGGTGGAAATGCGAGACCAAATGGTATGACGAGGGAGTTCTGTGAATGTCTCATGGATTGTGGGCTAGAGAATTTAGGGTAAATTGGCGATCTATTTACTTGGAGAAGAGGTGATATCCGAGAGCGGCTTAACCGTGCAGTGTGTAATGTAGGGTGGGCACTTAAATTTCCTCGTGCAAAGGTGATTAACGAAGAATATGTTCATTCCGACCATCGCCCGCTGGTCCTGGACATGGATTACCTAGACGAGAATATGTTCAATCGACCAACGGGACGTGTAAAACAATTTGAAGCTAGATGGCTAAAGGAAAACACTATAAATGAAATCATTAAGGCGTCTTGGGAGAAAGCAAAGCTAGCAGGCATTGGCCCCTCTCTTGCTGATCGAACGAGAGCCGTGCATGCTGACTTGCACAACTGGGATCGTGAAACTCTAAAGGGCCCGAAGTGGAGAATTAATAAATTTAAAAAAGAGTTAGAGAGACTGAAATGCGGTCCTACGAATACTGAGTCACGTTGCTGACAGAAGGAGATAAGTGTGGTTATTGAGAACCTTTTGGACCAGGAAGAAATCATCTGGCTACAAAGAGGTTGTGCAAACTGGTTGATGCACGGTGTACATCGTTCTTCCATAATGCAGCCATGGCTAGAAAAAGAGAAATAATATAAGGAAGCTACTGGATGACTCGGGGATCTGGAGAGAAGATAAGGAGTTGAAGGACCACATCACTGGTTATTTTTTAAAACTCTTCACTTCGGAAATTCAAGATCCAAATCAAGAGGTCTTGTCCCTTGTCTGTAGAAGAGTTTCTACTAAAATAAACAATGCTCTTCTTGCCCCATATACCGCGGAAGACGTTCGGAAGGTGTTGTTCGATATCGGGGACCTAAAAGCTCCTGGGCTAGATGGACTCCATGCAATCTTCTATAAAAGATTTTGGCCCATGTTAGGGGACGACCTAATTGAGGAGGTTCTGCAAGCGATCAATACATATACTATCCCAACCGGCTGAAATGATACTGCGATTGTGATGATTCCAAAAGTTAATTCATCGGAAAACGTAATCCAATTTAGACCGGTCGGCTTATGTAATGTGGTATATAAAATCATTGCAAAAATGGTGGCTTCTCGGTTGAAGGCTTTCCCGCCAGATATAATTAGCCCAACTCAAAGTGCCTTTGTGCCTGGCAGACTAATAACGGATAATATTTTAGTAGCTTATGAGTGTTTTCACACAATCAAGAACAAAAGAGAAGGTAGAGAAGGCCAGTGCGCTATAAAACTTGATATGCACAAAGCTTATGATAGAGTTGAGTGGCCTTTTACCTTTTTTGAATGAAATTATGTTGAGACTGGATTTTTAACAAGAGTGGGTGAATTTTATTATGCAATGTGTCTCAACGGTTGAATACAGAGTAAGATTCAACGTGGAGGAAAGTGAGAGTTTCAAGCTTACAAGGGGTTTGAGACAGGGGGACCCGTTGTCACCATACTTTTCCTTCTTATGTACTGAGGGTTTGAATGCTCTACTTAAGGAAAATGGAAATATCTCAAGTGTAAAAGTTTGTAGAAACACCCTACCTATCACAAATCTCCTCTATGCAGATGACTCGTTGATTCTTATGAGAGCAAACCAACATAGTGCTTAAACTCTCAAAGCAGCGCTTGATCTATACTGTGAGGCTTCGGGACAATTGGTAAGCGTTAAAAAATCAAGCATTTTCTTTAGTCCTAACACGAAGGTGGAGATAAGAGAACAGTTATGCACAACACTAAATATAATGACGGAGGCCCTTACCAATAAATACTTGGGCCTGCCAGCAAATGTGAGAATGGATAAAACAGACTGCCTCCAATTTCTGATTGAACAAATTGTAAAGAAAATCAGTGGCTGGAAGGAAAAATTATTGTCTACTGGGGAAAGGAGATCCTGCTCAAGGCTATGATCCAAGCCATACCCACCTATGCAATGTCGGTCTTTAAAATTCCTAAAAAAATTGTAAAGGAATCATTGACGCGATAGCACATTTCTGGTGGGGAGACGAGGAGAACCAGAGAATGATGCACTGGATGTCTCGATGGAAAATGTGCGTACCTAAAAACCAAGGAGGGACGGGATTCCGTGATATTCACTATTTCAACTTGGCGTTGCTCGCCAAACAGGCGTGGCGTCTTCTAGTTAATCCTGACTCCTTGTGTGCTTCTATACTAAGGGAAAGTACTAACCTGATGGTGATTTGATGAACGCTAAGCAAAGGAAAGGCTCCTCTTTTACCTGTCGAAGTATTATGGCAGGTACAAATTGTAACGCCTGGATAATTATGCTACAGTGATCTCATGCTAATGATGCCACATCACCGCAATTACTGTTGTTAACCTCAGGATGATTCAATCACATTCGATTTCAAATTTAAAAATTAAATCAAACAACAAAAGTAAATAAAAGAACAAGGAGAAACAAAAAACAAAACAAAAAAGACCTCCCCCCACTAGGCCAACTGGCCCAGCTGGCCTACCAGCCCACACCGCGTGGGGATAAGACCGAGCCCCCCCACTCTCCTCGTCAGCTCCTTGGGATCTTTTCCCCCGCACGATCCCCCTCACTCCCCCACGTTCCCTACTCCCACGATCCCCTTCTCCGCCTCCCGTCTGGATCTGGGCAGAGCGCCCGACCCCGCTGACATCCCTACGCCTGGCGCCCGCTGGCCGCGCATCGACCCTGTTGCGCCCCGGCGCTCTCTCGTCGCCCGACAACCACCGCCGCACGGAGCCCCGAGGGAGTCCTGGATTAGGGGGTGTCCGGACAGACGGACTGTATACATCATCCGGACTATTGAAGCGTGAAGATACAAGACTCAAGACTTCGGCCCGTGTCCGGATGGGACTCTCCTTTGCATGGAAGACAAGCTTGGTGATCCGGATATTGTGTTTCCTTCCTTGTAACTGACTCCATGTAAACCCTAGCCCTCTCCGGTGTCTATATAAACCAGAGAGGTTGGTCCTTAGAAGGCCGATCACAATTACAATCATACCATCATAGGCTAGCTTCTAGGGTTTAGCCTCTATGATCTCGTGGTAGATCTACTCTTGTACTACCCATATCTTCAATATTAATCAAGCGGGAAGTAGGGTTTTACCTCCATCGAGAGGGCCCGAACATGGGTAAACATCTGTGTCCCTTGCTTCCTGTTACCATCAGCCTTGACACATAGATCGGGACCCCTGATGACCCACAAGTATAGGGGATCTATCATAGTCCTTTCGATAATTAAGAGTGTCGAACCCAACGAGGAGCAGAAGGAAATGATAAGCGGTTTTCAGCAAGGTATTCTCTGCAAGTACTGAAATAAGTGGTAACAGATAGTTTTGTGATAGGATAAATGGTAACGAGCAACAAGTAACAAAAGTAAATAAAGTGCAGCAAGGTGGCCCAATCCTTTTTGTAGCAAAGGACAAGCCTAGACAAACTCTTATAATAGGAAAAGCGCTCCCGAGGACACATGGAAATATCGTCAAGCTAGTTTTCATCACGCTCATATGATTCGCGTTCGGTACTTTGATAATTTGATATGTGGGTGGACCGGTGCTTGGGTGCTGTTCTTACTTGAACAAGCATCCCACTTATGATTAACCTCTATTGCAAGCATCCGCAACTACAACAAAAGTATTAAGGTAAACCTAACCATAGCATGAAACATATGGATCCAAATCAGCCCCTTACGAAGCAACGCATAAACTAGGGTTTAAGCTTCTGTTACTCTAGCAACCCATCATCTACTTATTACTTCCCAATGCCTTCCTCTAGGCCCAAATAATGGTGAAGTGTTATGTAGTCGACGTTCACATAACACCACTAGAGGTTAGACAACATACATCTTATCAAAATATCGAACGAATACCAAATTCACATGACTACTAATAGCAAGACTTCTCCCTTGTCCTCAGGAACAAACGTAACTACTCACAAAGCATATTCATGTTCATAATCAGAGGGGATATAATGTGCATAAAGGATCTGAACATATGATCTTCCACCAAATAAACCAACTAGCATCAACTACAAGGAGTAATCAACACTACTAGCAACCTACTAGCACCAATCCCGGACTTGGAGACAAGAATTGGATACAAGAGATGAACTAGGGTTTGGAGATGAGATGGTGCTGGTGAAGATGTTGATGGAGATTGCCCTCTCCCGATGAGAGGCGCGTTGGTGTTGACGATGGTGATGATTTCCCCCTCCCGGAGGGAAGTGTCCCCGGCAGAACAGCTCTGCCGGAGCCCTAGATTGGTTCCGCCAAGGTTCCGCCTCGTGGCGGCGGAGTCTCGTCCCGAAAGGTTGCTTATTATTTTTTTCTCATTGAAAGACTTCATATAGGAGAAGATGGGCGTCAGAGAGCCACCAGGGGGCCCACGAGGTAGGGGGGCGCGCCCAGGGGGAGGGGCATGCCCCCCACCCTTGTGAGCAGGGTGTGGGCCCCCTGGCCTTCATCTTTGGCGATGATTTTTCTTTATTTATTTTAAGATATTCCGTGGAGTTTCAGGACTTTTGGAGTTGCGCAGAATAGGTCTCCAATATTTTCTCCTTTTCCAACCAGAATTCCAGCTGCTGGCATCCCCCCTCTTCATGGTAAACCTTGTAAAATAAGAGAGAATAGCCATAAGTATTGTGACATATCGTGAGATAACAGCCCATAATGCGATAAATATCGATATAAAATCATGATGCAAAATGGACGTATCAACTCCCGCAAGCTTAGACCTCGCTTGTCCTCAAGCGAAAAGCCGATAACAATAAATATGTCCTCATGTTTAGAAGTAGAGGCGTCGATAAAAATAAAATACGGACATGAAGGCATCATGATTATTTTCATAACAGCAACATATATAGATTTGTCATATGATTACTTATGTTCAAGTGATGATCTTTTCACAAAGCCAAAGTATGAATCATAAACCTTATTGAGCACCAACAAATTATACCCTCAGTCATTGAAGCAATTGCAATTTATCATAACATCGGAAAGAGTCTATGTCAGAGCTTAAAAGCAAGTCCACATACTCAACTATCACTTAGTCCTTCATAATTGCTAACACTCACGCGATACTTGTGGTTACAGAGTTTTAATCGGACATAGAGAAAGATAGGGGCTTATAGTTTGGCCCCACAACCTTTTACCTCAAGGGTAATGTCAACAATAATAATTCATGCTCCCCCACACCCAATTAGATATATATATCATGTTCTTTCCAACATGCTGAGCTTGCCAAAGGATAAAATGAAAAAGGAAAGGTGAAGATCACCGTGACACTTGCATAAGGTAGAAGATAATATTAAAAGATAGGCCCTTCGCAGAGGGAAGCAGAGGTTGTCATGCACGTTTAGGGTTGATGCACAAAATCTTAATGCAAAAGAACGTCACTTTACATTGCCCCTTGCATGTGAACCTTTATTATGCAGTCCGTCGCTTTTATTGCGTCCACAACAAGTTTGTGCAAAGTTTATTTTCTCCGCACTAATAAGTCATGCATATTTAGAGAGAAATTTTTATTGCTTGCACCGATGACAACTTACTTGAAGGATTCTGCTCAATCCATAGGTAGATATGGTGGACTCTCATGGCTAAACTGGTTTAAGGGTATTTGGAAGCACAAGTAGTATCTCTACTTGGTGCTGAGAATTTGGCTAGCATGAGGGGGAAAGGCAAGCTCAACATGTTAGAGGAACCATGAAAACATACTTTATCTCAGATGTAAGAAAACATAACTCATTATGTTGTCTTCCTTGTCCAACATCAACTCTTTAGCATGTCATATTTTAATGAGTGCTCCCAATCATAAAAGATGTCAATGATAATATATCTATATGTGAAACCTCTCTCTCCTTATTACTTCCTATTAATTGCAATGATGACCAAAGCTATATTTGCCAACTCCCAACAACTTTTAATCATCATACTCTTTCTATGTGGAGTCATTACTTTCACTAAGATCAATATAAACTCTTTGTTTCTTTTTATTCTTTTCTTTATTCACCCAAGATCATGGCAAAGTAATCAAGCCCTTGACTCAACACTAATCTTTATTATATATAGCTCACAGACTCAATTGCACAGAGGGATCATAAAGCAAAATTCAAAACTAGATCGTGCCATGACTTTATTCTAATAAATCAAGATACTACTAATAGGATTGAACTAAGAAAAACGGTAAAGATAGGAGTTGTGATGGTGATACGATACCGGGGCACCTCCCCCAAGCTTGGCAGTTGCCAAGGGGAGTGCCCATACCCATGTGATTATATCTCCTTCTTTGTTGTTGGCGGTGGAGGTGTTGTTGATGATGGAAGCTTGTCATCCACTTTCCATGGCTTAGGCTCACCCTCATAGAAGGATGATCGAGTCTCCGGAATCCTCAAATCTGCAACGGAAACAATTCGAAACGAAAACAGAGGATATTTGCGTGATACGGTCGTCAAAACCTTCGGGAGAATATATAATGAATTTATACCGACCAAAATATGTGTCGTGCAATAAAACGGAGTCCGGAGGGCACACGAGGTGCTCACAAGGTAGGGGGCGCGCCCAGGGGGGTAGGGCGCGCCCTCCACCCTCGTGGAGGCCTCGTGTCCTCCCCGGACTGCTACTTATTTTTCTATTTTTCTAAATATTCCAAAACAGAGAAATATTGCTTTAAAAATTGTTTTGGGGTCGGTTTACTTACCATACCACATACCTATTCCTTTTCGGAGTCTGGGACGTTCTGGAAAGTGTCCCTTATGTATTCCTTCGGGGTTACGATTTCAATAATATTGGTTTCAACATTTATGGGATTACCTGAGATATAATGTTTGATTCTTTGACCGTTTACCACCTTCGGATTTGTGCCTACGAAGTTGTTGATTTTTATGGCACCGGAACGATAGACCTCCTCGATAACGTAAGGACCTTCCCATTTGGAGAGAAGTTTTCCTGCAAAAAATCTTAAACGAGAGTTGTATAGCAATACATAGTCACCTACATTAAACTCACGCTTTTGTATCCTTTTATCATGCCACCTTTTAATTTTTTCTTTAAACAGCTTGGCATTTTCATAAGCTTGGGTTCTCCATTCATCAAGTGAGCTAATGTCAAACAACCTCTTCTCACCGGAAAGTTTGAAGTCATAATTGAGCTCTTTGATAGCCCAATATGCCTTATGTTCTAGTTCAAGAGGTAAATGACATGCTTTTCCATAAACCATTTTATACGGAGACATACCCATAGGATTTTTGTACGCAGTTCTATAGGCCCATAATGCGTCATTCAGTTTTTTGGACCAATTCTTTCTAGACCTATTGACAGTCTTTTGCAAAATTAATTTGAGCTCTCTATTGCTCAACTCTACCTGACCACTAGACTGCGGGTGATAAGGAGATGCAATTCTATGATTAACATCGTATTTAGCAAGCATCTTACGGAAAGCACCATGAATAAAGTGTGAACCACCATCAGTCATTAAGTATCTAGGGACTCCAAACCTCGGAAAAATAACTTCCTTAAGCATTTTAATAGAAGTGTTATGATCGGCACTACTAGTTGGAATAGCTTCTACCCACTTAGTAACGTAATCAACAGCAACTAAAATATGAGTGTAACCATTAGAGGCAGGAAAAGGTCCCATATAATCAAAGCCCCAAACATAAAATGGCTCAATAACAAGTGAATAATTCATAGGCATTTCCTGACATCTACTAATATTACCAATTCTTTGACATTCATCGCAAGATAAAACAAACTTACGGGCATCCTTGAAGAGAGTAGGCCAATAAAAACCGGATTGCAATACCTTATGTGCAGTTCTATCTCCAGCGTGATGTCCTCCATAAGCTTCAGAGTGACACTTGCGTAGGATCTGTTCCTGTTCATGCTCAGGTACACAATGTCTAATAACACCATCTACTCCTTCTTTATAAAGATGTGGATCATCCCAAAAGTAATGTCTCAAATCATAAAAGAACTTTTTCTTTTGTTGGTATGTGAAGCTAGGTGGTATAAATTTAGCAACAATATAATTAGCGTAATCAGCATACCATGGAGTGCTAGGAGAAGTGCTTATGACATTTAATTGTTCATCAGGAAAGCTATCATCAATAGGTAGTGGGTCATCAAGAACATTCTCTAACCTAGATAAGTTGTCTGCAACTGGGTTCTCAGCTCCTTTTCTATCAACAATATGCAAATCAAATTATTGCAGCAAGAGAACCCATCTAATAAGTCTAGGTTTAGCATCTTTCTTTTCCATAAGATATTTAATAGCAGCATGATCCGTATGAATAGTTACTCTAGAATCAACAATATAGGGTCTGAATTTATCACAGGCAAACACAACTGCTAAGAGTTCCTTTTCAGTAGTAGCATAATTTCTTTGAGCATTGTCTAGAGTCTTACTATCATAATGGATAACATTTAATTTCTTATCAACTCTTTGCCCTAGAACAGCACCTACAGCATAATCACTAGCATCACACATAATTTCAAAGGGTAAATTCCAATCAGGTGGCTGAACAATAGGTGCGGAGACTAATGCTTTCTTAAGTATTTCAAATGCTTCTACACAATCATCATCAAAGACAAATGGTACATCTTTTTGTAATAAATTAGTCAGAGGACGAGAGATTTTTGAGAAGTCCTTAATGAACCTCCTATAAAATCCAGCGTGACCAAGGAAACTTCTTGTACCTTTGATGTCCTTGGGACATGGCATCTTTTCAATAGCATCAACCTTGGCTTTATCAACTTCAATACCTCTTTCAGAAACTTTGTGCCCCAAGACAATACCTTCATTAACCATAAAGTGGCACTTTTCCCAATTCAAGACAAGATTAGTTTCTTCACATCTCTGCAAAACTCGATCAAGATTGCTCAAGCAATCATCAAAAGAGGAACCATAGACGGAAAAGTCATCCATGAAAACCTCACAAATCTTTTCACAAAAATCAGAGAATATAGCCACCATGCATCTTTGAAAGGTAGCAGGTGCATTACATAAACCAAAAGGCATACGTCTATAAGCAAAAGTACCAAAAGGGCATGTAAAAGTAGTCTTTAATTGATCTTTAGCCGACACAGGTATTTGAGAGAAACTAGAATAACCATCTAGAAAGCAATAATGTGTATGTTTGCATAGTCTTTCTAGCATTTGATCAATAAAAGGTAAGGGGTAATGATCTTTCTTAGTAGCTTTATTTAATTTGCGGAAATCAATTACCATCCTATAACCTGTGATAATTCTTTGCGGGATCAATTCATCTTTATCATTATGGACAACAGTAATACCTCCCTTCTTAGGGACACAATGGACAGGATTTACCCACTGACTATCAGCAACGGGATAAATTATACCTGCCTCCAGAAGCTTGAGTATTTCTTTTCTTACCACTTCTTTCATTTTAGGATTCAAACGTCGTTGAGGATCACGAACTGGTTTGGCATCCGCTTCCAAATTTATTTTATGTTGACATAGAGTGGGACTGATGCCCTTAAGATCATCCAAAGTATATCCAATAGCGGCACGATGCTTTTTCAGAGTTTTCAATAATCTTTCTTCTTCATGCTCTGAAAGGTTAGCACTAATAATAACAGGATATATTTTCTATTCATCAAGATAAGCATACTTAAGATTATCAGGCAACGGTTTAAGCTCAAACACGGGATCACCCTTGGGTGGAGGAGGATCCCCTAGGATTTCAACAGGCAAGTTGTGGTTCAGAATAGGTTTCTGTTCAAAGAATACTTCATCTATTTCCCTTCTTTCATTCATGAACATCTCATTTTCATGGTCTAGCAAATAGTGTTCTAAAGGATCACTAGGAGGTACAGCAATAGAAGCAAGACCAATAATTTCATCCTTACTAGGCAATTCTTCCTCACGATCTTGTTTACTAAATTTAGAGAAATTAAACTCATGAACCATATCATCCAAGCCAACAGTAAGAACATTCTTTTTGCAGTCTATCATAGCATTAACAGTATTCAAGAAGGGTCTACCAAAAATAATGGGACAAAAGCTATCTTGTGGAGAACCAAGAACAAGGAAATCAGCGGGATATTTGGTTTTCCCACACAAGACTTCAACATCTCTAACAATTCCCATTGCAGATATAGTATCTCTATTGGCAAGTTTAATTGTAACATCAATATCTTCTAACTCAGCAGGTGCGATATCATGCATAATTTCTTTATATAAGTCAATGGGTATAACACTAGCACTAGAACCCATATCACATAAGCCATGATAACAATGATCTCCTATTTTAACAGAAATAACAGGCACACCTACCACGGGTCTATGTTTATCTCTATCACAGGGTTTAGCAATTCTAGCAGTTTCACTAGAGAATTCAATGACATGCCCGTCAATATTATCGGACAAGAGATCTTTAACAATAGCAATATTAGGTTCTACTTTGACTTGCTCAGAAGGTGTATAAGTTCTAGTATTGCTTTTACGAACAACAGTTGAAGCTTTAGCATGATCCTTTACTCTAGCAGGGAAAGGTGGTTTCTCAACATAAGAGATGGGAACAATAGGATCATTATAAGTGATAGTCTCTTCTTCAACTTTAATAGGTGCAGCTACTTTTACTTCTATGGGAGGATGATATTTAAACCACTTCTCCTTGGGGAGATCAACATAAGTAGCAAAAGATTCACAGAAAGAAGCTACTATCTCAGAGTCAAGTCCATATTTAGTGCTAAACTTACGGAAAATATCGGTATCCATAAAAGATTTAACACAATCAAACTTAGGTGTCATACCTGACTCCTTACCTTCATCGAGGTCCCAATCTTCAGAGTTGCATTTAATTCTATCCAATAAATTCCATCTGAATTCAATAGGCTTCATCATAAAAGAGCCAGCACAAGAAGTATCGAGCATGGTTTTATTATTATCATAGAGCCAAGCATAAAAATTCTGAAGAATTGTCAATTTTGAGAGCTCATGATTGGGGCATGAATATAACATGGATTTAAGCCTCCCCCAAGCTTGAGCGATGCTTTCTCCTTCGCGAGGCCAAAAATTATATATATAATTGCGATCATGATGAACAAGATGCATAGGGTAATACTTTTGATGAAATTCCATTTTCATTCTTTTATAGTTCCATGATCTCGTATCATCACATAGCCTATACCATATCGATGCATCTCCCTTCAAAAATAAAGGGAAAACCTTCTTCTTAACAACATCATCGGGTACACCTGCAAGCTTAAATAATCCACAAATATCATCCAAATAGCGTAGATGCTCGTCGGGATGCTTTGTCCCATCTCCTGTAAAAGTATTAGCCAACAGTTTTTCCATAATACCCGAAGGAAATTCAAAAGGAGTTTCATTTTCAATAGGTTCAGTAGGTTGAGGAGAAACTCTTTGCTCTACTGGACGGGGTGAAGATACCCCGAACAAGCCCCTCAGAGATTCACTTTCCATAGTAACAAGTGACAAAAAATTTCAGCACACTATATAAATTTTTCCTTACCAAATTCCACTTACCAAAGGCGCTACACTCCCCGGCAACGGCGCCAGAAAAGAGTCTTGATGACCCATAAGTGTAGGGGATCTATCGTAGTCCTTTCGATAAGTAAGAGCGTCGAACCCAACGAGGAGCAGAAGGAAATGATAAGCGGTTTTCAGCAAGGTATTCTCTGCAAGTACTGAAATAAGTGGTAACAGATAGTTTTGTGATAGGATAAATGGTAACGAGCAACAAGTAACAAAAGTAAATAAAGTGCAGCAAGGTGGACCAATCCTTTTTGTAGCAAAGGACAAGCCTGGACAAACTCTTATAATAAGAAAAGTGCTCCCGAGGACACATGGGAATATCGTCAAGCTAGTTTTCATCACGCTCATATGATTCGCGTTCGATACTTTGATAATTTGATATGTGGGTGGACCGGTGCTTGGGTGTTGTTCTTACTTGAACAAGCATCCCACTTATGATTAACCTCTATTGCAAGCATCCGCAACTACAACAAAAGTATTAAGGTAAACCTAACCATAGCATGAAACATATGGATCCAAATCAGCCCCTTACGAAGCAACGCATAAACTAGGGTTTAAGATTCTGTCACTCTAGCAACCCATCATCTACTTATTACTTCCCAATGCCTCCCTCTAGGCCCAAATAATGGTGAAGTTTTATGTAGTCGACGTTCACATAACACCATTAGAGGTTAGACAACATACATCTTATCAAAATATCGAACGAATACCAAATTCACATGACTACTAATAGCAAGACTTCTCCCTTGTCCTCAGGAACAAACGTAACTACTCACAGAGCATATTCATGTTCATAATTAGAGGGGATATAATGTGCATAAAGGATCTGAACATATGATCTTCCACCAAATAAACCAACTAGCATCAACTACAAGGAGTAATCAACACTACTAGCAACCTACTAGCACCAATCCCGGACTTGGAGACAAGAATTGGATACAAGAGATGAACTAGGGTTTGGAGATGAGATGGTGCTGGTGAAGATGTTGATGGAGATTGCCCTCTCCCGATGAGAGGAGCGTTGGTGATGACGATGGTGATGATTTCCCCCTCCCGGAGGGAAGTGTCCCCGGCAGAACAGCTCTGCCGGAACCCTAGATTGGTTCCACCAAGGTTCCGCCTCGTGGCAGCGGAGTCTCGTCCCGAAAGGTTGCTTATTATTTTTTTCTCATCGAAAGACTTCATATAGGAGAAGATGGGCGTTGGAGAGCCACCAGGGGGCCCACGAGGTAGGGGGCGCACCCAGGGGGAGGGGCGCGCCCCCACCCTCGTGAGCAGGGTGTGGGCCCCCTGGCCTTCATCTTTGGCGATGATTTTTCTTTATTTATTTTAAGATATTCCATGGAGTTTCAGGACTTTTGGAGTTGCGCAGAATAGGTCTCCAATATTTTCTCCTTTTCCAACCAGAATTCCAGCTGCTGGCATCCCCCCTCTTCATGGTAAACCTTGTAAAATAAGAGAGAATAGCCATAAGTATTGTGACATATCGTGAGATAACAGCCCATAATGCGAGAAATATCGATATAAAAGCATGATGCAAAATGGACGTATCAACCCCCTACCCGAGATCCGCCGGTTTTGACACCGACATTGGTGCTTTCGTTGAGAGTTCCTCTGTGTCATCGCTGCAAGGCTCGATGGCTCGTCTTGTCGTCAAGCACGACATTACCTCGGGGGGAGCCCTGGCTGTAGGCCAAACTCTCCGACTTGGTAGCTTTACCATGGCTGCCCCATCGGCGGTTGAGCCGACGATGGCTTCTCGGGTCGTCAAGCATAACCTTCGTGACAGTTCAGAACTTGTCGAACAGATGGATCCAATGGAGCTCTCCTCCCTTAATGAGCTCTTGGATCACATCGCCGCTCTGGGAGTCGCTACAGACTATGACCGGGTCGGGCTTAAACCCGACCAAAGGGACATCAGATCCCCGCCGGCCACCCATGAGATAGCAATAGTGGAGGAACCACACGCGGATTGCCCCTCAACTTTGAGGACAAATTATGTTCGGGATCACCGAACTCCTTGAGCCGAACACCTACGCAAAGGAAGACATGATCCGGGTCCCGAACATAGAATCGGGCATTGGGCCGAAGAAATTGGGCAGCACTCCGGACTCTGAGCCGTTAAGCTCGGAACCTCCCGCGTCCCTGGGTGTTAGATTGGATCAAAATCCGGATTTAGCTAACAACGCCCACTTGGACTTAAACCATCTCTCCCGCATTAGGCAAGAGCCCCAGGAGACCGTACATCGCTATTGGGCCAGATTCCTCCTTGCGCTTAACAAGGTCAGGGACTGCCGCGAGGAGAACGTGGTCTCACTCTTCTACAAAAACTGTACGGACGAAGGACTCCTCAATGCTATAAGCCGCCGTGACATAGTACACTTCGCGGACATGGCAATCATAGTACAGAAGTACTGTGCGATGGAAAGCGCTTGGAAAACCCAAACAGAATTTTGGGATAGTACTGCTCTCACCAAGACCTTTGTCCGAACTAAACGGGCGAACTCTCATAAGTCGGCCGATCCAATCCCCAAGAAACCAAAGCCCACCCCAGGGCGGGGAACCGTATTGGAAGAATGGCTCGACGGGCCATATAAGCTCCATAGTACTCCGGATACAATACCAACTCATAGCCTTAGGGCATGTTGGATACTCCGGCAGGTGGCAAAAAGTGGCGAGGATCTTCTTGTAAGCCATAAAGCGGAACAACATCCTGCCAACGAACACAATACGGTACGAATAGTCTTCGAGACTTTCGCCTCAAACAATAGGCGCAAGCGAGCTCATCGAAGCTCCGCTGAAATTTGCCATGTGGCAAAAATAAACCCCTGGAACAACACGGCTATAAATTTCAATGCCAGTGATGAACCTCGATTCCAGACTGTCCGGGCACCAGCCGCTCTGGTCCTTAGCCCAATCGTAGATGGCTTTCGGCTCACTAAAGTACTCATGGACGGCGGAAGCGGATTAAATTTGATCTATGAAGAAATACTCAGCAAGATGGAAATTGATAAAAGCCGCATTGAACAAAGCGGCACAACCTTTAGGGGAATTATCCCTACTCCGGAAGCGCGGTGTGCGGGAAAAATCACACTCGATGTGGTATTCGGCACCCCAGAGAATTATAGGTCCGAAGAAATCACGTTCCAAGTGGCTCCCTTTAGCAGCAGATACCACGCCCTTCTAGGGCGGGACGCGTTTACAAGCTTTCAAGTTGTACCCCATTACGGGTACATGAAGCTTAAAATGCCCGGACCCAATGGAATCATCACTCTGGCCAGTGATCCGGACGTTGCACTTCGCGCCAAAAACAAAACCGCAACACTAGCCCTGGAAGCATTATCTGAAGCCCTAGCAGCCGAAGAGTCAACAACACTGCGGGCCACTGTGGACAGGGACGACGTGATACTCGACAAGCGACCCAAGTCCACCTCATTTAAACCTGCAGACGAGATAGTCAAATTCTAAGTCCATCCAACGGACCCCACGAAGACAGCTTCCATCGGGACACAGTTGAGCCCCGCGATGGACGCCGCGATGCGAGATTTCTTACGCGAGAATTGGGACATTTTCGCTTGGCACCCATCGGACATGCCGGGCATCCCACGCAGATTGGCCAAACACAGCCTCAATATTCTAAAAGGATACAAACCGGTCAAGCAGACTCTAAGACGGTTTTAAGAGCCCAAAAGGCAAGCCATGGGGGAAGAGCTAGCCAAACTACTCGAGGCCGGATTTATTAGAGATATGAAGCATCCGGATTGGCTGGCAAACCAAGTAATGGTACCAAAGAAGGACAAATCCTGGCGCCTGTGTGTCGACTTTAAAGACCTCAACAAGGCTTGCCCCAAGGACCCCTTTCCCCTCCCTCGCATCGATCAAATCATCGATGCCACAGCTGGACACGACTCGCTGTGTTTTCTCGACGCATACTCTGGATACCATCAAATAAAGATGGCGGAGTCTGACTAAGCTGCAACAGCTTTCATAATGCCATACGGCCCCTTTTTGCTTCAACACTATGCCTTTTGGGCTTAAGAACGCCGGCGTAACCTATCAACGCATGATTCAAACATGCCTTGAAAAACAAATCGGCAAAACAGTGGAGGCATACGTGGACGACGTGGTCATAAAAACAAGACACGTCGAAACCCTAATAGATGACTTGAGGATTACATTCGATAACCTCCAGACATACGACATCAAGTTGAATCCAGAAAAATGCGTTTTCGGCGTCCCCTCGGGGAAACTGCTGGGCTTCATTGTTTCCAATAGAGGAATTGAAGCGAATCCGGCAAAAATCCGAGCTCTGTCGTAGTTGGCTATACCAACAGACCTCAAGCACATCCAGAAACTAGCTGGATGCGTGGCCGCTTTGAGCCGCTTTATCTCCAGGTTAGGAGAAAAGGCATTGCCTCTTTACCGCCTCCTTCGACGCACCGAACACTTCGTATGGACGGATGCAGCTGCGGCCCACGAAATCATGGCCGTAATCGCCCCGTCGACCGAGCCTTTCTTGGCCTACCTAAATAGGCAGGAGCTCCCTGAAGACCAAAATGAAGCACGCTGCATAGTCCGGCGTTCTAAAGCTTACAAAGTCCACGAAGGGGAACTCTACAAGAAAAGTGCTACCGGAGTGCTCCAAAGATGCATCTCCGAAGAGGAAGGGCGGCAGCTCTTGGCTGAAATCCATGTCGGACTGGGCGGGCACCACGCCGTAGCTCGAGCACTAGTCAGCAAGGCCTTCCGTACAGGCTTCTATTGGCCGACGGCCCGAGCAGACGCACAAGACCTTGTCCAACATTGCGTCGGTTGCCAGCTCTTCACCAATCAGAGTCATATGCCCCCTACCGCTCTTCAAACAATCCCCATAACTTGGCCCTTCGCGGTCTGGGGGCTGGATATGGTCGGGCCTCTTAAAGGGGGATGCCATAAGAAAAAATACTTATTGGTCATGGTGGACAAGTTCACCAAATGGATAGAAGCCAAACCAGTCAAAACGGCCAAATCCGGACCAGTAATAAACTTCATATCCGGGGTCGTACACCGCTACGGTGTCCCCCACAGCATCATCACTGATAATGGCTCAAATTTCACAGCCGACAAAGTGAAAACTTGGTGCAGAAAAATGGGCATTAAGCTTGATTACGCTTCCGTCTACCATCCGCAAACAAACGGCCAGGTAGAGCGGGCAAATGGTCTCATCATGAGCGGCATCAAACCCAGACTAGTGCGATCCTTGACAGAGTCGGATATGCACTGGGTCGAAGAGCTCGACTCTGTACTCTGGGGGCTGCGGACCACGCTGAATCGCACTACCGGATATACACCATTTTTTATGGTATACGGCGCGGAGGCAGTACTACCCTGCGACATAATACATGATTCGCCACGCGTACGCATGTACGAAGAGAAGGAAGCCGAGTTAGATCGGCAGGATAACTTGGATGCCCTGGAGGAGGAGTGCGACGTCGCAAAAGCCCGCTCCGCATTCTATCAGCAGCAAGCTCGACGATATCAAAGTAGAAAAGTGCGGGCCAAAACTTACAATATTGGCGAGCTTGTTCTACGCCTACCGGAGAAGAAGAAGGACAAGCTCAAACCCAAGTGGGAGGGTTCCTTCGTCATTGAGAAAGTTCTCACCGGAGGAGCGTACCGCCTACGTAACGCATCCGATAACAGACTCGAGCCGAACCCATGGAACGCGCCCAGACTCCGGAGATTCTACGCCTAACACCGAACTCAGTGTTCGTCTCCTTACCCCTCCTTTTCAATTATGCTCCACCCTCCCCCCTTTTTTCCTTTCTCGACCTTTTCTTTTCTTTTCTCTTCACACAAAGTATTTAATACAGTGCGGACTCCCGGATCACTCCGGCTGTACTATGTGTGTAAGCTATACCTGGGGGCTTCCTATTCGGAAGCTAAACATAATTACTTTAAATGGCTTTTTGCCCATCACATACGCGTTCTTTTTCCATAAGTGCCTTTTCTTCACCGTTAATGCATCGATATGGCTTAAGATGTGGCCAAGCTGGGTTGCCTGGCTCTTGTGTTTATGCCCTACGTTCCCATTAATTCGGCTAGGGCATAAGGGGAGCACCTCTGCGATTGTTACTGCCGGTTCAGCCGGATGTGTACCTCAGACTGGGTGAAGCCAAAAGCTAGTTTCATTAAGAGAATATTCAATCGGTGAACAAAAGATGTATTCGTTTATTACAACGTAAATCCCCAGAAGTCTTGCATCCTGCGCCATCGTTCGCAGTCCGAACATGTGCATTGTCGCATGCTTACCCAGGGAAAGGAACCCCTAACGGAACTATTCTCCCTGGAAGATGTTTCTTACTATCCATGTAATATAACATAACTAGTTGGGTACTTGTCTGCACCTATGGCCCCTACCTTGTCTCCACGCATACCCCGGTTTTGTATAACTGAGCGTGTATTCGGACACACCTCGGACTATAGGATCCGGGGGCTGAAGCGAAAAGGTCCGCCATGACAAATGATTTTAATTCGGCTAGGGACTAATTATGTCCATTAAATTACATAGTCACTTGGACTGACTATATTCTTCCTCTATACCATCCAACAGGCTATCTAGCTTACAATCCTGTTGAGAATACTTCGCGGCTAACGCTACCTGGTCATATACCAGGCTCACGGGAATTTCTTTCCCATCGGGCCCGACCGGTCCTACTTCGGCCATATGGTTCGGATCCAGCTTGGTGTAGCACGTCTTCACCATAGCCCAGGCTTCTCTTGCACCTTGCTGGCAGGCTGACACCTTCCACAATCGGAAGCGCCGCTGTGCTCCTTGAAGCATATCCACAAGCTCCCCCATGCCGTTCGGCAATAAGCTTGATGGCCACAAGGCCTGAGCAACACCCCACATCACTTGCTGAGCTCGCTCGTGTAGTTGCGAGAGGTCTTGCAGTAAATCACTTGCAGATGAGGGCATCTCCTCTTCAGGGCGATCCGTTAACATTTCTGCAAGCAAAATTCTTTCAATATACTTCCTCGCCGAGCTATCATACAGTTCGTCTGGGCACTCACCATAAATGCCGCGTCGAAGCCTTTTGTTCTCCTTCACGGAATCCGCCAGTTGAGAGCGGACGTCTTTTAATTCCACGTCCAGTCGAATATTGGCATCTTGAAGATTGTTCTTCTCTTTCTTAACTTGCGTAAGGATGCGCTCGCCAGCCTTTAGCTACCTTTTAAGATGTGAATCGTCATCCGTTACGCCCCCCGGATTCACCCCAGGATTGTCTGCAGAATTTTCTGTTAGACTAGTCATACCAGCCATTTACTAACTTGTGCATCTTCGTACAATTGAGACAGATGTTACCAGATGAGGCCTTCTGGGATCCCTCTAACTTGGCAGCCGTGTCCCGCAGCTGGGCCTTGCATTCCTCCAGCTCCCGAGCCAATTGTTCATTCTTCTCTACAAGGACCTGTGCATAAATGGATCCTTCAAACAGTTGTTCCAACTATTTTAAGTCTCAGGGGCTACTGTTATACATACTAATCAAAGCTTCTTACCCGTATATCATTGGTATACTGGTTCGTCGCTTGGGCAAGCCCGCCTTGAGCAACTCGGATGTATGCGTCTGCTGAATTTAAGGCATTAAATTCCTCTTCGGAAAAGATGTTGTTCCGAAGCACGGCCCTCCGGCGCCGGTGATTCATGGCGCTCTCCACTTTGGAGTTAGTGGCCGAAAACATATCCGCATCCTCTGTCAGAGAACTATGCGGAACTGGCCCCGTGTCCGCCTCCGCCCTCGAAGCTGGTTCTGGAACCTGGCTGGTGGAAGCATGATTGGCGGGGTTCCCGGATATAGTCCGGCTGTTTCTCTTCCTGCCAGACACAAAGGGCGTTGTTATGTTTCAAACACTATAATCGCAGGACAGGTTATTACTTTACCTCTGCAGCGGTGTGTCGAGCCTCACCGCCTTCCTCTTGAGCCTGCCCGATCCGGACGCCCGTGGTTGACGAGTCCCTAGGGGCTCGGCCCCGCGCTCCGACCGTCATCTCTGCAAGCAGCACGACGCCTTAAGGGTAACGCATAATGCTTGAGGGGAGTCCTCTTCGGAGGATAGGGTTTTTTTAGTTTGGCTTACACGCGACACAGGGAGCAGTCCGGGATAGTCGGTCGTAATGGCCACTGAGGCACCATCCCAGCTCGCTTGATAAAATACCCCGTTGACAAGCTCCACGGTAATATCCGGATCTTCTTTGAGTCCTGGATCTCGGGCCCTTTCGGGGTCCTCTGGCTGCGGGGAGGGGCTGAAGATTCCTTCTACAGCCCTCCTCAATTCCTGCTCGGAAACATCGATGCGGGTAAACTTATCAGAAGAACACTAAAGTAAGTAAAAACAGGGAAAGGAATGACGACTTACCCACCCTGGAGGGTTGTACATGGAGAATCCGTCCCGCGGTTTGATGCGAAGGAATTCCTCCTCTTCCCCTTTGTATAAATCAGACAATATCCTTGCCAGAGCAATGGTAGAGTCCGGACCCTTACGGCCGCAGCGGGTGGCATCGTCTTCCCCGTTGAAATGCCACATGGGCTTCCCCCGATATTGAAGCGGTTGCACTCCCCGCATTATGCATATTGCCATGACCTCGACTATCGTCAGTCCGGATTTGGCCAGTAACTTTATCCTGCTCATCAGGAAGTGTATTTCCCTCGTATCCTCTTCTTGAGGGCCCCGGGGGCGCCAGCTTAGGCGTGCCCTCGGCAGGGCGTTATTGAACTTGGGGAGACCTGTCCGGACTGGATCCGGAAGGGGAACGTCATCAATGTAAAACCACTCTGAAGGCCAGTTTTCTGGTGCCTTCTTAGGAGTGCCGGACAGGTATCCGGTCTCGGCAATGCGCCATACTTCGGCCCCGCCCACTTGACATAGGGATTCTCCCTGGGTACGGGGGACAAGGCAGAACAGCTTCCTCCATAATCCGAAGTGAGGTTCGCAGCCTAAAAACAGCTCGCAAAGGGCGACGTACCCCGCTATATGCAGAATGGAGGCCGGGGTAAGGTTGTGCAACTGGAGGCCGTAGAACTCTAGGAGCCCGCGAAGAAACGGGTGGATGGGAAACCCGACGCCCCTTAGCAGATGCGAGACGAGGCATATACGCTCCTCTGGAGATGGATTTGGAGATCCCTCCGCTTGCTCCCCTCCATCGTAAGTAGCTATTCCGGCTCGGACAGGGACCATGAACGCCGGTGGGAGAAACCCTTGGGTTTGTAACTCTATCAAATGGCTATGAGGGACTGAACACTCTCCCCAATTCCCCGACTTGGAACGAGGAGGGCGAGCAGAAGAGCTGCGACAGCCGGCCATGTTGGAATGGTTTTTCGCGGAGCGCTCTGTTGGATGCTAGCTCAGGGAGGGAGAGTGAGGTTTGGATCTGAGAATCCCCATCCCTTCAAATAGGCGGTCAGCCCGGAGGATTGAGGGTGTCAAAATGCAAAAATGCCTCAGCTCCTCGCATTTGCTCGACACGTGGAGATGGTCATTATTGAGGCACTAAAGCTGAGGAGCACAACATTGATTGGAGGCCAGACACTATTCGTCGTGACATGTACTTTGGAGTATTCGGAGATGGAACCCGCCTTGCAATGCCGAAGACAAGACTGCGTGCCGGACTCATCATCATTGAAGCCAGGTTCAGGGGCTACTGAGGGAGTCCTGGATTAGGGGGTGTCCGGACAGACGGACTGTATACATCGTCCGCACTATTGAAGCGTGAAGATACAAGACTCAAGACTTCGGCCCGTGTCTCGATGGGACTCTCCTTTGCGTGGAAGACAAGCTTGGCAATCCGGATATTGTGTTTCCTTCCTTGTAACCGACTCCATGTAAACCCCAGCCCTCTCCGGTGTCTATATAAACCGGAGAGGTTGGTCCTTAGAAGGCCGATCACAATTACAATCATACCATCATAGGCTAGCTTCTAGGGTTTAGCCTCTACGATCTCGTGGTAGATCTACTCTTGTACTACCCATATCTTCAATATTACTCAAGCAGGAAGTAGGGTTTTACCTCCATCGAGAGGGCCCGAACCTGGGTAAACATCTATGTCCCTTGCTTCCTGTTAGCATCAGCCTTGACGCACAGATCGGGACCCCCTACTTGAGATCCGCCGGTTTTGACACCGACAAGCCCCGCTCGCCGGACCGCCTCCTCGACTTCTCCGGATCATCCAAGTCCTCCTCCCCAGCGGCTCCATCGCGCCGTCTTCATCCCCATTGTCGACCACCGCCGCCCCGAGGTCCGGCGCCTCCCCGAGCTCACTTTAGCACATATACAGGGCCTCGTGAGCCCTGTTCCCCTCCCCCTCTCTCCCATTCTCGGATCCGGCCGCGCCTCCGCGCGCGCGCCCACGCCCCCGACCATGTCGTCGCGTCGTCGCATTGCCCGCACGCTGCTCCGCTCGCGCCCGAGGCTCCATGGCCACACCCCCTGGCCATCGGCCCCGCGCGTCCCCGCCATTGTAGCTTGCCGCTCCGCCCCTGGCCGCCAGAGCCCTAGCCGCCGCTCCGGCCGGCCTTGCCGTGCCCTGGCTTCGCCCAGTGGCCGCGTGCGTGCGGCCCAGCCGTGACTGGCCGACCACAGCCGCCGCGCCACCCTGGGTCACTGACCACAGGGGCTCCCGCCATGGACAGATGGGCCTATGACAGCCGGGGCCCAGCCCCCTTTTTCTTGAACGAAAAAGAATTAAACAAAATATAACTATTAATTAAAATAATTAGTACGTTAATTAATTAATTAATTACTTAATTATGTAATTAGCATAATATAACTTAATGACAGATGGGCCCGCTGTTAATTAAGCAAGTTCTTTTTTTCCTAAACTACCAAAGTTAGAGTCAATGATATGCAAACCCACTTCTACTATTTCACTGGTTGACTAGTCTCTGTTGACCTGGTCAACTGGGCCCTCTGGCTCCATCTGTTATGTGCTTGGTGCTGGGTACACTTCTGTGTAGCCGTAGCATTTGTTGTTTATTTTCGTAATAATAATAATAACAATAATAGAAAATCTTTTGAATCTTTGAAAAATCTTAGAAAATAATCTGTAGCTCGGATGAAAATACTTTGTACATGAAACTTGCTCAGAACGACGAGATGAATCCGGATACGCAGTCTGTTCGTCTATCATGCGTCCCTAGCATAGCAAACCTGCAACCGTCCCCCTCCGTTTCATCTGCCCAAAAATGCCAAACTTCCGGAAAGCATTCCCGGATGTTTTCCCCCTTCGCCGGTATCGTGTAGCATTGTGTTAGTTCACCCCTAGTGCTGCTTATTGTCTTGCCATGCATAGTATTGCACTTGTTTGCTGTGTATTTATTGTTTCTTCCCCCTCTTCTCTCTGGTAGACCCCAAGACCGCTGCTGATGCCCCTGTGATCGACTACGTCGACGATGACCCTTCTTCCCTTTCAGCGGAGCTTCTAGGCAAGCCCCCCGTTTGATCATCCCGATATCTACCATTCCATTCTCTCATGCTTGCATTAGATTTTGCTACTGTAATTGATTGCTCCTATTCTAATGCATAGCCTGCTTTTGTACCTACTATTGATACCTACCTGCTTATCTTAAAGTGCTTAGTATAGGTTGGTTAGTGATCCATCAATGACCCCCACCTTGTCCTTGTTGCCCCTGCTTCATCATCGATGACTCGAGCTACATGATCGACGACCAGAGCCCGACACCTCACGTCACATCATGCCCCTTATGTGGCAATAGCATGACTCAGCGGGGCCTCGACCTGCTCAAGATGATGGCGAAAGAAGGAGGTGGCTGCTCCCCCAATGTGGTGGCATATAACACGGTAATCCATGGCTTCTTTAAGGAAGGCGAAACAGGCAAGGCGTGCAATCTATTCCATGAAATGGTACAACAAGGGATTGTGCCTGATGTGGTGACATATAACTCGATTATTAACGCGTTGTGCAAGGCCAGGGCAATGGACAAGGCAGAGTTAGTCCTTCAGCTGATGGTGCTCAACCCAATGAAGTGACATATAATTGCATGATCAATGGATATGCCTCATCTGGGAACTTAAAAGAGGCTACTAAAATGTTCAGAGAAATGAAAAGGCGGGGTCTTATACTAGATATTTTTACTTGCAACTCGTTCCTGGCCTCCCTGGGCAAGCATGGAAGAAGCAAAGAAGCTGCAGAATTTTTTGATTCCATGACAGCCAAGGGCCACAAACCTGATATCGTCTCGTACTGTACTTTGCTTCATGGGTATGCCAGTGAAGGATGCTTTGCTGATATGATTGATCTTTTTAATTCAATGGAAAGCAACGGTATTGCGGCCGACTGCCGTGTTTTCACCATGTTAATTATTGCCTATGCTAAACGTGGAATGATGGATGAAGCTATGCTGGTATCAAGTAAAATGCAGGAACGCGGAGTGAATCCGAATATATTCACCTACTCCAACATAATAGCTGGCCTTTCTAGAATGGTAGGCTGACCGAGGCCATGGAAATATTCAATCAGATGATTGCTTTGGGAGTACAACCGGACAAAGTTGTTTATCTGTCGCTGATTCAGGGTTTTTGCCTAGATGGTGATTTGGCTAAAGTTAAGTAGTTGGTTTCTGAAATGATGAACAGAGGTATTCCTCATTCTAACATTCCATTCTTCGGTTCCGTAATAAAGAATCTGTGCCAAGAAGGAAGGGTTATGGACGCACATGAAATCTTTGACTTGGTTATAGACATGGGTGAGAGGCCTGATGACATTTTATTTAATTCACTGATTGTTGGATACTGCTTAGTCGGGAAGATGGATAAAGCATTAAAAGTACTTGATGTCATGGAATCAGTTGGTGTTGAGCCTGATGTTATTACATATAATACACTTGTTAATGGCTATTGTAAAAGTGGAAGGATCGATGATGGTTTCGTTCTATTCAGAGAAATGCCGAGTAAGAGAGTTAAACCTGACACTGTTACATATGGCATCATACTGGCAGGGTTGTTTCGTGCTTGGAGAACTGTTGATGCAAGGACAATGTTCCATGAGATGATCGAAAGTGGAATAACAGTGGACATCGTCACATACAATATAATTCTTACAGGACTCTGTAGAAATAATTGCATAGATGAAGCGATCGCCCTGTTCCAGAAATTAGGTGTAATGAGTGTGAAGTTCAATATTGCAATACTAAATACCATGATCGATGCAATGTACAAGGTTTGGAGAAGAGAAGAAGTCAGTGATTTATTTGCTGCAATATCAGCCAGCACTAGTAGAAAAACACCTATTAGTCCCGGTTCGTTAGGGCCTTTAGTCCTGGTTCATGAACCGGGACTAATGGGTCGTTACTAATACCTCCCCCCTTTAGTCCCGGTTCTAACACGAACCAGGACAGATGGTCCTCCATGTGGCCGGTGCACCGAGCCCAGGCAGGGGGGCCTTTGGTCCCGGTTGGTGGCACCAACCGGGACTAAAAGGCATCGACGCGTCAGCATTCCAGTGGCTGGGGTTTTTGTTTTTTTAAGGGGGGGGGGGGGTTGGGGGTTTTGGGGGTTAATTTAGGTGTTTCATATATTGTGTTAGCTAGCTAATTAATAGAGAGAAGTGTCCTCTCTTATGTCCGTACTTGGTCGACGCTACGTACTATATAGATATAGCCCTCGACACGCTAGCTAGTAAGAAAATGAAGGGAAACATTGACTACAGAAGTTCGTCATGCATACCGAGAGAAATGATCAATCGACCTCTAATTCTCCGAGAGATTGGTCGAACAACAAGTTTTCATATCATGTACGTCCGACGCTACTGGATACATACATGTACAATATATAAGATCTCTCAATTACAGTCCCCTAGCATTTGAAATCAACTTCCACATGGTATTCTCCGGCTTTATTGATGATGTGGTCAAGAAAGAATCCCGCCAATTCCTCTTGAATTGCTTTCATGCGATCTGGTTCTAGGAGTTCATTTCGCATCTGCCACATCTAATTTGAAGAAGGGGGTTAATTAATACATGTATATGAATGAAACTCAACAGAAATGATGGTGTAATAAAATGAAATTGTGAATATTATTGCTTACGCACTTCATATTGTCTTTGAGAGTAGCCCCGCTTGTTTTTCAAAGTCGCGCTGTGGATGAACTCGCACACGTAGTATCCACAGAAATCATTCACGTGTTCCTGCCACAAGCACTTTACGAGAAATAGAGGTCAATCAAACTAATAATGAAGCATTATAAACGGCATTGATGAAAGTATAGCTATAGAATCAACGGGAGATGCGCACAACTAGCTAGCCAGTAGTACTTACTTTCGGGTATGTATATCGCAGCTCCTTCAGCAGTCCCGGAGCTTCTGCGATGAACTGTTTCCAAACCCTGCAAGACAAAGAAAATAATTATTATTACTTGAGATATCAGGAAATGAACAAAAAGTTGCCGATATGGTGCGATAATGATCGATTGAACTTACTTGCTGAGCATTTCAGTAATGTCCGCATAGGTTTTAGGATCTTTCCGTCTCGAGTCTAAGACGGTTACTAGTCCACGCTCAAGCTTAATCTCCAGAAGAATATAGTGGTACCTGCGCACACATGCATAACTCATCAATTACATTACTATAACCTCGCTCGAGTAATAAGGGAAACCGAATATGCAAACGACAGTAAGACTCACTTGCCATTGTAAGGAAAGAGTATGGTATCTTTGTTTTGATTTTTGATCAACGATTGTAGCAAGTTGTCCTCGGCCTCTTTGACGTGCTTTTCAACCAGAAATACATCTATGATATTTGTGTTAATGAACCCAATATCATAAATTTCATTTTTTTTTTGCACTCGACGATCTTCAATCTACATAATATATTGAGGATAATTAATTATAAATACATGCAATGAAAGAGCCGAGCTATATATAGGGACTTAATGACAGAAATAGTACTTACAGGCAGTAGCAAAAGACCGTTAATTTATCGAGGGCCTTTTGATTGAAGAACTCGAAGAACTCCTCAAATGGAACAGGCAACAGATCATTTCCAACGAGGTCGTGCTTCTCTTTAATTCTCAGATACAAAGTATTCGTCCCCCCAGACTCTCTGCAGGTTTTCATGTACCAAGTATGGAATCTTCGCATCATCGTTGTTAGAGATTTTTCATCTTTGACAAGAGGCTTCCCGTACTCGTATTTGTGTTCTTCCACCTCCATGAAATCAGGAAGTGCATCGTCAGGTAGGTAATCTTGTAGGTTGCCATAACCGGCCACCATCCCCGGAACATTACCGACGATGTTGCCGCTAGACACATTGAGCGGGGGGCACGATTGGTTTGCTTGTTCGCTGAGCTGGTCAATTTTTTTCGCAGCTTCTCGTTCTTTTACTCATTGATGTCTGACAGTACTTCCCGACCGCTCTGCTTGGAGATATGTCTGTTCAGTAATGCGCTCATAGTTGGTTCTCGGCGGAGACATTGTCGGTTTCCTCAGGGCATCGAGAGTGCGCTTTGCTTTCACCGGATCTACCTTCTCCTCCGGAGGTGGATGTCTCTTTGCTTTCACCCCTTCAAAGAACTCCTTCACATGGGTCTACACGATCGTATTGTTTTCCTCCTCGGTCCTCTCGTACGATAACTTCTCTAGAGGCTTTAGAGGTGGACCGTATCTGTATTGCCTCTCTCCTCTTCTTGTGCTGCTAGACGTCGGAGCAGACGGAGCGGCTGCGGCGTCTATCTTCTTTCGTGCTTGCTTATGAGGTGGAGGAGAAGGACTACGACGCGCCGGAGCAGCCGGGGCGGCAGCGGGTCTCTTCCGCCCTTGCTGGCGAGGCGGAGAAGGAGGAGGCTGCTGGCTACTCGAGAGCGCCGGCGCAGGCCGAGAAGGAGGCGGAGTGCCGCCACGCGCCGGAGAAGGAGGCGGAGTGCCGCCACGCGTGCCCTGGTCGTCACTCGCCGGAGGAGGAGGCGGTGGAGGAGGCGGAGTGCCCTGACTCGCCGGAGGAGGAGGAGGAGGCGGAGGCGTCCAGTTCGGAAGGTTGATGAGCTCCTTCCGCCATAGGCATGGAGTCTTCAGAGCAAAACCCAGCCTAGTCTCCCCTTCACCGGTAGGGTGGTCAAGCAGGAGGTCCTCAAATCCCTCCATTATTTCATCCACCATCACCTTAGCATATCCTTCTAGAATCAGCTGGCAGTGATAAGTTATGCCGGGTCCACTAGGATAAACTTGGCCAACAGCCGCCTTGACCTTCAAATTCATCCGTTGCGCCATAATGTGGCAATTTTGAGACTCCTGATATCATCCACGGGATAGCTAGCAGGAGCCGTCAAGACATGCTCCGACTGAAGCAGCTCGGTAGAAGCCACGCTGCTTCTCTGCTGAGATGGCGGGGTAGCTTCGGGGGAAGCTTCGGCAGGTCGTTTGCTGCGATCTGCTGCTTCTCGTTCCTCTTCTCGTTCCTCTAGCCCCATTACCCTTTCGTGCAGCGCCTGCAGTTGGTCCTGCTCCAGTTTCTTCCTCCTCTTGTGGGTTTTGTAACCCCCTGCGTCCGAAAAACCAACCTTCCACGGAATGGAGCCTGGCGTGCCTTGTGTCCGTCCAGGGTGCTCAGGATTCCCAAGGGCCATTGTGAGCTCGTCCTTCTCCCTGTTTGGAAGGAACATCCCTCGCTGCGCTGCATCGATATAGTGTCGAAGGTTCTTGACTGGTATTTGCAGTTGCTCGTCCGTCCAATGGCACTTCCCTGTTACAGGGTCCAAGGTTCCGCCAGCCCCGAAGAACCAAGTCCGGCAACGGTCTGGCCAGTACATTGTCTCTGGTTCGATCCCTTTTTCAAGCAGATCAAGCTCAGCCTTGGACCACTTAGGCCGGGCTTTGAGGTAGCCACCTGACCCCGTGCGATGGTGAAGCTTCTTCTTCGTAGCATTTTGCTTGTTTGTCGCTGACATCTTCTTACTCTTTTCCGATGTCTTGTGGGCCACAAATGCGGGCCATGATCTTTGATCTTCTCATATTTGCCGATGAATTCTAGTGTCTTTTCTTTCTCGACAAACTGGTTCAGCTCTTTCCTCCACCTCCTCATTAGGGTTGCCATCTTCTTAAGAGCACAAGACTTGATTAATTGCTCTTTAACTGGCTTCTCCGGATCCTCCTCTGGCGGTAGGGTGAAATTTGCCTTCAGCTGAGTCCAAAGATCTTCTTTCTGCATATCATTGACATAAGACACCTCAGGGTCTTCCTCCTTAGGCTTATAACATTGATGGATGCTGATCGGGATCTTGTCCCTAACAAGAACCCCGCACTGAGCAGAAAATGCCTTCCTTGTCCGGATGGGTTCAATCGGTTCGCCGTCGGGCGCGATTTCTATGATCTCAAACTGTTCATCTGAGCTCAAGTTTTTCTTCGGGCCTCGTCTCCTTACCGAAGTTGTGCTCGATCCGGAGGGCTAGAAATTATAAGGAAGAAAGATGAGAGTAATTAATATGTGTACATATACCAAAACAATGGATGCATCAATTAACTAGTCAGCACGGGCTTAACTAATATATATATACCTGGCCGGACTCGGTTCGGTCACCGGAGCAGTCAGCACGGTCTCCTTCTTGTACCTCCATTGTGTCACCGGAGCCATCATGAACATAGTCCTCTTCTTGTACCGGCATTAATGGGCTGAAGCCATCATGAACATAGCCCTCTTCTTCACCCAGTCCTTCCTAACCATCGGTGTCGTTGAGAAATGATGCAACTTCATCACTTCCTTGTGTGATTATGTCCCCCAACATCGCTTCTGTTTCTTCGTCTCGGGAGTGCTCCATAGTTTCTGCAAATATTTACAACATGTCAATTATTATTCAAACATGGTACAGATGGATATATATATATTAGTGGCAAACGTAGAACTAGCTAGCTAATCACAATAAGGAATCATGTTAGTGGCCTCGACGCTGCTTCTCTAGGGTTTGGGGTCGCCTTGACACAACGCTTCAAGGGTTTGGGGTGGCCTCGACGACAACGCTCTTTTAACTTGGTAAATTTGGGTGGCCTCGAGAGAGTTAATTTGTCGGGTAGGGGCGCGGCGGGAGGGGGTAGGAGACCAACATCGTTTTCTCTCTAGGGTTTGGTGTCCTCGAGAGTTTTGGTCGAGCGAGAGGGCCGAGGGGGGTGCTGTCGTTGTATAAGTTATCTCGGTCGAGAGGGGGTATATATATCGACCGCCCCTCATGTCGAAGTTATCTCGAGGGGGTTATATCGACAACGACGCGACATACATATACATGGGAAAATAATGTTATCGGGGAGGGGGTATCGGTACCCTCCCCCCCTCGTGTTGAAGTTTCTTCTTTCTCCTCTATTCCTTTCTTCTTCTTCTACTCTTCTTTTTCTTCTTCTCCCTCGAGAATGGAAAATAAGGAAAAGGAAGAAAAGAGGAAGAAGGAAGAAGAAAAAAAAGAAGAAAAAAAGAGGGGAAGAAGAAAGGAATAGAGGAGAAGAAGAAAAATAGAAAATTTCTATTTTTCTTCTTCTCCTCTATTCCTTTCTTCTTTTCCTCTTCTTTTTCTTCTTTTTTCCTCTTCTTATTTATTTCTCCTCTTCTTCCTCTCCTCTTCTTCTCCTTTCTTCCTCTTCTTATTTTCCTTTTTCCTCTCATTCTTTTAGTATTGCTTGTTTTTAAAAAAATGTTCAAATAAAAAATTTCAAAAAAAAAACAAAGGTTTTGCCTAATGCATTGTTCATATGAATATACAAACATTTGCATATTCTACAATAATTAATATCACCAAAAAAATCTATGAATAGAAAAAAAACCTAACTTTTCTAAAAATCTATCTTTTGCATATATGAAAACATTAATACACATATGAACAAAAAATACATATATGAACAAAAACATGCTCTGAACAATTTTTTTATACATTTTGAACATCTACATACACATAGCCACATACATACACATATACATTATATACATATATGAACAAAAAAACTAAACTAATAAAAATGAGAAAAACAAAGCCGCATATATAGCCACATACATACACATATACATTGAACAAAAAAATTAAACTAATAAAAATGAAAAAAAAGAGAGCCGGTGCGGCGCGGCGGCTCACAGCGGGGGCGGCTAGATGACGTTGGCGATGGTGGGGGCGGCGAGGGCGCCGGCGCGCGGGGGCGGGATGGGGCAGGGGCTCGGGGCGGGACAGGGGGCGGGCTCGGGGAGGCTGGCAACAAGGACGGCGCGGGCTCGGGGAGGCCAGCGACGAGGACGGCGCGGGCTCGGGGAGGTGACGGCCTTGGCGGCGGCGGCGACGACGGCGAGGTGGAGCAGTCTGGCGGTGTCGAGGAGGGTCGGCGTCGTCGGGGGCAACTGGCGATGAGATTCTGAATTTTTGCAAAGTGTTTGCTTATATAGCAAAGCCATTGGTCCCGGTTCATGAAACCAACCGGGACTAATGCACCCTTTAGTCCTGGTCGGTGCCACCAACCGGGACCAAAAGCCTCTTTTTCGGCAGCCCAAAGGGCGGGAAGCGGCGGCCTTTGGTACCGGTTGGTGCCACCAACCAGGACCAATGCCCCCCCTTTAGTCCCGGTTGGTGCCAGCAACCGGGACCAAAGGCCCCTGTGCTGCCTGCGTCGGGGCTAAAGTTTAGTCCCACCTCGCTAGTTGAGAGGGGCGCGCAGTGGTTTATAAGCCCCACTGCTGCACCCCTCTCGAGCTCCTCTCCACCGCAGGCTTTCGGGCCTACTTGCTATTGCTTTGCCTGATGGGCCTTCTGGGCCTACTGCGGGCCTGAATCCTGGCCCATTGTAGGGTTTCATGTCGTATTCAGGCCGTGGGGGCCCAGTAAGAGGCATTTTTTTTGTTTTTTGTTTTCTTCACTTATTGTTGCTATTTTTATTTTTTTCCAGTTTTTTTGTTTTGTTTTCTGCATTATTTATTTTCTTTTGTTTTTTGCTTTATTTTTTAATTCTTTTTGCTTTTGGTTTTAGGAAAATTATAAACTTTCTGTTAGTGCCATTAGTTTTCAAATTTGGAAACTCTTTTTTTGTTTTCTTTCTTGCTTTATTTATTTTATTTTGTTTGTACTTACAACAAAATAATTATTGTTGTTTTTTTGTTTTGTTTTCTGCATTATTTATTTTCTTTTGTTTTTTGCTTTATTTTTCAATTCTTTTTTGCTTTTAGTTTTAGGAAAATTATAAACTTTCTGTTAGTGCCATTAGTTTTCAAATTTGAAAACACTTTTTTTTTTGTTTTATTTCTTGCTTTATTTATTTTATTTTGTTTATACTTACAACAAAATAACTATTGTTGCTATTTTTTAATTATTACGAGGGCCGAACCATAAGACATTAAAGCATTTCAAATGAACTCTGAAAAAGTTGAAAGTTGGCATGGTATCATAAATTGACCCACATAGCATGTGCATGTACAAAACGGACAATGGTATCATACTCGTCAGTTACAAAGTTGGCATGGTATCATCATAATAGTTGCGGGAGAAAGTCTTCACTTTTTCTTCGCTTGTGTCATTTGCTTATTGCGCCGTAACCATGGATAATCTTCATCGTTTATCAGGATGCTGGGGTCAGCCTTGACTTTGAAGGGAGGAATTTCATGAAACTTTTCATAATCTTCAGACATGTCTGTCTTGCCCTCCACTCTCACGATGTCCCTTTTTCCTGAAAGAACTATGTGGCGCTTTGGCTCATCGTATGAAGTATTCGCTTCCTTATCTTTTCTCTTTCTTGGTCTGGTAGACATGTCCTTCACATAGATAACCTGTGCCACATCATTGGCTAGGACGAACGGTTTGTCAGTGTACCCAAGATTTTTCAGATCCACTGTTGTCATTCCGTACTGTGGGTCTACCTGTACCCTACCTCCTGACAGATTGACCCATTTGCACTTAAACAAAGGGACCTTAAAATCATGTCCGTAGTCAAGTTCCCATATGTCCACTATGTAACCATAATATGTGTCCTTTCCCCTCTCGGTTGTTGCTTCAAAGCGGACACCGCTGTTTTGGTTGGTGCTCTTTTGATCTTGGTCAATCGTGTAAAATGTATTCCCATTTATCTCGTATCCTTTCCAAATCAATACAGTCAAAGATGGTCCCCTGGACAACAAGTACAGCTCATCACAAACAGTGTTGTCACCTCTGATACGTGCTTCCAACCAATTGCTGAAAGTCCTGATGTGTTCACATGTAATCCAGTCGTCGCACTGCTCCGGGTGTTTGGAGCGCAGACTGTTCTTGTGTTCATCGACATACGGGGTCACCAAGGTAGAGTTCTGTAGAACTGTGTAGTGTGCTTGAGACCAAGAATATCCGTCCCTGCATATTATTGAGTCCCTTCCAAGCGTGCCTTTTCCAGTCAGTCTCCCCTCATACCGCGATTTAGGGAGACTTGTCTTCTTAAGGCCAGGAATGAAGTCAACACAAAACCCGATGACATCCTCTGTTTGATGGCCCATGGAGATGCTTCCTTCTGGCCTAGCGCAGTTATGGACATATTTCTTTAGGACTCCCATGAACCTCTCAAAGGGGTACATATTGTGTAGAAATACGGGGCCCAGAATGACAATCTCGTCAACTAGATGAATTAGGACGTGCGTCATGATATTGAAGAAGGATGGTGGGAACACCAGCTTGAAACTAACAAGACATTGCACCACATCACTCCTTAGCCTTGGTATGATTTCTGGATCGATCACCTTCTGAGAGATTGCATTGAGGAATGCACATAGCTTCACAATGGCTAATCGGACGTTTTCCGGTAGAAGCCCCCTCAATGCAACCGGAAGCAATTGCGTCATAATCACGTGGCAGTCATGAGACTTTAGGTTCTGAAACTTTTTCTCTGCCATATTTATTATTCCTTTTATATTCGACGAGAAGCCAGTCGGGACCTTCATACTAAGCAGGCATTCAAAGAAGATTTCCTTCTCTTCTTTGGTAAGAGCATAGCTGGCAGGACCTTCATACTGCTTTGGAGGCATGCCGTCTTTTTCGTGCAAACATTGCAGGTCCTCCCGTGCCTCAGCTGTATCTTTTGTATTCCCATACACGCCCAAGAAGCCTAGCAGGTTCACGCAAAGGTTCTTCGTCACGTGCATCACGTCGATCGAAGAGCGGACCTCTAGGTCTTTCCAGTAGGGTAGGTCCCAAAATATAGATTTCTTCTTCCACATGGGTGCGTGTCCCCCAGAGTCACTCAGAACAGCTAGTCCGCCGGGACCCTTTCCAAAGATTACGTGTAAATCGTTGACCATAGCAAGTACGTGATCACCGGTACGCATGGCGGGCTTCTTCCGGTGATCTGCCTCGCCTTTGAAATGCTTGCCTTTCTTTCGACATTGATGGTTGGTCGGAAGAAATCGACGATGGCCCAGGTACACATTCTTCCTGCAGCTTGCCAGGTATATACTATCGGTGTCAAGTAAACAGTGGGTGCATGCGTGGTATCCCTTGTTTGTCTGTCCTGAAAGGTTACTGAGAGCGGGCCAATCGTTGATGGTCATGAACAGCAACGCCTTTAGGTTAAATTCCTCCTGTTTGTGCTCATCCCATGTACATACACCATTTCCATTCCACAGCTGTAAAAGTTCTTCAACTAATGGCCTTAGGTACACATCAATGTCGTTGCTGGGTTGCTTAGGGCCTTGGATGAGAACTGGCATCATAATGAACTTCCGCTTCATGCACATCCAAGGAGGAAGGTTATACATACATAGAGTCACGGACCAGGTGCTGTGATTGCTGCTCTGCTCCCCGAAAGGATTAATGCCATCCGCGCTTGAAGCAAACCATACATTCCTTGGCTCACTTGCAAACTCATCCCAGTACTTTCTCTCGATTTTTCTCCACTGCGACCCGTCAGCGGGTGCTCTCGACTTCCCATCTTTCTTACGGTCCTCACTGTGCCATCGCATAAACTTGGCATGCTCTCCGTTTCTGAACAGACGTTTCAACCGTGGTATTATAGGAGCATACCACATCACCTTTACAGGAACCCTCTTCCTGGGGGGCTAGCTGTCAACATCACCAGGGTCATCTCGTCTGATCTTATACTGCAATGCACCACATACCGGGCATGCGTTTAGATCCTTGTACGCACCACGGTAGAGGATGCAGTCATTAGGGCATGCATGTATCTTCTGCACCTCCAATCCTAGAGGGCATATGACCTTCTTTGCTGCGTATGTACTGTCGGGCAATTTGTTATCCTTTGGAAGCTTCTTCTTCAATATTTTTCAGTAGCTTCTCATATCCTTTGTCAGGCACAGCATTCTCTGCCTTCCACTGCAGCAATTCCAGTACGGTACCGAGCTTTGTGTTGCCATCTTCGCAATTGGGGTACAACCCTTTTTTGTGGTCCTCTAACATGCGATCGAACTTAAGCTTCTCCTTTTAACTTTCGCATTGCGTCCTTGCATCGACAATGACCCGGCGGAGATCATCATCATCGGGCACATCGTCTGGTTCCTCTTGATCTTCAGCAGCTTCGCCCGTTGCAGCATCATCGTGCACATCGTCTGTTTCCTCTTGATGTTCAGTAGCATCACCGTATTCAGGGGGCACATAGTTGTCATCGTACTCTTCTTCTTCGCCGTCTTCCATCATAACCCCTATTTCTCCGTGCCTCGTCCAAACATTATAGCATGGCATGAAACCCTTGTAAAGGAGGTGGGTGTGGAGGATTTTCCGGTCAGAGTAAGACTTCGTATTCCCACATATAGGGCATGGACAACACATAAAACCATTCGACTTGTTTGCCTCAGCCACTTCGAGAAAATCATGCACGCCCTTAATGTACTTGGAGGTGTGTCTTGAACCGTACATCCATTGCCGGTTCATCTGCGTGCATTATATATAATTAAGTGTGTCAAAAATCATTACAGAACATCATGAATAGATAATTAAGTGACCACATTAATAGAAGTTCATCATCACATTAAAACCAAAGTACATACATAGTTCTCATCTAACAACATAAAGCTCTGTAGAGGATCTAAATTAATTAAACCATACACTGAAACTATGTAAAACATTTCAATGCGAAAACAAATGCGATCATAATCGTAACCAATGTAACAACTAATCCAACGGCATAATGATACCAAGCCTCGGTATGAATGGCATATTTTTCTAATCTTTCTAATCTTCAAGCGCATTGCATCCATCTTGATCTTTTGATCATCGACGACATCCGCAACATGCAACTCCAATATCATCTTCGCCTCCTCAATTTTTCTAATTTTTTCCTTCAACAAATTGTTTTCTTCTTCAACTAAATTTAACCTCTCAACAATAGGGTCGGTTGGAATTTCCGGTTCAACAACCTCCTAGATAAATAAAATCTATGTCATGTTGGTCGGCATAATTGTCATAAAAAATAAATGAACCAATAGTTATGAAAAGATAATATATATACCACATCCGAATCATAGACAGGACGAGGGCCGATGGGGGCGGATACCAAAACCATCGCACTATATAAGATGCAACAATAAAAGTAAGAAAATTATATAAGTATCTATATAAACATACAAGTAAGAATTTTTTTTCCTTTCAGAAGGAAGATAAGAACAAGTGGCTCACCATGGTGGTGCCGGTGACGAGATCGGCGCGGGCGATCGACGGCGGTGAAGACGGGGACGGGACGTGACGGACCGCTAAACCTAGAAAAATATTGAGAAAATGGAGCTTGGAGGTCGAGCTTGGAGAGGAGAAAGCTTAAGTAGTGTGGCTCGGGCATTCCATCGAACACCTCGTGTGCATAGGAGGTGAGCTAGAGCACCACAAAGCTCTCCCCTCACCGGCCACGAAAAACAGAGCACTGGGAGTGCTCTGCTCGCGGGCGAGGGGTATATATAGGCAACTAATTGGTCCCGGTTCATGGCTCGAACCGGGACTAAAGGGCAGCCTTTGGTCCCGGTTCAAGCCACCAACCGGGACCAATGGTGGTGGGCCAGGAGCCAGGCCCATTGGTCCCGGTTCGTCCCACCAACCGGGACCAATAGGTCCAGTCGAACCGGGACCAATGGCCCACGTGGCCCGGCCGGCCCCCGGGGCTCACAAACCAGGTCCAATGCCCCCATTGGTCCCGGTTCTGGATTGAACCGGGACTAATGGGCTGGCCTGGCCTGGACCATTGCCCCCTTTTCTACTAGTGCAGTAGATTGGTGCCCAATGAATCTGTTTATGCAGTAATGATAATAAATCTTCTAAAAGATGGAGTAGTGGAAGAAGCAGACAATATGTTTTCGTCAATGGAGAAAAGTGGTATAGTCCCCAGCTCCCTTATGTTAAATCATATCATCAGAATGTTGTTGGAAAAAGGTGAGACTGCCAAGGCCGGAAATTATTTGTCTAAAGTTGATGGGAAGGGCATCTCACTTGAAGCTTCAACGACTTCATTAATGTTGTCTCTTTTCAAGAGAAGGGAAATATCGGGAGGACGTGAAATTGCTTCCTGCAAAGTACCAATTTTTCGATGGATTTGTTGATTTTGCACAAGACTCTGCTTAGGAAGCTTGAGTTTTTGCTTGCATAAACCCTCCTGCCAGTATGACCGTATAAGAAATCCAAACTGCTTACTTGTAGCATTGGGGTCATTAGCGGTGTGTCAAAATCACAAGAGTGTGAAATGTCTACAAATCTTTTAACCTTCGATGGGCGTGGAAAGGTAGACCAAGTAGTCTAACACAGACTAGTTGGAGAATTTTAGGGGTAAGGACTTCTGATGGCGACTTCAAGGTATACAATCTTTTTCAAGAAGCCACCTGACATTTTTTAATCTTTGTAAAACAGACACTTTTCCTTCATATGAATGCATTTTTAGAAATGTTAGTCTTGGTGCTCTGGTCGTAGGTCCGTATGAAACTGTGGGTTTACTTTTACTTTGTAGTGCTCATGCTGAAGTCTCCAATACTCTATGCTGCTGTCAGTAGGATCTGTAATGAGCACCAAGGCGAGTGCAGACAAATGGGAGGTTGTACTCCACAAAAGCAGTATTCACAATTTTGCACTGACTGGAATTTTTAGCAGGACACAAGCTTGGCTACAACTACTTGGCATCAGGTCTTTCAAGATGGGCTACAAGGAGGATCTATCTACTTCCGGAAACAAATATGCCATGATGCGTCTGCACTCTACGGTGCTGTTTATGCACCTATTGAGGAAATATGTTAGTTACATGAGGATCGTGTTCAGTCTGCACTCTTCTGTATAGTGTTTTTAAATATCACAATAAAGTGAACATTGTCATGTTTTTCCTCCAAAATGCAGCCTCACTTCCTTTATTGCAGTTAGAAGATTTGACAATTCAGTTGTTCGTTAGGAACTTCAGGGAGGCTGTTTTCTTTAGCCCGTGATCACTGATTAGTAGCTCGGTTATTTCATTTCTTCTCTTTTATATGACTTAATGGAAAGTTTTGTGTGTTTTTATTGTTGGTCGCTTGCTTCATTTAACCGGGTATTGTTGTCGGGATTTATTTACCATCTGTTCTGACAAGGTCCTCTCAAAATGGATAACCTGCAAGGTAAAGGCCCTACTCACCTTCTTTCTGAGAAAATTAATTAAAGCTGCAAAAGTATTGATGCACCTTCTGCTGTAAGTTGTGATCTGCGTGAGGTTGTCTTGCTCTGATTGTATCTATTGAACTCAGTGATGTTTCCCCCCTTTTTTGTCAAACTAGTAACACTTCTCCTACAAACTTTCTTGTCATACATGCTCATCATCCATTTTAATACAACAGTTGTATGTCCCTCAAAAAAGTTTTTTTAATATTTGGTTATAAAAAGAACACCATCAAGCCTATAAATTTTATTCCATGGCCTAGGAATTATGTTCTAATCAGATTATCATACGTAGAGTTCTCATGTGTATGAATACATAAAGGTAACTATATGCCGTTTGCCAAAAAGGAGAACATAACTTTATGCCTAGGCCTTGTATATTAGACTCAGAAAAATAAACAGAATCTACTTTCTTTGTCACTCTGGCGGTGCATTCTTAGATAACCTATTGGGTTTTGGTGATTAATGACAAAACAATTGAGAGGACTAGTATTTACAAAGTTTTATTTCAGCAATTTAGTAACCATGAAAATTGGGGATATCATCTGTGTCCCCTACCTCCAACTTTTGAAGATGGTGTCTACCTCAAACTTTAGATTTGTAATTTATGGCCTTTTAGTGAATCCCGGATTACCATTGAGTATAGGACAACTGTACTATCAAGAGGGGCACAAGCTAAGGTACTTTGGTATGAACTCCATGAAAGATCCCCAAGCCAAAGATCCTCAAAGTATCCACTTTAGCCACTCCACATTTGAGATTTTTGACAGACCCGGTACTGCCGTGTTTCTCTTAACCGTTACTACCAAGCTTGTTTGAGTGTGTTAACTGTAACACCCCCTTCCTATAAAAAAACCCCAGAGTGACACCCCTAATTAGAAGTTTTTTTAAGCACCACCATATTGCATTTCGTCCATGAATATATTGGCTATTTTATTCTCGAAAAAAATATTGCCTATTTTATTAAACCCAACCCCTATTTCTTTCGTCATTTTGTTAAATGGTTAATAAGTAAACCAATTCTCCCTTTTGGTGTTCTAGCCCGACACTCACCCCCACATCTGGCATGCAACTTTTTTGTGATATTTGGGAGCTACCCAGATTATTTCACAATTTTACCACAAGCATAAGAGCCACCCCTAGCTCAACCCACATGTGTATCATTAAATACTACCTATATTTTTTTCTTTGCCCAAATTTTCTGAATCTTTTCTGTTGGTTTGGACATATTCTAGTAAAGCCCTACAAAAGGTTTCAGAAAATTATAAAATCTTAAAATCTTTTAGCCCCCATACTTTTCCCAACCACTACTTTCTTATTTTCATAAAAGAAAGAAAAAGGAAACATGCAACACCAATGCACAGACATAGCCCACCCCAGCTAATTGTCACACCACTTTCTTTCTCTTCCTCGGCACACCTCACCTATGTGTGCACCAGGCCAAGTCCACCAACTCCCTGTTTTTCTTCCTCCCAGGGAGGCAGGCGAGGCGCGTGACCCCCCCCCCCCTTCCCCGTGTCGTCACCCACGAGAAGAGCACCGCGCCCACACCACTCCCCCCTTAAGGCTGCCTCACCAACCCTAGCCCCCAAACCCTACAGTCCCTCTCTCCCTCCTCCCGTCAGGACCATCGCGTCTCTCTCTCTCTCTCTCTCCCTTCCTCCCTACTCTGGTTTTGTTAAAACGTCTTCGATGTAGACCAAAAGAAGCATGCGACAATAATATGCATAGTAAGAAACTGCCCCAAGAAAAAAAGTCAAAGAGGGCCTGTAAATACTCTAAAGACCACAAGTGTCGGATGAATTCAGGCGGATCCACCAGAGACTGACAATGGAAAGATCCAGGTAGATATGCCAGAGACATGCCTCCACACGCCATAAGCCATGCTCGATGTCGCGACTGAAACTCCGCCTTATTACACTGACACCACGACCAACTCACACAAAAGCGCCACCCATATATGAAATAATCCAGAGTTATAGACGACGCAAACACTACCTTCTAGGTTCAACACCAACAATAGCGAGAGCTGCAACATCGAAGGAAGATATGTAGGAACCTTATGCAACCACCACTGCTACCTCCGTAGCCGAAGCCATTAACAACAAAAGACCCTAATTAATAAAACCTAAACTATAGACGGACACGGGGCAAGTCCCGGGGTCCACCTTCCTACCACCATTGCCGGAGCCACCGACAAGGGTGAGGCCAGATCACCCTCTCTCTTTTCTCCGGCCGTGGCGGCTAGGTTAGAATTAATGTAGTCCATTTTCACCATTTTACATGTGGCTGTGGCAGCTAGGTTTAAATTTTGAACTTTTGAAAACTTCAACATTTATTAATTAAGCAAAGGTTACACGGAGTCCTTGGGATAATTCCGGTGAAAGGCTTGGCTAACAATGAACAACTACATTGCAATGTCGATGCACATGCTTGAACACCACCGACATGAAGATGTTGGACACAAACTTGATATCAACCACCACCCATCCCACCAAAGATCTGTCACGTTTAGATGAGGGAACTGGAGATTTTTTTTTTGAAAAACTAGTTTTTCAAGGAAATTTTGAAACACTAGTCGATTGGGGACGTTGGATCAACCAAAGACAATCAGAGGCAAATGCTTGATTGAGCGACCGGAAGACGGGACCCGCTCAAAAGATCCACGCCAAACACCCACTGCGCACGAACGAACACGAGGCAAATTTGACAATTTTGACCTTGGGACGAAATCAAATCACAGAATGAACTGCCCTTGAAACTATTTCACGTCCCTGACCTTTTTGTGTAGCGCCCGCCATGCAGGCGCCACACCCTACTGTGCAGCGCCTAGCTTGGAGGCGTTGCACATCTGTCCACCGTGCCAGCCCCTGGGCCCGCACGCAGCAGTGCAGCGCCCACGTGCTTGGCACCACACGTGTAATGTGCAGCGCCTAGCCCCCGGGCGCTGCACTGTGACTTAGATTGTAGCCGCCCGCTCCCCTCCCCCCACCCCACCCATTCGTTCCAAGGGGGTTACAGAACAGAACGGCGCGGCGGCTTCTCCTCTCCCCCTCTCAATCCCCTCTCCCAAATCCTTCAGATCCGACGATTTGGTCCATGGATTGCGTCACCAATCCATCCTAGAAGGTACTCTCCGCCGATCCCCTTCTTTCTATCCATAGAAAATATACTATTTTGAAGATTTGGGGAACCTTTGTTTGATTTGATTAGATTAGAATCTTGCATGTATTATAATCTTGCATGTATTAGAACTCTTGTTTGTTTGATTTGGGGAACCCTAGTTTAGTTTATTTTTTTCAAAAAAATATGGTTGGATACATAGGTTAACATGTTATTTCTATGGAAAAGTTTATTTGTATGAAGTAGGCCTAGTTTAGTTTATTTGTCACTAGTAGAAAACAGGGCTTTGGTTCGGGCCTGGCCAGCCCATTAGTCCCGGTTCTTCACGAACTGGGACCCATGGGGGGCATTAGTCCCGGTTCATGAGCCCAGGGGGGCGGCCGGGGCCTCGTGGGCATTGGTCCCAGTTCGTCTGGATCCATTTGTCCCGGTTCTAGGCACGAACCGGGACCAATGGTCCTCGCTCCTGGCTAACAACCATTGGTCCCGGTTCGTGGCATGAACCAGGACAGAATGTTGGGCTTTAGTCCCGATTTCTACCATGAATCGGGACAAATGAGTTGCCTATATATACCCCATCGCCACAAATGATTATGATCGCATTTGTAGTTGCATTGAAATGTTTTACATAATTTCAATGTATGGTTTAATTAGATGCTCTCGAGAGCTATATGTTGTTCAATGAGAACTATGTATGTACTTTGGTTTTAATGTGATGATGAACTTATATTAATTTGGTCACTTATCTATTCATGAGAGGGTTTGAATGCGGTTCCATGAGAGCTATATGTTGAAAATTGATGATGTGGCTTTGAATGGTGCATTTTGAACACAGAAAAACTATGGAGTTCAAATAAGTTCAAAAAAATGAAATCCCTTTGTAACAGACGAATTTCCATATGAAACCCTAATACTTCGAAAGAGATTGTCCATTTTGTACACGAAGTGCATCCAAGTTTTGTCGTAACCCTCTCTACTTTCTTGCACATGCTATGTGGGTGAAATGATGATACCATGCCAACTTTCAACCTTTTCAGAGTTCATTTCAAATGATTTTCAATTTCATGGTCTTATAGCTCTAAATAATCAGTAAATGCATGAAAAATAACAAATGAAGTCAGAAAGGGTTGAAAATTGATGATGTGGCTTTGAATGGTGCATTTTGAACACAGAAAAACTGGGGAGTTAAAATAAGTTCAAAAAATGAAATCCCTTTGTAACAGACGAGTTTCGTGATGAAACCCTGATACTTCAAAAGAGATTGTCCATTTTGTACACGAAGTGCATCCAGTTTTTGCCGTAACCCTCTCTACTTTCTTGCACATGCTATGTGGGTGAAATGATGATACCATGCCAACTTTCAACCTTTTCAGAGTTCATTTCAAATGCTTTTCAGAGTTCATGGTCTTATAGCTCAAAATAATCAGTAAATGCATGAATAATAACAAATGAAGTCAGAAAGGGTTGAAAATTGATGATGTGGCTTTGAATGGTGCATTTTGAACACAGAAAAACTATGGAGTTGAAATAAGTTCAAAAAAATGAAATCCCTTTGTAACAAACGAATTTCCATATGAAACCCTGATACTTCGAAAGAGATCGTCCGTTTTGTACACGAAGTGCATCCAGTTTTTGCCATAACCCTCTCTACTTTCTTGCACATGCTATGTGGGTGAAATGATGATACCATGACAACTTTCAACCTTTTCAGAGTTCATTTCAAATGCTTTTCAATTTCATGGTCTTATAGCTCAAAATAATCAGTAAATGCATGAAAAATAACAAATGAAGTCAGAAAGGGTTGAAAATTGATGATGTGTCTTTGAATGGTGCATTTTCAACACAGAAAAACTATGGAGTTCAAATAAGTTCAAAAAAATGAAATCCCTTTGTAACAGACGAGTTTCATGATGAAACCTGATGTCTACTACACAACCTTCTTCTTGTAGACGTTGTTGGGCCTGCAAGTGCACAGGTTTGTAGGACAGTAGCAAATTTCCCTCAAGTGGATGACCTAAGGTTTATCAATCTGTGGGAGGCGTAGGATGAAGATGGTCTCTCTCAAACAACCCTGCAACCAAATAACAAAGAGTCTCTTGTGTCCCCAACAGACCCAATACAATGGTAAATTGTATAGGTGCACTAGTTCGGCAAAGAGATGGTGATACAAGTGCAATATGGATGGTAGATATAGGTTTTTGTAATCTGAAAATATAAAAGCAGCAAGGTAACTAATGATAAAAGTGATAGTAAACGGTATTGCATGATAAGAAACAAGGCCTAGGGTTCGTACTTTTACTAGTGCAAGTTCTCTCAACAATAATAACATAGATAGATCATATGACAATCCCTCAACATGCAACAAAGAGTCACTCCAAAGCCACTAATAGCGGAGAACAGACGAAGAGATTATGGTAGGGTACGAAACCACCTCAAAGTTATTCTTTCGGATCAATCTATTCAAGAGTTCGTACTAGAATAACACCTTAAGACACAAATCAACCAAAACCCTAATGTCACCTAGATACTCCATTGTCACCTAAAGTATCCGTGGGCATGATTATACGATATGCATCACACAATCTCAAATTCATCTATTCAACCAACACAAAGTACTTCAAAGAGTGCCCCAAAGTTTCTACCGGAGAGTCAAGACGAAAACGTGTGCTGATAACCCACAAGTATAGGGGATCGCAACAGTTTTCGAGGGTAGAGTATTCAACCCAAATTTGTTGATTCGACACAAGGGGAGCCAAAGAATATTCTCAAGTATTAGCAGCTGAGTTGTCAATTCAACCACACCTGGAAACTTAGTATCTGCAGCAAAGTGTTTAGTAGCAAAGTAATATGATAGTGGTGGTAATGGTAACAAAAGTAAAGACAGCAAAAGTAATGTTTTTGGTATTTTGTAGTGATTGTAACAGTAGCAACGGAAAAGTAAATAAGTGTAAACAAGTATATGGAAAACTCGTAGGCACCGGATTAGCGATGGATAATTATGCCGGATGCGGTTCGTCATGTAACAGTTATAACATAGGGTGACACAGAACTAGCTCCAGTTCACCAATGTAATGTAGGCATGTATTCCGTATATAGTCATACGTGCTTATGGAACAGAACATTCATGACATCTTTTGTCCTACCCTCCCGTGGCAACGGGGTCCTATTGGAAACTAAGGGATATTAAGGCCTCCTTTTAATAGAGAACTGGAACAAAGCATTAGCACATAGTGAATACATGAACTCCTCAAACTATCGTCATCACCGGGAGTGGTCCCGATTATTGTCACTTCGGGGTTGCCGGATCATAACACATAGTAGGTGGCTATAGACTTGCAAGATAGGATCTAGAACACACATATATTCATGAAAACATAATAGGTTCAGATCTGAAATCATGGCACTCGGGCCCTAGTGACAAGCATTAAGCATAGCAAAGTCATAGCAACATCAATCTCAGAACATAGTGGATACTAGGGATCAAACCCTAACAAAACTAACTCGATTACATGATAAATCTCATCCAACCCATGACCGTCCAGCAAGCCTATGATGCAATTACTCCCGCACAGCGGTGAGCATCATGAAATTGGTGATGGAGGATGGTTGATGATGACGACGGCGACGAATCCCCCTCTCCAGAGCCCCGAACGGACTCCAGATCAGCCCTCCCGGGAGAGATGAGGGCTTGGCGGCGGCTCCGTATCGTAAAACGCGATGATTTCTTCTCTCTGGTTTTTTCTCCCCGAAAGCCAATATATGGAGTTGGAGTTGGCGTCGGAGGGCCACCAGGGGGCCCACGAGGTAGGGGGCGCGCCCAGGGGGGCGCCCCCCACCCTCGTGAGCAGGGTGTGGGCCCCATGGTCTTCATCTTTTGCGAGGATTTTTCTTTATTTTTTCTAAGGTGTTCCATGGAGTTTCAGGACATTCTGAGGATTTTTATTTTCTGCACAAAAAACAACACCATGGCAGTTCTGCTGAAAACAGCGTCAGTCCGGGTTAGTTCCATTCAAATCATACAAGTTAGAGTCCAAAACAAGGGCAAAAGTGTTTGGAAAAGTAGATACGACGGAGACGTATCAACTCCCCCAAGCTTAAACCCTTGCTTGTCCTCAAGCAATTCAGTTGACAAACTGAAAGAGAAAAAGAAAAACTTTTACAAACTCTGTTTGCTCTTGTTGTTGTAAACATGAAAAGCCAGCATTCAAGTTTCAGCAATTATTATGAACTAACCATACTCACAATAACACATAGGTCTCACAATTACTCATATCAATAGCATAATCAGCTAGCGAGCCATAATAGCAAAACTCAGATGACAACACTTTCTCAAAATAATCATAACATGATATAACAAAATGGTATCTCGCTAGCCCTTTCTGAGACTGCAAAACTTAAATGCAGAGCACCTTTAAAGATCAAGGACTGACTAAACATTGTAATTCATGGTAAAAGAGATCCAGTCAAGTCATACCCAATATAAACCAATAATAATGAATGCAAACGACAGTGTGCTCTCCAGCGGGTGCTTTTTAATAAGAAGGGTGATCACTCAACATAAAAGTAAATGGATAGGCCCTTCGCAGAGGGAACCAGGGATTTGTAGAAGTGCCAGACCTCGGTTTTGAAATAGAGATAAATTATATTTTGAGCGGCATACTTCCATTGTCAACATAACAACTAAAAGACGACGATATCTTCCATGCTAAACAGATTATAGGCGGTTCCCAAACAGAATGGTAAAGTTTATACTCTCCTTCCTCCACAAGCATCAATCCATGGCTTGCTCGAAACAACGAGTGCCGCCAACATTCAAAGCGTCCCAAGGGGAGTTTTGTTTGCAGTTATTTTGATTTAGTTTGCACAAAGCATGGGACTGGGCATCCCGGATACCAGCCATTTTCTCATGAATGAGGAGCGGAGTCCACTCCTCTTGAGAATAACCCGCCTAACACGGAAGATAAGGGCAGCTCTAGTTGACATATGAGCTATTCGAGCAGGCAAAACAGAATGTTTATTTGAAGGTTTAGAGTTTGGCACATACAAATTTACTTGGAACGGCAGGTAAATATCGCATATATGTAGGTATAGTGGACTCATATGGAATAACTTTGGGGTTTAAGGAGTTTGGATGCACAAGCAGTATTCCCGCTTAGTACAGGTGAAGGCTAGCAAAAGACTGGGAAGCGACCAACTGAGAGAGCGACAACAGTCGTAAACATGCATTAAAATTAATTCACATCGATTACAAGCATGAGTAGGATATAATCCACCATGAACATAAATATCATGAAGGCTATGTTGATTGGATTCAACTACATGCGTGAACATGTGCCAAGTCGAGTCACTCAATGCATTTAAAGGAGGATACCACCCCATCATACCACATCATAATCATTCTAATAGCATGTTGGCACACAAGGTAAACCATTATAACTCATAGCTAATCAAGCATGGCACAAGCAACTATAATCTCTAAATGTCATTGCAAATATGTTTACTTAATAATAGCTGAATCAGGAACGATGAATCATCATATTTACAAAAACAAGAGAGGTCGAGTTCATACCAGCTTTTCTCTTCCCAATAAGTCCATCATATATCATCATTATTGCCTTTCACTTGCACGACCGAACGGTGTGTATAATAATAAGAGTGCATGTGCATTGGACTAAGCTGGATTCTGCAAGCATTCAACTCAAGAGAGAAGACAAGTAATATGGGCTCTGAGTTTAAATAATCAATCATGCATATAAGAGCCACTAAGTGTTTCCAATATGGTCTTCTCAACCTCCAAAAGAAAGAAAAGAAAATAAAAACTATTTACACGGGAAAGCTCCCAACAAGTAAAAGAAGAACGGGAAATGTTTTTGGGTTTTCTTTTTAAATCTACTACAAGCATGGAAAGTAAACTAACTATTTTTTTTGTTTTTCTTAAGGTTTATCAAACACACAAGAAGAAAGCAGGAAAAAGAAATTTAAACTAGCATGGATAATACAATGAAAGAGTATGAGCACCGACATCTAGCAATGAGTGTGTGTGAACATGAATGTAATGTCGGTGGGAAATACGTACTCCTCCAAGCTTAGGCTTTTGGCATAAGTTGGTCTATTGCCAGGGATGGCCTGGCGGATATCCGTAGGTGAAGCTGGGGTCGTACCGTGACGAAGAAGGCCCAGGCTGCCACTGGCTGGCAGCCTCCTCTAGATCCCAAGAATAAACAGATAGTCGTGGAGGCTCATCTTGTGGCTCCGGCTCCGGGGCTGGTGCAGGGTTCCGATAGGCTTGAACAGCCGACCATGGAACGATGTGAGGTTCTGCAAACAAGTTAAACAAAGAAGGAGCAGGCAAAGTAATAGTCTCAGGGTGATGTTTATCAAAGTATAATTTGTATTTGAGCTCCCGTTCGCGACTCTTAACAAGAAAGTCATGCGCTATCATACTCTTATAATCTAAATAAGCACGGGGCAGCACTGTTTCTTCTTTCTCCTCATGCCTAATAGGTATTTCAAAATGTTCAGCAAGGTGTGAAGCATAAATGCCTCCAAAGATGGGGCCCTTAGTACGGTGCAGACTTAACCGTCTAGCAACAATTCCACCCATACTTACAGAGTTATTGCGCTATAAACCATGGAGCAAAATAATAATATCAGGAATACTAAGGTTCCCACAGTTCCCGCGTCCAATCAAGCAACGACTAGCAAATAAGGCAAAGTAGCGTAAAACAGGATAATGTATGCTAGTGATCCTTGCATCAGAAACCTTCCTGGTTTCTCCCACCGTGATAGTGTTAATAAAAGCTTCTACTTCGTTACGGTGGGGTTCATCTAAGGAGCCCTCAAAGGGTATTCTGCAAACCTCGCAGAATTCAGCTAATGTCATCTCTTTAACAACGTCATATAAATGAAGCTCTACTATTGGAGGTGATTTCTTAGGGAAAAAGTAGAAGTTTTGCACAAAAGTATTTGTGAGTAAGAGATACTGATGACGTTGGTCGTGGAGGAAGTTGGTGAGGCCGGCGTTCTCAATCAATAAATAGAAATCCTCACAAATCCCGGCTCTCCTCAAGAAGTCATCGGAAGGCCATTCACACGGCCGGACCTCCGCAGTGCGAGGCAAATTAAATTTGGGCTTCTCCTCTTCTTCCTTTTGTTTCTCCTTAGAGCTTCGGCTCGACGAGCCCCTCAAAAGTCTCTTCATTATTTCTGAAACGAGCTGAAATTTTTAGTAACTTCAAATAAAAGTGAACCAACTTCAATAAAATTGATAGCAACAACTCCCACAAGTGCCTAGGGCCTATATCAAGCATTAGAACTACTTGGAACCATATAAATTTGACATGCAAGCTCAAGAACATGGTCACCTATGCAGCACAAATTTGCAATGAATAAAGCACTATAACAAAATCTAATTGGACCAATGGAGGAGCCACATACCAAGGAACAATCTCCCCAAGCAGTTTTGCGAGAGGTGCTTTGAGCAAGGAGATCGAAAATCACAGCAACGGGGGCTGGAACTCGTGCTTGAGTTGGTTTTTCGTGTTTGTGTGAGGCAGAGGAAGAAGATGGGTGCAGGAATAAGTGGAGGAGGACCACCATGGGCCCACGAGGCAGGGGCGCGCCCAGGGGGGTAGGGCGCGCCCTGCACCCTCGTGGCCAGGTGGCAGCTCCCCTGCGGTAATTTTTGCACAGTAAATTCTCAAATATTCCCGAAAAAATCATATTAAATTGGCATGGCATTCTGAGGACTTTTATTTTCGGGATATTTTTATATTGCACGGATAAGTCAGGAAACAAACAGAAAAATACTATTTTACTTTATTTCTACTAAATAACAGAAAATATAAAGAGGGTACAGAAGGTTGTGCTTCTAGTTTCATCCATCTCGTGATCATCAAAATGAACCCACTAACAAGGTTGATCAAGTCTTGTTAACAAACTCATTCCGAATAATCCCGGAACCGGAGAAATTTCGAATGACATTAAGTTACCTCAACGGGGATATGAAAATCCCCAACAATAAGAATATCATACTTTTTGTTGACAGTAGGGAGAGGAAATTTGAAACCTCCAAATATAATCGATGGAACTTTTCCAGTAGAGTTGATACTATAAACTTGAGGTTGTTTCCTTGGAAAATGTACCATGTGCTCATTGCCATTAACATGAAAAGTGACATTGCCTTTGGTGCAATCAATAACAGGCCCTGCAGTATTAAGGAAAGGTCTTCCAAGAATAATAGACATACTATCATCCTCGGGAATATCAAGAATAACAAAGTCCGTTAAAATAGTAACGTTTGCAACCACAACAGGCACATCCTCACAAATACCGACAGGTATAGCAGTTGATTTATCATCCATTTGCAAAGATATTTCAGTAGGTGTCAACTTATTCAAGTCAAGTCTACGATATAAAGAGAGAGGCATAACACTGACACCGGCTCTAAGATCACATAAAGCAGTTTTAACATAACTTATTTTAATGGAGCATGGTATAGTAGGCACTCCGGGATCTCCAAGTTTCTTTGGTATTCCGCCCTTAAAAGTGTAATTAGCAAGCATGGTGGAAATTTCAGCTTCAGGTATCTTTCATTTATTAGTAATAATATCCTTCATATACTTAGCATAAGGATTTGTTTTGAGCACATCAGTTAATCGCATACGCAAAAAGATGGGTCTAATCATTTCAGCAAAGCGCTCAAAATCCTCATCATCCTTTTTCTTGGATGGTTTCGGAGGAAAAGGCATGGGTTTCTGAACCCATGGTTCCCTTTCTTTACCATATTTCCTAGCAACGAAGTCTCTTTTATCATAACCTTGATTCTTTGATTGTGGGTTATCAAGATCAACAGCAGGTTCAACTTCTACATCATTATTATTACTAGGTTGAGCATCAACATGAACATTATCATTAACATTATCACTAGGTTCATGTTCATCACCTGATTGTGTTTCAGCATCAGAAACAGAGATGTCATTTGGATCCTCAGGTGGTTCAGCAATTGGTTCACTAGAAGTTTGCAAAGTCCTATCATTTTTCTTTTTCTTCCTCTTAGAAGAACTAGGTACATCAATATTGTTTCTCTAAGAATCTTGCTCGATTCTCTTAGGGTGGCCTTCAGGATACAAAGGTTCCTGAGTCATTCTACCAGTTCTAGTAGCCACTCTAACAGCATAATCATTTTTCTTACTATTCATTTCATCAAGCACTTCTGTCTGAGCTTTAAGTACTTGTTCTACTTGAGTGGTAACCATAGAAGCATGCTTGCTAACAAGTTTAAGTTCACCTCTAATATCAGCCATATAATCACCCAAGCATTTAATCATAAAAGTATTCTGTTTTAATTGTCTACCAAAATAAGCATTAAAGTCATCTTGCTTAAACATAAAGTCATCAAACTCATCCCAGCACTGACTAGCAATTTTAGTAGGAGGGACTTCCGCTTTATCATATCTATAGAGAGAGTTTACCTTTACTACCTGTGTTGGGATATCGGGAGGTTCTTCATTAAATAAGTAATTGAGATCATATACTTCTTCAACAGGCAGTAAATTAAGACCATGTATTTCTTCAATAGGAGGTAAATTCTTAACATCTTCAGCTTTAATACCTTTTTCTTTCATAGATTTCTTTGCCTCTTGCATATCTTCGGGACTGAGAAATAGAACACCTCTCTTCTTCGGAGTTGGTTTAGGAATAGGCTCAGTAATTGGCTCGGGAACTGGCTCAGGAGGTAGCTCGGGAGGTGCCCAATTATTTTCATTAGCCAACATATTATTCAATAGAATTTCAGCGTCATCCGGTGTTCTTTCCCTGAAAAGAGAACCAGCACAACTATCCAGGTAATCTCTGGAAGCATCAGTTAGTCCATTATAAAAGATATCAAATATTTTAGGTTTCTTAAGAGGATGATCAGGCAAAGCATTAAGTAACTTGAGAAGGCTCCCCCAAGCTTGTGGGAGACTCTCTTCTTCAATTTGCACAAAATTGTATATTTCCCTCACAGCAGCTTGTTTCTTATGAGCAGGGAAATATTTAGCACAGAAGTAATAAATCATATCCTGGGGACTTTGCACACAACCAGGATCAAGAGAATTATACCATATCTTAGCATCACCCTTTAATGAGAACGGAAATATCTTGAGTAAATAAAGGTAGCGCGATCTCTCATTATTAGTAAACAGGGCAGCTATATCATTTAACTTAGTAAGATGTGCCACAACAGTTTCAGATTCATAGCCATAAAAAGGATCAGATTCAACCAAGGTAATTATATCTGGATCAACAGAAAAATCATAATAATCCTGATCAGGCACACAGATAGGTGAAGTAGCAAAAGCAGGGTCGGGTTTCATTCTACCTCTAAAAGATTCTTTACTCCATTTAACTAGCAACCTCTTAAGTTCATATCTATCCTGGCAAGCAAAAATAGATGCAGAAGATTCCGCATCAAAAAGATAACCCTCAGGAATAGTAGGCATAGGTTCATCATCACTAACATCATCGTGTTCAGCTTCAATAATTTCTCTTTCTCTAGACTTAGCAATTTGCTCATCAAGAAATTCACCAAGTGGCACAGTAGTATCAAGCATAGAAGTAGTCTCATCATAAGTATCGTGCATAGCAGAAGTGGCATCATCAATAACATGCGACATATCAGAATCAATAGCAGTAGTAGGTTTAGGTGTCGCAAACTTACTCATAATAGAAGGAGAATCTAGTGCAAGGCTAGATGGCAATCCCTTACCTCCCCTCGTAGTTGAGGGCAAAATAGTAGTTCGATCATCTTTCAAGTTCTTCATAGTGTCCAGCAGATATAAATCCCAAGTGACTCAAAGAATAGAGCTATGTTCCCCGGCAACGGTGCCAGAAAATAGTCTTGATAACCCACAAGTATAGGGGATCGCAACAGTTTTCGAGGGTAGAGTATTCAACCCAAATTTGTTGATTCGACACAAGGGGAGCCAAAGAATATTCTCAAGTATTAGCAGCTGAGTTGTCAATTCAACCACACCTGGAAACTTAGTATCTACAGCAAAGTGTTTAGTAGCAAAGTAATATGATAGTGGTGGTAACGGTAACAAAAGTAAAGACATCAAAAGTAATGTTTTTGGTATTTTGTAGTGATTGTAACAGTAGCAACGGAAAAGTAAATAAGTGTAAACCAGTATATGGAAAACTCGTAGGCACCTGATCAGCGATGGATAATTATGCCGGATGCAGTTCGTCATGTAACAGTTATAACATAGGGTGACACAGAACTAGCTCCAGTTCATCAATGCAATGTAGGCATGTATTCCGTATATAGTCATACGTGCTTATGGAAAAGAACTTGCATGACATCTTTTGTCCTACCCTCCCGTGGCAATGGGGTCCTATTGGAAACTAAGGGATATTAAGGCCTCCTTTTAATAGAGAACCGGAACAAAGCATTAGCACATAGTGAATACATGAACTCCTCAAACTATGGTCATCACCGGGAGTGGTCCCGATTATTGTCACTTCGGGGTTGTCGGATCATAACACATAGTAGGTGACTATAGACTTGCAAGATAGGATCTAGAACACACATATATTCATGAAAACATAATAGGTTCAGATCTGAAATCATGGCACTCGGGCCCTAGTGACAAGCATTAAGCATAGCAAAGTCATAGCAACATCAATCTCAGAACATAATGGATACTAGGGATCAAACCCTAACAAAACTAACTCGATTACATGATAAATCTCATCCAACCCATCACCGTCCAGCAAGCCTACGATGCAATTACTCACGCACGGCGGTGAGCATCATGAAATTGGTGATGGAGGATGGTTGATGATGACAACGGCGACGAATCCCCCTCTCCGGAGCCCTGAACGGACTCCAGATCAGTCCTCCCGAGAGAGATTAGGGCTTGGCGGCGGCTCCGTATCGTAAAACATGATGATTTCTTCTCTCTGGTTTTTTCTCCCCGAAAGCCAATATATGGAGTTGGAGTTGGCGTCGGAGGGCCACCAGGGGGCCCACGAGGTAGGGGGCGCGCCCCCCACTCTTGTGAGCAGGGTGTGGGCCCCCTGGTCTTCATCTTTTGCGAGGATTTTTCTTTATTTTTTCTAAGGTGTTCCGTGGAGTTTCGGGACATTCCGGGGATTTTTATTTTCTGCACAAAAAACAACACCATGGTAGTTCTGCTGAAAACAGCGTCAGTCCTGGTTAGTTCCATTCAAATCATACAAGTTAGAGTCCAAAACAAGGGCAAAAGTGTTTGGAAAAGTAGATACGACAGAGACGTATCATGTGCCAACCCTTATGCATAGGTTCATGGGCGGAACCCGCAAGTTGATCACCAAAACATACATCAAGTGGATCACGTGAATATCTCATTGTCACCACAGATAAACACGGCAAGACATACATAAAGTGTTCTCAAATCCTTAAAGACTCAATCCGACAAGATAACTTCAAAGGGAAAACTCAATTCATCACAAGAGAGTAGAGGGGGAGAAACATCATAAGATCCAACTATAATAGCAAAGCTCGCAATACATCAAGATCGTGCCATAGAGAGAACACGAGAGAGAGAACACGAGAGAGAGATCAAACACATCACTACTAGTACATACCCTCGGCCCCGAGGGTGAACTACTCCCTCCTTGTCATGGATAGCGTCGGGATGACGAAGATGGCCACCGGTGATGGGTTCCCCCTCCGGCAGGGTGCCGGAACGGGCTCCCGAGAGGTTTTTGGTGGCTACAGAGGCTTGCGGCGGAAGAACTCCCGATCTATCTTCTGTATCGATGTTTTTAGGGTATGTAGGCTTATATAGGCGAAAGAAGTCGGTCGGGGGAGCCTCGAGGGGCCCACGAGGGGGAGGGCGCACCCAGGGGGTGGGCACGCCCCCTATCTCGTGGCTTCCTCGATGCTCCCCTGGCTTGCACCCCAAGCTTCCTGGGTCACGTTCGTTCCAAAAATCACGCTGCTGAAGGTTTCATTCCATTTGGACTCCGTTTGATATTCCTTTTCTTTGAAATACTGAAACAGGCAATAAAACAGCAATATGGGGTGGGCCTCTGGTTAATAGGTTAGTCCCAAAAATAATATAAAAGTGTATAATAAAGCCCGTAATCATTCAAAACGGATAATAAAATAGCATGAATGCTTCATAAATTATAGATACGTTGGAGACGTATCAAAACCCTGATACTTCGAAACAGATTGTCCGTTTTGTACACGAAGTGCATCCAGTTTTTGCCGTAACCCTCTCTACTTTCTTCCACATGCTATATGGGTGAAATGATGATACCATGCCAACTTTCAACCTTTTAAGGGTTCATTTCAAATTCTTTTCAATTCCATGGTCTTATAGCTCAAAATAATCAGTAAATGCATGAAAAATAACAAATGAAGTCAGAAAGGGTTGAAAATTGATGATGTGGCTTTGAAGGGTGCATTTGAACACAGAAAAACTATGGAGTTCAAATAAGTTCAAGAAAATGAAATCCCTTCATAACAGACGAGTTTCCATATGAAACCCTGATAACAAAAATGAAATCCTTTGTAACAGACGAGTTTCCTTTGAAATCCCTTTGTTTCAGAGTTCATAAATAACTTTTTGTTACAAACTTTAATAGCAAAAAGAATTATACAAAATAATATAAACTTTAATAAAATGTATAAGCAGAAACAAAATAAAATAAAATTTAATAACATCAATAAAATTTATGAAACTAAAATTACCAAAGTATTTTCTGTTCAAAATCATTAAAAGCAAAAAGATTTTTCATAAAGAACTTTTTTTGTTAGAAACTTTCATAACAAAAAGAATTATCATAAAATAAAATAAATAAGTAATTATAAACAAAATAAAATAAAATAAATAATTATTTTGTTGTAAATAGAAACAAAACAAAATAAATAAAGCAAAAAAGAAAACAAAAAAACTGGGAAAAAAATAAAATATTTGCCACCTACTGGGCCACCACGGCCTGAATACGACTAGAAACCCAGGTAGTTGGGCCAGGATTCAGGCCCGCAGAAGGCCCAGCAGGCCCACAGGCAAAGCAGTGTCAGATTAGGCCCATAGGCCTGCAGTTCAGAGGAGTTCGAGAGAGAGGAGGCAGCGGAGCTTATAAACAGGTCATCGACGCTGTCAACTAGCGAGGTGGGACTAAACTCCCACCACCACCCCGATGTGCAAGGCCACTGGTCCCGGTTGGTGGTCCAACCGGGACTAAAGGGTGGCTTTGGTACCTGTTCGTGGCACCAACCGGTACCAATGCCCCCCTTTAGTCCCGGTTGATGCCACCAACCGGGACCAAAGGCCTCTGCTTCCCGCCCTTTGGGCTGCTGAAAAGTGACCTTTGGTCCCGGTTGGTGTCACCAACCAGGACTAAAGGGGACATTGGTACCGGTTGGTGCCACGAACCGGTACCAATGCCATGGGTATATAAGCAGCACTTGTGAAAATTTTCATCTTCATCTCGCAGTTGCCCCCGACGACCCCTCTCGACGACATCGACATCGCCCGCCACCCCCGTGGTCGCCGTCGCCGTCGCCCGCGCCCTTGCCCGACGTCGTCGCCGCACGCTGCCCTGCCCCGATGCACGTGCCGCCGCTGTGCCCGACGCCCTCGCCCGACGGCGACGCCGTCGCCCGCGGCCTCGCCCGACGTCGTCGCCGCGCGCCGCCCCTGCCCCGCCATGCGCCACTCCTGCCCCGCCGTCGCCGCTAAATGTAGCTTTTTAGTTACTATTTTTTTTACATCTTTTTACTTGTTTTTAGATTTTCATATATGTATGTATGTATTTTTTTATGTATGTTTATATTTGTATGTATGTATTTTTTACATGTGTTTTTTATGTATGTATGTATTTTTTCAATTTTAAAAATACATATATGCAAAAGTTAGATTTTTAGAAAAGTTTTATCTATATATGTTCTCTGATTTAGTACATTTTAGGTTAGTTTCATTTTTAGAAAAGTTTATATATTTAGGAAGAAGGAAGAGAAGGAAGAAGGAAGAAGAAGATAAAGTTTTATATATGCAAAGGTTACATTTTTAGAAGAAAAAAATTATATATCTAGCTAGGAAAGAAAGAAGAAGAAAAAGAATGAGAGGAAAAAGGAAAATAAGAAGAGGAAGAAAGGAGAAGAAGAGGAGAGGAAGAAGAGGAGAAATAAATAAGAAGAGGAAAAAAGAAGAAAAAGAAGATGACAAGAAGAAAGGAATAGAGAAGAAGAAGAAAAAATAGTCTTCTTCTCCTCTTTTTTTTTTCTTCTTTTTTTTTCTTCGATCTTCTCTTCTATTCCTTTTTTCTTCTCCTCTTTTTAATTCTTCTTTTGTCTTATTATTTTTTATCGGGTATGCCATTGTCAATATACCCCCTCCCGATAACTTCAACACGAGGGGGGTCGATATACCCCCTCCCCGATAACATTATTTTCCCATGTATGTATGTCGTCGTTGTCGATATAACCCCCTCCCGGATAACTTCGACATGAGGGGCGGTCGATATATACCCCCTCTCGACCGTGATAACTTATACCATGGGAGCACACCCCCCCCCCCCGGCCCTCTCGCTCGACCAAAACTCTCGAGGACACCCAAACCCTAGAAAAAAATGATGTCGGTCTCCTACCCCCTCCCGTCGCGCCCCTACCCGACAAACTCTCTCGAGGACACCCAAATTTACCAAGTTAAAAGAGCGTTGTCGTTGAGGCCACCCCAAACCCTTGAAGCGTTGTCGAGGCCACCCCAAACCCTTGAAGCGTTGCCGAGGCCACCCCAAACCCTAGAGAAGCAGCGTCGAGGCCACTAATATGATTCCTCATTGTGATTAGCTAGCTAGTTCTACGTTTTCCACTAATATATCCATCTGTCATGTTTGAATAATAATTGCCATGTTGTAAATATTTGCAGAAACTTTGGAGCACCCCCGAGATGAAGCAACAGAAGCGATGTTGGGGGACATAATCGCAAAAAGGAAGTGGTGTCGTCTTGTCGTATCTCAACGACACCGATGGTCTAGAAGGACAGAGTGAAGAAGAAGACTATGATTATGATGGCTCCGGTGACCCAATGCCGGTACAAGATGGAGACCGTGATGACGGCTCCGGTGACCGAACCGAGTCTAGCTAGGTATATATATTAGTTAAGCCTGTGCTGACTAGCTAATTGATGCATTCATTGTTTTCGTATGTACACATATTAATTAACTCTCGTCTTTCTTCTTTTTTCTAGCCCTCCAGATCGAGCACAACTTCGGTAAAGAGACGAGGCCCGAAGAAAAAGTTGCGCTCGGATGAAAAGTTTGAGATCATAGCAATCGCGCGCGATGGCAAGCCGATTGAACCCATCCGGACAAAGGATGCATTTCATGCTTAGTGCGGGGTTCTTGTTAGGGACAAGATCTCGATCAGTATCTACCAGTGGTTAAAGCCTAAGAATGAAGACCCTGAGGTGTCTTATGTCTCCAATATGCAGAAAGATGATCTTTGGACAACTCTTAAGGCAAATTTCACCCTACTGCCAGAGGAGGATCCCGAGAAGCCAGTTAAAGAGCAATTGATCAAGTCTCATGCTCTTAAGAAGATGGCAGAACTATTTAGGAGGTGGAAGAATGAGCTGAAAACAGAGTTTTTCAATGAAGAAAAAGACACCAGAATTCACCGGAAAGTATGAGAAGATCATAGATCACTAGCCCGCATTTGTGGCCCACAACACATCGAAAAAGATTAAGAAGATGTCAGTGATACGTCTCCAACGTATCTACTTTTCCAAACACTTTTTCCCTTGTTTTGGACTCTAATTTGCATGATTTGAATGAAACTACCCTGGACTGACGTTGTTTTCAGCAGAACTGCCATGGTGTTGTTTATTGTACAGAAAACAAAAGTTCTCGGAATGACCTGAAAATCCACGGAGATAACTTTTGGAAAATATAAAAATACTGGCAAAAGAATCAAGGCCAGGGGGCCCACACCCTGTCCACGAGGGTGGGGGCGCGCCCCCTGTCTTGTGGGCCCCCTAATGCTCCACCGACCTCAACTCCAACTCCATACATTTCGTTTCACGGAGAAAAAAACAGAGAGACAGTTTCATCGCGTTTTACGATATGGAGCTGCCGCCAAGCCCTAATCTCTCTCGGGGGGCTGATCTGGAGTCCGTTCGGGGCTCCGGAGAGGGGGATTCCTCGTCGTCATCATCATCAACCATCCTCCATCACCAATTTCATGATGCTCACCGCCGTGCGCGAGTAATTCCATCGTAGGCTTGCTGGACGGTGATGGGTTGGATGAGATTTACCATGTAATCAAGTTAGTTTTGTTAGGGTTTGATCCCTAGTATCCACTATGTTCTGAGATTGATGTTGCTATGACTTTACTATGCTTAATGCTTTTCACTAGGGCCCGAGTGCCATGATTTCAGATCTGAACCTATTATGTTTTCGTGAATATATGTGAGTTCTTGATCCTATCTTGCAAGTCTATAGTCACCTATTATGTGTTCTGATTCGACAACCCCGAAGTGACAATAATCGGGATACTTCTCGGTGATGACCGTAGTTTGAGGAGTTCATGTATTCACTATGTGTTAATGCTTTGGTTTGATACTCTATTAAAAGGAGGCCTTAATAACCCTTAGTTTCCACCAGGACCCCGCTGCCACGGGAGGGTAGGACAAAAGATGTCATGCAAGTTCTTTTCCATAAGCACGTATGACTATATTCGGAATACATGCCTACATTACATTGATGAACTGGAGCTAGTTCTATGTCACCCTATGTTATAGCTATTACACGAGGAATCGCATCTGACATAATTATCCATCACTGATCCAATGCCTATGAGCTTTTCACATATTGTGCTTTGCTTATTTACTTTTCCGTTGCTACTGTTACAACTACTACAAAACTGCTATCATTACTTTTGCCACTTTTACCTTTATTATCATACTACTTTGCTACTAAATACTTTGCTGCAGATACTAAGTTATCCCAGTGTGGTTGAATTGACAACTCAACTGCTAATACTTGGGAATATTCTTTGGCTCCCCTTGTGTCGAATCAATAAATTTGGGTTGAATACTCTACCCTCAAAAACTGTTGCGATCCCCTATACTTGTGGGTTATCAAGACTAATTTCTGGCGCCGTTGCCGGGGAGCATAGGTCTATTCTTTGAGTCACTTGGGATTTATATCTACTGATCACTATGAGGAATTTGAAAGACAGAAGAACTAAGATTTTTCCCTCAACTACGAGGGGAGGTAAGGAACTACCATCTAGCTCTGCACTAGATTCTCCTTCTGTTTTAAGTAAGCTTGCGACACCTAAACCTGCTACTGCTATGAATTCTGATATGTCGCATGTTATTGATGATGCCAGTTCTGCTATGCATGATACTTATGACGAAACTACTTCTGTGCTTGATACTACTTTGCCATTAGGTGAATTTCTTGATGAACAACTTGCTAGGGTTAGAGAGAACAAAATTATTGAAGATGAAATTATTTATGACAGTGATGATGAAGGTTCTCCCCCTAATTATGAATTGCCTGTTGTTCCTGAGGATTATGTTATGGATGAAGAAACTGCTAGAGATCTTTTTGCTTGCAATGACAGATCTGATCTTAAGAAACTACTAGCTAAACTTAAACAGAAAACTCTAAATAATAGAATGAAATATGACCCTGCTTTTGCTACTTCACCTATCTTTGTTACTGATAAGGATTATGAATTCTCTGATGATCCTGAAATTATTATTTTGGTTGAATCTGGTCCTTTTTATGGCTAGGAATCTGAAACTATTGTGGCACATCTTACCAAGTTAAATTATATAGCCACCCTCTTTACTAATGATGAGAAGTCTTGCTATTATTATATCCTTAAGATATTTCCGTTCTCATTAAAGGGTGATGCTAAAACTTGGTTTAATTCTCTTGATCCTGGTTGTGTGCGTAGTCCCCAGGATATGATTTATTACTTCTCTGCTAAATATTTCCCTACTCATAAGAAACAAGCTGCCTTGCGGGAAATATATAATTTCGTGCAAATCTAAGAAGAGAGTCTCCCAAAAGCTTGAGGGAGGCTTCTCCGATTACTTAATGCTTTGCCTGATCATCCTCTTAAGAAAAATGAAATACTTGATATCTTTTATAATGGACTAACCGATGCTTCCAAGGACTACTTGGATAGTTGTGTTGGTTGTGTTTTCAGGGAAAGAACGGTCGACCAAGCTGAATTACTATTGAATAATATGTTGACTAATGAAAATAATTGGACTCTTCCTGAGCCAATTCCTAAACCAACTCCGAAGAAGAGGGGTGTTCTATTTCTCGGTCCTGAAGATATGCAAGAGGCAAAGAAATCAATGAAAGAAAAAGGTATTAAAGCTGAAGATGTTAAGAATTTACCTCCTATTGAAGAAATACATGGTCTTAATATACCGCCTGTTGAAGAAACACATGGTCTTGACAACCCGACACAGGTAGTAAAGGTAAATTCTCTCTATAGATATGATAAAGTTGAAATCTCGTCTACTAAATTTCATAGCCAATGTTTAGATGAATTTGATGACTTTATGGCTAGACAAGAAAGTTTTAATGCTTATGTTGGTAGAGAATTAAAGAATCATGCTTTCATGATTGGACGCTTGAGTGATTATATGGCTAGAGTTAAAGGTGAACTTAAACTCATTAGCAAATATGCTTCTATGGTTACCACTCAAGCTGAGCAAGTACTTAAAGCTCAAAGTGATTTTCTCGATGAATTAAATAATAAACATGACTTTGCTGTTAGAGTGGCTACTAGAACTGGTAGAATGACTCAGGAACCTTTGTATCCTGAAGGCCACCCTAAGAGAATTGAGCAAGATTCTCAGAGAAATAATTTAGAGGCACCTAGTTCTTCTAAAAAGAAGGAAAAGAAAAATGATAGGACTTTGCATGCTTCTAGTGAACTTGTTATAGACACACCTGAGAATCCCAATGATATTCCTATTTTTGATGCTGAAACACAATCTGGTGATGAACATGAACCTAGTGATAATGTTCATGTTGATGCTCAACCTAGCAAAAATAATGATGTAGATATTGAACCTGTTGTTCATCTTGATAACCCACAATCAAAGAATCAACGTTATGATAAGAGAGATTTTGTTGCTAGGAAGCACGGTAAAGAAAGAGAACCATGGGTTCAGAAACCCATGCCTTTTCCTCCAAAACCATCCAAGACAAAGGATGATGAGGATTTTGAGTGCTTTGCTGAAATGATTAGACCTATCCTCTTACGTATGCGCTTAACTGATATGCTTAAAGTAAATCCTTATGCCAAATATATGAAGGATATCATTACAAATAAAAGAAAGATACCGGAAGCTGAAATTTATACCATGCTTGCTAATTACACTTTTAAAGGTGGAATAGCAAAGAAACTTGGAGATCCAGGGGTACCAACTATACCATGCTCCATCAAAAGAAACTATGTTAAAACTGCTTTAGGTGATCTTGGAGCCGATGTTAGTGTTATGCCTCTCTCTTTATATCGTATATTTGAATTGAATAAGTTGACACCTACTAAAATATCTTTGCAAATGGCTGATAAATCAACTGCTATACCTGCGGTATTTGTGAGGATGTGCCTGTTGTGGTTGCAAATGTCACTATCTTAACGGACTTTGTTATTCTTGATATTCCCGAGGACGATAGTATGTCGATTATCCTTGGTAGACCCTTTTTGAATACTGTAGGGATGTTATTGATTGCAACAAAGGCAATGTCACTTTTCATGTTAATGGTAATGAGCATACGATACACTTTCCGAGGAAACAACCTCAAGTTCATAGCATCAATTCTATTGGAAAAATTCCAACTATCATCATTGGAGGTTTTGAATTTCATCTTCCTACTGTCAAGAAAAAGTATGATATTCTTATTGTTGGGGATGTTCATATCCCCGTTGAGGTACCCTAGTGTTATTAGAAATTTCTCCGGTTCTGTGTTATTCGGAATGAGTTTGTTAACAAGACTTGATCAACCTTGTTAGTGGATTCATTTTGATGATCATGAGATGGATGAAACTAGAAGGCACAACCTTCTGTACTCTCTTTCTACTTTTTGTTATTTAGAATAAATAAAGCAAAAGTAGAATTATCTGTCTGTTTTCTGAATTATCCGTGCAATAAAAAATATCCCGAAAATAAAAGTGCTCCAAATGCCCTGCAAATTTAGTATGATTTTTTATGGAATATTTGAGGATTTTAGGCACTGAGAACACAGCAGGGGGGGGCAAGCACCTGGCCACGAGGGTGGAGGGCGCGCCCACACCCCCTGGACGCACCCCCCTATCTCGTGGGCCCACGGTGGCCCCCTCCACTTATTCCTGCACCCACACACTCCATTTTCCTCCCAAAAAATCCCCATCCAGCTCAAGCACGAGTTCTAGCTCATTTTGCTGCAATTTTTGATCTCCTTGCTCAAAGCTCCATTCACAAAACTGCTTTGGGAGATTGTTGCTTGGTATGTGACTCCTCCAATGGTCCAATTAGTTTTTGTTCTAGTGCTTTATTCATTGCAAATTTTTGCTGCATAGGTGACCCTGTTCTTGAGCTGGCATGTCAAATTTATGAGGTCCCAAGTACTTCTAATGCATGATATAGGCTCTAGGCACTTGTGGGAGTAGTTTCTATCAATCTTGTTTCGTTTGATTCACTTTTATTTTGAAGTTACTAAAATTTCAGAAATTTTCAGAAAATGATAAGGAGATTTTTGAGGGGCTCTTCTAGCCAAGGCTCCAAGGATAAACAAGCTAAAGAGAAGGAAAAGGCCAAGTATAATCTTCCTCGCATAGCGGAAGTACGGTCGTGTGAATGGCCTTGTGATAATTTCTTGAGAGAAGCCGGGATTTATGAAGACTTTTATTCTTTGGCTAAAAATGCGGGCCTCACCGATTTCCTCCACAACCGGATCGATCAGTATCTCTTACTCACCAATACTTACATGCAAAACTTTTACTATTATCCTAAGAATTTACCTCCTTTAGTATCTTTTCATTTATATGATGAATTCAAGGAAATGTCATTACGTAATTTTTGTGCAATATGTAGAATACCCTTTGAGGGCAGCTTAGATGAACCACATCGTAAATATGTGGATGGTTTTGTTAACACTATTACTGTAGGGGATTCGAAGAAGGGTTCCGATGTGAGAATCACTAGCATACATTTTCCTGTCTTACGCTACTTTGCCATATTTGCTAGTCGATGCTTAATTGGTCGTGGAAATAGTGGAAACTTCAGTGTTCCTAATATTATTATTCTGCTCCATGCCTTATTTGCTGATAACACTTTTAGTATGGGTGTCGTTATTGCTAAACAGTTAAGCTTAAACCGTATAAAGGGCCCCATCTTTGGAGGTATCTATGTTGCACGCCTTGCTGAACATTTTGAGATACCTATTAGACATTATGAGAAAGAGGAGACACTGCTGCCCCTTTCATTTTTAGATTACAGGAGCATGGTAGCGCATGAGTTTATTGTTGACAATGATGATAAGATGCTCCTGTATAACCTGAGATTTAGTAAGAAACACAATGAGATTATTACCCTGCCTGTGCCTTTGTTGTTTGATTTAACTGTAGACAATTACCTTGTCTTGCCGGAAGCAGTGTACGCTCATCGAGGCCAGACATCCGCTCCAGAGCTTGAGCCGAAACCTCCACTAGACCCTTATCGTCCATCATCTTATTAGTGGGATCCGGAGGAGATCACTAGCCAGTTGTATCCAGATGATCCTCCTCAGTACACCGGGGAGAGTAGCCGCGGTCCTTGGCATTAGACCAACTTAGACCAAAAGTCTAAGCTTGGGGGAGTACGTATTTCACACCGACTTTACATTCATGTTCACACACTATTCTAGTTGTCGGTGCTCATACTCTTTCATTGTATTATCCATGCTAATTTAATTTCTTTTTCTAGCTTTCTTCTTGTGTGTTTGATAAACCTTAAGAAAAACCAAAAAAATTTAGTTAGTTTAATTTCCATGCTTGTAGTAGTAATTAAAATGAAAACCCAAAAAGATTTCTTTGCTTGTTGGGAGCTTTCCCGTGTAAATAGTTTTATTTCTTTTCTTTCCTTTGGGGGTCAAGAGTAGAAGACTGTATTGAAAATGTTTAGTGGCTCTCATATGCATGATTATTTATTTAACTTAGAGCCCATATTACTTTGTCTTCTATCTTGAATTGAATGCTTGCATATTCCAGCTTAGTCCAATGCACGTGCACTATTATTATTATACACACCGTTCGGTCGTGCAAGTGAAAGGCAATAATGACGATATATGATGGACTGATTGAGATGAGAAAAGCTGGTATGAACTCAACCTCTCTTGTTTTTGTAAATATGATGAGTTCATCGTTCCTGATTCAGCCTATTATGAATAAACATATTTGCAATGACATTTAGACATTATAGTTGCTTATGACATGCTTAATTAGCTATGAGTTTATAATGGTTTACCTTGTGTGCCAACATTATATTAAAATGATCGTGATGTGGTATGATGGGATGGTATCCTCCTTTGAATGAATTGAGTGACTCGACTTGGCACATGTTCACGCATGTAGTTGAAAACAAATCAACATAGCCTTCACGATATTTATGTTCATGGTGGATTATATCCTACTCATACTTGCACTTGGTGTAAATTAATTTTAATGCATGTTCATGACTGTTGTCGCTCTCTCAGTTGGTCGCTCCCCAGTCTTTTGCTAGCCTTCACCTGTACTAAGCGGGAATACTGCTTGTGCATCCAAACTCCATAAACCCCAAAGTTATTCCATATGAGTCCACCATACCTTCCTATATGCGGTATCTACCTGCCGTTCCAAGTAAATTTGTATATGCCAAACTCCAAACCTTCAAATGAAATTCTGTTTTGTATGCTCGAGCAGCTCATGTTTCAACTAGGGTTGTCTGTATCTTCCATGCTAGGTGGGTTATTCTCAAGGGGGGTGGACTCCGCTCCTCATTCATGAGAAAATGGCTGGTAACCGGGATGCCCAGTCCCATGATCAAAAAGATCAAAGCAAATCAAAATAATTAAACAAAACTCCCCCAGGGCTGTTGCTAGTTGGAGGCACTCGTTGTTTCGAGCAAGCCATGGATTGATGCTTGTTGGTGGGAGGGGAGTATAAAGTTTTACCATTCTGTTTGGGAACCGCCTATAATGTATGTAGCATGGAAGATATCATCATCTCATAGTTGTTGTGTTGATAGTGAAAGTATACCGCTAGAAATGTTATTCATCTCTATTTTAAAATCGAGCTCTGGCACCTCTACAAATCCCTGCTTCCCTCTGCGAAGGGCCTATCTATTTACTTTTATGTTGAGTCATTACCCTATTATTAAAAAGCACCCGCTGGAGAGCACACTGTCATTTGCATGCATTACTATTAGTTTATATTGGGTATGACTTGACTGGATCTCTTTTACCATGAATTACAATGTTTAGTCAGTCCTTGATCTTTAATGGTGCTCTGCATTTATGTTTTACGGTCTCAGAAAGGGCTAGCGAGATACCATTTTGTCATATCATATCATGACTGTTTTGAGAAAGTGTTATCATCCGAGTTTTATTATTATTGCTCGCTAGCTAATTATGCTATTGACATGAGTAAATATGAGACCTAAGTGTTATTGTGAATATGGTTAGTTCATAATCTTTGCTGAAAATTTGAATGTTGGCTTTACATATTTACAACAAGAAGAGCAAATAGAGTTTGTAAAAGTTTTTCTTTATCACTTTCAGTTTATCAACTGAATTGCTTGAGGACAAGCAAAGGTTTAAGATTGGGGGAGTTGATACGTCTCCAACGTATCTACTTTTCCAAACACTTTTGCCCTTGTTTTTGACTCTAATTTGCACGATTTGAATGAAGCTAACCCGGGCTGACGCTGTTTTCAGCAGAACTGCCATGGTGTTGTTTATTGTGCAGAAAACAAAAGTTCTTGGAATGACCTGAAAATCCACGGAGATAACTTTTGGAAAATATAAAAAATATTGGCGAAAGAATCAAGGCATGGGGGCCCACACCCTGTCCACGAGGGTGGGGGAGCCCCCTGTCTCGTGGGGCCCCTGATGCTCCACCTACCTCAACTCCAACTCTATATATTCCGTTTCGCGGAAAAAAATCAGAGAGAAAGTTTCCTCGCGTTTTACGATATGGAGCCGCCGCCAAGCCCTAATCTCTCTCAGGAGGGCTGATCTGGAGTCCGTTTAGGGCTCCAGAGAGGGGGATTCGTCGCCATTGTCATCATCAACCATCGTCCATCACCAATTTCATGATGCTCACCGCCGTGCGTGAGTAATTCCATCGTAGGCTTGCTGGACAGTGATGGGTTGGATGAGATTTACCATGTAATCAAGTTAGTTTTGTTAGGGTTTGATCCCTAGTATCCACTATGTTCTAAGATTGATGTTCCTATGACTTTGCTACGTTTAATGCTTGTCACTAGGGCCCGAGTGCCATGAGGCCTTAATATCCCTTAGTTTCCACTAGGACCCCGCTGCCACGGGAGGGTAGGACAAAAGATGTCATGCAAGTTCTTTTCCATAAGCACGTATGACTATATTCAAAATACATGCCTACATTACATTGATGAACTGGAGCTAGTTCTGTGTCACCCTATGTTATAGCTATTACATGAGGAATCACATCCGACATAATTATCCATCACTGATCCAATGCCTACGAGCTTTTCACACATTGTGCTTTCATTATTTACTTTTCTGTTGCTACTGTTACAACTACTACAAAACTGCTATTGTTACTTTTTCCACTGTTACCTTTATTATCATACTACTTTGCTACTAAATACTTTGCTGCAGATACTAAGTTATCCAGGTGTGGTTGAATTGACAACTCAACTGCTAATACTTGAGAATATTCTTTGGCTCCCCTTGTGTTGAATCAATAAATTTGGGTTGAATACTCTACCCTCAAAAACTGTTGCGATCCCCTATACTTGTGGGTTATCAGTCAGCGACAAACAAGAAAAATGTTGCAAAGAAGAAGCATCACCATCGCACGGGGTCAGGTGGCTACCTCAAAGCCCGACCTTTGTGGGACAAGGCTGAGAATGACCTGATTGATAAAGGGGTCGAACCAGAGACATTGAACTGGCCAGACCGTTGCCGGACTTGGTTCTTCGGGGTTGGCGGAACCTTGGACCCTGTATCAAGGAAGTGCGTTTGGACGGAAGAGCAACTGCGAATACCCGTCACAAGGCTTCAGGAACATATTGAGAAAGCACAGCAAGGGACGTTCGTTCCAAACAGAGAGAAGGACGAGCTGACAATGGCCCTCGGGAATCCTGAGCACCCTGGACGGACACGAGGCACGCCAGGCTCCATCCGTGGAAGGCTGGGTTTCCGGACGCAGGGGGTTACAAATGCCAGGAGAGGAGAAAGAAAGTGGAGCATAGCCAACTGCAGGCACTGCATGCAAGGGTACAAGGGCTAGAGGAACGAGAAGATGCTGCCCAGCAAACGACCTGCCGATGCTTCCCCTGAAGCTACCCTGCCATCTCAGCGGAGAAGCAGCGTGGCTGCCACCGAGCAGACTCAGCTAGAGCCTGTCTTCACGGCTCTAGCTAGCTACCCCGTGGATGCTATCACGGAGTCTCAACATTGCCACCTTATGACGCAATGGATGAAATTGAAAGTCAAGGCGGCTGTTGGCTCTGTTTTACCTACTGAACCTGGCGCAACCTACCATGGCTGGTCGATTCCAGAAGGATATGCTAGGGTGATGGTGGATGAAATAACGGACGGATTTGAGGACCTTGAGCTTGACCACCCTATGGGTGAAGGGGAGATTCGGCTGGGTTCTTCTCTGAAGACTCCATGCCTATGGCGGAAGGAGCTCATCAATCTTCCGAACTGGACGCCTCCGCCTCCTCCTCCTCCTCCGGTGAGTCAGGGCACTCCGCCTCCTCCTCCGCCTCCTCCTCCGGCGAGTGATCAGGGCACTCAGCCTCCTCCTCCGGCGAGTGATTAGGGCACTCAGCCTCCTTCTCCGGCGTGTGGCGGCACTCCGCCTCCTTCTCCGCCTGCGTCGGCGCGCCCGGGCAGCCAGCCTCCTCCTTCTTCGCCTCGTCAACAAGGGCGGATCAAGAGACCAGCCGCCGCTCCGGCGCGTCATAGTCCTTCTCCTTCGCCTCGTAAGAAAGGAAAGACAGCCGCAGCCGCTCCGCCTGCTCCGGCGTCTAGCAGTACAGCCAAAGGCGGGAGGTAATATAGATTCGGTCCTTCTCTGAAGACTCTAGAGAAGTTACCATACGAGAGGATCCTGGAGGAAAACACGAAGATCGTGCAAGCCGAAGTGAAGAACTTCTTTGAAGGGGTGAAAGCAAAGAAACATCCACCTTTGGAGGAGAAGATAGATCCGGTAAAAGCGAAGCGTACTCTGGCTGCCCTGAAGAAACCACCAAAGTCTCCGGCGAAAGGCAACTATGAGCACATTATTGAAAAGTCATTTATCGAAGCGGAGCGGTCGGGAAGTGCTGTCAGTGATCAAAGGTTAGCAGAACGACGAGCTGGGAAAAAAATTGCCCAGCTCGGCGAACAAGTGAACCAATCGTGCCCCCCGCTCCAGGTGTCTAGCGATATCGTTGCTAATGATCCGGGCGGGATGGTGCCTGGTTATAACAATCTTGGAGATTACCTGCCCGACGATGTACATTATGATTTCTTGGAGGTGGACGAACACAAATAAGTGTACGAGAAGCCTCTCGTCAAAGATGAAAGATCTCAAACAACGATGATGCGAAGATTCCATGATTGGTACATGAAAACCTGCAGAGAGTCTGAGGGGGGGAATATTTTGACGCTAAGAGTTAGAGAGGAGCATGACCTCGTTGGAATTGAACTGTTGAATGTTCCATTTGAGGAGTTCTTTGCGTTTTTCAATCAAAAGGCCCTCGATAAATTAATGATCACTTGCTACTGCCTGTAAGTAGTACTACTTCTGTCATTAAGTCTCTATATATAGGTCAGCTCTTTCATTGCATGGATTTTTAATTATTCTCACTATATTATGCAGATTGAAGATCGCCGAATTGAAGAAAATACAAATCGATGATATTGGGTTCATTAACACAAATCTCATAGATGCATATATGGTTGAATTTCAGGCCAGAGATACCGAGGCCAAGCTGCTACAATCGTTTGTATTAAATCAAAACAAAGCTATAATACTCTTCCCTTACGAATTCAAGTGAGTGTTACTGTCTTGTGCATATTCGGTTTCCCTTATTAGTCGAGGTTATAGTAATGTAATTGATGAGTTATGCATGCGTGCGCAGGTTCCACTATATTCTCCTAGAGATTAAGCTTGAGTAGGGACTAGTAACCGTCTTAGACTCGGGACGAAAAGATCCCAAGGAGTATGCGGACATGACTGAAATTCTAGAGAAATAAGTTAAATCGATCATTATCGCACCATATCGGCAACTTTGTTCATTTCCTGATATCAAGTAATTGTTTTCTTTGTCTGGCAGGGTTTGGAAAAATTCACCTCAAAAACTCCGGGACTGCCGAAGAAGCTGCAATTTAGACACCCTAAAGTAAGTACTATAGTAGCATGTTCCGCGCATCTCTTAGTGATTCAAGCGCCAGTTTCATCAATACCATTTAGCATGCTTGCTAATTATCAGTTTGATTGACCTCTATTCCTTGTAAAGTGGTTGTGGCAAGAACAAGGGAATGATTACTGTGGATACTACATTTGCGAGTCCATCCGCCACACGACCTGTGAGCGGGGCTACTCTGACAAACAATATGAAGTGCATAAATAATAATATTCACAATTCTATTTTATTACCATCATTTGTGTTGAGTTTCATTTATTCATATATATGTATTGACACCCTTCTTCAAATTAGATATTTCGGATGCGGGATGAACTCCTACCACCAGATCATATGCGAGCAATTCAAGAGGAATTGGCGGCATTCTTTCTTGACCACGTGATCGCTAAAGATGGAGAATACCATGTGGACCTTGAGTTCATTTGGAATTAGGAGATTATATTGTAAGAGATAATTATATTGTATATATGTAGCCAGTAGCGTCGGATAGATATACGACAACTTGTTGTTCGACCAATCTCTCTGAGAAGGAGAGGTGTTTGATATCACTTCTCTCTGTATGCATATGTTCATGACGATCTTCTGTTTCCTTCATTTGCTTACTAGCTACCATGTCTAGTCCTCTCTATACGTATAGTACGTAGCATCGACCAAGCACGGAGATAAGAGAGGACACTTCTCTCTCTATTAATTAGCTAGCTAACACAATATATGAAACACCTAAATTAACCCCCAAAACCTCCTAACCCCCCCCCCTTTAAAAAAACATAAACCCCAGCCCCTGAAATGCTGACGTGTGGATGCCTATTGGTCCCGGTTGGTGCCACCAACCGAGACCAAAGGGCCTCCTGCCTGGGCTCGCCGCACCGGCCACGTGTAGGCCCATCTGTCCCGGTTTGTGTAAGAACCGGTACTAAAGGTCTAGGGCATTAGTACCGACACTTTAGTCCCGGTTCAATAACCGGGACAAATGGCCCTTACGAACCGGGACAATAGGCCCTTTTTCTACTAGTGTGTGTTGAACTTATATTTGTTTTGACAAGAATGCTTTGGATACATATGCTTTGAATTTTGCATCTAGTAGGCGTACTTTAGTTTATTTGTATTCAAAAGATAATTGGGTTGACAAGAAAGTTTTTTTTCAAATTGTTAGGATGGTTTGGCTTCTCGATGATCACTGGGACAAACAACGTCGGTCGTACGCTATGTAGGTGGAGCAGCGGGTAATAATGAAAGTTGCCGGTGTTATGAATTTTATGTTTATTTCAAACACAAATGCCCCATATGTAATGATTTGTTTGCTTGTTTGTAGGAGCTTGCACCTTTGAAGCTTCGGTCCCACGGGGTCACCCTTGGGTGGATGCGCTATGATGAGCGGTACACACCGTATGTAAGGGAGACATGACTTCTCCCTTTCATTCAGTTGGTCAGCCGATCGACGCCACCCAACAATGTTGCAGCACTCACCGTGCTTATTGATCATTGGAGGCCGGAGACACACACTTTCCATCTTCGGACCGGGGAGATGACCTTGACGCTCTAGGATATGGCTATGATCACCGGTCTTCCTATCGATGGGAACCCTTTATGTATGGACACCGATTCTGATGGGTGGCACGCGCAGATGCATGCCCTTATCGGTATGGTTCCTCCTGAGCCTCGGGAACCAGAAGCAGAAGACAAGAAGAAGGAAAGAGTCACAGTCGGTGCTCCTTTCACATGGATTACATCAAACTTTGGTACTTTCTCTGAGGATGCTAATGAGGACACAGTCAAGACATATGCTCGTGTCTACATGTGGTACGTGATATCCAGGACTATGTTTGCTGATGGCACAGGAAAGAATGGTCCATGGATGTGGCTGAAGGCCTTGACCGTCTTCGATAGCAAATGGAGTTGGGGTCCGGCGACACTGGCTTACTTATATCGACAGGTATGAAGTTGTTTCCTTTTCACTTCATTGCTACATTATCAATGCGATCTTGCTGTTAATTCAACCATGTTCTCTTTTATGTGCAGTTGGACGAAGTCTGTTGTAGGCCATCTGGAGGTATTGGTGGTTGTATGCTCGCACTTTCCATATGGAGCTGGGAGCGTTTGTCGGTTGGACGACCGAAGACTGTGAAGTACGAGGATTGGGACGACAAAAATGACCCACTATGATGCCCCACTTGGGCTTACAAGTGGGAGATGTTAAATGAGACGACGGATGATCCGTCGGTCAGGTACAAGTTGTACAAGAGCGAGCTGGACGCGATCACGCCTGAGCAGGTGAATCGACATTGCATAAGTGATTATCATGCTTCTATCATAACTCGATACCAATTTTGCATTCTATCCCATTTTGCAGGTGGAATGGGAGCCGTATGGAAAAGGAGAGAGTTTTGGTAACCCTATAGAGTTCAGGCTGAATTCGATGTGCACTAGGGATAGGGATCTCTGGCATATGCGGTGCCCACTCATATGCAACTGGGCGGTTGAGATTCACCTGCCACATCGGGTGTTCCGCCAGTTTGGTTTGTTCCAGTCATTTCTGTCGGAGTGGGAGGACACGGACAAGGTGCTACATGGGTAAGATATAATTAACCTTGAGCACTTAGCAGCTTCTCGGTGGTTTCAATGGTGGTAATATTCTATTTCTAACTTGCAGGTTGGATAGGAAAAAGCAGCGGAAGATCAAGGATTGGGCCAAGCATCACAGGAAGTATGTCATACAGTTCGCGCTTAGTATGGAGCAAGCTAGGGCTGGAAAACGAGCCCATCTTCGTGAGCACTGCCCGATCGCGTTCAACAACTATCTCACATGGTTTCTTGGAAGTACCCGTGTGGAGGTATGCAAGCCGGCGTATGCTGACGAGATTTTGGAAGATCCAACCATTTTTGATGAGCTAACCCAGCACCAGTACAACGCATTAGTCAAGAAAGGCAACTCAGTGATCCCTTCAGCTCCAATGATGAACTTTGTGGTATTTTCCCTTTTTTTTCTTTTCCATTCGCACTATTCTCATCTTCGCTTGCCTAACACGTTAATACCGTTTCTGTTCATAGCGTGCCCAGATCAAGAAAGCAGCTGATGAGACCGAGACTATTCTGGAAACAACCCCGGCTGGCAAAAGCGATGGGGAAGGTGCACTTCGAGCATTCATTAAGGTTCACATCTCCTTCAAACTAGAACTTAACATGTTTTGCTACGTTCGATGTCTCATTTACTTGTACATGTTGCAGCGCCAGGGCCAAAAGTTAAGGCGGCTATCAAACCTTTTCAGTTGCCGTGACCCCGAGTATGTATCACCAGAACGGTCTAGGTCGGCGAAACCATCAGATCCCACTTCGGGCCAGGGCCATGGTGATCCTTTGGAGGATGAGGATGTGGGTGTGATCACCCAAGAGGTATGGCATGAGCATATATCCAATTGTTGATGCATTGCTAACTTTATCCTCACACACGGTCTTTCCATATCTTTTGTTGATGCATAGGTTGCTGATGATATGACCTTGGGGACGTACCAGGTTCGCTCTGCATACCAGTTAAAGCCTAGGAAGGGAATCAAGAAATACACACCTGAAGACTTCACCCAAAGAGGCAAAAGGACAGTCGGCACCTCGCGGATGGCGGCTTTGGATGACTATTTGGATGATGATGTGGATGACACAGAGGAACCGGAGCCGGAGCCGGTGCGGGTTCCTCTTCCTAGGAAGGTGAAGAAGATGGGAGTCAAGAGGGGGAGGAGCCAACAAGCGCTCAAGTAACTAGTCATCGTCCTCTATTATAATGGTAGCTCTATGTTGATTGTAGCTCTATGTTGAACTCTATGTTGGTGGTAATGTTGAACTTGCCGTGATGGTCACTCTATGTTGAACTTGTCGTGATGGTCACTCTAGGTAATGTTGAACTTGAAGCTCTTAGTAATGTTGAACTTGTCGTGATGGTCACTCTAGGAAATGTTGAACTTGAATTGATTGTATGTCTTAACTCATAGTAATGTTGAAATTACTGCTTATTCTATGATGCAACTATATGTGACTTAAAATGACCCAGTTTGAGCAACAAAAGGCAGGGCAACAGAGAGCAACAGAAGGCAGGGCAAGTTACAGACTTGTGTTGCGCCTAGCTTGCAGGCGCCACACTATACAGTGCAACGCCTAGCCCGTGGGCGTTGCACTGTACAGTGTGGCGCCTACAAGCTAGGCGCCACAACAACACTTAGCGAAATTTTGGGCGAAACTGGAGCAACAGAGAGCAACAGAAGGCAGGGCAAGTTACAGACCTGTGTGGCGCCTAGCTTGCAGGCACCACACTGTACAATGCAGCGCCTAGCATGTGGGTGTTGCACTATACAGTGTGGCGCCTGCTTGCTAGGCGCCACACAAGTCTGTAACATGCCATTCCTTCTTTTGCTCTTTGGATAGTTACAGACTTGTGTGGCGCCTAGCACGCAGGCGCTGCACTATACAGTGCAGCGCCTAGCACGTGGGCGTTGCACTGTACAGTGTGGCGCCTGCATGCTAGGCGCCACACAAGTCTGTAACTTGCCATGCCTTCTGTTTCTCTTTGGATAGTTATAGACCTATGTGGCGCCTAGCGTGTGGGCGTTGCACTATATAGTGTGGCGCCTGCTTGCTAGGCGCCACACAAGTCTGTAACATGCCATGCCTTCTGTTGCTCTCTGGATAGTTACAGACTTATGTGGCGCCTAGCTTGCAGGCGCCACACTATACAGTGCAGCGCCTAGCGTGTGGGCGTTGCACTGTACAGTGCGGCACCTGCATACTAGGCGCCACACAAGTCTGTAACTTGCCATGCCTTCTGTTGTTCTCTGGATAGTTACAGACTTGTGCAACGCCTAGCTTGCAGGCGCCACACTATACAGTACAACGCCCACTGGCTAGGAGTTGCACTGGGACTTAGTGAATTTTTTAGCATATGCAGACATAGTATGATGATGTGAAGTAGGATTGATACATAGCAAGCAAACAACTGTGAAGACAACATATGCACAAAGTACTTCACGACACATAGTAGTTCATAACACATAGTACTTCAACTTGAGGAGTAGTTCATACAACCAAATTTAGGAGGAAATACATAGTACTTCACGACACATACTAGTTCACAACCAAATCGAGGAGGAGGCATAGTAGTTCATGATTCATAGTAGTTCACAACCAAATCGAAGAGCATAGTTTAGAGGATAACACGATCATCATCCACAAGCAAGTTGAAGTTGAAGATGACATAACTCTATTGCGTAGAGCAAGGCCCCTTTCCCTTCTTCTTCTTCCTCTCTTCTTCCTCTTCCTCCTCCCTTTTCCTTATGAGGTGAGCCTCCTTAACCACCCTCTCCATGAATATCTTGTTCTTCCTCTCCTCTTTTTCAGCTGCGAATGCCCAAAGTTTCATGGTTCTTTCTTCAAAATCCTTTTGACGCTTCTTCTGTGCCTCCTCACATTTCCTCACCAACGCTTGCTCCCTAGCCCACATTGCATTTGTCTCTCTCTCTTTCCTTCCTCTTCTTCTCAAGCTCCTCTTCCTTTTTCTTCTTTAGTGCGGCTGCATCCTCATCTCTAAGCTTCTTCGCAGCCTTCTCCCACCATCCAGCCATCTCATCTTTGCCATCCTCCTTCATTGTTGGTTTGTTGGGTTGGGAAGCCGCCATACCTACAATGAGTGAAACATAATGGTCAGTAAAGACAATAAAAACAAATGGAAGAACATGTACAACAAGAACATATGAAAAAGAAGAACATATGAAAAAGAAGAACATATGAAACATTATTGTTAGTGAGCAACATACGGAAATGGTCCATCGAGGTATCCAAACATTCCTCTATAACGACCTTGTCCCTGTCCATCACCACGGCCAAATCCACCACCAAGGCCAAGACCATCACCACGGCCAAATCCACCACCAAGGCCAAGACCATCACCACGGCCAACACCACCACCACCATGAGCTCTACCACCACCATGGCCTACACCACCACCACGAGCTCTACCACCACCATGGCCTCTTGTAAGTCCTAGTTGCTGACCTCTTTGTTTCCTAGATCCTCTTTGGCTAACACTTGGTTGGCTTGGCACTTGTTGGCTACCACTTGGTTGCCTTGGCACTTGTTGGCTACCACTTGGTTGGCTTCCTTCTGTAGCTCCTTGTTGGCTTGTGCTTGCATCATTTTTCTTGGACCTTTTCCTTGGTTTCGTAAATTTTCTTTTGTTGTGGCGATGACCTTTGCACTCCCCATAACAGGAGCTCTCACGAGGCTCTTGGAATTGGTCGTTGCCCGCTTCGCGGCGGCCACCATGGCCCCATCCGTCCATGTCACCTCTAAGAGGCTTTGTCTTACGTCTACCCCGTTTAACAACCTTCAACTCCGGATCCGGCCATTGTGATTGGTCAAAATATGGGTGAAAGCGGGGAGCCCATGTTTTCTTGACCGTCATGATTGAGAACTCCAACTCCCTCATGGTGCGTGGGTGATTGATGTCCACATTCCTAACGCGGCCGGCAGTATACAAGTGTGAGCATGGGAGATGAAGCAACAATGGCCTCCCGCAAGAGCAATCACATTGTGTTAACGACACCTTGAAATCCTGACCTCCATGTTGGCGGCCATCGTTTGTGGTTCCTCCTGGCTCTTTCACTTCGTACTTCCACTCTTCGTAGTCATATAATATAGCTTCTTCTGAGTCCGCCTTCCGTGATTGAAATTGTAACCATTCATCAACCTTGGGTGGGAACTTGTACTTGTACTTGCGCGGGTTCTCACCCGCTATCTGTGCATCTGTTTCCATCGAGTACTTTAGAAAGTACGCATTCATCTTGTCAAATGTGTATTGAACTATTGCCGTCATGGGTAATCCACGTGCACCTTTGAGCACCCTATTGAAGCATTCAGCCATATTGCTTGTCATTTGACCGTATCTCCGGCCATCTTCATCCAAAGCACGTGCCCACTTGTTCCGGTATTGAATGTTCCTATTGAGAAAGTCTTGACCCCGGGATCTAGTTTTTTGTGTGCAAGCAATTTGTGACAAAGTGGCGAACCGCTTGTTGGAGAAAGCGAGACAACGATCTTGAAGATCATCGGCCAACTCCTTAAGGCCACATGCCCTATAGAAGTTCGAACAAAAGTGCCTCATGCACCATCGATGGTGCAAAGGAGCATGCCCAGGAATGTCAATCTCCACCGCGTTAAGAATTCCTGGATGCTGATCCGATATGACACAAATTTCCCTTTGAGCGGATAACACCTTCGTCATCAAAAGACGCAAAAACCACTCCCGGTTGTCATTGTTCTCCAGCTCAACCAAAGCAAATGCCAATGGCAACACCCGATTATTGGCATCACTTACTATTGCAACCAACAAGGTGCCCTTGTATTGTCCAGTCAAGAACGTGCCATCAATGGCGATGATCGGCCTACAGTGTTCGAAAGCCCTCACGCATTGCTTGAATGCCCAAAATGCACGGCCAAATACTCGGACTTTCCTTCCTTCATGAACCGTTGTTTGGTGCCCATGAGGCTCGACCACATGAACCATGCCCGGGTTTGTCGTGGCCATGGCTAACAACAACCTAGGGATACGGTTGTATGCTTCCTCCCAAGTACCATACAACATCTTAAATGCGGCTTGCTTCGCCTTCCATGCCTTGCCGTACTTCACCTTGTAATGAAAGACGGCTTTCACAAGGTCAATGACATGTTGGACGCTCATTGTTGGAAGTGCGGATATTGAGTTGGAGAGCCTGTAAGCGATGAACTCGGACGTGAGTTGTTTGTGGTCTTGTGACACAATCTTGCCATCCACCATTTTGCCTCGGCACATGTGAGTTGGCACACAACTCACTACGTGCCAAGTGGGACCTCCTTTCCATGGTCTTGCACGCACAATCCACAGACATATTTCATCTTCACATGCACATGCAACCGTGTAGCGCACATTGACGTCCGGGTGCACCACCTTGTGTGGACGATAATGCGTAATCGAGTAGTTGTCGAGCCACATCTTCAATTCCAAGAAGGTTTTGAACTTAGACCCTTTTGCAATCCGGTTCTTGTCATCTCCCAAATCACGGTGAGAGCTTGGCCTAACCCCAACAGATATACATTGGCCACCATCTACCACGGCTTCATCCACGAGAATAACATCCTTGAACAATGTAGTCTGATGATCCCGACCGAATACCTTCTCGAAAGCTTCGGCCTCCTTCACCGTGAACCCCTCCGCATCAACTTGTTCGCCGGGACCATCATCATCCGAGTGCGATGCATATGCACAGGAAAAAGGGATGGAATGGTCCATTGTCTCTTGCAAATGATATTTGTCGAGATCACCCACATTGTTGTCATGGAGATCAACTTCATTGTCATCGTCCGCATACTCATCATTCTCCTCTTGCAAACCTTCATCTTGGTTGCTTGTAAACAGGCTCAATGTTGGCCTCACTTCTTGGGTCAAAAGAGGTACAACAATTTCATCTCGTTTCAAGGGTGGAGGGCTACTAGCAACCACAGGGGAGGGGTTCCGGTTCAAGTCCAAATGCAACCTTGAATCAACCTTCTTCGTTGCAAATAACTCAAGAGCCTTGTCTAGTGATTCGGCCACCGTTTCCTTGTATGCAACCAACGTTGCTCCAAGTTGACACGCATTGTCTTCCAACGGATGTGCGTTCCAAAACCTACATTATGCCTTCCCTCCAACTCAACGATATCACTAGGGTCCATCCAATTCAAATCTTTCCTCACTTGTTGCAACAGCTCCGCATAGCTAGGACTACTAATCCAAGGATTAACAAGGAATACAAACCCTAAAATATATATCAAACAACAACCCTAACCATAACCCTAGCCCTAAACCTAACCCTAGCATCAACATAAGAACACCCATAAGAATAACCCTAACATTCTAACAAAGCCTAATCATAGGAAATTGGCAAACAAACATCTCACATCTCCATGCAAATCTCTAAATCCAAACAAAATTAGGGTTTCCCCAAACTAGCAACAAATGAGCAAAATGATAACATTGCTTGGATCAAAACAAGGGGATCGGAGAAGATTACCTTGAGGCAAGGTTTGACTTCGAAATCCACGGACAATTCGCCAAATTTGCAAGATTTGGGAAAGGATTTGAGAGGGGGACAGAGTGGGAGAGGGGGCAAATCTCGGGTTGGGGTGTGTGGGGTGGGGGAGTGGGGGAGGGGGGCAGCCGAGTGGCTGAATAAGTCATAGTGCAGCGCCTGAGCGCCACGCGCTGCACTTTAATTGTGTGGCGCCTAGCTCTAAAGCGCTGCACTGCTGGGTGCGGGCCCAGGGGCTGCCACTATGGACAGGTGTGCAATGCCCCAGAGGTAGGCGCTGCACAGTAGGGTGTGGCATGTCCTCCACCACACTCCGCTCCAGGTCCTCCTCCACCACACTGATACCCCGCCTCCGGCTCCTCCGCCGCTGCTCCACCTCCACCTCCACCTCGCCGCCCTCACGCTCCTGGTCTCCTCGAGATGCCTTTGTTGCGGCCATAGAGTGTGTTCGCGCCGGGACGCTCAGCCCGGAAGACGCTCACCACCTGTTCGACGATTTGCTCGGTCAGGCCACCCCGGTCCCTGTGCGCACCCTGAACGGCTTCTTTGCGTCCTCGCCCGTGCCACGTCCTCCGCCGCCTGCATCACAAATGGCCTCGCCCTTGCCGTCACTCTCTTCAACCATGTGTGCCGAGAGGCTGGTCCGCGTGTGGCTGCGCCCACAGTCCACACCTATGGCATCCTCATGGACTGCTGCTGCCGCGCGCGTCGCCCGGACCTAGGGCTTGCCTTATTCGGCCGCTTCCTCAGGACAGGCCTGAGGACAAACGAGATCGTCGCCACCACCTTCCTCAAGTGCCTCTGCTGCGCAAAACAGATAGATGAGGCTGTGAAAGTACTGCTTCACAGGATGCCCAAGCTGGGCTGTGTGCCTAATGCCATCTCATACTCCATAGTTTTGAAAAGCTTGTGTGAAAATAGCATGAGTCAGCAGGCACTCGACCTGCTCCAGATGGTAGGGAAAGAAGGAGGCTGCCTTCGTGATGTGATGGCATATAACACAATCATCCATGGCTTCTTTAAGGAGGGCGGAATAGACAAGGCAAGGGGTTATGCCGACTGTGGTGACATACAACACAGTAATTGATGCGTTGTGCAAGGCCGGAGAAATGGACAAGGCAGAGCTAGTCTTTCAGCGGATGGCTCGTAATGGTGCGCAGCCCAATAAAGTGACATGTAATGGCAGTAAATTTAGTTCACTGACTGACGGATATTGCTCAATCGGCAAGATGGATAAAACATTCAAACTGCTTGATGCCATGGTATCAGTTGGAATTGAGCCTGATGTTGTTACTTATAGTGCACTTCTTGATGGCTATTTTAAAAATGGAAGGATCGATGATGGTTTGACTCTATTTAGAGAAATTTCGTGCAAGGGAGTTAAACCAACAACTGTGACATATGGCATCATACTGGATGGTTTATATCATGCTGGGAGAACTGTTGCTGCCAAGAAAATGTTTGATCAGATGATCAAAAGTGGAATAACAGTGACCGTTTCCATATACACTACTCCCTCCTTTCTGGTTTATAAGGCTTATTTCAACTTTTTTGTTTTTCCAATTTAAAGGGCTTATCTCCATCTCATTTTTAGTTTTCGAGGCGCATTAAGTCTTTGCATGCAAGAATTAAAAAGGAACACACCAATGCATGTAATGTTCCTACTCATCTAGTGGCCAAGCATGCATGCACTACAATTGATCCAAATTAATGCAAGAGTTTAATTTGAGTAGTTTTGTAAAGTACGAGATAGATTCCTCCACTCACAAAATGCCTTGGTTGATGAGATTTCAGAATTGAGCCCTATAAACCGGAAAGGAGGGAGTATAATTCTTAGAGGACTTTGTAAAAATAATTGCGCTGGCGAAGCAGTCGCCATGTTCCAGGAATTAGGTGCAATGAATGTGAAGTTCGATATTATAACACTCAATACCATGATTAATGCCATGTACAAGGTTCAGAGAAGAGAAGAAGCTAAAGGTTTGTTTGCTGCAATATCAGCCAGTGGGTTGGTGCCTGATGCTTATACTTACAACATAATGATAAACAATCTTCTAAAAGAAGGATCAGTGGAAGAAGTTGACAATATGTTTTCATTGATGGAGAAGAGTGGTTGTGCTCCCAGCTCTCATCTTGTAAATGATATCAGCAGAAGGTTGTTGGGAAAAGGTGAGATTGCCAAGGCTGGAAATTATTTGTCTAAAGTTGATGGGAAGATCATCTCACTTGAATATTCAACCACTTCATTGTTGTCGTCTCTTTTTTCAAGCAAAGGGAAATATCGGGAGAACATCAAGTTACTTCCTGCAAATTATCACTTTTTAGATGGATTTAGTCGCATTGCACATGAGAATAACTCCTAAGAAAGCACGGTTCAACTCTTTTCTTGCCATAAGGCCCTCCTGCTAGTACAAGATATCTTAGTGACCTGCTTTGTACCTTCAATATTTCATTGAGTTCATTTTGTGATGTGTCAAAGTCACAAGAATGTGTAATGTCTATAAATCTTTTGATCTTCGATGGCCAAGGAAAGGTAGACCAAGTAGTCTAATTCCATTGGTGGTATGAGGTAATGACTTCGTAAGAATTTTTGGGGTAATGACTTCTGATGCTATTTGGGAAGGTATACAATCTTTTCTACCAGACACCTGAGATTTTATCCCTTTGAAACAGTCACTTTCCTTCGTAAGAATGCATTTTTAGCAATGTCATTCTCAGTGGTCTGCTGTGCATGCGAGGGTGGATTTACTCCTAATTTGAAAATTATATTTTCTATGTCAGGAAAAACGGGTTCTTGAAGAATGTATGTCTGAGGTTGCTGATGCTATGTTGAGTTAGCAGATATATGAGCTCATGCCAGAGTCTCCTGTACTCTATGCTGTCAGTTCCACTGGTGGAGCTTGTTACATACAGGTGAGAAAATTATTTCCAGTTTGATTTCTATCTGCTTTACTACTTCACTGTGTAAGTTGATGATGAAGCGTCTCAACCCTCAACAGAGAGGGCCGCGTGATCTTATATTGATAGCGAGAGGTTTCCCTCGAGGTATTACAGGAGTCGGTTGAGGAGACCAGAAAGATTACAAGAGGGAATCCAGATAGATGAGAGAGAGAGATAAAAGGAGAGTCCCTCTACAACTAATCTATCCTATACGTGAACCTCACGCCTAGATATGACCAGAATAGAGATCGCTACAACCAGGGTCTACAAGACCATTACATAATCATGTTTAACACACTGAAGATTCAACTAATTTTCCCCATGATGTAGGTAAAGGTATGGCCAAGAATTCACCGGTGTGTGCTTTCAGATTCAATCTGCTGGATGCCAACACCACCTCGGGTCCTGCACTTTCATGGGGATGAGGTGCCACCGCCAGCCTTGCATTGATGCACTGCACTTACTTCCCCTCTTCAGGTACGCGCTCACAGCAAGTTCTACCTCCAGTTCCTCCACCATACCCATCCTTCTCCAGGCCCTTCCTCTTCTTTGGATCTCAGTTTTTTTTTACCTTGTGCTATCGGAAAATAGTTGGAGGCGAACCGTTCTTATGTTTTTGCCCAATCTTGGATGAGCATCGTCACTTAGATGTAAACTGAGTTTGCATGGAATTGTGGTGGATTAGAGGGCCCTGGAAAAGGCTTCATTCTTGTATGTTACTGAAAGTTTGGTTGCCTAGACAACTGGGTTCAGTCGCATAGTTGTATGCAGCCTATGCAAGTTTGGATTCAGCCATTATGTAGCAGAATTATGCTGTTATCTGTTGCTACCGTTCATAGTGTTCAGCTTTAAGCTGCATTAAAACAGTAGTAATCCCACAATGCGCAGAAATAGCTGCTGAAGGAATACGATAACAGCCAGGTTTCTGTTGCTAACTAACTCGTATTTAGCAACTAATTGTACATCTGCCATGTTTGCTAGTTTTAGAGGTGTACATAGTAGTAATTCAAATTGTCGAGTGCAATGAGGTAGCTAACTGAATGCTTGGATTCACTTCATGGCGCCAATGGAGTGGGGAGAGAGGTGAGGGTGGAAGTAAAGGAGCAAGGTTGGCAAGGAAGACATTTTGAAATGGGTATATATTCGTTGAGAACATAAACCTCTCAGGGTATTTATATGAACTGTAATCAAAGATATTTTGCGTGCACTTCAAGTTATTTCTTACACTTTCTGAGCTAAATACTAACTGTGGAATATTGCCAGCAGGAATTGCCAGGATAAGACCTTCCCTAGCCACCAGAACGTTTGTAGAAGACATGTTTTTAGCTGTAGTTGAACAGCAGCTGAATCACCAAAGCTCGGCGCATGAGAGATGTGAACGCGAGGAAGAGTGTTGCAGTGGGTGGCTAGACATATGGCTTTGTTTACCAGTCTGAAACTGTACAACCTTGAAGAGGGTACACGCAAACAGCCTCGTGTTGGAGTGCGAGTGAAGTGGTGGACATCATGAATTCACTCTACCAGACTGGTATCGAGCTATATGGCCCAAGGTGGGCTATGTGCATGTTTTGCACAGCTTGTTTAACTGGATATCGTAAGATGAGATGCGCTCGTCCACTGGCCATAGAAAAGAGTTCCCAAGCTTGGTATGGCTTTTTCCATGGACTTGTTTCTCTGCAATAAATTGCAAAACTTCTTTGTTTTCTCATTCTTAATAAGCTTGAACTTCAGAAATAGTTAGGCAACAATAGTATCTACCTTCTGTAGTATGAGATATCCACGGTGTTGTATGCATAGCTAAATGAAAAAGATAGGCAAAGAACAGTATGCACCTTCAGGCCTCATTTGGCAGGCAAATATTGACGTGGTTTGCAGAGTATTTTACCGCCCGGGCTCAGTTTCCCCAAAATTCCCTGTAGGACCATTTGGTGCGCCGGTATTGAACCGAGCAAACTCCAGAATTACTTGCCAAACCCTTGTATCCCCGTGTAAACTAACATGCAAGCGGCCCTTCGTGTAATCTCTCTTCCCCTGTCCGAGAGGGCGTCTGCCTCTGCGACGCTGCCTGCCTCCTCCGCCCATTCAGCCTCCACCACATTGCCTTGTTTGTCGACATTGTCCCAGCTGAGCCCGACGACTGCCATTGACACCTTCCTGACATTACTAGACATTGCAATTGTCCTTTTTTCTAGTGTTGTCCTTTTTGTCAGATGATGATCCAATGCCAGACATATGAACTGCTAGTTGATGGGGCTGTTGTTTCTGAAGTGCAGTATATGGTAGAGATAACTAGTTCTTAGACCACTTGAACATAAAATGAATTGTTGTTGCTGAACTCAGACTTTCAGCTTACTGGTGAAGCTCCAATGTTGCGAGTGTATTCTTGCAAGCTATTAGATAGCCTAGGACATGCCTTTTGACTGTATCATTTACTAGATTGATGTATACAGTATGGCGATGGGTGGCGCAGATACATTAAATTCAGCGAGCCATGGATGGGAAAGGCAACTGTTTAAACAAAAACCAGGAACACAAGAATAATACCTAGCTGCAGGGGAGGGAAAATCAAAAGGCAGAGTAGGCCATAGTCCAGGCAACGGCATCGAGGGGAAAAAACATAGGGATAGAGGATGATATGTACTGAATAAGTATATAGACATATATAGCATTAGCCAGAACAGAGAAAAAACCAGGTTTTCCGCATTTCAGGTGATATATGATAGATGTATAAGCAACTGATTGTTGCATAATTTCTGGTGCATCCATACTTTCTGCACTTTGAAGGATGTTGTCAGACACCATGAGCCAGTTCATCATGAATTGGGTTATTCTTGTTAGATGTGTATAGTTCATTGTGTACATCCCCATTGTATAAGGGGCTTTTCTGCATTTTCACACACATGTATATGTAATGGCCTTTGGCCCTCAGGAAATACTAGTTGTTCATTCCTAACATGGTATCAGATGCTTAGGTTCCCCTCGCTCCCCCGCACGCTGCAACTCAGTGCTCTTCTGCTCGATCTCTGACTGCCGCCGTCGTTGCTCGCCACTTCCCCCCGCTCCCGTTGCAGCCCGAGGCTGGTCTTGCTCGCTGCTACTTCCCCCGCTTGTCTCCTCTCCATTCCCGCTTCTGTTGGCCGTCGCTGTCGCCCCGTTCGGCAGCTGCCGCTGCTGCGTTGAAGCCGCCTCGTCTGGTCGCCGCTGCCGCCAAGTCCGGCTGCTCTCGCTGCCCCCAGGTCCGGCTGCTCTCGCTGCCCCCAGGCCCGGCCGCCGCCGCCTCCTGGTCCGGCCCCCGCCGCCCCCTGGTCCGGCCACCGCCGCCCCCAAGCCCGGCCGCTGCCGCCCCTGGTCCGGCCACCGGGTCTTCTTCTGGTCGCCCCTCTGGTCGTGCTCGCCTCAGATCGAGCCTCCTGCCTCTCTGGGTGTGCTCGATCCCGATCGAGCGCTGGTTCGGGCGTTTACCTCGATCCAGATCGGGTTGAGGGCCAGTTGACCAAAAAAAAACGGACAACAGCAGCAGAGTGACTTCCTCATGTCCTCTTCAGGCTATGTCGCGGTCCCTCGGTGCTCGGTGATCTTCGATGGCACCAACTATGCCGAGTTTGTGGGCTTCATGCGCATCCATATGCGTGGCCTCCTTCTGTGGGGTGTTCTCTCTGGCGAGGTCCCCTGTCCGCCATGCCCGGTGGCGCCCGTGGCACCAATCCCACCCGTGCCACCGGTCCTCGCTGCTGATGCTTCTCAGGCTGACCGCGATGCTGCCAAGGCTCTGGATGATGCTGCGGTTGATGCTTATGATCAGCAGGTATCCGCCTATTCTGATGCTCTCTCTGTGTACCGGGATGATCTGTCTGCTTACACTCAGTGGTGCAATGATGATGCTCGGGCTGCTGCTGTTCTCACTGCGAGTGTTCTCCCTCAGTTTGCTTCGGAGTTCATGGGACTTGGCTCCGTTGCAGCGATGTGGTCTTACCTCTGTCAGCGCTATCAGCCCTCTAGTGATGCTCTCTACCTATCTGTCGTGCGCCAGGAGCACGCACTCCAGCAAGGTGATTCCTCTGTTGATGAGTTCTATTCACAGTGCTCTGCCATCTGGCGCCAGCTTGACTCTCTTCGGACAGTTGTTTGTGGAACCTGTCGTTGCTGTCAGACTACTCGGTCTGATCTAGAGTTTCAGCGGGTCCACGAGTTCTTATCTCGTCTCCGGTCGGAGTTTGAGCCTCGACGTGCTCACTTGCTTGCTCGTGGTCGTGTTCCTCTCTCAGAGATACTTGCTGAGCTTCGTGCTGAGGAGACCCGCCTTCGCTCTGCTGGGTTGCTTCGGGTTCCGTCAGTATTGGCTGCTCGTGCCCCTGTGGCGTCTGCTCCGCCGCTCCTGCCTACTCCTCCAGGGGGGGTGAGCCTTCCTCCTTATGCTGAGAAGGGCACGTCGCGCCGCGACACCGTCTGTGGTTACTGCTCCTGGTCAGGTCACCCAGAGTCTGACTGTCGCCAGAAGAAGCGAGATCAGAGGCGCTCCTCCTCCAGCGGGACTCCCGTGTCTTCCTCGACTCCGTCACTCACTGACCAGGACATTGTTCGCCTCAAGCACCTCCTTGCTTCCTCAGGCTCTACGTCGACTGGTTCAGCTGCTGCTGTGACTGCAGCCCCTTCTCCACCACCGCAGGAATCTACACAGTCAGGTACATCTTCGTGGGTTTTGGATTCTGGAGCCTCCTTCCACATGTCTTCTGATTCTTCTGTGTTGTCTTCTCTCCGACCTCTTGATTTGCCTGTCAATGTTCTTACCGCCGATGGCACACCTCTTCCTGTTGCTAGTCGTGGTATTCTTTCCACTCCATCTTTTTCTGTTCCGAGTGTTTCACATGTTCCTCGCCTTACCATGAATCTTTTTTCTGCTGCCCAACTTACTGATTCTGGTTGTCGTGTCATTCTTGACACCGACTCTTGCTCCATTCAGGATCGTCGCACCAAAGCTTTGGTTGGTGCTGGCCCCCGGCGCCGTGAGTCAGAGGGCCTTTGGGAGGTTGACTGGCTTTGTGTTCCTTTCGCTGCCACCACCTCTGCCAGCTCCCATGCTCTTGCTGCCTCTTCGTCTGCGTCCTTCCAGCAGTGGCATCATCGACTTGGTCACATCTATGGCTCTCGTTTATCTTCCTTAGTGCGTCAGGGCCTCTTAGGGTCTGTATCTGGAGATGTCTCCTTACATTGTAATGGTTGCAGACTTGGCAAACAGACTCGGTTACCTTATCCTACTAGTGAGTCAGTATCTCAGCATCCGTTTGACTTAGTTCATTCTGATGTCTGGGGTCCTGCTCCCTTTGATTCGAAAGGTGGTCATTGCTACTATGTTTTGTTTATTGATGATTTCTCTCGCTACACTTGGCTCTACTTCATGAAATCTCGTAGCGAGGTTCTCTCTATATACAAACGTTTTGCTACCATGGTTCACACCCAGTTTGCCACGTCCATTCGTACTTTTTGTGCTGACTCTGCTGGGGAGTATATCTCTCAGTTGTTGCGTGGTTTTCTAGCGGAACAGGGTACTCTTGCCCAGTTCTCCTGTCCTGGGGCTCATGCTCAGAATGGCATTGCCGAACGCAAGCATCGCCATTTGCTTGAGACGGCTCGTGCGCTAATGATTGCTGCTTCCCTTCCACCCCATTTTTGGGCTAAGGCTGTTTCTGCCCACCTATCTCATCAACATTCAGCCATCGACTGCTCTTCAGGGTGGTATTCCTATGGAGTGTCTCACTAGTCGCTCTCCCGACTACTCAGCTCTTCGTATGTTTGGACGTGTGTGCTATGTTCTTCTTGCCCCCCGAGAACGCACCAAACTGACTGCTCAGTCGGTTGAGTGCGTCTTCCTTGGCTACAGCGATGAGCACAAGGGCTATCGATGTTGGGATCCTGTAGGTCGTCGCTTGCGCATCTCGCGTGATGTGACCTTTGATGAGTCTCGTTCCTACTACCCACGTTCTTCTTCCTCGAGTTTCTCTGTCGATGACCTTGCTTTCCTTCTCCTTCCCGATACACCCCGCTACGTGCCTCCTGTGTCACCTCTTCCTATGGCACCTCTCCTCCCCTCTTCCTCACCACCGACCCCATCCTCTCCCTCACCACCGACCCCATCCTCTCCATCCTCCTCCTCCACCTCTCCACCATCATCTTCAGTCCGTCGCCCTCTCTCACCGTTTCCTCTCCACTATACTCGTCGCCCTCATACTGAGGATGTCTCCCCTGATGAGCCTTCCACCTCTGGTGCTCCTCCCTCCACATCTCCCCCGGTTCATAATCTCCGTGCTCGGCCTTGCCCCCCACCTGATCGCTACTCCCTTGATCGGTATGGACGCGATTATGACCACTGTTCGCACTCTTCTTGCTGTAGCTTCTGTTCGTCAGTGGTCTATCTCTCAACTTGACGTTTAGAACGCCTTTCTCAATGGCGAGTTACGTGAGGAGGTTTATATGCAGCCACCACAGGGGTACTATGCTCCTGATGGTATGGTCTGTAGACTTCGCCGCTCTCTATATGGTCTCAAACAGGCCCCTCGCGCCTGGTTTGAGTGCTTCGCCTCTGTGGTGACCGCCGCTGGTTTCTTGCCCAGTGACCATGATCCCGCGCTGTTTGTTCACACGTCTCCTCGTGGTCGGACTCTTCTCCTTCTTTATGTTGATGACATGATCATCACTGGTGACGACACTGACTACATCGCCTTTGTTAAGGCTCGCCTTCGCGACCAGTTTCTTATGACTGATCTTGGTCCACTTTGCTATTTTCTTGGGATTGAGATCTCCTCGACCTCTGATGGCTTCTACATCTCCCAAGAAAAATATATTCAGGATCTTCTTGCTCGCGCTGCTCTTGGTGATGAGCGCACGGTTGTGACTCTTATGGAGCTCAACGTTCAGCTTCGTGCCACCGATGGTGACCCTCTTCCTAATCCCACTCGCTATCGTCATCTTGTTGGCAGTCTTGTCTATCTCGCTGTTACGCGTCCTGATATCTCCTATCCTGTCCACATCCTGAGTCAGTTTGTTTCAGCCCCCACCTCTGTCCACTATAGTCATCTCCTCCGTGTTCTACGATATCTTCGTGGCACGATCTCTCAGCGCCTTTTCTTTCCCCGCTCCAGCTCTCTTGAGCTCCAGGCCTACTCTGATGCTACCTGGGCTAGTGATCCCTCGGATCGACGCTCGCTGTCTGCTTATTGTGTCTTTCTTGGTGGCTCTCTTATTGCCTGGAAGACAAAGAAGCAGACTGCAATTTCTCGCTCGAGTACAGAGGCTGAGTTGCGAGCCATGGCTATGTTGACGGCTGAGGTGATCTGGTTACGGTGGTTACTTGAGGACTTTGGTGTGTCTGCTCCTACCTCCACTCCACTACTGTCCGACAGTACCGGTGCTATCAGTATTGCGCGTGACCCGGTGAAGCATGAGCTCACCAAGCACATCGGTGTGGATGCCCACTTTGTGCGTGCTGCTGTGCAGGATCAGACTCTCGCTCTTCACTATGTGCCCTCTGAGTTGCAGTTGGCTGACTTCTTCACGAAGGCACAGACTCGAGCGCAGCATGGGTTTTTCCTCTCCAAACTCAGTGTTGTTGATCCACCCTGAGTTTGAGGGGGGTGTTAGATGTGTATAGTTCATTGTGTACATCCCCATTGTATAAGGGGCTTTTCTGCACTTTCACACACATGTATATGTAATGGCCTTTGGCCCTCGGGGAATACTAGTTGTTCATTCCTAACAATTCTCAGTTTGCCCACTGTTATAGGTAGATTTTAGAGGTAAACTGTGATCCAAAATATTGCACCCGTTTCTAGAGAATACAAGCCATTCATCAAGTATCAAGTACTCCCTCCGTCCCAAAATAAGTGTCTCAAGCTTAGTACAACTTTGTACTAAAGTTAGTATAAAGTTGAGACACTTATTTTTGGACGGAGGGAGTATTAGTTTGATAGCAATATGAGAGTCTTAAATCTGCGAATAGACAAACTGCACAGAACACAACAAGCCACACTTTGCCTAACTTGATGAGTGTACATTGCCTAACTAATGTACTGCTGATGTAACATGAAAACGTGAGTTCTGTTAAAGAGACAGAAAAAGGTTAATGCCTTACCCGATACATGTATCCAACAACATCATCGAGCACACCTAGCTCTCGGGCAAAATAATAATAATTCAAGTCATTTCCAGGGCCAGGGCTCACCTTAAGCACCGTCTTTCAAATGATGAACAAACATAAACAATAATTACTATTGAGAAGAATCACACAAAGATAACTGAGTACTGAGGCTAGTAATGGACACTCATATCAAAATTTTGATCCTTTACAGCCTAAGGAACACTATCCTGCAGTGGTTCTTCTTTTCCAGACTTGCGCCTACTGAGCAGAGACTTGAGGAACTTCTTGCTCTTCTTCAGAGTCTGCTCGCTTTCCTTGGAATCGTCATTGTACCTGTCAGCGTATGACTGCAGCGGTACCAATCTCTTGGGATCTGAAGCTGTCTGCATCTTCAGCAACATGAAATATCGTGTCAGCATTGTAAGGCATATCATTTCCTGGTAGTGTTGTGTTCACAAGCCAGCTTGGTTTACCTGGACCCTGACCCAGCATGTTGCAAGGAGGTTTACTGCGGAATTTAGGATGCACCAACTAAAACCTGCTGGATGCAGGAGACCTGAAGATTGGCTTCGGCCACCTCGTCGAGCCTTTGATCGACAAGGCTGGATACTTTGAAGGATACGGACCCTAGGTGATCGACAGTGTTGACGAGGGCCTTCACAGCGTACTCCTTGAGGTTGGTCATCACCCTGTGTGCATATGCATATACATGAAACAAATGATTTTGTGGAGCATGCAGGAGGAAGCAATGGGTGTAGGACATACGCCTGCTTTCGGTCTTCCTGGATATAGGCTAGCTCGAAATACTCTGCTGCGGAATACAGTTGCGGCCGCAGAGCCTTGAGATCCTGCATAGAGAGAGATTGTTGTCGATGCGAAAATGTCCAAGCAGAGTCTTGAGATTGTAGGGGAAGATCGATAAGCACGGGCATAATTTGAAGGGTGAACTGACCTTGATGGTTTCAGAGAAGATGAATGCCTCCTCCATCTGCACCTCCTCCATGGTGCCGCCCCTTCTCCGGAATGGCCCCGCTGCTTCCACCATTGAAACCAACCCTCTGTTTCCTTGCCTCTCTCAGGTCTCCTTTGACCCGGAAGCTGGATATTATATGGTGATGGTGGAGCGGAAGAGGGGAAACACTCATGGATCATGGTGATGAATTCAACCAGCTGGGAGGAAGAAGGCGGCATGGGTTAAGGAGGAGGAGGAGGAGGAGGAGGCGTGTCATTAGCACGACAGGTATTTGACTGGTACCAGAAGAGTAGTTTATGGTGATGGCCTGGCAACGGCAGAAACAGCTACATATAATAATGCCATTCATGGCAAGGCAAGGCAACAAACAGGAGGCCCTTTTTTCTTTCTTATTATAGGCAGTTAAGGCAACATGAGACCCTTTTTTTTAGGTAATTAGGGTGATAACAACCCCTCTACTCGCTCTGCTGGATGTTGACTGCATATGCAGCACATTGACAGCAGAGAGAGATGGTCCTGCGTACTCATCTATAGTTATATGATCAACAAGTCTACATGTACCCCTGGTCCCTGTAACCCCTCAGCTATCAGCCTATCATGCATCATCACCCATCAGGCTCTGATCCATGCCTCTACAGACTACAGCAAGGAGCAGTCAGCAGAGGGGTGACAGGTCGGGCACTGCAGAGTGGAGTGAAGTTGGTAGGGCTAGCCACTGATTTAATCACACCAGTGTCGAGGTGGTTAGCCAGTCAGTCAAGATGCTTTTTGGCTCACACTGTGCATGTAGGGCAAGCAAAAGAGAAGGCAGGGTGAGATTTGGCCGGGATGCTGGACCGGACTCTTCTCTTTTTGGCCTTGTTCGGTTGCACAGGGTTAGAGGGGGATTAAAGGGGATTGCGAGGGATTACATCCCCTATAAGTCAAATTCCTTCCCAATCCCCTTCAAACCTCTCCAATCCCCTTGGGGAAGGGATTAAACGAACAAGCCCTTTGGGGGAGGAAATGGCAGTTTTCTGCCGATATATTAAGAGGGAGCAAATAGCAACAAACAGTCTGGTACAGATCAATGCTGTAAGCAATAAGCAATTGCTTCAGCCAAGTAAAAAAGAAAAGAAAATTAAAAAACAAAGACGGAGCAGTCTTTAATATGGACACTTGTTGTTTCCCTTCTTTTCTTTCCATGTTGTGCATGCATGTTCATCATTTCTGCCCCATGCATATATACTTCTGCTTCGGTACAACCCCCCTAAACACATTGACGGTGGAGATTATCCCATATCCCTTCATAATAAAGGGTAGGATGGTCTTTTTCTTAAAGTACCCCAGCGCCCAAGGTCCTTTAAATTTTTTTTCAGATAACCGAAGGTCCTTTGATACGAGGCCTACGTACGAGCGAACGCGCTGATACGACGCACAACTGGGCCGGGCCAGCGGGCGCGAGGCCTATTGCTATTTAAAAGTGCGAAGTAAAAATCATCATGAGTAACTTGCATGAGGAATCGAACTCCTAACCTCGAACACCTGATTACACCTCTTACCACTTACCCTATGCTACAACTAGTGATATTAGAAAGCACGAAATATATAAGGAATCACAATGTCAGGCTAGCCCAACATGGCACGGCGAAGCTGCTTCTGTCCGTTGGATTAATCTGAACCTCGCCGGGTCTTTCTCCAGCTAGTTTCCTTATAATCTGCTTCAAACAATTAATTGGTCCCGCCTAATCTGCCTCCTAAATTAAGTGGTCCCAAAAACCACGGTTAGTTGAAATGGAACGTTGGTCCATCTTTGTTTCCATGTAATTCTGTTTCTCAAACTAATCAGACCAATCAAGCAACGACATATTCTCTTATTTTATACCGGATGAAATTTTGTTTCTTTTCCTACTAAAGTTAGCTTTCCGTACATGTTAAATTTGCTTCGATCGAGAAAACTTTTATGTCCAATGTAACAATTTATTATTTGTTGTTTATTTAGAAACAAGATGTTGTATCAATTTTCTAATATTTTCCGTCAAGAAGCATATTTTAGTTCCGGTGTTACTCGACGTCGTTACTTCCGACGCCACCGAACTTTGCTTCGATCTAGTGTGATTCAGTTTCATAGAAAATATGCTTCCCTAATATTCATAAACTTGCTTTAGTCACGCTGCTTCAATATTGCATATTCGGTCCATGTCCATATAATGCGAAATAGTGACAAATTCTGTTTTCGTTAATTCATTTTTCTTTCTTTGAACTTTATAATTCTTTTTGAGACCTGTTCTAAATTTTAAAATATTGTTTGAAATACCAAAAAAATGTTCTTGTTTCAAATATAGTTTACAATTTAAAAAATATTCTAGAATTCCATTTGACGGATGTCGAATAATAATGTGCTTTCAGACGGATGCTTTTCGCCCTACCCGAACACCATCAAAATTTTGGACATCCTTCAAATGATGTCAACTTCTGCAAGCAGGTGGCCATGGCCATGGTAAACATCTATGCCTGGTCATTTATCGGATTTTTTATGAGAAAAAACAAGAAAATTTAAAACTTGTCGAAAACCCAGACAACTTGTCATGGTTGCTTGAATTGATCATACACGACCATGAATTTTTTGGAGTGATTTAAGGAATGTCGAGAAACGAGGTGCTCCCAAATGGACCCTTCTCGCCTACCCGAACACTCTTAGTTGAACATGGTATTTTATTTTTGGAAATCTCAGGAATGACCCCAAGTTTTGTAAGCTGGTGAACATGCTCATGCCAGGCATCCATGCCTGGTTTGGACTACTTCCGACATTGTATGTACGTTGCGACACATCGGGCCATTTATCGACCTTTTCTCACTGGGAAAACTTCAGAAAATGCCAAACTCATCAAAAATACAAACAACTTGGCACGGTGCCTTCAATTCATCATACAAGGCCATGGAAAAAGGGGGTAATCTCAAATAAGTCAAAAAATTGTGCTATCACACAGAGTCTTCTAGCCTACCCATGAACCCTATGTTCAACATGGTCTTGTTTTGGCACATCCTTGAAATGAACCCAACTTTTGCTGCAAGGTGGGCATGCACATGGTAGGAATCCGTGCTAGGTTTGAACGATTTATGACACCGTATGGAAGTTGCGACACATTTGGCCATTTATCGGCCTTTTTTCACCGAAAAAACTCCAGAAAATGCAAAACTTGTCAAAAAACCAAGTAACTTGGCATGGTGCCTTGAATTGCTCATACAAGGCCATGAAAAGAAATTGAAGGCATTTCATCAATGTCGAGAAACAACGTGCTCTCAGACGGAGCCTTGTGGCCCTCGAGCACTCGTCATTCAACATGGTCTATTTTTGTACATGCCTCAAATGACTTCAACTTTTGTAACCTGGTGGGCATGCCCATGGTAGGAATCCATGCCAGGTTTGAACGATTTTCCGACACCGTATACAAGTTAGGACACGTCCGACCATTCATTGGCCTTTTTTACTGAAAAAACTCTAAAAAATGCAAAACTTGTCCAAGGATGATGCACACGGAGCTCACACATGGTAGGCTAGTTCAAGGTCCAAGGATGATGGCTATGAATAAGTTAAATTATTGTTGTTTAAGAATAAAAGTGTTTATAGTTCTTATCAACCAATTCTGTGCCTGTGTATATTCTTATTTTGCTTCTGTACAATTTATTTTGCGAAAGTTAAATGTTTCCATCAAATGGAAATACTGGTTTTGTTACATCAAAATATATTTACAGATCATAGGAATGCTACAATAGCATAGAAATAATGCTTCTATTGACGCAAAAAATATTTCTGTTAATACGGTCAATAAATATGGAATAAATATGTTCTCATCACACCATAAAAATGATGCTTGTACTGATAAAGAATAATGCTTCCATGCCACCAAAGCATGTTGGGCTGCACAAAAAGCATCTCAAATAGTAATAATTATTCTCTTATATTTGTTTGTGTGAAGAAAATCACAACTTAATAGGACTTATTATAATTAATGATATTTGGCGTGATTTATGGGAAGCAATTTCCGGCTAACGGTCAAGTACTATGAATCTACCATATCTTGATGTGCACGTCCAATCAGGAAGCACTTATTTAGAAAGCAACGAGAGGTTTTGTTTTTTGCGGGAAAGAAAACAACAAGAGTTGACATCTATAGTGAACGTGTTTAGCCGAACGGCAGCAATTTATTAAGGATCGAAACCAACAAATCATGTGTGGCCATATTAAAATATTGGATGGCTACGATGCTTCTGATCGTACGTGCTCCTGATGGGCTGCCGGTTTTAACTAAGAGTAGTGCCATACCTAAAATTGCAACAAGTGGTACAGTGGTCCATTGGATACCATGGTTTATATGCTGGCAAGAGGTGCAGAGTTTAAATCTTGTTGGCTGCGTCTATTTTTTTAACTCTAGATAGAAGAGACAAGAAGGTGAATTGGGCCGGCCCAGGAAACGTACCACGTATATGCCGTATATATGTATCGGCGGGCTATCCACCGTACATACGAAAGTGGATACAATTTGTGAAAAGTCCATGTTATCCTTTATACGTTTTGTAAGGGGGGGTGTACCGAAGCGGGCATATATGGGCCCTCCTTACGAGTCACCGCACCCACACTGCTGGTCGCATCATAATCACAAACTCTAAAGATACTCTTCTCAACAACAACAACCCCATACTTGTTCTTTGTGTGCAGCTTACTAATTCCCATAAATGTTCTTTGTGTGCAGCTTACTAATATTAATGTTTCACTCAAATGTGTGCAGGTACCCACAAGATCCAGAAGTGCTTTCCCGTACCAAGCATATAGATAGGCTCAACTCCAAGCAAGAAGTGCGGTGAATCATTACACATGGATTGACTACTATTTCCTCTGTCTGGGAAATCATTGGCTTTAGCCTTGATTAAGCAAACTCAAAAGTGCTTGTCCTCTATGTCTTTCGCTGAGCCACCATGTTGACGCAGCAACTTCAAAAGTTCTCTGCCCTCTATGTCTTTCGCCGAGTGAATTGCAGAAAACCACCATGTTGACGCCTAGGTTTGCAGAAAACACCGGTTTACAAGTTTCTGCTAGAAAACCCTGATTCTCGGCCTAATCTTTTGCCAAAAACATGAGTTGATGGCTTTGATCCATTTGATGACGATTATGACAGATGGAGCCCCACCATTTGCTGATGTGGCGGTGAATCATTACAACATGGATTAACTACTATTTCCTCTGTTTGGGACATCATTGGTTTTTGCCCTGATTAAGCAAACTCAATAATCAATAGTGCTCTGTCCTGCATGTCTTTCGCCCATGGGTACAACCAGCTTGAATAATTGGATCTCGTAAGATGAGATGTGCTCGTCCACTGGCCATAGGAATGGAAAGAGTTCCAAAGCTTCGTATGGCCTTTTTTTTTCCATGGACTTGTTTCTCTGCAATAAATTGCAAAACTTTTTTTTGGGGGATCCGACTTCTTTGTTTTCTCATTCTTAATAAGTTTGAACTTCTGAAATAGATAGGCAAGAACAGTATGTACGTTGAGTATATTTTCCTGCTGTCCACTGGCAGGGGTGCCGCAGCAGGTTCCCATCGTTCTGTTCTTTTCTTTCTGGATGTTCCCGGTGACGGAGACGACAAAAGATGGCTGATTGCTCTCAGAGATTGAACTTACCTCTGGATGATTTTTCAGATTTTTGCAAACTTGTTTCGAGAAATGGTAACAAATTGGGAGGAAACCGGCTTCATCAGCGTTGCTACTCTCCAGTGAGGATTATTCTGTGCTGGAGGAGAAGCCAGCAAAAGAAAGAAGAAACAGTTTTTTTTTATCGACTACCCGCAAAAAAAAGAAAGAAAGAAGAAACAGTTTTTTTTTCTTTTAAGGCTAAGAAATTTCTCAGGTAGAGCTTTCCAAACTTTTTTTTTTGCTTGTCTTGATCTTTTTTTTAAGAATCAAGAGCTTTCCAAACTAAACCGTGGGCAATGCTTTTTTTTTTTGCAGGGTAATGAAGAGCTTTATTCAAATGAGAAGGCGCCAGCACTATCAGCCATGAGGCTGGTTACCAGCAAACCCGGAGGAGAGTCCATCCAACACTCCGACACCTCCAATGTGCTCGCTTGTCTCGCACAGAGGTGGGCCGAGAGATTGGCATGTCTCTTTACATGTTGAATATCAAAAGAAATAAAACTAGCAGCTAGCTCCTTAATATCTAAGAGTAACGGCGCTATCAGAGAGCGCGAAATACGGCGCGAGTTCCAGAGGTTCACTACATTCAGACAGTCAGTCTCAATCTGTACTCGCGTAAATCCACGAAGTAAAGCCACCACCACGCCTTCACGTACCGCAGTTGCTTCTGCCACAAGTGGATCGGTAATGCCAGGGATTGGTTTGCACCAAGCCGAGATGAATGATGAAGTTGACCGGGCCACTCCACCAATGCCTGCTCTATGCTCCAATAGAGAAATTGCAGCATCAGTATTAATCTTGATAACCTCACCATCAGGTGGTCGCCACCCATGACCTGGTAAAATGCTGGCCTGCTTCGGTGGGAGCTCCAGCACTGCCAGCGCATCTCTAATCATCTGCAAAGATTGCTTTGGATCCATACTAGCCTTGTCATGAGTAATATTGTTTCGAGATGTCCATATAGCCCACATCACCGAAATGATCTTAGCTTGGTCCGAAAGATCGAAATGATGGTCGCAGAGAATATCCCTGGACCATGTCATCTCATGCAGCTCCGGGAGCTTGATACCCAACCAATCGCGGGCTTCTATCCAGAACCCATTTGCATGAGAACATTTTATCAATGCATGATACATGTCTTCATCCGCTGGCAGGCAAACTTTACACCTAGCCAAAGTTGCTATGTGTCTGTAGTTGAGGGTGATCTCGACAGGAAGTATCCCCCGAAGCACTCGCCACCAGAACACGCGGACTTTGGGCACGACATTCAGCTTCCAAAGCTTCGTCCACATCTGTTTGTTCGTCAATGAAGATTCAATTACCGACCCTTCTTCTAGAGCGCGATGCTCGTTGCGATGCTGAATAGAGAGAAACAGCCTGCGAACTGAATATGGTACGTACTTGTACGCACTGTGCGTACGTGAGGATTTTTTTTGTCTTGAAAAAGCTCCTAAAATAAAGGGAATCGTTTAAAACAATCGGGGTCCACCAGGTTACGGAACGCTAAGGCGGTGGGTGGCGATTGCAAGGCGATCGCGTGCTCACGCTAGGGTTAGGGTTCTCGTGCATCTGGGTGGCTGGTTTTCGACAAGGATCGGGACGGCGACGGCGTCTCCCCGGACCTAGGCCGACGGATCTACCCTTCCCCGTCCTGGAGCGGAGCTGATGACGGGGGGAGGAGACGGAAAGAGTGCGGCCATGGCAAACAAAACGCCATCTAAGTCAGCAGCGACGGCGGCTACGCCGACGGCGTGGAAGGAAGATGGATCAGCTAGTGGGGGTGCGGGTAAGTCCCCCATTGAGAGCAAGACGCCAGATCCGGCGGCAAGTCTTTCAGCGAGTCTTGGTGGTATGGTGCTCATGGATAAAGAGGTAGAAGGCTTTGTGTTTGAAGATCCAAAACCTCACGCCCGTAGAGATCACCGTTGGTCCGCCGTGGGTAAAGTGTGTTCTCCCATGCCAATGAAGATGTCGGTTCTCGAGAAAACCATGCCTAGAGCTTGGGGTCTCCATAAGGAGGCCAAGTTTGCAGAGATTGGCCCCAATATTTTTGAGGTTCACTTTGGGTCAGAAGGAGACTATCGGCATGTGCTTCACAATGGTCCTTGGCAATTCGATTTCAATGTCCTCATCATGAAGGAGTACGAGGGAGGCAAGCGCCCGTCAGAGATGGTGTTTGAATCCATTGATGTTTGGGTGAGAGTTACCGATCTACCACCCGACAAGAGGATGGAAGCGTTCGGTAGAGATTTGGGGAATTGGCTTGGGGAGATCGTCAAGGTTGATGTTGATAAAGATGGATTTGCGAGGGGACAGAGTTTGAGAGTCAGAGCAAAAATTTCAGTGTTTGAGCCGCTGATTAGGGGTTTCTATTTAAGAAAGAAGAAGGATGAGGATGAGAAAACTTGGTTTGACTTTCACTATGAGAAGGTTCCACACTTCTGTTTTGATTGTGGAAGACTTGTTCATGAAGGTGGAGTGTGCGACCCTCCTTTGGACACAACCCAACAGTGGGGGGGCTGGCTCAGAGCTTCTCCAGGGAGGAACAACTCAGGTAAAGAAGGATCTATGGCTGGGGCTAGCAGCAGCAATTTTGGGGGTGACGGTTCTCACACTGGTGAGACAACAAATAAGAATGTAGAGCACCCCAGGGTGAGGGACCAGCCAGTCAAAAGAAACCTGAACAGGGATTTTGAAGGAAATATGCCCTAGAGGCAATAATAAAGTTATTATTTATTTCCTCATATCATGATAAATGTTTATTATTCATGCTAGAATTGTATTACCCGGAAACATAATACATGTGTGAATACATAGACAAACATAGTGTCACTAGTATGCCTCTACTTGACTAGCTCGTAAATCAAAGATGGTTAAGTTTCCTAACCATGGACATGAGTTGTCATTTGATTAACAGGATCACATCATTAGGAGAATGATGTGATTGACTTGACCCATTCTGTTAGCTTAGCACTTTATCGTTTAGTCTGTTGTTGTTGCTTTCTTCATGACTTATACATGTTCCTATGACTATGAGATTATGTAACTCCCGTTTACCGGAGGAACACTTTGTGTGCTACCAAACGTCACAACGTAACTGGGTAATTATAAAGGTGCTCTACAGGTGTCTCCAAAGGTACTTGCTGAGTTGACGTATTTCGAGATTAGGATTTGTCACTCCGATTGTCAGAGAGGTATCTCTGGGCCCTCTCGGTAATGCACATCACTATAAGCCTTGCAAGCAATGTAGCTAATGAGTTAGTTAGAGATGATGCATTACGTAACGAGTAAAGAGACTTGCCGGTAACGAGATTGAACTAGGTATTGGATACCGACGATCGAATCTCGGGCAAGTAACATACCGATGACAAAGGGAACAATGTATGTTGTTATGCGGTTTGACCGATAAAGATCTTCGTAGAATATGTAGGAGCCAATATGAGCATCCAGGTTCGGCTATTGGTTATTGACCGAAAACGAGTCTCGGTCATGTCTACATAGTTCTCGAACCCGTAGGGTCCGCACGCTTAAGGTTTCGTTGACAGTTTTATTATGAGTTTATAAGTTTTAATGTACCGAAGGTTGTTTGGAGTCCCGGATATGATCACGGACTTGACGAGGAGTCTCAAAATGGTCGAGACGTAAAGATCAATATATTGGACGACTATATTTGGACACCTGAAAGGTTCCGGGTGAGATTGGGACTATACCGGAGTCCGGGAGGTTATCGGAACCCCCCGGTAGGTCTATGGGCCTTATTGGGCCTTAGTGGAAAGGAGGGGGACGGAGCAAAGGAGGCTCCCCCCAAGCCCAATCCGAATTGGGAGGGGGGCCGGCCCCCCCTTTTCCTTCTTCCCTCCCACCTCTTCCTTCCCTCTCCCTCTCCTAATAGGAAAGGGGGGAGTCCTACTCCCGGTTGGGGTTGGACTCCCCCCCTAGGGCGCGCCACCCTCCCTTGGTCGGCCCCCTCCTCCACTCCTTTATATATGGGGGAGGGGGGAACCCCATGGACACAACAATTGATCATTGATCTCTTAGCCGTGTGCGGTGCCCTCCTTCACCATAGTTCTCCTCGATAATATTGTAGCGGTGCTTAGGCGAAGCCCTGCGACGGTAGAACATCAAGATCGTCACCACGCCGTCGTGCTGACGAAACTCTTCCCCGACATTCTGCTAGATCGGAGTACGGTTCCGTCATCGAGCTGAACGTGTGCAAGAACTTGGAGGTGCCGTAGTTTTGGTGCTTGATCGGTCGGGCCGTGAAGACGTACGACTACATCAACCGCATTGTGCTAACGCTTCCGCTTTTGGTCTACGAGGGTACGTGGACACACTCTCCCCTCTCGTTGCTATGCATCACCATGATCTTGTGTGTGCGTAGGAATTTTTTTGAAATTACTACGTTCCCCAACAGTGGCATCCGAGCCTAGGTTTTATGCATTGATGTTATATGCACGAGTAGAACACAAGTGAGTTGTGGGCGATACAAGTCATACTGCTTACGAGCATGTCATACTTTGGTTCAGCGGTATTGTTGGATGAAGCGGCCCGGACCGACATTACACGTACGCTTACGCGAGACTGGTTTTACCGCCATGCTTTGCACACAGGTGACTAGCGGGTGTCTGTTTCTCCAACTTTAGTTGAACCGAGTGTGGCTACGCCCGGTGCTTGCGAAGGTTAAAACAGCACTAACTTGATGAACTATCGTTGTGGTTTTGATGCGTAGGTAAGAACGGTTCTTGCTAAGCCCATAGCAGCCACGTAAAACTTGCAACAACAAAGTAGAGGACGTCTAACTTGTTTTTTGTAGGGCATGTTGTGATGTGATATGGTCAAGACGTGATGCTATATTTTATTGTATGAGATGATCATGTTTTGTAACCGAAGTTATCGGCAACTGGCAAGAGCCATATGGTTCTCGCTTTATTGTATGAAATGCAATCGCCCTGTAATTGCTTTACTTTATCACTAAGCGATAGCGATAGTCATAGAAGCAATAGTTGGCAAGACGACAACGATGCTACATTGGAGATCAAGGTGTCGTGCTGGTGATGATGGTGATCATAACGGTGCTTCGGAGATGGAGATCACAAGCACAAGATGATGATGGCCATATCATATCACTTATATTGATTGCATGTGATGTTTACATTTTATGCATCTTATCTTGCTTTGATTGACGGTAGCATTATAAGATGATCTCTCACTAAATTTCAAGATAAAAGTGTTCTCCCTGAGTATGCACCATTGCCAAAGTTCGTTGTGCCCAGAAACCACGTGATGATCGGGTGTGATAAGCTCTACGTCCATCTACAAAGGGTGCAAGCCAGTTTTGCACACGCAGAATACTCAGGTTAAACTTGACGAGCCTAGCATATGCAGATGTGGCCTCGGAACACTGAGGCCGAAAGGTCGAGCGTGAATCATATAGTAGATATGATCAACATAGTGATGTTCACCATTGAAAACTACTCGATTTCACGTGATGATCGGTTATGGTTTAGTTGATTTGGATCACATGATCACTTAGATGATTAGAGAGATGTCTATCTAAGTGGGAGTTCTTAAGTAATATGATTAATTGAACTTAAATTTATCATGAACTTAGTACCTGGTAGTATTTTGCTTGTCTATGTTTGTTGTAGATAGATGGCTCGTGCTGTTGTTCCGTTGAATTTTAATGCGTTCCTTGAGAAAGCAAAGTTGAAAGATGATGGTAGCAATTACACGGACTGGGTCCGTAACTTGAGAATTATCCTCATTGCTGCACAGAAGAATTACGTCCTGAAAGCACCGCTGGGTGCCAAACCTGCTACAGGAGCAACACCAGATGTTGTGAACGTCTGGCAGAGCAAAGCTGATGACTACTCGATAGTTCAGTGTGACATGCTTTACGGCTTAGAACTGGGACTTCAACGACGTTTTGAACGTCATGGAGCATATGAGATGTTCCAGGAGTTGAAATTAATATTTCAAGCAAATGCCCGGATTGAGAGATATGAAGTCTCCAATAAGTTCTATAGCTGCAAGATGGAGGAGAATAGTTCTGTCAGTGAGCATATACTCAGAATGTCTGGGTATAACAATCACTTGATTCAACTGGGAGTTAATCTTCCGGATGATAGCGTCATTGATAGAATTCTTCAATCACTGCCACCAAGCTACAAGAGCTTCATGATGAACTATAATATGCAAGGGATGGAAAAGATAATTCCCGAGCTCTTCGCAATGCTAAAAGCTGCGGAGGTAGAAATCAAGAAGGAGCATCAAGTGTTGATGGTCAATAAGACCACCAGTTTCAAGAAAAAGGGCAAATGGAAAAAGAAGGGGAACTTCAAGAAGAACATCAAACAAGTTGCTGCTCAAGAGAAGAAACCCAAGTCTGGACCTAAGCTTGAGACTGAGTGCTTCTACTGCAAGCAGACTAGTCACTGGAAGCGGAACTGCCCAAATATTTGGCGGATAAGAAGGATGGCAAGGTGAACAAAGGTATATGTGATATACATGTTATTGATGTGTACCTTACCAGAGCTCGCAGTAGCACCTGGGTATTTGATACTGGTTTTGTTGCTAATATTTGCAACTCGAAACAGGGACTACGGATTAAGCGGACACTGGCTAAGGACGAGGTGACGATGCGCATGGGAAATGGTTCCAAAGTCGATGTGATCGCCGTCGGCACGCTACCTCTACATCTACCTTCGGGATTAGTTTTAGACCTAAATAATTGTTATTTCGTGCCAGCGTTGAGCATGAACATTATATCTGGATCTTGTTTGATGCGAGACGGTTATTCATTTAAATATGAGAATAATGGTTGTTCTATTTATATGAGTAATATCTTTTATGGTCATGCACCTTTAAAGAGTGGTCTATTTTTGATGAATCCCGATAGTAGTGATACACATATTCATAATGTTGAAGCCAAAAGATGCAGAGTTGATAATGATAGTGCAACTTATTTGTGGCACTGCCGTTTAGGTCATATTGGTGTAAAGCGCATGAAGAAACTCCATATTGATGGACTTTTGGAATCACTTGATTATGAATCACTTGGTACTTGCGAACCATGCCTCATGGGCAAGATGACTAAAACGCCGTTCTCTGGTACTATGGAGAGAGCAACTAATTTGTTGGAAATCATACATACTGATGTATGTGGTCCAATGAATGTTGAGGCTTGTGGCGGATATCATTATTTTCTCACCTTCATAGATGATTTGAGCAGATATGGGTATATCTACTTAATGAAACATAAGTCTGAAACATTTGAAAAGTTCAAAGAATTTCAGAGTGAAGTTGAAAATCATTGTAACAAGAAAATAAAGTTTCTACGATCTGATCGTGGAGGAGAATATTTGAGTTACGAGTTTGGTTTACATTTGAAGCAATGCGGAATAGTTTCGCAACTCACGCCACCCGGAACACCACAGCGTAATGGTGTGTCCGAACATCGTAATCGTACTTTACTAGATATGGTGCAATCTATGATGTCTCTTACTGATTTACCGCTATCATTTTGGGGTTATTCTTTAGAGATGGCCGCATTCACGTTAAATAGGGCACTATCAAAATCCGTTGAGACGACGCCTTATGAACTGTGGTTTGGCAAGAAACCAAAGTTGTCGTTTCTTAAAGTTTGGGGTTGCGATGCTTATGTGAAAAAGCTTCAACCTGATAAGCTCGAACCCAAATTGGAGAAATGTGTCTTCATAGGATACCCAAAGGAAACTGTTGGGTACACCTTCTATCACAGATCCAAAGGCAAGACATTTGTTGCAAAGAATTGATCCTTTCTAGAGAAGGAGTTTCTCTCGAAAGAGGTGAGTGGGAGGAAAGTAGAACTTGATGAGGTAACTGTACCTGCTCCTTTATTGGAAAATAGTTCATCACAGAAACCGGTTCCTGTGACGAATACACCAATAAGTGAGGAAGCTAATGATGATGATCATGAAACTTCAGAACAAGTTACTACAGAACCTCGTAGGTCAACCAGAGTAAGATCCGTGCCAGAGTGGTACGGTAATCCTATTTTGGAGGTCATGTTACTTGACCATGGCGAACTTACGAACTATGAGGAAGCGATGATGAGCCCAGATTCCGCAAAATGGCTTGAATCCATGAAATCTGAGATGGGATCCATGTATGAGAACAAAGTGTGGACTTTGGTTGACTTGCCCGATGATCGGCAAGCCATCGAGAATAAATGGATTTTTAAGAAGAAGACTGACGCTGATGGTAATGTTACTTTCTACAAAGCTCGAATTGTTGCAAAAGGTTTTCGACAAGTTCAAGGGGTTGACTACGATGAGACTTTCTCACTCGTAGTGATGCTTAAGTCTGTCCGAATCATGTTAGCCATTGCCGCATTTTATGATTATGAAATTTGGCAAATGGATGTCAAAACTGCATTCCTGAATGGATTTCTAGAAGAAGAATTGTATATGATGCAACCAGAAGGTTTTGTCAGTCCAAAGGATGCTAACAAAGTGTGCAAGCTCCAGTGATCCATTTATGGACTGGTGCAAGCCTCTCGGAGTTGGAATAAACGCTTTGATAGTGTGATCAAAGCATATGGCTTTATACAGACTTTTGGAGAAGCCTGTATTTACAAGAAAGTGAGTGGGAGCTCTGTAGCATTTCTAATACTATATGTGGACGACATATTATTGATTGGAAATGATATAGAATTTCTGGATAGCATAAAAGGAACTTGAATAAAAGTTTTTCAATGAAAGACCTCGGTGAAGCTGCTTGCATATTAGGCATCAAGATCTATAGAGATAGATCGAGACGCTTAACTGGACTTTCAGAAAGCACATACCTTGATAAAGTTTTGAAAAAGTTCAAAATGGATCAAGCAAAGAAAGGGTTCTTGCCTGTAATACAAGGTGTGAAATTGAGTAAGACTCAATGCCCGACCACTGCAGAAGATAGAGAGAAAATGAAAGAAGTTCCCTATGCTTCAGACATAGGCTCTATCATGTATGCAATGCTGTGTACCAGACCTGATGTGTGCCTTGCTATTAGTTTAGCAGGGAGGTACCAAAGTAATCCAGGAGTGGATCAGTGGACAGCGGTCAAGAACATCCTGAATACCTGAAAAGGACTAAGGATATGTTTATCGTTTATGGAGGTGACAAAGAGCTAGTCGTAAATGGTTACGTCGATGCAAGCTTCGACACTGATTCAGACGATTCTAAATTGCAAACCAGATACGTGTTTATATTAAACGGTGGAGCTGTCAGTTGGTGCAGTTCTAAACAAAGCATCATATCGAGATCTACATGTGAAGCAGAGTACATAGCTGCTTCTGAAGCAGCAAACGAAGGAGTCTGGATGAAGGAGTTCTTATCCGATCTAGGTGTCGTACCTAGTGCATCGGGTCCAATGAAAATCTTTTGTGACAATACTGGTGCAATTGCCTTGGCAAAGGAATCCAGATTTCACAAGAGAACCAAGCACATCAAGAGACGCTTCAATTCCATTCGGGACCAAGTCCAGGTGGGAGACATAGAGATTTGTAAGATACATACAGATCTGAATGTAGCAGACCCATTGACTAAGCCTCTTCCACGAGCAAAACATGATCAACACCAAGACTCCATGGGTGTTAGAATCATTACTGTGTAATCTAGATTATTGACTCTAGTGCAAGTGGGAGAGTGAAGGAAATATGCCCTAGAGGCAATAATAAAGTTATTATTTATTTCCTGATATCATGATAAATGTTTATTATTCATGCTAGAATTGTATTACCCGGAAACATAATACATGTGTGAATACATAGACAAACATAGTGTCACTAGTATGCCTCTACTTGACTAGCTCGTAAATCAAAGATGGTTAAGTTTCCTAACCATAGACATGAGTTGTCATTTGATTAACGGGATCACATCATTAGGAGAATGATGTGATTGACTTGACCCATTCTGTTAGCTTAGCACTTTATCGTTTAGTATGTTGTTGTTGCTTTCTTCATGACTTATACATGTTCCTATGACTATGAGATTATGTAACTCCCGTTTACCGGAGGAACACTTTGTGTGCTACCAAACGTCACAACGTAACTGGGTGATTATAAAGGTGCTCTACAGGTGTCTCCAAAGGTACTTGTTGAGTTGACGTATTTCGAGATTAGGATTTGTCACTCCGATTGTCGGAGAGGTATCTCTGGGCCCTCTCGGTAATGCACATCACTATAAGCCTTGCAAGCAATGTAGCTAATGAGTTAGTTACGAGATGATGCATTACGTAATGAGTAAAGAGACTTGCCGGTAACGAGATTGAACTAGGTATTGGATACCGACGATCGAATCTCGGGCAAGTAACATACCGATGACAAAGGGAACAACGTATGTTGTTATGCAGTTTGACCGATAAAGATCTTCGTAGAATATGTAGGAGCCAATATGAGCATCCAGGTTCCTCTATTGGTTATTGACCGGAAACGAGTATTGGTCATGTCTACATAGTTCTCGAACCCGTAGGGTCCGCACGCTTAAAGTTTCGTTGACAGTTTTATTATGAGTTTATAAGTTTTGATGTACCGAAGGTTGTTCGGAGTCCCAGATATGATCACGGACTTGACGAGGAGTCTCGAAATGGTCGAGACGTAAAGATCAATATATTGGACGACTATATTTGGACACTGGAAAGGTTCCGGGTGAGATTGGGACTATACCGGAGCTCCGGGAGGTTATCGGAACCCCCGGTAGGTATATGGGCCTTATTGGGCCTTAGTGGAAAGGAGGGAGAAGGAGCAAAGGAGGGGGCCCCCCCCAAGCCCAATCTGAATTGGGAGGGGGGCCGGCCCCCCCTTTTCCTTCTTCCCTCCCACCTCTTCCTTCTCTCTCCCTCTCCTAATAGGAAAGGGGGGAGTCCTACTCCCGGTTGGGGTTGGACTCCCCCCTAGGGCGCGCCACCCTCCCTTGGCTGGCCCCCTCCTCCACTCCTTTATATACAGGGGAGGGGGGCACCCCATGGACACAACAATTGATCATTGATCTCTTAGCCGTGTGCGGTGCCCCCCTCCACCATAGTTCTCCTCGATAATATTGTAGCGGTGCTTAGGCGAAGCCCTGCGACGGTAGAACATCAAGATCGTCACCACGCCGTCGTGCTGATGAAACTCTTCCCCGACATTCTGCTAGATCGGAGTACGGGGAACGTCATCGAGCTGAACGTGTGCAAGAACTCGGAGGTGCCATAGTTTCGGTGCTTGATCGGTCGGGCCGTGAAGACGTACGACTACATCAACTGCTTTGTGCTAACGCTTCCGCTTTCGGTCTATGAGGGTACATGGACACACTCTCCCCTCTTGTTGCTATGCATCACCATGATCTTGTGTGTGCGTAGGAATTTTTTTGAAATTACTACGTTCCCAACAGATTTTTCGTTCATGGCCAATTCTCGCACTGGTGAGGGGTCTAGGGATGCGCAAAAAGAGGTTACTAGCCCATCCAGGGGAACGACTAATTTGGCAGAGCGACAGAACAATGATCTCAGAACAAAGTTAGAGCAAAAAAGAGAGCATGATCTTCGGACAGAATTAAATAGGAGGCAGGAAGCGAATAGGAGTGGTGACTTGCATTGGGAGCAGCGCCATGCAGCGGAACGCCTTGCAGCGTCTCGCCCGGAGCAGAGACAACGGGTTGCTTTTGTTGGTGGGGGGGGGGGCGATACCATGCAGGCTCGTATCGCAAGGAGGTGGCCCATGCAGATCGTGGGGCTGACGGAGGCCGCTGGGCAACATCATACAATGACTCTTGGGCTAACCATGCTGGCTGGAGGGAGCTATATGGAGATTCTGCACGTGGTTTTGCACGGACCAAGGGTAGGTACGTCAGGAGGCCAAGGACACAGGGAGAGAATGGGGGTGGCAATCAACAAGAGTACCGTGAGAAGGAATTGGGGAGGAAGCGACCCCCGAAGCAAGTTTGGGTGGCAAAACGTGATAATGATAGGCAAGTGAACCATGATATGTTTATTCGCGATACGAGGCAGAAGACTTCCTCAGTGTTTGAATGCATCGAAGAACCTAATGTATCGGCGGACCCTGCTGGGCGGGGCCGCCGGGACCAATGAATTGCTTGGCCTGGAACTGTCGGGGACTGGGGTTGGACTCGACAGTAGGCGAACTTCGAGACTTGATAAGGTCTTACAACCCAGTGGTGGTTTTTTTGTCGGAAACAAAGAAGAATGATAGAGCTATGGAGAAGCTTAAGTGGAGGTTGGGGTTTCGCAATGGAGTGGCAGTGAATTGTAATGGGAGAAGTGGTGGGCTTGCATTATGGTGGAGAGATCATGTACAGGTGACCGTGAGACCATGGTGCCAGTATTATATAGATGCTGAAATCTGCGCTGATGGACATACCTAGAGATTCACTGGAATCTACGGGGAGCCCACGACCGATTTGAGGAAGAAAACTTTGGGAGGCCATCTGATATCTTAAAGCCCAAGATGATCTCCCCTGGCTTTGTGTTGGAGACTTTAATGAGATTCTTGTTAGATCGGAGCAACTGGGGGCAACCAAAGGAACTTCGCACAAATGCAAGCCTTCAACGAGTGCCTAACCGACTGCGGTTTGGCTGATTTGGGCTTCTCGGGATATCAATACATATGGGACAACCGACAGGATAACGGTGACAACATACAAGTGCAGCTCGATCAAGCAACGTGTACAGGTGGTTTTATCGGGCTGTTCCTGGGGACGGAGGTAGAGAACATTGTTACAGAGGAGTCCGGCCACATGGCATTGGTGGTGCGGGTGAAGGACTTGGCGACTGAGAAACCGAGAGGGGACCACCCCTTTAGGTTTGAGGAGATGTGGTTGAGGCATGAAGACTACGATGCAATGTTCCAGCGAGTATGGGGACAGGTACATGGCAACAAAAGTCGCCTGGGGCTGTTTGTGAATGGTTACATGAAATAACAAGAAAGATGCAGAGGTGGGGGCAATCAGTATTTGGCTCGGTGCATAAACAAATCCAGCGACTGAAAAAATAGCTTCTTGATGCGAAAGAAAGGGTGTTGATCACTGGATTAACCGTCGAGGTTAGAGACATCGAGAGCCAGCTCAGGGAGTTCTATGAAAGGGAGGAAATTATGCAACGACAGAGATCACGTGTGGATTGGCTTAAAGCGGGGGACCAAAACACTCAATATTTTCAGAATCGCGCTTCACATAGGAAGAGGAAGAACACGGTTAAGGCCCTGGTACGTGAGAATGGGACAAGGTGTGTCGACGACGAGGGAATGAGAGAGTTGGCATCAACTTTTGATGAGAAACTGTTTACCTCGGAAGGATCGGTCAATGCGGAGGAGCTCTTGCAACACTTTGTCCCGACGATCTCTGAGGATATGAATGACAGATTAACGACGCCTATTACGGATGAAGAGATCGAGCGGGCCCTGTTTCAAATGGGTCCAACGAAGGCGCCGGGACCGGACGGCTTGCTGGCCCTGTTTTATCAAAGACACTGGTCTTTGATAAAAACATATGTGTGTGCGGTGGTTCGAGTATTCTTGGCGGGGGAGAATACTCCGGAGTGTTTCAACGACACAGTTCTTGTGATGATTCCAAAAATAAACGCACCGGAGTTGCTCTCTCAGTTTAGGCCGATTAGCCTCTGTAATGTGTTATACAAGATTGCTACCAAGGTACTCGCTAACAGGCTTAAAGTGATTCTTCCGTTGTTAATCTCTGAGGAGCAGAGTGCTTTTGTACCGGGGCGTCTGATGACAGACAATGTGCTGGTGGCTTATGAGTGCACACATGCCATTAGAATGAGGAAGAGGAAGACACCGCTATGTGCTGTGAAGCTGGATATGATGAAGGCGTATGACCGAGTGGAGTGGATCTTCCTTGAGCAGGTGCTTGCCAGACTTGGGTTCAATCATGTGTGGATCCAAATGATTATGAGGTGTGTGACTTCTGTAAGGTTTTCTGTCAAACTAAATGGTGGTTTCTCGAGATGTTTCCTCCCTTCCAGGGGATTACGACAGGGTGACCCGCCCTCTCCATATCTTTTCTTATTTTGTGTAGAGGGTTTCTCTGCGTTGCTCAGGGCTGCACAACACGAGAACAGGCTGAGAGGTGTGTCGTTTGGGGGCATTGGCCCTCATATCACTCATCTCCTTTTCGCCGATGACAGCATTGTGTTTTTGGAAGGCAACCGTGGGAATTTTGAAGCTCTAAGGGACATCCTTAGGGTCTATGAGGAAGCCTCAGGACAGAAAGTAAACTTGCAGAAGTCTAAAGTATTTTTTGGGAAGGGATGTGGAGATGTGAGGAAGGCCGAACTACTTAGTACTATTGGGATTACTACTGAAGCTCTCAATGGAAGATATTTGGGTCTACTGACACTGGTTGGTAGATCAAAGGATGGAACGTTCAAATATGTGAAAGAGAGTTCAGCTGGTAAAGTTTCAGGATGGAAGGGACAAGGTTTGTCCAAGACAGAAAGAGAGGTGCTGGTCAAGTCTGGCCTACAATCTACACCAACACTCACCATGAGCTGCTTCCAACTCACCAAGAAAATGTGCCAGAACCTGACTTCAATCTCGTCTAACTTCTGGTGGGGAGAAGCGAATGGGGAGCGAAAGGTGCACTGGTTGGCGTCGACTAAAATGTGTAAGGCCAAGCAAGAGGGTGGAATGGGCTTTCGGGACACCGAAGCTTTCAACCAAGCTCTACTGGCAAAACAGGCTTGGCGTGTCCTACAGTTTCCATCTTCCCCATGTGCTAGCGTGCTCAAAGCCAGGTACTTTCTGGATGGGTCGATCATGAACACCACTTGCCCCAATGGGGGCTCATTCACCTTTAGGAGCATCATACATGGCCGCGAGCTGTTGAGAGCAGGGTGTGTTTGGAGAATTGGAGATGGCACTTCTGTCAAGATTCATCATGACAATTGGATACCACGTCAAGGGAGCTTACAACCACTGGGGCAGCAATATGTATCAGTAATAACTCATGTGAGACACCTATTGGATGAGGAAGGGAAGGCATGGGACATGAGCAAATTAGAACAGATGTTCACGCCAGGTGATGTCGAGGATATTCAGCAAATCTTGGTGGGAGGTCAAAACAGGCCGAACTATCTTGCATGGAACTTCACCAGAAATGGACAGTTCACTATCAAATCCGCATTTCACCTGTGTATGCAGCTCAAGGGCACGAGGGCCGGACAGCCGAGCTCCTCGATGCCTAGTAAGGAGAACAAGGCATGGCTTGCTCTCTGGGAGACCAACGCACCAGGTAAGGCAAAAAATCATGTTTGGCGTCTGTTAAAAAATGGTCTCGCAGTTGGAACAGAACTGCATCGGCGTAGGATCAAACCTGGAGTGTTCTGCTACGCGTGTGGTCGGGAAGAAACAACCAATCACAGATTCTGGTCGTGTCCCCACTCGGTGTTATTCTGGAGATCACTGTGTGAAGAGAAGGCCGAGCCCGTAGTGCTGCCACCAGCACTGGACGGCTCGCTGCAAGCCCTCGCTGCCTGGTTCAAGGCGTGGATCGCAGAGGCTGGTGCGGAGGAGCGGGAGACAATGATTCATGCCTTGTATGGCTTGTGGTGTGCGAGGAATGAAATGAGAGATGGCAAGAGAATCCAGGAGGCTAGGGAACTGGCAGACAGAGTTCATGAGCACATCAAGGAATGGAGGTTGGTTCACTCGAGGGAGGCGATGATCAGAGAGCCAAGGAGAGCGGAGAGGTGGATGCCACCGGAGCTGGGTTGGGTCAAGGCCAATGCAGACGGAGCAGCAACCAAGATGCAGGATGGAAGTGGGGGCGGCGTGGTCCTGCAGGATCACCATGGTGCTTATAGAGGAGGAGCTTCGGTTTTCTTCCTGGGTACTGTCAACCCTCAACTTGCTGAGATGCTAGCGACGAGAAGTGTCGTGCAACTGGCGCTCAATATGAACATCCCGCGTCTTCATGTCGAGCTGGACTGCCAGGAGGTGGTGACCATGCTAAATGGGGAAACTAAGAATCTCTCGACTATGGGTCAACTTGTTGAGGAGACGAAGGAACTGTTGAGGACGAGGCAGGAGTACAAAGTCACTTGGGTTCGTCGCGAGGCGAATAGAGCGGCGCATGGTTTAGCTAAGGAGGGTGTTAGCAACAAGAGTTCGGTTTATTTTCTTAATTTTCCTACGGATTGCATTTTACATGTTGTAGCGGACGAGGTCCCAGACCACTTTTAATTCAATAAAGTTGCGAGTACCCCTCAAAAAAAAGGGAATCGTTTGGCAACAGCGAAGCCGGTCACGTCCACGCGCAAATGCACCCAGCAACTCGCCTAGCGACACGTAGGATGGGGGGGCTACCCATGTGCGTCTTCTCCCTCCTACCTTTTCTCTTCTTCCTCTCTATCATCTCTCTCTTCTCTCTCCCCGTTGCCATGGTCAACCCGTCGCCCGCGCCGGAGGCCTCCCAGGGGCGCCGCCGTCATGGGAATCAGCCGATCTGGCCGCCCTCGACCAGATCCCCGCGGATCCGCATGCATCGGAGCTCTGCCTACCTCACTGGACCCGGCCACGCCCGAGCTGCAACCAGCCATGGCAGACTACACCCCGCGACAAATTTTTGCTGGAACCGGTTGTAGCAAATTCAATCGCCGGTGGTAGCAAAAATCTACTACGGTTGCAGCAAAACGGCGTCATCATCATCGCGGGGGTCGCAGCTGAGATAAGAAGTTTGAAGCTTTTTTCAATGCGGTTGTAACTTTTAGAGCTGTCGTGTAACGCCCCGAGACCGATGTGCCAGGTGTCTTTAAGTTATTCGCCGTCGTTGCCATGTCATTTGCTTGCGTGTTGCACTTTGCCATGTCATCATCTACATTTCATACGCATGTTTTTCAAAAACTTGCATCCGTTCGGGTCCTCCTGGTTCTCTCTGTTGTCCGTTCTGAGCCTAGATACACTCGCACGCACCTGCGGCACCTCCCAGATCTTGTTTCGTGAGCTGCAGAAAAACATTCTCGAAATGGGCCGAGAGTTCACGAGTGGTCTTGGTATATCACCGGTAGACCGCCTGTCAAATTTCATTCCATTTGGAGGTCATTTGATGCCCCAATGGTTAACCGCGTTAACCGTCGGGCCCCTTTATCTTTGCAGCACCACCCCTCCACACAGCCCACCTAGCCCATCCAAACCTACTCCATGCTCTCTGTCGTTGGATCACGATCGTGTGGGCGAAAACCGCACCTCATTTGGACTCTCCTAGCTCCCTCTACCTATATAAACACCTCCCCCTTTCAAATCTCGGGTGAAACCCTAGCCATCTTCCTCCTCGCGTCGCCGGACATGTCCAGCTGCCGCCCGCAGCTAGCCCCTGCGCGCCACGTGCCCTCCGCCTCCCACCCGCCAAAGCCCATCGCGGGCCCGTCCGGGCCTGGATCTACGCCGTCGCCGCCCGCGGGTGCCCGCGCGCCCGAGCCGCCCCGACTACGCCGCCTCACCTCGCCGGAGAGCGCCGCCCCACCAACCTCGCTCCGTCGCCGCCACCGCCCTTCACCGCCTCCCCGCTCGCCGCCGCCGCCCACACGCGTCGCCCCGTGCCGCCGGCAGCCCGCTCGAAGTCGCCCCGAGCCGCCCCACGCAGCGTCGCACTGCACCGCTCATCGCCCCGTCGCTGGAGCGCCTGATCTCTTGCCGGAGACGTCGCCGGAGCTCCACTCGCCTGGATCCACCTCGGGTGGATGAGATCCACCAGGCCGCCCATCCAAACATGCGCCCCCGTCCCGGATCCGTTCATCCCGCACCGCTCCGTTCAATTTTCCCGCGAGGTCTAAAATTCTACCGTCCCTGTTTTCTTACATCATGTGTGCATCTTCATCGTGGCATAACTCCATGCTTCTTGCTCGTCATGCTCTACATGCTAGTGTCATTTGCATGCATGTTACTGTTCATATTGATGCCCTAATATTTGTTGCAAAACTGCTAAGTGATATAAACTGTTGAAAACTGCTGCATGTTAACATCATTTAGGTGTCTTGCGAGTGCTATAATTTTGTCTCTTTTGATCCTATGATGATGATCTTGATATGCACATTTTTTGCTGTTCACGCTCTACATATTGGTATGCTTTTTATTCAGTTTAGGGGGCATCTTGATAAGTTTAGGGGGCATCTTGATATATTAATGTATGTTGCAAAAGTGCATGTTGTTGTTAACTGCTGAAAACTGTTATAACTTGCCTATTTTGTCTTTTTATATCTTTTTGTGTGATTTTATTTTGAGCATCATGTCAACATGTTTTAGGAGCATAATCATACCATATTTACATTAGAGCAATCCTTCTATTTTTGATATGCCCTGTAGTGAGTGCAAAGAGCTTGTGAAGTGGCCTACTTGCTGTTAATATTCTGCCTAGTCTGAATCTGTAATATCATGATGCCATGTTTGCTTGATGCTACAAATTACTCCATGCATAATCTGGAGATACTTAGTTGATATGTTTTATTGTACATGTTATTCTCTATCATTCCATGCCTTTTTATGCCTTATATATGTCCTTTAGTATATAGTTGCATTGCCATGAACTTGCCTAAATGATGTTCCAGTTTTCTGTTAACTGCATGATGCCATGTTGTGAGCTTTATAGTAATTAATCTATGCCTCTTTTTGAGATGCTACAATTACATGTTTTGATGCATGCTATGATTTCTTTGTCGATATGCCAAGTTTGATAATTTTGGATATTATATGCCTCTGTTCCAATCTTTCAAACATGTTATGATAATGTTGCTGTTTTACACTTGCTGAAATTGTTTTAACATTCAATCTTGTCATATTGGTTCCCACTAATCCATGAGACATATGTATATGATGCTTTGATGTTATTTGCGCTTTGGTATGTTTAATTTGATGCCATTCCCTTGGTTTCCATGTATAGTTGTTGTAGCATCTTTGTTTCATGCCTCCAATATGCCGTCATTTTAACTCTGCTCATGTATATGCTCCTGTGTTATAAAGTTGCATTTTGCATTGATCATATTGGTTTAATCTTGATGCCTATGAACTTGAACCTTAATGATATTTGAAGTATGTTATCTGTACATGAAGTGCATGTCAAGTTTGTGATTATATCGTTCCTGTAGCATGTTGTTTTAGTGATTTCAATGTGCCTACTTGCTGTTTTGGACAGCTTGTCCTTTAATCTTGTTTGGAGTGTATGTGTTGCACCGTTGCTCCGTTTTCATCATGCTCTATATGAAACTTGCTTAGAATTGTATGTAGTTTCTTATTATCATGTTGCATCCTTGTTTTAAGTGTGTTTTCTTGATGTTTGAATGCATTTTGCATCAATGCCATGTTTAACTTGTTTTGCTTATATCTTCTAGGCCATAGCTCCGAATCAAATGAACTTTATATGTAACTTGACTAGAATTTTGTGTAGATCATCTTGGTGCATCTTAGCTTGCTGTTTAACAACTTTAATATAATATGTTATTCAGATCTAGACCAATTTCGAAATTTGCATATAGGGACTTACCGGATTTGTTATATGTTGTTCCGACCTCATTTAAACTTGCTTTGATTTGATATTCTTGTATGCATAATCTCTTGCCATGAGTAGCATCATGTAGCCTTGTAATGCATCATAATTAGTTGTGCATCATGCCTTGTTAATGTGTTGTGTGTTTACCGTGTTGTTTGCTTCTTTCCGGTTGTGCTTCTTCTCGATAGTTCCCGCTTCATTGCGACCGTGAGGATTCGTTCGACTACACTTGGTTCGTCTTCGCCCGTTCGTCTTCTTTATGGACTCGTTCTTCTTCCTAGCGGGATTTCAGGCTAGATAACCGTTACCCTGGATCTCACTACTATCATTGCTATGCTAGTTGTCTCGATTCTATCGGTATGTCGCGCTTCCTACCACTTGTTTTCCGAGCCTCCAAAATTTCCATGACAGCCTCTAACCTTTTTCACCCTTCCTAGCAAACCGTTGTTTGGCTATGTTACCGCTTTGTTCAGCCCTTCTTATAGCGTTGCTAGTTGCAGCTTGTTCCATGTTGGAACACGGATATCATGGATATGTTGAGATATCACAATATCTCTTATTTAATTAATGCATCTATATACTTGGTAAAGAATGGAAGGCTCGGCCTTTTGCCTGGTGTTTTGTGAAGGAAATATGCCCTAGAGGCAATAATAAAGTTATTATTTATTTCCTTATATCATGATAAATATTTATTATTCATGCTAGAATTGTATTAACCGAAAACATAATACATGTGTGAATATATAGACAAACAGAGTGTCACTAGTATGCCTCTACTTGACTAGCTTGTTAATCAAAGATGGTTATGTTTCCTAACCATGGACAAAGAGTTGTTATTTGATTAATGGGATCACATCATTAGTTGAATGATCTGATTGACATGACCCATTCCGTTAGCTTAGCACTCGATCGTTTAGTATGTTGCTATTGCTTTCTTCATGACTTATACATGTTCCTATGACTATGAGATTATGCAACTCCCGTTTACCGGAGGAACACTTTGTGTGCTACCAAACGTCACAACGTAACTGGGTGATTATAAAGGTGCTCTACAGGTGTCTCCAAAGGTACTTGTTGGGTTGGCGTATTTCGAGATTAGGATTTGTCACTCCGAATGTCGGAGAGGTATCTCTGGGCCCTCTCGGTAATGCACATCACTTAAGCCTTGCAAGCATTGCAACTAATGAGTTAGTTGCGAGATGATGTATTACGGAACAAGTAAAGAGACTTGCCGGTAACAAGATTGAACTAGGTATTGGATATCGACGATCGAATCTCGGGCAAGTAACATACCGATGACAAAGGGAACAACGTATGTTGTTATGCGGTCTGACCGATAAAGATCTTCGTAGAATATGTAGGAACCAATATGGGCATCCAGGTCCCGCTATTGGTTATTGACCAGAGACGTGTCTCGGTCATGTCTACATTGTTCTCGAACCGTAGGGTCCGCACGCTTAAAGTTACGATGACAGTTTCTTTATGAGTTTATGTATTTTGATGTATCAAAGGTTGTTCGGAGTTCCGGATGTGATCACGGACATGACGAGGAGTCTCGAAATGGTCGAGACATAAAGATCGATATATTGGAAGCCTATATTTGGACATCGGAATCGTTCCGGGTGAAATCGGGATTTTACCGGAGTACCGGGGGGTTACCGAAACCCCCTAGGGGGTTATTGGGCCCACATGGGCCTTGAGGGAGAAGAGAGAAGGAAGCAGGAGGTGGCCGCGCGCCCCTCCCCTTCCTAGTACGAATAGGACAAGGGAAGGGGGGCGACGCCCCCCCCCCCTTTCCTTCCCCTCTTCCTCCTCTTTCCCCCCTTCTCCTTCTCCAACTAGGAAAGAAAGGGAGTCCTACTCCCGGTGGGAGTAGGACTCCCCCCTGGCGCGCCCCTCCTTGGCCGGCCGCCCCCTCCCCTTGGCTCCTTTATATACGGGGGCAGGGGGCACCCTAGGACACACAAGTTGATCTTCGTGATCGTTCCTTAGCCGTGTGCGGTGCCCCCCTCCACGATATTACACCTCGGTCATATTGTAGCGGTGCTTAGGCGAAGCCCTGCGACGGTTGAACATCATGATCGTCACCACGCCGTCGTGCTGACGGAACTCCTCCCCGAAGCTTTGCTGGATCGGAGCCCGGGGTGCGTCATCAAGCTGTACGTGTGTCAAGAACTCGGAGGTGCCGGAGTAACGGTGCTTGGATCGGTTGGACCGGGAAGACGTACGACTACTTCCTCTACGTTGCGTCAACGCTTCCGCTTCGGTCTACGAGGGTACGTAGACAACACTCTCCCCTCTCGTTGCTATGCATCACCATGATCTTGCGTGTGCGTAGGAAATTTTTTGAAATTACTACGTTCCCCAACATTTTGTTCCACTCTTGCCGCCCTAGTTTCCATCATACCGGTGTTATGCTCCTTGATTTTGCGTCCCTAACACGGTGAGGGGTATGCGGCCCTCTTGACAGCTCTCTTTGAATAAAACTCTTGCACCAAGGCCCAACATTGGTTTTCCATTTGCCTAATAACAACTAAAACTTAAATATGGGATTTTCTCGGGACCCCTAGTATTTCTTAATCAATCACCCCGGGCGAGTGCTCCTCTGAGTGTTGGTCCGGACCAAGTAGCCTGCGGGACCACCTCGGGGAAACTCGAGGGATGGTTTTACTCGTAGCTTGTCTCATCCGTTGTGCCCTAAGAACGAGATACGTGCGGCTCCTATCGGGATTTGTCGGCACACCGGGAGGTCTTGCTGGTTTTGTTTTACCATTGTCGAAATGTCTTGTGCACCGGGATCCCGAGTCTGATCGGATGTCCCACGATGGAGGATTGTCTCCGCTGATCGTGAGCTTGTAATGGGCTAAGTTGGGACACCCCTGCAGGGTTTGATCTTTCAAAAGCCGTGCCCGCGGTTATGTGGCAGATGGGAGTTTTTAATATCCGGTTATAGAAAACTTGACACTAGTTTCGAACTAAAATACCCAACCGCGTGTGTAACCGTGATGGTCTCTTTTTGAGTGGGTCAAGAAGAGAACACGTGGGGTTATGTTTGAACGGAAGTAGTTCAGGATCACTTATTGATCATTACTAGTTTGCAACCATCTGCGTAGCTTCTCACCTTATTCTTGTACTCGTAAGTTAGCCGCGATACATTGCTTAGTCGCTGCTGCAACCTCACCACTTATCCATTCCAACCCATTTAAGCTTTGCTAGTCTTGATACCCATGGTAATGGGATTGCTGAGTCCTCGTGGCTTACAGTTTACTACAACAACAGGTACAGGTACAGGTTATGCGATGATCATGACACGAGAGCGATGTTTACTTGTTTTGGAGTTCTTCTTCTGCTTCTTCTTCGTTCAGGGGATAGGTTCTTGGTCGGCAGCCTGGACTAGCAGGGTGGATGTCGTTTGAGTTTTTGTTTGTGTTTCATCCGTAGTCGTATGTTGCTCTTGTGTGATGTTGTTGTATTCATGTGGCATTGTATGTCTTTTGTATGTATCCCCATCTATTATGTAATGGTACGATGTAATGATATCCACCTTGCAAAAGCGTTTCAATATGCGGCTCTATCCTTGGTGGGACCTTCGAGTTCCTGTCGGATAGGATCGCTTATTGGGCGTGACAAGTTGGTATCAGAGCCTCGACCGACCATAGGAGCCCCCCTTGATTGTCCGTAGTTGGCCGTTGTCGAGTCTAGAAGAAAACTTTTTCGGAGTGCATCTTCATCATGGTATAACTCTATGCTTGTTGCTCCGTTTTGCGTGTAAGATATGTCAAATTGTTCATCTTGTGATGCTCTACATGCTAGTGTCATTTTCATGCATGTTACTATTCATCTTGATGCCCTAATCTTCGTGGCAAAACTGCTAAGTGATATAAACTGCTGAAAACTGCTGCATGTTAACATCATTTAGGTGTCTTGTGAGTGCTATAACTTTGTCTTTGTTGATCCTATGGTGATGATCTTGATATTCACTTATTCTGCTCTTCATGATCTACATGTTGGTGTGATTTTTATTCATGTTAGGGTCCATCTTGATATCTTAATATCTGTTGCAAAAGTGCATGTTGCTGTTAACTGCTGAAAACTGTTATAACTTGCCTATTTGTTTTTTTATATCTTTTCGTGTGATTTTCTTTTGAGAATCATATCAAAATGTTTTAGGAGAATAATCATACCATCTTTACATTAGTGCAATCCTTGTATTTTGATACGCCCTGTGGTGAGTGCAACAAGCTTGTGAAGTGGGCTACTTGCTGTTAATGTTCTGCCTAGTCTGAATCTGTAATATCATGATGTCATGTTTGCTTGCTGCTACCAATTAATCCATGCATAATCTGGAGATGCTTAGTTGACATGTTTCGTTGTCCATGTTATGCTCTATCGTTCCATGCCTTTTTATGCCTTATATATGTCCTGTAGCATATAGTTTCATTGCCATGAACTTGCCTAAATGATGTTCCAGTTTTCTGTTAACTTCATGATGCCATATTGTGAGCTTCATAGTAATTAATCCGTGCCTCTTTTGGAGATGCTCCAATTACATGTTTTGAATTATACTATGAGTTCTTTGTTCACATGCCAATTTTGATAATTTTGGATATCAGATGCCTTTGTTCCATGCTTGCAAACATGCTATGATAATGTTGCTGTTTTACACTTCCTGAAACTGTTTTAACATTCAATCTTGTCATGTTGGTTCCCACTAATCCATGAGCCATATGCATATGATGCTTTGATGTTATTTTCTCGTTGTTACATGTACTTTGATGCCATGCCCTTGGTTGCCATGTATAGTTGTTGTAGAATCTTTGTTTCATGCCTCCAACATGCCATCATTTTAACTCTACTCATGTATATGCTCTTGTGTTATAAAGTTGCATTTTGCATTGATCATATTGGTTTAATCTTTTAGGCCGTAGCTCCGAATCAAATGAACTTTATATGTAACTTGACTAGAATTTCGTGTAGATCATCTTGGTGCATCTTAACTTGTTGTTTAACAACTTGAACATAATGTGTTATTAAGATCTGGACCAATTCAAAATTTGCATATGGGGACTTACCGGATTTGTTATATGTTCTTCCGGCCTCATTTAAACTTGCTTTGATGTGATGTTCTTGTATGCATCATCTCTGCCATGAGTAGCATCATGTAGCCTTGTCATGCATCATACTTGGTTGTGCATCACCCCTTGTTAATGTGTTGTGTGTTTACCGTGTTGTTTGCTTCTTTACGGTTGTGCTTCTTCTCGAAAGTTCTTGTTTCGTTGCGACCATGAGGATTCGTTCGACTACGCTTGGTTCGTCTTCTTCATGGACTTGTTCTTCTTCCTAGCGGGATTTCAGGCAAGATGATCATTACCCTGGATCTCACTACTATCATTGCTATGCTAGTTGGTCTCGATGCTATCGCTATGTCGCGCTTCCTACTACTTGTTTTCCGAGCCTCCCAAATTTCCATGACAGCCTCTAACCTTTTTCACCCTTCCTATCAAACCGTTGTTTGGCTATGTTACCGCTTTGCTCAGCCCTTCTTATAGCGTTGCTAGTTGCAGGTTGTTCCATGTTGGTACATGGATATCATGGATATATTGGGATATCACACTATCTCTTATTTAATTAATGCATCTATATACTTGGTAAAGAGTGGAAGGCTCGGCCTTTTGCATGGTGTTTTGTTCCACTCTTGCCGCCCTAGTTTCTGTCACACTGGTGTTATATTCCTTGATTTGCGTCCTTAACACGGTGAGGGGTATGGGGCCCTCTTGACAGTTCGCTTTGAATAAAACTCTTTCAGCAAGGCCCAACATTGGTTTTCCATTTGCCTAATAACAACTAAAACTTAAATATGGGATTTTCTCCGGACCCCTAGTATTTCTTAATCACCCTCCCCCCCCCCCCCCGGGGGGGGCCAGTGCTCCTCTAAGTGTTGGACCGAATCGAGCAGCCTGCAGGGCCACCTTGGGGAAACTCGAGGGCTGGTTTTACATGTAGTTTGTATCATCCATTGTGCCCTGAGAACAAGATACGTGCGGCTCCTATCGGGATTTGTCGGCACACCGGGAGGTCTTGCTGGTTTTGTTTTACCATTGTCGAAATGTCTTGTGCACCGGGATCCCGAGTCTGATCGGATGTCCCGCGATGGAGGATTGTCTCCGCGGATCGTGAGCTTGCAATGGGCTAAGTCGAGACATCCCTGCAGGGTTTGATCTTTCAAAAGCCGTGCCCGCGGTTATGTGGCAGATGGGAGTTTTTAATATCAGGTTATAGAAAACTTGACACCAGTTTCGAACTAAAATACCCAACCGCGTGTGTAACTGTGATGGTCTCTTTTCGACGAGGACGGCAGTGTCGTGGACGAGGGCGGCGGGCGAGCTGGCTGGCGTATGGGAGATCACGGGGCATTGGGGATCAACAGACGACATGACTTTTTTTTACCAACGAAGCAATTGGGGGAAGAAGCAATCGTGCGGCTATTATGGAACGTATCGTACGTCCACGGTACGACCGGCCGGCGCACCGACATAGATCAGTGCCCTAAAATAAAATGTTCACATTATATTACAAAAATTATAAAAATGTGCAAAAATAATAAATAATAAAAATAAAAATCTGAAAGATAAAATTTAAGAATTAAAAAACAAAAAGTAAAAATAAGAATTAAAAAAACCTAAACAGGGCGACGCTATGCATCCGCCGGCGGATAATATAAACAGATCCGCCGCATCCGTGACAGTTGGATGGAGTTGCGGATGGCGTCCGATCTACCTATGTGACAAGTCATCTTTGCAACAAGTGTGTTGTTGCAGTATTTTCTACAGCTGAGGTCTTGTTACGGGATTTTATTGCAACAAAGGTCTTATTGCAAGATCATTTTTATGAGTTTTTCTGCAACAGAGATCTTGTTGTAGAAATTTTTCACAACAAAGAGTTGCAGAATCACTTTTACGAGTAGGGATCGAACGATGTTGCCTCGCACATGTGGTCATCGTTGTTATCGCCAGAGGCAAGCGGTGCCTGGTCCCAAGGTGCACGTGCAACCATGATCCAGTGGACCAGTGGGTCGTAATCTGACGGCCGCGCAAGCGGCGGATGCGGCGAGAAGATCAGTCGGTTGTTTGGAAGCTTTTTCCAAACAGAAAACCACACACGAAAAAGAACAGAATACCCAACATCCAGTGAACGAGCGCGAAAAATACCAAAGCCAGTGGACGGACGAATGGCAGCACATATCGGGCCCGTAACGCCGGCCCACCTTCACCGGCTGCGGGCGAAGGCCAGCCAGCCAGCACATGTCGGCCCTGGAACGTCGGCCCAGCAGGCGAACGCGAGCCGAGCTGCTCTATATATAAATTTAGGGCTCCCATCGCCCCTCTCCTCCTCCTCCTCTGTTCTGAATCGCGTTGCGGCGCCGCCGCCATCCCGGCTTCTTCTTGGTTTCGATTGCGTTCTCGCCGTCGTTGATTCTTTTTTCTTCTCTGTTTGATCGTGCTGTTGTTTCTTGTACGAATGCGTGCGGCAGTGAGGAGAAATTGAAAGGCCGGTCTTACGGCTGCCTCCCGTCCCGGGACGGTAGTAGCGTGATGTGATTTCATTCGGCGAAAGGTTTTACTCTGAGCCGCCGCCATTTTTAACCTTATATCCCAAAGCCTTGGTGGTTTTTGTCCTTCTTGCGTTCTCTTCCATGGCTGCCTGTTCTTGAGGCCCCCGTTCTTTTGCTGCTGCGGCATGGTGTTTTTGCCGTGCGAGTGATTGCAGGATGATGGGACAAACACAAGTTTCAGATCCGTGGGGTGGGGTGGGGGAGAAACATTAGCTTCTTGGTTACACTGACAAGTTTTAGATTCCACTGGGTGGTCCAACATAATATGCAGATCTTTTTGCTGGAAACAAACAAGCGTATGCTTTTTTATAGTTTCATTGCTTGATTAGTAACGTCCATGTGACTTGTAGAATCCATCATTCAAGTAATTCAACAACTTAAACACTACTGTACAAACATCAGGCAAACAATTTCTGAAACTGCAACACTACTCAGAAGCTGAGCGCCGAGAGAAGGACAATAGTGGTGAAAACCAGCGCCAGAGCAGAGGTCGCCGCAGCCGGCAGGGCGACAGTGCTGCCGTTCTTGGTGTTGTGCTGCCCTGTGTCTGTGGCGCCACCACCGGTGTTCCTTCCGCTGCCTTCTCCAGAGCCGCCTGCCATGCGCCCAACCTTCCTGGCAGTCTGCATCCTCTCCCCTTGGGTTTCTGCAAAGTGAAAAGCAGCAATTCATGGAATACTTTTGTACTACCGCACACCATACGACATGGGAAGCAAATGTGAGGACGAGGAAGAGAGCGAGAGTGCCTTTCCTCATCGTGAGATGGGCAGAGCGTGTGCGGGAGGCTTCACTTATAATTCCTGGAGGCTGGACAGTAGATATACCTCACAAGTTAAATTCATGGTGGCACCAGTTGAGCTTTGTTCTTTCTGGTGCTGACACTGACCTGGATGTGCTCTGTGCTCTGCCTTCCCACTCTTTTGTTAGCTCACAAAATCAGGACTAGTACTCTCATGAAATACTATTGTGTGCCTTTCTCCCTCTTTTGCTCACAAAATCAGGATTAGTACTCTCATATAATACTATTTTGAACCTTTCTCAATCTTTTGTTAGCTCACAATCAGGACACTCCCTTAATACCATTGTGGATTAGCACCACTCCAAAAACAATGAACAGTATGATATCTTTTCTTCAGTGCTATTGGCAGGACTGATGATTCTGCTGGGGGGATAAGAGGGCACAAAGCAAAAGCCACCGCAAGCAGAACATTTTGTTATTTTCTTCCATGACTTTTTGCCAGCTGTAATGTAAAAAACATGAGGGGATACCGTGTGATCTTTGCCTTTTTGAGATGTTTTTTTGGCCGAAATTTGAGCGCCTTTTTGCCCATGTTTTGACATTTTCCGCGCAAGAACAGTTATATCAGTGGAAATTAGCAAGGAGAACAACTAAGAAAAATCACAAATAGTGCATTTGTTGGGTTATGCCGTTTGTACAGATCAGGAAACTGGATTTGTGAAATCATAGATGGTGTTCGTTTTCTTCTTCATGGATCCCAAAGCTTTGATGGTTCTTCTTGTCCTTGCTTTCGTTCTCTTCCATGGCTGCCTGTTCTTGATGCTTCCGCTCTCATCTTGCTGTTGCCTGCCTGCCTGCATGGTGTTTTGCTGTGCGAGTTTTGGAATGTTCTTGCTGCCACTGATTGTTTTTGCTGCACAGTAACATAAAGAAAGCAAAATATGATTGCATGGTGATGACACAAACACAATGTTTAGATCCCTGTGGCGAAACATCTAACTTATTGAGCCGGCTCAGTATATCTTCTTTTCACTGATGAACAGTTTAGATTCCACTGGGTAGTCAACATATTCCATGTATAAGAACTTTGGCATGCATACCTCATCGTTTTACTGACAACAAACCAGGGGATGGGACTTGTAGAATCCAATAACCTTCACAGACAGGAAGGATGGAGACTAGCCAGTAAACACAACTGTCCGATACTGACAAACATGAGGCAAACAACTTTCTGAAACTGCAACACTACAAAATCGGAGCTTCAGAAGCTGAGCGCCGAGAGAAGGACGGTAGCTGTGAAAACCAGTGCCAAAGCAGAGGTCGCCGCAGCCGGCAGCGCCACAGTGCCGCCGTTCTTGGTGTTGTGTGGCCCCGTCTCTGCGACGACACCACCGGTGTTCCTCCCGCTGCTGCTGCTGCTGCCTGCTCCAGAGCTTCCTGCCATCCGCCCAACCTTCCTGGCAGTAGATATCCTCTCCCCTTGGGTTTCTGCGGAGTGAAAAGCAGCAATTCATGGAATACTATTGTAAGAGATTTTGCTTCATGACAATCAAGAAAGTAGAGAGCAAAGAGGAGATGGATGCACACAAAATACCAACCATGTCGATGAGGCCTCAGATGATGACGATGAGCTGCATCTTCCTTGGCCATGGCGCTTCTCACAGCTGCCGCACACCATACGCCATGGGAAGCAAAGGTGAGGAGGAGGAAGAGAGCGAGAGCGAGAGTGCCTTTCCTCATCTTGGGGATGGGACTGGTGACCAAGAGAAACCCACGGAGGCTCCTCTTATAATTCCTGGAGGCTGGAGAGTAGTAGCTATACTCCACAAGTTAAGTTCATGGTCGCACCAGTTGAGCCCTGTTCTTTCTGGGCCATCCTTATCTCAACAGGAATTGGATATTGTAAGATTTCCATGGGCTTGTTTCTCTGCGATAAATTGCAAAACTTCTTTGTTTTCTTGTTCTTCATAAGTTTGAACTTCAGAAAATAGATAGGCAGAATAGTATCTACCTTCTGTAGTTTGAGATATCTGCAGTATTCTCATGCATGCATGTGATTAGCTGAACAAAAAGAAAATAGGCAAGAACAGTATGGCTGCCGCAGCAGGTTCCTGTCGTTTTGATATTTTCTTTCAAACTTATACTTCTGGATGGTTTTTCAGATTCTTGCATACTTGCCTGGAGCAATGGTAACAAATTGGGAGGAAACTGGTTTCATCAGCGTTGCCACTCTGCAGCGAGGATTATTCTGCGCTGGAGGAGATGCCAGGAAAAGAAAATAAAATTCTCAGCTAGAGCTTTCCAAACCAAACCGTGGCAAATTTGTACACACTGTGCGTACGTGAGGATTTTGGATTGTTTTGTGCTCTAGGCACATGTGGAGCTCCTGAGAGGAAATGTATGGTTGACTGTTGCACTTTGTTTCGCCTTTTCTTTTCTTTTGAGGTGTTATTACTGTTGCGGCTTTTGTTCCTGCCTTGGTCGGCTTGATTCTCTTTTAATTTTCGATTGATCGAGGGTGCTTTTGGTCGTCCTGGTTATTATTTTAACACTTGGATTAACATTATGGCCTTATGAGAATGAGATAAACGTTCTTGCTGCCGCTGATTGTTTTTACCGCACAGTATAATATAAAGGAAAGTGATTGCACGGTGATGACACAAACACTTGAGTTAGCTGAATATATCGTGCTTACACTGATGAACAGTTTAGATTTCACTGGGTAGTCATTAGTCAACATAACATGTACTCCATCCGTCCCACAATATAAGACGTTTTTGCAAGCTACATAGCTTGCAAAAACGTCCTACATTTTGGGAGGGAGGAAGTAGATCCCTGAATACCTGTTTGTTCTACTGACAACAAACAAACATGGGGATGCTTATGTGACTTTACAATCCATCATTCAAGTAATTCAAGAACATGCACAGAGAGGATGGAGAAAGCTACTAAACACGACGGTCCGATACTGACAAACATGAGGCAAACAAATTTCTGAAACTGTAACACTAGAAGATCAGTGCCTTCAGAAGCTGAGCGCCGAGAGAAGGACAGTAGTGGTGAAAACCAGCGCCAGAGCAGAGGTTGCCGCGGCCGGCAGCGCCACAGTGCCGCTGTTCTTGGTGTTGTGCGGCCTCGTGTCTGTGGCGCCACCGCCGGTGTTCCTCCCGCCGCCGCTGCCTGCTCCAGAGCCGCCCGCCATGTGCCCGACCTTCCTGGCAGTCTGTATCCTCCCCCCTTGGGTTTCTGGAAAGTGAAAAGCAGCAATTCATGGAGTATTTTTGCAAGAGATTTGGGCAAAGAGGAGGAGATTGATGCACACAGAATACCAACCATGGTGATGAGGCCTCAGATAATGATATGCTGTATCTTCCTCAGCCACGGCGCTCCTTGCAGCTGCTGCACACCATACGCCATGGGAGGCAAAGGCGAGGAGGAGGAGGTAGAGAGCGAGAGCGCCTTTCCTCATCTTGGGATGGAACTGGTGACCAACCGAGAAACGCCGATGTGCGGGAGGCTCCTCTTAATAGTCCCTGGAGGCTGCAGAGTAGATATACTCCACTGGTTGAGTTCATGGTGGCACCAGTTGAGCTTTGTTCTTTCTGGGGCAGATGCTGTGCTGTGAGCTGGAGTTGCTTTGTGCTGTGCCTTTCCCACTCTTTTGTTATTAGCCCCAAATCAGGATTAGTACTCATATAATACTATTGTGTGCCTATCTCATTCTTTTTGCTCACATAATCAGGATTAGTAGTTTCCCATTATACTAATAATGCTGTGCCTTTCTCACTCTTTTTGTGAGCTCACGTTCATGATTAGTGCTCTCTATCAATACTATTGTGCATTAGCACCACTCCAAAAACAAGCAACAGTATGAAATATTTTGCTTCAGTGCTTTATTTGGCAGGACCGATGATTCTGCTGGGGGGATAAGAGGAGTGGACAAAGCAAAAGCCACGGCAAGCAGAGCATTTGGTTGTTTTTCAGTGCATGTGGTTAGCGCATAGATTCCTTGACCTTTTGCCAGCTCTAACCTACAAGGTTTTTTTGAGACCACATGCAGAGGCTGTAATGTCAAAATCATGAGATTGGTTTTTTGGTTACTGACTACACGAAAGGAAGGTCCGGTCAGAATGGGATACAGTGATCTTTGCCTTTCTGAGATGTCGTTTTCGCCAAAATTTGAACGGGCCTTCTAGCCCAAGTTTCGACATTTTCTGCACAAGCACAGTTATATCAGTAGAAAATAGCAAGGAGAAGTAGAAAAAATCTTACGCAAATAGTACATTTGCTGGGTTATGAGAAGTTTGTACAGATCATGAAACTGGATTTATGTAATCATAGAGGGTGCTTGTTTTCTTCTGCCTAAAATAAAATTAGATGCAGATGTAGTCCTCCTGAAAAGAATGATATTTCCACTGATTGAAGTTTGGCCCCCATCCCAGTTTCTTATTGGGTTTGATTGTCTTCTTGTCGCCGCTTATTCTCTCTTACCAATTCTTTTTTCTTCTCTGGTTGATCACGTTCTTGTTTCTTGGTACGAATGTGATGGTGATCGATCCTCATCTGCTCCTGAAGGCTTCTGCTCTCTTCTTGCTACTGATTGTCTTTATTATTATGGTTGTTCGAGTTTCGGAACGTTCTTTGTACTGATTGTTCTTATTACTGTGCAGTGATATGATTGCACAATCAGGACACAAAGTTTAGATCCCTAACTAGCTTTTTAAGCTGGCTGACTATACTGATCAATAATATAGATTCCACTGGCTAGCAAACACACCAGTAATTCAACAATTTAGGAAGCACACAGACAGGATAAATAAATACTATAGCCAGTAAACAGCATATCACTCCGACACCCGCAAGCATTATGCAAACAGTTTCTGAAAACTGCAACAGTACACACATACTAAGTACCGCGTCCGCAATCGAGATGAGCAGTGCTCCCTCCCTCCGTTCACTTTTATAAGACGTTTAGACAATTCAGACAATGCGCAAAACAGTTTAATGTCAGCTGTCCAAAACGCCTTGTAGAAAAGAACGGAGGGAGTGCTTCAGAAGCTGTGCGCCCAGAGAAGAATGGCAGTGGCGAAAACCAGCGCCAGGAGGGAGGTCGCTGGAGCTGGCAGCGCCGTGGCGCCGCCATTCTTGCTGTTGTGTGGCCTCGTGTCCGTGCCGCCGCCACCGCTCCTGCCGCCGCCGCTGCTGCCCCCTCCGGATCCGCCTGTCGCGTGCCCGACCTTCCTGGGAGTCTGTATCTCCAGGAGCCTCTTGCCTTGGGTTTTTGGAAAGTATGAAACAGCGATTCCAGGAGTAGTTTTAAGAGATAGTATATCAAGAAAGTAGAGAGCAAAGAGGGGATGAGATGGATGCACACTTAATACCAACCATGGTGATGAGGCCTCAGATGATGATGCGCCGCATCCTCGGCCATGGCGCTTCGCGCTGCTGCTGCGCACCATGCCCCATGGGAGGCAAAGGTGAGGAGCAGGAGGAAGAGGGCGAGAGTGTGTTTCCTCATGTTGTAGGATGGGACTTCGATGTGGAGCATGCGTCGTGGAGGCTCCTCTTATAGCTCCTGGGGGCTGGATGGTAAGCTACTCCTCAGTTTTCGGCTAGTTTTCCTTATTACTAATTGTCAATTCTTTTCTTCTATTTGAAAAGACAAGAGTTCCTGCCAGCTGCACGAATAAAAAGCTACTCCACAAGTTAAGTTGAGTTCATATGGTGGCAACAGTTCAGCTTTGTTCTTTCTAGGGCAGACACTGTGATGTTGTGAGCTGAAGGTGCTTTGTGTTATCTCACTCTTTTGTTAGCTCACAAAATCAGGTTGTAAGTACTCTCCATCCCATAATTCTATTGCTGATTAGCACCACCCCAAAAACAAGCCACAGTACCAAATCTTTTGCTTCAGTGCTACTTGGCACCACTGGTGCTGGGGTTAAGATGGAAAATTTGGGTGCTTTTCGTGCATGTGATTGGAGCAGAGAGAGATTCCATGATGCTCACAACATGGAGCTTTCGCCAGCTCTAACCTGCAAGATTTTTTTTTTGAGACCACATGCTGGCTGTAATGTAAAAATCCTCAGATTGGTGACTAGACTTAATGAAAGGAAGGCCCTATCAGATCGGGACGTGGCGCGGCCTTTTCCTCTCCCGAGATGTATATGAATGGTCCTTTTAGCTCTGAGTTTTCAGATGTCACATTTTCTGCACAAGAATAGTTATGTCAGTTGAAAAATAGCAAGGGCAGTAGCTAAACCTGAGAATGGTTATTAAAAAACTGGGTGAAACGGTTCGGTTCTTGCTTTGGGTTTGATTGGTTCAGGTTTTATTGGGCTAATTTTTTTTTTAGTTTGGTTTTGGTTTGGGTATGTGAAGAAACCAATTTGGGTATAGTTGGTTATGGGCTTAAACAGTTTGGTTATTAACGGCTATAAACTATGGGTCCAAACCGGTTGCTGGGCATTGGTTATGTGCAATAAGCAACTACGTATCGACAACGAGTACCTTTGATCCCGTACATGCTGTGATGCACTACGTAATTCTGTATTATGGGGAAACACCACATACAAATTGAATGTGTTTGCTTGTGCTTTAGCTGAGCAATTGGTTTTAATACACTTATCAGTGAGCTTTTCAGTCGTGGGCATTGTCTTTTTACACTTGTTGTGTGTTGACCGTATCTTAACGATAACTTTTTTCTCAAACTGTTGTAGATGCACTTATGCCTTTTCTATGTCATTTGCTTCTTGACATGTCGATTTGTGCAATCATATATACATTGAAGCAAACCCATAGTTATGTATTTGGTTTAAACCCACGGTTATATATTGGGTTTAAATTGGTTTGGGTGGAAAAAACAGAGGGTTTAGTTTTGGTTGGGCTGAAAATGGCATTAAACGGGTATGGTTCAAGTATGGTTTTGAGAGAGACATGTATGGGTATGGTTCAAGTATGGTTTAAGTATGAAACCATTCTCAGATTTAGCAGTAGCTGTACCAATAAAACAAAAATCTTATGGAAACAGTACCACATTTGTTGGGTTATGAGAGGTTTGTATAGACCATGAGACCATTCTTCAGAAAATAAAGTTAGACGCAGCAGTGGTCATCCTGAAAAGAATGATGTTGCACACTGATTGAACTGGATGGCAGTGACCTCCTCTTTCCAGGGCAGGTTTGAGACACTGAAAGGTGGCCACTCATATGTGCTGTCTGCAAAACTAGCTTGTATTCAAGTGTTTCTTTTCATGTTGCACAAGATGTCTATGCTCTCAGGCGTATACCAACTGCCCTGGATGGCAATGTGTAATCTGCCCATAAAATAGTTCGTCGTATCTGTTTCCACATTATATGGAGCAGAAAGAAAGGTCGCCATTACCAAAAGGTGGTTTGGATCAGCATCAAATAAACAAAGCCAAGCTCCACAAGGGTCTAAAAATACCACACAAGCATAGATCAGATGTGCTTATCCAATGAAGAAGAAATGAAGAATTACCGGGTTGTGTGTGCCACACACATAAACCAAACCGTATCATTGCACATAAATAAATTTACAAATACTGGACGCAAAACCATCTCCCATGTATATATATTGTGGAAAAAGATGGCTCAAACAGAATGTTACTGCTCTCCAAACAAACATACCTGTCATACACATACAATATATAACAGCAACAAGCATACAAGCCGCCGTCAGTAAGAGGCGACCCTTGAGAACACGAGGGTTGTTCTTTTCATATCTGGAATACGTTTGTCTGGAACCTCTCGTCGTATAACTGCCAGTGACCATACCTCTCCATGTGGAAGGCCGACCTCGGTATGTAAAAGTTGGGCTTCACCAGTGTCTCCAGGTTCTTCAGGTTAGCAGCAGCCTGCTCTATGCCCCTGCTCGTCAAATTCGCGCAGCCAAACAGGTCCAGAACCTCCAGCTCCTTGCATCCTTCTGCGATCGAGTTGAGGCCGACGCCAGATAGCTTTGCGAACTTGAGCACGAGTTGTTTCAGCTTCGGCATGGACCTCGAGATCGCTATTGCTTCCCTGTCGCCGTCCTGGGGGCATGCTCTTAGATACTCTGCTGGAACTGTTCGAGCATGCTCTGATGAATCAAGCCAGTTGAATACGCTCCTCTTAAGGACCACGAGGTTAGGGCAGCTCTGCCCAATCACCTCGATTGACTTGTATGAGACCTCGTAGCAGTAGCTGATGTCCAATTCTGTGAGGATTGGACAGCAGGATGCAACAGTGAGCATTGATCGGTCAGTTACGCCCGGGCTGCTTTGGATGGAAAGGATGCTGAGCTGTGGGGAGCTGCATATGAATGAACGGATCAATAAACTCAGAATAATACATCCAATCCAAGCGAAAAGATAAGACCAGTTAGTCATACATATGGACACGTCAAATCCAAGCAAATAGTTGTCGCCATGTACACTCTTATTGCCCCAAGAAACAACTATGGACCATGAGAAGGGTTATGATTGACATAATCAGGTAAGGGGGTCACACTAAGATGCAAGTTGGCACAGTACAGGATCTATCGTTTCCACTCAATGTCATCTTCGCTTCATGGTCTAAATTCTCAAAATGCGAAAAACATTCCACAACAAGTATATTTCTCAAACACCACGATTCTTGTGACAAACAGGAGTTATTACAACATAGTAGGTTGCCAGAGGTGGTTTCGAAATAGTCAGTAGTGTGGTAATCAATAAAAAACCAGCAGCCTATGTAAACATCATCAGCCAACAGATCTTGTCAAAATGTGAATTAAACACCTCCAGCTTCATCATGCTTAACAGAAGCAGGGACAAAGAGACGCGGTGTTCACTAATCTAATGTAGATGACCCCCAAAACTATTCATCTATCAACGAGAGAAGCATCTAGAACTCTGGAACAAACTGACACCAAACTGTGGGAGTCAAAGAATAAAACATGTGACCTAAGATCATTTATGAAGAAATCCCAATTCTAGAACATGTGCCCACATGAAACTGATAGCCATCTAACAGCAAGTGGATGGCCACAATGGTGTGGTTACTACTGTAGTTTCCTTTCCATGTTGCAAGGGTGGTTACCCTCAATATCCTCCTGCATGGAACGAATCTCGTTTGGATTTCTACATCGAGCCTCCCTCCACAGAGGAAGCCACCCCATTGGATTTATGTTCCCAGGCGAACGGGTGAAGCCTGGAAGGACGATTCAGAGCAGCAGGAGGAGTAGGACTGTAATAAGGTTGCGTGAACCTCTTGGCGGCGAAGGCGAGGGCGTCGTCGGAGCAGTGCCGGACCCGGACCTCGCGGAGCTCCCCGGCGGCGAGCGAGGCGGCGGAGCGGAGCATGGCGTCGACGCGGCGCTGGAAGGCGGGCGTCCACCACTCGGCGGCGTCCGCGCCGACGGCCTCGAAGGCCGGGCCGAGGTCGAGCGCGGCGAAGAGCGCCGGCCGGGAGCGCGCGGCCGCCCGCCAGGAGCGGCAGCACGCCATGGCGCCGCGCCACAGGTCCTCCAGGCCCAGCCGCGAGAACGCCTCCGCCAGGCACACCGGCGTCAGATCCGCCCAGTCCCTCCCCTCCTCACCCTCCGGCGCCGCCTCGCCGGCCTCGCCTCCCGTCGCCATCTCGCCTCCGCTCGCTTTTCTTTTCGGGTATTCCCTTTGGGGATCTGGAAGAAGACACGCCACGCCGCTCTCCACAAGAGTTGTGTGTGTGTGTGTGTCGACGCCGCTCTCCACAAGAGTTTTTCAAAAAATTGAAAATCTATTTTAAAGGATTCAAAAACTTCTAAGAAAAGAAAATAAGGAACATTGAGATTTTCACGCTTCACTAAAATTGCTGACCATGTGAGCATGATAATGGTGAGCTATGTTATTTTCCCCTTTCAGAGCATATCTAGCCGATTTCGTCTAATTTAGCCTCTCAAATGGTCTCTCAAATTTGGATTTAAATATATAAGGAACTGAATAAGATCGGTTACTATCTAAATCCATAAAACCTAGCTCACTAAAAAAAATTTCCTCGTCAAGTCTTCTAGGGTTTTCTTGACCAAGACAAAGGATTGTACTCAATAGGACCTCATAATTAGAGGGGATAGACTAGTTTGGTGCAACCATTACGAACACATACGCAAATCAGCCAGAGGTTTACAGGAGTTCAGACGTCGGCCACGTACACACAAGACCGCCACATCTCACCAAAACCCTCTCTGTACGAAATGGTTGTTGTTCATTCATGCCGGTCAGGCCCTTCCAGAGTGGGCGTGACTCGGCTGCATTCATGCCAGTCATAGCAACGCGATCAGACGAGCAGGTGCACGACGCCGCTTCAATGCATTGTGGGCAAGCCGCCTTAGAAGTCTACTCCGGTCGGTGGCACCGCATTGAAGCCAACTGACCATTCGTTAACCAAGTCACGACTATTTAAGCATGGTTTTGGCGCCATTCACACCACGTGTCATATCCACTCCTCTCTGCTCACTGCTGGCAGGTAGTGGCTCTAGGTCTGAATTGTTTTGTCGTTGCCATCGCTCTCCGAGGCTATCGACCCCCACAGCGGTCGACCTCTCTAGGAAGGAGGAGATTATCCTCTCCTCCGGCGACGGTGGGAGGAGCAGTAGTCGTGCCACCTCGCAGAGGCCTCTACAACGAAGGAGTACCATGCGCACCTGGAGCTCCTCCTCGAGCGGTCGCTCAAGGACCACGGTCCGGCGTCATCTCCGCCTTGCCGCTGACGCCTACAGTAGCGCCGGTGACCGAAAGGGTAAAAGGCCGGCGAGAAAGTTGTGAAGCTCGGCCCTTCCTTTGTCTTTTATTACCGTTCTTGGTAATTTTAGTATAGAACTTATCTGTCGACTGCATTGTGATGCTTTTTATGGTTGGTAAGGGCATCTCTACTAGGCCCCCAAGACGCCTCCCCAGGCCACTTTTTGGTCGCCGGCGGACAAAAATCGTCCCAGTCATGCCCCCAAATCCTCGTTTTTCGCCGGATTCGAGAAAAAATAGCGCCGGCGACCACAAGCGACGCCCAGCCCCTTGGGGCGTACTTGGGGCCGCCGGCATTACTTTTTGCATGGCGAAACCCCACGCGTCAGCCTCTCTCCTCCTTTCTCTGCTAGGGACCACACATGCATGCAAAAAATCTGCCCCGCCTCCTCCTTTTTCTCCCTCCCGCCGCAGCTCTCTCGACAGAGCTCGCCGCCCCGCCTCCTCCGCCCCGCCCCGCCTCCTCCGCCCCGTCCCGCCTTCTCGTCGCCGCCCCCCCGCCGCAGCCGCCCTGCCTTCTCGCCGCCGCCCCCGGGCCGCCGCAGCCGCCCTGCCTTCTCGCCGCCGCCCCCGGGCCGCCGCAGCCGCCCTGCCTTCTCGCCCCCGGGTCCCTTCCTGCACGGCCCTCCGCCGCCTCGGCCCCGCGGCCGTGGGGGATGGCTCGCTCCCCGCCCTGCTCCTGCTGCCTCCGCACGCGTCCTGCCGGGGCACTTGGCCGCGGCCAGCCGGTGCGGGAGCAGCGGGTGGAAGCCGTAGTCCCCGGCTCCTTCATGCGCTCCACAGGCGGTCAGGGAGGGCGCGCGCGGCCAGGCACGAGCGCGAGCGGGCGCGGCCACGGGCGCGAGCGGCCAGGCACGAGCGCGAACGGGCGCGGCCATAGGCGCGAGCGGGCGCGGGCGCGAGCAGCGGTGGCCATAGCGGGCGGGGGCAGTAGCGGCCAACGGAGGCGGCGAGGACGCGCTGCTGGAAGGACGGGGCGGCTTGGGGGTGGACACGGCTGGGAAGATTTTCATCCCCGGGCCAAAATCTTCGCCGGCAGCCCCCCAGGCGGCGAAAAAAATGCCTCCTGGGGGGCCAAACGGCTGGAGATGCCCTAATTATCGTGGATTCCCATGTTCGGATTATGTCCGTTTGTTCAATGCTCGTTTGTTTCATTGATGATCTACGTAGTTTAGTTTCACGTTACATGCATAGTATGGATTTAGGGTAGATGATATGATGTACATAGATGTGGACGAGGTCATATGAGGATTGATCGGTCACTGCCCATGAACGTATAGGATGCCCGATTTGGTATGCGTGGATGTAGATGCTCTTATTAGGAATAAAACTCATCATTTTCGCCAAAAAAAGGGAAAAATCATGCCAAAATAGTTGTGCAGGCTGGCCTTGGTTAATGCGGAGCCCACTTGCATCGTTTGTATCTGGATGTGGTGTTTCTTTTCACCCCACCGCCACTTGTGTAGTTTTTCACGTGTTGATCACTCTCATCTGCCATTGGCGTCCAGATCGGACTAACCGACAGTGCTGGGCCAGTCAGCAAGCATGTGACAAGATCGATCGATCTCTACCTGTTACTTGCCCAAACAAACACGGAAAACTCTCTGCCCAGCCAGGGCAAACAGAGAAGGGAAGGAAGAAGTTCCAGGACAAGGAAGGACCGACGGAAGGAAGGAAGGTTCCACCCACCGAGGAGACCGAGGGGGTCGACCGGTGGATGGCGGCGAACGACCAGATCCAGCCGGCGGCGGAGACGATGAAGCTCATCATCGACACCGATCCCGGCATAGGTACCGTACCTACCCTCATCTCGATCCTCCATTGATCCCATCGAACCTGTACCCAATTCCCTTGCTCGATCCGCCACACCGAAAACTACGAGCATCCTGGCCTGATCCCGTTTCCCCCATCCATGGAGTCCAGCTAGCATGTATAGTAATTTTATTTACCGGCAAACCTGCCTCAAGTTCTTCCTTCTTATCTGTTGTTGACTAGTCCTGCGATGTGAGCTCCACATAACCGTCCTCACACTCTCTGGGTCCCGGAGATGCTAAAAGTAGCATTGTGTAGAAGTGTATTTTGGGACGGAGGGAGTAGTTGCTGATCCTCCTCCCGGAAATGCCTAACGGTGGACGGATGCATCGGCTCCCTTTATAAAAAAACATTTTTCCACAGTGCAAAAAAATTTGAAAAAAATTATACACACACAAATACACGAATAACACATACAAGAAAATTTTCATGACAATATACTTTCACACGTGGCGTAGAAAAAAAAACAAATTTTCATAACAATATACCCTTATTATAGGGCCTGGATTTTTTTTTGTGCTGCTTGCAAATCAAAATATATTTGAATGAAAATTCACAGATCCAACATGAATATGTTTAAGTTTCCACAGTATTTTTTTCGGCTTTTACCGAAAAAGGGTTTCCCCCGCTTTATATTATAAAGCACCAGACACACGATCACAGGGTAACTGCCGGGGCGAACGGCACAACAAGCCCAAAAGGGAAAAAGAAGAAGAAATAAAAGCCAACAACGGCAGCTCGGCAAGCACAAATGATCCGCCACCGCTGCGCCCTCCACCTTCGTCCCACCACACGCCATGGCACCGGCCCGCCGCATACCAAGCAGCACCTCCAAGAAGGAATGCGACGCCAACGACGCTGCTGCCCGGACGAGTCCTAGGGTTTTCCCCGGCATACGGAGGGGAGCGGGTGATGGGTAGCGCCGACGCCCTTCAAGAAGGAATGATGGCACCCTCAGGTGTCACCGCGTCGGAGCCGGAAGAACCGGCAAAGATTTCTCCCGCATCCCCAAGCACCGCTACCCACTCGAACCGGGGCCATCCAACCATCAAGCCACCCGCAAGCACGCGCCACCACGGTCTTGGACACATCCACACCGCCCCGCTGCGAACACCACCACGAGGCCAAGGAGGCCGGAAAGAAGCGCCAAGCGACGGGAGGAACCACACCGAAGCCAAGCGGGAGGGAACCACCTCCCCCGCCGACGTGCGGGAGACCCGAGCCCCCGGCGACGTCGTGGTCGCCGACCGGACGTGGCAGCAGGGCAAACGGGGGCACCCCTGGTCCGGCCAGGTCCACAACGGACCCGCAAAGCCCCGCCGGCCAAGTTGCAGCAAGCCGGCACCTGCGCCGCCCGCTCCCAGCCGTCAACACCGCTCTCCCGCCTCCTTGAGGCCACGCCGCCGGCCCGTCCCGCCACCGGCCCGCCCAAACCCAGATGGGGCCCGAAGGGCCCAGATGTGGGCCGAGCGGGCTGGTTCAGGCCGCGCCGCCGCGCCGCACCGCCGCCAATGGCGACGCCGTCGCCCAGTCGTCCACCCATGCCGCGCCAGGATCTCTGCCGCCACGTCGGACCGCCGCCGCCGAAGAGCACCTCCCGGCGCACACCGCCCCGCGCCGGGGAGCACCGAGAGGAGAAGGGCAGGAGGCCGCCGCCGCCAGCAACCCAGGGGCCAGGCCCGGCCGCGGGTGCCGGCGACGGCGGCGGGGAGGGAGGGAGGGAAGGGGGGCTCTAGAGGAGGGGGGGCGCCGGAGCGCGGCCGGTCGCCCGCGGGGACGACGCGGTCGCGCGAGAGCTCTTTGCTCTTCGCAATCTTGGCTTGCTTTCAGGTCCTACATGGAGCTTTTTTCGGACTTTTTTGAAACTTGGAAATATGATTTTTGAATCATTTCAAAAAAAGGAAGCCAATGCCCCCGTCCACCATTAAGTCGCTTCCATCCTCCTCCGGCCTTTCAGTCGAAAGCGAAACAAAGCTAATTCTGGTTGCGACATTTGTATTCTCTCCGATCCATATTAAACTTTGTACTCGTTATAAAGAAAAGTAAACTTTATACTAAATCAACGGCAACTAACATGGATCCGAGGAATGCCTTTTTTAGTACGTACACAGATACTCTTTTGCTCAACCCCTCGCGTCGCCTCCCCTCGGGCGACGCCAGCCCCCCTCCCCCTCCCACAAACCCTAGCTGCCAAACTCCCTTTGTTGCATCCCCACCCGCCGCTGCACCGGCAAGGGCCGCAGTGGTGGCGGGCCCGACGCCATAGGCTCCAGGACGGGTGGTTGCCGCGGTATCCCCTGTGAGGCGAAGGAGGCGTTTCATGCGAGGAGGCCGGGGATGGCAGCCAGGGTGGCGGCGAACGAAGCTTCCATGGCCAACGGTGACCTGAGGTTGGGTGGTGGCGGGCCCGACACCATAGGCTCCAGGACGGGTGGTTGCCGCGATATCCCCTGTGAGGCGGAGGAGGCGTTTCATGCGAGGAGGCCGGGGGTGGCAGCCAGGGTGGCGGCGAACGAAGCCTCCATGGCCAACGGTGACCTGAGGTTGGGTGGTGGCGGTGGCGGCGCTCCATTCAGCGAAGGTGGCGGCTTCGTGCAGATGGGTGGCCTCGATGGCTGCGGATCTGGCGTCCTGTCCAGATCCGTCACCATATGGCCTTAGCCGGCCGGTGGCGCGAGGAGGACCGGTGAGAGGCGACTGAAGGCTCAAATTATGTCCATCTGTTTCGTTGATGATGTACGTAGTTTAGCTTCATGTTGCATGCGTAGTATGGATTTAGGGTATCAGGTATGTGGATGTGGACGAGGCGATTTACCGATCATTATCCACGGACGTATAGGATGCCGGCTGGATTTGGTATGCGTGTGACTATATATAGAGGAATAATAATAAACCTCATCGTTTTCCCCAAATCTTGCGAAAATAGGCGTGCACGCTGGCCTTGGCAAATGCGAAGACGAGCCCTCGACTTGCATCGCTTGTATTGCCCCGATGTGTTTTTTCTTTTCACCCTGTTGTGTTGATCACACACACGCTCATCTGTCATTGGCGTCCAGATCGGACCAATCCGTTCTTCCATGTGGTTGCGCGCGAGCAGCATGTGACAAAATCGATCTCTGCTTGTTACTTGGCCAAACACGGGAAATTCTCTGCCCAGCCAGGGCAAACAGAGAGAACGGAAGGAAGAAGTAAGTTCCTTCCAGGCAGAGGAGACAGAGTGACCGACGGAGGGAAGGTTCCACCCACCCACCCACCGAGCGATCGACTGGGCGGGCGGCGAACGGGCACCAGATCTAGCCGGCGGAGGAGGCGACGATGAAGCTCATCATCGACACCGATCCCGGCATAGGTACCTACATACCTACCCTACCTTCCTCATCCCGATCCTGCGTTGATCCCATCGAACCCGTAGTCCCCTTCCTTGCTCGATCCGCCGCGCCAGAAAGTATGAGCAGCCTGGCCTGATCCCCACTCCCCGCCATTCATCTGAAGGCTGCTTGCCTCACACTGGAATGGATACCAGTGGGCAGTGGTACTAGTAGTAGTAGCTCCTGATCGTTCCTGATTCCTGGGGGCCTTTCTGTCATCGTTGCCTTCTACATCTGGAATATACTGCTCTTTTTTCCTTTTTGTATCATATACTACTTACATCGCGAATCTTTTCTTCTTCTTCGGAAGAAGAGCAACAGGAAATCACTGTAATGTACTAGTAGTACTTTTTTCTCCTTGTTTACTAAAAATCTGCTCTATGGCATGTCTACTGTTTCCAGACGACAGCGTGGCGATCATGATGGCGTTCCAAGCGCCGGGCGTGGAGGTCCTAGGCCTCACCACCATCTTCGGCAACTGCACCACCGCATACGCCACCCGCAACGCCTTGATTCTGGCAAGGCATCAACCCTCCATTGCCATTTACGTGTTGCTGAATCTTTACTGACAACTCTGCTGAAATGAAAAACCCCTGTTTGATTCGCTTGGCAGTGTGAGAAGGCAGGCCGTCCCGACGTGCCGGTGGCGGAGGGCAGCGCCGAGCCTCTCAAGGTATACCCCGCTCGCAGGATCTGCCGTTCCGACGCTTGTTACCGCATTTGCCAAACATTCGAATACAACTGTTCGAAGATTACACAATGCATCAGCAATTCAGCACACATTAAGTAGCATGCAAAGCTTCCTCAGAATGGACATCTCAAACGGAAGTTGACAGTCATGTCTGAAACCTTGGTTTATTAAGCAAGTTTGCAAAACCTGACTATTCTGTCTGTGCCACATTTATCTTCAGTATTCAGAACGCACCATCTTCTGAACTTGCATATTTAGTAAGTACTACCTCGGTTCCAAAATAGATGATTAAATTTTGTACTAACTTTAGTACAAAGTTGGGTCATCTATTTTGGAACGGAGGGAGTACGTATCAGCAGTGCACACATTTATTAGCATGGAAAGCTTTCTCAGAATGGACTAGAGATCTCGAATGGAAGTTGCCACTCAAGTCTGACACTTTGGTTTGTTATGCAAATCTGCACTACCTGCCTATTCTGTCTGTACCATATTTATCTTCAGTTTTCATAACACCATCTTCTGAATTGCATATTCAGTTGTTTCTTCAGTTATGAATGCATTTTTCTTTTGAGAGGAAAGTCAGTATGTATTGTGAGATGGAAATTTGAACTGCTCCTGACTTTCTCTGAACTGCAGGGAGGGAAGCCGCAAGTTGCGGACTTTGTTCACGGATCCGATGGCCTCGGGAACATATCTGTCCCTGAACCTACCACCAAGAAAACAGAGCAAACCGCCGCAGAGTTTCTGGTCGACAAGGTGTCGCAGTTCCCCGGGGAGGTCTCCGTGCTCGCCTTGGGACCTCTGACCAACCTACCTTCTTTCTCTGTTGATATATTTTCAGGTTGTGCATGTGAATTATGCTGGAGATCAACATTTCAGCCTATACAAAAATCTGAAAAAACTCTGCTGGAGATCAACACTTTCTGAATGAATGTTGCTTCAGGCCATCAAGAAGGACCCCTCGTTTGTGAGCAAGGTGAAGAAGATAGTGGTGCTGGGCGGAGCCTTCTTCGCAGCAGGGAATGCCACGCCTTCAGCCGAAGCAAACGTAATGTCACCTTGATCATTTCAGTGCAATGATTTCTGCACTCAACTTTGGTTCATTTTACCTTGGACTAAGCTGTGTTGATGTGTCTTGATCGATCAACAGATCCACAGCGACCCGGAGGCGGCGGACATGGTGTTCACGTCGGGCGCGGACATCGCGGTGGTCGGCCTCAACATCACCACCCAGGTGAGCTTCACGGAGGCGGACCTGTCGGAGCTGAGGAGGTCCGGGGGCAAGCAGGTGGGGTTCCTCTGCGACATCTGCAAGTTCTACAGCGACTGGCACCTCCACTCGTACGGCGACCCCGCCGTGTTCCTGCACGACCCGGTGAGCCTCGCGGGGCTGGTCCGGCCGGAGCTCTTCACCTTCAGGAAGGGCGTGGTGCGGGTGGAGACCCAGGGCATCTGCAGAGGCCACACCTCCATGGACATGGGGCTCAAGAAGTAATCAATCGATCAATCAATGAGTATTTTATAATCTACCATCGTTTGGATTCACTGTTAGTTATTGATCAGTGATCTCACCGTGATGCTGTTTGCGTCAATGGCGTGCAGGTTCAAGTCGGAGAACGCGTGGTCGGGCTACACGCCCATCTCGGTGGCGTGGACGGTGGACAAGGCCAAGGTGGTCGCCTTCGTCAAGGAGCTCCTCAAAAATTAATCAGGAGTTCATGCTCTGTATATCTGGTCATCAAATGATTTGAAATTGTAGAAATCCGTCGGTCGATCGACTCATGATTTATGTGTACCCCATTCAACGCACTTCATGCAGACACATTGTCTCGTGGAACTATTGAACTGCTCGTCATGAATTGTCATGATCGAACTCACTATCGAATAACTGGATATCGCGGAATTTTCTATGCCGATGGCTTTTTCTCAGGGCCGTCAGCATAGATAGAAATGCCGTCGGCAAACCTCCAACTGTACCGACGGCTATCTGGCTGTACCGACGGATATCTGGCCTTGACCGACGGCTAGAGGCGTAACTGCAAATTCCGGTAGTGACTGCAATTGGTTCTCAATATTGCGATGTCGACTAAATTAAGACTAGGAGGCAAACAAAGGTTGCCTCACTGGAGAAGCACACTGGCGGAGGACCCAATCCCTTGCTCCCGACCCAACCCCTCCCGCTAGGGTTCCCTCGCCGGCGCCGGCGCCCTAGCCCCCTCCCGCCGTCGCCGACCGCCCGACGCATGCGCCCCAGCCCACCCCACTCCCCTACCCCTCCTCCTTGTCCTGTCCCTGCGTCGTCTCCCCGGGAGGCTGTCCGGGTGGTGTCGGCGGCGGCGGGTCTTCCAGTACTCGCGTGTGCTCCTCCTGCTCGAGGCGGGCGGCGGCGACGGTGATGTTCGGCAGGTGGCGGTCCGACGTCCTAGTGGCGCCGATCGGCGGCGCGCGCAGTGGTGGTGCTTCCACTTGGCGGTGGGGCGGTCCGGTGGTGTTGGGTGGCCGGTGTCGCGACCCATCTGGGTCCTAGCGGGCCGGCTTCGGCGTGGTCTCGACGCCCACTGTGCGGGGAGGCAGGGGTGCGACTTAGACAGGGGCGGCGACGCCGCCGACGTGCCTGCTGCAGCGCGAAGGCGGGAACTTTACGGGCCTCTGAGAACCCGGCCAGGCCTGTGGGGCCACGGGCCTGGTATGTTCCTGCTTAGCTTTTTCCACTTCAATACCTCTTTCAAAAAATTTATGACCCAAGACAATACCTTCATTAACCATAAAGTGGCACTTCTCCCAATTCAAGACAAGATTTGTTTGCTCGCATCTCTGCAAAACGCGATCAAGATTGCTTAAATAATCATCAAAATAATTCCCATAAACAGAAAAGTCATCCATGAAAACCTCAACAATCTTTTCACAAAAAGTCAGAGAATATAGCAGTCATACATCTTTGAAAGGTAGCAGGTGCATTGCATAGATCAAAAGATCTATAAGTATAAGTTCCAAAGGGACAAGTAAAAGTGGTCTTTTCTTGATCAGGTTGAGAAACATGTATTTGTGAAAAAACAGAATATCCATCAAGGAAGCAAAAATGTGTGTGCTTGGATAATCTTTCTAGCATTTGATCAATAAAAGACAAAGGGTAATGATCTTTTCTAGTTGCTTTGTTTAATTTTCTAAAATCAATTACCATTCTATAGCCTATAACAATTCTTTGTGGAATAAGTTCGTTCTTATCATTAGGAACAACAGTAATACATCCTTTTTTAGGGACACAATGAACATGACTTACCCATCTACTATCAGCTATGGGATAGATTATACCTGCTTCCAGAAGTTTTAATATTTCCGTTCTTACCACGTCTTTCATCTTCGGATTTAACCGATGTTGGTGATCAACAACGAGTTTAGCATCAGGTTTCATATTTCCCTGTTCTTCTTTTGCTTGTTGGGAGCTTTCCCGTGTAAATAGTTTTTCTCGTTTTTGTTGGGGAACGCAGTAATTTCAAAAAAATTCCTACGCACATGCAAGATCCATATAGGTGATGCATAGCAATGAGAGGGGAGAGTGTTGTCCACGTACCCTCGTAGACCAAAAGCGGAAGCGTTATGACAACACGGTTGATGTAGTCATACGTCTTCACGATCCGACTGATCCTAGTACCGAAAGTACGGCACCTCCGCGATCTGCACACGATCGACTCGGTGACGTCCCATGAACTCTCGATCCAGCTGAGTGTCGAGGGAGAGCTTTGTCAGCACGACGGCGTGATGACGGTGATGATGAAGTTACTAACGTAGGGCTTCGCCTAAGCACTACAACGATATGACCGAGATGGAATCTGTGGAGGGGGGCACCGCACACGGCTAAGACAACGGTCAACTTGTGTGTCTATGGGGTTCCCCCCTCCCTCGTATATAAAGGAGTGGAGGAGGGGGAGGGCCGGCCCTCTATGGAGCGCCCAAGGGGGTCCTACTCCTACCGGGAGTAGGATCCCCCCCTTCCCTAGTTGGATTAGGAGAGGAAGGAAGGGGGAGAGGGGGGGAAGGAAAGGGGGGCCCGGCCCCCCACCCAATTTGGATTGGGCTTGAGGGGGGCGCGCCCCCTCCTAGGCTCCCTTCTCTCTCCCACTATTGGCCAATAAGGCCCATATACTTCCCGGGGGGTTCCGGTAACCTCCCGGTACTCCGGTAAATGCCCGAACTCACCCGGAACCATTCCGATGTCCAAACATAGCCATCCAATATATCGATCTTTATGTCTCGACCATTTCGAGACTCCTCGTCATGTCCGAGATCAAATCTGGGACACTGGACAACCTTCGGTACATCAAAACACATAAACTCATAATACCGATCGTCACCGAACGTTAAGCGTGCGGACCCTACGGGTTCGAGAACTATGTAGATATGACCGAGACTCATCTCCGGTCAATAACCAATAGAGGAACCTGGATGCTCATATTGGTTCCTACATATTCTACAAAGATCTTTATCGGCCAAACCGCATAACAACATACGTTGTTCCCTTTGTCGTTGGTATGTTACTTGCCCGAGATTCGATCGTCGCTATCTCAATACCTAGTTCAATCTCGTTACCGGCAAGTCTCTTTACTCGTTCCGTAATGCATCATCCTGCAACTAACTTATTAGTCACATTGCTTGCAAGGCTTATAATGATGTGCATTACCGAGAGGGCTCAGAGATACCTCTCCGATACTCGGAGTGACAAATCCTAATCTCGATCTATTCCAACTCAACAAACACCATCAGAGACACCTGTAGAGCATCTTTATAATCACCCAGTTACGTTGTGACATTTGATAGCACACTAAGTGTTCCTTCGGTATTCGGGAGTTGCATAATCTCATAGTCATAGGAACATGTATAAGTCATGAAGAAAGCAATAGGAATAAACTAAACGATCATGTGATAAGCTAACAGAATGGGTCAAGTCAATCACATCATTCTCTAATGATGTGATCCCGTTAATCAAATGACAACTCACTACTAGGGAAAACCCTAGAAGTAGCGCTGGTTTTGTGCTCACTAGTAGCGCGGGTAGGCGCGCTACTAATAAGGCGCTACAACTATTGCTTAGCAGTAACGCGTGCCCGCACGCGCTACTGCTAGGACAAATAGCTGCAACGTTTATTCAGTACCACGCTACTGCTAAGGTAACTACTTGCAGCATGTTTTCTGTCCATCGCTACTAGTATTCTTTTTATTTTTTTATTTTTAGTGTATTTATGCGCCATCGTACAAATATTGGTACAGTACCAGTTATGAGGTTTACATCATTATATCCATAACAGTGTGTGAAATGAAGGTGGATTAGGTTCAAGTGGAGGCAATATGTGGTGCATGTCAAAAGTATACTACTAATCCAAACTTGATCTAGTTTGGACTAGTAGTACTTTCGATGTGCACCACATGTTGCCTCCACTTGAATCTAATCCGCCAGCACAAGCTATTTAATCATCATCATAGTCATTACCACCAACAGTATTTATTTAATTACCACTAACACTAGCTAATAATAATCATCATAGTCATTACCACCAACACTAGCTATTTTATCATCATAGTAATTAATAGTGTAGCACATCATCATCCTCAAACTCATTTCTAGCTAGCTAATCACTCCTGCTGCTCTCTCTCAGGTAAAATAACATAAAACATGTATAGATCTCCTCGATCAAGCTGGAGCATGCAGATGAACCTGTCTCCTAATCGTGGGTAGCGCATCTGTTTGCTGCGCCCTAGTATTTCTCTGCGCTCCCCCATCACATATTTGATCCAGTCTTGCACTATTAAGCATCCGTCGCTAATCTTGAATGCACTAAAGTAATCTGTAGGATATCTTGGCCATAAGCTGATAATACTCATGGTACCTTTAGTCTCGATCCCATAAGGCACAACATTCATCGGGAGTCCCTATTGAAGAACATCGTATGGTAACATACTTAGCAATGAAGTTTAGCTTAAAAAATAATGTATGGAAAAGATGCATTGAGGACAAATAGTAAAAATCTTACCATCCTTCCTAAATAGATGTCTATGGCTAGGAAACTTAACCATCTTTGATTCAACGAGCTAGTCAAGTAGAGGCATACTAGTGACACTCTGTTTGTTTGTGTATTCACACATGTACTAAGTTTCCGGTTAATACAATTCTAGCATGAATAATAAACATTTATCATGATATAAGGAAATATAAATAACAACTTTATTATTGCCTCTAGGGCATATTTCCTCTAGTCTCCCACTTGCACTAGAGTCAATAATCTAGATTACGCAGTAATGATTCTAACATCCATGGAGTCTTGGTGCTAATCATGTTTTGTTCATGAGAGAGGCTTAGTCAATGGGTCTGCAACATTCAGATCCGTATGTATCTTGCAAATCTCTATTCTCCCTCCTTGACTTGATCGCGGATGGAATTGAAGTGTCTTTTGATGTGCTTGGTTCTCTTGTGAAATCTGGATTCCTTTCCAAGGCAACTGCACCAGTATTGTCACAAAAGATTTTCATTGGACCCGATGCACTAGATATGACACCTAGATCGGATATGAACTCCTTCATCCAGACTCCTTCATTTGCTGCTTCCGAAGAAGCTATGTACTCCGCTTCACACGTAGATCCCGCCACGACGCTTTCCTTAGAATTGCACCAACTTACAGCTCCACCGTTCAATATAAATATGTATCTGGTATGTGACTTAGAGTCATCCGGATCAGTGTCAAAGCTTGCATCGACGTAACCATTTACGACGAGCTCTTTGTCACCTCCATAAACGAGAAACATATCGTTAGTCCTTTTCAGGTATTTCAGGATGTTCTTGACCACTGTCTAGTGATCCACTCCAGGATTACTTTGGTACCTCCCTGCTAAACTAATAGCAAGGCACACATCAGGTCTGGTACACAGCATTGCATACATGATAGAACCTATGGCTGAAGCATGGGGAATGACTTTCATTTTCTCTCTATCTTCTACAGTGGTTGGGCATTGAGTCTGACTCAATTTCACACCTTGTAAAACAGGCAAGAACCCTTTCTTTGCTTGATCCATTTTGAACTTCTTCAAAACTTTATCAAGATATGTGCTTTGTGAAAGTCCAATTAAGCGTTGCTACCTCTTGAGCATGCGTTGGTTTTCCCTTGAAGAGGAAAGGGTGATGCAGCAAAGTAGCGTAAGTATTTCCCTCAGTTTTTGAGAACCAATGTATCAATCCAGTACAAGACTACACGCAAGTCGCCTAATGATAACCCACAAGTATAGGGGATCACAACAGCTTCCGAGGGTAGAGTATTCAACCCAAATTTATTGATTCGACACAAGGGCAGCCAAAGAATATTCTTGAGTATTAGCAGTTGAGTTGTCAATTCAACCACACCTAGATAACTTAGTATCTGTAGCAAGGTGTTTAGTAGCAAAAATGGTATGATAATAAAGGCAGCGGTAGCAAAAGTAAAGATAAATGTTTTTGGGTTTTTGTAGTAGTTGTAACCGTAGCAACGAAAAAGTAAATAAGCGAAGAACAATATGTGAAAAGCTTGTAGGCAATGGATCAGTCATGGATAATTACGCCGGATGCGATTCCTCATGCAATAGTTATAACATAGGGTGATATAGAACTAGCTCCAGTTCATCAATGTAATGTAGGCATGTATTCCGTAAATAGTCATACGTGCTTATGGAAAAGAACTTGCATGACATCTTTTGTCCTACCCTCCCGTTGCAGCGGGGTCCTTACGGAAACTAAGGGATATTAAGGCCTCCTTTTAATAGAGAACGGGAACAAAGCATTAACACATAGTGAATACATGAACTCCTCAAACTACGGTCATCACCGAGAAGTATCCCGATTATTGTCACTTCGGGGTTGTCGGATCATAACACATAATAGATGACTATAGACTAGCAAGATAGGATCAAGAACACACATATATTCATGAAAACATAATAGGTTCAGATCTGAAATCATGGCACTCGGGCCCTAGTGACAAGCATTAAGCATAGCAAAGTTATAGCAACATCAATTTCAGAACATAGTGGATACTAGGGATCAAACCCTAACAAAACTAACTTGATTACATGGTAAATCTCATCCAACCCATCACCGTCCAGCAAGCCTACGATGGAATTACTGACGCACGGCGGTGAGCATCATGAAATTGGTGATGGAGGATGGTTGATGATGACGACGGCGACGAATCCCCCTCTCCGGAGCCCCGAACGGACTCCAGATCAGCCCTCCTGAGAGAGATTAGGGCTTGGCGGCGGCTCCATGTCGTGAAACGCGATGAAACTTTCTCCCTGATTTTTTTCTCCCCGAGACGGAATATATGGAGTTGGAGTTGAGGTCGGAGGAGGTCCAGGGGGCCCACGAGATAGGAGGCCACGCCCTAGGGGGGGGGGGGGGGGGCGCCCCCTGTCTCGTGGACAGGCCGTGGTCCCCCGGCACTAATTCTTACGCCAAAAATTCTTATTAATTCCAAAAAGTGCCTCCGTGGATTTCCAGGACATTCCGAGAACTTTTCTTTTCTACACATAAAACAACATTATGGCAGTTCTGCTGAAAACAGCGTCAGTCCGGGTTAGTTTCATTTAAATCATGCAAGTTAGAGTCCAAAACAAGGGCAAAAGCGTTTGGAAAAGTAGATACGTTGGAGACGTATCAACTCTCCCAAGCTTAAACCTTTGCTTGTCCTCAAGCAATTTAGTTGATAAACTGAAAGTGATAAGAAAAAACAACTCTGTTTGCTCTTGTTGTTGTAACATGAAAAGCCAGCATTCAAGTTTCAGCAAATATTATGAACTAACCATACTCACAATGACACATAGGTCTCATAATTACTCATATCAATGGCATAATCAGCTAGCGAGTCATAATAATAAAACTCGGATGACAACACTTTCTCAAAATAATCATAACATGATATAACAAAATGGTATCTCGCTAGCCCTTTCTGAGACCGCAAAACATAAATGCAGAGCACCTTTAAAGATCAAGGACTAACTAAACATTGTAATTCATGATAAAAGAGATCCAGTCAAGTCATACCCAATATAAACCAATAGTAATGAATGCAAATGACAGTGTGCTCTCCAGCGGGTGCTTTTTAATAAGAAGGATGATGACTCAACATAAAAGTAAATAGATAAGCCCTTCGCAGAGGGAAGCAGGGATTTGTAGAGGTGCCAGTGCTCGATTTTAAAATAGAGGTTGAATAACATTTTGAGCGGCATATTTTTGCTATCAACGCAACAACTATGAGATGGCCGTATCTTCCATACTAGATGCATTATAGGCAGTTCCCAAACAGAATGGTAAAGGTTTATACTCCCCCAACCACCAACAAGCATCAATCCATGGCTTGCTCGAAACAACGAGTTCCTCCAACATACAACAACCCTGGGGGAGTTTTGTTTAATTATTTTGATTTGCTTTGATCTTTTTGGATCATGGGACTGGGCATCCCGGTTACCGGCCCTTTCTCGTGAATGAGGAGCGGAGTCCACTCCTCGTGACAATAACCCACCTAGCATGGAAGATATAGGCAGCCCTAGTTGAAACATGAGCTGCTCGAGCATACAAAACAGAATTTCATTTGAAGGTTTGGAGTTTGGCACATACAAATTTACTTGGAACGGCAGGTAAATACCGCATATAGGAAGGTATAGTGGACTCATATGGAACAACTTTGGGGTTTAAGGAGTTTGGATGCACAAGCAGTATTCCCGCTTAGTACAGGTGAAGGCTAGCAAAAGACGGGGAAGCGACCAGCTGAGAGAGCGACAACACTCGTAAACATGCATTAAAATTAATTTACACCGAGTACAAGCATGAGTAGGATATAATCTACCATGAACATAAATATCATGAAGGCTATGTTGATTTGATTCAACTACATGCATGAACATGTGCCAAGTCGAGTCACTTAATACATTCAAAGGAGGATACCATCCCATCATACCACATCATAATCATTCTAATAGCATGTTGGCACGCAAGGTAAACCATTATAACTCATAGCTAATCAAGCATGGCACAAGCAACTATAATCTCTAAATGTCATTGCAAATATGTTTACTTCATAATAGCTGACTCAGGAACGATGAACTCATCATATTTACAAAAACAAGAGAGGTCGAGTTCATACCAGCTCTTCTCATCCCAATAAGTCCATCATATATCATCATTATTGCCTTTCACTTGCACGACCGAACGATGTGTATAATAATAAGAGTGCATGTGCATTGGACTAAGCTGGAATCTGCAAGCATTCAACTCAAGAGAGAAGACAAGTAATATGGGCTCTAAATTAAATAAACAATCATGCATATAAGATCCACTAAGCATTTTCAATATGGTCTTCTCGACCCCCAAAAGAAAGAAAAGAAAATAAAACTATTTACACGGGAAAGCTCCCAACAAGTAAAAGAAGAATGAGAAATCTTTTTGGGTTTTCATTTTAATTTCTACTACAAGCAAGGAAATTAAACTAACTAATTTTTTTGATTTTTCTTAAAGTTTATCAAACACACAAGAAGAAAGCTAGAAAAAGAAATTTAAACTAGCATGGATAATACAATGAAAGAGTATGAGCACGGACGACTAGTGTGTGAACATGAATGTAAAGTCGGTGAGAAATACGTACTCCCCCAAGCTTAGGCTTTTGGCCTAAGTTGGTTTAATACCAAGGAACGCCGCTACTCTCCCCGGTGTAGTGGGAGGTGTAATCAGGATACCACTGGCTGGTCATCTTCGGATCCCACTGGACAGATGATGCACGATAAGGGTCCAATTCAGGTTCCGGCTCAGGTTCAGGTTCCGGAGTAAAAGCTTGAGCTCGATGATTGTTCACCACTTCTGGCGTGACAAGACGATTTTCTGCAAGCAAATCAAACAACAGAGGTGCAGGAAAAATAATAACCTCAATGTGTTTCTTATTAAATCTAAGTTTATACAAGAGCATCTTCTCTTCATTGTCAATAATAAACTTGTGTGCTACCATGATCTTGTAATCTAAAATGTGAGGATGCATTTTTATCTCATACTCGTCATGGTGCCTAATGGGTATCTGAAAATATTTAGCAAGACATGCAGCATAGATACCTCCAAATATGGGACCTTTCGTACGATTCAGGGCTAGTCGTTTAGCAACGACGGCACCCATACTAAAAGTATTGTCCCCAAGCAAAGCATGTTGAAGAATGATAATATCTGGAACGCTCAAATTCCCACTATCTCCACGACCAATCATGCATCTACTAGCAAATATAGCAAAATAGCGTAAAACTGGAAAGTGTATGCTAGAGACCTTCGCCTCGGAGCCCTTCTTTGGCTCCTCTACAACAATAGTATTAACAAAGCCACCCACATCTTCACGATGGGGTTCATCTAATTCTCCCTTATAAGGTATCCTACATACCGCGCAAAAATGACGTAAAGACATTTCTTTGAATTCATCATATAAATGAAATGATACCGCAGGCGGTGATTTCTTAGGGTAATAATAAAAGTTTTGCACGAAAGTATTGGTAAGTAAGAGATACTGATCGATTCGGTCGTTGATGAAACCAGTGAGGCCTGCAATCTCAATTAAAGCATAAAAGTCTTCATGAATTCCGGCTTCTTTCAAGAAATCCTCGCATGGCCATTCACACGACCGTACTTCCGCTAAGCGAGGAAGATTATACTTGGCTTTTTCCTTCTCCTTGGCTTGTTTTTCCTGAGAGCTTTGGCTAGAAGATCCTTTAAAGAGCCTCCTTAACATTTTTTGAAATTTTCTGAAATTTTAGTAACTTCAAAATAAAAGTGAATAAACAAGATTGATAGCAACTACTCCTACAAGTGCCTAGAGCCTATATCATGCATTGGAATTGCTTGGGGCCTCAAAAATTTAACATGCAAGCTCAAGAACATGGTCACCTATGCAGCAAAAATTTGCAATGAATAAAGCACTAGAACAAAAACTAATTGGACCAATGGAGGAGTCACATACCAAGCAACAATCTCCCAAAGCAGTTTTGTGAATGGAGCTTTGAGCTAAGAGATCGAAAATCATAGCAAAACGAGCTAGAACTCGTGCTTGAGCTGGATGGGGATTTTTTTGAGTAGAAGATGAAGTGTGTGGGTGCTGGCATAAGTGGAGGGGAGCCACTAGGGGCCCACGAGACAGGGGGCGCGCCCTATGGGGGGGGGGCGCCCTCCTCTCTCGTGGCCTGGTGCTTGCCCCTCCTGCAGTGTTTTCAGTGCCTAAAATCGTCAAATATTCCAGAAAAAATCATACTAAATTTGCAGGGCATTTGGAGCACTTTTATTTTCAGACTATTTTTTAATGCACGGATAAATCGGAAAACAGACAGATAATACTATTTTTGCTTTATTTATTGTAAATATCAGAAAGTAAAAAGAGGGTACAGAAGGTTGTGCCTTCTAGTTTCATCCATCTCGTGATCATCAAAATGAACCCACTAACAAGGTTGATCAAGTCTTGTTAACAAACTCATTCTGAATAACACGGAACCGGAGAAATTTCGAATAACACTAAGTTACCTCAACGGGGATATGAAAATCCCCAATAATAAGAATATCATACTTTTTCTTGACAGTAGGGAGAGGAAATTCAAAACCTCCAAAAATGATAGTTGGAACAATAGAATTGATGCTATGAACTTGAGATTGTTTCCTCGGAAAGTGTACCGTATGCTCATTACCATTAACATGAAAAGTGACGTTGCCTTTGTTGCAATCAATAACAGCCCCTGTAGTATTAAGAAAAGGTCTACCAAGGATGATAGACATATTATCATTCTTGGGAATATCAAGAATAACAAAGTCCGTTAAGATAGTGACATTTGCAACCACAACAGGCACATCCTCACAAATACCGATAGGTATAGCAGTTGATTTATCAGCCATTTGCAAAGATATTTCAGTAGGTGTCAACTTATTCAATTCAAGTCTACGATATAAAGAGAGAGGCATAACGCTAACACCGGCTCCAAGATCACATAAAGCAGTTCTAACATAATTTCTTTTAATGGAGCATGGTATAGTTGGAACACCCGGATCTCCAAGTTTCTTTGGTATTCCACCCTTAAAAGTGTAATTAGCAAGCATGGTGGAAATTTCAGCTTCCGATATCTTTCTTTTATTTGTGATGATATCCTTCATATACTTAGCATAAGGATTTACTTTCAGCATATCAGTTAAGCGCATACGTAAGAAAATAGGTCTAATCATTTCAGCAAAGCGCTCAAAATCCTCATCATCCTTTGACTTGGATGGTTTAGGAGGAAAGGGCATGGGTTTTTGAACCCATGGTTCTCTTTCTTTACCGTGCTTCCTAGCAACAAAATCTCTCTTATCATAACGTTGATTCTTTGATGGTGGGTTATCAAGATCAACAGCAGGTTCAATCTCTACATCATTGTTTTTGCTAGGTTGAGCATCAACACGAACATTATCATTAACATTATCACTAGGTTCATGTTCATCACCTGATTGTGTTTCAGCATCAGAGATAGAAATATCATTGGGATTTTCAGGTGTGTCTACAGTAGGTTCACTAGAAGCATGCAAAGTTCTATTGTTTTTCTTCTTCTTCTTTTTAGAAGAACTAGGTGCCTCTAAATTATTTCTCTGAGAATCTTGCTCGATTCTCTTAGGCTGGCCTTCAGGATACAAAGGTTCCTGAGTCATTCTACCAGTTCTAGTAGCCACTCTAACAGCAAAGTCATTTTTATTATTCAATTCATCAAGCAAATCATTTTGAGCCTTGAGTACTTGCTCAGCTTGAGTAGCAACCATAGAAGCATATTTGATAACACGGTGAAGTTCATCTTTAACTCTAGCCAGATTATCACCTACGCGTCCTATCTCGAAAGCATTATTCTTTAACTCTCTACCAACATAAGCATTAAAACTTTCTTGTCTAGCCATAAAGTCATCAGATTCATCTAAGCATGGGCTATGAAATTTAGTAGAGGGCATTTCAACTTTATCATATCTATAGAGAGAATTTACCTTTACTACCTGTGTCGGGTTATCAAGACAATGTGGTTCTTCAGGCGGTAGATTAAGACCATGTATTTCTTCAATAGGAGGTAAATTCTTAACATCTTCAACTTTAATACCTTTTTCTTTCATTGATTTCTTTGCCTCTTGCATATCTTCAGGACTGAGAAATAAAACACCTCTCTTCTTCGGAGTGGGTTTAGGAATAGGCTCAGGAGTTGGCTCAATTGGTTCAGGAGTTACTTTAGGAACTGGCTCGGGAAGAGTCCAATCATTAGTCAACATATTATTCAATAATATTTCAGCTTCGTCGACTGTTCTTTCCCTGAAAACACAACCATCACAACTATCCAAGTAGTCCTTGGAAGCATTGGTTAGTCCATTATAAAAGATATCAAGTATTTCATTTTTCTTAAGAGGGTGATCAAGCAAAGCATTAAGTAACCGGAGAAGCCTTGCCCAAGCTTGTGGGAGACTCTCTTCTTTGATTTGCACAAAATTATATATTTCCCGCAAGGCAGCTTGTTTCTTATGAGTAGGGAAATATTTAGCAGAGAAGTAATAAATCATATCCTGGGGACTACGCACACAACCAGGAGCAAGAGAATTATACCAAGTCTTAGCATCACCGTTTAATGAGAACGGAAATATCTTAAGGATATATAAATAGCGAGACTTCTCATCATTAGTAAATAGGGTAGCTATATCATTCAACTTGGTAAGATGTGCCACAACAGTTTCAGATTCAAGGCCATAAAAAGGATCAGATTCAACTAAAGTAATAATATCAGGATCAACAGAGAATTCATAATCCTTATCAGTAACACATATAGGTGAAGTAGCAAAAGCAGGATCGGGTTTCATTCTAGCATTAAGAGACTGCTGCTTCCATTTAGCTAATAATTTCTTAAGATCATTTCTATCATTGCAAGCAAGAATTTCCATAGCAGCTTTTTCATTCATAACATAACCCTTAGGAACAACAGGTAATACATAATCATTGGGGGGACCTTCATCATCACTATCATCAGTAATAGGATCTTCAGTAGTTTCATTCCCCCTAACTCTAGCAAGTTGTTCATCTAGAAATTCACCTAATGGCAAAGTAGTATCAAGCACAGAAGTAGTTTCATCATGCATAGCAGAAGTGGCATCATCAATAACATGCGACATATCAGAATTCATAGCAGTAGTAGGTTTAGGTGTCGCAAGCTTACTAATAACGGAAGGAGAATCTACTGCAAGGCTAGATGGCAGTTCCTTACCTCCCCTCGTAGTCGAGGGCAAAATAGTAGTTCAGTCGTCTTTCAAGTTCTTCATAGTGATCAACAGATATAAATCCCAAGTGACTCAGAGAATAGAGCTATGCTCCCCGGCAACGGCGCCAGAAATTAGTCTTGATAACCCACAAGTATAGGGGATCGCAACAGCTTTCGAGGGTAGAGTATTCAACCCAAATTTATTGATTCGACACAAGGGAAGCCAAAGAATATTCTTGAGTATTAGCTGTTGAGTTGTCAATTCAACCACACCTGGATAACTTAGTATCTGCAGCAAGTTGTTTAGTAGCAAAAATGGTATGATAATAAAGGTAGCGGTAGCAGAAGTAAAGATAAATGTTTTTGGGTTTTTGTAGTAGTTGTAACAGTAGCAACGGAAAAGTAAATAAGCGAAGGACAATATGTGAAAAGCTCGTAGGCAATGGATCAGCGATGGATAATTATGCCGGATGCGATTCCTCATGCAATAGTTATAACATAGGGTGATATAGAACTAGCTCCAGTTCATCAATGTAATGTAGGCATGTATTCCGTAAATAGTAATACGTGCGTATGGAAAAGAACTTGCATGACATCTTTTGTCCTACCCTCCCGTTGCAGCGGGGTCCTTAAGGAAACTAAGGGATATTAAGGCCTCCTTTTAATAGAGAACCGGAACAAAGCATTAACACATAGTGAATACATGAACTCCTCAAACTACGGTCATCACCGAGAAGTATCCCGATTATTGTCACTTCGGGGTTGTCGGATCATAACACATAATAGGTGACTATAGACTTGCAAGATAGGATCAAGAACACACATATATTCATGAAAACATAATAGGTTCAGATCTGAAATCATGGCACTCGGGCCCTAATGACAAGCATTAAGCACAACAAAGTCATAGCAACATCAATTTCAGAACATAGTGGATACTAGGGATCAAACCCTAACAAAACAAACTTGATTACATGGTAAATCTCATCCAACCCATCACCGTCCAGCAAGTCTACGATGGAATTACTCACGCACGGCGGTGAGCATCATGAAATTGGTGATGGAGGATGGTTGATGATGACGACGGCGACGAATCCCCCTCTCTGGAGCCCCGAACGGACTCCAGATCAGCCCTCCCGAGAGAGATTAGGGCTTGGCGGTGGCTCCGTGTCGTGAAATGCGATGAAACTTTCTCCCTGATTTTTTTCTCCCCGAGACGGAACATATGGAGCTGGAGTGGAGGTCGGAGGAGGTCCAGGGGGTCCACGAGATAGGAGGCCGCGCCCTAGGGGGGGGGGGGGGCGCCCCCCTGTCTCGTGGACAGGCCGTGGCCCCCCTGGCACTAATTCTTTCGCCAAAAATTCTTATTAATTCCAAAAAGTGCCTCTATGGATATCCAGGACATTCTGAGAACTTTTCTTTTCTACACATAAAACAACATCATGGCAGTTCTGCTGAAAACATCATCAGTCCGGGTTAGTTTCATTCAAATCATGCTTGTTAGAGTCCAAAACAAGGGCAAAAGCGTTTGGAAAAGTAGATACGTTGGAGATGTATCACCTAGTACCTGCACAAACAATCAAGAACCTTGCAACCAACGCGATAAAGGGGTTGTCAATCTCTTCACAGCCACTTGCAAAAGTGAGATATGATAAAGATAATAGGATAAATATTTTTGGTATTTTTGTTGTATAGATTGGATAGTGAAGATTGCAAAATAAACGACGACAGAAATAGCTAGTTGACAGGAAACTAATATGATGTAAAATAGACCCGGGGGCCATAGGTTTCTGATACATCCATTTGCATCATGTTTTTATATCGATATTTATTACATTATGGGCTATTATTACACATTATGTCACAATACTTATGCCTTTTCTCTCTTATTTTACAAGGTTTACATGAAGAGGGAGAATGCCGGCAGCTGGAATTCTGGGCTGCAAAAGGCGGAAATATTAGAGACCTATTCTGCACAACTCCAAAAGTCCTGAAACTCCACGGGAGTTATTTTTGGAATTAATGAAAAATACTAAGCGAAGAAAGTACCAGAGGGGGGCCACCCACCATCCACGAGGGTGGGAGACGCGCCCTACCCCCTGGGCACGCCCCCCTGCCTCATGGGCCCCCTGGCAGGCCTCCGGTGTCCATCTTCTGCTATATGAATTCTTTTACCCTGGAAAAAATCATAAGCAACCTTTCGGGGCGAAACACCGCCGCCACGAGGCGGAACCTTGGCAAAACCAATCTAGGGCTCCGGCGGAGCTGTTCTGCCGGGGAAACATCCTTCCGGGAGGGGGAAACCATCGCCATCGTCATCACCAACTATCCTCTCATCGGGAGGGGGTCAATCTCCATCAACATCTTCACCAGCACCATCTCCTCTCAAACCCTAGTTCATCTCTTGTATCCAATATTTGTCCCAAAACCTCAGATTGGTACCTGTGGGCCGCTAGTAGTGTTGATTACTCCTTGTAGTTGATGCTAGTTAGTTTATTCGGTGGAAGATCATATGTTCAGATCATTTGTGCATATTGATACCCCTCTGATTATGAACATGAATACGATTTGTGAGTAGTTACGTTTGTTCCCGAGGACATGGGAGAAGTCTTGCTATAAGTAGTCGTGTGAATTTGGTATTCGTTTGATATTTTGATGAGATGTATGTTCTCTCTCCTCTAGTGGTGTTATGTGAACGTCGACTACATGACACTTTACCATTGTTTGGGCCTAGAGGAAGGCATTGGGAAGTAATAAGTAGATGATGGGTTGCTAGAGTGACAAAAGCTTAAACCCTATTTTATGTGTTGCTTCGTAAGGGGCTGATTTGGATCCATATGTTTCATGCTATGGTTAGGTTTACCTTAATACTTCTCTTGTAGTTGCGGATGCTTGCAATAGGGGTTAATCATAAGTGGGATGCTTGTCCAAGAAAGGGCAGTACCCAAGCACCGGTCCACCCACATATCAAATTATCAAAGTAACGAACGCGAATCATATGAGCGTGATGAAAACTAGCTTGATGATAATTCCCATGTGTCCTCGGGAGTGTTTTCCTTTATATAAGAATTTTTCCAGGTTTGTCCTTTGCTACAAAAAGGATTGGGCCACCTTTCTGCACCTTGTTTACTTTTGTTACTTATTACCCGTTACAAATTATTTTATCACCAAACTATCTGTTACCGATAATTTCAGTGCTTGCAGAGAATACCTTACTGAAAACCGCTTGTCATTTCCTTCTGCTCCTTGTTGGGTTCGACACTCTTACTTATCAAAAGGACAACGATAGATCCCCTATACTTGTGGTTCATTAAGGCTCTTTTCTGGCACTGTTGCTGGGGAGTGAAGCGCCTTTGGTAGGTTGAATTTGGTAAGGAAAATTTTATATAGTGTGCTGAAATTTACTGTCACTTGTTACTATGGAAAGTAATCCTTTGAGGGGCTTGTTCGGGGTATCTTCACCCCGACCAGTAGAGAAAAGAGTTGCTCCTCAACCTACTGAACCTACTAAAAATGTTTACTTTGAAATTCCTTCGGGTATGATAGAGAAACCGCTAGCTAATCCTTTTGCAGGAGATGGAACATTGCATCCCGATTTGCACCTAATCTATGTGGATGAAGTTTGTGGATTATTTAAGCTTGCAGGTATGCCCGAGGATGTTATCAAGAAGAAGGTCTTCCCTTTATCTTTGAAGGGAAAGGCATTGACATGGTTTAGGCTATCTGATGATATGGGATCATGGAACTACAACCGATTGAAATTGGAATTCCATCAGAAGTTTTATCCAATGCATCTTGTTCATCGTGATCGTAATTATATATATAATCTTTGGCCTCACAAAGGAGAAAGCATCGCTCAAGCTTGGGGGAGGCCTAAGTCAATGTTATATTCATGCTCTCAAGAGAAATTATTATTCAAAAATTTTATGCTTGGCTTTCTCTCAATAATCGCTCCTTGGTCAATACTTCTTGTACTATTTCTTTTATGATGAAGACTATTGAATTCAAATGGGATTTATTGGAAAGAATTAAACGCAACTCTGAAGATTGGGACCTCGATGAAGGTAAGGAGTCAGGTATAACACCTAAGTTTGATTGTGTTAAATCTTTTATGGACACCGATGTTTTCCGTGAATTTAGCACTAAATATGGACTTGACTCTGAGATAGTAGCTTCTTTCTGTGAATCATTTGCTACTCATGTTGATCTCCCTAAGGAGAAGTGGTTTAAATATAATCCTCCCATTGAAGTAAAAGTAGTTACACCTATTAAAGTTGAAGAAAAGACTATCACTTATAATGATCCTATTGTTCCTACTGCTTATATTGGGAAACCACCTTTCCCTGTTAGAATAAAGGATCATGCTAAAGCTTCAACTGTGGTCAACAAAAGTAATATTAGGACACCCAAATCCCCTGAGAAAATTAAAGTTGAACCTAGTATTGCTATGGTTAAAGATCTCTTGGCTGATAATATTGATGGCATGTTATTTACTTCTGTGATGAATTTGCTAGAATTGCTAGACCCGACACTAAAATTAAAAATAGACCTGTGGTAGGCATGCCTATTATTTCTGTTAAAATAGGAGATCATTGTTATCATGGCTTGTGTTATATGGGGGCTAGTGCAAGTGCAATACCTCATTCCTTATACAAAGAAATTATGCATGATATTGCACTTGCTGAAATAGAAGAAATTGATGTTACAATTAAGCTTGCCAATAGAGATACTATTTCACCAGTGGGGATTGTTAGAGATGTTGAAGTCTTGTGTGGGAAAGTTAAATATCCTGCTGATTTTCTTGTTATTGGTTCCCCACAAGATAACTTTTGTCCCATTATATTTGGTAGACCCTTCTTGAATACTGTTAATGCTAGGATAGACTATGAAAAGGATGTTGTTACTATTGGTTTGGGGGATATGTCTCATGAGTTTAATTTTGCTAAATTTCGTAGACAACTCCGTGATGAGGAATTGCCTAGTAAGGATGAAATTATTGGTCTTGCTTCTATTGCCGTGCCTCCTAATGATCCTTTAGAACAATATTTGCTTGACCACGAAAATGATATGTTTATGAATGAAAGAAGGGAAATAGATGAAGTATTCTTTAAACAGGGACCCATTTTGAAACACAATTTGCCTGTTGAAATCCTAGGGGATCCTCCTCCACCCAAGGGTGATCCCGTGTTTGAGCTTAAACCATTACCTGATACTCTTAAATATGCTTATCTTGACGAAAATAAGATATACTGTTATTATTAGTGCTAACCTTTCAAAGCATGAAGAAAATAAATTGTTGAAAACTCTAAGGAAGCACTGTGTTGCTATTGGATATACTCTTGATGATCTTAAGGGCATTAGTCCCACTCTATGCCAACACAAAATAAAATTGGAGAAAGACGCTAAACCGGTTGTTGATCACCAACGACGATTAAATCCTAAGATGAAAGAAGTGGTAAGAAAATAAATACTAAAGCTCCTGGAGGCAGGTATAATCTATTCCATTGCTGATAGTCAGTGGGTAAGTCATGTCCATTGTGTCCCTAAGAAGGGAGGTATTACCGTTGTTCGTAATGATAAAGATGAATTGATCCCACAAAGAATTGTTACATGTTATAGGATGGTAACTGATTTCCGCAAATTAAATAAAGCTACTAAAAAGGATCATTACCCTTTACCTTTTATTGATCAAATGCTAGAAAGATTACCCAAACATACACACTTTTGCTTTCTAGATGGTTATTTTGGTTTCTCTCAAATACCTGTGTCAAAAGAGGATCAAGAAAAGACCACCTTTACTTGCCCTTTCGGTACCTTTGCTTATAGATGTATGCCTTTTGATTTATGCAATGCACCTGCTACCTTTCAAAGATGCATGATGGCTATATTCTCTAATTTTTGTGAAAAGATTGTTGAGGTTTTCATGGATGATTTCTCCGTATATGGAACTTCTTTTAATGATTGCTTGAGCAACCTTGATCGAGTTTTGCAGAGATGTGAAGAAACTAATCTTGTCTTGAATTGGGAGAAGTGCCACTTTATGGTTAATGAAGGTATTGTCTTGGGGCATAAAATTTCTGAAAGAGGTATTGAAGTTGATAAAGCTAAAGTTGATGCTATTGAAAAGATGCCGTGTCCTACAGACATCAAAGGTATAAGAAGTTTCCTTGGTCATGCCGGCTTTTATAGGAGGTTCATTAAGGACTTCTCAAAAATTTCTAGGCCTCTGACTAATCTCTTACAAAAAGATATTCCTTTTGTCTTTGATGATGATTGTGTAGAAGCATTTGAAATACTTAAGAAAGCTTGATTTCTGCACCTATTGTTCAGCCACCTGATTGGAATTTACCCTGAAATTATGTGTGATGCTAGTGATTATGTTGTAGGTGCTGTTCTAGGACAAAGAGTTGATAAGTAATTAAATGTTATTCAATATGCTAGTAAAACACTAGACAGTGCCCAGAGAAATTATGCTACTACTGAAAAAGAATTTTTAGCAGTTGTATTTGCTTGTGATAAGTTCAGACCTTACATTGTTGATTCTAAAGTAACTGTTCACACTAATCATGTTGCTATTAAATATCTTATAGAAAAGAAAGATGCTAAACCTAGACTTATTAGATGGGTTCTCTTGCTACAAGAATTTTATTTGCATATTATTGATAGAAAGGGAGCTGAGAACCCCGTTGTAGACAATTTGTCTAGGTTAGAGAATGTTCTTGATGACCCACTACCTATTGATGATAACTTTCCTGCTGAACAATCAACTGTCATAAATGCTTCTCCTACTTCTCCATGGTATGCTGATTATGCTAATTACATTGTTGCTAAATTTATACCACCTAGTTTAACATACCAGCAAATAAAAAAGTTTTTCTATGATTTAAGACATTACTTCTGGGATGACCCACACCTTTATAAAGGAGTAGATGGTGTTATTAGACGTCGTGTACCTGAGCATGAATAGGAACAGATCCTATGCAAGTGTCACTCCGAGGCTTATGGAGGGCACCACAATGGAGATAGAACTGCATATAAGGTATTGCAATTTGGTTTTTATTGGCCTACTCTCTTCAAAGATGCCCGTAAGTTTGTCTTGTCTTGTGATGAATGTCAAAGAATTGGTAATATTAGTAGACGTCAAGAAATGCCTATAAATTATTCACTTGTTATTGAATCATTTGATGTTTGGGGCTTTGATTATATGGGACCGTTTCCTTCCTCTAATGGGTATACACATATTTTAGTTGTTGTTGATTACGTTACTAAGTGGGTAGAAGCTATTCCAACTAGTAGTGCTAATCATAACACCTCTATTAAGATGCTTAAAGAAGTTATTTTTCTAAGGTTTGGAGTCCCTAGATACTTAATGACTGATGGTGGTTCACAGTTTATTCATGGTGCCTTTGTAAAATGCTTGCGAAGTATGATGTTAATCATAGAATTGCATCTCCATATCACCCACTGTCTAGTGGTCAAGTAGAACTCAGTAATAGAGAGATCAAATTAATTTTGCAAAAGACTGTTAATAGATTTAGAAAGAATTGGTCCAAGAAACTTGATGATGCATTATGGGTTTACATAACTGCATATAAAAATCCTATGGGTATGTCTCCATATAAAATGGTTTATTGAAAAGCATGTCACTTACCTCTCAAATTAGAACACAAGGCATATTGGGCCATTAAAGAGCTCAATTATGATTTCAAACTTGCCGTTGAGAAGAGGCTATTTGACATTAGCTCACTTGATGAATGGAGAACCCAGGCCTATGAGAATGCCAAACTGTTTAAAGAAAAAGTTAAAAGATGGCATGACAAAAGGATACAAAAGCGCGAGTTTAATGTAGGTGATTATGTGTTGCTATTTAACTCTTGTTTAAGATTTTTTGCAGGAAAACTTCTCTCTAAATGGTAAGGGCCTTACGTTATCGAGGAGGTCTATCGTTCCGATGCCATAAAAATCAACAACTTCAAAGGCACAAATCCGAAGGTGGTAAACGGTCAAAAAATGAAACATTATATCTCAGGTAATCCTATAAATGTTGAAACTAATGTTATTGAAACCGTAACCCCGGAGGAGTACATAAGGGATACCTTCCAGAATGTTTCAGACTCCGAAAAGGAATAGGTATGTGGTGTGGTAAGTAAACCGACTCCAAAGCAGTTCTAATGGTAATTTTTCTCCGTTTTGGAATATTTAAGAAAATAGGAAAATAAGAAGCAGTCCGGGAAGGACACAAGGAGTCCACGAGGGTGGAGGGCGCGCCCCCTGCCTCGTGGGCACCTCGTGCGCTCTCTAGACTCCGTTTTCTTGCACAATACTTCTTTTGGTCAGTAAAAATTCATTATATAATCTCCCGAAGGTTTTGACCACCGTACCACGCAAATATCCTCTGTTTCTGTTTCGAGCTGTTTTTCTGATAGATCTAGATCATCATGACGTCTCCAAGAGCCCCCAAGGACAAGTTCTTCAAGAAGGTCATCAATCCCTACCTCGCGGAGGTGCTGCAACTTCCTCAAACCATTGAGATGCGTGAGGGGTTGCTGCACATCCGTGATGTTGAGGGACCAAGGAGGACCGGAAACGTGGAGACAAGGCTCGAGGCAATGGCGCAACAAGTTTTCAAGTCTTTTGCATTAAGATTTTGTGCATCCAACCATAAAAGCACATGAAAACCTCTGCTTCCCTCTGCGAAGGGCCTATCTTTTATTCTTGTATCATACTTTATACAGGAGTCATGGTGAACTTCACCTTTCTTTTTACATTTTATCCTTTGGCAAGCACATTGTGTTGGAAAGATCCTGATATATATATATATATATATATATATATATATATATCCAATTGGATGTAAGTTATCATGAACTATTATTGTTGACATTACCCTTGAGGTAAAAGGTTGGGAGGCAGCACTATAATCCCCTATCTTTTTCTGTGTCCGATTAAAACTTCATACCCATAAGTACTGCGTGAGTGTCAGCAATTGTGAAAGACTAAATGATAGTTGAGTATGTGGACTTGCTGAAAAGCTCTTATATTGACTCTTTCCGATGTTATGATAAATTGCAATTTCTTTAATGACCGAGATTATAGTTTGTTAGTTTTCAATGAGGTTTCTGATTCATACTTGACATTGTGAATAGATTGTTACTTCAGCATAAGAAATCATATGACAATATATATATATATATATATATATATATATATATATATATGTGTGTGTGTGTGTGTGTGTGTGTGTGTGTGTGTGTGTGTGTGTGTGTGTATATATATATGTGTGTGTGTGTGTGTGTGTGTGTGTGTGTGTGTGTGTTGCTGTTATAAGAATGACCATGATGCCCTCATGTCCGTATTTTATTTTATCGACACCTCTATCTCTAAACATGTGGACAAATTTTCGTTATCGGTTTCCGCTTGAGGACAACCGAGGTCTAAGCTTGGGGGATTTGATACATCCATTTTGCATCATGCTTTTATATCAATATTTATTGCATTATGGGCTGTTATTACACATTATGTCACAATACTTATGCCTTTTCTCTCTTATTTTACAAGGTTTACATGAAGAGGGAGAATGCCAGCAGCTGGAATTCTGGGCTCGACAAGGAGCAAATATTAGAGACCTATTCTGCACAACTCCAAAAGTCCTGAAACTCCAAGAGTCCTGGAATCCTGGGCTCGACAAGGAGCAAATATTGAACCTTGGCGGAACCAATCTAGGGCTCCGGCGGAGCTATTCTGCCGGGGAAACATCCCTCCGGGAGGGGGAAATCATTGCCATCGTCATCACCAACGATCCTCTCATCGAGAGGGGGTCAATATCCATCAACATCTTCACCAGCACCATCTCCTCTCAAACCCTAGTTCATCTCTTGTATCCAATCTTTGCCCCAAAACCTCAGATTGGTACCTGTGGGTTGCTAGTAGTGTTGATTACTCCTTGTAGTTGATGCTAGTTGGTTTATTCGGTGGAAGATCATATGTTCAAATACTTTATGCATATTAATAACCCTCTGATTATGAATATGAATATGATTTGTGAGTAGTTATGTTTGTTCCTGAGGACATGGGAGAAGTCTTGCTATAAGTAGTCATGTGAATTTGGTATTCCTTTGATATTTTGATGAGATGTATGTTGTCTCTCCTCTAGTGATGTTATGTGAACGTAGACTACATGACACTTCACCATTGTTTAGGCCTAGAGGAAGGCATTGGGAAGTAATAAGTAGATGATGGGTTGCTAGAGTGACAGAAGCTTAAACCCTAGTTTATGCGTTGCTTCGTAAGGGGCTGATTTGGATCCATTTGTTTCATGCTATGGTTAGGTTTACCTTAATACTTCTTTTGTAGTTGCTGATGCTTGCAATAGGGGTTAATCATAAGTGGGATGCTTGTCCAAGAAAGGGCAGTACCCAAGCACCGGTCCACCCACATATCAAATTATGAAAGTAACGAACGCGAATCATATGAGCGTGATGAAAACTAGCTTGACGATAATTCCCATGTGTCCTCGGGAGCGTTTTCCTTTATATAAGAATTTGTCCAGCTTGTCCTTTGCTACAAAAAGGATTGGGCCTTGCTGCACCTTGTTTACTTTTGTTACTTGTTACCCATTACAAATTATCTTATCACCAAGCTATCTGTTACCGACAATTTCAGTGCTTGCAGAGAATACCTTACTGAAAACCGCTTGTGGTTTCCTTCTGCTCCTCGTTGGGTTCGACACTCTTACTTATCGGAAGGACTAGATATATCCCGCATACTTGTGGGTCATCCGTTTCACTAGTGGCTTCTCTCATGATAGCATATATTATGGTGGGTGAACAAATTACTGCCGAGCAATTGATAGAAAAGCGCATTGTTATAAGAATATCTAGGCATGATCATGAACATAGGCATCATGTCCGTGTCAAGTAGACCGAAACGATTCTGCATCTACTACTATTACTCCACACATCAACCGCTATCCAGCATGCATCTCGAGTATTAAGCTCATAAGAACAGAGTAACACATTAAGCAAGATGACATGATGTAGAGGGATAAACTCAAGCAATATGATATAAACCCCATCTTTTTATCGAATCAAATATTGTTCATAGATAATCTTGATCATAAACCCACAATTCATCAGATCTCGACAAACACACCGCAAAAAGTATTACATCGAATAGATCTCCAAGAACATCGAGGAGAACTTTGTATTGAGAATCAAAGAGAGAGAAGAAGCCATCTACCTAATAACTATGGACCTGAATGTCTGTGGTAAACTACTAACACATCATCGGAGAGGCTATGGTGTTGATATAGAAGCCCTCCGTGATCGAATCCCCCTCTGGCTGATTGCCGGAAAAGGCCCCAAGATGGGATCTCACGGGTACAGAAGGTTGCGGCGGTGGAAAAGTGGTTTCGTGGCTCTCCTGGATGTTTTCAGGGTATAAGAGTATATATAGGCGAAACAAGTAGGTCGGTGGAGCTACGAGCGGCCCACGATGGTGGGGGGCACGCCTACCCCACTGGGCGCGCCCTCCTGTCTTGTGGCCGCCTCGTTGCGTCTCTGACTTCCACTCCAAGTCTCCTAGATTGCGTTTGTTCCAAGAAAGATCCTCACGAAGGTTTCGTTCCGTTTGGATTCCGTTTGATATCCCTTTTCTGCGAAACACTGAAATAGGCAAAAAACAGCAATTTGCACTGGGCCTTCGATTAATAGGTTAGTCCCAAAAATAATATAATAGAGCATATTAAAGCCCATTAAACATCCAAAACAGATAATATAATAGCATGGAACACTCAAAAATTATAGATACGTTGGAGACGTATCAAGCGTCTTGGTCTATCTCTATAGATCTTGATGCCTAATATATAAGCAGCTTCACCGAGGTCTCTCTTTGAAGAACTCTTATTCAAGTATCCTGTTATGCTATCTAGAAATTCTATATCATTTCCAATCAACAATATGTCATCCACATATAATATTAGAAATGTTACAGAGCTCCCACTCACTTTCTTGTAAATACAGGCTTCTCCAAAAGTCTGTATAAAACCATATGCTTTGATCACACTATCAAAACGTTTATTCCAACTCCGAGATGCTTCACCGGTCCATAAATGGATCGCTGGATCTTGCACACTTTGTTAGCATCCTTTGGATCGATAAAACCTTCAGGTTGCATCATATACAACTCTTCTTCCAGAAATCCATTCAGGAGTGCAGTATTTACATCCATTTGCCAAATTTCATAATCATAAAATGTAGCAATTGCTAACATGATTCAGACGGACTTAAGCATCGCTACGGGTGAGAAGGTCTCATCGTAGTCAACTCCTTGAACTTGTCGAAAACCTTTTGCAACAAGTCAAGCTTTGTAGACAGTAATATTACCGTCAGTGTCAGTCTTCTTCTTGAAGATCCATTTATTCTCGATGGCTTGCCGATCATCGGGCAAGTCAACCAAAGTCCACACTTTGTTCTCATACATGGATCCCATCTCAGATTTCATGGCCTCAAGCCATTTCGTGGAATCTGGGCTCATCATCGCTTCCTCATAGTTCGTAGGTTTGTCATGGTCAAGTACCATGACCTCCAGAACAGGATTACCATACCACTCTCGTGCGGATATTGCTCTGGTGAACCTACGAGGTTCAGTAGTAACTTGATCTGAAGTTACATGATCATCATCATTAGCTTCCTAACTAATCGGTGTAGAAGTCACATGAACTGACTTCTGTGATGAACTACTTTCCAATAAGGGAGCATCTACACTTACCTCATCAAGTTCTACTTTCCTCCCATTCACTTCTTTCGAGAGAAACTCCTTCTCTAGAAAGGATCCATTCTTGGCAACGAATGTCTTGCCTTCGGATCTGTGATAGAAGGTGTCGGTGTCAAAACCGGCAGATCTTGGGTAGGGGGTCCCGAACTGTACATCTAGGCGGATGGTAACAGGAGACGAGGGACACGATGTTTTACCCAGGTTTGGGCCCTCTCGATGGAGGTAAAACCCTACGTCCTGCTTGATTAATATTGATGATATGGGTAGTACAAGAGTGGATCTACCACGAGATCAAGGAGGCTAAACCCTAAAGCTAGCCTATGGTATGATTGTTGTAATGTATGTTGTCCTATGGACTAAAGCCCTCCGGTTTATATAGACACCGGAGGAGGCTAGGGTTACACAGAGTCGGTTACAATGGTAGGAGATCTACATATCCGTATCGCCAAGCTTGCCTTCCACGCCAAGGAAAGTCCCATCCGGACACGGGACGGAGTCTTCAATCTTGTATCTTCGTAGTCTTGGAGTCCGGCGGACGATGATAGTCCGGCTGTCCGGACACCCCCTAGTCTAGGACTCCCTCAGTAGCCCCTGAACCAGGCTTCAATGACGATAAGTCCGGCGCGCATAATGTTCAGCATTGCAAGGCGGGTTCCTCCCTTGAATAATCTAGAGAAGATCATGAACACCAGGATAGTGTCCGGCTCTGCAAAATAAATTCCACATTCCACCGTAGAGAGAACAAAATGTACAGCAGTCCAATCTGCTGACGTATTACGCGGCACGACATCACACCGCTACCAAGCCTTTACTTGAATCGTTTTTTATTATACCACCTCAGCACGTTTAGCGAAGCGGTTTCCTTGGCACGTCTTGTCGAAGCAGAGATCGTGTTCCCCTTATTCCGGGATTCTCATCAATACGTGTGTGGGTAACCCAACCGTGCCCGTCGCCACGCCTTCTCTATCGAAGGTGAATCCCAAACGGTCACGGAGACGGCCCTTGGTATTTTTCCCCTTTATAAGAGGACCAAGGCTCGTTCTTTTTCTTCAATCTCGCATCGAATCTCCTTCTTGCTCCCAGTTCTAACACCTAGGGCCTCAGATTCGAGCGCTTCAGATTCTCAACCATGTCCGGCTTCGACCTCCAGGGCCGGTGGATGCCCTCCTCCGTCACGGAGGAGGACATATTGAAGTTACGTGAGGCCAAGTACCTGGCCTACGAGATTTCGCACAGGTTGCCTGTCCAAGGGCAGGCTGTGCCCGCCCCCGAGCCCGGCGAATACGTTGTCTTCGTATCCCACCTCCGTCGGGGTTTAGGCTTCCCAACGGACCCCTTCGTGAGAGGGCTCATGTTCTACTACGGGCTGGATTTTCACGATTTGGCTCTGGAGTCCATCCTCCAAATCTCCGCATTCATCATCGTTTGTGAAGCCTTCCTCCGCGTCACTCCCCACTTCGGTCTGTGGCTGAAAACCTTTAAGGTGGAGCCGAAGATGATCGGGGGGCGTCAAGCGGAGTGTGGCGGGGCGGCCATAAGCAGAAAGGCCAATGCCCCGTGGCTCGAGGGTTCCTTCCAGGAGGAACTCGGACTGTGGCAGCAGGAGTGGTTCTATATCACCGCTCTGAAGGGCAGCAAGCAAAAGCCGCCGCCTTCATTCCGCCCGGGACCTCCACGCCAGCTGAAGTCGTGGGTCAACCAAGGGCTCAATTGGGGGCTGTCCGAAGACGTGCCCTTGTTGCAGGGCCGGATTCGAGACCTCCAGGCGAGGGAGATCAATCTGGTCATGGTGATGCAGGTTATGCTAATCAGGCATCTTCTGCCCTGCAAACGCCGTCCTCTCCATCTATGGGAGTTCAACCCGGAGGGACCTCGGATTCTCCAACACTTCATGGGTGCAACAGCCGTGGAGATGTACAAGTTGTTCTTCGGACCGTAGGCGGCATGTCCGGAATTGGCCGAGGACGCAGGCCTAAGACGCAATCGCCCGGATACTCAGGTAAATAGCTCAAAGCCCGGACGTTCTGTTTATCTGCTTAGCTAGAGTTCGCCTCCTGACCCATTACTCTTCACAGGAGTGGGTGGCACGATCGAGGCTGATAAGGTGTCCGGCCCCCCTCCCAGAGAGCGCACTGGAGCCCGTGCTGGTCAGAATGTTGGAGGTCGCACCCATAGAAGGGAGCGATGGGGAAAATAGAGGAGCTATTATTTCGCCCAAAGGGGCGTCTGAAGAGGGGGGAATCAAAAACCCCTCCTTCCAGGGGGAGAAGAGGACCGCCTCCGAGGATCCGGAGGCCAAAGCCCCTAAACGGGGGAAGAGATCCTCCCCGGGGGGTCCGGCGCCCGGGGAGAATCCGGACGCACAATCATCGCCAAAGAATCAGCCCTCCAGCGAGCCGTGAGTATGAAAAGGGGATTTCATCAGTAAGAAAATACCTCCATTTGTGCTTCTGTGGGTAACCGAAATTTTTATCCTGCAGTTCGGATTTGCAGCCTTCTCAGATGAGTTCGTCTTCGGGGGACCTTCTTCCGGAGATGATGGAGAGCGAAACGCCTCCGTCTGCTGCGCTGTCAGATAAGGCAGACGAGCCTGAAGTATTGTCACGGAGGGTATCCCCGAGTCCGGAGGGGCCGGAGAGTTCGGCGCCCGCTGGTATCCGGCCGGGAGAACTGAAGAATCTGTTTGAGAGGGCGTCCATCTCAGAAGATCACCGTGCGTTGATGCACATGGTGATTGGAAGGATTTCGTCCGCCGAGAGCGGATTGCGTAACGCCGCTATGAGTTTGCTGGCGGGATTTGAGATACGCGAAAATGACGCACCTTCTATTTTTTTGACAGTTTTGCACATAAAAGTGTGCCCTGTATAGATAGTAGCCCCTAAGACTCGGTAAGTTGTCGAAAACGACAGCGTGCCGAGGATCGAAATCGCAAGTAATGAATGTCGCCGTTCCTATGCAGGTGGCGGATAGTCCGAGGGCTAGCCGGACTAGTGGTGTTGCCGAGTTAATGCGGCAACTTGACGCGGCGGATGCGGACATCACACTTGTCAACCGGCGACTTGACGAGTCGCAAGGTAAATGAGTTCTCCACAGTCGCTTTATTAAGGGGGTCAAAGCCCTCCTCTGATAAATTAAATGCTGTTACACAGACGGTGCTGCTGCTGTGGAGAGCCTTCGGGCCGAACTTGCTCAAGCTAAGGAGCAAGCCCGAAGGAGTGACACGGCTGCCTCGAGGGCGGCCGAGGAGTTGAAAGCCGAAAGGGCTGCACACTGCCTAAGCAGGGAAGAGGTGGCCGAATTGGCCGTAAAAGTAAAAGATGCTGCCGACCGCATTGAGGCTCTTGAAAAGGAGCACTTATCGGAACGGGAAGACCTGAGGAAGGCTACCACCGAGGCCAAGGATGCCCGCTCTGCAATGCGGGCCATGAAGGAGGAGCTGCGCCAGGCCGGAGATATCGTGGCTGGCAAGCCCTTTCTGCTGCGTCGCCAGTTTGTGGATCAAAAGTATGCTCAATTTGATCGGCTGTGGAGTTCGGAGGATCCGTATATGGACTTAGCGGCAAGTGCGGCTGATGCCGTTGAGCACTTCCGGAGCCAGAAGGATCACAAGACGGAAGAGCTATTTTGGTCTCAATTCCATAGTCCGGAACGCTCACTTCCGTTGACCGACCGGTTAGCCAAATGGGCCGAGCTAAATAGATTATCCAGACTTGCCATGACTGACATCGTGACTCATGTCTGGCCAGAGAGGCCCAAGGCGACGAGCTACTTCGGCTTACTGCAGCAATTCCTTGGGGTGGTGCCGCATATCAAGGAGATGAAGCGGTCGGCCTGCATCGAAGGCGTGCGGATGGCTCTTGCCCGCATGAAGGCGCATTGGACAGAGATGGATGCCACCGCTGTTGCTGCCTAGGGTTCGGATGAAAGCCGTCTCCCCGCCGAGCACTATTTCGGGGAAGTTATGCGTGGTGCTCGTGTAATAGAGTCGCAGTGCTCAAAAAATGTCACGTTCAAATGAACGTTTTAGCTTGTAAAACGATGATTAAGCTATAACTGCTTTTTATACTTGTGCGTCCCAAGTAGTAAAACTTCTCCTGAGCAGCCGTTTACGTATACATTTGTATAACCTGAAAGATTGCAGTCTTCGGCTTCAGCCCCCACGCACAAGGTGCGGGGGTGTTCGCAAAAATAGCGTGTGTTCACACTTAATCCGACGTCTCGGTTCTGTTTAGGAGGTGGTAGCGTAGCAAACGAGGCAATCCGGACTATAATGCTTTATCACTTTCACTTAGCCAGTGGAGTTCGAGGGTGGGGCTACGATATAGCCCCTGAGGGCACCGCACTTCTCCGATTTCGGGGCGCGTGTGTGCCTGACCGGGAAACGGTCCTTCGTCAAAGCGGGGAATTCTAAACATTCCGCTAGTCGATCGAGTGGTTGACCAGTCTCTCGCTATATCATGACAGTCAGTTTTCGGCTTTCTCTACTAAGGTGCTCGCCCAGCCGAACTGGGGCACAATCTCAGTAGTTCTCCTGGTGCCGCGTTAGCCAATGATACGGAACGTAAGGCAGCAAAACACAGGAGCCGGGCAAACCCAACATTTGACCAAAGACATGATTCGGAGCTGATGCATATAATGCCTAACTCGAGACGCCGAACACTCCCTAAGGTGTTCGGTCTTTATGATAATGGGCAGAATAATGCCCTAAGCCCCTAGTGTCCAGGTACGGGCATAGTCTTCTGACGCGGCCGATGCCAAAACGTCAGGCTCCGCTGTGGTTATAGGAAGAAACCAAGGGAGAATAACAACAAGAGACAGTAAAAAAGGTTTACGCAGGGTCTTAATCTGAAAAGAATCCTCGCAACGGGTCCCTACTGCACGTCTGCGCCTTTGTCTCTGTTGTGCCGTTATCCTGTACGGGTATGCACGTTGTTCATCTGTAAAAAGAGAGGAACGCTTAGTTTGGAAACAATTCGTGCAAAAAAAAAGGAGAAGAAAAAGGGGATGTGTGAAAGAAGAAACATAAATAAGTAAAGCGTGGTTCGTATGAACTCGCGATTCTTTGTGCGCGCAACCCCTTGTCAAGGGTTGTGCGGCTAGGGAGCCCCTAGCCAACCAATGCCGGACTCGTCTATCCGTGTCCGGGGTCTTCAAGTGACCCTCGCACTGAAATGATGCCTCGAGGACCGGGCATCTTGAGTGTAAGAGACGCTAATGCAGTATGGCGTTGAAACGGACAAAAGCCTTTCGTCCCAAGAGTGCTTAATATCCACTTTTAAATGGGACGATATGAAAAATTAGTTTCTCGCGCCGAAAATTGTTCGGTGATCCGAACACGAATTCTAGTAATAGGGAGCCTGTGCACTTGGCATAAGGGCCCGGCGTCACTCCTTTAAAGGAAGTGCGGCTGTGTCGAATTTTAGTAGGGTCTATCCCCATCTTGCGGATTGTGTTTGAATACAGCAGGTTTAAGTCGCTGCCTCCGTCCATTAGGACTTTAGTAAATTGTAATCCGTCGATTATGAGATTCAATATCAGGGCAGTCCGTCCCGCGTTTCGAACACTTCTGGAATAGTCCAGGTGGTCGAAAGTGATTGGTTTTGAGATCCAATCTCTATGATCTGCTGGGTTGGACCGTGCAAGGCTCTTTTTAGGAAGTGCCGCACTATTTTTCCGTATTATCACATGAAGTGAGTTTACTTCTTTGACCTCTTGTGGGAAAGTCTTTTGTTCTCCGGTGCTCTGCTGGTGGGGTTTATCTTCTTCGCTTGACGCGTTGAGCCCCTTGTGTTCGGCGTTTAGTCGGCCAGACTGTTTGAAAACCCAACAATCCCTGTGGGTGTGGTTTGCAGGCCTTCCGGGGGTACTGTGGATTTGACATATCCGACCCAAAATCTTGTTTAAGTTGGACAACTCATCGCTGTCATCCTTAAGAGGCGGTGTTTTGTTGTTTGGCTGCGAGCTTTTGAATCCGGCGTTGACTGCCGTGCTCTTTGGGCTTTTCTCTTTATTCCGGCGCTGCTCTTTTCTGCGCCGTGATTTTCCGTTTCCATCTCTTATCTCGGATGTACTTGGGTCGCTGGTGCTGCATCTTGCTAGCCAGCTATCCTCTCCCGCGCAGAAGCGAGTCATGAGGCTTGTCAGTGCGGACATTGTCCTCGGTTTCTCTTGGCCGAGGTGTCTGGCGAGCCATTCGTCTCGGACGTTGTGTTTAAAAGCTGCTAAGGCTTCGGCGTCCGGACAGTCGACTATTTGGTTCTTTTTAGTGAGGAACCTGTTCCAGAATTTGCGCGCTGACTCTCCGGGCTGTTGGGTTATGTGACTTAGGGCATCTGCATCCGGAGGGCGGACATAAGTCCCTTGAAAATTTGCTCTAAACGCATCCTCGAGCTCTTCCCAACTTCCCATAGTGTTTTATGGGAGGCTTTTAAGCCAATGACGGGCTGGCCCTTTGAGCTTGAGGGGTAGGTATTTTATGGCGTGGAGATCATCTCCTCTGGCCATGTGTATATGTAGTATATAATCTTCTATCCAGACTCCAGGGTCTGTTGTTCCATCGTAGGCCTCTATGTTTATGGGTTTAAATCCTGCTGGGAATTCATGGTCTAGCACCTCATCGGTGAAACATAGTGGGTGTGCGGCGCCCCTGTATTTGGGTGTGCTGCTATCTTCGGACACTTTACGTGTTGCCTTGCTTCCTGGGGCCTTCTTCTTTGGCCCGTAGATGGACCTGGCTGGGCCATCTGTCCTTCCAAGTTCATTGGTTGGTTTATGTGTTGCGCCGCTTTCAGAATTTGGCCTGTCATCCGGCCGTCTATCCAACCAGGCAACCTTTTTATTTTTTGACTATGGGGGCTCTATGGCCTCATTGTCGAATTCTGGTAGCAGCTTGCGCTTCGGGTAGCTCTTTGGTTGGTGGCCATTGCCGTATTTATCCGCGGTTTTGAGCACTTTGCCCCACCTCATTCTGAGTGTGTCTTCCGCTGTTCTGAGCCTCCGCTTTTCCTTCTTCAAGCTTCTTGCAGTGTTGACGAGTCTTTTCCGAAGGTTTTTACTCTCCGGCGGTGTGTCCGGCATGAGATCGTCCGGACTGTCATTTTCGTAGGGCCTGGACTTATTATCTGACTCGTCCTGTTCGGACGGTTGCTTATTTGCGTGTTCGTCGTCCACTTGTGTGCCCTGCTGTATTGCGGGGTCCATAGGAGCGTTTTTGTTGTCAAGGCGGGACTTAGGGCGGCGTCTGCGCCGCCGTTTTGGTTGTTTATCGGCTGGTTTATCTTCTGCCGCGGCCTGTTGGTCCTCGTTATCGCTCTCTTTTGGGGTATCCACCATGTATATGTCATATGCCGAGGTGGTCCTCCCGTGCCCTATAGGCGTTGGTTCCTGTTCGTCTCCGGCATCGTCGTCCATAGCGTCGATGTCTTCAGAGTCGTAGTCTAGCATGTCGGTTAGATCGTCGATAGTGGCTACAAAGTGGGTGGTGGGTGGGCTCTGAATTTCTTCGTCGTCCATATCCCAACCATCCTGGCCATAGTCCGGCCAGGACTCTCTCGATAACGAGAGATGCTTTAGTGAATTTAGAATGTCGCCAAAGGGCGAATGTTGGAAGATGTCCGCGGCGGTGAATTCCATGACCGGCGCCCTATCCGAATCGATTGGTAGGGGCGTGGGAGGTTCGAAGTCCGGCAAGGAGTCCGGCACCTCGGAATCACGAGTTTTGCGAGGGACAAGATCGGTGTTCGGCTCCATCGCCGTGGAAGTTGAAGCCCCCGAGGCGGTGTCTATCCACCGATCCTCTATCCGGGCAATCGGCTCCGGACTAATGGCCGGAGCGGATTCGCGCGCGGCCACCAAGGCACTGTTCGGCGGCAGAGCTAGATCATGCCCATCGCAACAGTGCGGCGCGCTTGGCTGTGGCTCGAGTCCGTCGAAGATCAAGTCTCCACGGACATCGGCCGTGAAGTTTAGGCTTCCGAATCTGACCTGACGGTCAGGGGCGTAGCTTTCGATCTGCTCCAGATGGCCAAGCGAATTAGCCCGCAGTGCGAAGCCGCCGAATACGAAGGTCTGTCCGGGGAGAAAAGTCTCACTGTCGGTGTCAAAACCGGGGGATCTTGGGTAGGGGGTCCCGAACTGTGCGTCTAGGCGGATGGTAACAGGAGACGAGGGACACGATGTTTTACCCAGGTTCGGGCCCTCTCGATGGAGGTAAAACCCTACGTCCTGCTTGATTAATATTGATGATATGGGTAGTACAAGAGTGGATCTACCACGAGATCAAGGAGGCTAAACCCTAAAGCTAGCCTATGGTATGATTGTTGTAATGTATGTTGTCCTACGGACTAAAGCCCTCCGGTTTATATAGACACCGGAGGAGGCTAGGGTTACACAGAGTTGGTTACAATGGTAGGAGATCTACATATCCGTATCACCAAGCTTGCCTTCCACGCCAAGGAAAGTCCCATCCGGACACGGGACGGAGTCTTCAATCTTGTATCTTCATAGTCTTGGAGTCCGGCGGACGATGATAGTCCGGCTGTCCGGACACCCCCTAGTCCAGGACTCCCTCAGTAGCCCCTGAACCAGGCTTCAATGACGATAAGTCCGGCGCGCATAATGTTCGGCATTGCAAGGCGGGTTCCTTCCTTGAATAATCTAGAGAAGATCATGAACACCAGGATAGTGTCCGGCTCTGCAAAATAAATTCCACATTCCACCGTAGAGAGAATAAAATGTACACCAATCCAATCTGCTGACGTATTATGTGGCGTGATATCACACCGCTACCAAGCCTTTGTTTGAATCGTTTTTTACTATACCACCTCAGCACGTTTAGCGAAGCGGTTTCCTTGGCACGTCTTGTCGAAGCAGAGATCGTGTTCCCCTTATTCCGGGATTCCCATCAATACGGACGTGGGTAACCCAACTGCGCCATTGATGGTGGCGCTTGGGAGATAAGCGAGTTTTATCAGGCCAGTGGGGACGCATAGTTTTCGTCCGCCTATATATAAGGGATAAGGATTTACCTTCTCACCTACGCCTTCTTCCTCCTTTGCTTATCCATCTCCGCGTACTCAAGCTCCAACGCCCAAGCTCGCGCATCTCGCCCCAACCTTCTCCGAATATGTCCGGAGCGGGTGGCAAATGATTGGCCTCCACCGTTAAGGAGGAGCACATCACCAAACTGCGCAGCGCCGGATACCTTTCCAGCGATATCGCGCATCGGCTGCCCGACGAGGGGCAGCTCATCCCTACGCCTGGGCCCCATGAGAGGGTCATCTTCCTCCCCCACTTCCTCCGCGGACTAGGCTTTCCACTGCACCCATTTGTCCGGGGGATCATGTTTTACTACGGCCTGGATTTCCATGATCTGGCGCCGAACTTCATCCTCAACATCTTGGCGTTTATCGTCGTGTGCGAGGCCTTCCTCTACATCCGGCCCCACTTCAGCCTGTGGCTCAAGCCTTCAACGTCAAGCCGAAGGTTGTGAAGGGCACGCAAGCGGAATGCGGAGGCGCCATGTTGGGTAAGTTGCCCAACGTCCTTTGGCTCGAAGGGGCCTTCATGGACTCCGTCAAGGGGTGGCAATCGGGGTGGTTCTATATCACCGAGCCGCGCAAGCCCACATGGGCAGCGGCCCCCGAGTTTAGATCTGGCGTCCCCACGCAGCTCACCTCCTGGAAAGAGAAGGGCTTGCAGTGGGGCAATCCGAATGAGGTGACGGGACTCCGAGCCTGCATCCAGAAGCTGGTGAGCAATAAGCTCAGGCTCGTCGACGTGGTCCAAGTCATGCTCATCCGCCAGATTCTCCCATGCCAAGAACGGGCATTCAATCTGTGGGAGTTCAATCCGGAACAGCACCAGGCGCTGAGCGGGCTCTTCGATACGACATACCAAGGCGCCTGGAGGGTGCTGTTTAAGGGCGCCGAAGCACCCGCATCCGCGACAGAAGATCGCGGATTTCGCTCGCAGCATCCGGCTGACGAGGTAAGTGATTCAACCCCTTTACGGGACACTTGTGGTAATCAAATTGATTCTAGAGGGGTTTCATTCTGTCTTTTCCTTTGACAGGAATGGATGGAGAAGGCCAAGCTACTTATCAGCCTGGCTCCCATGCCAGAAGACCCAGAGAACGCCCGTTTGGCAGGGCTGCTGGTTCCGGCACCGCACATGGTGCCAGAGAAGAAGGCCAAGAAGGTGGCCGCGGGGACTCGAAAGAGTTCCCGCAATCAGGCGTCTGACGACGAGGCGTACTCCTCCCCCGAAGACGAGGAGGAGGAGGAGTACTCTCTCCCGGAGGAGGGAGAGAAGAAGAGGAAGGCTTCCCCAATAGGGGAGGCCGAAGGGTCCAAGAGGGGGAGGAGTATTCCCCCGGACAGTTTCGCCAACACCACCGTTGGCGAGGATGAGTGGCCTCCAAGGGCCAGGCATCTGGCAAGATCGTAAGTATCCGGATCCTTGATGTGCAATTTCTTTCGTGTCGCGTAGTGTCCTTCTAATGCCGCATTCTGTCCGTAGCCCGGCCGATGATGATCTCCCCGCTTCATCGAGCGGGTCGTTGGACCCGTCGGATGTGGATTCACTTCCGACCGCCTCTACCCCCACGCCAACGAGGACGCCGAGGTGGGATCCCAGAGAAGGACCCATCAGGAGGAGGCTCCGGAGGTGCCGTCAGGCTGCCTCCCGGACTTTGTGCCGGACTCTACATCGGAACCCGCAGTGGTTCCAGAGTCCGGCGGGCGGCCCCTTCGAAAGGAGGGCAAGACCGTGACGCCGGCGACCTCCGTCCAACCGGAGGCGCCGGATAACTTGCTGGAAGCGCTTAAAGGCGCTTCCATTGAGGAAGAACACCGCACTATCATGAGTGCGGTGATTCAAAAGGTTCAGCTCGCCTAAAGCGGGCTGACCGAAGCCTGCAGCAGCCTTCTAATAGGCTTTGAGGTAAGAAGTTAAAATTATGTAATGTAATACCGCATAGACAGTAGCCCCTGATGCTCAGTTCGGTGTTCGGAAAGAAAAGCCGGACTGAGGATCTAACAAGATATACGCAGGGTTGCTTAAAATATGTCAATATGGGTTTGCAGGCTGCGCTGCTGACCTCTGCCGCACTATCGGCGGAGGTCGATGTGTTGAAGAAGGATCTCGAGCGGTCCGAGCAAGAGCTCGGCCATGCCAAGAAGCAGCTCGAGGACAAAGAAGGTGAGTCACACCACTTTGAATAGTTACCTTACAGAAAAGGATTTTGGTTGCAATAAAATTAACGAGGATAATATGGGAATTGCAGGGGCCACAAACGAGGTGGCCGCCCTGAAGGAGGCTGTGTCCGCGGCCGAATGCAGTGCGGCCGCGGAGCGGGAAGAACAAGAGAAGCAGGAGGCACGGGTGGCGGAAGTACGGCAAGAGCTCCAGGCTCTCATGGAGAAGCATGAGAGTTTGGAGCGTGACTCCAAGACTCGAGAGTCCGAGCTTGCCTCGGCTCTCGAAAGTGCCAAGTCCGCCAAGGCCTAGGCCCGTAAGGCCCTTCAGGAGGTTGAGGATGTGAAGAAGATAGCGGCGGGTAAGGCATTTTTCATGCAAAGCAAGCATGTTAATGTAAAATACCTGACACTTACCTGCATTCGGAGCTCTCTAGGGGCGTTTGCAGATCTACCGCGTAGTGTGTTCGATGCCGCCGCATTCTATCGTGGCAAGGAGGGGAGCTCGACGGAAAAAGTCTTCTGGTCTCAGTACGCTGAGGCCGGACACAAGGTGCCCCCAAGCGACCAGCTGAAGCAGCTGGTCGAACTCCACAAGGTAGCTGAGGAGGCCATGAAGGGCCTTATAGTCCGGCTGTGGCCTGGACAGGCCATGCCTGGGAGCTACTTTGGCCTCGTGCAGCGGCTGGTGGATGCATGCCCCTGGGTGGAGGTCATCAAGCGCTCCGCCTGTATTGAAGGTGCTCGTCGGGCCCTTGCCCGCACAAAGGTGCATTGGGGCAAGTTGGATGCGGAGAAGCTTCTCATGGACCCACCGCCACCGGGCAAGGAGTATCGCACGCCTGAAATGTATTATAAAACTATCCTGAAGGGAGCCCGCGATATTGCGGATGAGTGCCCCAGAAATGTAATCTTTGAGTAGACTCGTTATGTATTATCCTTTGCGCTGAGACTTTGTTCATGTGCGCATTAAGCAACGCTTGTTTAATTTAAAATATTACCTTCTGTGCGGCCGTGTATAAAATCTGAGAGATGGCAAGTCGTTGGCTTCAGCCCCCAAGCCACGAATGCTGGGGTGTTCGGGATAACCTTGAGCACTCTTGTTCCCATTGTTGGGTCCATCTAGGGAGGCGCTCAACACAGCGAACAAGGCAACCGGACTTATAATGCTTGAACACTCTCACTTAGCCATAGAATTCTATAATTTTAAATTTCGGCGAAGCCCCTGGTATTCGGAAGGCCGAATCCGGGGCGCTATCCACGCCTTCGTCGGACATTGTCCGGAACTTCGCTCGAAGCGGCATGAGTCTTTAAGGATCCGAAAAAACCTCTCGAACAGCGACCAGTCTCTCGCCTTATCATGCCAGTCAGTTTTAGCTTTCTCCACTGAGGCGCTTGCCCGACTCAACCGGGGCGCAATCGCAGTGGTTCTCCCAGTGCCACCTTAGCCGACAGAACGGAACGTAAGGCACCAAAACATGGGAGCCGGGCAAACCCAACTATTGACCCAAGACATGATTCGGAGCCGATTCATATAATGCTATAAGTTCGGGGTGCCGCACTTGTGAAAGTGTTTGGACTTATCACACCACAATGTGGGGAATATATGCCCCTGATGTATTAGGCCGTACCAGAACATACGGGTGCAAGATGTCATGTAATGAACATATATATAAAAGGTAATGTGATTGCAGTCGGAAAGTGCTGCATTATTTATTAAAGGAAGTCTGCTATGAGTGCGGACTGATACAAATAGTGCGGTAAGCAAGGGATTTAGACTAAGTAAACATGTCCCCCTCCAGGGGTGACCTGCGGACTTGGTGTATATAATCGAATTTAATGCTCGTAATTGAGACCACCTGAGTGTTCGTCGCAGCCTTCTTTCGTCCCTGACTGTTGCATCACGAGTTCGGCAGGTTCGCCGCCGGACAGGGCCTCTGGTTACCGGAGTCCTGTGTACAAAAAGAAGGAAAATAAAAAATAAAAAAGGGGGCACACTTGCGAGCCCCTGGTGTGGTCGAACCGCACTCTGGGTCCATTGCGATCGTGCCCCTTCCCCTGCGCCCATGGTATCTCCAAAGCGTAGTGATGTACGCGGAGTGTTATTCTTGCGATCATGCGCGGGCGGGGGCTGGGGCCGCATTGCTACGCGTGCTCTGATCGCGCCAGGTGGTCTTGGTTGGTATTGCCTCGGGCGCGTTTTGCTGTATCCGGCCGTTTAACGGCCGGACTCGAGAATTGCCTTGAGAGGCTGCTCTGTACTTCTGCCGCGAGAGCTGCTGTATGTTCCTCCGTTCGGAGGGAGCATTCCGTATTCCCATTGACCGTGATGACTCCACGAGGGCCTGGCATTTTGAGCTTGAGGTATGCATAATGCGGCACCGCGTTGAATTTTGCAAATGCGGTTCGTCCGAGCAGAGCATGATAGCCGCTGCGAAACAGGACTATGTCGAAGATTAACTCCTCGCTCCGGAAATTGTCCGGGGATTCGAAGACCACTTCCAGTGTTACTGAGCCTGTACAGTTGGCTTCCACATCTGGTATGACACCTTTAAAGGTTGTCTTTGTAGGGTTAATCCTTGAGGGGTCTATGCCCATTTTGCGCACTGTATCCTGATAAAGGAGGTTCAGGCTACTACCGCCGTCCATCAGGACTCTCGTGAGGTGAAATCCATCGACGATTGGGTCTAAAACCAATGCGGCGAATCCGCCATGGCGTATGCTGGTCGGATGGTCTCTTCGATCGAAAGTGATCGGACAAGAGGACCATGGATTGAACTTCGGGGCGACTGGCTCCATCGCATAGACGTCCCTTAGTGCGCGCTTCCTCTCCCTCTTGGGTATATGGGTCGCGTAAATCATGTTCACCGTCCGCACTTGTGGGGGAAAACCCTTCTGTCCTCTATTGTTCGGCGGTCAGGTCTCCTCCTTGTCGTCGCTGTTTAGCCCCTTGTCGTTGTTTTCGGCAATTAACTTGCCTGCCTGCTTGAACACCCAGCAATCTCTATTAGTGTGATTGGCTGGGTTTTCAGGGGTGCCAAGTATCTGGCATAAGCGGTCGAGTATTCGGTCCAAATTGGACGGACCCGGAGTGGTTCTTTTGAATGGCTTCTTCCGTTGACTGGGTTTAGAGCCTCGGAATCCGGCGTTGACTGCCGTATCCTCCTTGTCGTCGCCGTTAATGTGGCGTTTGTTTTTGTTTCGACGTGACCTGCCGTTGTTTTCCTTAGTATCTGGACTGCCAGAATTTTTACGGAGATTGTTGCTGCGAGCTAGCCAGCTATCCTCTCCCGCGCAGAAGCGGGTCATTAATGATGTGAGGGCTGCCATAGATTTCGGCTTTTCCTGTCCCAGGTGCCGGGCTAGCCATTCGTCGCGGATGTTATGCTTGAAGGCTGCAAGGGCCTCTGCATCCGGACAGTCGACGATTTGATTTTTCTTCGTCAAGAACCGTGTCCAGAATTGTCTGGCTGCTGAATGATGTGGCTTAGGTCATCGGCGTCTGGTGGTCGCACATACGTGCCCTGGAAGTTATCAAGGAATGTGGCTTCCAGGTCTTCCCAACACCCAATTGACTCTGCGGGCAAGCTGTTAAGCCAATGCCGAGCTGGTCCTTTAAGCTTGAGTGGGAGATACTTGATGGCGTGGAGATCGTTGCCGCGGGCCATATGGATGTGGAGAAGATAATCTTCGATCCAAACCGCAGGGTTTGTTGTGCCATCGTAGGATTCAATGTTTATGGGTTTAAACCCTTCAGGGATTTGATGATCCATTACTTCGTCAGTGAAGCATAGCGGGTGTGCGACGCCTCTGTATTGAGCAATGTCATGACGCAGCTCGAGAGAGCGCTGTCTGCCGTATTCGGCCCGGCCGGGGTTATTATATCCGGTACGATGGTATTCGTCATGGGTCGTGGGGCGCCCACGTGATCCGTAGATGGATCTGGATTGCCTTGTTTTGTCCTCCAATATATCTCGCAAGTTCGGTGCATTCCCTCTTGGCTTCGTACTTTTGGAGCGATGCCGGGGTACGGTCTTGGTTGGGGGCCTGGATGCCTCTCTGTCACGACCGCGGGGTGGTCGGTCAGCCGTATCGTGCGCTGGTGATGGAGGTATGTATGCTTCCTCCTCTAATCGGGGGAGCAGCTTGCATCTTGGATAGCTTTTGGAGGGGCGTTCGAGTTTATACTCTTCGGCCGCGAGGACCTCGGTCCATCGATCGGCCAGCAGGTCCTGATCAGCTTGAAGCTGCTGCTGCTTTTTCTTTAGGCTGTTTGCCGTGGTGATAAGCCTGCGTTTAAAACGCTCTTGTTCGACGGGATCCTCGGGCACGACGAATTCGTCATCGTTGAGGCTTGCCTCGTCTTCGGAGGGAGGCATATAGTTGTAATCCTCAACCTCTTCATCTGCCACCCTCTCGTGAGGGCTTGCTTCTGCGTCCTCCTGCGTTGAGTCTTGCTGGAGGGGGTTGTCTTCGGCACTTTCTGGGGTATTATTATCTCCTGTGCCGGAATCTCCATTCTTGCTGTGGCGGGATTTAGAGCGGCGCCGCTGACGCCGGCGCTTGGGCTGTTTCTTTAAAGAATCTGCCTCCGCTGTTTCTTCGCCGTCCCCGTCTTTTGGGGTATCCACCATGTATATGTCATATGACGAGGTGGTCTTCCAGTGCCCTGTAGGCGCTGGTTCCTGTTCGTCTCCGGCATCGTCGTCCATAGCGTCGATGTCTTCGGAGTCGTAGTCTAGCATGTCGGTTAGATCATCGACAGTTGCTACAAAGTGGGTGGTGGGTGGGCTTCCGAATTTCTTCGTCGTCCGTATCCCAACCATCCTGGCCATAGTCCGGCCGGGGCTCTCCCGATAACGAGAGATGCTTTAGTGAATTTAGAATGTCGCCAAAAGGCGAGTATTGGAAGATGTCTGCGGCGGTGAATTCCATAACCGGCGCCCAATCCGAATCGGTTGGTAGGGGCGTGGGAGGTTCGGAGTCCGGCAAGGAGTCCGGCACCTCGGAATCACGAGTTTTGCGAGGGACAATATCAGTGTTCAGCTCCATCGCCATGGAAGTTGAAGCCCCCGAGGCGGTGTCTATCCACCGATCCTCTATCCGGGCAATCGGCTCCGGACTAATGGCCGGAGCGGATTCGTGTGTGGCCACCAAGGCACTGTTCGGCGGTAGAGCTAGATCATGCCCATCGCAACAGTGCGGCGCGCTTGGCTGTGGCTCGGGTCCGTCGAAGATCAAGTCTCCGTGGACATCGGCCGTGAAGTTTAGGCTTCCGAATCTGACCTGACGGCCAGGGGCGTAGCTTTCGATCTGCTCCAGATGGCCAAGCGAATTAGCCCGCAGTGCGAAGCCGCCGAATACGAAGATCTGTCCGGGGAGAAAAGTCTCACCCTGGACAGCGTTGTTGGTTGAAGATGCCATCGGGCCTATCGGTGACGACACAGAGGAACTCTCAATGAAAGCACCAATGTCGGTGTCAAAACCGGCGGATCTTGGGTAGGAGGTCCCGAACTGTGCGTCTAGGCGGATGGTAACAGGAGACGAGGGACACGATGTTTTACCCAAGTTCGGGCCCTCTTGATGGAGGTAAAACCCTACGTCCTGCTTGATTAATATTGATGATATGGGTAGTACAAGAGTGGATCTACCACGAGATCAAGGAGGCTAAACCCTAAAGCTAGCCTATGGTATGATTGTTGTAATGTATGTTGTCCTACGAACTAAAGCCCTCCGGTTTATATAGACACCGGAGGAGGCTAGGTTTACACAGAGTCGGTTACAATGGTAGGAGATCTACATATCCGTATCGCCAAGCTTGCCTTCCGCGCCAAGGAAAGTCCCATCCGGACACGGCACGGAGTCTTCAATCTTGTATCTTCGTAGTCTTGGAGTCCGGCGGACGATGATAGTCCGGCTGTCCGGACAACCCCTAGTCCAGGACTCCCTCACTCACACTTGACAGCGTTATTGGTTGCAGATGCCATCGAGCCTATCGGTGACGACACAGAGGAACTCTCAATGAAAGCACCAATGTCGGTGTCAAAACTGGCAGATCTCGGGTTGGGGGTCCCGAACTGTGCGTCTAGGCGGATGGTAACAAGAGACGAGGGACACGATGTTTTACCCAGGTTTGGGCCCTCTCGATGGAGGTAAAACCCTACGTCCTGCTTGATTAATATTGATGATATGGGTAGTACAAGAGTGGATCTACCACGAGATCAAGGAGGCTAAACCCTAAAGCTAGCCTATGGTATGATTGTTGTAATGTATGTTGTCCTACGGACTAAAGCCCTCCGGTTTATATAGACACCGGAGGAGGCTAGTGTTACACAGAGTCAGTTACAATGGTAGGAGATCTACATATCCGTATCGCCAAGCTTGCCTTCCACGCCAAGGAAAGTCCCATCCGGACACGGGACGGAGTCTTCAATCTTGTATCTTCATAGTCTTGGAGTCCGACGGACGATGATAGTCCAGCTGTCCGGACACCCCCTAGTCCAGGACTCCCTCAGAAGGTGTACCCAACAGTCTTCTTTGGGTATCCAATGAAGACACATTTCTTCGATTTGGGTTCGAGCTTATCAGGTTGAAGCTTTTTCACATAAGCATCGCAGCCCCAAACTTTAAGAAACGACAACTTGGGTTTCTTGCCAAACCATAGTTCATAAGGTGTCGTCTCAACGGATTTAGATGGTGCCCTATTTAACGTGAATGCAGCCGTCTCTAAAGCATATCCCCAAAATGATAGCGGTAAATCAGTAAGAGACATCATAGATCGCACCATATCTAGTAAAGTACGATTACGACGTTCGGACACACCATCACGCTCTGGTGTTCCGGGTGGCGTGAGTTGCGAAACTATTCCGCATTGTTTCAAATGAAGAAAAAACTCGTAACTCAAGTATTCTCCTCCACGATCAGATCGTAGAATCTTTATTTTCTTATTATGATGATTTTCCACTTCACTCTGAAATTCTTTGAACTTTTCAAATGTTTCAGACTAATGTTTCATTAAGTACATATACCCATATCTGCTCAAATCATCTGTGAAGGTCAGAAAATAACGATACCCACCGCGAGCCTCAATGTTCATCAGACCACATACATCAGTATGTATGATTTCCAATAAATCTATTGCTCTCTCCATTGTTCTAGAGAACGGAGTTTTAGTCATCTTGCCCATGAGGCATGGTTCGCAAGTACCAAGTGATTCATAATCAAGTGATTCCAAAAGTCCATCAGAATGGAGTTTCTTCATGCGCTTTACACCAATATGACCTAAACGGCAATGCCATGATAACCCACAAGTGTAGGGGATCACAACAACTTTCGAGGGTAGAGTATTCAACCCAAATTTATTGATTCGACACAAGGGGAGCCAAAGAATATTCTTAAGTATTAGCAGTTGAGTTGTCAATTCAACCACACCTGGATAACTTAGTATCTGCAGCAAAACATTTAGTAGCAAAGTAGTATGATAATAAAGGTAACAGTGGCAAAAGTAAAGATAATAGTTTTGTGGTGATTGTAACAGTAGCAACGGAAAAGTAAATAAGCGAAGGACAATAGGTGAAAAGCTCGTAGGCAATGGATCAGTGATGGATAATTATGTCAGATGCGATTCCTCATGTAATAGCTATAAAATAGGGTGACACAGAACTATCTCCAATTCATCAATGTAATGTAGGCATGTATTCCGTATATAGTCATACTTGCTTATGGAAAAGAACTCGCATGACATCTTTTGTCCTACCCTCCCGTGGCAGCGGGGTCCTAGCGGAAACTAAGGGATATTAAGGCCTCCTTTTAATAGAGAACCGGAACAAAGCATTAACACATAGTGAATACATGAACTCCTCAAACTATGGTCATCACCGAGAAGTATCCCGATTATTGTCACTTCGGGGTTGTCGGATCATAACACATAATAGGTGACTATAGACTTGCAAGATAGGATCAAGAACACACATATATTCATGAAAACATAATAGGTTTAGATCTGAAATCATGGCACTCGGGCCCTAGTGACAAGCATTAAGCATAGCAAAGTCATAGCAACATCATTCTCAGAACATAATGGATACTAGGGATCAAACCCTAATGAAACTAACTTGATTACATGGTAAATCTCATCTAACCCATCACCGTCCAGCAAGCCTATGATGGAATTACTCACGCACGGCGGTGAGCATCATGAAATTGGTGATGGAGGATGGTTGATGATGACGACGGTGATGAATCCCCCTCTCCGAAGCACCGAACGGACTCCAGATCAGCCCTCCCGAGAGAGATTAGGGCTTGGCGGCGGCTCTGTGTCGTAAAACGCGATGAAACTTTCTCCCTGATTTTTCTCTCCGCAAAACAGAATATATGGAGTTGGAGTTGAGGTCGGTGGAGCGTCAGGGGGCCCACGAGACAGGGGGGGCGCGCCCAGGGGGGAGGGCGCGCCCCCACCGTCGTGGACAGGGTGTGGGTCCCCTGGTCTTGATTCTTTCGCCAATATTTTTTATTTTTCCAAAACTTATCTCTGTGGATTTTCAGGTCATTCCGAGAACTTTTGTTTCCTACACATTAAACAATATCATGGCAGTTCTGCTGAAAACAGCGTCAGTCCGGGTTAGTTTCATTCAAATCATGCAAGTTAGAGTCCAAAACAAGGGCAAGAGTGTTTGGAAAAGTAGATACGTTGGAGACGTATCAACTCCCCCAAACTTAAACCTTTGCTTGTCCTCAAGCAATTCAGTTGATAAACTGAAAGTGATAAAGAAAAACTTTTACAAACTCTATTTGCTCCTGTTGTTGTAAATATGTAAGCCAGCATTCAGGTTTTCAGCAAGTATTATGAACTAACCATACTCACAATGACACTTAGGTCTCACAATTACTCATATCAATGGCATAATCAGCTAGCGAGCAATAATAATAAAACTCGGATGACAACACTTTCTCAAAACAATCATAATATGATATAACAAGATGGTATCTCGCTAGCCCTTTTTGAGACCGCAAAACATAAATGTAGAGCACCTTTAAAGATCAGGGACTGACTAAACATTGTAATTCATGGTAAAAGAGATCCAGTCAAGTCATACCCAATATAAACCAATAGCAATGAATGCAAATGACAGTGTGCTCTCCAGTGGGTGCTTTTTAATAAGAAGGATGATGACTCAACATAAAAGTAGATAGATAGGCCCTTCACAGAGGGAAGCAGGGATTTGTAGAGGTGCCAGAGCTCGATTTTAAAATAGAGATGAATAACATTTTGGGCGGTATACTTTCACTGTCAACGCAACAACTATGAGATGACGATATCTTCCATACTACATGCATTATAGGCAGTTCCTGAGGGAGTCCTAGACTAGGGGGTGTCCGGACAGCCGGACTATCATCGTTCGCCGGACTCCAAGACTACGAAGATACAAGATTGAAGACTCCGTCCCGTGTCCGGATGGGACTTTCCTTGGCGTGGAAGGCAAGCTTGGCGATACGGATATGTAGATCTCCTACCATTGTAACCGACTCTATGTAACCCTAGCCTCCTCCGATGTCTATATAAACCGGAGGGCTTTAGTCCGTAGGACAACATACATTACCACAATCATACCAAATGCTAGCTTTAGGGTTTAGCCTCCTTGATCTCGTGGTAGATCCACTCTTGTACTACCCATATCATCAATATTAATCAAGCAGGACGTAGGGTTTTACCTCCATCGAGAGGGCCCGAACCTGGGTAAAACATCGTGTCCCTCGTCTCCTGTTACCATCCGCCTAGACGCACAGTTCGGGACCCCCTACCCGAGATCCGCCGGTTTTGACACCGACATTGGTGCTTTCATTGAGAGTTCCTCTATGTCATCACCGATAGGAAGGATGCCTCCACCCGTCTTCAAAGACGGTATTTTCGCCGAAGAGGCCTTGGCCGTCGGCCAAACTATCCGGCTAGGTGGTTTTCTTATGACCGCCTGTCCGGCCACTGCTTCGACAATGACTTCTCAAGTCGTCAAAAGCAACCTTCGCGTCAGCTCGGAATCCGCCGAGCAGTTGGATCCAATAGAGCTCTCGTCTGTTAACGAGCTCTTGGATCGCATCGCCGCCCTGGGAGTCGCTACAGACTACAATCAGATTGGGCTTAAAACCAATCTGAGAGAGCTTAACTCTCCCTAGGCCACCCACCATGTCGCAGTGGTAGAGGAGCAATGCGGCGACTCTTCGCCTATATTGAAAACTAGTCATGTCCGGATTCCCGAACCCTCCATGCCGGATTTCCGCGGAGGGACGGGCTTCGATCGAGCATTGAACATAAAACCATGCATCGCCCCGGACTCGCTGGATCGTGTCCAGCAACCCAAGCTTCCGAATTCGGAAACTCCTCGGCCTTTAAGCCCCAAGATGGGCAGGGATCTGAATTTTAGTCCACCCACCCGCCCAGACATATGCGATCTATCTCTAATACGGCAAGAGCCCACTGAAACAGTACATCACTACTGGGCCAGATACCTCCTGGTTATGGACAGGATAAAGGACTGCCGAGAGGAAAACGCAGTCTCAATCTTTTGCAATAATTGCACGGACAAGGGAATATTGAACGCCATCAGTCGTCGTAAAATTACACGCTTCGCCGATCTGGCGTCCATAGTACGAAAGTACTGTGCGATGGAGAGTACCCGGAAAACCGAAAACCAATTTTGGGACAATCCGGCCGCAACCCCAGTCCGCAACAAAAGGGTGCCTCTCACTCAGGCCCCAGATGCAAAAGCGAAAAAGCAAAAACCCCATAAAGGGCACGGAACCGTACTGGAGGGATGGCTCAATGGACCCTGTAAGCTTCATAGTACAGAGGGAGCCGTCCCAACACATAGCCTTCGAGCATGTTGGATACTACGGCAGGTGGCCAAAAGTGGCGAGGAGCTTCTAGCCCCGGAAAACCACTCCAACAATACCGGTACGGTATCAACAGTCTTCGAGACCTTCGCATCAAACAATATGCGAAAACAAACAATCCGCGGACTCGCTGAAGTCTACCAAGTAGCAACAGCAAATCCATGGAGTGACACAGCCATCACCTTCAACGCTAGCGACGAACCTAAATTCCGAACAGCTCGAGCACCAGCCGCACTGGTGCTTAGTCCCATAGTGGACGGCTTTCGTCTTACAAAGGTCCTCATGGATGGCGGCAGCGGACTAAACCTCATATATGAGGAAACTCTTCAAAAAATGGAAATAGACTGGAGCCGTATTGAGCGAAGCAGCACAACCTTCAGAGGAATAATCCCTAGCCGGGAAGCATGCTGCACCGGAAAAATCACACTTGATGTGGTGTTCGGCTCGCCGGACAATTATAGATCCGAAGAAGTCACGTTCCAAGTGGCCCCGTTCAACAGCGGATATCAAGCTATATTAGGACGAGAGGCATTCACAATTTTTCAAGCAGTACCTCATTACGGGTACATGAAGCTCAAAATGCCTGGGCCCGGCGGAATAATCACCCTCGCTAGCGATCCGGACATAGCACTCCGCGCTGAAAATAAGACAGCTGCACTAGCCCTGGAGGCACTATCCAAAGCCTTAGCAGCAGAAGAACTCACCGCGCTGCGCTCTACGGTGAACAGGGACGATGTGATACTCGATAAAAGATCCAAGTCCACCTCCTTCAAACCAGCAGATGAAATAATAAAATTCCAGGTCCATCCAACGGACCCAACAAAGACGGCCTCCATTGGGGCACAATTGAACCCCGAAGTAGACGCCGCACTGCGTGAATTCCTTCGGGAAAATTGGGACATCTTCGCTTGGCATCCTTCGGATATGCCCGGAATCCCACGCAGGTTGGCAGAACACAGCCTAAACATCCTAAAAGGATTAAGCCCGTCAAACAGGCTCTTCGACGATTTTCCGAACCCAAAAGACAGGCAATGGGAGAAGAGCTAGCCAAACTATTGGAAGCCGGATTCATCAGAGATATCAAACATCCGGACTGGCTAGCAAATCTGGTAATGGTACCAAAGAAGGACAAATCCTGGCGCCTCTGTGTCAATTTTAAAGACCTCAATAAGGCTTGCCCAAAGGATCCCTTCCCTCTCCCCCGCATCGACCAAATTATCGATGCTACCGTAGGGCACGATTCGTTGTGCTTCCTCGACGGATACTCTGGCTATCATCAAATCAAGATGGCGGAAGCAGACCAAGCCGCAACGGCATTCATCACTCCATACGGACCATTCTGCTTCAACACAATGCCCTTCGGACTTAAAAATGCCGGCGCAACATATCAGCGCATGATTCAAACATGTCTGGCCACCCAGATCGGCAAAACAGTCGAGACATACGTAGACGACGTAGTCGTCAAAACAAAACACGTCGAAACTCTAGTAGACGATTTGAGGCTCACATTCAACAACCTCAGAGCATATGACATCAAGCTGAATCCGGAAAAATGCGTTTTCGGCGTACCAGCCGGAAAGCTGCTGGGCTTCATTGTATCCTGTAGAGGAATTGAAGCAAACCTGGCTAAAATCCGAGCTCTGTCACAGTTGGATATTCCAAAAGACCTCAAACAGATACAAAAATTAACAGGATGCATGGCAGCTTTAAGCCGCTTTATCTCCCGTCTAGGAGAAAAGGCACTGCCCCTCTATCGCCTCCTCAGACGCACCGAACACTTCGAGTGGACGGATGCCGCCACTGCCGGACTCGAAGAAATAAAGGCCATATTGGCAACAAATCCGGTCCTGGCCGCGCCCAATCTAGGCGAACCAATGTTGTTATACATCGCAGCAATGCATCAAGTCGTAAGCGCGATACTCATCGTCGAACGAGAGACAGAAGGGCACAAATTCCCTCTTCAAAAACCAGTGTATTATGTATCCACTGTGTTAACCCCCTGCAAGTCCCGTTACCCGCACTATCAGAAGATAGCATATGCGGTGTTCATGGCATCCCGGAAGCTCCGACACTACTTTCAAGAGTGTTCGATAACAGTGGCCTCTGAAGTACCACTCAATGACATTATAAATAACCACGACGCAACGGGCAGGATTGCAAAATGGGCCATTGAGCTCTTGCCATTCGATATAACTTACAAACCTCGGCGAGCTATAAAGTCACAAGTTTTGGCTGACTTCGTCGCTGAATGGACCGAAGCCGAACTCCCTAAAGAGTACGGCACATACTCCAATTGGGTTATGCATTTTGACGGCTCTAAAATGTTGGCCGGACTGGGGGCTGGCATCGTATTGACGTCCCCAACCGGGGACACAGTCCAGTACGTACTTCAAATAATGTACACGGACTCCAACAACGCAGCCGAATACGAGGCCCTGCTACATGGTCTCTGGATGGCAGTCTCCATGGGTATTCAACGCTTAGAGGCGCGCGGGGATTCAAACCTTACAATATCCCAAATAAATGGAGACTTTGACGCCAAGGATCCGAAAATGGCAGCATATCTCAACGCTGTCCTAAAAATGTCAGCTCGGTTTGAAGGACTCGAATTCCATCACATAGCCCGAGATAATAACCAAGCGGCCGACGTACTGGCACGCATCGGTGCGAAACATGATGTTGTCCCTCCAAATATCTTCCTGGAACGGCTCTTCAAGCCATCCGTACTATGGGAAGAGGAGCCCGGAAGTGACAAACCGGAGAAAACCGCGCCAATCGGCGATTCAGCCGATGACATAACACCTTCAGCCCACGACATAATGGCAGTAATCGCCCCGTGGACAGAACCATTCCTAGCCTACTTGCTTAGGCAGGAACTTCCCGAAGACCAAAACGAGGCCCGCTGCATAGTCTGGCGATCGAAAGCCTACAAGGTCCATGAGGGAGAACTTTATAAGAAAAGCACAACCGGAGTCCTCCAAAGGTGTATCTCCGAAGAGGAAGGGCGAAACCTCCTGGCTGAAATTCATGCCGGACTAGGCGGACACCACGCAGCAGCCCGGGCCCTTGTAGGAAAGGCATTCCGTACAGGATTTTATTGGCCGACGGCCCGGGCAGATGCCCAGGACTTAGTCCAGAGATGCGTTGGTTGTCAGCTCTTTGCTAATCAAAGCCATATGCCACCCACCGCCCTCAAAACTATACCCATTACCTGGCCGTTCGCGGTCTGGGGGCTTGATATGGTTGGACCCCTTAAAGGGGGAACCCACAGGCAAAGGTACCTATTGGTCATGGTGGATAAATTCACCAAATGGATAGAGGCCAAACCGGTCAAAACGGCAGAGTCCGGACCAGTGATAGACTTTATATCCGGGGTAGTACACCATTATGGAGTCCCCCACAGCATCATCACTGACAACGACACGAACTTCACAGCCGACGAGGTTAAGTCATGGTGCAAAAATATGGGCATCAAGCTCGACTACGCTTCAGTTTATCACCCTCAAACCAATGGTCAAGTGGAACGAGCAAATGGTCTAATAATGAGCGGCATCAAACCCAGACTAGTGTGGTCACTTACTAAATCCGACACGCAATGGGTCGAGGAGCTCGACTCCGTACTCTGGGGGCTACGGACAACGCCTAATCGTACTACCGGATTCACACCATTTTTTATGGTCTACGGCGCAGAGGCAGTCCTGCCCTGCGACATTATTCATGACTCACCTCGAGTGCGCATGTATGAAGAAAGAGAGGCCGAGTTGGATCGGCAGGACAGCTTGGACACATTGGAGGAAGAACGCGACGTCGCCAAGGCTCGTTCCTCATTCTATCAGCAGCAGGCCCGAAGATATCAAAGCAGAGAAGTACGTGCCAAGACTTATAACGTTGGTGAACTAGTTCTACGCCTGCCGGACAAGAAAAAGGACAAGCTCAAGCCCAAATGGGAGGGCCCTTTCATTATCGATCAAGTCTTGACCGGCGGAGCATACCGTCTACGAAATGCGTCGGACAACCGACTCGAGCTGAACCCATGGAACGCAACCCGCCTCCGAAGATTCTATGCCTAGCGCCGGACTAAGAGTTCTTACCCTTTCTCCGTCCAAATTTTTATACTTCGGTTGTCTTTTGTTTCTCTTTTCATAACCTTTTTATTAAAAAGCCCAAAGGGCCTACTTTTGCATTTTTGCATACATATGATGTGCCATCCGCACTCATTATTCCCGGGGGCTTCTCTTACAGAAGCTTAATTATAAGGGTTTCATACCCAGCACATGTGTTAAGCTTCCACATGTACCTTTTACTCACCATTATATGCATCGATATGGCTTAAGTTTTGGCCAATCTGGGTTGCCTGGCTCCTGTGCTTACCCCTACATTCCCGATTGTTCGGCTAGGAGGTAAAGGGAGCACCTCTGCGATTGTTACTGCCGGGTCAGCCGGATGTGTACCTCAGACTGGGTGAAGCCGAAAGCTAGCGTTCTTAAGGGAATATTCGGTCGGTGACTTAAAAGATGACTTTTTTACCTATCCATTTATCCGCCCCCAGATGTTTTTCTGCTTTCTTTGCAGTCCGGACATGCACTTTAGGGCATGCCTCCGAGGGAAAGGAACCCTTAACGGAACTATTCTCCCTGGAAGATGTTTCTTACTAACCATGTAATATAACATAACTAGTTGGGCACTTGTCTGATAAAGCACTAATGACCCCTACGCCTGGTCTCCATGCATACCGCGGTTGTTTCTCATCCACAAAGGTATTCGGACACACTCCGGACTCTAGGGTCCCGAGGTCGAAGCGAAAAGGTCGGCAAAGACAAATGATCTACAATTCGGCTAGAAGGCATTTCACATGTCACTTCAAAGGAAAACATACATTGTCAAATTTACTGATTGTATTCCTCCTCAATCCCGTCTAACAGGCTGTCTAACTTACAGTCCTGTTGGGAAAACTTAGCAGCCAACTCTACTTGGCTGTATACTAAACTCACAGGGATCTCCTTCCCATCGGGCCCCACCGGTCCAACTTCGGCCATATGGTTGGGATCCGCCTTCTTAAAATGCGTATTCACCATGGCCCAAGCCTCCCTAGCACCTTGACGGCAAGCCGAAATCTTCCACAAACGGAAGCGCTGCCGCACTCCCTGAAGCTTCTCCGCAAGCTCCCCAAGGCCCTCGGGTAGGGAGAGGGCTGGCCATAAAGCCTGGACGACGCCGCTCATTGCCTGCCGAACTCGTTCGAGTAGTTGCAACAGTTCGGGACGTTGATCACCCGTTGATATGGGCATCTCCTCTGCAGGACGACCTGCGAGTATACCTACAAGACATATCATGTCAATATACTTCCTCGCCAAACTTTTCTTTTCAAAGGAGTCCGCTCAAGCACTTACTATAAATGCCGCGACGAAGCCGCTCATTCTCCTTAACGGAGTCGGACAGCCCGGCGCAAGTGCCTTTCAGCTCTTCTCCGAGCTTGGCGTTGGCATCCTGGAGTTTATTCCTTTCTTGCTGCACCCTATTCAGCACACTCTCGCCGGCCTTTAGCTGGCGCAGTAATCCTTGCCTATCCGGATCTTGTCCGGCGGTAAGTGCACAGTCATTATTAGACTTGCGCGCACGCCGCACAGCGCTTATATTTATTAATAAAAATGTGTTACCAGGAGGGGTCTTTGAGTCTCCTCCTGCGGCAGCAAGTGCGGCCTCAAGTTGGGCCTTGCATTCTTGCAGCTCCTGAGACAACTCGGCATTCTTCTCGGTAAGAGCCTGTGAGGGAGTCCTGGACTAGAGGGTGTCCGGACAGCCGGACTATCATCATCCGCTGGACTCCAAGACTACGAAGATACAAGATCGAAGACTCCATCCCGTGTCCGGATGGGACTTTCCTTGGCGTGGAAGGCAAGCTTGGCGATACGGATATGTAGATCTCCTACCATTGTAACCGACTCTGTGTAACCCTAGCCTCCTCCGGTGTCTATATAAACCGGAGGGCTTTAGTCCGTAGGACACAACATACATTACAACAATCATACCATAGGCTAGCTTCTAGGGTTTAGCCTCCTTGATCTCGTGGTAGATCCACTCTTGTACTACCCATATCATCAATATTAATCAAGCAGGACGTAGGGTTTTACCTCCATCGAGAGGGCCCGAACCTGGGTAAAACATCATGTCCCTCGTCTCCTGTTACCATCCGCCTAGACGCATAGTTCGGGACCCCCTACCCGAGATCCGCCGGTTTTGACACCGACATTGGTGCTTTCATTGAGAGTTCCTCTGTGTCGTCACCGATAGGCTTGATGGCATCTTCAACCAACAATGCTGTCCAGGGTGAGACTTTTCTCCCTGGACAGATCTTCGTATTCGGCGGCTTCGCGCTGCGGGCTAATTCGCTTGGCCATCTGGAGCAGATCGAAAGCTACGCCCCTGGCCGTCAGGTCAGATTCGGAAGCCTAAACTTCACGGCCAATGTCCGCGAAGACTTGATCTTCGACGGAATCGAGCCACAGCCGAGCGTGCCGCACTGTGACGATGGGCATGATCTAGCTCTGCCGCCGAACAGTGCCTTGGTGGCCCCACATGAATCCGCTTCGGCCATCAGTCTGGAGCCGATCGCCCAGATCGAGGATCGGTGGATAGACGCCGCCTCAGGGGCTTCAACTTCCTCAGCAATGGAGCCAAACATTAATCTTGTCCCCCGCAAAATTTGTGATTCCGAGGTGCCGGACTCCTTGCCGGACTCCGAACCTCCCACGCCCCTACCAATCAAATCGGATTGGGCACCGGTTATGGAATTCACCGCCGCGGACATCTTCCAATACTCGCCTTTTGGCGATATCCTGAATTCACTAAAGCATCTCTCGTTATCAGGAGAGCCCTGGCCGGACTATGGCCAGGATGGTTGGGATGCGGACGACAAAGAAATTCAGAGCCCACCCACCACCCACTTTGTAGCCACTGTCGACGATCTAACCGACATGCTAGACTACGACTCCGAAGACATCGACGCTATGGACGATGATGCCGGAGATGAACAGGAACCAGCGCCCACAGGGCACTGGAAGACCACCTCGTCATATGACATATACATGGTGGATACCCCAAAAGATGGGGACGGCGAAGAAACAGCGGAGGCAGACTCTTTAAAGAAGCAGCCCAAACGCCGGCGTCAGCGGCGCCGCTCTAAATCCCGCCACAGCAAGAATGGAGATTCCGGCACAGGAGATAATAATACCCCAAAGAGTGCCGAAGACAATCCCCTCCAGCAAGACTCAGCGCAGGAGGATGCAGAAGCAAGCCCTCACGAGAGGGCGGCAGACGAAGAGGTTGAGGATCATAACTATATGCCTCCCTCCAAAGACGAAGCAAGCCTCAACGATGACGAATTCGTCGTACCTGAGGATCCCGTCGAACAAGAGCGTTTCAAGCGCAGGCTTATCGCCACAGCAAACAGCCTAAAGAAAAAGCAGCAACAGCTTCAAGCTGATCAGGACCTGCTGGCCGATCGATGGACCGAGGTCCTCGCGGCCGAAGAGTATAAACTTGAACGCCCCTCCAAAAGCTACCCAAGACGCAAGCTGCTACCCCGATTAGAGGAGGAAGCATACATACCTCCATCACCAGCGCACGATATGGCTGACCGACCACCCCGTGGTCGTGACAGAGAGGCATCCAGGCCCCCAGCCAAGACCGTACCCCGGCATCGCTCCAAAAGTACGAAGCCAAGAGGGAAGGCGCCGGACTTGCGAGACATATTGGAGGACAAAGCAAGACAATCCAGATTCATCTACGGATCACGTGGGCGCCCCATGACCCACGACGAATACCGTCGCGCCAGATACAATAACCCCGGCCGGGCCGAGCACAGCAGACAGCGCTCTCTCGAGCTGCGTCGCGATATTGCTCAATACAGAGGCGCCGCACACCCGCTATGCTTCACTGACGAAGTAATGGATCATCAAATCCCTGAAGGGTTTAAACACGTAAACATTGAATCCTACGATGGCACAACAGACCCCGCGGTTTGGATAGAAGATTATCTTCTCCACATCCATATGGCCCGCGGCGACGATCTCCACGCCATCAAGTATCTCCCACTCAAGCTTAAAGGACCTGCTCGGCATTGGCTTAACAGCTTGCCCGCAGAGTCAATTGGGTGTTGGGAAGACCTGGAGGCCGCATTCCTTGATAACTTCCAAGGCATGTATGTGCGACCACCAGACGCCGATGACCTAAGCCACATCATTCAGCAGCCAGACGAATCGGCCAGACAATTCTGGACACGGTTCTTGACTGTCCGGATGCAGAGGCCCTTGCAGCCTTCAAGCATAACATCCGCAACGAATGGCTAGCCCGGCACCTGGGCCAGGAAAAACCGAAATCTATGGCAGCCCTCACATCATTAATGAACCGCTTCTGCGTGGGAGAGGATAGCTGGCTAGCCCGCAGTAACAATCTTCGCAAAAATTCTGGCAGTCCGGATACTAAGGACAACAACGACAGGTCACGTCGAAACAAAAACAAACGCCACATTAACGGCGACGATAAGGAGGATACGGTAGTCAACGCCGGATTCCGAGGCTCTAAACCCGGTCAGCGGAAGAAGCCATTCAAAAGAACCACTCCGGGTCCGTCCAATCTGGACCAAATACTCGACCGCTTATGCCAGATACATGGCACCTCTGAAAAGCCAGCTAACCACACTAATAGAGATTGCTGGGTGTTCAAGCAGGCCGGCAAGTTAATTGCCGAAAACAATGACAAGGGGCTAAACAGTGACGACGAGGAAGAGACCCGACCGCCGAACAATAGAGGACAGAAGGGTTTTCCCCCACAAGTGCGGACGGTGAATATGATATACGCGACCCATATACCCAAGAGGGAGAGGAAACGCGCATTAAGGGACGTCTATGCGATGGAGCCAGTCGCCTCGAAGTTCAATCCATGGTCCTCTTGTCCGATCACTTTCGATAGAAGAGACCATCCGACCAGCATACGCCATGGCGGATTCGCCGCATTGGTTTTAGACCCAATCGTCGATGGATTTCACCTCACGAGAGTCCTGATGGACGGCGGCAGTAGCCTGAACCTGCTTTATCAGGATACAATGCACAAAATGGGCATAGACCCCTCAAGGATTAAACCTACAAAGACAACCTTTAAAGGTGTCATACCAGGAGTGGAAGCCAACTGTACAGGCTCAGTCACACTGGAAGTGGTCTTCGGATCCCCGGATAATTTCCGGAGCAAAGAGTTAATCTTCGACATAGTCCCGTTTTGCAGCGGCTATCACGCTCTGCTCGGACGAACCGCGTTTGCAAAATTCAACGCGGTGCCACATTATGCATACCTAAAGCTCAAGATGCCAGGCCCTCGTGGAGTCATCACGGTCAATGGGAATACGGAACGCTCCCTCCGAACGGAGGAACATACAGCGGCCCTCGCGGCAGAAGTACAGAGTAGCCTCTTAAGGTAATTCTCCAGTCCGGCCGTTAAACAGCCGGATACAGCAAAGCGCGCCCGAAGCAATACCAACCAAGACCACTTGGCGCGATCAGAGCATGCGTAGCAATGCGGCCCCAACCCTCGCCCGCGCATGATCGCAATAATAACACTCCGCGTACATCATTATGCTTTGGAGATACCATGGGCACAGGGGAGGGGGCACGATCGCAACGGACCCAGAGTGCGGTTCGACCACACCGGGGGCTCGCAAGTGTGCCCCCCTTTTTTTATATTTTTTATTTTCCTTCTTTTATGTACACAGGACTCCGTTAACTAGAAACCCTGTCCGGCGGCGAACCTGGCGAACTCATGATGCAACAGTCAGGGACTAAAGAAGGCTGCGACGAACACTCAGGTGGTCTCAATTACGAGCATTAAATTCGATTATATACACCAAGTCTGCAGCTCACCCCTGGAGGGGGACATGTTTACTTAGTCCAAATCCCTTGCTTACCGCACTATTTGTATCAGTCCGCTCTCCTAGCAGATTTTCTTTCATAAATAATGCAGCACCTTTTTGATTGCAATTGCATTACCTTTTATATATATATGCTCATTATACGACATCTTGCGCCCGTATATTTTGGTACGGCCTAATACGCCAGGGGCTTATGTTCCCCACTCTATGGTGTGATAAGTCCGAACACTTTCACAAGTGCGGCACCCCGAACTTATAACATTATATGAATCGGCTCCAAATCATGTCTTGGGTCAATAGTTGGGTTTGCCCGGCTCCCACGTTTTGGTGCCTTACGTTCCGTTCTGTCGGCTAAGGTGGCACTGGGAGAACCACTGCGATTGCGCCCCGGTTGAGCCGGGCGAGCGCCTCAGTGGAGAAAGCTAAAATTGACCGGCATGATAAGGCGAGAGACTGGTCGCTGTTCGAGAGGTTTTTTCGGGTCCTTAAAGACTCACACCGCTTCGAGCGAAGTTCCGGACAATGTCCGACGAAGGCGTGGATAGCGCCCCGGATTCGGTCTTCCGAATACCAGGGGCTTCGCCGAAATTTAAAATTATAGAATTCTATGGCTAAGTGAGAGTGTTCAAGCATTATAAGTCCGGTTGCCTTGTTCGTTGTGTTGAGCGCCTCCCTCGATGGACCCAACAATGGGAACAAGAGTGCTCAAGTTTATCCCGAACACCCCAGCACTCGTGGCTTGGGGGCTGAAGCCAACGACTTGCCATCTCTCAGATTTTATAAACGGCCGCACAGAAGGTAATATTTTAAATTAAAAAAGCGTTGCTCAAAGCGCACATGAACAAAGTTTCAGCGCACAGGAAAATACATAGCAAATTCACTCAAAGATTACATTTCTGGGGCACTCATCCGCAATATCGCGGGCTCCCTTCAGGACAGTTTTATAATACATATCGGGCGTGCGATACTCCTTGCCCGGTGGCGGTGGGTCCGTGAGAAGCTTCTCCGCATCCAACCTGCCCCAATGCACCTTTGTGCGGGCGAGGGCCCGGCGAGCGCCTTCAATACATGCGGAGCGCTTGATGACATCCACCCAGGGGCATGCATCCACCAGCCGCCGCACGAGGCCAAAGTAGCTCCCAGGCATGGCCTGTCCAGGCCACAGCCGGACTATAAGGCCCTTCATGGCCTCTTCCGCTACCTTGTGGAGTTCGACCAGCTGCTTCAGCTGGTCGCTTGGGGGCACCGGGTGTCCGGCCTCAGCATACTGAGACCAGAAGACTTTTTCCGTCGAGCTCCCCTCCTCGCCACGATAGAATGCGGCGGCATCAGACGCACTACGCGACAGATCTGCAAACGCCCTTGGAGAGCTCCGAATGCGGGAAAGTGTCAGGTATTTTACATTAACATGCTTGCTTTGCATGAAAAATGCCTTACCCGCCGCTATTTTCTTTACATCTTCAACCTCCTGAAGGGCCTTATGGGCTTCGGCCTTGGAGGACTTGGCACTTTCGAGAGCCGAGGCAAGCTCGGACTCTCGAGTCTTGGAGTCACGCTCCAAACTCTCATGTTTCTCCATGAGAGCCTGGAGCTCTTGCCGTACTTCCGCCACCCGTGCCTCCTGCTTTTCTCGCTCTGCCCGTTCCGCGGCCGCACTGCGTTCGGCCGTGGACACAGCCTCCTTCAGGGCCGCCACCTCGTTAGTGGCCCCTACAATACACATATTATCCTTGTTAATTTTATTGCAACCAAAATCCTTTTCTGTAAGATAACCATTCAAAGTGGTGTTACTCACCTTCTTTGTCCTTGAGCTGCTTCTTCGCATGGCCGAGCTCTCGCTCGGATCGCTCGAGATCCTGCTTTAGCACATCGACCTCCACCGTTAGTGCGGTAGAGGTCAGCAGCGCAGCCTGCAAACCCATATTGACATATTTTAAGCAACCCTGCGTATATCTTGTTAGATCCTCAGTCCGGCTTTTCTTTTCGAACACCGAACTGAGCATCAAGGGATACTGTCTATGCGGTATTACATTACATAATTTTAACTTCTTACCTCAAAGCCTGTTAGAAGGCTGCTGCAGGCTTTGGTCAGCCCGCTTTTGGCGAGCTGAACCTTTTGAATCACCGCACTCATGATAGTGCGGTGTTCTTCCTCGATGGAAGCGCCTTTAAGCACCTCCAACAAGTTATCCGGCGCCTCCGGTTGGACGGAGGCCGCCGGTGTCATGGTCTTGCCCTTCTTTCGAAGGGGCCGCTTGCCGAACTCTGGAACCACTGCGGGTTCCGATGTAGAGTCCGGCACAAAGTCCGGGAGGCAACCTGACGGCGCCTCCGGAGCCTCCTCCTGATGGGTCCCTCTCCGGGATCCCACCTCGGCGTCCTCGCCGGCGCGGAGGGTAGTGGCCGTCGGAAGTGAATCCACATCCGACGGGGCCAAGGACCCGCTTGATGAAGCGGGGAGATCATCATCAGCCGGGCTACGGACAGAGTGCGGCGTTAGAAGGACACTATGCGACATAAAAGATATTGCATATCAAGGATCTGGATACTTACGATCTCGCCGGACGCCTGGCCCTTGGATGCCACTCATCCTCGCCAACGGTGGTGTTGGCAAAACTGTCCGGGGGGATAGTTCTCCCCCTCTTGGACCCTTCGGCCTCCCCTATTGGGGAAGCCTTCCTCTTCTTCTCTCCCTCTTCTGAGAGAGAATCCTCCTCGTCTTCGGGGGAGGAGTCCGCCTCGTCGTCGAACACCTGATTGCGGGAACTCTTTCGAGTCCCCGCGGCCACCTTCTTGGCCTTCTTCTCCGGCACCACATGTGGTGCCGGAACCAGCAGCCCTGCTAAACGGGCATCCACTGGGTCTTCTGGCATGGGAGCCGGGCTGATAAGCTGCTTGGCCTTCTCCATCCATTCCTGTCAAAGGAAAGGAAAGAATGAAACCCTCTTATAATCAATTCGATTACTACAAAGTGTCCCGTAATGGGGTCGAATCACTTACCTCGTCAGTTGGATGATGCGAGCTGAATCCACGATCTTCCGTCGCGGATGCGGGGGCTTCGGCGCCCTTAAACAGCACCCTCCAGGCGCCTTCGTATGTCGTATCGAAGAGCTTGCTCAGTGCCTGGTGCTGTTCCGGATTGAACTCCCACAGATTGAATGCCCGTTATTAGCATGGGAGAATCCGGCGGATGAGCATGACTTGGACCACGTCGACGAGCCTGAGCTTATTGCTCACCAGCTGCTGGATGCAGGCTCGGAGTCCCGTCACCTCCTTCGGATCACCCCACAGCAAGCCCTTCTCTTTCCAGGAGGTGAGTTGCATGGGGACGCCAGATCTAAACTCGGGGGCCGCCGCCCATGTGGGCTTGCGCGGCTCGGTGATGTAGAACCACCCCGATTGCCACCCCTTGACGGAGTCCACGAAGGCCCTTTCGAGCCAAAGGACGTGGCGCCTCCGCATTCCGCTTGCGTGCCATGCACAACCTTTGGCTTGACATTGAAGGTCTTGAGCCACAGGCCGAAGTGGGGCCGGATGCAGAGGAAGGCCTCGCACACAATGATGAACGCCGAGATGTCGAGGATGAAGTTCGGCGCGAGATCGTGGAAATCCAGGCCGTAATAGAACATTAGCCCCCAGACGAATGGATGGAGCGGAAAGCCCAGTCCGCGGAGGAAGTGGGGAAGGAAGATGACCCTCTCGTGAGGCCCAGGGGTAGGGACGAGCTGCCCCTCATCGGGCAGCCGATGCGCGATATCGCCGGAAAGATATCCGGCGCTGCGCAGTCGGGTGATGTGCTCCTCCTTAACGGTGGAGGCCAACCATTTGCCTCCCGCTCCGGACATATTCGGAGAAGGTCGAGGCGAGATGCGCGAGCTTGGGCGTTGGAGCTTGAGTACGCGGAGATGGATAAGCAAAGGAGGAAGAAGGCGTAGGTGAGAAGGTAAATCCTTATCCCTTGTATGTAGGCGGACGAAAGCTATGCGTTCCGCTGGTCTGATAAAACTCGCTTATCTCCCAAGCAGCACCATCAATGGCGCGGTTGGGTTACCCACGTCCGTATTGATGAGAATCCCGGAATAAGGGGAACACGATCTCTGCTTCGACAAGACTTGCCAAGGAAACCGCTTCGCTAAACGTGCTGAGGTGGTATAGATTCAAACAAAGGCTTGGTAGTGGTGTGATGTCACGCCGCATAATACGTCAGCAGATTGGACTGGTGTACATTTTATTCTCTCTATGGTGGAATGTGGAATTTATTTTATAGAGCCGGACACTATCCTGGTGTTCATGATCTTCTTTGGATTATTCAAGGGAGGAACCCGCCTTGCAATGCCGAACATTATGCGCGCCGGACTTATCGTCATTGAAGCCTGGTTCAGGGGCTACTGAGGGAGTCCTGGACTAGGGGGTGTCCGGACAGCCGGACTATCATCGTCCGCCGGACTCCAAGACTACGAAGATACAAGATCGAAGACTCCGTCTCGTGACCGGATGGGACTTTCCTTGGAGTGGAAGGCAAGCTTGGCGATACGGATATGTAGATCTCCTACCATTGTAACCGACTCTGTGTAACCCTAGCCTCCTCCGGTGTCTATATAAACCGGAGGGCTTTAGTCCGTAGGACACAACATACATTACAACAATCATACCATAGGCTAGCTTCTAGGGTTTAGCCTCCTTGATCTCGTGGTAGATCCACTCTTGTACTACCCATATCATCAATATTAATCAAGCAGGACGTAGGGTTTTACCTCCATCGAGAGGGCCCGAACCTGGGTAAAACATCATGTCCCTCGTCTCCTATTACCATCCGCCTAGACGCACAGTTCGGGACCCCCTACCCGAGATCCGCCGGTTTTGACACCGACAGCCTGCGTTTTAATTGATCCTTAAATCCGTTAACATAACTGCTTCAAGTCTCGGGGGCTACTGGTATATATAACCATCAAAATTCCCTTACCCGTATGTCTTTCACATACTGCTCCGTGGCTCTGGTAAACCCATCTTGAGCAGCACGGAGGTGCGCGTCCCCTGCATTAAAGGCGTCCAATGCCTCAGGGGAGAAGCACGCTTCACGAAACACTGTCCGGCGGCGCCTATGGTTCATGGCGCTCTCCACCTCAGATTTGGTGGCAGACAGTCTGTCGGTCTCCTCCGTTGGAGAAGGATCAGGCCCGCGTCTTGCGCTTGCCTCCTCCTCCACGCCGGGCGCTGGAGCCTGGCTGGTATAGGTTGGATCGGCAACTTTCGCGCCCGCAGTCCGGCAAGCGCTTTTTCTCCTATAAAGATCATGAGCACTCAGACGCTTCCTAGGAACGTTGCTCTGAAAATTCAAATACGAGCTATACCTTTGCGGCGACGTTTCTGTCCGCACCGCGCTCCTTTTCCGCCTGCTGGTCCGGACTGACCGCTGTTGGTCAGCCGCCGCGGGCTCGGCTTCCTGCCGTAAAGGCGCTTCCTGTAAGATACCATCGTTCGCGAAGGTTAGAAATGGGCAAGGAAGAGATAATGGTGTCCGGACCTCGGTCGCAGTCACCTGGGAAGCCGGAGACAGTCCGGGGCAGTCCGCCGTAATGGCGACCAAAGCGTAATCCATGCTGAGCTGGTGAAATACCCCGTCGATCAGCTCCACCTCGATGTCTGGATCCTCTTCGGAGGCTGGATCCAGGGATCTTTCTGGATCCTCGGGTTGTGGAGCAGGACTTGCCATGTCCTCCACAGTCCGGCGTAGATCTTGCGCCGAAGACATAATGTAAAGAAGCTTAAACTTCGAGAGCATGGGTTGAGCCTTTAAAGGTGTTCGCTTACCCATCCTCTAGGGTTGATCATGGAAAACCCATTCAAAGGGTTCGTTCGAAGGAAGTCCTCCTTTTCCCCCTTGTACAGGCTGTAAAGGATCTCCACCAGATCCTCGGTCGAATCCGGCCCTTTGCGGCCATGACGGGTGGCATCGTTGTCCCCGTTGAAATCCCACATGGGGTGGTCTCTGTATTGCAATGGTTGTACCCCCCGCATGATGCATGTCGTCATGACTCCAATCATGGTCAACCCGGAATGGGCCAGTAATCTTATTCGGCCCATCGAGTAATGGACGCTCTTGTCTTCCTCCAATCGGGGGCTCAGTGGGCGCTAGCTGAGGCGTTTCTTCAGGGGAGCAGCACTAAACTCCGGGAGGCCAATCCGGACTGGGTCCGGCAGCGGAGCGTCTCCTATGTAAAACCACTCTGAAGGCCAGTCTTCGGAAGCCTTCTTGGGAGTACCGGATGGGTATCCGGTCCCGGCGATGCGCCATATTTCGGCGCCGCCCACTTGATATATGGACCCCTTGTGAGAACGGGGTACGAGGCAGAACAGCCTCTTCCACAATGCAAAATGGGGCTCAATGCCCAGGAATAGCTCGCAAAGAGCTACGTAGCCCGCGATATGCAGGAAAGAGGCGGGCGTCAGGTGGTGGAGCTGGAGTCCGTAGAACTCCAGGAGCCCGCGGAGGAACGGATGTATCGGGAATCCGAGTCCCCTTATCAAATAAGGGATGAAGCATACTCGCTCCCCTTTATTGGGGCTTGGGGTAGCCTCCGCTTGCCTCCCACCTTGATAAGTGACCAGCCCGGCTCGAACCGGGACCATGAAGGCCGGAGGGAGATATCCCCCCGCTTGGAGCTTCACTAGCTCGTTGTGCGGAATAGAGCACCTCCTCCAATCCCCCGGCGGTGGGCTGGGAGCGCGTGAAGAAGAGCCGCGTCGACGGTCCATGATGGAATGGATTTTTAGGTCAAAGGCGCTCCGATGAAGTATTCGCGGGAGGAAGATGGTGTGGTTTGGATCTGGATTTTTGCCTCTTTTGTAGGCGGATGACTCGCATGACTGGGGGGTGAAACGTAAAAGACACCCTGGCTTTTCGCATTCGTGCGACGCGTGGAAAAAGACCATTATTGGGCGTAGAAGCCGAGAAACACAGTATTTATGATGAAGCCGGACACTGTTCGGCAGGTACATGGAACTTGAAGGGAGAACCCGCCTTGCAACGCCGAAGACTATATACGCGCTGGACTTATTGTCATTGAAGCCTGGTTCAGGGGCTACTAAGGGAGTCCTGGACTAGGGGGTGTCCGGACAGCCGGACTATCATCGTCCGCCGGACTCCAAGACTACGAAGATACAAGATTGAAGACTCCGTCCCGTGTTCGGATGGGACTTTCCTTGGCGTGGAAGGCAAGCTTGGCGATACGGATATGTAGATCTCCTACCATTGTAACCGACTCTGTGTAACCCTAGCCTCCTCCGGTGTCTATATAAACCGGAGGGCTTTAGTCCGTAGGACAACATACATTACCACAATCATACCATAGGCTAGCTTTAGGGTTTAGCCTCCTTGATCTCGTGGTAGATCCACTCTTGTACTACCCATATCATCAATATTAATCAAGCAGGATGTAGGGTTTTACCTCCATCGAGAGGGCCAGAACCTGGGTAAAACATCATGTCCCTCGTCTCCTGTTACCATCCGCCTAGACGCACAGTTCGGGACCCCCTACCCGAGATCCGCCGGTTTTGACACCGACAGTTCCCAAACAGAATGCTAAAAGTTTATACTCCCCCACCACCAACAAGCATCAATCCATGGCTTGCTCGAAACAACGAGTGCCTCCAACTAACAACAGCCCTGGGGGAGTTTTGTTTAATTATATTGATTTGCTTTGATCTTTTTGGATCATGGGACTGGGCATCCCGGTTACCGGCCCTTTCTTGTGAATGAGGAGCGGAGTCCACTCCTCTTGAGAATAACCCACCTAGCATGGAAGATACATGCAGCCCTAGTTGAAACATGAGCTGCTCGAGCATACAAAACAGAATTTCATTTGAAGGTTTGGAGTTTGGCACATACAAATTTACTTGGAACGGCAGGTAGATACCGCATATAGGAAGGTATGGTGGACTCATATGGAATAACTTTGGGGTTTAAGGAGTTTTTATGCACAAGCAGTATTCCCGCTTAGTACAGGTGAAGGCTAGCAAAAGACTGGGAAGCGACCAACTGAGAGAGCGACAACAGTCATGAACATGCATTAAAATTAATTCACACTGAGTACAAGCATGAGTAGGATATAATCTACCATGAACATGAATATCATGAAGGCTATGTTGATTTGTTTCAACTACATGCGTGAACATGTGCCAAGTCGAGTCACTCAATTCATTCAAAGGAGGATACCATCCCATCATACCACATTATAATCATTTTAATAGCATGTTGGCATGCAAGGTAAACCATTATAATTCATAGCTAATCAAGCATGGCACAAGCAACTATAATCTCTAAATGTCATTGCAAATATGTTTACTTCATAATAAGCTGAATTAGGAACGATGAACTCATCATATTTACAAAAACAAGAGAGGTCGAGTTCATACCAGCTTTTCTCATCTCAATCAGTCCATCATATATCGTCATTATTGCCTTTCACTTGCACGACCGAATGATGTGTATAATAATAATAGTGCACGTGCATCGGACTAAGCTGGAATATGCAAGCATTCAACTCAAGAGAGAAGACAAAGTAATATGGGCTCTTAGTCTCATGCATATGAGAGCCACTAAGCATTTTCAATATGGTCTTCTACTCTCGACCCCCAAAGAAAAGAAAAGAAAAGAAAAGAAAACTATTTACACGGGAAAGCTCCCAACAAACAAGAAGAAGAACGAGAAATCTTTTTGGGTTTTCATTTTAGTTTATACTACAAGCATGGAAATTAAACTAACTATTTTTTTGGTTTTTCTTAAGGTTTATCAAACACACAAGAAGAAAGCTAGAAAAGCAAATTAAACTAGCATGGATAATACAATGAAAGACTATGAGCACTGACGACTAAAATAGTGTGTGAACATGAATGTAAAGTCGGTGAGAAATACGTACTCCCCAAAGCTTAGGCTTTTGGCCTAAGTTGGTCTATTGCCAAGGACCACGGCTACTCTCCCCGGTGTACTGAGGGGTGTAATCAGGATACCACTAGTTGGCCATATCCTCCGGATCCCACTGATAAGATGATGCACGATAAGGGTCCAGTGAAGGTTCCGGCTCAGGCTCAGGCTCTGGAGTGGATGCTTGCCCTCGATGAGTGTACACCTCTTCCGGAGTGACAAGATAATTAACTGCAGTCAAATCAAACAACAGAGGCACAGGTAGAATAATAGTCTCATTGTGTTTCTTATTAAATCTCAGGTTATACAGAAGCATCTTATCTTCGTTATCAACAATAAACTCATGCGCTACCATGCTTCTGTAATCTAAAATGTAAGGAGGCAATATTGTCTCCTCTTTCTCATGGTGTCTAATGGGTATCCGAAAATGTCGAGCAAGACATGCAGCATAGATACCTCCAGAGATGGGGCCTTTTGTACGGTTCAGGCCTAGCCGTTTAGCAATAACGGCACCCATACTAAAACTATTATCATTAAACAAGGCACGGAATAGAATAATTATATCAGGAACACTGAAGTTTCCACTATTTCCACGACCAATTAAGCATCTACTAGCAAATAAGGCAAAGTAGCATAAAACAGGAAAGTGTATGCTAGAGATTCTCGCATCGGAACCCTTCTTTGGGTCCCCTACAGTAATGGTGTTAACAAAGCCATCCACATCTTTACGATGTGGTTCATCTAATTTTCCCTCAAAGGGTATTCTACATACCGTGCAAAAATCAAGTAAAGAGATTTCCTTGAATTCATCATATAAATGAAATGACACTGATGGAGGTGAATTCTTAGGATAAAAATAAAAGTTTTGCACGAAAGTATTGGTGAGTAAGAGATACTGATCGATCTGGTCATGGAGGAAGTCGATGATGCCTGCATTTTCAATTAAGGAATAGAAGTCTTCATAAATCCCGGCTTCTCTCAAGAAATTATCACATGGCCATTCACACGGCCGTACTTTCGCTACGCGAGGAAGATTATACTTGGCCTTTTCCTTCTCTTTAGCTTGTTTTTCCCGAGAGCCTTGGCTAGAAGTGCCCCTCAAAAATCTCCTTAACATTTTCTGAAAATTTCTGAAATTTTAGTAACTTCAAAATAAAAGTTAATAAAACTAAACAAGATTGATATCAACTACTCCTACAAGTGCCTAGAGCCTATATAATGCATTAGGATTACTTGGGACCTCATAAATTTAACATGCAAGATCAAGAACAGGGTCACCTATGTAGAAAAAGTTTGCAATGAATAAGGCACTAGAACAAAAACTAATTGGACCAATGGAGGAGTCACATACCAAGCAACAATCTCCGAAAGCAGTTTTGTGAATGGAGCTTTGAGCAAGGAGATCGAAAATCGCAGCAAAATGAGCTAGAACTCGTGCTTGAGCTGGATGAGGATTTTTTTGGGAAGAAGATGGAGTGTGTGGGTACAGGAATAAGTGGAGGGGGTCACCATGGGCCCATGAGATAGGGGGGCGCGCCCAGGGGGTGTGGGCGCGCCCTCCACCCTCGTGGCCAGGTGCTTGCCCCTCCTGCAGTGTTTTCAGTGCCTAAAATCCTCAAATATTCCATAAAAAATCATACTAAATTTGCAGGGCATTTGGAGCACTTTTATTTTTGGGATATTTTTTATTGCACGGATAATTCAGAAAACAGACATATAGCACTATTTTTGCTTTATTTACTCTAAATAACAGAAAGTAAAAAGAGGGTACAGAAGTTTGTGCCTTCTAGTTTCATCCATCTCATGATCATCAAAATGAATCCACTAACAAGGTTGACCAAGTCTTGTTAACAAACTCATTCCGAATAACACGGAACCGGAGAAATTTTGAATAACACTAGGTTACCTCAACGGGGATATGAACATCCCCAACAACAAGAATATCATATATTTTCTTGACAGTAGGAAGAGGAAATTCAAAATCTCCAATAATGATAGTTGGAACTTTTCCAATAGAATTGATGCTATGAACTTGAGATTGTTTCCTCGGAAAGTGTACCTTATGCTCATTACCATTAACATGAAAAGTGACATTGCCTTTGTTGCAATCAAAAACAGCCCCTGCAGTATTCAAAAAGGGTCTACCAAGGATAATCGACATACTTCGTCCTCGGGAATATCAGGAATAACAAAGTCCGTTAAGATAGTGACATTTGCATCCACAACAAGCACATCCTCACAAATACCGACAGGTATGGCAGTTGATTTGTCAGCCATTTGCAAAGATATTTAAGTAGGTGTCAACTTATTCAATTCAAGTCTACGATATAAAGAGAGAGGCATAACACTAACACCGTCTCCAAGATCACATGAAGCAGTTTTAACATAGTTTCTTTTAATGGAGCATGGTACGGTTGGTACCCCTGGATCTCCAAGTTTCTTTGGTATTCCACCCTTAAAAGTATAATTAGCAAGCATGGTCAAAATTTCAGCTTCCGGTATCTTTCTTTTATTTGTAATGATATCCTTCATATACTTAGCATAAGGATTTACTTTAAGCATATCAGTTAAGCGCATACGTAAGAAGATAGGTCTAATCATTTCAGCAAAGTGCTCAAAATCCTCATCATCCTTTGTCTTGGATGGTTTAGGAGGAAAGGGCATGGGTTTCTGAACCCATGGTTCTCTTTCTCTACCATGCTTCCTAGCAACAAAATCTCTTTTATCATAATGTTGATTCTTTGATTGTGTGTTATCAAGATCAACAACAGGTTCAATCTCTACATCATTGTTTTTGCTAGGTTGAGCATCAACATGAACATTATCATTAACATTATCACTAGGTTCATGTTCATCACCTAGTTGTGTTTCAGCATCAGAGATAGAAATATTATTGGGGTTCTCAGGTGTGTCTACAATAGGTTCACTAGAAGCATGCAAAGTCCTATCTTTTTCTTTTTCTTCTTTTTAGAAGAACTAGGTGCCTCTAAATTATTTCTCTGAGAATCCTGCTCGATTCTCTTAGGGTGGCCTTCAGGATACAAAGGTTCCTGAGTCATTTTACCAGTTCTAGTAGCCACTCTAACAGCAAAGTCATATTTATTATTTAATTCATCAAGCAAATCATTTTGAGCTTTAAGTACCTGCTCAGCTTGAGTGGCAACCATAGAAGCATATTTACTAATGAGTTTAAGTTCACCTTTAACTCTAGCCATATAATCACTCAAGCGTCCTATCTCGAAAGCATTATTCTTTAATTCTTTACCAACATAAGCATTAAAACTTTCTTGTCTAGCCATAAAATCATCAAATTCATCTAAGCATGGGCTATGAAATTTAGTAGACGGAATTTCAACTTTATCATATCTATAGAGAGAATTTACCTTTACTACCTGTGTCGGGTTATCAAGACAATGTATTTCTTCAACAGGCGATATATTAAGACCATGTATTTCTTCAATAGGAGGTAAATTCTTAACATCTTCAGCTTTAGTACCTTTTTCTTTCATTGATTTCTTTGCCTCTTGCATATCTTCAGGACTGAGAAATAGAATGCCCCTCTTCTTCGGAGTGGGTTTAGGAATAGGCTCAGGAGTTGGCTTAATTGGTTCAAGAATTGCCTTAGGAGTTGGCTCAGGGATAGTCCAATATTTTCATTAGTCAACATATCATTCAATAGTAATTCATCTTCGCTGACTGTTCTTTCCCTAAAAACACAACCAACACAACTATCCAAGTAGTCCTTGGAGGCATCGGTTAGTCCATTATAAAAGATATCAAGTATTTCATTTTTATTAAGAGGATGATCAGGCAAAGCATCAAGTAACTGGAGAAGCCTCCCCCAAGCTTGGGGGAGACTCTCTTCTTCGATTTGCACAAAATTATATATTTCCCGCAAGGCAGCTTGTTTCTTATGAGCAGGGAAATATTTCGCAGAGAATTAATAAATCATATCCTGGGGACTACGCACACAACCAGGATCAAGAGAATTAAACCAAGTCTTAGCATCACCCTTTAATGAGAACAGAAATATCTTAAGGATATAATAATAGCGAGACTTCTCATCATTAGTAAACAGGGTGGCTATATCATTCAACTTGGTAAGATGTGCCACGACAGTTTCAGATTCAAGGCCATAAAAAGGATGAGATTCAACCAAAGTAATAATCTCAGGATGAACAGAGAATTCATAATCCTTAGTAACACAAATAGGTGAAGTAGCATAAACAGGGTCAAGTTTCATTCTAGCATTAATAGATTGCTGCTTCCATTTAGCTAACAACTTCTTAAGATCATATCTATCTTTGCAAGCAAAGATAGCTCTAGCAGCTTCCTCATCCATAACATAACCCTCAGGAACAACAGGTAATTCATAATCTGGGGGAGAACTTTCATCATCACTATCATCAATAATAGCATCTTCAATAATTTCATTCTCTCTAGCCCTAGCAAGTTGTTCATCAAGAAATTCACCTAAAGGCAAAGTAGTATCACGCACAGAAGTAGTTTCATCATAAGTATCATGCATAGCAGAAGTGGCATCATCAATAACATGTGACGTATCAGAATTCATAGCAGTAGCAGGTTTAGGTGTCGCAAGCTTACTCAAAACAGAAGGAGAATCTAGTGCAAAGCTAGATGGCAGTTCCTTACCTCCCCTCGTAGTTGAGGGATAAATCGTAGTTTTCACGTCTTTCAAGTTCTTCATAGTGATCAACAGATATAAATCCCAAGTGACTCAGATAATAGAGCTATGCTCCCTGGCAACGGCGCCAGAAATTAGTCTTGATAACCCACAAGTGTAGGGGATCGCAACAGCTTTCAAGGGTAGAGTACTCAACCCAAATTTCTTGATTCGACACAAGGGGAGCCAGAGAATATTCTTAAGTATTAGCAGTTGAGTTGTCAATTCAACCACACCTGGATAACTTAGTATCTGCAGCAAAGTATTTAGTAGCCAAGTAGTATGATAATAAAGGTAACAGTGGCAAAAGTAGAGACAATAGTTTTGTGGTGATTGTAACCGTAGCAACGGAAAAGTAAATAAGCGAAACACAATATGTGCAAAGCTCGTAGGCATTGGATCAGAGATGGATAATTATGTCGGATGTGATTCCTCATGTAATAGCTATAACATAGGTTGACACAGAACTAGCTCCAATTCATCAATGTAATGTAGGCATGTATTCCGTATATAGTCATACGTGCTTATGGAAAAGAACTTGCGTGACATCTTTTGTCCTACCCTCCCGTGGCAGCGGGGTCCTAGCAGAAACTAAGGGATATTAAGGCCTCCTTTTAATAGAGAACTAGAACAAAGCATTAACACATAGTGAATACATGAACTCCTCAAACTACGGTCATCACCGAGAAGTATCCCGGTTATTGTCACTTAGGGGTTGTCGAATCATAACACATAATAGGTGACTATAGACTTGCAAGATAGGATAAAAAACACACATATATTCATGAAAACATAATAGGTTAAGATCTGAAATCATCGCACTCAGGCCCTAGTGACAAGCATTAAGCATAGCAAAGTCATAGCAACATCAATCTCAGAACATAGTGGATACTAGGGATCAAACCCTAACAAAACTAACTTGATTACATGGTAAATCTCATCCAACTCATCACCGTCTAGCAAGCCTACGATGGAATTACTCACGCACGGCGGTGAGCATCATGAAATTGGTGATGGAGGATGGTTGATGATGACGACGCACTACAAAAAAAGACACATCCGTGACATTTTGGGCCGAACGAAATATTTTTCTGTCATACATATGACACTTCTATGACGATAATTGTGACAAAACCCGGTATCATCATAGATGTGGTGGGCTCCTACTTCTATGACAAAATGGGCTTTTCGTCCTGGGCGGGCTGGAGACGCAGCTGCATGACATTCTTTGGGCCGCCCATGACAGAAAAAACCGTGGTAGAAGCAAGGGGAAGGAAAATTTCGGGGAGTTGCCTGTTACGGTGGGAGGTCGGGGGCCGAGCGATGCGCGTTTCTCTCGTACACGTGCGAGGCGTTGGCTCTAACTGAACCCGAGCGAGGCGTTGGGCTCTAACTGAACCTGAGCGATTGTACTGCAGGCTACGCGTTACTGATCCCGAGCGATCAATCGATGGCTGTTAACTGCACCTATGGAGCGATTCCTTCACTACTGCTGCTAACTGAAGCCGATCAATTGAATAGTGAGTGTTGCGGGGGGGGGGGGGGGGGGTTGGATGAACTGTGAGCGGTGGCGTTGCCTCTGGATGAACAGGACCCCGTGGTGTGGAGGGCTGGATGAACAGTAGACGGTGGAGGGGTGGTTGAACAGGACCCCGTGGTGTGGAGGGCTGGATGAACAGTAGATGGTGGAGGGCTGGATGAACAGTAGACGGTGGAGGGGTGGTTGAATAGTAGCCGGTGGAGTAGCACGCGGTGGAGGCTGGATGAACAGGAGCCTGTGGAGGCTGGAGGAGGTCGACGGTAGCTCGTGGAGGCTGGAGGAGGTCGACAGTGGAGATGAGCAGTATCCCGTGGAGTCCCATTTTGCGGTACGCCACACCCCTCCCGATGAACAGGACCCCCGTTTCGACCGTAGCGCTTCAACACAAGTCCGTTTCGTCCGTTTTGCGGTACGCCACACCCCTCTCGATCAACAGGACCCCCGTTTCGACCATAGGAGGTCCGTTTCATCCGTTTTGCAGTACTCCACACCCCTCCCGATCAACAGGACCCCCGTTTCGACCGTAGGAGGTCCGTTTCCTCCGTTTTGCGGTACGCCACACCCCTCCCAATCTACAGGACCCCGTTCCGAAGGTAGGAGGTCCGTTTCCTCTGTTGTGCGGTACGCCAGGCCTCGTTTCCATCGCTTGTTCCATCCAAGCCCTCCCGATGAACACGGCCACGCATTCCATATCGACCCAGCCGGTTGGCTCCCACGCGTTCCGTTGCCTCCCGATGAACACGACGCATTCTGTTGCCTCCCCTTGAACACGACGACGACGCTATTTCTCCATTCTGATCCAGCCATGTACGTATGCGTGAGTAGGCGTTCGAGACCCTGCCCGTATGTATGTACGTGGCCGTATTTTCTATCTTGCACCCTCGCTGCTGTACGTACGTGTACATGCTAGGTGTGCGCCTCTACTACGACATGTGCATGCCTCTACTACGACACGTGCGCGCCTCTACATCGACCAGTATGTACGTACACGTTCGTGACCAGAATGACAACGCTACGTACGCTTCGACCAGGTGGGTCTCGACTGTCAAGCACTTCCTTGCCTGCGAAGATGTAGCTGGTGGGTCCCAGCAGTCAGGGGGCGAATCATTTTTTTGCCCGGACGCACTTCCTTGCGTGCGAAGATGTAGCTGGTGGGTCCCAGCAGTCAGGGGGGCGAATCGTTTTTTTTTCCCGGACGCACTTCCTTGCGTGCGAAGATGTAGCCGGTGGGTCCCAGTAGTCAGGGGGAAATGTTTTTTTCATGAAATACGGTGGCCCGTCTGGTGGGTCCCCGCTGTCAGGTGGAGGAATAATTATTTTGCGCATAATAAGGAGGCACTTCCTTGCGGCCGCCGTGGACCTAGTTGTCAGCCTCTCCACGCACAGTACTCTACCGATGGAAGTCGGTCGTTGACCACATTGACCACACCGCGCCGAGAGCACCACGGCGGTGGACGACGGCGAGGCCTAGGAAGGGGACGACACGGAGGCAGGGAAGACTCGGTAGTTGTTTCCCACGCGGAGGGGAGTACGACTGTACAAGGGTTTACTGGTTCGTCTGCCGTCGCCGGAGAATAACAATAGGTGTGGGTGAGTAGAGGGATGGCTAGGCCAGCGATGGGAGTACGGTGGGGGCGGTGAGGCCTGCGCGGCACCACAGCTGACCGCGGGGAGGAGGGAGCAGGCAGTCCCGCCGGCGCTTGTTTGAGCGGCTGGAGCAGGAAGAGCAGAGATTGAAGAAGCACGACGGCCATTGGATGGACATCCAACCGTCACTGCTTGTGCGTCAACCTTTTTTAGGAAAGCCTCAAATCTGTGGAAACAGCATACAACCCATCTGCCATTATTTCTAATAATTTACAGCCCATTTGCTAATTCCTAAGGTTTTTTTGGAGCCCATATTCTTTTTGTTAGCATTACAGCCCATATTGTGGCCACGGTTAAAAAATTATACGAAATTTTGCATATTTCGGTGCAGTTCGAACTGTTTTTAATCCCGAAATTTTGACTCACATTCAAACAAATTCTCCACGCATAGAAGTTAATGTAATTTAAAATCTTGAAATGAAAAAAAATATTTGAAATTAATTGCCGATTTGATGTGTTTTAAAAATGTACAGCCCATTTCTCATTACTGATGGGCCATTTTCTCGGCCAGCCGAATGAAAGCTCTCCTCGTCTTGAAAGATTTGCAGCCCAACAGGCCTGACAAAGCGATGAAAGTGCAACTATCCCTAGGTGGTTTTGGTAATTCATAACAACATATATCTCATTGAGCTAATGCTATTCAAAGACTATTATTTCAGGAAAGCTCAATGAATGGCATGGCATGGATGATCAAAGTGGATCCCTCAAAATACTAATGACAAAGGATTGGCTCAAGCTCAAAATCTCAAGACACTTCATTTTACATTTTAGTGATCCGAGATCACATTGAGTCTATAGGAAAAGCCAATACTATCAAGGAGGGATGAGGTGTTGCTTAATGAGCCTCTTGCTTCATGTGCTTAGTGATATGCTCCAAAACCCTCGGTTACCTTCTCACATCGACAAATGACCTAAACCTAAAGCAAAAATCGGTCACACCGATTCGTTCTATCCAGTGCCACCGAGTTCAAATGTCATAGCCACTGCCACAAACCCTAGGCAAATCGGTCTTATCGATAGGGATCTCGGTCTCACCGAGATGGGATTGTAATCTCTCTATTTCCCTTCGTAACGTTTCGGTCTAACCGAAGTGAGCGATCGGTCCCACCGAGATTGCAATGTAAATTCTCTGTTTCCCTTTTGTAACATTTCGGTCTCACCGAAAAGAGCAAATCGGTCCCACCGAGTTTACCTGACCAACTCTCTAGAAAGCTTATTACCAAAATCGGTCTCACCGAGTTTGTGTAATCGGTGAGGGAGTCCTGGACTAGGGGGTGTCCGGATAGCCGGACTATCATCGTCGGCCGGACTCCAAGACTATGAAGATATAAGATTGAAGACTTCGTCCCGTGTCCGTATGGGACTTTCCTTGGCGTGGAAGGCAAGCTTGGCAATACGGATATGTAGATCTCCTACCATTGTAACCGACTCTGTGTAACCCTAGCCCTCTCCGGTGTCTATATAAACCGGAGGGTTTTAGTCCATAGGACGAACAACCATTACAACAATCATACCATAGGCTAGCTTCTAGGGTTTAGCCTCCTTGATCTCGTGGTAGATCCACTCTTGTACTACCCATATCATCAATATCAATCAAGCAGGAGTAGGGTTTTACCTCCATCGAGAGGGCCCGAACCTGGGTAAAAACATCGTGTCCCTTGTCTCCTGTTACCATCCGCCTAGACGCACAGTTCGGGACCCCCTACCCGAGATCCGCCGGTTTTGACACCGACAATCGGTCTTACCGAGACTACGTTATGCCCTAACCCTAACCGAATCGGTCTTACCGAGTTGCATGTCACTCCCACCGAAAATCCTAACGGTCACTAGGTTTACTAAATCGGTCCGACCGAGTCTGTTGAATCGGTCCCACTGAGTTTGGTAAATTGTGTGTAACGGTTAGATTTTGTGTGGAGGCTATATATACCCCTCCACCTCCTCTTCATTCGTGGAGAGAGCCATCAGAACAAACCTACACTTCCAACTTACCATTTCTAAGAGAGAACCACCTACTCATGTGTTGAGGCCAAGATATTCCATTCCTACCATATGAATCTTGATCTCTAGCCTTCCCCAAGTTGCTTTCCACTCAAATCTTCTTTCCACCAGATCCAAATCCTATGAGAGAGAGTTGAGTGTTGGGGAGACTATCATTTGAAGCACAAGAGCAAGAAGTTCATCATCAACGCACCATTTGTTACTTCTTGGAGAGTGGTGTCTCCTAGATTGGCTAGGTGTCACTTGGGAGCCTCCGACAAGATTGTGGAGTTGAACCAAGGAGTTTGTAAGGGCAAGGAGATCGCCTACTTCGTGAAGATCTACCGCTAGTGAGGCAAGTCCTTCGTGGGCGACGAACATGATGGGATAGACAAGGTTGCTTCTTCGTGGACCCTTCGTGAGTGGAGCCCTCCGTGGACTCGCGCAACCGTTACCCTTCGTGGGTTGAAGTCTCCATCAACATGGATGTACGATAGCACCACCTATCGGAACCACGCCAAAAACATCCGTGTCTCCAATTGCGTTTGAATCCTCCAAACCCTTCCCTTGACTTTCTTGCAAGTTGCATGCTTTAATTTTCGCTGCCCATATACTCTTTGCATGCGTTTGAATTGTGTGATGATTGCTTGACTTGTCCTACGATAGCTAAAATCTGCCAAACTCTAAAATTGAGAAAAGGTTAAGTTTTTAATTGGTCAAGTAGTCTAATCACCCCCCTCTAGACATACTTCAAGGTCCTACAAGTGGTATCAGAGCTTTGGTCTCCATTTGCTTTGATTTCCATAGCTTTTGGCGGTCATAGCCTTGGTTTCACAACCTAGGAGAGCATGGCCGAGCTCTAGCTCGGACCGCTCGAGATCCTGCTTCAATGCACCAACCTCCGCAGTCAGTGCGGCAGAGGTTAGCAGCGCAGCCTGCAAACCCATATTGACATAATTTTTAGCAACCCTGCGTATATCTTCTTTAGATCCTCAGTCCGGCTTTTCTTTATGAACACCGAACCGAGCATCAGGGGCTACTATCTATGCAGTATTACATTACATAATTTTAACTTCTTACCTCAAAGCCTGTTAGAAGGCTGCTGCAGGCTTCGGTCAGCCCGCTCTTGGCGAGCTGAACCTTCTGAATCACCGCACTCATGATAGTGCAGTGTTTTTCCTTGATGGAAGCGCCTTTGAGCGCCTCCAACAAGTTGTCCGGCGCCTCTGGTTGGACGGGGGCCGCCGGTATCACGGTCCTGCCCTTCTTGCAAAGGGGCCGCTTGCCGGACTCTAGAACCACTGCAGGTTCTAGGGTAGAGTCCGGCGCAAAGTCCGGGAGGCTGCCTTGCGGCGCCTCCGGAGCCTCCTCATGATGGGTCCCTTCCCGGGATCCCACCTCGGCGTCCTCGGTGGCGCGAGGGGTGGAGGCAGTCGGAATGGAATCCACATCCGACGCAGCCAACGACCCGCTCGACGAAGCAGGGTGATCATCGTTGGCCGGACTGCAGGCAGTATGCGGCATTAGAAGGACACTATACGACACAAAAGAAATTGCAGATCATTCAGGGATCCGGATACTTACGATCTCACCTGAGGCCTGGCCCTTGAGGGCCACTCTTCACCGCCAACGTTGGTGTTGGCGGAGCTGTCCGGGGGAATAGTTCTTCCCCTCTTGGACCCTTCGGCCTCCCCTGTTGGGGAGGCCTTCCTCTTTCTTTCTCCCCCCTCTAGGAGAGAGTCTTCTTCCGCCTCCTCATCTTCGGGGGAGGAATCCGCCTCGGAGTCGTCGGACACCTGAAAACAGGAACTCTTTCGAGTGCCCGTGGCCACCTTCTTGGCCTTCTTCTCCGGTACCACGTGCGGTGCCGGAACCAGCAGCCCCGCTAGACGGGCGTCCACTGGGTCTTCTGGCATGGGAGCCGGGTAGACGAGCTGCTCGGCCTTCTTCATCCATTCCTGTCGAAGGAAAAAGGGGATTAAAACCCGCTTAAGAATCAAACTATTAACAACAAGTGTCCCGTAAAGGGGTAGAATCACTTACCTCGTCAGCTGGACGCTGCGAGTGAAATCCGCGATCTTCCGTCGCGGATGCGGGGGCTTCGGCGCCCTTAAACAGCACCCTCCAGGCGCCTTCGTACGTCGTGTCGAAGAGCCCGCTCAACGCCTGGTGTTGTTCCGGATCGAACTCCGACAGATTGAATGCCCATTCTTGGCATGGGAGAATCCGGCGGGCGAGCATGACTTGGACCACGTCAACAAGCCTGAGCTTCTTGTTGACCAGCTTCTGGATACAGGCTTGGAGTGTTGGGGAACGTAGCAGAAATTCAAAATTTTCCTACGTATCACCAAGATCTATCTATGGAGAAACCAGCAACAAGGGGAAGGAGAGTGCATCTACATACCCTTGTAGATCACTAAGCGGAAGCGTTCAAGAGAACGGGGTTGAAGGAGTCGTACTCGTCGTGATTCAAATCACCGATGATCCTAGCGCCGAACGGACGACACCTCCACGTTCAACACACGTATGGAACGGAGACGTCTCCCATGCCTTGATCCAGCAAGGAGGAGGGAGAGGTTGATGGAGATCCAGCAGCATGACGGCGTGGTGGAAGTAGCGGGATTCCAACAGGGCTTCGCTAAGCGCTGCGGGAGGAGGGAGATGTGTCACGGGAGGGATAGGGAGGCGCCAGGCCTTAGGTATGATTGCTCCTCCTTTTCCCCACTATATATAGGGCCAAGGGAGAGGGGGTAGGCGCAGCCCTTGCCCCTTCCTCCAAGGAAAGGTGCGGCCAAGGGGGGGAGGAGTCCATCCTCCCCAAGGCACCTCGGAGGTGCCTTCCCCTTTTAGGACTCTCCCCTTTTTCTCTTCTCTTGGCGCATGGGCCTCTTGGGGCTGGTGCCCTTGGCCCATGTAGGCCAAGGCGCACCCCCACAGCCCATGTGGCCCCCCGGGGCAGGTGGCCCCACCCGGTGGACCCCCGGGCCCCTTCCGGTGGTCCCGATACAATACCGATGACCCCGAAACTTGTCCCGATGGCCGAAATAGCACTTCCTATACATAATTCTTTACCTCCGGACCATTCCGGAACTCCTCATGACGTCCGGGATCTCATCCGGGACTCCGAACAACTTTCGGGTTACCGCATACTAATATCTCTATAACCCTAGCGTCACCGAACCTTAAGTGTGTAGACCCTACGGGTTCGGGAGACATGCAGACATGACCGAGATGACTCTCCGGTCAATAACCAACAGCGGGATCTGGATACCCATGTTGGCTCCCACATGTTCCACGCTGATCTCATCGGATGAACCACGATGTCAAGGACTTAATCAATCCCGTATACAATTCCCTTTGTCTATCGGTACGATACTTGCCCGAGATTCGATCGTCGGTATCCCGATACCTTGTTCAATCTCATTACCGGCAAGTCTCTTTACTCGTTCTGTAACACATCATCCCGTGATCAACTCCTTGATCACATTGTGCACATTATGATGATGTCCTACCGAGTGGGCCCAGAGATACCTCTCCGTTTACACGGAGTGACAAATCCCAGTCTCGATTCGTGCCAACCCAACAGACACTTTCGGAGATACCTGTAATGCACCTTTATAGCCACCCAGTTATGTTGTGACGTTTGGTACACCCAAAGCACTCCTACGGTATCCGGGAGTTGCACAATCTCATGGTCTAAGGAAAAGATACTTGACATTAGAAAAGCTTTAGCATACGAACTACACGATCTTTGTGCTAGGCTTAGGATTGGGTCTTGTCCATCACATCATTCTCCTAATGATGTGATCCCGTTATCAATGACATCCAATGTCCATGGTCAGGAAACCGTAACCAGCTATTGATCAACGAGCTAGTCAACTAGAGGCTTACTAGGGACATGGTGTTGTCTATGTATCCACACATGTATCTGAGTTTCCTATCAATACAATTATAGCATGGATAATAAATGATTATCATGAACAAGGAAATATAATAATAATCAATTTATTATTGCCTCTAGGGCATATTTCCAATAGTCTCCCACTTGCACTAGAGTCAATAATCTAGTTCACATCGATATGTGATTAACACTCAAGGTCACATCCCCATGCGACTAACACCCAAAGAGTTTACTAGAGTCAATAATCTAGTTCACATTTACCATGTGATTAACACTCAAGGTCACATCCCCATGCGACTAACACCCAAAGAGTTTACTAGAGTCAATAATCTAGTTCACATTTATATGTGATTAACACTCAATGAGTTCTGGGTTTGATCATGTTGCTTGTGAGAGATGTTATAGTCAACGGGTCTGAACCTTTCAGATCCGTGTGTGCTTTACAAATCTCTATGTCATCTCCTAGATGTAGCTACCACATTCTACATTTGGAGCTATTCCAAATAACTGTTCTACTATATGAATCCAGTTTACTACTCAGAATAATCTAGATTAGTGTCAAAGTTTGCATCGGCGTAACCCTTTACGACGAACTCTTTTACCACCTCCATAATCGAGAAAATTCCTTAGTCCACTAGTTACTAAGGATAACTTTGACCGCTGTCCTGTGATCCATTCTTAGATCACTCTTGTACCCCTTAACTGACTCATGGCAAGGCACATTTCAGGTGTGGTACACAGCATAGCATACTGCAGAGCCTATGTCTTAAGCATAGGGGACGACCTTCGTCCTTTCTCTCTATTCTGCTGTGGTCGAGCTTTAAGTCTTAACTTCATACCTTACAACTTAGGCAAGAACTCCTTCTTTGACTGATCCATCTTGAACACCTTCAAGATCATGTCAAGGTATGTGCTCACTTGAAAGTACCATTAAGCGTTTTGATCTATCCTTATAGATCTCGATGCTCAACGTTCAAGTAGCTTAATCCAGGCTTTCCATTGAAAAACACTTTCCAAATAACCCTATATGCTTTCCAGAAATTCTACGTCATTTCTGATCAACAATATGTCAACAACATATACTCATCAGAAATTCTATAGTGCTCCCACTCACTTCTTTGGAAATACATGTTTCTCATAAACTTTGTATAAACCCAAAATCTTTGATCATCTCATCAAAGCGTATATTCCAACTCCGAGATGCTTACTCCAGTCCTTAGAAGGAGCTTTGCATACTTATTAGCATCTTTCGGGATTGACAAAACCTTCTGGTTGTATCACATACAACCTTTCCTCAAGAAAATCGTCGAGGAAACAATGTTTTGACATCCTATCTCCAAGATTTCATAAATAATGCAATAATCGCTAATATAATTCCAACAAACTCTTAGCATCGCTATGAGTGAGAAAGTCTCATCGCAGTCAACTCCTTGAACTTGTCGGGAAACATCTTAACGACAAGTCGAGCTTTCTTAATGGTGACATTTACCATCATTGTCCGTCTTCCTTTTAAAATCCATATGTACCTAACAGCCTTACGACCATCAAGTAGTTCTTCCAAAGTCTACACTTTGTTTTCATACATGGATCCTCTCTCGGGTTTTATGGCCTCGAGCCATTTATCGGAATCCGGGCCCACCATCGTTTCTCCATAGCTCATAGGTTCATTGTTGTCTAGCAACATGACTTCCAAGACAGGATTACGTACCACTCTGAAGTAGTACGCATCCTTGTCATCCCACGAGGTTTGGTAGTGACTTGATCCGAAGTTTCATGATCAATATCATAAGCTTCCACTTCAATTGGTGTAGGTGCCCCAGGAACAACTTCCTGTGCCCTGCCACACACTAGTTGAAGAGACGGTTCAATAACCTCATCAAGTCTCCACCATCCTCCCACTCAATTCTTTCGAGAGAAACTTTTCCTCGAGAAAGGACCCGATTCTAGAAACAATCCCTAATTGCTTTCGGATCTGAGACAGGAGGTATACCCAACTGCTTTGGGTGTCCTATGAAGATGCATTTATCCGCTTTGGGTTCGAGCTTATCAGCCTGAAACTTTTTCACATAAGCATCGCAGCCCCAAACTTTTAAGAAATGACAGCTTAGGTTTCTCTAAACCATAGTTCATACGGTGTCATCTCATCGGAATTACGTGGTGCCCTATTTAAAGTGAATGTGGTTGTCTTTAATGCCTAACCCATGAACGATAGTGGTAATTCGATAAGAGACATCATGGTATGCACCATATCCAATAGGGTGCAACTATGATGTTCGGACACATCATCCCACTATGGTGTTCCAGGCTGTATTAGTTGTGAAACAATTTCCACAATGTCTTAATTCTGTGCCAAACTCGTAATTCAGATATTCATCTCTATGATCATATCATAGATCTTTTATCCTCTTGTCACGACGATCTTTCAACTTCACACTGAAATTACTTGAACCTTTCAATAATTCAGACTCGTGATTCATCAAGTAAATATACTCAACATCTACTCAAATCATCTGTGAAGTAAGAACATAACGATATCCACTACATGCCTCAGCACTCATTGGACTGCACACATCAAAATGTATTACTTCCAACAAGTTGCTTTCTAGTTCCATTTTACTGAAAACGAGGCTTTCAGTCATCTTGCCCATGTGGTATAATTTGCATGTCTCAAGTGATTCAAAACCAAGTGAGTCCAAACGATCCATCTGTATAGAGTTTCTTCATGCATATCTACCAACAAACATGGTTCGCATGTCTCAATCCTTTCAAAAACGAGTGAGTCCAAAGATCCATCAACATGGAGCTTCTTCATGCATTTTATACCGATATGACTTAAGTGGCAGTGCCACAAGTAGGTGGTACTATCATTACTATCTTTTGGCATGAACATGTGTATCACTACGATCGAGATTCAATAAACCATTCATTTCAGGTGTAAGACCATTTGAAGGTATTATTCAAATAAACAGAGTAACCATTATTCTCCTTAAATGAATAACCGTATTGCGATAGACATAATCCAATCATGTCTATGTTCAACGCAAACACCAAATAACAATTATTTAGGTTTAACACCAATCTCTTTGGTAGAGGGAGTGTGCGATGCTTGATCATATCAAGCTTGGAAAAACTTCCAACACATATCGTCAGCTCACCTTTAGCTAGTCTCCGTTTATTCCGTAGCCTTTTGTTTCGAGTTACTAACACTTAGCAACCGAACCGGTATCTAATACCCTGGTGCTCCTAGGAGTACTAGTAAAGTACACATTAACATAATGTATATCCAATATACTTCTATCGACCTTGCTAGCCTTCTTATCTACCAAGTATCTAGGGTAATTCTGCTCATGTGGTTGTTCCCTTTATTACAGAAGCACTTAGTCTCGGGTTTGGGTTCAACCTTGGGTTTCTTCACCAGAGCAGCAGCTGAATTGCCGTTTCATGAAGTATCCCTTCTTGCCCTTGCCCTTCTTAAAACTAGTGGTTTCACTAACCATCAACAATTGATGCTCCTTCTTGATTTCTACTTTCGCGGTGTCAAACATCGCGAGTATTTCAAGGATCACCATATCTATCCCTGATATGTTATAGTTCATCATGAAGCTCTAGCAGCTTGGTGGCAATGACTTTGGAGAAACATCACTGTCTCATCTGGAAGATCAACTCCCACTCGATTCAAATGATTGATGTACTCAGACAATCTGAGCACAAGCTCAACAATTGAGCTTTTCTCCCTTAGTTTGCAGGCTACGAAAATCGTCGGAGGTCTCATATCTCTTGACGTGGGCACGAGCCTGAAATCCCAATTTCAGCCCTCAAAACATCTCATATGTTTTGCGACGTTTCAAAAACGTCTTCGGTGCCTCAACTCTAAACCGTTTAACTGAACTATCACGTAGTTATCAAAATGTGTATGTCAGATGTTCGCAACATCCACAGACGACGTTCGTGGTTCAGCACACTGAGCGGTGCATTAAGGACATAAGCCTTCTATGAAGCAATGAGGACAATCCTCAGTTTACGGACCTAGTCCGCATAATTCTACTATCAACTTTCAACTAAATTTTCTCTAGGAACATATCTAAACAGTAGAACTGAAGCGCGAGCTACGACATAATTTGTAAAGATCTTTTGACTATGTTCAGGATAATTAAGTTCATCTTATGAACTCCCACTCAGATAGACATCCCTCTAGTCATCTAAGTGATTACATGATCCGAGTCAACTAGGCCGCGTCCGATCATCACGTGAGACGGACTAGGCAACGTCGGTGAACATCTTCATGTTGATCGTATCTTCTATACGACTCATGCTCGACCTTTCAGTCTTCTGTGTTCCGAGGCCATGTCTATACACATGCTAGGCTCGTCAAGTTAACCCTAAGTGTTTTTCATGTGTAAAACTGTCTTACATCCGTTGTATGTGAACGTAAGGATCTATCACACCCGATCATCACGTGGTGCTTCGAAACGACGAACTGTAGCAATGGTGCACAGTTAGGGGAGAACACTTCTTGAAATTTTAATGAGGGATCATCTTATTTACTACCGTCGTTCTAAGCAAATAAGATGTATAAACATGATAAACATCACATGCAATCAAATAATAGTGACATGATATGGCCAATATCATATAGCTCCTTTGATCTCCATCTTGGGGCTCCATGATCATCATCGTCACCGGCATGACACCATGATCTCCATCATCATGATCTCCATCATCGTGTCTTCTTGAAGTTGTCACGTCATCTATTACTTCTACTACTATGGCTAACGCTTTAGCAATAAAGTAAAGTAATTACATGACGTTTATGTTGACACGCAGGTCATAAATAAATTAAGACAACTCCTATGGCTCCTACCGGTTGTCATACTCATCGACATGCAAGTCGTGATTCCTATTACAAGAACATGATCAATCTCATACATCACATATATTATTCATCACATCCTTTGGCCATATCACATCACATAGCATACCCTGCAAAAACAAGTTAGACGTCCTCTAATTGTTGTTTGCATGTTTTACGTGGCTGCTATGGGTTTCTAGCAAGAACGTTTCTTACCTACACAAAGACCACAACGTGATATGCCAATTGCTATTTACCCTTCATAAGGACCCTTTTCAACGAATCCGATCCGACTAAAGTAGGAGAGACAGACACCCGCTAGCCACCTTATGCAACTAGTGCATGTCAGTCGGTGGAACCAGTCTCACGTAAGAGTACGTGTAAGGTCAGTCCGGGCCGCTTCATCCCACGATGCCGCCGAATCAAGATAAGACTAGTAACGGCAAGCATATTGAACAAAATCAACGCCCACAACTACTTTGTGTTCTACTCGTGCATAGAAACTACGCATAAACCTAGCTCAGGATGCCACTGTTGGGGAACGTAGCAGAAATTCAAAATTTTCCTACGTATCACCAAGATCTATCTATGGAGAAACCAGCAACAAGGGGAAGGAGAGTGCATCTACATACCCTTGTAGATCACTAAGCGGAAGCGTTCAAGAGAACGGGGTTGAAGGAGTCGTACTCGTCGTGATTCAAATCATCGATGATCCTAGCGCCGAACGGACGGCACCTCCGCGTTCAACACACGTACGGAACGGAGACGTCTCCCATGCCTTGATCCAGCAAGGAGGAGGGAGAGGTTGATGGAGATCCAGCAGCACGACGGCGTGGTGGAAGTAGCAGGATTCCAACAGGGCTTCGCTAAGCGCTGCGGGAGGAGGGAGATGTGTCACGGGAGGGAGAGGGAGGCGCCAGGCCTTAGGTATGATTGCTCCTCCTTTTCCCCACTATATATAGGGCCAAGGGAGAGGGGGTAGGCGCATCCCTTGCCCCTTCCTCCAAGGAAAGGTGCGGCCAAGGGGGGGAGGAGTCCATCCTCCCCAAGGCACCTCGGAGGTGCCTTCCCCTTTTAGGACTCTCCCCTTTTTCTCTTCTCTTGGCACATGGGCCTCTTGGGGCTGGTGCCCTTGGCCCATGTAGGCCAAGGCGCACCCCCACAGCCCATGTGGACCCCCGGGGCAGGTGGCCCCACCCGGTGGACCCCCGGGACCCTTCCGGTGGTCCCGGTACAATACCAATGACCCCGAAACTTGTCCCGATGGCTGAAATAGCACTTCCTATATATAATTCTTTACCTCCGGACCATTCCGGAACTCCTCGTGACGTCCGGGATCTCATCCGGGACTCCGAACAACTTTCGGGTTACCGCATACTAATATCTCTATAATCCTAGCGTCACCGAACCTTAAGTGTGTAGACCCTACGGGTTCGGGAGACATGCAGACATGACCGAGATGACTCTCCGGTCAATAACCAACAGCGGGATCTGGATACCCATGTTGGCTCCCACATGTTCCACGTTGATCTCATCGGATGAACCATGATGTCAAGGACTTAATCAATCCCGTATACAATTCCCTTTGTCTATCGGTATGATACTTGCCCGAGATTCGATCGTCGGTATCTCGATACCTTGTTCAATCTCGTTACCGGCAAGTCTCTTTACTCGTTCCGTAACACATCATCCCGTGATCAACTCCTTGATCACATTGTGCACATTATGATGATGTCCTACCGAGTGGGCCCAGAGATACCTCTCCGTTTACACGGAGTGACAAATCCCAGTCTTGATTCGTGCCAACCCAACAGACACTTTCGGAGATACCTGTAATGCACCTTTATAGCCACCCAGTTACGTTGTGACGTTTGGTACACCCAAAGCACTCCTACAGTATCCGGGAGTTGCACAATCTCATGGTCTAAGGAAAAGATACTTGACATTAGAAAAGCTTTAGCATACGAACTACACGCTCTTTGTGCTAGGCTTAGGATTGGGTCTTGTCCATCACATCATTCTCCTAATGATGTGATCCCGTTATCAATGACATCCAATGTCCATGGTCAGGAAACCGTAACCATCTATTGATCAACGAGCTAGTCAACTAGAGGCTTACTAGGGACATGGTGTTGTCTATGTATCCACACATGTATCTGAGTTTCCTATCAATACAATTATAGCATGGATAATAAACGATTATCATGAACAAGGAAATATAATAATAATCAATTTATTATTGCCTCTAGGGCATATTTCCAACATGGAGTCCCGTCAGCTCCTTTGAATTACCCTATAGCAAGCCCTTCTCTTTCCAGGAGGTGAGCTGCGTAGGGATACCAGATCTGAACTCGGGGGTCGCCGCCCACGTAGGGTCGCGCGGCTCAGTGATATAGAACCACCCGACTGCCACCCCTTGACGGATTCCACGAAGGCCCCTTCGAACCAGAGGATGTTGGGCATCTTGCCCAACATGGCGCCTCCGCACTCCGCCTGCGTGCCCTTCACTACCTTCGGCTTGACGTTGAAGGTATTGAGCCAAAATCCTAAGTGGGGCTGGATGCAGAGGAGGGCCTCGCACACGACGATAAACGCCAAGATGTTGAGGATGAAGTTCGGCGCCAGATCATGGAAATCCAGGCCGTAGTAGAACATGAGCCCCCGGACAAAGGGGTGAAGTGGAAACCCCAGTCCGCGGAGGAAGTGGGGAAGGAAAACGACCCTCTCATGGGGCCTGGGGGTGGGGATGAGCTGCCCCTCGTCGGGCAGCCGGTGCGCGATGTCGCTGGAAAGGTATCCGGCGCTGCGCAGCTTTGTGATGTGCTCCTCCTTAACGGAGGAAGCCAACCACTTGCCTCCCGCTCCGGACATGGTCGGAGAAGGTTGAGACGAGATGCGCGAGCTTGGGCGCTGGAGCTCGAGTGCGCGGAGATGGATAAGCAAAGGAGGAAGAAGGCGTGGGTGAAAAGGTGAATCCTTATCCCTTATATATAGGCGGGCGAAGACTATGCGTCCCCCACCGGCCTGGTAAAACTCGCTTATCTCCCAAGGGCCACTATCAATGGCGCGGTTGGGTTACCCACGTCCGTATTGATGAGAATCCCGGAATAAGGGGAACACGATCTCTGCTTCGACAAGACGTGCCAAGGAAACCGCTTCGCTAAACACGCTGAGATGGTATAATAAAAAACGATTCAAGTAAAGGCTTGGTAGTGGTGTGACGTCATGCCGCAAAATACATCCGCAGATTGAACTTGTGTATATATTATTCTCTCTACGGTGGAACGTGGAATTTATTTTGCAGAGCCGGACACTATCCTGGTGTTCACAATCTTCTCTGGGTTATTCAAAGCAGGAACCCGCCTTGCAATGCTGAACATTATGCGCGCCGGACTTATCGTCATTGAAGCCTGGTTCAGGGGCTACTGAGGGAGTCCTGGACTAGGGGGTGTCCGGACAACAGGACTATCATCGTCCGCCGGACTCCAAGACTACGAAGATACAAGATTGAAGACTCCGTCCCGTGTCCGGATGGGACTTTCCTTGGCCTGGAAGGCAAGCTTGGCGATACGGATATGTAGATCTCCTACCATTGTAACCGACTCTGTGTAACCCTAGCCCTCTGCGGTGTCTATATAAACCGGAGGGCTTAGTCCGTAGGACATAACATACATTACAACAATCATACCGTAGGCTAGCTTCTAGGGTTTAGCCTCCTTGATCTCGTGGTAGATCCACTCTTGTAATATCCATACCATCAATATTAATCAAGCAGGACGTAGGGTTTTACCTCCATCAAGAGGGCCCGAACCTGGGTAAAACATCGTGTCCCTTGTCTCCTGTTACCATCCGCCTAGACGCACAGTTCGGGACCCCCTACCCGAGATCCGTCGGTTTTGACACCGACAATGTGTTTGATCATAAGATACCTTGTTTGAGTTGGATTCTGGATAGAGGAGAACGTAACGAGGACGTGGGCGTTGGTTTCATTGGATTCCGACTAACGAGTAAAAAGTAGTGAGGGTTTGAAGATTAGGGACTAATCTATAAATAAAATCATCACAGATAGGTCCCTAGCCGAAAATGAACAGAAAATGAATAGACTAAATAACGAACGCTCGTTTTTCCGATCTAAACAGCGGTCGTTCGCTGTGTAATAAAACCAGATCTAGGAAAAAAACATAAAGAAAACCGGGGAAAACCAATCGGTTTATTTACCGGTTCGGGACGGTTTTCCTGTCGAAAACCACGGCGGCGGTTAACGACGAGCGGCGGCTGGCTCCGGCGACGAGGTTCGGCCGGCGGCGTCGACGGCGAGCGGAGGCGGCAGTGCAGGCGGCGGTGAAGAGCGGCACGGGGTGGAGCAGCTGCGGTGGCGCGGCAAAAGTGCGGCGACAGCGCGAGGGCGGCGTGCGGCAGACCTCGCCGGCGGCGGCGGGTCGAGGAGCGGTGGCGGCGGCGAAAACGGGATCTCGGGGTCCCGGGCGGAGTATTTATAGGAGGGAGAGGCGGCGATGGCGTGGGCGAGGAAATTCGGCGGTGGCGGCAACTCCGCTGAGGCGGCGGCGAGATGCGGGAGGGGGCGGCGCGGCGCAGCAGAGAGAGAGGGCGGCGGGGCCGGTGCATTTATAGGAGGCGGGGCCTCGGATGCGGGAGGAGGGGGCAAGGCGAGGCGGCGCGGTGGCGTAGCCGAGGCGGACTCGCCGGCGTGCGGCGGTGGGAGTCATCCCGCGTCGGGGACGAGGCGGTCGGGGCGCTGGCTGGGCTGGGCCGTGGCCTGGCCTGAGAGCTGGGCCGGCCCAGTTCGGCGGAAGGGAGAGATTTTTTATAAAAACAATTTTTCAGAGAACTAAAAGAATAAAAACAAAAAAACTAAAAATATTATATAGGAATATAATATATCAAAATTTTCAGAAAATTATTTTCCACAATATGAACATTAGTCTAGCATCAAATAAAATCTACAAAAATTCAGATAAATCAAACACTGCTGCCGCTCTAATAAAATCCAACGAAAATCATTTTAAAAATACCAAAATGAATTCAAATTTATTTCTCTCCAATTTTCTGATGTAGGGAATCATGTTACCCTATTTTCCATGTATTTTATTTTTGGAGAAAAATAATTTGAATAAAACCCAAATAACTCCAAGTTGAAAATAAATTCAAAAGAACTTTGAATTTAATTCTTTGAAACTCCCAACTCATATTTCATATAATTTGAAGAAGTCATTTTATCTTCGCTCGTGAAAATCATTGAGATGCATAAAGTTCCTGGGTTGGAAATATTTTCCAAATGAAATTCAAATATTTTTAACACCCCTTGTCATTTAAATAAATGGAAGAAGTCATGTCATCTTCTCTCCAGGGTTTTGTGGTGAAAAGAATTTGAATTCACGGAGATCACGAATGCAAAATGAAAGTTTGGGGAAGTCCTTTTATTCCCTCTCATTTAACTTTCAAAAAGTTTCGAATTTCACTCAATCAATCACACAACAATCAAAACAAACAATCAATCTATCTATTTGTTTATAACATTCCAAATTTTAGAATTTTGGGATGTTACAAACCTACCACCCTTAAAATTAATCTCGTCCTCGAGATTCGGAGAGGCTAGCAAGAAATAGGTTAGGTTTGGGGTCTTCTCAAAAATCCATCGATCGTCACAGGGGGTCTGGGGTGCTACCACCCTTAGAAGCATGGTTACGGTTCCATCAAAACTCATATACTCCATCCTTTTGTTGACAGGGTCGGTCTTCTCAAATCTTCAGGAAAATTCCTTCTCTGGGCTCTTCCGGTAGTGCCATAACCTTTCCTCAATACTTCTGTCCTTTCATCTTGGTATGGTTATTCCGAGACTGGGTCTTCTTAGCTGACGGGTCTGGCGCCAATACTAAACAACTATCGATATCTCATGGTGGTCATCAATTTATGATTCCTCCTGCAGGAAATGGGTCTGGGCTTCATTCTCACCGTATATCCTACGTTTGGCAACAGTTGCCTCGTACAAGGGAAAATACTTATACCATTCTAAGGTTCAAACAAGGTTTTGATCGTCGTCTCTCTACTATTGGTAAGTCACTCAGATTTACCATCCCATATAGCAAGGCGAATAATAAGAGTAAGTCGGTATGGTGATCAATCCACCCCGCACCCAAATCATTACCTTGTACATGGTTTAGCGAATCTCGCATTCTAGCACTCGGTCATCCTCACAAGCATTGCAGACTTTCTCTTGTTGACGAACTAAGTTTGAATAAATCCATTGATTCTGCAAGCCACACAAACATCTATTGGTCCTTCACAACTCTCAGGTTTTGCGTTGCTCCTATAAAATCGTCGGTTGATAAAGTCGTAACTTCTTCAGGGTTTTCCCTCAACAAGAGTGTGCTTGCTTCTTGGCAGGTCCTGAGGCCTGTGGGTTATGGCCCATCTCATCACTTGTAGTCCTTGAACTTATCATCGGGCAACTGATCATTATACCCAACTTCCAACTTCCTAGTATTCTTAAGTCCATCCAATTGTATTGTCTCCCTTCCTTCTATTGGCACCAAACTAAGACGTGATTACTCAGACTCATCATGGAATTTCCTTTAGTCCATACTTCCAACATCATACCTCCTTTATATCCAATAGTAATTCATCTTTTCATCCTCGTGGGATATCCCACATACCGAGATAAAAAACTTATACTTATGAAGTCCATACTCTACTTCGTGGAACATCATTATCCTTTCCAGGGTCAAGCATCCTTACAGGGGAATATTGGCCATCTCTGCATGGCACTTCTTCAACTGGGAAATGTGAAACACATCATGAACTTCCGACAGTCCTTCGGGTGACTCCAACTTGTTGCCACTTCTCCCATACGCTCCAAAACTTGGTATGGTCCTACAAATCTCGGGGCTAACTTTCCTTAACTCCAAGTAGTTTAACTCCTCGCAGAGGGGACACACGAAGACATGCTCTGTCTCCAATTTCGTAGACCTCCTCCTTGCGTTTTTGAGTCCGCATAACTCTTCTACCTGGACTGAGCTACCTTCAGTCTATCTTGAATCAACTTAACATTCTCTTCTGAATCCTTGATCACATTTGGTCCAAACAAATGACAGTCTCCAACTTCATCCCACATCAACGGTGTCTGGCTCCTTCTCCCATACAAAGATTCAAAAGGGGCCATCTTCAAACTGGCTTGGTAACTGTTGTTGTATGAGAACTCAGCATAACATAGATTATCATCCCTACTAGATCCATAATCTAGCGCACACGCTCTCAACATGTCCTCCAGAATCTGATTGACTCTCTCGGTCTATCCATCTGTCTGCGGATGAAAGGCCGTACTGAACTCTAGCCTAGTACCCAAAGTGTGGTGCAGCTGATTCCAAAACTTTGAGGTAAACTGTGTTCCTCTATCTGATACGATGGTCCTCGGAACTCCATGCAGACATACGATCCTGGTCAAATATATCTTGTCCAACTTCGCACTTGTATAGGTGGTTTTCACTGGGATAAAGCGAGGCACTTTGGTCAAGCGAATCAACTACTACCCAGATAGAATCATATCCCAATCGGGTTCTGGGAAATCCGGTAATGAAATCCATGCCAAGCTTATCCCCACTTCCATTCGGGTATCGGCATAGGTTGTAGTAATCCTGCTGGCTTCTGATGCTCTGCTTTTACTTTCTCTGGCATACATCACCTACGACTACATACTCCGCAATATCCTTCTTCATACCAGTTCACCAGAAACACTCCTTCAAATCCAAATGCATCTTGGTGTTTCCAGGGCGAATCGAGTATGGTGAGTCATGAGCCTCTTGAAGTATTTACTTCCTGATCTTTGCATTATTGGGAACATATACACGGTCCTCGAACCATAAGGCGTCGTGCTCATCCTTACGAAAACATTTGGCCTTTCCTTTGCTCATCCTCTCTTTTATCTCAGCAATCTCTTTGACATACTTCTGAGCTTCACGAATCTTTTCCAACAATGTAGACTGAACTTCCATTGCTCCAACAAAACCCTTGGGAACAATCTCCAACCGAAGTTCCCTGAGATCCTCGGCTAACTCCGTTGGTAATCCTCCGATTAGGAGGGTATTCGTCCTTGTTTTCTTTATGGTTGTGTCCTATTTCTCCACAAAGCTTGTATGCACAAGGTTTCTTCATATCCTTTCCATAAGGCCTCAATTTCTGGGACACAAGCTAAGACTTTAACAAAGTCAACTTAAATTCCTTCCAAGTGGTTACTCCTTGCCATCCATTGATGGTTTGGTACATCCTCCACCAAGTAGCAGCACCTCTTTCAAAACACTGAAGAGCATGTTTGGTCATATCCTTTCCGACTATAGGGTTATTCTCCATATGATCCTCCATGTTCTGAATCCATTGGTCCATCTCCAATTGAGTCATTGGTCCAGAAAATATAAACTCATCTCCATTCATCCTCTATTGGGTCCATGGGTTTGGGGTGAGATAAGAGAGATCGAGAGGGGTGTACACAGTACAAACAATAGTTTTGAAAAGACAAATTTTATTGTGGCTGTCGGAAAAACAACAAACAAAAGACAGCTCACAATTGTCGCATCTAACGTAAGTATATAACAGGGGTTGGGTCTTCTAATGGTCTATAGATCTCAACGTCATCAAACTCTTCAAGTCTTGGTCATGTCTCTGATGGCTCCTTCTGATCATGCTTGTCCTTCTCAAGTTCTTTTGCCAAATCATCTCTATTGACGAGAAGTCTCTCGTGACGTCCTTTAATGTTCTCGAGTTGCACTCCAAACTTCTGGGTTACAACATCCTTGTAATGAACCATGGTACTACTGTTCTTCAGTTCTAGACGAATCTCCGGTATCTCGAGGTTTTGTTCCTCCAGTTTGGCTACTTCAGCTTCTGGTTCCTAAGTTCTTCACGAATGGCTTCCTTATCAAATACTGCTTCTTGTAGGTCCATCTTAACTTCTTGATGTAACAGTCCAGATCCTGGTGATACACCAGCTAAGGTTAAAACTGCATCCTTTGCTGACAGATGCTCCATCATCCTTCTACCATCCAATCCTTCCATGCATATGCATGCTTAACACCTCACGGTGACAATAACATGAGCGAGCGATAGCATCATGGATATCCATGTCTCTGCTCTTGTCATTTCCATGAGCTTTCATTCCATAGTTGATATCTCCTGCCTTAGGTTTTTCTTGACAAACTTTGAGTTCTAATGCTCCATGTTCCGGTCTTTCTCTGATACACCTTGATCCCGGGTATTGACAGCTTCCATAGTCTGTCAAGTTCCATAAGTGTAGCCTTCCTTGGTCATACCAAATCTAGAAATTCGTCATATTCTCCTAGTCTTCGAAGTTTTCATCCGTAGTAGTTTCCATCATTGTAATGCACGGTAAAAAATCCTTTTTATTCCAAAGTAGTCTTAGTTGTCCAATATCTTGTCTTTCTCTCATCAGCCGAATCTTCGAGTGGTCAAAAGGGGGGAAAGGGGGTATGGTATCACTAAAAGGGAATATTTGAATAAGCACAGAAGAGAAGAGAGGTAAAAGATTCTTTTGAAAAGAAAGTTGTAAAGAAAAATCTTTCCTATGGGCTTGCCAGTTTCTAGGGTCACGTCCTACAGTCAACATGTGCTCTGATACCATCTTGTAGCGACCCGACCCGAATGGGTCAAGTCTCTGTGCTTACGTGTCATCCCTGGATCGGTATGCTGACACACACAGTACTCGAGGATTTATAACAAAGGTAAATCACATGTATAAAGTAATGTAAATACTATTACCTCAATCCAAAAATAGCGGAAGTAACAAGGTTGTGGATTTCCATCAACACCAACGGCAAAGTTGAGTGTAGAAATCGTAACCCTAACGTATCACTTACTCGTCGTAAGATCCTGCAACATGAGACATTGCAGCCACAGAGGGTCAGTACATTGAATGTACTGGTAAATTCACACCATAGAGCAATGGTAAATAAAGGCTATCACTACATGCATATATGGCTGGTGGAAAAGCTCTATGGTTATAATGTTTTTGCGAAAATCCAATTTTTCCCTACTACAAAGGAATAAATTTATTTAACTATCATGGTCGTTGTTAAACATTGAGAATGGTTGACAGCATTCTCAATCCCAATTAAAAGTACTCATTAACATCCCAACAATATTAATTAGAAGTAACATGATGAGATTCACAGGAAAATCAAGTACTAGATACTCAAGATGTCCATAACCAGGGACACGACTAATCATGATTAGTTTGTACACTCTGCAGAGGTTTGCGCACTTTTCCCCACATGACTCGATCTCCTCCGTTTGGTTTCTCGCACTACATGGTGTTTGAGAAACGGATGACCGAGACATAGTCTTTCAGAAGCGCTTGCACCTTACGTAAGGGGTAGACCGTACCAACCTACATCCCCTACATCTGCTAGTCCACCCTGTAAGAGTTCGCACGACTTAGTCAACTATGCTAGAGCCCATAATAGCATGTGGCTGCACACGGAAGTTTCTAGCATGAATAATCTTATGATCCCTTTGAGCCTGGGTGGCGATCCGAAGAAAAACAGGCAAGTCCTGGAAACCCAGGTGCCTAGACAGGAAAGTCCTGGAGTAACCAGGTGCCTCAATCCACCCAGATGTGTGTTAAAGTTGCCACCTTAAATAAACCATTAAATAACAATCTCACATCTATCATGGAAATTCACTCACCCAATCCACGTCTACTAGCATAGCATGGCATAATAAGCAAATGTAGAAGTAACTCCCAAGGGTTTGAAAATAAAACAGGTAATAGGTGCTACCTCAATCTACTTCCCAAAACCCACAATTTAATTCAGATCCTAATCATGCAATTGTTTTGAGGATTGAACTAATGCATAAAACTGGGTATGAGAAAAAGTATGATCAAAGTGTGAACTTGCCTGCAATGTTGATGAAGATGATTCGCACTCAAAACTCCTGATAGTTCTACTCGTCACACTCCGGTCAATCTATCGTGAGCAAGCAATAGTAACCACACATAAGCAATCACTCAAAAGCATCTAAAGAACAAAGAAATCAATTCGAAAAACATCAAAACCAAACAAATAACTGTTGCAACATAAAACAATTTCTAACAGTACCAAAATTATGTGAATTTGGCCTTATCAGAAAGTTTAGGTCAAGAGCTTCGATTTGCAAAAAGATTCACTCAATTCAGAGTTATAAAACTCAAGTTATGATCAAACGAAGTTTAAATTCAAATCTGATCTAATTCAAATTTTAAACTTTCAAAAACTTGTTTGAGTTGGATTACTGGATAGAGGAGATCGTAACGAGGACGTGGGTGTTGGTTTCATTGGATTCGGACTAACGAGTAAAAAGTAGTGAGGGTTTGAAGATTAGGGACTAATCTGTAAATAAAATCATCACAAATAGGTCCCTGGCCGAAAATAAACAGAAAACGAATAGACTAAATAACAAACGCTCGTTTTTCCGATCTAAACAGCGGTCGTTCGCTGTGTAATAAACCAGATCTAGGAAAAACATAAAGAAAACCGGGGAAAACCAATCGGTTTATTTACCGGTTCGGGACGGTTTTCCCGTCGAAAACCACGGCGGCGGTTAACGACGAGCGGCGGCTGGCTCCGGCGACGAGGTTCGGGCAGCGGCGTCGACGGCGAGTGGAGGCGGCAGTGCAGGCGGCGGTGAAGAGCGGCGCGGGGTGGAGCAGCTGCGGTGGCGCGGCAGAAGTGCGGCGACGGCGCGAGGGCGGCGTGCGGCAGACCTCGCCGGTGGCGGCGGGTCGAGGAGCGGTGGCGGCGGCTAAAACGGGATCTCGGGGTCCCGGGCGGAGTATTTATAGGAGGGAGAGGCGGCGATGGCGTCGGCGAGGAAACTCGGCGGCGGCGGCAACTCCGGTGAGGCGGCGGCGAGATGCGGGAGGGGGCGGCGCGGCGCGGCAAAGAGAGAGGGCGGCGGGGCCGGCGCATTTATAGGAGGCGGGGCCTCGGATGCGTGGAGGAGGGGGCAAGGCGAGGTTGCGCGGTGGCGTAGCCGAGGCGGACTCGCCGGCGTGCGGCGGCGGGAGTTGTCCCGCGTTGGGGACGAGGCGGTCGGGGCGCTGGCTGGGCTGGGCCGTGGCCTGGCCTGGGAGCTGGGCCGGCCCAGTTCGGCGGAAGGGAGAGTTTTTTTTTAAATAAAAACAATTTTTCAGAGAACTAAAAGAATAAAAACAAAATAACTAAAAATATTATATAGGCATATAATATATCAAAATTTTCAGAAAATTATTTTCCACAATATGAACATTATTCTAGCATCAAATAAAATCTACAAAAATTCAGATAAATCAAACACTGCTGCTGCTCTAATAAAATCCAACGAAAATCATTTTAAAAATACCAAAATGAATTCATATTTATTTCTCTCCAATTTTCTGATGTAGGGAATCATGTTACCCTATTTTCCATGTATTTTATTTTTGGAGAATAATAATTTGAATAAAACCCAAATAACTCCAAATTGAAAATAAATTCAAAAGAACTTTGAATTTAATTCTTTGAAACTCCCAACTCATATTTCATATAATTTGAAGAAGTCATTTTATCTTCGCTCGTGAAAATCATTGAGTTGCATAAAGTTCCTGGGTTGGAAATATTTTCCAAATGAAATTCAAATATTTTCAGCACCCCTTGTCATTTAAATAAATGGAAGAAGTCATGTCATCTTCTCTCCAGGGTTTTGTGGTGAAAAGAATTTGAATTCACGGAGATCACGAATGCAAAATGAAAGTTTGGGAAAGTCCTTTTATTCCCTCTCATTTAACTTTCAAAAAGTTTCGAATTTCACTCAATCAACCACACAACAATCAAAACAAACAATCAATCTATCTATTTGTTTATAACATTCCAAAATTTAGAATTTTGGGATGTTACAACCTTCCATATGGTGCCTTACAGTGTTTCTAATTTGTTGAAGTGCCTTCTGCTTAGTTACCACATCATAGGTGTGAATATGTCAAGCCATCCATTTTTTCATACATATTCCATCCTTGTATCATGACTTTGCCTTTCATCAGAGTAGTGTTTGTCAGTATCATGCATGAATGAGTTCTGAATAGCGAATGATATTCCTTTTTCTTGTCGGTATGATCTCACAATGCAAAATCAATAAAGCTGAAGGAAATTGGCAAGGCATTGGATGATGGTGGTCCTTCTGAGCAACTGAAATGGAGGTTCTCTACATATTCTACTCCGCCATCCTCCCAACAAGATTCGCAAGACAACGCAAGGCTAGACAGTCATCATAGTTGTGTAGATGATGAGCACATCTCCCCTACTCCACCATCATAGGTGCTTGCTCTAACTTGGCACTATTATATGTGGTTGCATGTTGCGTTTGATGTCTAGCTTGTATTGCTTCTAACTTTGTTGAATTGCATCTGCTTACTTTACACATAATGCCTGTGAATATGACATGTGTTCCTGTTTCTACATCAGACTACTATTCTTGCATATCCCGCATCAGTCACTTATGATAAGGCACCTTTAAGTCGCCACTATGATATTGGTTGTGGCTTGCATATGATTACTAGCATATACTGCTTCTAATTTGTTGAAACGCCATACAGTTTGAACTTGGCAGAGTGATATTGGTTGCATCTTTCATATGGTGTCTAGCTTGCAGTGCTTCTAATTTGTTGAAATGCCTTCTGCTTAGTTACCACATCATAGGTGTGAATATGTCACACCATCCTGTTTTTCATCCATATTCCATCCTCGCATCATGTGTTTGCCTTTCATCCGAGTAGTGTTCGTCAGTATCATGCATGAATGAGTTCTGAAGAGCGAATTTTATTTCTTTTTCTTATCGGTTTGACTTCACAATGCAAAATCATTACAGCTGAAGGAAATTAGTCCGGCAGTGGATGATGGTGGTCCTTCGGAGCAACTCAAATAGGGGGTCTCTACAGTTCTACTCCGCCATCCTCCCAACAAGATTTTCAAGACAACACAAGGCTGGACAGTCAACGTAGCTGTGTGGATGATGAGCACATCTTCCCTACTCCACCATCACAGGTACTTGCTCTAACGTGACACTATTATATGTGGTTGCATGTTGCGTATGATGTCTAGCTTGTATTGCTTCTAACTTGAATTGCATCTACTTACTTTACACATAATGCCTGTGAATATGACACTTGTTCCTGTTTCTAGAACATACGTGTACATGATGAGCACATCTCCCCTACTCCACCATCACAGGTGCTTGCTCTTACTTGGAACTGTTATACATGGTTGCGTTTTCCGTATGATGTCTAGTTTGTATTGCTTCTGATTATGTTGAATTGCATCTGCGTAGCTTACAACTTATACCTGTAACGATCACTTACCCATAAGACACATTTAACTTTGGGACTGTGATGTAGGTTGCATCTTGCATTGTCTTCTAGCTTGTACTGCTTCTAATTTCTTGAAATGGCACTTACGACGAGACACTTTTTACCTTATAGAGTGATATTGGTTGCATGTTCATATGGTGCCTAGCTTTCATTTCTTCTAATTTTGTTGAAATGCCTTCCCCTTACTGTTTTTTCATACATATTCCATCCTCCTATCGTACGTGTGAATATGAAACGCTGTCTTTTTTTGTATATATTCCATCCTCCTATCCTATGCTTGCCTTACATCAAAGTAGTGTTCATCTGTATCATGCATCAACCAGTTATGCAGAGCTAATTTTATTCATCTTCTTGTGGTTTTGACTTCATAAGGCAATATCAGAAAATAGGAAGGAAAAGAGTAAGTTAGGGGATGTTGGTGGTACTCCGTACCGACGCAAACAGAGACTCTCTAGATTTTCCACTGCTACTGCTAATGAAGTTAAAGTCCCAAGTCTACATGATGAGTTCATCTCCCGCACTCCACCATCGCAGGTGCTTGCTCTAAGTTGACAGTGTGATAATTGGTTTCATGTTGCATATGTTGTCTAGCCTGTATTTCTTCTATTTTGATTAAATTGCACCTGCTGAGTTTATACGTTATACATATGCATATGACATGGCTTTCTGTGTCTAGAATACACTGCATCTATCTATCATACCATGTTCTTACATCAAAGTACTGCTGTTGTGTATCCCGCATCAGTAACTCATGATTGGACGCTTTTAACATGGCAGTTTGATAGTGGTTGCATCTTGCATTGATTTCTATGTTGTACTGCTTCTAATTTTTTGAATTGCCACTTATGACAAGACACTTTTAACTTGGCAGAGTAATATTGGTTGCATCTTTCATATGGTGTCTAGCTTGCATTACTTCTATTTTCTTGAAAATTCTTCTGCTTAGTTTGCACATCGTAGCTGTGAATATGTCATGCCGTCCTGTTTTTCTTACATATTCCATCCTCATACGGTTGTCTTACATCAAAGTATTGCTTGTCTGTATCATGCATCAGTGAGTTCTGAAGAGTGATTTTATTCTTTTGTGTTGTGGGTACAGCTTGACATGGCAAAGTCAAAAAAGAGCAAGGAAAATAATATAGTAGGGAGTGCTGTTACTCGTCGGGTGAAATGGAAAAGGTTCTGCCGTCGAGATTCTGCTGGTACTTATAGTGCAGTAGAAGGTCCAAGTCCACCCGCTAAATCTACAAACACAGTATCACCTGCTCCACCAGCTGCAGCATCCGTTTCAACTGTACCAGCATCTCAACCAGTTACTCGTTCTTTTGCTCCGGAACTGGCTAGTTCCCAAGCTATCTTCACACCTAACACTACTTCCGAAGCACTGCTAACACAACAGGACTTGGCAAGATCAGATGAACCTCATGAGCATCAACACCAAGACTGTACCTGATCGAGTCAAGTTGTAGTTGCATGCTCCTTTATATGTACTCTCATAGTTTGATCTACACTAACACTTTCCATATTCGTTGTTGAACTAGCACCATGGCGCAAGCGGAAACAGACATTAGGGATAATACTTGACAGATTAACAAAATCTAGAGGAGGAAGAATGGAGATCCATTTTGAGGCAGGTTTAAAAAGGTCATGTGATGCTACAGAGTCAGCCAAGTTAGTATCAGAGGCAGCCGTTGCTGTTAGGTGTCATGCGCGTATCCTCCCAACGTGGATCCAGTACAGGAATGAGAAAGACAATACCCAGTTTAACACCTTCCTTGACCATTTAGTAAGTAATGTTATTCATCACAATTAGTAATATTGTCTTGCTCTATCCCATACTTTCTAGCTTCCTCCTAATAGGACTTACATTCTTTTTTCAACAGATGAGGTTCAAGTTGGATCTAAAAGATGATGCAACTAAACAAGCATGCACTCATGTTTTTCAGTCTGCTCTGCGATAGTATCGGTACCACCTTAGAAAATCTCACTTTGAAGGCAAGGCTAACAATGAAATCGCCCAAACATCTCCAGTGGAATATATTACAGATGAAGACTGGACAACCCTCGTTGAACACTGGTCTGATCCAAAGTATCAGGTAGGCTATATGTATTTGACCAGACCACATATTGAACTTGTATTTATGTATGTGCCTTACAAGTGTATCTTCTTCTAGGCTAACTGTTTGAAGAACAAAACCAACTGTTCTAAAGTGAAATTCCAACAGACAACGGGATCTCGTAGCTATATTGCACACTGCGAGGCTCTTGTAAATAGCTGCTACTTCCTTCTTTTTTTTGTGCCATATTATCGTATCTGTATTGACTTGTTCCAAATACAGAGGAAAGCCCGTGCGGACCAAAAAGAAACTGAACTGAATGCAGTGCAAATCTTCAAGGATTGCCACACCAGCAAGATGAAGGGCATGAGCACACCAGTTCAAGCCGCCGTTGTAAGTCCTTACTCCTCCTGCCTTGAACTGATTGGTACTGTGATGTGTTCATTTAACTACTTGGTTTGCAGCCAATGTCAGTTACTCTGTTCACTTTTATACACAGTTGTCTTAACGTATCATTTCACCTTACATGGTTTAAAAGAGATGAAGGATATTCTTTTGGTCTTGATCTGTAATCTAGTTGTTATGTTCACGTGCGCACACAATGATAAAATAGCATGTTTGTTTTATATCTGTTTGCCCATGATATGAATGATGTCATACTATGTTCATCCTACTTTAAACCATGTCTCTTTATCCTTAGATGTCAACGAATGTGAGGAAATAGACAATACAGGAGGCATGCTACATGGACATATGTTCCGAAAGTGATTTTATTATGTAGTTGGCACTACAATACATGCTAATGTATTACAGTAGTTCACCAAAATAAGTTATGTATAAACGTTTAATCTACTTCGTTTGTTTTTGTCTCATTAGTAACTTATTTGGTACACTAATCTACAAGTTCAAACTTTCAGGAAGCTATGGAACAAATGATTGAATAGACACAACCACCTGAAGGTGACGAGGCTACTACAGGCACAATGTCACCTCTTGCTGCAGTGCGTCAGTATCTCTCCACTAACAGTGCAAAAAGCACCTTCCTGCGTAATTCTAGGTTGGTTGTCAAGGTAACCTCGTCCAAATCGCCTACTGAACAAAATCTTCATGCTAGACAGAGTGATATATCTGTGCTCCAGACACAAGTCCAATCCCTAATGGACGTTGTTTCGGAAACAAGAATAGTGGTTGAGAAATGTCGTCCAGATATGAATGGTTTTGAAACCAGACTATCAGACATTTGCTTCATTGTTGAAGAGTAATGGCGGAAAAAAGGTGGAGATCGTGTTGCTCCATCAGATTCTACAGCCTGAAACATTAGCACTCGGGTCAAATGATCTGTGCTTCTATACATCTGATGGTGCTTTTATCTGGAAGGACTGTAAACTTTATGCTAACAGGCCTTTTGTTGTATGATTGGAATTTATTTTGTTGTGATACAACATTTATGATGTTGCCACAAGCTGAAGTAATTATGACGCTATTTTTGTATAGTGTAGGTTTATTTTAGTAATGTATTCGGCCAAAAGCTTCGTAGGAGCCCAACATGCCAACATTCGTCGGGCCCATTCCAATTGGGCTAAAAACGATTACGGGCCAAAATTGGCATGTAGCCCACTAAAAATATCTGGGCTTAAATTAGCATAAGCTTTCAAATTTTTCTGGTAGGCCTGTGCCCATAGTGGGCCTTTAACAGGCCTAAACATAATTTGGGCCCTCAGGAAAAATAGGCCGTTTATAGGTGTAAGTATCTCGAGCCCATAAAAAACATGGGACTTTAATAGACCGAAAGTGAGATTGGGCCCTGATTGTGCCAAATAACCCACTGGACTTAGTAGGCCGAAATGGTGGCCCATTTAAGATGCGGATATTTGACAGGCCGAAATTCGGACGGGCCGTAAATGCGCCGACCTAATACACGGGCCTTTAACAGGCCGGAACTTCGGTCGGGCTAGATTATCGTCATTTTTATATGGGTCGTTAATGGGCCCGATATGACGTTGGTCCACGTATGGCCCATGGTTTACGTCCGGTGTTAACAGGCCGAAAATGACAACAGGCCAAAAGTGGCCCAAATCTATAGTGGGCCTCTAACAGGCTGAATGACAGACATGGCCGAATATGACCCAATTCCTTCACGGTTGTTTATGGGCCGAAAGTTTTGATGGCCTGTAAATGGGACCAAATGAAGCCGGACTTTTAACAGGCCGGAAATACACAGGGTCGTAATTCGGCCCAGTTACTTAGTGGACTGTTAACGGGCCAGAAGTGACCATGGGCCGCATTGATGACAAGTTTAGACCAGGCCGTTGACGGGCCGATTTGACAGAGAATGTTGGGCCTTTAGCTGGGCCGGCCCATTATGGTCTGCAGAATCTTGTGGGCCTTTAGCTGGGCCGGTCCATTGTGGTCCGCAAAACCTTGTGGGCCTTTAGCTGGGCCGGCCCATTATGGTCCGCTAAATCTTCAGTTGGGCCGGCCCATTTAAACTTTGTGGGCCACTTTTGGGCTGGTCCACGTGTCAACATATCATAGGCCCATCTCGACCGTTGGATGAGTGACACCTGTGCCAACGCGGAGCTGACACGTGGATCCGTCAGCCAATGAGAATTTTACACATGGAAAATCGGCATTGGTCGTGGCTGTTAATGGGTTATCGGATCCAAAATCTGACCCGATAGCTTAACGGTGTTCCGTTACAGTGGATGCCACGTGTCGGTTACCCTTGACGAAAGCACTTCTGTGACGCGCAATTTATCGTCATGGAAGTGGACACTTCCGTGATGATAATTTTGGTAATGTCATGGAACACTTCTACGACAACACAGGTATGACTGTCTTGATTCTGTCATAAATTTGTCATGGATGTACATGCATGACAAAAAACGCGACCTACTGTGACAAACACGTATCATCACGGAAGTGTATTTTTTTAGTGACGGCGACGAATCCCCCACTCCGAAGCCCCGAACGGACTCCAGATCAGCCCTCCCGAGAGATATTAGGGCTTGGCGGCGGCTTCGTGTCATAAAACGCGATGAAACTTTCTCCCTGGATTTTCTCTCCGCGAAACGGAATATATGGAGTTGGAGTTGAGGTCGGTGGAGCGTCAGGGGGCCCATGAGACAGGGGGGCTCGCCCAGGGGGGGAGGGCGCGCCCCCCACCCTCATGGACAGGGTGTGGGCCCCCTGGTCTTGATTCTTTCGCCAATATTTTTAATATTTTACAAAACTTATCTCCATGGATTTTCAGGTCATTCCGAGAACTTTTGTTTTCTGCACATTAAACAACATCATGGCAATTCTGCTGAAAACAACGTCAGTCTGGGTTAGTTTCATTCAAATCATGCAAGTTAGAGTGCAAAACAAGGGCAAAAGTGTTTGGAAAAGTAGATATGTTGGAGATGTATCATGCCACAAATAAGTTGCACTATCACTATCAACTCTGCATCTTTTGGCTTCAATATTATGAATATGTGTGTCACTACTATCGAGATTCAATAAAAATAGACCACTCTTCAAGGGTGCATGACCATAAAAGATATTACTCGTATAAATAGAACAACCATTATTCTCATATTTAAATGAATAACCGTCTCGCATCAAACAAGATACAGATATAATGTTCATGCTTAACGCTGGAACCAAATAACAATTATTCAGGTCTAAAACTAATCCCGAAGGTAGATGTAGAGGTAGCATGCCGACGGTGATCACCTCGTCACCTCGTCCTTAGCCAATCTTTGCTTAATCCATGGTCCCTGTTTCGAGTTGCAAATATTAGCAACAGAATTAGTATCAAATACCCATGTACTACTGCGAGTATTAGTAAGGTACACATCAATAACATGTATATCACATATACCTTTTCTCACCTTGCCATCCTTCTTAACCGCCAAATACTTGGGGCAGTTCTACTTCCAGTGACCAGTCCCTTTGCAGTAGAAGCACTCAGTCTCAGGCTTAGGTCCAGACTTGGGCTTCTTCACTTGAGCAGCAACTTGCTTGTCGTTCTTCTTGAAGTTCCCCTTCTTCCCTTTACCCCTTTTCTTGAAATTGGTGGTCTTGTTGACCATCAACACTTGATGTTCCTTCTTCATTTCTACCTCCGCAGCCTTTAGCATTGCGAAGAGTTCGGGAATCGTCTTATCCATCCCTTGCATGTTATAGTTCATCATGAATCTTTTGTAGATGGGTGGCAGTGATTGAAGAACTCTATCAATGACACTATCAACCGGAAGATTAACTCCCAGCTGAGTCAAGTGATTATGATACCCAGACATTTTGAGTATATGCTCACTGACAAAACTATTCTCCTCCATTTTGCAGCTATAGAACTTATTGGAGACTGCATATCTCTCAATCCGGGCATTTGCTTGAAATATTAACTTCAACTCTTGGAACATCTCATATGCTCCATGACGTTCAAAATGTCGTTGAAGTCCCGGTTCTAAGCCATAAAGCATGGCACACTGAACTATTGAGTAGTCATCAGCTTTGCTCTACCAGGCGTTCACAACGTTCGGCGTTGCTCCTGTAGCGGGTCTTGCACCTACCGGTGCTTCCAGGACGTAATTCTTCTGTGCACCAATGAGGATAATCCTCTAGTTACGGACCAAGTCCGTGTAGTTGCTACCATCATATTTCAACTTAGCTTTCTCTAGGAACACATTAAAATTCAAAGGAACAGTAGCACGGGCCATTGATCTACAACAACATAGACATGCAAAATACTATTAGGTACTAAGTTCATGATAAATTAAAGTTCAATTAATCATATTACTTAAGAACTCCTACTTAGATAGACATCCCTCTAATCATCTAAGTGATTATGTGATCCCAATCAACTAAATCATGTCCGATCATCACGTGAGATGGAGTAGTTTTCAATGGTGAACATCACTATGTTGATCATATCTACTATATGATTCACGCTCGACCTTTCGGTCTCAGTGTTCCGAGGCCATATCTGCATATGCTTGGCTCGTCAAGTTTAACCTGAGTATTCTGCGTGTGCAAAACTAGCTTGCACCCGTTGTATGTGAACGTAGAGCTTATCACACCCGAGCATCACGTGGTGTCTCGGCACGACGAACTTTCACAACAGTGCATACTCAGGGAGAAAACTTGTACCTTGAAATTTAGTGAGAGATCATCTTATAATGCTACTGCCGAACTAAGCAAAATAAGATGCATAAAGATAAACATCACATGCAATCAATATAAGTGATATGATATGGCCATCATCATCTTGTGCCTTTGATCTCCATCTCCAAAGCACCATCATGATCACCATCGTCACTGGCTTGATACCTTGATCTCCATCGAAGCATCGTTGTCATCTCGCCAACTATTGCTTCTACGACTATCACTACCGCTTAGTGATAAAGTAAAGCAATTACATGGCTATTGCATTTCATACAATAAAGCGACAACCATATGGCTCCTGCCAGTTGCCGATAACTATGTTACAAATCATGATCATCTCATACAATAAAATTTAGCATCATGTCTTGACCATATCACATCACAACATGCCCTGCAAAAACAAGTTAGATGTCCTCTACTTTGTTGTTGCAAGTTTTACATGACTGCTACGGGCTGAGCAAGAACCGTTCTTACCTACGCATCAAAACCACAACGATTTTTCATAAAGTGTGTTGTTTTAACCTTCAACAAGGACCAGGCGTAGTCACACTCGATTCAACTAAAGTTGGAGAAACTGACACCCGCCAGCCACATGTGTGCGAAGCACGTCGGTAGAACCAGTCTCGCGTAAGCGTACGCGTGATGTCGGTCCGGGCCGCTTCATCCAACAATACCACCGAATCAAAGTATGACATGCTGGTAAGCAGTATGACTATTATTGCCCACAACTCTTTGTGTTCTACTCGTGCATATAACATCTGCGCATAGACCTAGTCCTGATGCCACTGTTGGGGAACGTAGTAATTTCAAAAAAATTCCTACGCGCACACAAGATCCATCTAGGTGATGCATAGCAACAAGAGGGGAGAGTGTTGTCCACGTACCCACGTAGACCGAAAGCGGAAGCATTATGACAACGCGGTTGATGTAGTCGTATGTCTTCACGATCCGACCAGCACCTCCACGATCTACACATGTTTGGCTCGGTGATGTCCCACGAACTCTCGATCCAGCTGAGTGTCGAGGGAGAGCTTTGTCAGCATGACGGCGTGATGACAGTGATGATGAAGTTACTGATGCAGGGCTTCGCCTAAGCACTACAATGATATGACCGAGGTGGAATCTGTGGAGGGGGGCCCCGCACACGGCTAAGACAACTATCAACTTGTGTGTCTATGGGGGTGCCCCCTCCCTTGTATATAAAGGAGTGGAGGAGGGGGAGGGCCGAACCTCTATGGCATGCCCAAGGGGAGTCCTACTCCCACCGGGAGTAGGATTCCCCACTTCCCTTGTTGGATTAGGAGAGGAAGGAAGGGGAGAGAGGGGAAGGAAAGGGGGGCCGCCCCCCCACCCAATTCGGATTGGGCTTGAGGTGGGTGCACCCCCTCCTAGGCTCCCTTCTCCTCTCTCCCACTATGGCCCAGTAAGGCCCATGTACTTCCCAGGGGGTTCCGGTAACCTCCCGATACTCCGGTAAATGCCCGAACTCACACGAAACCATTTCGATGTCCAAACATAGCCATCCAATATATCAATCTTTATGTCTCGGCCATTTCGAGACTCCTCGTCATGTCTGTGATCAAATCCGGGACTTCGAACAACCTTCGGTACATCAAAACACATAAGCTCATAATATCGATCGTCACCGAACGTTAAGCGTCCGGACCCTATGGGTTCGAGAACTATGTAGACATGACCGAGACTCATCTCCGGTCAATAACCAATAGCGGAACCTGGCTGCTCATATTGGTTCCTACATATTCTACGAAGATCTTTATTGGCCAAACCGCATAATAACATACATTGTTCCCTTTGTCATTGGTATGTTACTTGCCCGAGATTCGATCGTCGGTATCTCAATACCTAGTTCAATCTCGTTACTGGAAAGTCTCTTTACTCGTTCCGTAATGCATCATCCCACAACTAACTTATTAGTCACATTTCTTGCAAGGCTTATAGTGATGTGCATTACCGAGAGGGCCTAGAGATACCTCTCCAATACTCGGAGTGACAAATGCAAATCTCGATCTATGCCAACTCAACAAACACCATCGGAAACACCTGTAGAGCATCTTTATAATCACCCAGTTACATTTGTGACGTTTGATAGCACACTAAGTGTTCCTTCGGTATTCAAGAGTTCCATAATCTCATAGTCATAGGAACATGTATAAGTCATGAAGAAAGCAATAGCAATAAACTAAATGATCAAGTGCTAAGCTAACGGAATGGGTCAAGTCAATCACATCATTCTCTAATGATATGATCCCGTTAATCAAATGACAACTCATGTCTATGGCTCGGAAACTTAACCATCTTTGATTCAACGAGCTAGTCAAGTAGAGGCGTACTAGTGACACTCTGTTTGTCTATGTATTCACACATGTACTAAGTTTCCGGTTAATACAATTCTAGAATGAATAATAAACATTTATCATTGTAAGTGCATCTAGTGCCCCTTAGTGATTTTGGTGTATTGAAGACTTATAGGTTAAGGGACTGATGCGTTTGTGAGTGTACACAGGTCTATAAGTCTATGAGGAGTTTGATATTTACAGAGAAAGTCGACCCCTAAAAATGAAGTTCTTCGACTTAAGACTTTGGATTTCTGAAGACTTTCTGAAGACTTTGAAAGTGAAGAAATTGGTGTAACCTTGAAGACTTGGCAATCATTCGAGGAACATGAAGCGTGAAGACTTTTTTATATAGTTTCATTTTCTCTTTCTTGAGTCATAGGAAACACCATACTGTTAAAGGGGGTCAAGGAAATACTAAGGAAAAATTTCCATGTGATGCTCAACTCAAAATCCTGCACCTACCAATCCCTTTGAGTGAAGCCATTGGAAATATCATACAGTTTAGTCATATTCTTCAGTGACAGGGACGAAGTTCTTCTGATCTCTGAGGAATTTGTTCTGACTGAGGAGTTAGGTATTCGCCAGTGCGGATTGCCTACACAGTGAGGAACATGATAGCCCTGAGGAATTTGAGAGTCAAAATTCCGACTGCTGTTGTGCTATGCGCCAGCTGTCCCAAAATATCTACCCACCTAACGGTCATATCAGACAAGGGCATTTATGTCTTATCATGTCAGGTTGCTCCCTAGGATATAAATAGTCGCCCCTACAACCACTAGCTGGTTGGCTGCTTCGAGAGAAACTGACGCTTGTCATTTGAGAGCATCCCATCCTCCGAGGACTTTGAGAGAAAATCATCAAGTGTGGAAAACCCAAACCCAACACCTACAAACCCAAAGTGATTGAGCATCACTGAAGAGATTGATCCTGCATGGATCCGACGCTTGTTACCTTTGAAGACTATGATTCTTCCAGACGGTTAGGCATCAAGGTCTAGAGCATCCAAGGGAAATTGTGGATCGCCGAGTGACCAAGTTTGTGAAGGTCCGGAAGTCACCTGAAGACTTACCACGAGTGATTGGGCGAGGTCTGTGTGACCTTAGCTCAAGGAGAATACAGGGAGGATTGTGTGTTCGGGACTGGGTGACCTCGAGTTTAAATACTCAGCCGCTCCAACCAGACGTACAACTGAGACAGCAGTTGGAACTGGTCTACCAAATCATTGTCTTCACCAAGCCTACGGGTTCTATTTCCTCAACTCTTTCATTTCCTCATTTCTGTTGTTGTCTACTTGTTTATATCTGTTTGAAGACTTTGACAGAAGACTTTCTCAATTTCCTCAGTTCAATTTCTTCAGCATGTCCGTATTCTTTCTGTGTTATCTTGTGTTTACACTTTCTGTACTCTATACTTGTCTTCATTCCATCATGATGACCATGCTTGTGGTTTATTATGTTTACATTTGAGTAATTATTCCGCTGCTAGTAGTTCTTCATATAGGAATTTCCTCACCAGCAAATTCCTCAGTGAAGAATTCATAAAAATTGCCTATTCACCCCCCTCTAGTCGATATAACGCACTTTCAATTGGTATCAGAGCAAGGTACTCCCTTGTTCTGTGTGATTTTGGTTTAACCGCCTGGAGTTTTAGTTATGTCGACTGCAGGTATGATCAAGGTCTCTGCTGGGTGTCCTACCTTCGATGGAACGGACTACCCCTACTGGAAGAATAAGATGCGAATGCATCTTGAGGCAATTGATAATGATCTCTGGTATGTTGTAGAAAATGGTGTTCCCTCAGTCACACCTTCTCTGAACGCTACTGATGTGAAGAGATTCAAGCAACTCGATTATCAAGCGAAGAAGATCATATGTGGCCACCTGAGCAAAGGACAGTATGGAAGAGTGAGTGCTTTGGAAACTGCTAAGCTTATCTGGGATAGGCTGTCCAAAGTGAATGAAGGAGTCTCAACTCAACGTGACTCTCGTGTTGACGTTCTTCGCAATCTCTTCAACCGCTTCAAAAGACTCGACAATGAAAATGTCCAGCAAACCTTCGATCGCCTCACTGACATCTCAAATGAGCTTCAAGCGCTGGGTGCCACTGACATCACTGACCATGAGGTGGTGAAGAAATTGCTGAGATCGCTCGATTCTTCATTTGATACTCTGGCACTGATGATTCAAGAATGTGCTGATTACAAGTCACTTGATCCCGCTGATATCCTCGAGAGGCTAAATACTCATGAGTTCCAGCTTGCTGAGAAGAGAGATCTCTATGGTTCAAGCTATGGCAGATCACGTGCACTAAAGGCCAAGGCAGTCTCTGAGTCTGAAGATGAGGACTCTGCTAGCAGCCTTGGTGACCCTGAAGAACTAAGCCAGGAACTAGCACTGCTCGTGAAGAAATTTCAGAATTTCTCAAGACGTGGTCGCTTTGGAAAATCCTCAAGGAGCAATTATTCCCCATTGAGTGACTACAAGAAGAGGCTATGCCACAAATGCAAGAAACCTGGCCACTACATCCAAGATTGTCCTCAGTGGGATAAGGAATCAAAGAAGAAGAAATACAAGGATTACAGTTCTGATGACGCAAAGAAGAAGAAGAAATCTTCAAAGTCTTCATCATCAAAATCCTCAAAGTCTTCATCTCACAAGAAGAGCAGCTCCAAGAAGGCTCGGGCATTCATTGGCAAGGAAATGTACTATGAGGCTGAATCTGAGGAACATGAGGACGAGGAGGCATTTGAGGAGTCCGAGTCTGGTGTGGCGAGCCTAGCTCTCGCTACTGCATTCGTCAGCAAGTCTATCTTCAACTCTAAAGAAAATGGCTTCACCAACAAGGATGATGAAGGCAATGATGACTACGCTCCCACCTATTGCTTCATGGCAAAGGGTGCCAAGGATGAACAACCCAAAGCCAATGAGTGGGTCCTCGATAGTGGATGTATGAATCACATGACTGGTGACAAGAATCTATTGATGGATGCTCCTTTATCACCGTCGCATCTGAAGCATATCATCTTCGCTGACAAAGGCAAAAGTCAGGTATTGGGTCTAGGTAAGGTTGTGATCTCAAAGGATCGACACATGGACAAAGTCATGCTTGTAGAGTCCTTAGGATACAACCTCATGTCTGTCTCAATGCTTTGTGATCTTGATATGGTTGTTGTCTTTGGCAAATATCGTTGTCTTGTGATCATGGAAGCTGACAATTCCAAAGTCTTCAAAGGCTTTAGGAGAGGAGACTTGTACATTGTTGATTTCTCTGCAGGACCACAACCGGCCGTATGCTTACATGCAAAAGCTTCAGAAGGATGGCTATGGCATCGATGACTTGGTCATGCTGGCATGAGGAATTTGCACACGCTTGCGAAGAAGAAGCATGTCATTGGCATTGAGAATGTCAAATTCCTCAAGGATCACTTATGCGGAGCCTGTGAAGCTGGAAAGATGACAAAGGCCAAGCATCCAATGAAGACTATCATGACTACCACTCGACCATTTGAATTGCTTCACATGGATCTCTTCGGTCCTAATCATTATTCTGCTGTTACAAATGATGCATCTCTATATGGCTTTGTTATTGTTGATGATTATTCTCATTACACATGGGTGCACATTGTCACTTACAAACATGAGGTGCAGGAAGTCTTCAAACGATTTTCCTCGAGGGCTTCAACCAACTTTGGTGTGAAGATCAAGCACATCAGAAGTGACAATGGGACCGAGTTCAAGAATTCTGGTCTTGATGACTATCTTGATGAACTTGGTATTGATCATGAGTTATCTGCTCCTTATACTCCTCAACAGAATGGCGTCGTGGAGCGCAAGAACAGAACTCTTGTTGAGATGGCTCGCACTATGCTTGATGAATACAAGACACCTCGTCGGTTCTATAATGAGGCTATTGATACTGCATGCCACATCATCAACAGAGTATATCTTCACAAATTCTTCAAGAAGACCGCCTATGAACTCCTCACTGACAAGAAACCCAATGTGAGTTACTTCAAAGTCCTCGGTGCTAAATATTGGATTAGATATCCTCATCACAATTCTAAATTTGCACCGAAAGCACATGAGGGTTTTATGCTTGGTTACGGAAAGGACTTGCACACCTACAAAGTCTTCAACAATGTTCTTCACAAGGTTGTTGAAACTGTAGATGTGCGGTTCGATGAAACTAATGGCTCGCAAAGAGAGCACCTACCTTCTGTGATAGATGAACCAGCACCTGAGGATTCTATCAAGTACAAAGCTACTGAGGATGTCATTCTCACCGAAGAATCTGCTGAAGAATTCATTCCAGAACGTGATGAACGTCGAGCTGGCGCACCTGAAGAAAATGGTGCTGAGGAAAATGCTCCTGAAGAAAATGCAGATCAAATTCCTCGAAGACATCACGCTCATCCTCGTATTGCAAATGAAGTGCAAATTGAGAAGATCATCGATGACATTGAAGCACCAGGTCCTCTCACATGCTCAAAAGCTTCACATTTGTCTAACTTTTGTGGGCACTTTGCTTTTGTCTCTATCACAGAGCCCACTAAGGTAGATGAAGCATTTCTGGAGCCTGAGTGGATTCAAGCTATGCAAGAAGAATTACATCAGTTCGAGCTCAACAACGTCTGGGAACTGGTCAAACATCCAGATCCTCGCAAGCACAACATTATTGGCACAAAGTGGATCTACCGCAACAAGAAAGATGAAAATGGCCTTGTGGTGAGGAATAAGGCACGGCTTGTAGCTCAAGGCTACACACAGGTTGAAGGAATTGATTTTGATGAAACTTTTGCACCTGTTGCTAGACTTGAGGCTATTCGCATATTACTTGCTTATGCTAACCATCATGATATTATCTTACAACAAATGTATGTGAAAAGTGCATTCCTCAATGGTAAGCTTGAGGAAGAAGTATATGTTGCTCAACCCCCAGGTTTTGAAGATCCAAAGAATCCTGACAAAGTCTTCAGACTCAACAAGGCCCTGTATGGCCTCAAGCAAGCCCCTCGGGCGTGGTATGATACTTTGAAGGAATTCCTCATGAAGAAAGGCTTCAAACCCGGTTCACTCGACCCAACTCTTTTCACTAAGTCTTATGATGATGAATTGTTTGTGTGCCAAATATATGTTGATGATATCATTTTTGGCTGTACTGACCAACGATACAATGATGAATTTGCCTATATGATGAGTGAAGAATATCAAATGTCTATGATGGGAGAATTGAAATTCTTTTTAGGTCTTCAAATTCGTCAACAGTGCAATGGGATATTCATTTCTCAGGAGAAATACCTCAAGGACGTATTGAGGAAATTCGGTATGCAAGATTGCAAAGGGGTCAAAATTCCAATGCCCACAAATGGCCATCTATGCACTGATGAAAATGGTAAAGACTTCGATCAAAAGGAATACCACTCCATGATTGGCTCTTTATTGTACCTATGTGCATCTAGGCCGGATATTATGCTTAGTGTTTGCATGTGTGCCCAATTTCAAGCTACACCGAAGGAATCACACCATAAGGATGTGAAGCATATTCTTCGATACTTAGCTCACACACCAACACTTGGATTATGGTATCCCAAGGGCTCTTCGTTTGATCTCATTGCATATTCAGACTCTGACTGAAAGCACAAGTGCTCCCTAGGTGGTTTTGGTAATTAATGTCAACATATCTCTTGTTGGACAAACACTTTTATCTAGTATATTTCAGATAAGTTCAACAATGGAGTGGCATGGACTAAAGGATGTGGGAACTCCTTTAAGATGCTAAGGACAAAGGATTGGCTCAAGCTTCAAGCTCAAGACTCTTCATTTTACACTTTTAGTGGTCCAAGATCACATTGAGTCTATAGGAAAAGCCAATACTATCAAGGAGGGATGAGGTGTTGTTTAATGAGCCTCTTGCTTCATGTGCTTTGTGATATGCTCCAAAACCCTCAACTACTTTCCCACTTCCACAAATGACCTAAACCCAAAGCCAAAATCGGTCACACCGAAACTTCCTATCCGGCGCCACCGATTCCACAAGTCATAGCCACTGCCACAAACCCTAAGCAAATCGGTCTTACCGATAGGGATCTCGGTCTCACCGAGATGGGATTGTAATCTCTCTGTGTATGTCCATTATCAAATCGGTCTCACTGAGTTTGAGAAATCGGTACTACCGAGATTACAATACAAACTCTCTGGAAACTTATTACCAAAAACGGTCCCACCGAGTTTGAGTAATCGGTCCCACCGAGTCTGCCTGACCAACTCTCTGGAAAGCTTCTTACCAAAATCGGTCTCACCGAGTTTGTGTAATCGGTCTTACCGAGATTACGTTATGCCCTAACCCTAACCGAATCGGTCTCATCGAGTTGCATTTCGGTACCACCGAAAACCCTAACGGTCACATTATTTGTTGAATCGGTCTGACCGAGTTTAACGATTCGGTCCCATCGAGTTTGGCAGATTGTGTGTAACGGTTAGATTTTGTGTGGAGGCTATATATACCCCTCCACCTCCTCTTCATTCATGGAGAGAGCCATCAGACTGAACCTACACTTCCAGCATACATTTTTTGAGAGAGAACTACCTACTCATGTGTTGAGGCCAAGATATTCCATTCCTACCATATGTGTCGGAGTAATTGGCGACGGGTACCCCGAAGACGGCAAGACAATTATTCAAGACATCGGGGCTAGCAAAGCCCCTCAGTCCGATTGCCTGGCCACTCCTGTCGGCTCCCCGTCTGACTGCCCTGCCCGGCCGGCTGCCGACTGCGCCAACCAGCCGGCTGCCGACTACAGCCCGACCCGACATCGACGAGACACCGACGAGACGGATGTACCCGAGCACTGTTCACGTGTCACCCTAGCCATCATGTACAGTGGCACTTGTCCCTGGGCACTATTTATGAAGTGACCCAGGGGACAAGTGTGACACCCCACCATGCCACTAGCTAGCTAGCTACCATGCCTACATAGCTTAGATAGTAATCTAGCTCCACACTATATATAGCCATCCATCCATCCATCCACCATCCACTCTCACACATAGCCACGCCACATGCACTTGGCCGGCCACAAGGCCACTCACGCATGCATGCTCAGGCACATGCAGCCACTAGCTCATGTGCGTATATACCAAGTCAGATGCCTGTGGCACTGAAGCTAGAGACAACTCCAGGAGCACTTTGTACTGCCCGATGTACAACCCAGATATCTATCCAGACATGCAGGATAGGGGTAATATCTCTCGAGAGAGCCCCGAACCTGGGTAAACTACCGCGTGCTATTCGCATACCCGCTCCCGGACCTATCAGCAGCAGTCTTGCCCTCACACGAAGCCACCTTGTGGCATATGTCGTCTTACACCCCCCATGAGAATACCACGACATTTGGCGCCCACCGTGGGGCGGTACTATGCTACCGCGCTGCTGCTGGTTTCGCTGTCCGGGCAGGACCATCTTCATCTTTGCCACCGCGGCCTCGCGCCGTCTCTCCGATAGCGGTCAGGGGCTCGACATCGACATGCCCCCGGATGGCCGCAAGGGTGGCGCGTCCTTGTCATCGGCCTCACCATCTTCATCATCACCGCGACGTCACCGCCGTCTCTCCGGCACCGGTTGGGGGCTCGACATTAGCATGCCCCCGGCGCGACCGTGCTGGACGGCGCGTCATCGTCGTCTGCCCTCGGTCTATGCACTCGCAGCTTCGATCTGCTCCGCGGCTGTCCCGAGCACCTCCGGTCTCTGTGCATGCACACGTTCGTGCATTGCTAGCTAGCTAGCTAGCTAGCGAACTCAATGGATTCAGCAGCAACAACCTGTGTACTAGCTTTGCTAGCTAGCTCAGTTCGTGTGCGCGCATGTGACCTGCCGGACGTGTGAGCCTCGTCGTCGCTCTGGCCGGCGACTCCGTCACTGCGCTGCGCTGTTTCCGCTGCTACCTACCACCACTCATACATTATCCATACATTGGTCGGAGGCAAGCCAGACATGCCCAGTACGCAAGTACGCAACACATGCACTGTTGCTGACCATAAAACCATACCATACGTTGCTCCCATACCATACAGTGGTTGAACACTGCCCATTCACTGGTCGTATGCTAGCTAAAAACACTGCCCATGCAAACTCGTACAGTGGCCGGATGAAAGCAGTCAGGGCACGCGCACGCCCACGCCTGCGGGTCCTACTGGCACGTCGCTCGGCCTCCGTGTGCCTGTGCGCGTTGCTCGCCCGTGCTGCTCCCTGCCTTTCCTCCCCGCTGACCGGCTCCCTGCACCAGCTGCATAGCCTCGCCGCGCCTCCACGGCTCAGCGCGTCCGCGTGTTGGCTCCGCCTGCTCGCGACAGGTCCGCGCGCGCCTGGGACGCCCATCACCGGGTCCTCTGCGCTGGCTCGAGCATGTGCCGCATCCTGGACGGCCCGCGCCTCCGCCTCCATCTCGCGCGCTCCTCGCCCAAGTCTCGCCACTCGGGCGCCGGCTCTGCCCGAGCTGCGGCCGACTGCGCCTCCCCGGCACCTGGCATCATGCTCAGGCCGGCATCCCTCTGCCCCGGCCGCCTACCGCGCTGGCCTTCCATGTGTCGCGCGCGCGCCTGCAGTCCCCCCGCCGGCTGCGCGAGCTCGGCCGCGTGCTCCTCCGCGACGCCGCGTGCTGTGGCCGCCTGCTCAGCACCTCCGCCCCGCGCCGACTTCGCCTCCGTGCCGGCTGCCCAGCTCCCGGACTCCGACTGCTCCGCTCCGGCTCCCCACGGCCGCCTCCGCGCGCCGCCCGTTCCGGGCCGCCTACAGGCGTCACGCAGGCTGGCTGCCCGCAACCCGGACGGCCGGCTCCCCCGCAACCCGGCCCGCCGGCTTCGCCCACAACCCGGCCTGCCTGGCCGGCTGCCGGCTCCCCGCTCGCCCGCTGCCGACTCCCGCCATTCGGCTGCCCATGGCTGGTTGAAAAAAAAGGGGGAGAGAGAGGCCGGCTGCCCGAGAGAGAAAACTCAGAAAAGGAAAGAAGGAAGTAGGGAGCCAGTTGAGAAGAAACACAGAGGCCGGCTGCTGCGCTCCCACTACGGCCGCTTGCTGCGGTCGTGTGCCCGAAGAAGAAAAGGAAAAGAAAAGCAAGGTGAGGTCGGGTGCTCGAAAGAGGCCGGTTGCTGAAAAAAAAGAAGAGAAGAGAAAGAAAGTGGCCGGGTGGTGGCGTCCGGCTGCTCGCATGGAGTCGGACAAAGAGGAAAAAAAGGGTCGACTGCCCACAGCCAAAAAGAAAAGAAAAAATGTCCGTCTGTCCATCCGCCTGCTTCGTCACTCGGACTGCCAGACTTGACCTGGCCTACCTACCCACTTCAACGCCTGGCCGGCAGGAGCGCCAGCCCGGCCGCCCGTTCGGTCGAACCCGACCGGCCGGGACCTCCTCGAGCGCCCGGAGTCTCGGGGGCTACTCTCAGTGGGTGCGCTGACGCGTCCCTGCGAGAAAGAAGACAAAGTAGTTGCCGGAAGATCCGGACCGACTGCTCAGTAGTCGGCCCGAATCTCGGGGGCTACACCTAGCGGGTGCGCTGGCGCCCCCCCGCTGAGGGAGTCCTGGACTAGGGGGTGTCCGGACTGCCGGACTATCATCGTCTGCTGGACTCCAAGACTACGAAGATACAAGATTGAAGACTCCGTCCCGTGTCCGGATGGGACTTTCCTTGGCGTGGAAGGCAAGCTTGGCGATACGGATATGTATTTCTCCTACCATTGTAACCGACTCTATGTAACCCTAGCCCTCTCCGGTGTCTATATAAACCGGAGGGCTTAGTCCGTAGGACATAACATACATTACAACAATCATACCGTAGGCTAGCTTCTAGGGTTTAGCCTCCTTGATCTCGTGGTAGATCCACTCTTGTAATATCCATACCATCAATATTAATCAAGCAGGACGTAGGGTTTTACCTCCATCAAGAGGGCCCAAACCTGGGTAAAACATCGTGTCCCTTGTCTCCTATTACCATCCGCCTAGACGCACAGTTCGGGACCCCCTACCCGAGATCCGCCGGTTTTGACACCGACATTGGTGCTTTCATTGAGAGTTCCTCTGTGTCGTCACTGATAGGCTCGATGGATCCTTCAATCAACAACAACGCTGTCCAGGGTGAGACTTTTCTCCCCGGACAGGTCTTCGTATTCGGCGGCTTCGCACTGCGGGCTAATTCACTTGGCCATCTGGAGCAGATCGAAAGCTACGCCCCTGACCGTCAGGTCAGATTCGGAAGCCTAAACTTCACGGCCGACATCCGCGGGGACTTGATCTTCGACGGGCTCGAGCCACAGCCGAGCGTGCCGCACTATCATGATGGGCATGATCTATCTGTGCCGCCGGACAGTGCCTTGGTGGCCGCACACGAATCCGCTCCGGCCCTTAGTCCGGAGCTGATCGCCTAGATCGAGGACCGGTGGCTGGACACTGCCTCGGGGGTTGCAACTTCCGCGGCGATGGAGCCGAACACTAACCTTGTCCCCCATAAAGCTCATGATTCCGAGGTGTTGGACTCTCTGCCGGACTTCGAACCTCCTACGCCCCAGCCAATCGAATCCGATTGGGCGCCGATCATGGAGTTCACCACTGCGGACATCTTTCAGCACTCGCCCTTTGGCGACATCCTAAATTCGCTAAAACATCTCTCGCTATCCGGAGAGCCCTGGCCGGATTATGGCCAGGATGGTTGGGAAACGGACGACGAAGAAATTCAAAGCCCACCCACCTCCCACTTCGTAGCCACTATCGACGATTTAACCGACATGCTAGACTATGACTCCGAAGACATCGACGGTATGGACGACGATGCCGGAGACGAACAAGAACCAGCGCCCACAGGGCACTGGAAGACCACCTCGTCATATGACATACACATGGTGGACACCCCAAAAGATGGGGACGGCGAAGAAGCAGCGGAGGCCGATTCCTTAAAGAAACAGCCCAAGCGCCGACCTCAGCGGCGCCGCTCTAAATCCTGCCACAGCAAGAATGGAGATTCCGGCACAGGAGATAATAACACCCCAGAAAGTGCCGAAGACAATCCCCTCCAGCAAGATTCAGCGCAGGAGGAGGCAGAAGCAAGCCCTCACGAGAGAGCGGCAGATGAAGAGGTCGAGGATGATAATTACATACCTCCCTCCGAAGACGAGGCAAGCCTCAATGACGACGAATTCGTCGTGCCCGAGGAACCCGTCGAACAAGAGCGTTTCAAACGCAGGCTAATGGCCACGGCAAATAGCATAAAGAAAAAGCAGTAGCAGCTTCAAGCTGATCAAGACCTGCTGGACGACAGATGGACCTAGGTCCTCGCGGCCGAAGAGTATGAACTCGAACGCCCCTCCAAGAGCTACCCAAAACGCAAGTTGCTCCCCCGATTAGAGGAGGAAGCATACATACCATCATCACCAGCGCACAATACGGCCGACCGACCACCCCGTGGTCGCGACAGAGAAGCATCCAGGCCTTCCATTAAGACCGTACCCCGGCATCGCTCGAAAAGTACGAAGCCATGAGGGAACGCGCCGGACTTGCGGGACATATTGGAGGATAAGGCAAGACAATCCAGATCTATCTATGGATCACGGGGGCGCCCCACGACCCATGACGAATACCATCAAGCTGGATACAACAACTCCGGCCAGGCCAAACACAGCAGACAATGCTCCCTTGAGCTACGTCGTGATATTGCTCAATACAGAGGCGCCGCACACCCGCTATGCTTCACTGACGAAGTAATGGATCATCAAATCCCTGAAGGGTTTAAACCCGTAAACATTGAATCCTACGATGGCACGATAGACCCCGCGGTTTGGATCAAAGATTATCTCCTTCACATCCATATGGCCCGCGGCGACGATCTCCACGCCATCAAATACCTCCCGCTCAAGCTTAAAGGACCAGCTCGGCACTGGCTTAATAGCTTGCCCGCAGAGTCAATTGGGTGTTGGGAGGACCTGGAAGCCGCATTCCTCGACAACTTCCAGGGCACATACGTGTGGCCACCAGACGCCGATGACCTAAGACACATAATCCAGCAGCCAGACGAATCGGCCAGACAATTCTGGACACGGTTCTTAACAAAGAAAAATCAAATCGTCGACTATCCGGATTCAGAGGCCCTCGCAGCCTTCAAGCATAACATCCGCGACGAGTGGCTAGCCCGGCACCTAGGACAGGAAAAGCCGAAATCCATGGCAGCCCTCACATCATTAATGACCCGCTTCTGTGCGGGAGAGGATAGCTGGCTAGCTCGCAGCAACAACCTCAGCAAAAATGATGGTAGTCCGGACGCTAAGGACCACAATGGCAGGGCGCGTCGAAACAAAAATAAACGCCGCGTTAACGGCGACGACAAGGAGGATACGGCAGTCAACGCCGGATTCCGAGGTTCTAAACCCGGTCAGCGGAAGAAGCCATTCAAAAGAACCACTCCGGGTCCATCCAATTTGGACCGAATACTCGACCGCTCATGCCAGATACATGGCACCCCCGAAAAGCCAGCTAATCACACCAACAGAGATTGTTGGGTATTTAAGCAGGCAGGCAAGTTAATTGCCAAAAACAATGACAAGGGGCTGCACAGCGACGACGAGGAAGAGACCCGACCGCCAAACAGTAGAGGACAGAAGGGTTTCCCCCCACAAGTGCGGATGGTGAACATGATATACGCAACCCATATACCCAAGAGGGAGCGGAAGCGTGCACTAAGGGACGTATATGCGATGGAGCCAGTTGCCCCTAAGTTCAATCCATGGTCCTCTTGCCCGATCACTTTCGATTGAAGAGACCATCCGACCAGTATCCGCCATGGCGGATTCGCCGCATTGGTTTTAGACCCAATCGTCGATGGATTTCACCTCACAAGAGTCCTGATGGACGGCGGCAGTAGCCTGAACCTGCTTTATCAGGATACAGTGCGCAAGATGGGCATAGAACCCTCAAGGATTAAACCTACAAAGACGACCTTCAAAGGCGTCATACCAGGTGTGGAGGCCAATTGTACAGGGTCAGTCACACTCGAAGTGGTCTTCGGATCCCCGGATAATTTACGGAACGAGGAGTTAATCTTCGACATAGTCCCGTTCCGCAGAGGCTATCACGCTCTGCTCGGACGAACCGCGTTCGCAAAGTTCAACATGGTGCCGCATTACGCATACCTCAAGCTCAAGATGCCAGACCCTCGTGGAGTCATCACGGTCAACGGAAATACAGAACGCTCCATCCGAACGGAGGAACACACAGCGGCTCTCGCGGCAGAAGTACAGAGCAGCCTTTTAAGGCAATTTTCGAGTCCGGCCGTTAAACGGCCGGATATGGCCAAACGCGCCCGAAGCAACATCAACCAAGACCACCTGGCACGATCCGGGCACGCGTAGCAATGCGGCCCCAACCCCAGCCCCTGCATAATTGCAAGACTTACCCTCCGCGTACATCATTACGCTCTGGAGATACCATGGGCCTAGGGGAAGGGGCACGACCACAACAAACCCAGAGTGCGGCTCGACCACACCAGGGGCTCACAAGTGTGTCACTCTTTTTTGTTATTATTTTCTTTCTTTGTGTACACAGGACCCAGTTCACCAGAGGCCCTGCCCGGCGGTGAACCCGCTGAACTCACGATGCAACAGCCAGGGAAGAAAGAAGACTGCGATAAACACTCAGGTGGTCTCCATTACGAGCATTAAATTTGATTCTATACACCAGTCCGCAGCCCACCCCTGGAGGGGGACATGTTTGATTAGTTTAATCCCTTGCTTACCGCACTATTTGTATCATTCCGCACTCATAGCAGAATTCTTTGAATAAATAATGCAGCATTTTTTGCCTGTTATTGCATTACTTTACACATATGTTCATTAACGACATCTTGCACCAGTATATTTTGGTACGGCCGAATACACCAGGGGCTTATGTTCCCCGCATTATGGTGTGACAAAGTCCGAACACTTTCACAAGTGCGGCACCCCGAACTTATAGCATTATATGAATCGGCTCCGAATCATGTCTTGGGTCAATAGTTGGGTTTGCCCGGCTCCCACATTTTGGTACCTTACGTTCTGTTCTATCGGCTAAGGTGGCACTGGGAGAACCACTGCGATTGCGCCCCGGTTGAGCTGGGTGAGCGCCTCAGTGGAGAAAGCTAAAACTGATTGTCACGATAAGGCGAGAGACTGGTCGCTGTTCGAGAGGTCTTTTCGAGTCCTTAAAGACTTATGCCGCGTCAAGCGAAGAACCGGATAATGTCCGGCCAAGGCGTGGATAGCGCCCCGAACTCGGTCTTCCGAATACTAGGGGCTTCGCCGAAATTTAAAATTATAGAATTCTATGGCTAAGTGAGAGTGTTCAAGTATTATAAGTCGGGTTGCCTTGTTCGTTGTGTTGAGCGCCTCCCTAGATGGACCCAAGAATGGGAACAAGAGTGCTCAAGTTTATCCCGAACACCCCAGCACTCATGGCTTGGGGGCTGAAGCCGACGACTTGCCATCTCTCAGAATTTATAAACGGCCGCACAGAAGGTAATATTTTAAATCAAACAAGCGTTGCTTAGCGCATATTTACAAAGTTCTCAGCGCACAGGATAATACATAGCGAGTCTACTCAATAATTACATCTCTGGGGCACTCATCCGCAATCTTGCGGGCACCCTTCAGGACAGTCTTATAGTACATCTCGGGCGTACGATACTCCTTGCCCGCTGGCGGCGCGTCAGTGATAAGCTTCTCCGCATCCAAAGCTTGCCCCAATGCACTTTTGCGCGGGCAAGGGCCCGACGAGCACCTTCAATACAGGTGGATCGCTTGACAACCTCCAACAAGGGGCACACATCCACCAGCCGCCGCACAAGGCCGAAGTAGCTCCCAGGCATGGCCTCTCCAGGCCACAGCCGGACTATGAGGCCCTTCATGGCCTGCTCGGCTACCTTGTGGAGCTCGACCAGCTGCTTTAGCTGGTCGCTAGGGGGCACCGGAAGGCCGGCCTCAGCGTACTGAGACCAGAAGACCTTCTCCGTTGAGCTCCCCTCCTCGCCACGGTAGAAAGCGGCTGCATCGGATACACTGCGAGGCAGATCTGCAAACGCCCCTGGAGAGCTCCGAATTCGGGTAAGTGTCAGGTAGTTTACATTAACATGCTTGCTTTGCATGAAAAATGCCTTACCCTCCACTATTTTCTTCACATCCTCAACCTCCTGAAGAGCCTTATGGGCCTCGGCCTTGGCGGCTTTGGCACTTTCGAGAGCCGAGGCAAGCTCGAACTCTCGAGTCTTTGGGTCGCGCTCCAAACTCTCATGCTTTTCCATGAGAGCCTGGAGCTCTTGCCGCACTTCCGCCACCCGCGCCTCTTGTTTCTCGCGCTCTGCCCGTTCCACGGCCGCATTGCGTTCGGCCGCGGACACAGCCTCCTTCAGGGTAGCCACCTCGTTCGTGGCCCTTGCAGTACCCATGTTATCCTCGTTATTTTTTGCAACCTAAACCCTTTTCTATAAGGTAAGTTTTCAAAGTGGTGTTACTCACCTTCTTTGTCCTCGAGCTGCTTCTTGGCATGGCCGAACTCTTGCTCGGACCGCTCGAGATCCTGCTTCAATGCACCAACCTCCGCAGTCAGTGCGGCAGAGGTTAGCAGCGCAGCCTGCAAACCCATATTGACATAATTTTTAGCAACCCTGCGTATATCTTCTTTAGATCCTCAATCTGGCTTTTCTTTCCGAACACTGAACCGAGCATCAGGGGCTACTGTCTATGCGGTATTACATTACATAATTTTAACTTCTTACCTCAAAGCCTGTTAGAAGGCTTCTGCAGGCTTCGGTCAGCCCGCTCTTGGCGAGCTGAACCTTCTGAATCACCGCACTCATGATAGTGCGGTGTTTTTCCTCGATGGAAGCGCCTTTGAGCGCCTCCAACAAGTTGTCTGGCGCCTCTAGTTGGACGGGGGCCGCCGGTGTCACGGTCCTGCCCTTCTTGCGAAGGGGCCGCCTGCTGGACTCTGGAACCACTGCAGGTTCTGGGGTAGAGTCCGGCGCAAAGTCCGGGAGGCTGCCTTGCGGCGCCTCCGGAGCCTCCTCATGATGGGTCCCTTCCCGGGATCCCACCTCGGCGTCCTCGGCGGCGCGAGGGGTGGAGGCAGTCGAAATGGAATCCACATCCGACGCAGCCAACGACCCGCTCGACGAAGTAGGGAGATCATCGTCGGCCGGACTGTAGGCAGTATGCGGCATTAGAAGGACACTATGCGACACAAAAGAAATTGCAGATCATTCAAGGATCTAGATACTTACGATCTCGCCTGAGGCCTGGCCCCTTAGGGCCACTCTTCACCGCCAACGTTGGTGTTGGCGGAGCTGTCTGGGGGAATAGTTCTTCCCCTCTTGGACCCTTCAGCCTCCCTTGTTGGGGAGGCCTTCCTCTTTCTTTCTCCCCCCTCTGGGAGAGAGTCTTCTTCCTCCTCCTCATCTTCGGGGGAGGAATCCGCCTCGGAGTCATCGGACACCTGAAAACGGGAACTCTTTCGAGTGCCCGTGGCCACCTTCTTGGCCTTCTTCTCCGGCACCACGTGCGGTGCCGGAACCAGCAACCCCGCTAGACGGGCGTCCACTGGGTCTTCTGGCATGGGAGCCGGGCAGACGAGCTGCTCGGCCTTGTTCATCCATTCCTGTCGAAGGAAAAGGGGATTAAAACCCGCTTAAGAATCAAACTATTAACAACAAGTGTCCCGTAAAGGGGTAGAATCACTTACCTCGTCAGCTGGATGCTGCGAGTGAAATCCGTGATCTTCCGTCGCGGATGCGGGGGCTTCGGCGCCCTTAAACAGCACCCTCCAGGCGCCTTCGTACGTCGTGTCGAAGAGCCCGCTCAACGCCTGGTGCTGTTCCGGATCGAACTCCCACAGATTGAATGCCCGTTCTTGGCATGGGAGAATCCGGCGGACGAGCATGACTTGGACCACGTCAACAAGCCTGAGCTTCTTGTTCACCAGCTTCTGGATACAGGCTTGGAGTCCTGTCAGCTCCTTCGAATTACCCCACAGCAAGCCCTTCTCTTTCCAGGAGGTGAGCTGCGTAGGGATACCAGATCTGAACTCGGGGGTCGCCGCCCACGTAGGGTCGCGCGGCTCGGTGATATAGAACCACCCCGACTGCCACCCCTTGACGGATTCCACGAAGGCCCCTTCGAACCAGAGGACGTTGGGCATCTTGCCCAACATGGTGCCTCCGCACTCCACCTGCGTGCCCTTCACTACCTTCGGCTTGACGTTGAAGGTCTTGAGCCACAAGCCGAAGTGGGGCCGGATGCAGAGGAGGGCCTGGCACACGATGATAAACACCGATGTTGAGGATGATGTTCGGCGCCAGATCATGGAAATCCAGGCCGTAGTAGAACATGAGCCCCCGGACAAAGGGGTGAAGTGGAAAGCCCAGTCCGCGGAGGAAGTGGGGAAGGAAAACGACCCTCTCATGGGGCCTGGGGGTGGGGATGAGCTAACCCTCGTCGGGCAGCCGGTGCGCGATGTCGCTGGAAAGGTATCCGGCGCTGCGCAGCTTTGTGATGTGCTCCTCCTTAACGGAGGAAGCCAACCACTTGCCTCCCGCTCCGGACATGGTCGGAGAAGGTTGAGACGAGATGCGTGAGCTTGGGCGCTGGAGCTTGAGTGCGCGGAGATGGATAAGCAAAGGAGGAAGAAGGCGTGGGTGAAAAGGTGAATCCTTATCCCTTATATATAGGCGGGCGAAGACTATGCGTCCCCCATCGGCCTGGTAAAACTCGCTTATCTCCCAAGCGCCACTATCAATGGCGCGGTTGGGTTACCCACGTCCGTTGAGGGAGTCCTGGACTAGGGGGTGTTCGGATAGCCGGACTATCAATGTCCGCCGGACTCCAAGACTACGAAGATACAAGATTGAAGACTCTGGCTCGTGTCCAGAAGGTACCTTACTTGGCGTGGAAGGCAAGCTTGGCGATACGGATACGTAGATTTCCTACTATTGTAACCGACTCTGTGTAACCCTAGCCCTCTCCGGTATCTATATAAACCGGAGGGCTTTAGTCCGTAGGACAACATACACAACATACAATTATACCATAGGCTAGCTTCTAGGGTTTAGCCTCCTTGATCTCGTGGTAGATCTACTCTTGTACTGCCCATATCATCAATATTAATCAAGCAGGAGTAGGGTTTTACCTCCATCGAGAGGGCCCGAACCTGGGTAAAAAACATCGTGTCCCTTGTCTCCTGTTACCATCCCCTAGACGCACAGTTCGGGACCCCCTACCCGAGATCCGCCGGTTTTGACACCGACATTGGTGCTTTCATTGAGAGTTCCTCTGTGTCGTCACCAATAGGCTTGATGGCATCTTCAACCTGCAACGCTGTCCTGGGTGAGACTTTCCTCCCCGGACAGATCTTCGTATTCGGCGGCTTCGCACTTCGGGCCAATTCACTTGGCCATCTGGAGCAGATCGAAAGTTACGCCCCTGGCCGTCAGGTCAGATTTGGAAGCTTAAACTTCACGGCCGATGTCCGAGGAGATTTGATCCTCGATGGACTCGAGCCATAGCCAAGCGCGCCGCACTGTGACAATGGGCATGATCTAGCTCTGCCGCCGAACAGTGCTTTGGTAGCCGCACACGAATCTGCTCCGGCCATTAGCCTGGAGCCGATCGCCCAGATCGAGGGCTGGTGGATAGACGCTGCCTCGGGGGCTTCAACATCCACGGCGATGGAGCCGAACACCAATCTTGTCCCCTGCGAAACTCGTGATCCCGAGGCACCGGACTCCTCGCCGGACTCCGAACCTCCCGCGCCCCTACCAATCGATCCAGATTGGGCGCCTGTTATGGAATTCACCGCCGCGGACATCTTTCAATGCTCGCCTTTCGGCGATATCTTAAATTCACTAAAGCATCTCTCGTTATCAGGAAAGTCCTGGCCGGATTATGGCCAGGATGGTTGGGATGCGGACGACGAAGAAATTCAGAGCCCACCCGCCACCCACTTTGTAGCCATTGTCGACGATTTAACCGACATGCTAGACTACGACTCCGAAGACATCGACGCTATGGAAGACGATGCCGGAGATGAACAGGAACTAGCGCCCACAGGGCACTGGAAGGCCACCTCGTCATATGACGTATACATGGTGGATACCCCGAAAGATGGGGACGGCGAAGGAACAGCGGAGGCAGATTCCTTAAAGAAACAGCCCAAGCGTCGGCGTCAGCGGCACCACTCTAAATCTCGCCCCAGCAAAAATGGAGATTCCGGCACAGGAGATAATAACACTCCAGAGAGTGCCGAAGACAATCCCCTCCCGCAAGACTCAGCGCAGGAGGATGCAGAAGCAAGCCCTCATGAGGGGGCGGCAGATGAAGAGGTTGAGGATCATGATTATATGCCTCCCTCCGAAGACGAAGCAAGCCTCAACAATGACGAATTCGTCGTACCCGAGGATCCCGTTGAACAAGAGCGCTTCAAGCGCAGGCTTATCGCCACAGCAAACAGCCTAAAGAAAAAGCAGCAGCAGCTTCAAGCTGATAAGGACCTGCTGGCCGATCGATGGACCGAGGTCCTCGCGGCTGAAGAGTATAAACTCGAACGTCCCTCCAAAAGTTACCCAAAACGCAAGCTGCTCCCCCAATTAGAGGAGGAAGCATACATACATCCATCACCAGCACACGATATCGCTGACCGACCACCCCGTGGTCGTGACAGAGAGGCATCCAGGCCCCCAGCCAAGACCATACCCCGGCATCGCTCCAAAAGTATGAAGCCAAGAGGGAACGCGCCGGACTTGCGAGACATATTGGAGGACAAAGCAAGGCAATCCAGATCCATCTATGGATCACGTGGGCGCCCTACGACCCATGACGAATCCCGTCGTGCCGGATACAATAACCCCGGCCGGGCCGAACACAGCAGACAGTGCTCTCTCGAGCTGCGTCGCGATATTGCTCAATACAGGGGCGCCGCACACCCGTTATGCTTCACTGACGAAGTAATGGATCATCAGATCCCCGAAGGGTTTAAACCCGTAAACATCGAATCTGACGATGGCACAACAGACCCCGCGGTGTGGATCGAATACTATCTTCTCCACATCCATATGGCCCGCGGCGATGATCTCCACGCCATAAAATACCTCCCACTCAAGCTTAGAGGACCAGCTCGGCATTGGCTTAACAGCTTGCCCGCAGAGTCAATTGGGTGTTGGAAGGATCTGGAGGCCGCATTCCTTGATAACTTCAAAGGCACATATGTGCGACCACCAGACGCCGATGACCTCAGCCACATCACTCAGCAGCCAGACGAATTGGCCAGGCAATTCTGGACACGGTTCTTGACAAAGAAAAATCAAATCGTCGATTGTCCGGACGCAGAGGCCCTTGCAGCCTTCAAACATAATATCTGGGACGAATGGCTAGCCCGGCACCTCGGGCAGGAAAAGCCAAAATCCATGGCAGCCCTCACATCGTTAATGACCCGCTTTTGTGCGGGAGAGGACAGCTGGCTAGCCCGCAGCAACAATCTCCGTAAAAATTCTGGCAGTCCGGATACTAAGGACAAAAACGGCAGGTCACGTCGAAATGAAAACAAGCGCCGAATTAACGGCGATGATAAGGAGGATACGGAAGTCAATGCTGGATTCCGAGGCTCCAAACCCGGTCAACGGAAGAAGCCATTTAAAAGAACCATTCCGGGTCCGTCCAATTTGGACCGAATACTCGACCGCTCATGCCAGATACATGGCACCCCTAAAAAGCCAGCTAACCACACCAATAGAGATTGCTGGGTATTCAAGCAGGCCGGCAAGTTAATTGCCGAAAACAATGACAAGGGTTAAATAGCGACGACGAGGAAGAGACCCGGCCGCCGAACAATAGAGGATAGAAGGGTTTTTCCCCACAAGTACGGACGGTGAATATGATATACGCGACCCATATACCCAAGAGGGAGAGGAAACGCGCACTAAGGGACGTCTATGCGATGGAGCCAGTCGCCCCAAAGTTCAACCCATGGTCCTCTTGTCCGATAACTTTCGATCAAAGAGACCATCCGACCAGCATACGCCATGGCGGATTCGCCGCATTGGTCTTAGACCCAATCATCGATGGGTTTCACCTCACGAGAGTCCTGATGGATGGCGGCAGTAGCCTGAACCTGCTTTATCAGGATACAGTGCGCAAAATGGGCATAGACCCATCAAGGATTAAACCTACAAAGACAACCTTTAAAGGTGTCATACCAGGAGTGGAAGCCAACCGTACAGGCTCAGTCACACTGGAAGTGGTCTTCGGATCCCTGGATAATTTCCGGAGCGAAGAGTTAATCTTCGACATAGTCCCGTTTCGCAGCGGCTATCACGCCCTGCTCGGACGAACCGCGTTTGCCAAATTCAACGCGGTGCCGCACTATGCATACCTAATGCTCAAGATGCCAGGCCCTCGTGGAGTCATCACGGTCAATGGGAATACGGAACGCTCCCTCCGAACGGAGGAACATATAGCGGCTCTCGCGGCAGAAGTACAGAGCAGCCTTTTAAGGCAATTCTCGAGTCCGGCCGTTAGACGGCCGGATACAGCAAAGCGCGCCCGGAGCAATATCAACCAAGACCACCTGGCGCGATCAGAGCACGCGTAGCAATGCGGCCCCAACCCTCGCCCGCGTATGATCGCAAGAATAACACTCCGCGTACATCATTACGCTTTGGAGATACCATGGGCACAGGGGAGGGGGCACGATCACAACGGACCCAGAGTGCGGTTCGACCACACCAGGGGCTCGCAAATGTGCCTCTTCGTTATTATTATTATTTTTTCTTATTTTTTGTACACAGGACTCTGTTAACCAGAAGCCCTGTCCGGCGGTGAACCTGCCGAACTCATGATGCAATAGTCAGGGACTAAAGAAGGACGCGTCGAACACTCAGGTGGTCTCAATTACGAGCATTAAATTCAATTATATACACCAAATCCGCAGCTCATCCCTGGAGGGGGACATGTTTATTTAGTCCAAATCCCTTGCTTACTGCACTATTTGTATCAGTCCGCTCTACTAGCAGACTTTTTCTTTCATTAATAATGCAGCACCTTTATGATTGCAATTGCATTACATTTTATATATATGTTCATTATATGACATTCTGGCACCCGTATATTTTTGGTACGGCATAATACACCAGGGGCTTATGTTCCCCACTTTATGGTGTGATAAAGTCTGAACACTTTCACAAGTGCGGCACCCCGAACTTATAGCATTATATGAATCGGCTCCAAATCATGTCTTGGGTCAATAGTTGGGTTTGCCCGGCTCCCATGTTTGGCTCCTTACGTTTCCGTTCCGTCGGCTAAGGTAGCACTGGGAGAACCACTGCGATTGCGCCCCGGTTGAGCCGGGTTAACGCCTCAGTGGAGAAAGCTAAAACTGACCGGCATGATAAGGCGAGAGACTGGTCGCTGTTCGAGAGGTTTTTTTGGGTCCTTAAAGACTCACGCCGCTTCGAGCGAAGTTCCGGATTATGTCCGATGAAGGCGTGGATAGCGCCCCGGATTCGGTCTTCCGAATACCAAGGGCTTCGCCAAAATTTAAAATTATAGAATTCTATGGCTAAGTGAGAGTGTTCAAGCATTATAAGTCCGGTTGCCTTGTTCGTCGTGTTGAGCGCCTCCCTAGATGGACCCAAATATGGGAACAAGAGTGCTCAAGTTTATCACCGAACACCCCAGCACTCGTGGCTTGGGGGCTGAAGCCAACGACTTGCCATCTCTCAGATTTTATAAACGGCCGCACAGAAGGTAATATTTTAAATTAAACAAGCGTTGCTCATGGTGCATATGAACGAAGTTTTCAGCGCACAGGATAAATACACAGCGAGTTCACTCAAAGATTACATTTCGGGAGCACTCATCTGCAATATTGCAGGCTCCCTTCAGGACAACATTATAATACTTCTCCGGCGTGCGATACTCCTTGCCCGGTGGCGGTGGGTCCGTGAGAAGCTTCTCCGCATCCAATTTGCCCCATTGCACCTTTATGCGGGCAAGGGCCCGACGAGCACCTTCGATACAGGCGGAGCGCTTGACTACATCCAGCCTAGGGCATGCATCCAACAGCCGCCGCACGAGGCCAAAGTAGCTACCAGGCATGGCCTGTCCAGGCCACAGCCGAACTATGAGGCCCTTCATGGCCTCCTCAGCTACTTTGTGGAGTTCGATCAGCTGCTTCAGCTGGTCGCTTGGGGGCACCGGATGGCCGGCCTCAGTATACTGAGACCAGAAGACCTTCTCCGTCGAGCTCCCCTCCTCGCCACGATAGAATGCGGCGGCATCAGCCGCACTACGCGGCAGATCTGCAAATGCCCCTGGAGAGCGCCGAATTCGGGTAAGTGTCCGGTAGTCCACATTAACATGCTTGCTTTGCATAAAAAATGTCTTACCCGCCGCTATCTTCTTTATGTCCTCAACCTCCTGAAGGGCCTTCTGGGCCTCGGCCTTGGCGGGCTTGGCACTTTCGAGAGCCGAGGCAAGCTCGGACTCTCGAGTCTTGGAGTCACGCTCCAAACTCTCATGTTTTTCCATGAGAACCTGGAGCTCTTGCCGAACTTCCGCCACCCGCGCCTCTTGCTTTTCTCGCTCAGCCCGTTCTGCGGCCGCATTGCATTCGGCCGCGGACACAGCATCCTTCAGGGTTGCCACCTCGTTAGTGGCCCCTGCAATGCACATATTATCCTTGTTAATTTTTCGCAACCAAAATCCTTTTCTGTAAGGTACTTATTCAAAGAGGTGTTACTCACTTTCTTTTTCCTCGAGCTGCTTCTTTGCATGGCCGAGCTCTTGCTCGGACCGCTCGAGATTATTTTTCAGCACGTCAACCTCCGCCGTTAGTGCGGCAGAGGTCAGCAATGCAGCCTGCAAACCCATACTGACATATTTTACGTAACCCTGCGTATATCTTATTATAGATCCTTAGTCCGGCTTTTCTTTCCGAACACCGAACCAAGCATCAGGGGCTACTGTCTATGCGGTATTATATTACATAATTTTAACTTCTTACCTCAAAGCCTGTTAAAAGGCTACTGCAGGCTTCGGTCAGCCCGCTTTTCGCGAGCTGAACCTTCTCAATTACCGCACTCATGATAGTGCGGTGTTCTTCCTCGATGGAAGCGCCTTTAAGGGCCTCCAGCAAGTTATCCGGCGCCTCCGGTTAGACGGAGGCCGCCGGTGTCACGGTCCTGCCCTTCTTTCGAAGGGGCCGCTTGCCGAACTCTGGAACCACTGCAGGTTCCGATGTGGAGTCCGGCACGAAGTCTGGGGGGCTGCCTGACGGCGCCTCCGGAGCCTCCTCCTGATGGGTCCCGCTTTGGGATCCCACCTCGGCGTCCTCGTTGGCGCGTGGGGTGGAGGCAGTCGGGATGGAATTCACATCCGACGAGGCCAATGACCCGCTCGATGAGTCGGGGAGATCATCATTGGACGGACTACGGACAGAATGCGGCGTTAGAAGGATACTTCGCGACATAAAAGAAATTACACATCAAGGATCCGGATACTTACGATCTTGCCGGACGCCTGGCCCTTGGAGGCCGCTCATCCTCACCAACGCTGATGTTGGCGGAACTGTCCGGGGGGATAGTTCTCCCCCTCTTGGACCCTTCGGCCCCCCCGATGGGGGAAGCCTTCCTTTTCTTCTCTCCCTCCTCTGGGAGAGAGTACTCCTCCTCCTCGTCTTCGGAGGAGGAATCCTCGTCGTCGTCAGACACCTGATTGCGGGAACTCTTTCGAGTCCCCGCGGCCACCTTCTTGGCCTTCTTCTCCGGCACCACGTGCGGTGCCGGAACCAGCAGCCTTGTTAAACGGGCGTTCGCTGGGTCTTCTGGCATGGGAGCCGGGCTGATGAGCAGCTTGGCCTTCTCCATCCATTCCTGTCAAAGGAAGAGGCAGAATGAAGCCTCACTAGAGTCAATCTAATTATCACAAGTGTCCCGTAATGGGGTTGAATCACTTACCTCGTCAGTTGGATTCTGCGAGCTGAATCCGCGGTCTTTGGTCGCGGACGTAGGGGCTTCGGCGCCCTTGAATAGCACCCTCTAGGCGCCTTCGTATGTTGTATCGAAGAGCCCGTTTAGCGCCTGGTGCTGTTCCGGATTGAACTCCCACAAATTAAATGCCCGTTCTTGGCATGGGAGGATCCGCCGGATGAGCATGACTTGGACCACGTCGACGAGCCTGAGCTTATTGCTCACCATCTTCTTGATACATGCTCGGAGTCCCGTCACCTCCACTGGATTCCCCCACTGCAAGCCCTTCTCTTTACAGGAGGCGAGCTGCGTGGGGATGCCTGATCTAAACTCGGGGGCCGCCTCCCATGTGGATTTGCGCGGCTCGGTGATATAGAACCACCCCAATTGCCACCCCTTGATGGAGTCCACGAAGGTCCCTTCTAGCCAAGGGACGTTGGGCAATTTGCCCAACATAGCACCTCCGCATTCCGCTTGCGTACCCTTCACAACCTTCGGCTTGACGTTAAAGGTCTTGAGCCACAGGCCGAAGTGGGGCCGGATGTAGAGAAAGGCCTCGCACACGACGATAAACGCCGAGATGTTGAGGATAAAGTTCGGTGCCAGATTGTGGAAATCCAGGCCGTAGTAGAACATGAGCCCCCGGACAAATGGATGGAGTGGAAAGCCCAGTCCGCGGAGGAAGTGGGGAAGGAAGACGACCCTCTCATGAGGCCCGGGGGTAGGGATGAGCTGCCCCTCGTCGGGCAGCCGATGCGCGATATCGCCGGAAAGGTATCCGGCGCTGCGCAGCTTGGTGATGTCCTCCTCCTTGACGGTGGAGGCTAACCATTTACCTCCCGCTCTAGTCATATTCGGAGAAGGTCGAGGTGAGATGCGCGAGTTCGGGCGTTGGAGCTTGAATTCGCGGGGATGGATAAGCAAAGGAGGAAGAAGGCGTAGGTGAGAAGGTGAATCCTTATCCCTTATATATAGGCGGACAAAACTATGTGTCCCCCACCAGCCTAGTAAAACTCGCTTATCTCCCAAGCGTCACCGTTGATGGCGCGGTTGGGTTACCCACGCACGTATTGATGAGAATCCCGGAATAAGGGGAACACAATCTCTGCTTCGACAAGACGTGCCAAGGAAACCGCTTCGCTAAACATGCTGAGGTGGTATAATGATTCAAACAAGGACCTGGTGGCGGTGTGATGTCACGCCGCATAATACGTCAGCAGATTGAACTAAGTGTACATTTTATTCTCTCTACGGTGGAATGTGGAATTTATTTTGCAGAGCCGGACACTATCCTGGTGTTCATTATCTTCTCTGGATTATTCAAGGGAGGAACCCGCCTTGCAATGCCGAACATTATGCACGCCGGACTTATCGTCATTGAAGACTGGTTCAGGGGCTACTGAGGGAGTCCTGGACTAGGGGGTGTTCGGACAACCGGACTATCAATGTCCGCCGGACTCCAAGACTACGAAGATACAAGATTGAAGACTCTGGCTCGTGTCCGGAAGGTACCTTACTTGGCGTGGAAGGCAAGCTTGGCGATACGGATACGTAGATTTCCTACTAATGTAACCGACTCTGTGTAACCCTAGCCCTCTCCGGTATCTATATAAACCGGAGGGCTTTAGTCCGTAGGACAACATACACAACATACAATCATACCATAGGCTAGCTTCTAGGGTTTAGCCTCCTTGATCTCGTGGTAGATCTACTCTTGTACTACCCATATCATCAATATTAATCAAGCAGGAGTAGGGTTTTACCTCCATCGAGAGGGCCCGAACCTGGGTAACAAACATCGTGTCCCTTGTCTCCTGTTACCATCCGCCTAGACGCACAGTTCGGGACCCCCTACCCGAGATCCGCCGGTTTTGACACCGACATCCATATTGATGAGAATCCCGGAATAAGGGGAACACGATCTCTGCTTCGACAAGACGTGCCAAGGAAACCGCTTCGCTAAACGCGCTGAGACGGTATAATAAAAAACGATTCAAGTAAAGGCTTGATAGTGGTGTGACGTCATGCCGCAAAATACGTCAGCAGATTGAACTTGTGTATATATTATTCTCTCTACGGTGGAACGTGGAATTTATTTTGCAGAGCCGGACACTATCCTGGTGTTCACAATCTTCTCTGGGTTATTCAAAGGAGGAACCCGCCTTGCAATGCCGAACATTATGGGCGCCGGACTTATCGTCACTGAAGCCTGGTTCAGGGGCTACTGAGGGAGTCCTGGACTAGGGGGTGTCCGGACTGCCGGACTATCATCGTCCGCCGACCTCCAAGACTACGAAGATACAAGATTGAAGACTCCGTCCCGTGTCCGGATGAGACTTTCCTTGGCGTGGAAGGCAAGCTTGGCGATACGGATATGTAGATCTCCTACCATTGTAACTGACTCTGTGTAACCCTAGCCCTCTCCGGTGTCTATATAAACCGGAGGGCTTAGTCCGTAGGACATAACATACAATACAACAATCATCCCGTAGGCTAGCTTCTAGGATTTAGCCTCCTTGATCTTGTGGTAGATCCACTCTTGTAATATCCATACCATCAATATTAATCAAGCAGGACGTAGGGTTTTACCTCCATCAAGAGGGCCCGAACCTGGGTAAAACATCTTGTCCCTTGTCTCCTGTTACCATCCGCCTAGACGCACAGTTCGGGACCCCCTACCCGAGATCCACCGGTTTTGACACCGACACCCGCGAAGATTGCAGACAAGAGGAGAGTTTTGTCTGTGGCTGCCAGCAGCCGGCAGAAGAGAAAAGGAAGAAAAAAGGGTGTTGCAAGATGCCTCGCCGCCTGGCCGGTCGAGCCTGACCGGCCGGGACCCCCCTTCGAGCACCCATGTGCTCGAAGGCTACACCCAGCAGGTGCTCCGGTGCGCTCCGCGAGCGCTGAGGGAGTCCTGGACTAGGGGGTGTCCGGATAGCCGAACTATCATCATAGGCCGGACTCCAAGACTATGAAGATACAAGATTGAAGACTTCGTCCCGTGTCCGGAGGGGACTTTCCTTGGCGTGGAAGGCAAAGCTTGGCGATACGGATATGTAGATCTCCTACCATTGTAACCGACTCTGTGTAACTCTAGCCCTCTCCGGTGTCTATATAAACCGGAGGGTTTTAGTCCATAGGACACAACAATAACAACAATCATACCATAGGCTAGCTTCTAGGGTTTAGCCTCCTTGATCTCGTTGTAGATCCACTCTTGTACTACCCATATCATCAATATCAATCAAGCAGGAGTAGGGTTTTACCGCCATCGAGAGGGCCCGAACCTGGGTAAAAACATCGTGTCCCTTGTCTCCTGTTACCATCCGCCTAGACGCACAGTTCGGGACCCCCTACCCGAGATCCGCCGGTTTTGACACCGACATTGGTGCTTTCATTGAGAGTTCCTCTGTGCCGTCACAGTCAGGAAGGATGTCTCTTCCCGTCTTTAAAGACGGTACCATTGCCAAAGGAGCTTTGGCCGCCGGCCAAACTATCTGGCTAGGTGGTTTTCTCATGACCGCCTGTTCGGCCACTGCTTCAACGATGACTTCTCGGGCCATCAAAAGGGATCTTCACGTCAACTCGGAATTCACCGAGCAGTTGGATCCGACGGAGCTCTCTTCCGTAAACGAGCTCTTGGATCGCATCACCGCCCTGGGAGTCGCTACAGACTACGATCAGATTGAACTTAAAACCGATCTGAGAGAGATTAACTCAGTTGCGGTGGTAGAGGAACAATGCGGCGACTCTTCTTCTATATTAAAGACTAGCTATGTCCGGATTCCCGATCCCTCCATGCCGGATTCCTGCGGAGGGACAGATGCCAATCAAGTACTGAACCTAAAGTCAGGCAGCAGACCAGATTCGTTGGACAACATCCAGCAATCCAAGCTTCCAAATTCCGAAACTTTTCGGCCCTTGAGCCTCAAGTTGGGCAGGGTTCCGGACTTAATTCCACCCGCCCACCCAAACATAAGCAATCTATCTCAAATCCGGCAAGAGCCCACAGAAACAGTACATCATTACTGGGCCAGATTCCTCCTGGTCATGGACAGGATAAAGGACTGCCATGAGGAAAGCGCAATCTCAATTTTCTGCAACAATTGCACGGACAAGGGAATCACGAACGCCATAAGTCGCCACGAAATTGCACGCTTCGCCGATCTGGCGTCCATAGTACGAAAGTACTGTGCGATGGAGAGCACCTGGAAAACCGAAACTAAGTTTTGGGACAATCCGGCTCCGAACACAACCCTAGTCCAAAACAAAAGGGTGCACCATGCTCAGGCACCCGGGACAAAAACCAAAAAGCAAAAACCTCATAAAGGGCACGGAACCGTACTAGAGGGATGGCTCAGCGGACCCTGTAAAAATCACAGTACAGAGGGCGCCACTCCAACACATAGCCTTCGAGCATGTTGGATACTACGGCAGGTGGCCAAAAGTGGCGAAGAGCTTCTAGCCCCAGAGAACCAACCCAACAGTACCAGTACGGTACTAACAGTCTTCGAGACTTCCGCATCAAACAATATGCGGAAACGAACACTCCGCAGCCTTGCCGAAGTCTACCAAGTAGCAACAATAAATCCATGGAGTGACACGGCTATCACCTTCAACGCCAGCGACGAACCTAAATTCCGAACAGCCCGAGCACCAGCCGCATTGGTCCTCAGTCCAATAGTGGACGGCTTTCGTCTTACCAAGGTACTCATGGATGGCGGCAGTGGATTAAACCTCGTCTACGAGGAAACCCTCCAAAAAATGGAAATGGACTGGAACCGCGTTGAGCGAAGCAGCACAACCTTCAGAGGAATAATCCCTAGTCGGGAAGTACGCTGCACAGGAAAAATTACACTAGATGTGGTGTTCGGCTCGCCGGAAAATTACAGGTCCGAGGAGGTCACGTTCCAAGTGGCCCCGTTCAGCAGCGGATATCATGCTTTACTAGGGCGGGAGGCATTCACAATTTTCCAAGCTATACCCCATTATGGGTACATGAAGCTTAAAATGCCCGGGCCCAATGGAATCATCACTCTTGTCAGTGATCCGGACATAGCACTCCGCGCTAAAAATAAGACAGCCGCACTAGCCCTCGAGGCACTATCCGAAGCCCTAGCGGCAGAGGAACTCACTGCGCTGCGCTCCATGGTGAATAGGGACGATGTGATACTCGATAAGAGATCCAAGTCCACCTCTTTTAAACCAGCAGACAAAATAGTCAAATTCCAGGTCCATCCAACGGACCCCACAAAGACGGCCTCCATTGGGGCACAATTAAACCCCGATGTAGACGCGGCACTACGAGAATTCCTTCAGGAAAATTGGGACATTTTTGCCTGGCACCCTTCAGATATACCAGGAATCCCACGCAGGCTGGCAGAACACAGCCTAAACATCCTAAAAGGATTCAAGCCAGTCAAACAGGCTCTTCGGCAATTTTCCGAACCCAAAAGACAGGCAATGGGAGAGGAGCTAGCCAAACTATTAGAAGCCGGATTCATCAGAGATATAAAACATCTGGACTGGCTAGCGAACCTGGTAATGGTACCCAAAAAGGACAAATCCTGGCGCCTTTTTGTCGATTTTAAAGACCTTAACAAGGCCTGTCCAAAGGACCCTTTCCCCCTTCCCCGCATCGACCAAATCATCGATGCTACCGCAGGGCACGATTCATTGTGCTTCCTCAACGCATACTCCGGATACCATCAAATCAAGATGGCGGAAACAGACCAGGCCGCAATGGCATTCATTACTCCATACGGACCATTCTACTTCAACACAATGCCCTTCGAACTCAAAAACGTCGGCGCAACATATCAGCGCATGATTCAAACACGTCGGGCTACCCAGATCGGCAAAACAGTGGAGGCATACATAGACGATGTGGTTGTTAAGACCAAACACGTCGAAACTCTAGTAGACGATTTGAGGCTCACATTCGACAACCTCCGAGCATATGACATTAAGCTCAACCCGAAAAAATGCGTTTTTGGCGTACCAGCCAGAAAGCTCTTGGGCTTCATTGTATCCGGTAGAGGAATTGAAGTAGACCCAGCCAAGATCCGAGCTCTGTCACAATTGGATATCCCAAAAGACCTCAAACAAATACAAAAACTGACTGGATGCGTGGCGGCTCTAAGCCGCTTCATCTCCCGGTTGGGAGAAAAGGCATTGCCCCTCTATCGCCTCCTCCGGCGCACCGAACACTTCGAATGGATGGATGCTGCCACTGCCGGACTCGAAGAAATAAAGGCCATATTGGCAACAAATCCGGTCCTGGCCGCGCCCAACCTGGGCAAACCGATGTTATTGTATATCGCAGCAACACATCAAGTTGTCAGCGCGGTACTCGTCGTCGAACGAGAAATGGAAGGACACAAATTCCCTCTTCAAAAATTAGTGTACTACGTATCCACTGTCTTAACCCCATGTAAGTCCCGGTATCCACATTATCAAAAGATAGCGTATGCGGTATTCATGGCATCCCGGAAGCTGCGACACTACTTTCAAGAGTGTTCAATAACAGTGGCCTCCGAAGTACCTCTCAATGACATTATAAACAACCGCGACGCGACGGGCAGGATTGCAAAATGGGCCATTGAGCTCTTACCATTCGACATCACCTACAAACCACGGCGAGCTATAAAGTCGCAAGTTTTGGCTGACTTCGTCGCCGAATGGACCGAAGCCGAACTCCCTAAAGAGTACGGTGCATACTCCAATTGGATCATGCATTTCGACGGCTCCAAAATGTTGGCCGGCTTGGGGGCTGGCGTCGTATTGGCGTCCCCAACCAGAGATACAGTCCAATACGTACTTCAGATAATGTACACGGACTCCAACAATGCAGCCGAATATGAGGCCCTTCTACATGGTCTCCTGATGGCACTCTCCATGGGTATTCAACGCCTAGAGGTGCGCGGGGATTCAAACCTCGCAATATCCCAAGTAAATGGAGACTTTGACGCCAAGGATCCGAAAATGGCAGCCTATCGTAACGCCGTCTTAAAAATGTCAGCTCGGTTCGAAGGACTCGAATTCCACCATGTAGCCCGGGATAATAACCAGGCAGCCGACATGTTGGCACGCATCGGCACAAAACGCGATGCTGTCCCTCCAAACATCTTCCTGGAGCGGCTCTTTAAGCCATCCGTATTATGGGAAGAGGAGTCCGGAAATAACAACCCGGAACCAACCGCACCACCCAACACGGAACATTCTGACACAATCGGTGGCTCAGCCAATGAAATAACACCTTTAGCCCACGAAATAATGGCAGTAATTGCCCCATGGACGGAACCATTCCTAGCCTACTTAATTAGGCAGGAACTTCCCGAAGACCAAAATGAGGCCCGCTGCATAGTTCGGCGATCTAAAGCCTACAAGGTCCATGAGGGAGAACTTTATAAGAAAAGCACAACCGGAGTCCTTCAAAGGTGCATCTCTGAAGGGGAAGGGCGAAATCTCCTGGCTGAAATTCACGCCGGACTCGGCGGGCACCACACTGCAGCCCGGGCCCTTGTGGGCAAGGCCTTCCATACAGGATTTTATTGGCCAACTGCCCGGGCAGATGCTCAGGACTTAGTCTAACGATGCGTCGGTTGCCAGCTCTTTGCTAATCAAAGCCACATGCCACCCACCGCCCTCAAAACTATACCCATCACCTGGCCATTCGTGGTCTGGGGGCTTGACATGGTTGGACCCCTTAAAGGGGGAACCCACAAGCAAAAATACCTATTGGTCATGGTGGATAAATTCACCAAATGGATAGAGGCCAAGCCGGTTAAAACAGCCAAATCCGGACCTGTGATAGACTTCATATCTAGGGTAGTACACCGTTATGGCATCCCCCACAGCATCATCACTGATAACGGCACTAACTTCACGGACGACGAGGTTAAACTCTGGTGCAAAAACATGGGCATCAAGCTCGACTACGCTTCAGTCTATCACCCTCAAACTAACGGTCAAGTCGAACGAGCAAATGGTCTAATCATGAGTGGCATTAAACCCAGGTTAGTGCGGTCCCTCACGGAATCTAACACGCACTGGGTGGAGGAGCTCAACTCCATACTCTGGGGGCTGCGGACCACGCCAAATTTTACTACCGGATTCACGCCATTCTTTATGGTATACGGCGCAGAGGCAGTTTTGCCCTACGATATAATTCATGACTCACTTCGAGTGCGCATGTACGAAGAAAGAGAAGCCGAGTTGGACCGGCAGGACAGTTTGGACGCATTGGAGGAGGATCGCGACGTGGAAAAGGCTCGTTCCGCATTCTATCAGCAGCAAGCTCGACGATATCAAAGTAGAGAAGTACGGGCCAAAACTTACAATGTTGGCGAACTAGTTCTATGCCTGCCGGACAAGAAAAAGGACAAACTCAAGCCCAAGTGGGAAGGTCCCTTTGTCATCAATCAAGTCCTGACGGGCGGAGCATACCGTCTACGAAATGCATCGAACAATCGACTCGAGCCGAACCCATGGAATGCAGCCCGCCTCCGAAGATTCTACGCCTAGCGCTGGACTCAGAGTTCGTCTCCTTCCTCTGTCAACATTTTAACAGTTTGCTGTCTTTTGTTTTTTCTCTTCCTTCCTCCCTTCTTTTCGTAAAGCCTTTGTGGGCTGACCTACGCATTGTTCGCACACACTTGACGTGCTGCTCGCACTCATTATACCTGGGGGCTTCTTTAACAGAAGCTTATTTATATGGGCTTCATGCCCAACACATGTGTCACACTTCCGCATGTACCTTTTACTCACCATTATATGCATCGATATGAATTAAGTTTTGTCCAAGCTGGGTTGCCTGGCTCCTGTGCTTACCCCTATGTTCCTGATTGTTCGGCTAGGAGGTAAAGGGAGCACCTCTGCGATTGTTACTGCCGGGTCAGCCGGATGTGTACCTCAGACTGGGTGAAGCCGAAAGCTAGCGTTCTTAAGGGAATATTCGGTCGGTGACTTGAAAGATGATTTCTTATTTATTTATTCAAATGCCCCCAGATGCTTTTCTGCTCTTTTCGCAGTCCGAACATGCACTTTAGGGCATGCCTCCCAGGGAAAGGAACCCCTAACGGAACTATTCTCCCTGGAAGATGTTTCTTACTAACCATGTAATATAACATAACTATTTGGGCACTTGTCTGATAAAGCACTAATGACCCCTACGCCTGGTCTCCATGCATGCCCCGGTTTCTTTTTTTAATAACCGTGAGGGTATTCGGACACACTCCAGACTCTAGGGTCCCGAGGTCGAAGCGAAAAGGTCCGCAAAGACAAACGATCTACAATCCAGCTAGAAGGCATTTTACATGTCATTTTAGATTACATCGTCAAATTGACTGATTGTACTCCTCTTCAATCCCATCTAACAGGCTGTCTAGCTTACAGTCCTGTTGGGAATACTTAGCGGCAAACTCTACTTGGCCGTACATTAAGCTCACAGGAATCTACTTCCCATCGGGCCCCACAGGTCCGACCTCGGCCATGTGGTTCGGATCAGCCTTCGTATACCACGTCTTCACCATGGCCCAGGCCTCCCGGGCGCCTTGACGGCAGGCCGATATCTTCCATAGACGGAAGCGCTGCCGTGCCCCCTGAAGCTTCTCTGCAAGCCCTCCAAGACCCTCGGGCAGGGAGACGGGCGGCCATAAGGCCTGGACGACGCCGCTCATCGCCTGCCGAACACGTTCGTGCAGCTGTAGCAACTCAGGAAGCAGATCACCCGTCGAACCGGGCATTTCCTCCGCAGGACGACCCGTGAGCACACCTACAGACATATTTCTGTCAATCGACTCCCTCGCCGAACTCTTCTTTTCAAAAGAGTTTGCTCAAGCACTTACTATAAATGCCGCGACGAAGCCGCTGATTCTCCTTCACGGAGCCAGACAGCTAGGCCCGAACACCTTTTAGTTCTTCGCCCAGCTGGGTGTTGGCATCTTGGAGTTTGTTCCTCTCCTGCTGCACCTTTGTAAGCACCCTCTCGCTAGCCTTCAGCTAGCGCAGTAGCTATTGCTGGTCCAGATAGAGTCCGGCACCATCTGCAAAATTATTGTCAGATTTATATGCACGCCGCACTTCTTAAACTACTTATCTTTTCGAAGTATGTATTACCAGAGGGGGTCTCTGTGGCTCCCCCTGCGGCGGCTAGTGCGGCCTCAAGTTGGGCCTTGCACTCTTGGAGCTCCTAGGACAGCTGGGTATTCTTCTCCGTAAGATCCTGCATAACAAATGATCCTTCAATCAGTTATTCTAACTATTTTAAGTCTCGGGGGCTACTGGCATATATAACTATTAAAATTCCTTACCCGTATGTCTTTCACATACTGCTCCGTGGCTCTGGTTAAACCATCTTGAGCGGCACAGAGATGCGCGTCTCCCGCATTAAAGGCATTCAACGCCTCCGGGGAGAAACACGCATCACGAAGAACTGTCCGGTGGCGCCTGTGATTCATGGCGCTCTCCACCTCATACCTGGTGGCGGACAGCCTGTCGGCATCCTCCGTTGGAGGAGCATCCGGCTCGCGCCTTGCGCTCGCCTCCCCCTCTGGACCAGGTGTTGGAGCCTGGCTGGCGGAGGCTTGGGCGGCAACCTCTCCGGGCACAGTCCGGCGAGCGCTCTTTCTCTTGGAAAAGTCATGAGCATTAACATACCTCCCGGGAATCTTTCCCTTAAAAACGGTGGTGTGCTATACTGTTGCGGCGACGTTTCGATTCGCACCGCACCCCTCTTCCGCCTGCTGGGCCGAACTGGCCCTTGTCGGTCAGCCACCGTGGGTTCGGCTTCCCGCCTTGAAGGCACCCCCTGCAAGACACCATTGGTATGCGGTGGTCAAAAATAAGCACGGACAAAATAATGGTGTCAGGACTCCGGTCATAGTTACCTGGGAAGCCGGAGATAGACCGGGGTAGTCAGCCATAATGGCGACTAGAGCATTGTCCATGCTAAGTTGGTGGAACACCCCGTCAATCAGCTCCACCTCTATGTCCGGATCCTCTTCGGAGGCCGGATCAAGGGGTCTTCCCGGATCCTCGGGTTGTGGAGTCGGACTGTGTATGCCCTCCACATCCCGGTGCAGTTCCTGCGTCGAAATCATAAAGTAAGACTAAGGGAGTCCTGGACTAGGGGGTGTTCGGACAGCCGGACTATCAACGTCCGCCGGACTCCTAGACTACGAAGATACAAGATTGAAGACTCCGGCTCGTGTCCGGAAGGTACTTTACTTGGCGTGGAAGGCAAGCTTGGCGATACGGATACGTAGATCTCCTACTATTGTAACCGACTCTGTGTAACCCTAGCCCTCTCCGGTATCTATATAAACCGGAGGGCTTTAGTCCGTAGGACAACATACACAACAACAATCATACCATAGGCTAGCTTCTAGGGTTTAGCCTCCTTGATCTCGTGGTAGATCTACTCTTGTACTACCCATATCATCAATATTAATCAAGCAGGACGTAGGGTTTTACCTCCATCGAGAGGGCCCGAACCTGGGTAAAAACATCGTGTCCCTCGTCTCCTGTTACCATCCGCCTAGACGCACAGTTCGGGACCCCCTACCCGAGATCCGCCGGTTTTGACACCGACATTGGTGCTTTCATTGAGAGTTCCTCTGTGTCGTCACCGATAGGCTTGATGGCATCTTCAACCTGCAACGCTGCCCAGGGTGAGACTTTTCTCCCCAGACAGATCTTCGTATTCGGCGGCTTCGCACTGCGGGCCAATTCACATGGCCATCTGGAGCAGATCGAAAGCTACGCCCCTGGCCGTCAGGTCAGATTTGGAAGCTTAAACTTCACGGCCGATGTCCGAGGAGACTTGATCCTCGACGGACTCGAGCCACAGCCAAGCGCGTCGCACTGTAACGATGGGCATGATCTAGCTCTGCCGCCGAACAGTGCTTTGGTGGCCGCACACGAATCCGCTCCGGCCATTAGCCCGGAGCCGATCGCCCAGATCGAGGGTCGGTGGGTAGACGCCGCCCCGGGGGCTTCAACATCCACGGCGATGGAGCCGAACACTAATCTTGTCCCCTACGAAACTCGTGATTCCGAGGCGCCGGACTCCTCGCCGGACTCCGAACCTCCCGCACCCCTACCAATCGATCCAGATTGGGCGCCGGTTATGGAATTCACCGCCCCGGACATCTTTCAATGCTCGCCCTTCGGCGATATCTTAAATTCACTAAAGCTTCTCTCATTGTCAGGAGAGTCCTGGCCAGATTATGGCCAGGATGGTTGGGATGCGGACGACGAGGAAATTCAGAGCCCACCCACCACCCACTTTGTAGCCACTGTCGACGATCTAACCGACATGCTAGACTACGACTCCGAATACATCGACGCTATGGACGACGATGCCGGAGACGAACAGGAACCAGCGCCCACAGGGCACTGGAAGGCCACCTCGTCATATGACGTATACATGGTGGATACCCCAAAAGATGGGGACGGCAAAGGAACAGCGGAGGCAGATTCCTTAAAGAAACAGCCCAAGCGCCGGCGTCAGCGGCGCCGCTCTAAATCTCGCCACAGCAAAAACGGAGAATCCGGCACAGGAGATAATAATACTCCAGAGAGTGCCGAAGACAATCCCCTCCAGCAAGACTCAGTGCAGGAGGATGCAGAAGCAAGCCCTCATGAGTGGGCGGCAGACAAAGAGGTTGAGGATCATAATTATATGCCTCCCTCCGAAGACGAAGCAAGCCTCAACGATGACGAATTCGTCGTACCCGAGGATCCCGTTGAACAAGAGCGCTTCAAGCGCAGGCTTATCGCCACAGCAAACAGCCTAAAGAAAAAGCAGCAACAGCTTCAAGCTAATCAGGACCTGCTGGCCGATCGATGGACCGAGGTCCTCGCGGCCGAAGAGTATAAACTCGAACGACCCTCCAAAAGTTACCCAAAACGCAAGCTGCTCCCCCGATTAGAGGAGGAAGCATACATACATCCGTCACCAGCGCACGATATGGCTGACCGACCACCCCGTGGTCGTGATAGAGAGGCATCCAGGCCCCCAGCCAAGACCATACCCCGGCATCGCTCCAAAAGTACGAAGCCAAGAGGGAACGCGCCGGACTTGCGAGACATATTGGAGGACAAAGCAAGGAAATCCAGATCCATCTATGGATCACGTGGGCGCCCTATGACCCACAACGAATACCGTCGTGCCGGATACAATAACCCCGGCCGGGCCGAACACAGCAGACAGCGCTCTCTCGAGCTGCGTCGCGATATTGCTCAATACTGGGGCGCCGCACACCCGTTATACTTCACTGACGAAGTAATGGATCATCAGATCTCCGAAGGGTTTAAACCCGTAAACATTGAATCTTACGATGGCACAACAGACCCCGCGGTGTGGATCGAAGACTATCTTCTCCACATCCATATGGCCCGCGGCGATGATCTCCACGCCATAAAGTACCTCCCACTCAAGCTTAGAGGACCAGCTCGGCATTGGCTTAACAGCTTGCCCGTAGAGTCAATTGGGTGTTGGAAGGACCTGGAGGCCGCATTCCTTGATAACTTCCAAGGCACATATGTGCGACCACCAGACGCCGATGACCTAAGCCACATCATTCAGCAGCCAAACGAATCGGCCAGACAATTCTGGACACGGTTCTTGACAAAGAAAAATCAAATCGTCGATTGTCCGGACGCAGAGGCCCTTGCAGCCTTCAAACATAACATCCGGGACGAATGGCTAGCCCGGCACCTGGGGCAGGAAAAGCCGAAATCCATGGCAGCCCTCACATCGTTAATGACCCGCTTTTGTGCGGGAGAGGACAGCTGGCTAGCCCGCAGCAACAATCTCCATAAAAATTCTGGCAGTCCGGATACTAAGGACAACAACGGCAGGTCACGTCGAAACAAAAACAAGCGCCGAATTAACGACGACGATAAGGAGGATACGGCGGTCAATGCCGGATTCCGAGGCTCCAAACCCGGTCAACGGAAGAAGCCATTTAAAAGAACCATTCCGGGTCCGTCCAATTTGGACCGAATACTCGACCGCTCATGCCAGATACATGGCACCCCTGAAAAGCCAGCTAACCACACCAATAGAGATTGCTGGGTATTCAAGCAGGCCGGCAAGTTAATTGCCGAAAATAATGACAAGGGGCTAAATAGCGACGACGAGGAAGAGACCCGGCCGCCAAACAACAGAGGACAGAAGGGTTTTCTCCCACAAATACGGACGGTGAATATGATATACGCGACCCATATACCCAAGAGGGAAAGGAAACGCGCACTCAGGGACGTCTATGCGATGGAGCCAGTCGCCCCAAAGTTCAACCCATGGTCCTCTTGTCCGATCACTTTCGATCGAAGAGACCATCCGACCAGCATACGTCATGGCGGATTCGCCGCATTGGTCTTAGACCCAATCGTCGATGGGTTTCACCTCACGAGAGTCCTGATGGACGGCGGCAGTAGCCTGAACCTGCTTTATCAGGATATAGTGCGCAAAATGGGCATAGACCCATCAAGGATTAAACCTACAAAGACAACCTTTAAAGGTGTCATACCAGGAGTGGAAGCCAACTGTACAGGCTCAGTCACACTGGAAGTGGTCTTTGGATCCCCGGATAATTTCCGGAGCGAAGAGTTAGTCTTCGACATAGTCCCTTTTCGCAGCGGCTATCACGCTCTGCTCGGACGAACCGCGTTTGCCAAATTCAACGCGGTGCCGCACTATGCATACCTAAAGCTCAAGATGCCAGGCCCTCGTGGAGTCATCGCGGTCAATGGGAATACGGAACGCTCCCTCCGAACGGAGGAACATACAGCGGCTCTCGCGGCAGAAGTACAGAGCAGCCTTCTAAGGCAATTCTCGAGTCCGGCCGTTAAACGGCCGGATACAGCAAAGCGCGCCGGAGCAATATCAACCAATACCACCTGGCGCGATCAGAGCACGCGTAGCAATGCGGCCCCAACCCTCGCCCGCGTATGATCGCAAGAATAACACTCCGGTACATCATTACGCTTTGGAGATACCATGGGCACAGGGGAGGGGGCACGATCACAACGGACCCAGAGTGCGGTTCGACCACACCAGGGGCTCGCACATGTGCTCCTCTTTTATTATTATTTTTCTTATCTTTTGTACACAGGACTCTGTTCACCAGAAGCCCTGTCCGGCGGTGAACCTGCCGAACTCATGATGCAACAGTCAGGGACTAAAGAAGGCCGCGTCGAACACTCAGGTGGTCTCAATTACAAGCATTAAATTCAATTATATACACCAAATCCGCAGCTGATCCCTAGAGGGGGACATGTTTATTTAGTCCAAATCCCTTGCTTACCGCACTATTTGTATCAGTCCGCTCTACTAGCAGACTTTTTCTTTCATTAATAATGCAGCACCTTTATGATCGCAATTGCATTACATTTTATATATATACTCATCATATGACATCTGGCACCCGTATATTTTGGTACGGCATAATACACCAGGGGCTTATGTTCCCCACTTTATGGTGTGATAAAGTCCGAACACTTTCACAAGTGCGGCACCCCGAACTTATAGCATTATATGAATCGGCTCCGAATCATGTCTTGGGTCAATAGTTTGGTTTGCCCGGCTCCCATGTTTGGCACCTTACGTTTCCGTTCTGTCGGCTAAGGTAGCACTGGGAGAACCACTGCGACTGCGCCCCGGTTGAGCCGGGTTAACGCCTCAGTGGAGAAAGCTAAAACTGACCGGCATGATAAGGCGAGAGACTGGTCGCTGTTCGAGAGGTTTTTTCGGGTCCTTAAAGACTCACGCCGCTTCGAGCGAAGTTCCGGATTATGTCTGATGAAGGCGTGGATAGCGCCCCGGATTCGGTCTTCCGAATACCAGGGGCTTCGCCGAAATTTAAAATTATAGAATTCTATGGCTAAGTGAGAGTGTTCAAGCATTATAAGTCTGGTTGCCTTGTTCGTCGTGTTGAGCGCCTCCCTAGATGGACCCAAATATGGGAACAAGAGTGCTCAAGTTTATCACCGAACACCCCAGCACTTGTGGCTTGGGGGCTGAAGCCAACGACTTGCCATCTCTCAGATTTTATAAACGGCCGCACAGAAGGTAATATTTTAAATTAAACAAGTGTTGCTCATGGCGCATATGAACGAAGTTTTCAGCGCACAGGATAAATAAACAGTGAGTTCACTCAAAGATTACATTTCGGGAGCACTCATCTGCAATATTGCAGGCTCCCTTTAGGACAATATTATAATACTTCTCCGGCATGCGATACTCCTTGCCCGGTGGCGGTGGGTCCATGAGAAGCTTCTCCACATCCAATTTGCCCCATTGCACCTTTATGCGGGCAAGGGCCCGACGAGCACCTTCGATACAGGCGGAGCGCTTGATTACATCCAGCCTAGGGCATGCATCCACCAGCCGCTACACGAGGCCAAAGTAGCTACCAGGCATGGCCTGTCCAGGCCACAGCCGGACTATGAGGCCCTTCATGGCCTCCTCAGCTACCTTGTGGAGTTCGACGAGCTGCTTCAGCTGGTCGCTTGGGGGCACCGGATGGCCGGCCTCAGTATACTGAGACCAGAAGACCTTCTCCGTCGAGCTCCCCTCCTCGCCACGATAGAATGCGGCGGCATCAGACGCACTACGCGGCATATCTGCAAATGCCCCTGGAGAGCTCCGAATTCGGGTAAGTATCAGGTAGTTCACATTAACATGCCTGCTTTGCATGAAAAAGGCCTTACCCGCCGCTATTTTCTTTATGTCCTCAACCTCCTGAAGGGCCTTATGGGCCTTGGCCTTGGCGGACTTGGCACTTTCGAGAGCCGAGGCAAGCTCGGACTCTCGAGTCTTGGAGTCACGCTCCAAACTCTCATGTTTTTCCATGAGAACCTGGAGCTCTTGCCGAACTTCCGCCACACGTGCCTCTTGCTTTTCTCGCTCAGCCCGTTCTGCGGCCGCATTGCGTTCGGCCGCGGACACAGCATCCTTCAGGTTTGCCACCTCGTTAGTGGCCCCTGCAATGCACATATTATCCTTGTTAATTTTATTTGCAACCAAAATCCTTTTCTGTAAGGTACTTATTCAAAGAGGTGTTACTCACTTTCTTTTTCCTCGAGCTGCTTCTTTGCATGGCCGAGCTCTTGCTCGGACCGCTCGAGATCCTTTCTCAACACGTCAACCTCCGCCGTTAGTGCGGCAGAGGTCAGCAGTGCAGCCTGCAAACCCATATTGACATATTTTAGGCAACCCTGCGTATATCTTATTATAGATCCTTAGTCCGGCTTTTCTTTCCGAACACCGAACCAAGCATCAGGGGCTACTGTCTATGCGGTATTATATTACATAATTTTAACTTCTTACCTCAAAGCCTGTTAAAAGGCTACTGCAGGCTTCGGTCAGCCCGCTTTTCGCGAGCTGAACCTTTTCAATCACCGCACTCATGATAGTGCGGTGTTCTTCCTCGATGGAAGCGCCTTTAAGCGCCTCCAACAGGTTATCCGGCGCCTCCGGTTGGATGGAGGCCGCCAGCGTCACGGTCCTGCCCTTCTTTCGAAGGGGCCGCTTGCCGGACTCTGGAACCACTGCGGGTTCCGATGTAGAGTCCGGCACAAAGTCCGGGGGGCTGCCTGACGGCGCCTCCGGAGCCTCCTCCTGATGGGTCCCTCTCTGGGATCCCACCTCGGCGTCCTCGTTGGCGCGTGGGGTGGAGGCAGTCGGGATGGAATTCACATCCGACGAGGCCAATGACCCGCTCAATGAGTCGGGGATATCATCATTGGCCGGACTACGGGCAGAATGCGGCGTTAGAAGGATACTACGCGACATAAAAGAAATTACACATCAAGGATCCGGATACTTACGATCTTGCCGGACGCCTGGCCCTTGGAGGCCGCTCATCCTCACCAACGCTGATGTCGGCGGAACTGTCCGGGGGGATAGTTCTCCCCCTCTTGGACCCTTCGGCCCCCCCAATGGGGGAAGCCTTCCTTTTCTTCTCTCCCTCCTCCGGGAGAGAGTACTCCTCCTCCTCGTCTTCGGAAGAGGAGTCCTCGTCGTCGTCAGACGCCTGATTGTGGGAACTCTTTCGAGTCCCCGCGGCCACCTTCTTGGCCTTCTTCTCCGGCACCACGTACGGTGCCGGAACCAGCAGCCCTGTTAAGCGGGCATTCGCTGGGTCTTCTGGCATGGGAGCCGGGCTGATGAGCAGCTTGGCCTTCTCCATCCATTCCTGTCAAAGGAAGAGGCAGAATGAAGCCTCACTAGAGTCAATCTAATTATCACAAGTGTCCCGTAATGGGGTCGAACCACTTACCTCGTCAGTTGGATTCTGCGAGCTGAATGCGCGGTCTTTGGTCGCGGACGCGTGGGCTTCGGCGCCCTTGAACAGCACCCTCCAGGCGCCTTCGTATGTTGTATCGAAGAGCCCGTTTAGCGCCTGGTGCTGTTCCGGATTGAATTCCCACAAATTAAATGCCCGTTCGTGGCATGGGAGGATCCGCCGGATGAGCATGACTTGGACCACGTCGACGAGCCTGAGCCTATTTCTCACCATCTTCTTGATACATGCTCGGAGAACCGTCACCTCCACCGGATTCCCCAACTGCAAGCCCTTCTCTTTCCAGGAGGTGAGCTGCGTGGGGATGCCTTATCTAAACTCGGGGGCCGCCACCCATGTGGATTTGTGCGGCTTGGTGATGTAGAACCACCCCGATTGCCACCCCTTGACGGAGTCCATGAAGGTCCCTTCTAGCCAAGGGACGTTGGGCAATTTGCCCAACATAGCGCCTCCGCATTCCGCTTGCGTACCCTTCACAACCTTCGGCTTGACGTTCAAGGTCTTGAGCCACAGGCCGAAGTGGGGCCGGATGCAGAGAAAGGCCTCGCACACGACAATAAACGCCGAGATGTTGAGGATAAAGTTCGGCGCCAGATCGTGGAAATCCAGGCCGTAGTAAAACATGAGCCCCCGGACAAATGGATGGAGCGGAAAGCCCAGTCCGCGGAGGAAGTGGGGATGGAAGACAACCCTCTCATGAGGCCCGGGGGTAGGGATGAGCTGCCCCTCGTCGGGCAGCCGATGCGCGATATCGCCGGAAAGGTATCCGGCACTGCGCAGTTTGGTGATGTCCTCCTCCTTGACGGTGGAGGCTAACCATTTACCTCCCGCTCCATACATATTCGGAGAAGGTCGAGGTGAGATGCGCGAGTTTGGGCGTTGGAGCTTGAATTCGCGGGGATGGATAAGCAAAGGAGGAAGAAGGCGTAGGTGAGAAGGTGAATCCTTATCCCTTATATATAGGCGGACAAAATTATGCGTCCCCCACCGGCCTGGTAAAACTCGCTTATCTCCCAAGCGCCACCGTTGATGGCGCGGTTGGGTTACCCACGCACGTATTGATGAGAATCCCGGAATAAGGGGAACACGATCTCTGCTTCAACAAGACGTGCCAAGAAAACCGCTTCGCTAAACATGCTGAGGTGGTATAGTAATTCAAACAAAGGCCTGGTGGCGGTGTGATGTCACGCCGCATAATACGTCAGCAGATTGAACTAAGTGTACATTTTATTCTCTCTACGGTGGAATGTGGAATTTATTTTGCAGAGCCAGACACTATCCTGGTGTTTATTATCTTCTCTGGATTATTCAAGGGAGGAACCCGCCTTGCAATGCCGAACATTATGCACGCCGGACTTATCGTCATTGAAGACTGGTTCAGGGGCTACTGAGGGAGTCCTGGACTAGGGGGTGTTCGGACAGCCGGACTATCAACGTCTGCCGGACTCCAATACTACGAAGATACAAGATTGAAGACTCCGGCTCATGTCCGGAAGGTACTTTACTTGGCGTGGAAGGCAAGCTTGGCGATACGGATACGTAGATCTCCTACTATTGTAACCGACTCTGTGTAGCCCTAGCCCTCTCCGGTATCTATATAAACCGGAGGGCTTTAGTCCGTAGGACAACATACACAACATACAATCATACCATAGGCTAGCTTCTAGGGTTTAGCCTCCTTGATCTCGTGGTAGATCTACTCTTGTACTACCCATATCATCAATATTAATCAAGCAGGACGTAGGGTTTTACCTCCATCGAGAGGGCCCGAACCTGGGTAAAAACATCGTGTCCCTCGTCTCCTGTTACCATCCGCCTAGACGCACAGTTCGGGACCCCCTACCCGAGATCCGCCGGTTTTGACACCGACAAAGACACTTAACTTTGAAAGCACGGATCGGATAGATAAACGTCTGCTTACCCAGCTCCGAGGGTTATTCATGGAGAATCCATTCAATGGACTCGTGTGGAGGAAGTCCTCCCTCTCCCCCTTGTACAAGCCGGACAGGATCTTCACCAGATTGGCGGCCGATCCCGGCCCCTTGCGGCCATGACGGGTGGCGTCATTCTCCCTGTTGAAATCCCACATGGGGTGGCCCCTATATTGGAGCGGCTGCACCCCTCGCATGATGCACGTGGCCATGACTCCAATCATGGTCAATCCGGAATGAGCCAGCAACCTTATCCGGCCCATCAGATAATGGACGCTCCTATCATCCTCCCGTTGAGGGCTCCGCGGGCGCCAACTCAGGCGTTTCTTCAGAGGAGCATTGCTGAACTCTGGGAGGCCGATCCGAACTGGGTCCGGCAGTGGAGCGTCTTCCATATAAAACCATTCCGAAGGCCAGTCTTCGGATGCCTTCTTCGGGGTTCCGGATAGGTATCCGGTCCTGGCGATGCGCCATATTTCGGCTCCGCCCACTTGATATATCGACCCCTCGTGAGAACGGGGTACGAGGCAAAACAACCTCTTCCACAGTGCAAAATGGGGCTCGATGCCCAAGAACAGCTCGCAAAGAGCTACAAAACCCGCAATATGCAAAATGGAGGCGGTTGTAAGGTGATGAAGCTGGAGTCCGTAGAACTCCAGGAGCCCCCGGAGAAACGGATGTATGGAAAATCCGAGTCCCCTTATTAGATAAGGGACGAAGCACACCCGCTCTCCTTTAGAGGGATTGGGGGTGTTCTCCGCCTGCTTTCCACCTTTGTAGGTGGCCAGTCCAGCTCGAACCGGGACCATGAAGGCCGGAGGAAGGTATCCCTCCGCTTGGAGCGTCACCAGCTCGCTGTGCGGGACTGAACATCTCCTCCAATCTCCTGCCTGAGGGCTAGGAGCGCGAGAGGAGGAGCCGCGTCGACTGTCCATGATGGAGTAGATTTTTGTCAGAGGCGCTCTGATGAGTACTCGCGGAAGGGGGATGGTGTGATTTGGATCTAGATCCTTGCCTCTCTTATAGGCAGCTCATTCGTGCAGCTTGGGGGTAAAATGTAAAAATACCCTGGCTTTTCGCATTCATACGACACATGGAAGAGGGCCATTATTAGACGTGGAAGCCAAGGAGCGCAACATTTATGAGGAAGCCGGACACTATTCGGCAAGAACATGGAATTTGGAGGAGAACCCGCCTTGCAATACCGAAGACAATATACGCGCCGGACTCGTCGTCATTGAAGCCTGGTTCGGGGGCTACTGTGGGAGTCCTGGACTAGGGGGTGTCCGGATAGCCGAACTATCATCATAGGTCGGACTCCAAGACTATGAAGATACAAGATTGAAGACTTCGTCCCATGTCCGGAGGGGACTTACCTTGGCGTGGAAGGCAAAGCTTGGCGATACGGATATGTAGATCTCCTACCATTGTAACCGACTCTGTGTAACCCTAGCCCTCTCCGATGTCTATATAAGCCGGAGGGTTTTAGTCCATAGGACACAACAATAACAACAATCATACCATAGGCTAGCTTCTAGGGTTTAGCCTCCTTGGTCTCGTGGTAGATCCACTCTTGTACTACCCATATCATCAATATCAATCAAGCAGGAGTAGGGTTTTACCTCCATCGAGAGGGCCCGAACCTGGGTAAAAACATCGTGTCCCTTGTCTCCTATTACCATCCGCCTAGACGCACAGTTCGGGACCCCCTACCCGAGATCCGCCGGTTTTGACACCGACAAGTGCCGAGTCGTGCCGGCTGTCTTCGACGACCGCGACTACACGAAAATCAATGTGAGCTTCTCACCCGCATATTTTTGCATCACGCAAGCACGGATAACCCCGAGCAATGCTCGGGGGCTATCTCCGCATTTTTATTGCAGTTGCACCACTGTTCGCCCCGGCGCCAGCCAGAGTTGGCCCGGGGGCTGGCCGCTTGGCCTAAGACGTTTTTTTCCCGCAGACGGCTTAGTAGCGTGTGCGGTACCAAAGGCCCACCTCTCAGCCACAGACCGCAGAGCGGTTGTTCGTCTAGCAAGAGCAAAAGCTGGAGGTCACCCCACGCGAAAAAACGTCCAGGAAGAGAAACGCTTCGGGCGACCCGACCGTTTCCTTTATGAGTATCTGCTCGGTTAAAATCCGCTCTCAGAGTCTGAGTACTGTACACTCCACTTCGCGGCCCACTCTCAGCCACAGACCGCAGAGCGGCTGTCCGGGGAGCGAGAGCACAAGCCAAAAAGCGGAGGGAACACGAGAAACATTAAGGGGGCTCGGACGAAACCGAGTTGGCACCCTCCGCATAAAACTTGCAATGCTAAAAACAATCATTTGATATATCTGCGTGGACTAACTTTGTCTTTTTTATGATCATTTCCATGAATACTCGCCAAAAAATCTCCGCCCAACTTTGCCAAGTTGCCCGGAGGCTTGGGGGCTACTGTCGGAGTAATTGGCGACGGGTACCCCGAAGACGGCAAGACAATTATTCAAGACATCGGGGCTAGCAAAGCCCCTCAGTCCGACTGCCCGGCCGCTCCTGCCGGCTCCCGTCCGACTGCCCTGCCCGGCCGGTTGCCGGCTGCCGACTGCGCCAACCAGTCGGCTGCCGACTGCGCCAACCAGCCGGCTGCCAACTGCAGCCTGACCCGACATCGACGAGACACCGACGAGAAGGATGTACCCGAGCACTGTTCACGTGTCACCCTAGCCATCATGTACAGTGACACTTGTCCCTGGGCACTATTTATGAAGTGACCCAGGGGACAAGTGTGACACCCACCATGCCACTAGCTAGCTAGCTACCATGCCTACATAGCTTAGATAGTAAGCTAGCTCCACACTATATATAGCCATCCATCCATCCATCCACCATCCACTCTCACACATAGCCACGCCACATGCACTTGGCTGGCCACAAGGCCACTCACGCATGCATGCTCAGGCACATGCAGCCACTAGCTCATGTGCGTATATACCAAGTCAGATGCCTGTGGCACTGACTCCAGAGACAGCTCCAGGAGCATTTTGTACTGCCCGATGTACAACCCAGATATCTATCCAGACATGCAGGAGTAGGGGTATTATCTCTCGGGAGAGCCCCGAACCTGGGTAAACTACCGCGTGCTATTCGCATACCCACTCCCGGGCCTATCAGTAGCAGTCTTGCCCTCACACGAAGCCACCTTGTGGCATATGTTGTCTTACACCCCCCATGAGAATACCACGACAATATGAATCTTGATCTTTAGCCTTCCCCAAGTTGCTTTCCACTCAAATCTTCTTTCCACCAGATCCAAAACCATTGAGAGAGAGTTGAGTGTTGGGGAGACTATCATTTGAAGCACAAGAGCAAGGAGTTCATCATCAATGCACCATTTGTTCCTTCTTGGAGAGTGGTGTCTCCTAGATTGGCTAGGTGTCACTTGGGAGCCTCCGACAAGATTGTGGAGTTGAACCAAGGAGTTTTTAAGGGCAAGGAGATCGCCTACTTCGTGAAGATCTACCGCTAGTGAGGCAAGTCCTTCGTGGGCGACGGCCATGGTGGGATAGACAAGGTTGCTTATCCGTGGACCCTTCTTGGGTGGAGACCTCCGTGGACTCGTGCAGCCGTTACCCTTCGTGGGTTGAAGTCTCCATCAACGTGGATGTACGATAGCACCACCTATCGGAACCACGCCAAAAACATCCGTGTCTCCAATTGCGTTTGAATCCTCCAAACCCTTCCCTTTACTTTCTTGCAAGTTGCATGCTTTACTTTCTGCTGCTCATACACTTTTTGCATGCTTGCTTGATATGTATTGTGATTGTTGAAATTGTGCTTAAAACCCCACTTAAACCCAAAGAATCTTAAAAACTGCAATCTTGGTACTTAGTGTCTAATCACCCCCCCCCCCTCTAGACACCTCTTCTCAAGGTCCTACAAGTGGTATTAGAGCTTTGGTCTCCATTGCTTTGGTTTAATCACCTTTGGAGGAAGATGGATGAGTCTACTATTGGGAGTATTAGACATAGAGTGCCTATTCTTGATGGAGAGTATTTTCATGAATGGAAAAATAAGATGCTTGTTATTTTCAATCAATATCATTTTAACAAGTACATTGCTAGCCCTTGTGCACCTTATGTTGATCCTATGCATCCTACCCATGATGAGTCAATTGACATGATTAGGAATCTTAGAACAGCCGATCTTATCATTAGAGGATTGCCTAGAAACTTGCTTGGATGTTTGCCTACTTTTAAGTGTGCCTACACCATATGGAAATTTCTTGAGGAACAATTTCCAGATTATTCCTTGAAAAATCTTGATGAAATTCTCCATAAGTCTATTGCCTTGAGTAAGATGAATACTAGTGATCCTATGTTTGGTGATCGTCTATTTGAGCTTACAAACCCTATGCGTGCCAAAGGAAATGTTGGTATCATTAGTGACATTATTTCCGAATCTATAAAAATTCATAAGCAAGATTATCAAACTCATTCTAATGAATCACCCTCTCTAGGACTTGATCCACCACATGACGATGTTGAACATGGATACTATGATGAGGATGATGAGAGTGACTTCGATCTTGATGATGCAATGAGACATTTTGGTCTTATGGAAAATCTTCGGGGATATATGTCAGGAGGAAAGGAATGGGTTCTTGATAGTGGATGTACCGATCACATGACCGGAGATTAAGACATGTTTCGTGAGCTTGCTGACAACGATAGTCCTTGAAAGTATGTCACTTTCGGTGACAACTCAAAGGGTAAGGTGGTTGGCCTCGGTAAGGTGGCCATATCACATGATAGCTCCATACAAAATGTCATGCTCGTTGAATCTCTTGGTTACAACTTACTTTCAGTATCTAGACTTGCTGATTTCGGTTTCAATGTTCTATTTACTGAAGTAGATTGCCAAGTGTTTCATCGAGATAATCATAAAATGGTCTTTACCGGTGTGCGTAGAGGTGATCTATACATTGTTGATTTCACTAAAAAGGCTCAACGTAAAACTTGCTTCATTGCTAAATCCTCAAAAGGTTGGTTATGGCATAGACGACTTGGTCATGTTGGTATGCAAAACCTTGACAAGCTTATTAAAGGAAATCATATCCTTGGAGTTAACGATGTCATATTTGATAAGGATAGACTTTGCAGCGCTTGTCAGGCAGGTAAACAGGTTGGAGGAAGGCATCCCGTGAAGAACATCATGACTACAAGGAGGCCACTCGAGCTACTTCACATGGATCTCTTTGGTCCCAACTCTTACAAGAGTCTCGATGGAAATTCTTTTGGTCTAGTTATAGTTGATGATTTTTCCAGATTTACGTGGGTGTTCTTTCTCGATGATAAATCGCGGGTTCAAAAGATCTTCAAAAACTTCGCTAGGAAGGCCCAAAATCAATTTGAAGTGAAGATCAAGAAGGTTTGCAGCGACAACGGAACGGAGTTCAAGAACGCAAATGTGGACACCTTTCTTGACGAAAAAGTGATTTCACACGAGTTCTCGGCTATGTACACACCTCAACAAAACAAAATTGTTGAGAGGAAGAACCGGACGCTCATCAAAATGGCGAGAACGATGCTTGATGAGTACAAGACGCCGAAGCACTTTTGGGCAGAAGTGGTTGAGACAGCTTGTCATGCAACAAATCGCTTGTATCTTCACAAGCTACTTGGCAAGACAGCATACGAGCTCCTCACCGGTAACAAACCCCAAGTTGGATACTTTCGAGTATTCGGCTCAAAGTGCTACATTCTTGATAAGCATCGTCGCTCTAAATTTGCTCCTAAGTCTCATGAAGGTTTCCTACTAGGTTATGGCTCAAACTCTCACACTTATCATGTCTATAACAATTTCACCTGAAAGGTTGAAGAGACGGTAGATGTGAAGTTTGATGAATCTAACGGCTCGCAAGTAGAGCAATTGCCAATTGATGTAGGTGACAAAGATCCTTCGGAAGCAATTCAAGACTTGGCTATTGGCAAGGTTCGCCCAACAGAGGTGAAGGAGAGTACCTCGTCCGTCCAAGTGGAAGCTTCAACTTCACAACAAGGTGAACCAAGAGTTGATATGGAAGCATCCACAAGCGGGACACACCAAGATGAAGAAAACGAGGAAGTACATCAAGATGAACGTCAACAACCTCCTTCTCCACCACGACAAGAGAACGACAATGCCAACAATGAGGAAGGCCAAGAAGAAGAAGAACAAGATGGAGAAGATGTTCAACGAAGACCCAAGCAAAAGCTTTCACGAGTTCGAGCAAGAGTTGCTAAATATCATCCCGTCGAGCAAATCTACAATGGCATTCAAACCGGGAGAATCACTCGCTCTAAAACTCGTTTAGCTAAATTTTGTGAAAACTATTCTTTCATCTCTAGCATTGAACCTATGAAGGTCGAAGAAGCATTGGAAGATCCGGATTGGATAAATTCCATGCATGAAGAGCTACATAACTTTGAAAGGAATCAAGTTTGGACATTGGTTGAGAAGCCCGACAACAACCACAACGTCATCGGTACCAAATGGGTGTTTCACAACAAGCAAGATGAAGATGGACAAGTAGTTCGCAGCAAAGCACGTCTCGTCGCCCAAGGCTACACACAAGTCGAAGGTATGGACTATGGTGAGACTTACGCTTCCGTTGCTAGACTTGAGTCCATTCGCATCTTACTTGCCTATGCTAATCATCATGATATCACCTTGTACCAAATGGACATTAAAAGTGCTTTTCTAAATGGTGAAATAGAGGAGGAAGTTTATGTTAAGCAACCTCCCGGCTTTGTCAATCCTAAGAAACCCAATCATGTTTACAAACTTCACAAAGCTATTTATGGTCTTAAACAAGCTCCTAGAGCTTGGTATAAATGCTTGACCAAGTTCCTTATTGAAAAAGGCTTTGAAATTGGGAAAATTGATTCTACTCTTTTTACTAAAAGGGTTAATGGAGAACTATTTGTGTGCCAAATTTATGTTGATGATATCATATTTGGTTCAACTAACCCTCATTTTAGTGAAAAGTTTGGGAAGCTAATGTCGCAGAAGTTTGAGATGTCCATGATGAGTGAACTCAAATTCTTCCTTGGGCTGCAAATTAAGCAAACTAAGGAAGGTACCTTTGTCTCTCAAACAAAGTACACCAAGGACTTTTTTAAGAAGTTCAATATGCAAGAATGCAAAGATATGTTTACACCTATGCCTACTAGTGGATATAATGACTTGACCAAAGATGGTGAACCGGTTGATCAAAAAGTTTATCGCTCTATGATCGGTTCATTGTTATATCTATGTGCTTCACGTCCCAATATCATGTCAAGTGTGTGCATGTGTGCATGATATCAAGCTACTCCTAAGGAATGTCATCTTAAGGCCGTGAAAAGGATAGTAAGATACTTAATCCATACACCAAACTTTGGCATTTGGTATCCTAAGAGGGCCTCTTTCGATCTTGTTGGCTATTCCGACTCGGACTATGCCGGAGACAAGGTTGATAGAAAGTCCACTTCGGGTACTTGTCAATTTCTTGGTAGATCTCTTGTGTCTTGGTCCTCCAAGAAACAAAACTCGGTATCCTTGTCCACTGCCGAAGCTGAATATATTGCCGCTGGTTCATGTTGTGCTCAATTACTTTGGATGACCCAAATTCTTAAAGATTATGGGATATATGTGAGACATGTTCCATTTCTTTGTGACAATGAAAGTGCTATTAAAATTGGTCATAATCATGTGCAACATTCTCGAACTAAGCATATTGAAGTTCGTCATCATTTCATTCGAGATCATGTTGCTAAGGGTGACATTGATCTTAAGCATGTTCGCACCGAAAAGCAATTAGCGGATATATTTACTAAACCTCTTGATGAGAAAGTGTTTTGCAGGTTAAGAGGAGAATTGAACATCATTGATGCTTCAAACTTGGAGTAGAAACTCCATTGGATACATGCAAGACATGAGCATATGACTAATCCTTGATATTTCTCTTATGATGAATATCTTATGTCTTGGATATATTTGCATCTTGCATGTCATCTAACTCTTGTAGGTACTTGGTGGAATCAATTCCATGAGATTGTAAACCACTCATATCTTGAGCAATCTCTACATCACCAAGTCTCTACACTATGGTGGATGAAGACAAGGAAGCACGGAACCACACAAATATATCCTTTGATAAATTCTATGTTGAGCTTCATAATTGTCATTTTTGGATACACAAGTGCTCTTCCTTGCAAGAACTAACCCATGTAGGTAGATGGACTGAAATTCCAAGTGGTCCTCCAAATACTTGATGAGCTACATCAACCTTGAGCAACCCACACAAGTTCAACTACATGGACTACACCACCAACCAAGGTATGTTATTCCATCTTAGAGAAGCTTTACTCCAAGACATGAGCTAAAGCAACTCGACAAGATGTGAATACATTGAGATGCTTAAACGAAAAATGGCAACCCCATTTCAAGCTTAAACGATGAGTATGACCTATGATCAAGTGATCTCATTTGGCTCCTAAGTCAATATACTCTAACATAGGTGACTTTGTCGCCGACCATCTCTAGATGAAGTTCTTTTGTGTTCTTTTCTGTGTTTTTGCATTTGTCTCCTGCATATTTGTTTCCCCTTTCAAAAAAAAACTTCATCTAGACTTCTTTCTTTCTGTTTGTTCTGCATTTTCTGCATTCCAATTCATTGCACATCTTTCAGTAAATTCCTTGCAAATCTTTGTGAGATCTTACTAGTCTAAGTGAGCTGAGGTGACAGGTGTCTTCCCTGAGATGAACTCGGTTTCACCGATTTTTATTTTTGGCCCAACCGAATCTTTTCGGTACGACCGAAACATACCACTCGGCGCCGCCGACTTCATAACAAGAAAAACAGTTTGCCACATCATTCTGTGTCTCTTCTGATCCAGCTCCACTCAATGAATATTGTCCTCTACAAGCATCACATTTTTTTATCATTGCTTTGCTCTATGTCTCAAGGACCAAACCCGTTCGACAGATTCCAAAAGACCCTTCTTGGAAATTGATGTCAAAGGGGGAGAGAGAGAACATCAAAGCTTATCATCTGAAGAGAGAGAGAGAGAGAGAGAGAGAGAGCATCAAAGCTTATCACCTTCCTTCTTAAGGGGGAGAGAGACCTAAGGGGGAGAGAGACCCTCAAAAGGAGAGAGAGATCTCCAGGGGGAGAGGATACTTAAGTACAAAGTATTTCTCAAGGATCCCATATGCTTGGTGTTCAAGAGGAGAGATGTCCACATGTCTTCTTGAGGGGAGAGACATGTTCATATGATCTATTGTGCTTACTTGCATTAGCATACATTATCTCCAAACATTAGCTCTGATCATCATTCATATCTTTCAGGTCTATTGTCTTTCAGCTCTGATTCTCTGTTCCCTATCTTCTCCCAGTATCCCATGTTAGATTCAGGGGGAGCAAGACATCTAAGGGAAAGATATCATTTAAATTCATTGCATATCTTTACTCTTGGGGACATGTCTAATTCAATGTGGTACTTGGTACTCACTCTCTACATGTCATCCCAGTCTTGGTATTCTTGTGGTTTCTTCTATTTGCTCTGGCTAGTAGATGTATCTGTGTTATCTAACCTTGTTTACACAGGTTCATTTCATCCTAAGACAACTCAAGACTACAAGGTAAGTATATGCATCACAATCATGTGTATGAGGAATTCTTGCTGATGTACATATTGTTTGCAAGAAGGACTCATGAGCATGAAGGTATTTTCTTCAACATTCTTTGCTCTGATGCATATGGCCCAGATACATGTAAAACATTGCCTGCTCTATCATGTTTATGCTCTCACATGCTTCTATATTCCATATTCACATGATTGCATACATGTAGGGGGAGCCTATGTGAGGGAGTCCTGGACTAGGGGGTGTCCAGACAGCCGGACTATCATCGTCCGCCGGACTCCAAGACTACAAAGATACAAGATTGAAGACTCTGTCCCGTGTCCGGATGGGACTTTCCTTGGCGTGGAAGGCAAGCTTGGCGATACGGATATGTAGATCTCCTACCATTGTAACCGACTCTGTGTAACCCTAGCCTCCTCCGGTGTCTATATAAACCGGAGGGCTTTAGTCCGTAGGACACAACATACATTACAACAATCATACCATAGGCTAGCTTTAGGGTTTAGCCTCCTTGATCTCGTGGTAGATCCACTCTTGTACTACCCATATCATCAATATTAATCAAGCAGGACGTAGGGTTTTACCTCCATCGAGAGGGCCCGAACCTGGGTAAAACATCGTGTCCCTCGTCTCCTGTTACCATCCGCCTAGACGCACAGTTCGGGACCCCCTACCCGAGATCCGCCGGTTTTGACACCGACATTGGTGCTTTCATTGAGAGTTCCTCTGTGTCGTCACCAATAGGCCCGATGGCATCTTCAACCAACGACGCTGTCCAGGGTGAGACTTTTCTTCCCGGACAGATATTCGTATTCGGCGGCTTCGCACTGCGGGCTAATTTGCTTGGCCATCTGGAGCAGATCGAAAGCTACGCCCCTGGCCGTCAGGTCAGATTCGGAAGCCTAAACTTCACGGCCGATGTCCACGGAGACTTGATCTTCGACGGACCCGAGCCACGGCCAAGCGCGGCGCACTGTTGCGATGGACATGACCTAGCTCTGCCGCCGAACAGTGCCTTGGTGGCCGCACACGAATCCGCTCCGGCCACTAGTCCGGAGCCGATTGCCTGGATAGAGGATCGGTGGATAGACACCGCCTCGGGGGCTTCAACTACCATGACGATGGAGCCGAATACCAATCTTGTCCCTCGCAAAACTCGTGATTCCGAGGTGCCGGACTCCCTGCCGGACTCCGAACCTCCCGCGCCCCTACTAACCAAATCGGATTGGGCGCCGGTTATGGAATTCACCGCCACGGACATCTTCCAATACTCGCCTTTTGGCGACATCCTGAATTCACTAAAGCATCTCTCGTTATCAGGAGAGCCCTGGCCGGACTATGGCCAGGATGGCTGGGATACGGGCGACGAAGAAATTCAGAGCCCACCCACCTCCCACTTTGTAGCCACTGTCGACGACTTAACCGACATGCTAGACTACGACTCCGAAGACATCGACGCTACAGACGACGACGCCGGAGACGAACAAGAAACAACGCCTATAGGGCACGCGAGGGCCACCTCGTCACACGACATATTCATGGTGGATACCCCAAAAGAGAGCGATAGCGGGGACCAACGGGCCGCTGCAGATAACCCCGCCGATAAACAACCAAAACGGTGGCGAAGACGCCGCCCTAAGCCCCGCCTCGACAACAACAACGCTCCTAAGGACCCCGCATTACAGCAGGGCACAAAAGTGGACGACGAGAATATAGATAAGCAACCGTCCGAACAGGACGAGTCAGATAATCAGTCCAGGCCCGGCGAAAACGACAGTTCGGACGATCTCACGCCGGACACGCCGCCGGAAGGTAAAAACCTTCGGAAAAGACTCGTCAACACTGCAAGAAGCTTGAAGACAGAAAAATGGAAGCTCAAAACAGCGGAAGACACACTCAAAATGAGGTGGAGCAAAGTACTCAAAACCGCGGACAAATACAGCAATGGCCAACAACCAAAGAGCTACCCGAAGCGCAAGCTGCTACCAGAATTCGACGACGAGGCCATAGAGCCCCCACAGTCAAAAAATAAAGAGGCAGCCTGGTTGGATAGACGGCCGGATGACAGGCCAAATTCTGAAAGTGGCGCCACACATAAACCAACCAACGAACTTGGAAGGACAGATGGCCCAGCCAGGTCCATCTACGGGCCAAAGAAGAAGGCCCCAAGAAGCAAGGCAACACGTCAAGTGCCCGAAGATAGCGGCACACCCAAATACAGGGGCGCCGCACACCCACTATGTTTCACCAATGAGGTGCTGGACCATGAATTCCCAGCAGGATTTAAACCCATAAACATAGAGGCCTACGATGGAACAACAGACCATGGAGTCTGGATAGAAGATTATATACTACATATACACATGGCCAGAGGAGACGATCTCCATGCCATAAAATACCTACCCCTCAAGCTCAAAGGGCCAGCCCGTCATTGGCTTAAAAGCCTCCCAGAAAACACTGTTGGAAGTTGGGAAGAGCTCGAGGACGCGTTTAGAGCAAATTTTCAAGGGACTTATGTCCGCCCTCCGGACGCAGATGATCTAAGTCATATAACTCAACAGCCCGGAGAGTCGGCGCGGAAATTCTGGAACAGGTTTCTCACCAAAAAGAACCAAATAGTCGACTGTCCGGACGCCGAAGCCTTAGCAGCTTTTAAACACAATGTCCGAGACGAATGGCTTGCCAGGCACCTCGGCCAAGAGAAACCGAGGACAATGTCCGCACTAACAAGCCTCATGACCTGCTTCTGTGCAGGAGAGGATAGCTGGCTAGCAAGATGCAGCACCAGCGACCCAAGTACATCCGAGATAAGAGATGGAAACGGAAAATCACGGCGCAGAAAAGAGCAGTGCCGGAATAAAGAGAAAAGCCCAAAGAGCACGGCAGTCAACGCCGGATTCAAAAGCTCGCGGCCAAACAACAAAACACCGCCTCTTAAGGATGATAGCGATGAGTTGTCCAACTTAAACAAGATTTTGGGTCGGATATGTCAAATCCGCAGTACCCCCGGAAGGCCTGCAAACCACACCCATAGGGATTGTTGGGTTTTCAAACAGTCCGGCCGACTAAACACCGAACACAAGGGGCTCGACGCGTCAAGCGAAGAAGATAAACCCCACCAGCAGAGCACCGGAGAACAAAAGACTTTCCCACAAGAGGTCAAAGCAGTAAAATCACTTCATGTGATAATACGGAAAAATAGTGCGGCACTTCCTAAAAAGAGCCTCGCACGGTCCAATCCAGCAGACCATAGAGATTGGATCTCAAAACCAATCACTTTCGACCACCTGAACTATTCCAGAAGCGTTCGAAACGTGGGACGGACTGCCCTGATATTGAATCTCATAATCGACGGATTACAATTTACTAAAGTCCTAATGGACGGAGGCAGCGACTTAAACCTGCTGTATTCAAACACAATCCGCAAGATGGGGATAGACCCTACTAAAATTCGACACAGCCGCACTTCCTTTAAAGGAGTGACACCAGGCCCTTATGCCAAGTGCACAGGCTCCCTATTACTAGAAGTCGTGTTCGGATCACCGAACAATTTTCGGCGCGAGAAACTAATTTTTCATATCGTCCCATTTAAAAGTGGATATTAAGCACTCTTGGGACGAAAGGCTTTAGTCCGTTTCAACGCCATACCGCATTACGCGTCTCTTACACTCAAGATGCCCGGTCCTCGAGGCATCATTTCAGTGCGAGGGTCACTTGAAGACCCCGGACACGGATAGACGAGTCCGGCATTGGTTGGCTAGGGGCTCCCTAGCCGCACAACCCTTGACAAGGGGTTGCACGCACAAAGAATCGCGAGTTCATACGAACCACGCTTTACTTATTTATGTTTCTTCTTTCACACATCCCCTTTTTCTTCTCCTTTTTTTTCGCACGAATTGTTTCCAAACTAAGCGTTCCTCTCTTTTTACAGATGAACAACGTGCATACCCGTCCAGGATAACGGCACAATGGAGACACAGGCGCAGACGTGCAGTAGGGACCCGTTGCGAGGATTCTTTTCAGATTAAGACCCTGCGTAAACCTTTTTTACTGTCTCTTGTTGTTATTCTCCCTTGGTTTCTTCCTATAACCACAGCGGAGCCTGACGTTTTGGCATCGGCCGCGTCAGAAGACCATGCCCGTACCTGGACACTAGGGGCTTAGGGCATTATTCTGCCCATTATCATAAAGACCGAACACCTTAGGGAGTGTTCGGCGTCTCGAGTTAGGCATTATATGCATCAGCTCCGTATCATGTCTTTGGTCAAATGTTGGGTTTTCCCGGCTCCTGTGTTTTGCTACCTTATGTTCCATATCATCGGCTAATGCGGCACCAGGAGAACTACTGCGATTATGCCCCAGTTCGGCTGCGCGAGCACCTCAGTAGAGAAAGCCGAAAACTGACTGTCATGATATAGCGAGAGACTGGTCAACCACTCGATCGACTACCGGAATGTTTAGAATTCCCCGCTTTGACGAAGGACCGTTTCCCGGTCAGGCACACACGCACCCCGCAATCGGAGAAGTGCGGTGCCCCCAGGGGCTATATCGTAGCCCCACCCTCGAACTCCACTGGCTAAGTGAAAGTGATAAAGCATTATAGTCCGGATTGCCTCGTTTGCTACGCTACCACCTCCTAAACAGGACCGAGACGTCGGATTAAGTGTGAACACGCGCTATTTTTGCGAACACCCCCGCACCTTGTGCGTGGGGGCTGAAGCTGAAGACTGCAATCTTTCAGGTTATACAAATGTATACGAAAACGGCCGCTCAGGAGCAGTTTTACCACTTGGGACGCACAAGTATAAAAAGCAGATATTGCATAATCATTGTTTTACAAGCTAAAACGTTCATTTGAACGTGACATTTTTTGAGCACTGCGACTCTATTACACGAGCACCACGCATAACTTCCCCGAAATAGTGCTCGGCGGGGAGCCGGCTTTCATCCGAACCCTGGGCGGCAACAGTGGTGGCATCCATCTCTGTCCAATGCGTCTTCACGCGGGCAAGAGCCATCCGCGCGCCTTCGATACAGGCCGACCGCTTCATCTCCTTGATGTGCGGCACCGCTCCAAGGAATTGCTGCAGTAAGCCGAAGTAGCTCGTCGCCTTGGGCCTCTCTGGCCAGACATGAGCCACGATGTCAGTCATGGCAAGTCCGGATAATCTATTTAGCTTGGCCCATTCGGCCAACCGGTCGGTCAACGGAAGTGAGCGATCCGGACTATGGAATTGAGACCAAAATAGCTCTTCTGTCTTGTGATCCTTCTGGCTCCGGAAGTGCTCAACGGCATCAGCCGCACTTGCCGCTAAGTCCATATACGGATCCTCCGGACTCCACAGCCGATCAAATTGAGCATACTTTTGATCCATAAACCGGCGACGCAGCAAATAAGGCTTGCCAGCCACGATATCTCCGGCCTGGCGCAGCTCCTCCCTCATGGCCCGCATTGCAGAGCGGGCATCCTTGGCCTCGGCGGTGGCCTTCCTCAGGTCTTCCCGCTCCGATAAGAGCTCATTTGCAAGAGACTCATTGCGGTCGGCAGCATCTTTTACTTTCACGGCCAATTCGGCCACCTCTTCCCTGCTTCGGCAGTGAGCAGCCCTTTCGGCTTTCAACTCCTCAGCCGCCCTCAAGGCAGCCGCGTCACTCCTTCGGGCTTGCTCCTTAGCTTGAGCAAGTTCGGCCGAAGGCTCCCCACAGCAGCAGCACCATCTGTATTACAGCATATAATTTATTAGAGGAGGGCTTTGACCCCATTAATAAAGCGACCGTGGAGAACTAATTTACCTTGCGACTCGTCAAGTCGCCGGTTGACAAGTGCGATGTCCGCATCCGCCGCGTCAAGTTGCCGCATTAACTCGGCAACCCCACTAGTCCGGCTAGCCCTCGGACTATCCGCCACCTGCATAGGAACGGCGACATTCATTACTTGCGATTTCGATCCTCGGCACGCTGTCGTCTTTGACAACCTACCGAGTCTCAGGGGCTACTATCTATACAGGGCACACTTTTATGTGCAAAACTGTCAAAAATAGAAGGTGCATCATTTTCGCGTACCTCAAATCCCGCCAGCAAACTCATAGCGGCGTTACGCAATCCGCTCTCGGCAGACGAAATCCTTCCAATCACCATGTGCATCAACGCACGATGATCTTCTGAGATGGACGCCCTCTCAAGCAGATTCTTCAGTTCTCTCGGCCGGATACTAGCGGGCGCCAAACTCTCCGGCCCCTCCGGACTCGGGGATGCCCTCCATGACGATACTTCGGGCTCGTCTGCCTTATCTGATGGCGCAGCAGACGGGGGCATTTCGCTCTCCATCATCTCCGGAAGAAGGTCCCCCGAACACGAACTCATCTGCGAAGGCTGCAAATCCGAACTGCAAGATAAAAATTTTGGTTACCCACAGAAGCACAAATGGAGGTATTGTCTTACTGATGAAATTCCCTTTTCATACTCACGGCTCGCTGGAGGGCTGATTCTTTGGCGATGATTGCGCGTCCGGATTCTCCCCGGACGCCGGACCCCCCAGGGAAGATTTCTTCCCCCGTTTAGGGGCTTTGGCCTCCGGATCCTCGGAGGCGGTCCTCTTCTCCCCCTGGAAGGAGGGGTTTTTGATTCCCCCCTCTTCAGACGCCCCTTTGGGCGAAATAATAGCTCCTCTATTTTCCCCATCGCTCCCTTCTGTGGGCGCGACCTCCAACATTTTGACCAGCACGGGCTCCAGTGCGGTCTCTGGGAGGGGGGCCCGACACCTTATCAGTCTTGATCGCGCCACCCACTCCTGTGAAGAGTAATGGGTCAGGAGGCAAACTCTAGAAAGGCAGATGAACACAATGTCCAGACTCTAAGCTATTTACCTGAGTATCCGGGCGATTGCGGCTTAGGCCTGCGTCCTCGGCTAATTCCGGACACGCCACCTGCGGTCCGAAGAACAACTTGTACATCTCCACGGGTGTCGCACCCATGAAGTGTTGGAGAATCCGAGGTCCCTCCGGGTTGAACTCCCATAGACGGAGAGGACGGCGTTTGCAGGGCAGAAGATGCCTGATTAGCATGACCTGCATCACTATGACCAGATTGATCTCCCTCGCTTGGAGGTCTCGAATCCGGCCCTGCAGTGAGGGCACGTCTTCGGATGGCCCCCAATTGAGCCCTTGGTTGACCCACGACATCAGTTGACGTGGAGGTCCCGGGCGGAATGAAGGCGGCGGCTTTTGCTTGCTACCCTTCGGAGTGGTGATATAGAACCACTCCTGCTGCCACAGTCCGAGTTCCTCTTGGAAGGAACCCTCGGGCCACGGGGCATCGGCCTTTTTGCTTATGGCCGCCCCGCCGCACTCCGCTTGACGCCCCCCGATCATCTTCGGCTCCACATTGAAGGTCTTCAGCCACAGGCCGAAGTGGGGAGTGACGCGGAGGAAGGCTTCGCAGACGATAATGAATGCAGAGATATGGAGGATGGACTCCGGAGCCAAATCGTGAAAATCCAGCCCATAGTAAAACATGAGCCCTCTCACGAAGGGGTACGTCGGGAAGCCTAAACCCCGACGGAGGTGGGATACGAAGACAACGTATTCGCCGGGCTCGGGGGCGGGCACGGCCTGCCCTTGGGCAGGCAACCTGTGTGAAATCTCGTAGGCCAGGTACTTGGCCTCACGTAACTTTAATATGTCCTCCTCCGTGATGGAGGAGGGCATCCACCGGCCCTGGAGGTCGGAGCCGAACATGATTGAGAATCCGAAGCGCTCGAATCTGGGGCTCTGGGTGTTGGAACTAGGAGCGAGGAGGAGATTCAATGCGAGATTGAAGAAAAGGAACGGTCCTTGGTCCTCCTATAAAGGGGAAAAATACCAAGGGTCGTCTCCGTGACCGTTCGGGATTCACCTCCGATGGAGGAGGCATGGCGACGGGCACGGTTGGGTTACCCACGCACGTATTGATGAGAATCCCGGAATAAGGGGAACACGATCTCTGCTTCGACAAGACGTGCCAAGGAAATCGCTTCGCTAAACATGCTGAGGTGGTATAGTAAAAAACGATTCAAACAAAAGCTTGGTAGCAGTGTGATGTCACGCCGCATAATACGTCAGCAGATTGGACTGGTGTATATTTTATTCTCTCTACGGTGGAATGTGGAATTTATTTTGCAGAGCCGGACACTATCCTGGTGTTCGTGATCTTCTCTGGGTTATTCAAGGGAGGAACCCGCCTTGCAATGCCGAACATTATGCGCGCCAGACTTATCGTCATTGAAGCCTGGTTCAAGGGCTACTGAGAGAGTCCTGGACTAGGGGGTGTCCGGACAGCCGGACTATCATCGTCCGCCGGACTCCAAGACTACGAAGATACAAGATTGAAGACTCCGTCCCGTGTCCGGATGGGACTTTCCTTGGCGTGGAAGGCAAGCTTGGCGATACGGATATGTAGATCTCCTACCATTGTAACTGACTCTGTGTAACCCTAGCCTCCTCCGGTGTCTATATAAACCGGAGGGCTTTAGTCCGTAGGACACAACATACATTACAACAATCATACCATAGGCTAGCTTTAGGGTTTAGCCTCATTGATCTCGTGGTAGATCCACTCTTGTACTACCCATATCATCAATATTAATCAAGCAGGACGTAGGGTTTTACCTCCATCAAGAGGGCCCGAACCTGGGTAAAACATCGTGTCCCTCGTCTCCTGTTACCATCCGCCTAGACGCACAGTTCGGGACCCCCTACCCGAGATCCGCCGGTTTTGACACCGACACTATGTTTTTTACATGTCTTTCCAAAGCTTTACTTGCTATTCCTTATATCTTTATCTAAAGCTTTGATGTATGTTGCCATCAATTACCAAAAAGGGGGAGATTTAAAGCACAAGTGCTCCCTAGGTGGTTTTGGTAATTAATGTCAACATATCTCTTGTTGGACTAACACTTTTATCTAGTATATTTCAGATAAGTTCAACAATGGAGTGGCATGGACTAAAGGATGTGGGAACTCCTTTAAGATGCTAAGGACAAAGGATCGGCTCAAGCTTCAAGCTCAAGACTCTTCATTTTACACTTTTAGTGGTCCAAGATCACATTGAGTCTATAGGAAAAGCCAATACTATCAAGGAGGGATGAGGTGTTGTTTAATGAGCCTCTTGCTTCATGTGCTTTGTGATATGCTCCAAAACCCTCAACTACTTTCCCACTTCCACAAATGACCTAAACCCAAAGCCAAAATCGGTCACACCGAAGCTTCCTATCCGGCGCCACCGATTCCACAAGTCATAGCCACTGCCACAAACCCTAAGCAAATCGGTCTTACCGATAGGGGTCTCGGTCTCACCGGGATGGGATTGTAATCTCTCTATGTATGTCCATTATCAAAACGGTCTCACCGAGTTTGAGAAATCGGTACTACCAAGATTACAATGCAAACTCTCTGGAAACTTATTACCAAAATCGGTCCCACTGAGTTTGAGTAATCGGTCCCACCGAGTCTGCCTGACCAACTCTCTGGAAAGCTTCTTACCAAAATCGGTCTCACCAATTTGTGTAATCGGTCTTACCGAGATTACGTTATGCCCTAACCCTAACCGAATCGGTCTCATCGAGTTGCATTTCGGTCCCACCGAAAACCCTAACGGTCACATTATTTGCTGAATCGGTCTGACCGAGTTTAACGATTCGGTCCCACCAAGTTTGGCATATTGTGTGTAACAGTTAGATTTTGTGTGGAGGCTATATATACCCCTCCACCTCCTATTCATTCGTGGAGAGAGCCATTAGACTGAACCTACACTTCCAGCATACATTTTCTGAGAGAGAACTACCTACTCATGTGCTGAGGCCAAGATATTCCATTCCTACCATATGAATCTTGATCTCTAGCCTTCCCCAAGTTGCTTTCCACTCAAATCTTCTTTCCACCAGATCCAAAACCATTGAGAGAGAGTTGAGTGTTGGGGAGACTATCATTTGAATCACAAGAGCAAGGAGTTCATCATCAACGCACCATTTGTTACTTCTTGGAGAGTGGTGTCTCCTAGATTGGCTAGGTGTCACTTGGGAGCCTCCGAAAAGATTGTGGAATTGAACCAAGGAGTTTGTAAGGTCAAGGAGATCGCCTACTTCGTGAAGATCTACCGCTAGTGAGGCAAGTCCTTCGTGGGCGACGGCCATGGTGGGATAGACAAGGTTGCTTCTTCGTGGACCCTTCTTGGGTGGAGCCCTCCCTGGACTCGCGCAGCCGTTACCCTTCGTGGGTTGAAGTCTCCATCAACGTGGATGTACGATAGCACCACCTATCGGAACCACGCCAAAAACATCCGTGTCTCCAACTGCGTTTGAATCCTCCAAACCCTTCCCTTTACTTTCTTGCAAGTTGCATGCTTTACTTTCCGCTGCTCATACACTCTTTGCATGCTTGCTTGATATGTATTGTGATTGTTGAAATTGTGCTTAAAACCCCACTTAAACCCAAAGAATCTTAAAAACTGCAATCTTGGTACTTAGTGTCTAATCACCCCCCCTCTAGACACCTCTTCTCAAGGTCCTACACTGACTATGCTGGTGATCGTGTGGACCGCAAGTCAACGTCAGGCACATGTCATTTACTCGGACAATCTTTGGTCTGTTGGTCCTCGAAGAAACAGAACTGCGTATCACTCTCCACTGCAGAAGCTGAGTACATTGCTGCGGGATCGTGCTGTGCTCAACTACTATGGATGAAGCAAACTCTCAAGAACTATGGCATCAACGTGAAGAATGTGCCTCTCTACTGCGACAATGAGAGTGCTATCAAGATTGCTCATAACCCAGTTCAGCACTCGAAGACCAAGCACATCCAGATTCGTCATCATTTTCTTCGTGATCATGTGTTGAAGGGCGACATCTCCATCGACCACGTTAGCACTGAAGATCAGTTGGCCGATATCTTCACTAAGCCCTTGGATGAGAAGAGATTTAGCAAGTTGCGGTGTGAGCTATATATCCTAGAGTCTTCGAATGTTCTCTAAAATGGACACACATCCTAACACTTATGCTGACTTGATGACTTAGGTGCACAACACACGAAGTAACGTTTTTCTTCAATCAATGAAGACTAACCCTCTAAGTGTGAAGAAATTAATGAAGAAATTAATTCTCAGAGCCCTACGACAATTGTACGCGGTGTCTGAAATCAGCTTTCTTATACGGTGGGTTACATCACCATCCAAAGTTGAAAATCTTCAATTTGAGTTTTTCTTCATTTTTTAAATTCCTCAGTTTTTCAAATTCTTCAACTTTGCATTGTCTTCACTCTTTCCGGTGTTGTTCTTCATTTGAATATATATATATATATATGTGTGTGTGTGTGTGTGTGTGTGTGTGTGTGTGTGTGTGTGTGTGTGTGTGTGTGTGTGTGTGTGTGTGTGAGTTTTATGTCCTCTACAGCATTCACTTATTGCTAATTCTTCAAGTTGATTTCTTCTGCTAAGTGAATGTGATCGGACCCTTCCCCCTCTATGCTAAACTCAACCCAGTCTATTCACAAATTCTTCATGTGCATTCTATTTGAAACTCCTTCAAAATCTTCACTGTGTCCTTGACAGCTGAAGAAATTGCGAACGGAACTTTTAACTTATCTTATCTAAATTTTTGGCTTTGCCGCTCAAACCGTTCCGCATCCCACGACAATACTTATCTATTCACCCACGATCCTACACGATCGCCACCTCTCAGTACGTGGGTGACATTTGTCAAGTGAATGAGAAGGGCCAGGGGCACGTTCGTCCGATTTCCTCAGGCGTACAGTTTTTCACTCGTACTATAAATACCCCTGCCTCTTCCTCACTTCACTTTCACTCTTCTCACTCTCACTCTCGCTCGAGCTCCCCAAGCCCTAGCACCGCCGCTACTTCATTGTCGCCGGTGAGGAAGAGCTTCACTGCCTCGACCTCATCGCCGTCGTACTTGTGCCGGTTGCGGATTTCTTCACTCCACCGCCGCTGTAGCCGTCTTCCTCTGCCGAGTTAGAGCATTGAAGATCTGAACTGACGAACTTCACATCTACTCTTCCCAGTTCGTCGTGTTCTTCACTTCGGGTAATTAAAAGTTACTTTTACTGCCCTCTTTGATTCATATGTTTTCTTGAAAATCTTCAAAAGGTGTTTATTTTTTAAATCTTCACACACATGAACACCTCACATGTCATCTGCTCTTGATTCGTTTCTCTAAGCAATGATTTTCTTCAAGATTCCTCAATTGTGTGGATTTTCAATCTATACAACTCTGGAACCTAAGACAAAGAACGCTTAGTGAAATTCCTCAAGAATCATCCGGTCAAATTCCTCAAACCTATTCATTTTTGAAAAACCTTCTGAGAACGCATATGCCCTCTCCAAATTCCTCGCAACTATAATCTGTTCACAGGTACAAATGTCCACTGCTGAATCACTAGGATCTCATCAACTTAACTCATTTTGCACCGTTCCTTGAAGAAAAGTTGCACACCTCTTCAGAAACTTCAGTTGTTCATATTCCTCAGCTGAAGAAAATGACTAAAGGTAAGAAGCCACATATGGGTGGAAAGAGGCCTGAGGACAATACTGCTTTCGAAATCCCTGAGGACATTTACGCTGGGTACTGCACACCCCCTGAGGAAGATAGAAATCAGCGCAAGGTGCGCACTCAAAAGATAGAGAGGAGATGGGCACGGGAATGGAGGGAGTACAGGTATGTAACTCCCAAGTATATGAAGAAATTCGTGCTCAGCCCTCCATGCTCAAGACCTCCATTGGCACCAGGCCAAGTGGCAGATCCCACCAGCCTCAAGCGCGGTGAGGACTATGCTGATGAATGGGCAAAGCGCTAGGCCAAACTGGCCAAGCAAGCAAAGGAAGCAGTGAAGAAATTCAATGCAGACTCTGCTGCTGCTGCTACCACTGTTGAGGCCTCTGCTAGTCAGCCGAAGAAGGCAATGGCTAAGAAGCCTGCACATAAGTCAAGCGCTTCTCCCTCAATGCCCTCACGGCCGAGCTCCTCAGCAATGCCCTCAAGGCCAGATTCTTCAAGACCCTCACGGCCAATTCCTCAGACTGCTCCTTCAAAGTCCTCAGCTCCTACGACGAAGTCTTCAGCTACTCCGACAAAATCCTCGGCACCTGTGCATCTTGCCACGTGCCAAAGGATTACAGGCATCTCAATTACCTCAGGAGCATCTGCAAGTTCCTCAGCTGGCCCCTCTCCGCTGAAGAAAAAGGCCACTGCTGGACGAGGCCTTCGACCAAGTCCTCACAAGAAGCAGGTCGCCTTCCAAGTTCCCTCTGATGATGATGAGGCTGATGATGAAGAACTTGTTGAAATCATCAGAGACAAGCAAGCCAGGGCCACTAGAGCCAAAGGTAGCAATGTGCCACTGCTGTTGGATCCAAAGTTGATCCTCGATTTCATTGACCTATGGCACAAGGACCCTAACACGCCTTTGCCGGAGATGAACCTCACTCCTGGTCAAAGTCATGTTCTGACTGCCTTCATTGAGGAAGAAAAGTGGAAATTTGGAGAAGGCAGAAGGCTTAAGAAAGCGCAGTACAAGAAGCAGCGCTACCTCAAGGACAATGTCCTCACTCTTACTCCTGATCAACTCATTGCCTTGCAAGCTGAAATCAAGAAACTAAGTGGTGAATTCGATTGCTACTATGCTGATTGGAAGGGCGCCAGGTTCATCAATCTGACGAAGAAATTCACTTCAAGTGCCGCTCCTCCTGTGCACATTGAAGCTACATCGGCTGAAGCATCTGGTCAACCTACTGAAGAACATGCCAGCACCGCTGATGACAATCAGGCTGCTGAAGAAAATGAGAGTACCAGGGCTGATGACTGCATTCCAGCCGCTGAAGATATTGCCAGGGCATCCACTAGTGGTGCGCCTAAAAAAGTGAAGAGGTCAGGGCAACTGCATCAGTTGCGCCTGAAGAAAATGATCCAAAGTCCTATGCACCTCCTGCACCTACTCCAACTCCAATCCTTCCATCTACATCAGATGCGAACAAGACCAAGGCTGCAGAGCGTATAACTGTTGAAGAAAAGGAAGGCATCAACTTCATCAAATTCTTCAGCTCTGAAGAAGATGAAGCCTCTGACTAGTTCAATTGACAATCCAATTGATGCCGTTCCAGTCTCTTTCATGCCATCAAAGGACCTTGTTCCTTTTGGTGAAGATTATGTGATTCCTAGCGAATGTGATGAAGAAACTCCTTCTGCTGCTTCGACAGAGCAGTTGGATGAAGAAATTGAAGTGGATGCAATCCCTTCAACCTCAGTCATCTCCTCGCATGTGCCTCAGTTCACTGCTGAAGAGGCTGGCGTTGAAGAAATGGAAGATGAGGATGTGGACATTGGTTGTACCAATCATGTGCTCAATGATGACTTCTGGGAAAGTCAGCACCCCAACTCTCCAATGTTCACTCCACTCCAAGCAATTCCTCAGTCCCCAGCTGCTACTGAAGTACAGATGGGATTTGAAGAACCTCATGCAACCCCAAGTGTTCATGAAGAAATTCTAGCCACTAGTGCTGAAGAAATTGTCAATGAAGAATTGAAGACCCAGGCTGCAACTGAAGCAGAACCTGAAATTCCTCAGCCTGAGGAACCTAAGATTGCGATTCCTAAGGTGGTGATGCAATTGACTGATACCCCTCAGCCCAAGCCAAAGGATCCCTTCTCAAAGAAGCAAAAGTTCAAGGCTGATGATTTCTTCGGCGAGCATGTGTTCTTCACTGAATTCAACCCATATGACAATGCTCGTCTTAGAAGGAAGCGTTTCTGGACTGCCAGCCAGGCCAACTTCTACTCTTCACTGCTTTTCAACAAGGACAAAGTCTTCGACCGCGAGCATATTCCTCACATGGGCATGGAATCAATGCCTTGCTTCTCTCAAGTCCTCAGTATGCTTCATGATGCAGGCTTGCTCAACTTTTGCTCAGACACAGTTGATTGGAATGAAGAGCTCATTATTCAGTTCTACGCAACGCTGCATATCACAGGTGATGCTGCTAATGTCAACTCTTGGGTGTTGGACTGGATGACTGAAAACACTCATTACAAGGCACCAGCCTCTGAATTGCTTCGTGCCCTGCCAATCAGTCCTCCACCTGAAGGTGCTCGTTGTCTGTATGATGAGCCTGAACTCACTGCTCACTATATGCAAGTGATCATGAAGCCTCTGAAGCCTGGTCAAGCCCCAAGGACCAAATTCCTCGTGAAGGAATTGCTCTATGTGCCAAGAACCATCTATAGCATTCTGACGAAGAGCATGAGTCCTATCAAAGGCCATGACTCATCCGATGAGGAAATCATTGGGATGATGAAGAATATGTTATTCAACGTAATGCATGGCATCCCCATAAACTATTATGATTTCTTCATGAGGACTCTGGCGAATGTTGCACTTTCACCATTTGAGCTGAAGCCTTATGCGTCGTGGATCATGAGATTCCTTAGAACAAGGTCTTCACTCAACTACAAGGCTGATTTTCAGAATCATCTCAGCTACTTGCCCCCGATTGAAGTCCTCAAGCGGACATATTCCTCAGCTGATGAAAAGGGCAAGTCACCAGCCGTTATCGATGAAGGCATTCGTCCATTGGATGGCCAATTCCGCAAAGCTGCATCTTATTCCACCAATGATGACTCTGCCACTCATGATTCTACTGCCAATGCTCCCAAGTCAAGTCCTCAAGCTACTGCTCCTCGTGTGATGACTGACCGTGAGATGCTTCTAAGTCTTCACCAGAAGGTGGATCGAAACCACAAATGGGTTAAGCGTCAGTTTGGCTCTATTCTTCACAACATGACTTCTACACATAATGCAATGAAGAAAAACCATTACTACCTCCATGAAGTTTTTGATCGCACCTGGGCTATTCTGTCACATCTATATGGTGAAGAAGATCTGAAGCGGCTTCAAGGAAGACTTTGACTAGTCTGCTCCTCCACCTAAGAAATTCAAGAAGGTCAAGGTTCCTTCCTTGGTGGCCAGTTCATACTCTTCATCGCGCGACACAAACGAATATGAAGATTTGGACGACACTGCAGCAGGCCCTACAACGACTCAAGACCCTGACAACGTTGGCGCTCCTCCATCATCATGATATTCTTCAGGGGCATTAGTCCTCAGTTTCAACCCTTTTGGTCATTCGATGACAAAGGGGGAGAAATTTGAGTTAGTCTTCAAGCGGGTCTATCTTATATTGGCGTTTTTTTGCTAAGTTACAACTCTCATTCTTCTGATGACTTTGCTGGATCGAGTTGTAATCTTAAACTCTATGGTGGCCTGATACTTTTACTGTGTTCTTCCGCATGCTTATTCCTCCTTAATGTCAATGCACGCATGCTGAATTACATCAGTCACCATATTTCATCATGCATTTCAAATTCTTCATATTATATGTCAAATGCGTGTATGAATTACAAGATATAGGGGGAGATCTCCATGATTATACTCTTCAAGTGTGCATTGCTTCAAAAGCAAACTCCTCACTATGCACATCTTCAGGGGGAGTTCTTCTATATCTTGCAATCAAATTCCTCAATATCAGTATTTACACTTCATATGTTTATCCCCGTTGAAAACTTAACCTATATTGTCATCAATCACCAAAAAGGGGGAGATTGTAAGTGCATCTAGTGCCCCTTAGTGATTTCGGTGTATTGAAGACTTATAGGTTACGGGACTGATGCGTTTGTGAGTGTACATAGGTCTATAAGTCTATGAGGAGTTTGATATTTACAGAGAAAGTCGACCCCTAAAAATGAAGTTCTTCGACTTAAGACTTTGGATTTCTGAAGACTTTGAAAGTGAAGAAATTGGTGTAACCTTGAAGACTTGGCAATCATTCGAGGAACATGAAGCGTGAAGACTTTTGTTTTTGTAGTTTCACTTTCTCTTTCTTGAGTCATAGGAAACACCGTACTGTTAAAGGGGGTCGAGGAAACACTAAGGAAAAATTTCCATGTTATGCTCAACTCAAAATGCTACACCTACCAATCCCTTTGAGTGAAGCCATTGGAAATCTCATACAGTTCAGTCATATTCTTCAGTGACATGAATGAAGTTCTTCTGGTCTCTGAGGAATTTGTTCTGACTGAGGAGTTAGGAATTCGCCAGTGCGGATTGCCTACACAGTGAGGAACATGATAGCCCTGAGGAATTTGAGAGTCAAAATTCCGACCGTTGCTGTGCTATGCGCCAGCTGTCCCAAAATATCTACCCACCTAACGGTCATATCAGACAAGGACATTTATGTCTTATCATGTCGGGCTGCTCCCTAGGCTATAAATAGCCGCCCCCTACAACCACTAGCTGGTTGGCTACTCCGAGAGAAACTGACACTTGTCATTTGAGAGCATCCCATCCTCTGAGGACTTTGAGCAAAAATCATCAAGTGAGGAAAACCCAAACCCAACACCTACAAACCCAAAGTGATTGAGCATCACTGAAGAGATTGATCCTGCATGGATCTGACGCTTGTTACCTTTGAAGACTATGCTTCTTCCAGACGGTTAGGCGTCAAGGTCTAGAAGCATCCAAGAGGAATTGTGGATCGCCGAGTGACCAAGTTTGTGAAGGTCCGGAAGTCACCTGAAGACTTACCACGAGTGATTGGGCGAGGTCTGTGTGACCTTAGCTCAAGAAGAATACGGTGAGGATTGTGTGTCCGGGACTGGGTGTCCTCGAGTTTAAATACTCAGCCGCTCCAACCAGACGTACAACTGAGACAACAGTTGGAACTGGTCTACCAAATCATTGTCTTCACCAAGCCTACGGGTTCTATTTCCTCAACTCTTTCATTTCCTCATTTCTGTTGTTGTGTGCTTGTTCATATCTGTTTGAAGATTTTGACTGAAGACTTTCTCAATTTCCTCAGTTCAATTTCTTCAGTCTGTCCATCTTCTTTCTGTGTTATCCTGTGTTTACGCTTTCTATACTCTGTACTTGTCTTCATTCCATCAGGATGACCATGCTTGTGGTTTATTATGTTTACATTTGAGTACTTATTCCGCTTCTAGTAGTTCTTCATATAGGAATTTCCTCACCAGCAAATTCCTTAGTGAAGAATTCATAAAATCGCCTATTCACCCCCCACCCCTCTAGTCGATATAATGCACTTTCAACCATGATATAAGGAAATATAAATAACAACTTTATTATTGCCTCTAAGGCATATTTCCTTCAATTTTTGCTTTTCTCTTTTATTTGCTTGTTCAAGAAAACCAAAAACTCCAAAAATATTTCAGTGTGTTCATCTGAATTTCTTTTCTTTTTATTCGAGTCGTACCAAGGAGAAGACCACGATGAAAATGTTGAGTGGCTCTCACATGAATAATGTTAATCTAATAAAGAGCCCATTTTACCTTGTCTTCTCCTGTTGAATAAAATGTTTGCAGATTCCAGCTTAGTCCACGGCACTCTTGCACTATTATTATTTCACATCATTCGGTTGTGCAATTGAAAGGCAATAATGACGACATTCAATGAACAGGCCGTGGCAGAGAGAAACGGGTATGAACTCGACTTGTTTTGTTTGTGTAAATATGTTTAACCTAGTATCCATGATTCAGCCCATTATAATTAAACATGTTTGCAATGTCCAATGTTGCTTATGCATAATGCATGGTTATGACCGTTGTTGCTCTCTAGCTGGCCGCTTCTCAAACTAATTGCTAGCCTTCGCCTGTACTAAGTGGGAATTCTGCTTGTACATCAAAAACCTTGAGCCCAAAGTTATTCTAGATGAGTCCACCATACCTACCTATATGCGGTATTACCCTGCCGTCCTAAGTAAATTTGCATGTGCCACCTCTAAAAACTTCTAATAAATATCCTTTTTGCATGCCTGGATTGTTCATGGAACGACAGTAGGTGGTCACTATCTTCCATGCTAAGCGGGTTATTCTCAGGTTGAGTGTTTATTCACTCATCATCGCACGAGAAAAGGGCGGTAATAGGGATGCCCAGTCCCAAATTGCAAAAGAAATGATCTCTCAAATAATCAAACAAAAACTCCCAATGGAGTCAAAACCTTTACTTTTTATCGCTTGGGAACTACCACTAGCTCGCTTAGCATGGAAGATGTTGATAACTGATGGTCATGAAGTAAATGAGAAGGATGCATGTCTCAAAATATCATTTTTTTGTAATTAAATATCATTTACCTCTGTTTTAAAAACTTGAGCTCTGGCACCTCTACAAATCACTGTTTCCATCTATGAAGGGACTATCTATTTACTTTTATGTTGTGTCATCACCTTCTAAAACAAGCGCTAGAACCTGAGAGCACAACTGTCATGACTTATGCATTGTGTGTAGCTAATGTTGGGTGCATCATGACTGGATCTTTTCTACCATGAATTACAATGTTTAGTCACTGCTTGAACTTTTGAGGTGCTCTACATTTATGTTTTGCGATCTCAGAAAGGGCTAGCGAGATACTACTATTGTCATATTATATCATGGTTGTTTTGATAATGTGTTGCTGTTTGAGATATCTTATTATTGCTCGCTAGCTGATTATGTCATTGATATGAGTTAATGTAATCTTTAAGAGTTATTGTTGGCATGGTTAGTTATAATATTAGCTAAAAACCTGGGTGCTGTTTAAGCTTATCTATGCAAACAAGAGCAAAAGAGTTCGTAAAAGCTTTTCTTTTTCACTTTCTGTTTATCAACTGAATTGCTTGAGGTCAAGCAAAGGTTTAAGCTTGGGGGAGTTGATACGTCTCCAACGTATCTACTTTTCCTAACGTTTTCCCTCTTGTATTGGACTCTAATTTGCATGATTTGAATGAAACTAACCCCGGACTGACGCTGTTTTCAGCATAACTACCATGGTGTTGTTTTTGTGCAGAAATAAAAGTTCTCGAAATGGAAGGAAACTTTGCAAGGAATTTTTATACCAATAAAGAGAATTTCTAGAGCCAAGACCCACTAGAGAGGGGCACCTAGGTGGGCACAACCCACCAGGGCGCGCCCCCTCTACTGTGGCGCCCAGGTGGGTTGTCCCCACCTGGTGGCCCCGCAGACCCTGAAACCGACGCTATAAAACCCTATTTTTCCGGAAAAAACTGGAAGAAAGAATTATCGTGATCCATGAGATGGAGCCACCGTCACCTCCTGTTCTTCATCGGGAGGCCAGATCTGGAGTCTGTTTGGGGCTCCGGAGAGGGGGGGTCTTCGTTCTTCATCATCACCAACCCTTCTCCCTCGCCAATTCCATGATGCTCCCCACTAGGAGTGAGTAATTCCTTCGTAGGTTCACCGGTCGGTGAGGAGTTGGATGAGATTCATCATGTAATTGAGTTAGTTTTGTTAGGCTTGATCCCTAGTATCCACTATGTTCTAAGATTGATGTTGCTATGACTTTGTCATGCTTAATGCTTGTCACTTTGGGCCCAGGTGCCATGAACTCAGATCTGAACCATTTATGTTTTCATCATTATATCCATGTTTTAGATCCGATCTTGCAAGTTATAGTCACCTACTACGTGTTATGATCCGGCAACCCCGGAGTGACAATAGTCGGGACCACTCCCGGTGATTACCATAGTTTAAGGAGTTCATGTATTCACTATGTGTTAATGCTTTGTTTCGGTTCTCTATTATAAGGAGGCCTTAATATCCCTTAGTTTCCAATATGGACCCCGCTGCCACGGGAGGGTAGGACAAAAGATGTCACGCAAGTTCTTTCCATAAGCACGTATGACTATTTACGGAATACATGCCTACATTATATTGACGAACTGGAGCTAGTGCCATATCGCCCTAGGTTATAATTGTCTCATGATGAATATCATCCAACAAGTCACCGATCCAATGCCTATGAATTTATCTTATATTGTTTTTGCTAAGTTACTACTGCTATCATCACTGTTACACTTGCTACAAAAATACTGATATCACTGTTACCATTACCATTGCTGCTGTTACTACTATCAAAACTATCATATTACTTTGCTACTGATTACTTGCTGCAGATAATTAATCTCCAGGTGTGATTGAATTGACAACTCAGCTGCTAATACCTTCAAAAATTCTTTGGCTCCCCTTGTGTCAAATCTATAAATTTGGGTTGAATACTCTACCCTCGAAAACTATTGTGATCCCCTATACTTGTGGGTTATCACACATCTGCTTCACATACATAAAGGTGAATCGTCTCATTTACACATGTACATCTGTGCCCTTCGAGGATGGTATACTACTTGACCCCTCTCTCGTGTGCATACATAGGTGTGAGCGGAGCTACACATTTATTTAGGAGGATTCCAAACTCAAGAGAACAACAACACCATCCAAGAGGGAAGCTTGGCAGCAGAGAAGGAATGAGAAGAAGGCCAAGTTCCACTAGCACCGACATGTGTCCACGAGAAGGCGACATGCTGCGAGCCTCTGGATACCCCGTGCGCAAGGGCTCTACTTACCTCGTGCGCGCGGGGCCTCCTGCATGCAACTGTTGGGCTTTGCCCATGTAGTCCTATTATGCCCCTACTTACCCCTTCATGTCTTGGACCTATATATACTCCTCCTCCACCTCATTTGTAGGATAGCTAAGAATATATCTCGACATTGGTGCTTAGATCATGTACCTCCCCTTGTGGGATTCCTCTTGAGAGAGGGACACTCCATTGGAGTTCAAGACCTTCATTGGAGAAGATACTTAGGGATTCAAGACCCCTTCTAGGGAAGGATCTATCTAGATCATCAAGACCTCATCTCCATTGGATTTGGGACGAACTCTACCTTGTATCTTTCCCTTTGATTGTTCATGTACTTGTGGATCTTGTGTGTTTTATTGTCTAGTTGATGTGTGATTCGACTTGTTCTTGAGTGTTTCTCTTGTGATTTCCCCTCATGTTCTTCGTGTTCCTCGCGTTCCTCTTCGTAGCCACCTCCAATTTGTGAACATCCGGACAAATTGGGGCACTTTAGCACATGCACTACAACATCATGGTATCATGAGCCATGTTGACACGAATTTGGAGCCCCACCCCTCATGTTCTAGCCTAATTGGTTAAACAGGTAGGGTGAGGACATCGCCCATCCAATTTTTCTAGATCTTGTCTATGAATCAAGCGATATATATCTAACTTGGGTTAAGGTGTAATGGCTTGTGTGGAAATAAAATGGTAGCATGTGACACTTAGGTCGCGCCAAGGGCTTGGTAGTGGGCTCCGCAACGTGTCCATGGGTTCCTATGATCTGTTTTCATTGCATCACGGTGGAGTCAGAGACGTGGTAGCATCGTTCAGGCAATGATAGGTCACAATGGATTAGATCGACACAAGCCATCCACATCTTCTCTTCTAAGTTCATCTTCAAAATAAGGATATGTTTTTGAGAAGGATTACATTATCTATAAATCTAGAATTTAGATAAATATACACACACATATATGAATATATTCTATATCTTCTTTATATTCTGATAAGAAAATGAAAGGATAATAAGAAAATTCAAAAAAAAGAGGGTATTGATATATATTATGATCTGATGTGCTTTCTTGGTATTCTAAATATAAGATTAATACTTCAAGTTGCTGAGTTGAGAAAGAGATGGTTGAATCAAAAGAATTCCCTTTTTGAAGTTCAATTTTTATCTGAAATTATCTATACCTAGCATGTGGCCGAGCAACCATGGATTGGTCTGCATGACTCGTTGCATTCGCGGCTGGGCAGAGAAGAAAAGCGCCCTTCATGCAAGTTCGTTTGATTCCTATGCATACTTAGCTCTTCGACTAAAGAGGGCATGAAGATAGGAAGGCCAACCACTACATAAAGCATGTATGTGTTTGTCTGTCGTGAAGTTAGGGTCGCTATGCCGTGAGGGGGTGTGGTGATGGCGATCACATTAGGGGCGGCTGAATTTTCTTGTTTTGATGTGTGGACTTTGTTTTGTTGTGGCCATGCCGTTCTCGGGTGGCCTAAATCTTGTTGGCTAACCGTTGAATCTTGTAGGAGTTTTTCTTTTTTTTAAAACTGAAAATCTTTTACTATTTTTGTTGGTTGTGTGCACATACGGCTAGCTTCTGAAAATCAATCTTTTTTTGAGAAATTGTGAAAATCAATCAAAAGGGCAAAAAATCTTCGTTTATGAGTTCTGGTTGTGTGTAGTGGGCTTTCTTTTACTTGAGCTCTCGTGGGCCGTCTCTTCACTCGCTCGTACTCCCCTCAAGTTAGCGTTTCTTCTCTCCTCTCGGCAGCGTCGGCGACTCCACCATAGAGATCGATCTTCCCTCCCCTCTTCTTCCCGCCGGTGGTTGCCAGGGCTCGATGCCTCGTCAGCGGGGTGGGGTTGAGGACTGCTAGGGAAGCTACCGCCCGCGGATCAACTTTTCTCGGGCAAGAGACAATGGAAGATACGGCCTCGGATCGGGTCATGTTGTCTCCGATCTGGAGGCGATGATGGAGGAATTGGGCTTGAAAGAAGATGATCTCCAAGACGTTGTTGTGGAGGACGATGAACTACCGGTGGAATCGACCCGGTGGATGGCGATTGCTAGGGTTCACACGGAGAAACCCTATAGCCAATACTGGTTCTTCAAGAATATGAGGATTGCATGGGATTTGTCCAAGGAGGTAAAAATCTGGCCCTTGGAAGATAACCTCTATACCATGCAATTTAGCTGCCTGGGTGATTGGGAACGAGTGATGGAAGAAGGCCCATGGACGTTCAAAGGAAAAGTTGTGGTCCTTGCGGAGTATGATGGATTTACCAAGCCATCGACTATAGAGCTGAATAAGATTGAGATATGGATGCAGATCCATGATCTTCCTGATGGCTTCTTCCCAAAAATCAAGGCCTTGTCCGCTACTGTGGGAGAATTCAACTTTGCTGAACCGAAGTCACATGACTTTGAAGGGAACTTTGCACGGGTCAGACTGAGGATTGATGTCACAAAACCTCTAAAGAACGCTGTATCGCTCGTAATCAAGAAGAAAGACACCGTTCAGAGGGTGATTTTTAGGGTGAAATACGAGCGCCTCCCCGATTGGTGTGAAGTTTGTGGGTACTTGGGCCACTTGTTCAAAGAGTGCGGGGACGGAGTTCACCCTCCAAAAGCACTGGTTTTTAAGGACTTGAAATCCACATGGTTCAAAAGCCCCGGCAACGGGCCTGGTGAAGGGCGTGGTTCTGTTGAAGGTGTTGGATCAAGAGGTGGACGTGGCAGAGGCAGATCGGGCAGAGGCCGTGGACGTGAGCGCGAGGCACCAGATTACAGCAACGCGGGCGAACCCAAAGAGGCAGAAACTGAGCTTGAGGACAGAGATGTGGCCATGCTTGAAGCGGACAGGAACAGGAAGCGAGGTGCTGGGGTGGATCCTTCGGCACCAGCAAATGCTGCAAGCAATGCTAATGTGTTGCTGCTCACGGGGCCAACAGCTCAAGAGGTGCCACCGAGTCCATCTTCAAAACAGGAGCAGAAAAGGAACAAACCTAGCTTGACTACTAATGAGAAGAACAGCGGAAAGAACATGGTTGCAAACAAACACTCTGATGCGCATTTGGCGGGCTCCCTAGGGGTGTCCCGCCCAGCGCAATGAGTCTCTTATGTTGGAACTACCGCGGTGCTGGTAAACCCGCGACAGTTCGAGAGCTTCGTGATCTAACGAAGCAGTTTGCCCCCTCTGTACTATGTATCTTGGAAACTCAAATAGAGGGAACTAGAGTCGAGAGCATGTCTGGTTCTTTAGGGTTTAATAAAAGTTTTGCTGTTAGTAGTTCTGGTAGAAGTGGTGGTTTGGGAGTCTTTTGGAATGAAGAAATAAAGTTGGACATTGTTGGTTATTCTCAGTACCATATTGATGCCGAGATTGATGATCTAGCAGATGTGAAAATAAGGGTTACCTTCATGTACGGAGAAGCACAAGTAAGCGCAAGATATAAGACTTGGGATATGCTTAGGAGAATCGTGGACGCTAGCGATTTACCCAGGCTTGTTCTTGGAGATTTCAATGAAGTTCTGCATGCCCACGAACACGATGGAGTGGGAAACAGGAGCCAAGCTCAGATGGATGCTTTTAGGGACGCGCTTGATACTTGCGGTCTCATGGATATAGGCTATTCTGGCATAGGATGGACTTTTGAGAAGAAAGTAACTGGAGGCACATATACGCGTGTTCGACTTGACCGGGGAGTGGCGAACCCGTCCTGGACCATAGTGTTTCCATCAGCCACAGTCGAGCACAAAACAGCGGCCACAAGCGATCACGTACCCATTTACGTGAGGCTGGTGCATGGCGCATGCAGGAGGGCTCCTCGCTCTTTTAAATATGAAATCGCCTGGGAGCGCGATCCGGGGCTGCAGCCCGTGGTCCAGAGTGCATGGCCGAATGGAGCAGGGGATTCTGTTCTCTCAATCAGCGACAAGCTCCAGCGCATGTCTTCCGATCTGTCTGCATGGGATAGGACCCACTTCACAAATGTTCGGCGCGAGATCCAGTGCATGAAAAGGGAGCTACAGGAGTTGTGCGAATCCCCAAATAGAGCGGGCCCTGCGCATATTGAGCTCAAAATAATAGAGAGGCTCACCGAACTATATCACAGAGAAGAAATTTTATGGCGCCAAAGAGCTCGCATTGAATGGCTAATGCATGGAGATAAGAACACATACTTTTTTCACCTGCGGGCGAGTCGCAGAAGAAGGAAGAACCAGATTAAGGCCCTTCAGAGACTGAATGGCGAGCTCACTGAAAATGTTTCGGAGATGGAAAACATGACTAACACTTTCTATAGGGACTTGTACACCTCGAAGGGAGTGAATGATATGGAACAGGTTCTTGAAACAGTTCCTACCAAAGTCACCGCAGCGATGAACGAGTCTCTAAATGCTCCATATAGCCAAGAGGAAGTCAAGGTAGCTCTGTTTCAGATGTATCCCACTAAGGCTCCAGGTTCGTACGGCTTTTCGGTGCACTTCTTTCAGCACCACTGGGACACGTGTGGGGGAGATGTCACCTCGGCAGTCCTCCGGATTGTCGAAGGAACGGAATCAGTGGAGTGCATTAATGATACTATTTTGGTCCTGATCCCAAAGGTAAAAAACCCCACGCTACTTTCCCAATTTCGTCCAATTAGCTTGTGCAACGTCTTGTATAAGATTGCATCAAAGGTGATCGCTAACAGATTGAAGCTAGTCCTTCCTGAAATTATATCTGAGGAGCAGTCAGCTTTTGTCCCGGGACGTCTGATAACAGACAACATCATCACAGCATACGAGTGCCTGCATTTCATGAAGAGGAATAAGGCCAAGAAACACCAGTCCTGTGCGCTCAAACTGGACATGATGAAAGCTTATGACAGGGTGGAATGGCCGTACTTGCAGGCTATAATGCTTAAACTGGGCTTCAGTTCCAGGTGGGTTGATATAGTAATGAGCCTGGTGTCCACAGTTACTTTCTCGGTGATGTTCAATGGAAAGAAACTTCAAAGCTTTAAACCTTCACGTGGTATCCGACAAGGGGATCCGATTTCTCCATACTTGTTCTTGCTTGCAGAAGAGGGCCTTTCGTGCCTATTAAAATCCAAAAGTGAGTCATCCAACTTGAGTGGTCTACAGGTTGCTCCTACGGCGCCGCCAGTGAGCCATCTCCTATTCGCTAATGACAGCCTGCTGTTCTTTAAGGCAAACGGTGTGGGGGCTAACGAGGTGTACCATGTTCTGGATACTTACTGTCAGGCGATGGGGCAGCGGATAAACAATGCAAAATCTTCCATATACTTCAGCAAGGGTGTTCCTGACTCGGTAAGACAAGAGGTTAAAAATATACTTCAGGTCCCAAATGAGACTCTCAATGAGAAGTACTTGGGGATGCCTTCTGACATAGGGGGTTCCAAGAATGGTGCCTTTAAGTATCTTAAAGATCGACTGTGGAGCAAGGTTCAGGGCTGGATTGAACGCACGATCTCCTCGGCCGGAAAGGAAGTGCTAGTCAAGTTTGTGGCCCAAGGAGTGTCGGTTTTCTCTATGTCCTGCTTTAAGCTTCCCAGAGGTTTATGTGAACATCTCAATATGCTTATCAGGAAGTTCTGGTGGGGAAGTAAGGAAGGAAAATGGAAGCCTAATTGGGTGTCATGGAAAATGATGACACAACCCAAGGGCATGGGGGGCTTAGGATTCAAATATTTTGAGCTCTTTAACCTAGCAATGTTGGCGAAACAAGCATGGAGACTACTGCAGAACCCCGAGACCTTGAGTGCACGTATTCTCAAGAGCATTTATTATCCTAACTCAGACATTCTTGAGGCCAAACTAGGTGGTCACCCTAGCCAAGTGTGGCGTGCTATCATTGAAGGTAGGGACACCCTTCGGCAGGGGTTGATTAAAAGAATCGGGAACGGGGAAGCAACAAATATATGGAATCAGAATTGGCTCCCTAGAGAAGGAATGTTCTACCCATATGGTAGCACAACACCGAATCCACCGGGTAAGAGTTTCTGAGCTCATCATAAGCGCTACGGCATCTTGGAATAGACAGGTTATTCAAGATAATTTCATGCCAATCGATGCATAGGTTATCCTTGCGATTCCATTGTGTACACGTAACATACCTGACTTCTGGGCGTGGCATTATGAGAAGCACGGAGTCTTTTCGGTTAAGTCAGCTTACAAGATGCTGGTCGCAACCAAGTTAAGAAGGGAAGCATGGCTTGAGGGTGCGGCTGGAACCTCAAATGCAGTTGCAGAAGAGGGATCTTGGAAAAGATTGTGGAAGACGGAAGTCCCGGGGAAGATCCATATGTTTCTATGGCGCCTATCAAAACACTCTTTGCCAACAAATGATGTGAGGGCACATCGCCACATGGCTGACTCCGATCAATGTAGCTTATGTGGAGCGCGGGACTCTTGGTGCCATTCTCTGTTGGAGTGCTCATCATCAAGAAGTGTGTGGGCTCTAATGGAGGAGGATATAACACATAAAATCATAGAGAACAAGGAACCAAGCGCAAGACAATGGTTGTTTTCACTGATGCAATTGTTATCACATGAGCACTTCATCCTTACTGCTGTCACTCTTTGGGCAATTTGGCACGCACGACGTAAGGCTATCCATGAGTCCATCTTTCATAGTCCCCAAGCTACCCACAGATTCGTTGTCAGATTCATTGCTGAACTTGACGCACTGAAACCCAATGATCTGGGGAGGGGAAACACTCCGGGATCGGGCCACCCTGGCCAGCGTCGGCCTAAGAGGCCACCTGCGAGAAGTTGCAAAATTCATGTGGATGCTGGAGTATTGACAAGAAGAGGAGGATCAGCAGCGGCTGTATGCAGGGATGAGTGGGGAAACTATATGGGCAGCTCCGCCTTGGTTATTGAGGGGGTGGTAGACCCGGCCACCCTTGAGGCAGTGGCATGTCGGGAAGCACTTTCCTTGACTGAAGATTTGGGAATTGTGAGCTTTGTTGTGGCGTCGGACTGCAGCCAAGTCGTATCGGATATCAACAGGAGATCACATGGGGTTTATGGAGCGATCATTGAGGAGATAACCATAAGATCATCCAATTTTCAGTGTAATTTTAGTTTTGAGAGTCGTGCTGTTAATTATGAAGCACATAGATTAGCCAAGTTCTCACTTGCTAGAGGTCCGGGGCGCCATGACCAAAGTTGTATCCCACTTCATGACCAAAGTTGTATCCCACTTCATGTGGATTTTCATGAATAAAACTTGACTTTACCCCTAAAAAAAAGAGAGGAGTGTCACTCCACATTGTGGGCTGCTGCTGGCCTGCTGCTTCGACCCCACCACCTCCCCGCATCAGCTGTGACGAGATGAGCCGCCGCCGCCGCCCATGCTCGCCGCCGCCGCCGCCCGCGCCGGTGCCGCCGCTGGAGGACGGCAACCTGCTCTCCGAGGTACTCCTCCGCCTCCCGCCAGACCCATCCTCCCTCCCTCGCGCCTCCCTCGTCTCCAAGCGCTGGCTCGGCCTCGTCTCCGACCCGGGCTTCTCTCGCCGCTTCCGCCTCCACCACCGCCACAACCCTCCTCTCCTTGGTTTCTTCGAGGGCTTCCGTTTCCAACCTACGATGGATCCCCCCAATCGTGTCCCGGATGGCTACTTCTCCGTGCGCATCGACACCGGCGGCATGTTCAGGAATCTTGGATCCCGCCATGGCCTCCTACTCAACTTCCACGGAACACGGAACCAGCTCGTGGTGTGGGACTGCGACCCCTTCAACGTCGACCAGCACCGCCTAGCCGTTCCCCCAGACTTCGATGAGAAGAAGGCCCCGTTCGGCGGAGCGGTGTTTCGCGCCGCCGAAGACATCCAGCACTTCCAGGTGGTCATGGTGAGCACAGAGACAGACGAGGACAACATGCGCAGGTCATCGCCCGCGTTTACTCGTCCGAGACTGGCGCATGGGGTGATCGCATCTCAACACCATATCCATCCAGACTTCCCACCAAGAATTGTATGGGCTTTACTCTGAGTGTGCTAGTTGGGCATTCCCTTTACTGGTTGTTCATGGACATGTCGATTTGGAGATGCAGATCCTAGCTGTGAAACCGGTGCCAGTCGATATTGCCAAGGAAAAACAGGGCAAATTCCAGCTTATGCGGGCAGAGGGCGGTGGCCTTGGTATTCTCTTTCTGTTAAAATTCAGCGCCCAGTTATGGAAGATGGAGACCGGTTCTGATGGTATTGCATCATGGGTGCTGGGAAGAACCGTTGAACTGGACAAGCTACTTCCCCTGGGTCTAGAAGAGGAAGAGAACTCAGAAGAGGAGGAGTGCTCAGAAGTGGAAGATAACGAGTTCCCGTTCCCAGGTATACAAGGGTTTGCTGAATACAATAATGTGGTTTTCCTGTGGACACATATCCACAACTTCACAGTCCAGCTTGAGTCACTGCAGTTCAAGAAAGTGTCCAGAATACACATGTTGGATCGCTATTGTCCATTTGAAAGTGCCTATGCTGCAGGTATGCCTTTACATTGTGGGTATAACAAATCCAAATATTATTCGTAATTGGTTGATTGAATGCCATTTTCACATCCTTTCGCGCTAAGCTAGTAATTTTAAGTGGTGCCATATGAATTGTTCCTTTTGCTACTTGATGATCTTTTCTCAACATATAGCGATGTTGTTCTAGTGTTTCTTTTTGGATGTTTGTGTGGTGGTGTTCTATGTAATGGTTATGATTTGGAAAAACAACTTTTAGTGGTAGCTAGCCAGTTTCGCTTTTCTAGAGAGGTGATTTTACTCTATCATGATTTTTAGTTCCCTTAGTTGAAACCGGCTGTGCACCTCCTTTGTCAAAAAATAAGATAAAATGTAGCAATGTTTTTGTCTGCTATTCTCATACTCTATTATGGAATTATATGGTTTGAATCAGAGGTGTGAAATTCATTATCTGTTTACTCTGTTGTCATCCTAGAATGAAACAATGACAAAAAGATAAACAGTTTTTTGTACAATAATTGAACTAAATTTTATTGTTGGCTGCCGATTGGCATATTCAAGAATTGTATAACGTTAGTATTAATGCATAGCAACAGTGCAGATGCTTCTCAAGATGAGATACATAACGTTTGGAAATTGAGACAACTACATAACAAAAAAAAAAACAGCTTGAACCAAGTGATGTGTCGAATAGGTAGATTAGTTGGCACATTATGAAGCTTTCATTCATTCAATATTGTTATCACTGGTCTTACGAATCTTAAATCCACAATAATGACTTGGTTTGATACTTGAAAAACATTTGTTCTGCCAGTGGCAAGTTAGAAAAATAACAATTTGAGTTTATTTCATCTTTGCCGGTTAAATGTATTTGAACATATGAATAGTCATGATCCTTTTTATTGCTAGAGTTTATCAGTATGGCTATATTTTATTTTATCTGATATGGCATGGAGCGAGCTTAAGTATAATTTTAGGTAACTTGCCCCTTCAGGTCAGGTCAGCTAATAGTCTGAGTGCGCATATTCTTCATTTTTATGACACTAGTGAGTACATTCTTTTTTGAGAATATTTTTTTTATTTGATAGTAGATGGGTATATGTTTATCTACTCATCGTCATGATATATTAAACCTGAGTTATTTTCCTCAAATTATATATGTGTGCTTATCCAAATATCTCATCGATTTCCCCTCGTATCTACTTAATCTGATAGGAATGGTACTATTAGTGCATAGCTGCAGTGCAGATGTTTCTCAAGATGAGATACATAATGGTTGGAATGCCCCCTTGTAGGCACGGGCATTGGTGGTGGACATGATGGAGCTAAACTTTTGCACAATACCTGAGATGATTGGTCAGATTGATATGCTATTGTGATGTATTAATAGAGTAAGTAAGCTTATCTTTAAATAGTAGCACAATGAAATATTCCCCTTTCTTCTACTTCATTGATAATTTCTGTTTACTTTTACGGGTTGCAACATTGCATTTGCTATTTTTGTGGCTACAAATCGATGAGATCCAAGTGTGGTTTGTAAGTTGTCCCCTGTACACAAGTAATTGATGCCCAACAGTACTGAGCATTTGGCTTTGAACTTCGTTTTTTTAAACTCAGGCCTATATAAATTGCCATTTCACATTGCTGTTCACTGGGATTGTTGTAATGCCGAGTGCTTGGTTGCAATTTTTTAATAATCTTACTTGATATATCTGGTTGTTTTCAGTAACTCTATAGTTTATTTTTTCTCATCCTTACTAATTACTCCCTCCGTTCCTTAATATAAGACCTTTTAACTATTTCAAAATATTGATTACATACATACTAAAATGAGTGAACATACATACTAAAATGTGTCTAGATACATACGGATCAAGAAAAAGCTAAAAGGTCTTATTATTGGGGAACGGAGGGAGTATTTGAGATTGAAAACATGCAAAACATTAAAGCTAAATCTTGCAAATACAGTTTCGAGATAGTATCGAACTTATAATATTCTCACTATAGTTTTTCACCCTCAGTTTGTAACTAAAATTTACATATCAGATTTCTAAATCCAAAGTGAGAACTGTTTACTATACTATGTTAAGGTTTTATGTTTACATTTTTTCATAAGAGAATAGTAAATCTGAAGACATAGTTTTTGTTTTTACCTTGGCTGCCTTGACTATGGTCTTCCCTAATACCTTTGTTAAACCTCTTCCAAGATTCACCTTGAATACATCCCTTATGCTCTCTCCATTCAGACCAAAGTACCTAAATTAAAGGTCTTCCACCTCGAGAACTTTTGGGTTGACCACCCAGGCTTCACAGAGTTATTCCGACAAGCTTGGAGTCTCCCTTCGAAACACTGAGACGGCAGAGGCACATCTCGTATATTTTCTACTCCCTCCATTCCAAAACAAGTCTTGTGGTTTTAGTTCAATTAGAGGAGCCTTTAAAATCCGGAGCAGAAATCCTTCCCGCCTCATCGCTGTTTGCAAATTGGACAAAGGCCTGTTCTTGACTTTAGGAATTTGCTAACCCCTATACCGAAAAAGGCTTTCGCCCCGCTTTATATATAAAGCACCGTTCAACATCACCCAGTACAAACTCACGCCCACACAACACACGCACACACACACCCAAGGCAAGATACATAGGCGCTGAGCGCGGCAACACCATCCCTAGCACTACGTGAAGAGGTGAAACCACATATGACGAACCGTGGGCTCCAAGGCGGCGCCTTCATGAAGGGGACGACACCAGAGCGCCGCCGCCGCCCAATCCGAGGATCAGAGTTTCCGCCGGAGCAACACAAAGGGCAATGAGAGCCGCGACGACGCCTTCCAAGAAGGGAACGAGTCCGCCGCCGCCGGTCCATCCGAAGAAAGAGCAGGTTTTCACCCCTGCCACCATTCACCGCCGCCGAACGCCACACCCCGGCTACCACGCCGCCCACACGGCCATGGCAACTGGGCAGCACCAAGCCATGGGCTCTGCCCAAGAGCCCCGCGGAGCCACCATCAGGGCCGCCACCCCGACATCCAAGATCTTGACACCTCCTCACACGAGATCAGCCGCTACCCCGACCAAAGACACGAGCGGAAAGGACCTGCCTTTCGCACCCGCAGGCTGCCCCCAGTGCCGAGACCCAATAGGCTGGCCTCCATCACCCCGTCCTCGGCACCTGGCGCGAGACGAGCTCGGTCCTGCTGCCTGGCGCGAGACGAGCATGGTCCTGCTGCCGGGCGCGAGACGGGCTCGGTCCTGCTGCCGAGCGCGAGACAAGGTCAGTCCAGCTGCCGAGCGCAAGACAAGCTCGGTCCTGCTGCCGGGTGCGAGACGAGTGATGGACCGTCACTGGGGGAGGGCCAACCGTCGATGAAGATAGCGGACGGACGCCCAAAGAGAAGGATTGAAGGTCCACACAGGCCGCACACCGACGGGCCGACGCCGGATAAGTCCAGCCGCTACCGTGAACGACCCGCACCACCGCCATGAGCCACCACCTCGAGGAGGAGACGATCATGGCAGACCACCACCACGCCGCCGCCACCACCAATCAATGCAGGGCGGCCACCCGCGTCCCAAGCCGCCCATGGCCCGCACCGTCACACGGCGGAGCAAGCAAGCCAGCCGACCCCCGCCCGCCTGGACGCGCACCAACCGCCGCCACGCCTCCATGGCCTTGCTGGCCACAGCCCTCGCTGCCGGACGGGCCACCAGCGCCAGATCCGGCCGGATCAGACTGGGATCGCCCCGCACGAACCGTCCGGAGGACGAAACTCCGCCTCCATCGCACAGCCGCCGCGGCACCGACGAGCGCCCACGCCACCAGCGTCGCGACCCGCAGCCCCGCCGCCGCGCCTGCACACAGCGCCGCGCCCTGCTGGATCCGCAGCACCCCGCGCCGCCGGAGACAGACGGGGAGGAGAGAGCCCCGCCACCACCCAGGCCAACCAGGCTTCGCCCGGCGGCCCGCTCGGGTGGCGGCGAGGAGGGTGGAGAAGGGCGGAGTCGAGGGGGGCCAGGGAAGACGAGGCCCGCCTGGCCGCCGCGGGGTGGCGGCGCGGACGAGCGGGAGGGCGGAGTCGCGAGACCAAACCCCGCACCAGTCAATCGACGGTGTTGCCAACCCCTATATATCACCTCTGAATTGATACGGAATCTGCTATTCTTGACTCTTTAGTTAACCATACGTATCACAATGTAATCTGCTGTACATGGCAGTCATCATTGGAGTGGATCATGACCGAACAAGGAGCAGTTCCATCCAAATAAATCTCACCTTTTGAATGAAGGCGGTATAAATTGCTACAAGTGGAACACTTACATAGTCAATTTAGTCTTGATCAAGTACTAAATGATTAATGCTCCGCAGGTATCAAGGAGGTCCAGAGATGGCTTGTTGGGTGTAGGCTCTTCTGTTCCGTGTGGCCGAGATGCAGAAATGGCTTGTCCGGCTGCGACCATTTGGCGTGGTCCCTCTTCGTACTACTTGGTGCGCGCACAGGTGAACTGAACTTTGCAGGCAGTGGGCTTGTAGGAATTTTTAATCGCCTAAGGGCATGTACAATGCATAGCCTCAAGGTGATGCCTCGTATGCCATGTAGGATCGGATATGACGTAAATTAGGTTCGGGTAGGGAAGCGGGATCCTCTTCAGGAGGCGGGTGCTTGAAGAGAAAAAGTGTGGTCCGGTGACAAAAGCTGAAAAGATTGGAGTGAAAAGTAGAGATGCATGTGTACTAGAGTCTTTATTTTCTATTTCTTAATTAGGCCCACTAGTGCTAGCTTGCATTGGGGAGAAAAAAATAAATGTAGATGCTTCAAATTACTTTTTGTCATGAGGCATATGTATCCATATGCTACCATTGTCGTGCCTGTGCTGACTAGCGTCTATTATTATGCTGAAACTTTTATCCCGCCCTGGCTAATGAGTGTTGGATGTTGAACTGTAACTGACTTCCTGGTGCCGCTTTCCTTCCTCCTTTTCTTTGATGATGAGATGCTGCTATTGGAGTATTGATTGAGTTGGCTTCTGAACTGAAGATACAAGATAGTCTGCTCTGTGTTGCCAGTTGTCACGCCACGAGTGTTATTTGTTCACTGTGATCTGAGAAATACGCTCCCTCCATTAAGCCAAGGTTAAGCCCTGTAAACTGCTCAGCCCTAAAATGTTAAGCGAAAAGAAATACATGTCCTCCGTTAGACCAATATTCAGCGCCTTATGAGCTGGTTATAGGAGGTGTTTGGGCAAACCGGCGCACACACCCCTCTCCCTCAGGCTCGGCCCATTTAACACCTTTTTTTTTCTGGTTCGCATTGTTTGTCGCACAAGCCAAGTTCTCCGACCGCTCCAGCTACTTTTTTTCTCGCCGGTTTTTTCTAGAGTGGTTTCCCTGCTTTTTTTCTGGTTTTCCTTTTTTTATTTTTTCACTCTTCTTCAAAGTTCGTTTTTTTTCAAAATCGTGAGCTTTTCTTAAATTTTCCTACATTTTTCAAATTCATAAATAATTCAAAAAATCAATTCTTTAATCATTTTTTCCTTTGTATTTTCTTCCTTTTTCTTTGTTTCTCAAAATCCCTTAACTTTTTTCAAAATCCATGAACGTTTTTAGAAATTTTGATTTTTTTTATATATGTGAACTTTTTTGAAATTTATAAACTATTTTCAAACCCACGTTTTTTTTCAAATTTTAATTTATCTTCAATTTTACAATTTTTTCAAAAGTCAAGAGTCATCGGTCCAGTCAACTAGTCAATGGTCAAATGGTCCACCTGTCTGCCGGTCAACTGATCCATCTCGCAACCCATCAAAGGTCCACTTGTTAATCCACCAGGCATAGCTAGGCCGGCCAGCACGCGAGCGCACGAGCGCCAGTTGGCCTAAATGGCGCTTAAGGCGCTGGTTAGAAGCCCTCATACTGATGCTGCCGGAGACACGGGTTCAGCGTCTGGCCTGGATAGGAGACGGACAACGGGAGATCACGCTAAGGCAGAACCTCCTCTATGCTTTGCTGGGTAAGAGGACATCTATCATTTACAACACCATTCCCTACATTTCTGTAAGAGGCTGTTTCCAGGACTTAACCCGTGATCTCATGGTCACAAGGTAGCAGCTTTACCACTGCGCCAAGGCTCTTTTTCTAAAAAAACATCTTACATTATGAAAAAACATCCTACATTATGAGACGGAGGGAGTATCATCTATCGATCAGTACAACACCACTAGGAATATGCACTGAATAAAGAATTTATATAAGCTAATATACGTATGCTCAAATAAATCCATACAACACTCATTCTATATTTTTCCTAGCTCACCTAAAACCTAAAATAAAATTGTGTCTAGACAAAATAAAAGGAAACACCTAACCGTAACTTCTATATACAATTGCTTTTAAGTTCTGGCTCTCGCAATTTATTCAAAAATTGTTGCCGCCGCCCTCTTTGTCCATGTATAGGTCTTATGAGCCATTGCTGACTTCCCACGTTACACGTGAGAGAGACCGTTCAAGTGCATGAAGCTCTTTCCATTCGCCAGACTTTTGATTGTGTTGACAAGTGCATGAAGCTTAACACTTTGCATCAATTTTAATAAAAGATTATGTGCATCACTATGATGCAGAGGCCTATAGTTTGAACCTCCTTTTCAAAGAGAAAAACTGGATGGACCCCTAAGTGAAAACAAGATTTGTGAAGCTACCATCGGCACCGCTAACAAAATGAGTACCTACCTTTATATGAGCGCTTGGGTCTATACATGATGTGAGGATTTTGTAGCACCAACAATCTCAGCACGAAATCGACAAAATCTGCAAGCTGAAGGGGAAGACTTGCTTGGTCACCGAGTCCAAACCTACTACTGCACATGTATGCATAGTCGCCGCTGACTACAACTTGTTTCTAGTGTGGGTGCTACAAGTGGAGTAGCCCTGGCAACGGGACAAAACTGACAACGCGTTTCCTTGCGCGTCCGTCCGAGGCAACGAGACAGAGCGCAGTCAGTGTAGAAGCCCAAGCCCCCAAGTCCTAAACAAAACAAGTCTTCCTGCACACCGCGTCTTCATCGCTGTCGAATCCTCCAACGAAGCTGCTGCTCTGCTTTCTCGCTACATATACGGATTGCAGCCTTGCATCGAAGGGCACTCTGCTTCCAACCCACTGCAAGCTCCACCTCCACACACAACCAGACGCTGCAGCCAGCAATGACGCAGAGGATCGTGATCGCGGTGCAGATGGCGAGCAGCAGGTGCCGGTCCAAGGCGCTGGCGCTGGTGGCCGCCACGCCGGGGATGGACTCGGTGGCGCTGGCCGGGGACGGCAAGGACCAGGTGGTGGTCCTCGGCGACGGCGTCGACTCCGTCAAGCTCACCAGCGCGCTGCGCAGGAAGGTCGGCCACGCGCAGCTGGTGCAGGTCGGCGATGTCAAGGAGGAGGACGGGAAGAATTCGGCGGCCGCGGCCGTGGTCGAATACTACCCGTACGGCTACTACTACCCATCGCAACCGGCGCCGGTCAACTTCTTCTACGAGCAGCAGCACTACCCTGCTGTTGCCGCCGTCGAGGCGTACGGGTACCCATGCTCGCGGCCGGAGCCGGGCACATGTTCGGTAATGTAGAGCACTTGACATGCTGATAGGGTAGCACGTTGATTACTTGCACGGACTTTTGCCGGTCGTACTTGACGATCAAGAGCTCGGCACCTCTGAAGTTTTCATGGTGGTATCGGACTTGAGGAAGGAGTATCTACTAAGGTTCAGCTAGCTACTGTGTCGAGTTTCAGTTAGTTAAGCTTCCTTCGATTTCAGGTCTTGTGTTCTCAGAGAGGAGGGTTTCTGACAAAAAAACAAGTGGACCGTGTTTCATGACAAGTCCGGTTTCGAGTCCAACAAAATCTGTCACGCGCCCGGAAAATGAATATGATTTATACGACATGGCGTGTGACAAATCTTGTGCTCAACCCCGTAATCGGCAGTTCTCAAAAAAAGAAAAAACTCAAACTCCGTAATCGGCAGGCGGCAGCCCTCAACCTTAGCGCTGGTCTATTCAGATGGGTACAACAAATCTGTATAATGGTAACGGTTATCTAGAGACGGGGAAACGAAGTAATCAAGTTTGCTAAAAGTTTGAGATTAGCAAAGAATTCTACTACCTCCGTCCGGATTTATTAGGCCCCCTCTTATTTTGTGCTAATGTTTGACCTATAAATTTAATTAACAAAATGCAAACTATATGTCACAAAAATTATATTGTCGGAAAGCTCTTTCAAATACAATTCCAGAAGTGTAACTTTTTGTACAATATACTTTATATTTTAGTAGTCTATAGGTGGTCAAAGTCTGGCTCAAAATACGAAGAGGCCCAATAAACCTCGACGGAGGTAGTACCAATTTTAGATGTTTCAGCTGCCAAGCTCACACGTTATTATCTCTACTGTTTTTTGTAATACTAAGTGAAGATGAATAGATTGGAAGTTTCTCCTGGGGTGTTTTGTCATGCAGGTATGCAACATCACACTGCAGGATGAATGTGTCGCTATTGCTTCAAGATGCATCGAACCGGACCTGCAAGAATATGCTGGCATGTCTCGTGCTCGTAGTATGATCACACCACACCACATTTCTTGTCTTGTACTCCCTCTGTCCCAAAATAACTGTCTCAAGTTTTTGTACTATTTTGTACTAGAGCTAGTACAAAATTACGACACTTATTTTGGGACGGAGGGAGTAACATGATCTTGAGGGGAAATATATACCAAAATGGCCAAGCACTTTGCAAAAATTGAAAAGGATGGCCAAGTACGAGTACTCTGCTTAATAGTGAAAAACATCCGTGCTGCAAACGACTAACACTGCATGTAGTTGCAGAGGTGCTAAGCTCCGTGCGAGAGCAATTTCATCATTCTAAATTAAAAGAAAAATGTCGCTGTTTGAACTATTATAACCAATTAATTGGAAAGATATTGTTATTCGTTAAGGTTATCATGAAAAAAACTAGAAGGAAGCTGGATAAAATAAAATCTACCTGGGATGACCGTTTCTTAGGGGTCTTTATGAGAAGATCATACTTAAGGTCATGGTGAAGAAACCACAGATATATTATTACCAGTGAAAGACCACAAATCCTGGATACCAATCCTTGACTCCAACAGTCCAACTCTTGGAACATTTGTTGAAGGTGTGTGTCGGTGTCAAAACCGGCGGATCTCGGGTAGGGGGTCCCGAACTGTGCGTCTAGGCGGATGGTAACAGGAGACAAGGGACACGATGTTTTACCCAGGTTCGGGCCCTCTTGATGGAGGTAAAACCCTACGTCCTGCTTGATTAATATTGATGATATGGGTAGTACAAGAGTGGATCTACCACGAGATTAAGGAGGCTAAACCCTAAAGCTAGCCTATGGTATGATTGTTGTAATGTATGTTGTCCTACGGACTAAAGCCCTCCGGTTTATATAGACACCGGAGGAGGCTAGGGTTACACAGAGTCGGTTACAATGGTAGGAGATCTATATATCCGTATCGCCAAGCTTGCCTTCCACGCCAAGGAAAGTCCCATCCGGACACGGGACGGAGTCTTCAATCTTGTATCTTCGTAGTCTTGGAGTCCGGCGGACAATGACAGTCCGGCTGTCCGGACACCCCCTAGTCCAGGACTCCCTCAGTAGCCCCCGAACCAGGCTTCAATGACGATAAGTCCAGTGCGTATATAGTCTTCGGCGTTGCAAGGCGGGTTCTCCCTTCAAGTTCCATGTACCTGCCGAACAGTGTCCGGCTTCATCATAAATACTGTGTTTCTTGGCTTCTACGCCCAATAATGGCCTTTTTCCACGCGTCGCACGAATGCGAAAAGCCAGGTTGTCTTTTATGTTTCACCCTCTAGTCGTGCGAGTCATCCGCCTACAAAAGAGGCAAAAATCCAGATCCAAACCACACCATCTTCCTTCCGCGAATACTTCATCGGAGCGTCCTTGACCTAAAAATCCATTCCATCATGGACCGTCGACGCGGCTCCTCTTCTCGCGCTCCCAGCCCACCGCCAGGGGATTGGAGGAGGTGCTCTGTTCCACACAACGAGCCGGTGAAGCTCCAAGCGGGGGGATATCTCCCTCCGGCCTTCATGGTCCCGGTTCGAGCCGGGCTGGTCACCTACCAAGGTGGGAAGCAAGCGGAGGCTACCCCAAGTCCCAACAAAGGGGAGCGGGTATGCTTCGTCCCTTATCTGATAAGGGGACTCGGATTCCCAATACATCCGTTTCTCCGCGGGCTCCTGGAGTTCTACGGACTCCAGCTCCACCACCTTACGCCCGCCTCTGTCCTGCATATCGCGGGCTACGTAGCTCTTTGCGAGCTATTCCTAGGCATCGAGCCCCATTTTGCATTGTGGAAGAGGCTGTTCTGCCTCGTACCCCGTTCTCATGAGGGATCCATATATCAAGTGGGCGGCGCCGAAATATGGCGCATTGCCGGGACCGGATACCCATCCGGTACTCCCAAGAAGGCGTCCGAAGACTGGCCTTCAGAGTGGTTTTACATAGGAGACGCTCCGCTGCCGGACCCAGTCCGGATTGGCCTCCCGGAGTTTAGTGCTGCTCCTCTGAAGAAACGCCTCAGCTAGCGCCCACGGAGCCCCCGATTGGAGGAGGACAAGAGCGTCCATTACTTGATGGGCCGAATAAGTTTACTGGCCCATTCCGGGTTGACCATGATTGGAGTCATGGCAACATGCATCATGCGGGGGGTACAGCCATTGCAATACAGAGGCCACCCCATGTGGGATTTCAACGGGGAAGACGATGCCACCCGTCATGGCCGCGAAGGGCCGGATTCGACCGAGGATCTGGTGCAGATCCTGTCCAGCCTGTACAAGGGGGAGAGGGAGGACTTCCTTCGAACGAACCCTTTGAATGGGTTTTCCATGAACAATCCTAGAGGCTGGGTAAGCGAACACTTTTAAGGGCTCAACCCATGCTTTCGAAGTTTAGGCTTCTTACATTATGTCTTCGGCGCAGGATCTACGACGGACTGTGGAGGACATGGTAAGTCCCGCTCCGCAACCCGAGGATCCAGAAAGATCCCTGGATCCGGCCTATGAAGAGGATCCGGACATCAAGGTGGAGCTGATCGACGGGGTGTTTCACCAGCTCAGCATGGACAATGATTTGGTCGCCATTACAGCGGACTACCCTGGACTGTATCCGGCTTCCCAGGTGACTGTGACCGAGGTCCGGACACCATTATCTCTTCCTTGCCCATTTCTGACCTTCGCGAACGATGGTGTTTTACAGGAAGCGCCTTCAAGGCGGGAAGCCGAGCCCGCGGCGGCTGACCAACAAAGGTCAGTCCGGACCAGCAGGCGGAAAAGGAGCGCGGCACGGACTGAAACGTCGCCGCAAAGGTATAGCTCGTATTTAAATTTTCAGAGCAACATTCCTAGGAAGCGTCTGAGTGCTCATGATCTTTATAGGAGAAAAAGCGCTCGCCGGACTGCGGGCGCGGAAGTTGCCGATCCAACCTATACTGGTCAGGCTCAAGCGCCCGGCCTGGAGGGGGAGGCAAGCGCAAGACGCGGGCCGGATCCTCCTCCAACGGAGGACACCGATAGACTGTCCGCCACCAAGTCTGAGGTGGAGAGCGCCATGAACCATAGGCGCCGCCGGACAGTGTTTCGTGAAGCGTGCTTCTCCCCTGAGGCATTGGACGCCTTTAATGCAGGGGACGCGCGCCTCCGTGCTGCTCAAGATGGTTTTACCAGAGCCACGGAGCAGTATGTGAAAGACATACGGGTAAGGGAATTTTAATGGTTATATATACCAGTAGCCCCCGAGACTTAAAGTAGTTATGTTAACTGATTTAAGGATCATTTGAAACGCAGGCTCTTATCGAGAAGAATGCCCAGCTGTCTCAGAAGCTGCAAGAATGCAAGGCCCAACTTGAGGCCTCACTTGCTGCCGCAGGAGGAGATGCAGAGACCCCTCCTGGTAACACATTTTTATTAATAAATATAAGCGTTGTGCGGCGTGCGCGCAAGTCTAATAGTGACATTGCAGGTGCCGCCGGACAAGATTCGGACAGGCAAGAATTACTGCGCCAGCTAAAGGCCGGCAAGAGGGTGCTGAATAGGGTGCAACAAGAAAGGAACAAGCTCCAGGATGCCAACGCCAAGCTCGGAGAAGAGCTGAAAGGCGCTCGAGCCGGGCTGTCCAGCTCCGTTAAGGAGAATCAGCGGCTTCGTCGCGGCATTTATAGTAAGTGCTTGAGCGGACTCCTTTGAAAAGAAGAGTTCGGCGAGGAAGTAAATTGACATAATATGTCTTGTAGGTATACTCACAGGTCGCCCTGCGGAGGAGATGCCCATATCAACGGGTGATCAACTTCCCGAGCTGTTGCAACTGCTCGAACGAGTTCGGCAGGCAATGAGCGGCGTCGTCCAGGCTTTATGGCCAGCCCTCTCCCTACCCGAGGGCCTTGGGGAGCTTGCGGAGAAGCTTCAGGGAGTGCGGCAGCGCTTCCGTTTGTGGAAGATTTCAGCTTGCCGTCAAGGTGCCAGGGAGGCTTGGGCCATGGTGAAGACGCGTTACCAGAAGGCGGATCCCAACCACATGGCCGAAGTTGGACCGGTGGGGCCCAATGGGAAGGAGATCCCTGTGAGTTTGGTATACAGCCAAGTAGAGTTGGCTGCTAAATTTTCCCAACGGGACTGTAAGTTAGACAGCCTGTTAGACGGGATTGAGGAGGAATACAATCAGTAAATTTGACAATGTATGTTTTCCTTTAAAGTGACATGTGAAATGCCTTCTAGCCGGATTGTAGATCGTTTGTCTTTGCCGACCTTTTCGCTTCAACCTCGGGACCCTAGAGTCCGGAGTGTGTCTGAATACCTTTTTGGTTAAGAAACAACCGGGGTATGCATGGAGACCAGGCGTAGGGGTCATTAGTGCTTTATCAGACAAGTGCCCAACTAGTTATGTTATATTACATGGTTAGTAAGAAACATATTCCAGGGAGAATAGTTCCGTTAAGGGTTCCTTTCCCTGGGAGGCATGCCCTAAAGTGCATGTCCGGACTGCGAAAAAAGAAGAAAAACATCTGGGGGCGGATAAATGAGTAGGTAAAAAATCATCTTTTAAGTCACCGACCGAATATTCCCTTAAGAACGCTAGCTTTCGGCTTCACCCAGTCTGAGGTACACATCCGGCTGACCCGGCAGTAACAATCGCAGAGGTGCTCCCTTTACCTCCTAGCCGAACAATGGGGAACGTAGGGGTAAGCACAGGAGCCAGGCAACCCAGCTTGGCCAAAACTTAAGTCACATCGATGCATATAATGGTGAGTAAAAGGTACATGTGGAATCTTGACACACGTGCTGGGCATGAAGCCCTTATAATTGAGCTTCTGGAAAAGAAGCCCCCAGGTATAATGAGTGCGGATGGCACATCAAGTGTACGCGAACAATGCGGAAGTAGGCCCGTAGGGGCATTTTAGTGAAAAGGTTAGGGGAAGAAAGAGAAACAAAAGACAGCTGAAGTGTAAAAATTTGAATGGAGGAAGGAGACGAACTCTTAGTCCGGCGCTAGGCATAGAATCTTCGGAGGCGGGCTGCGTTCCATGGGTTCGGCTCGAGTCGGTTATCCGACGCATTTCGTAGACGGTACGCTCCGCCGGTCAGGACTTGATCGATAATGAAGGGGCCCTCCCATTTGGGCTTGATCTTGTCCTTTTTCTTGTCCGGCAGGCGTAGAACTAGTTCGCCAACATTGTAAGTCTTGGCCCGTACTTCTCTGCTTTGATATCTTCGGGCCTGCTGTTGATAGAATGCGGAACGAGCCTTGGCGACGTCGCGTGCTTCCTCCAATGTGTCCAAGCTGTCCTGCCGATCCAGCTCGGCCTCTCTTTCTTCGTACATGCGCACTCGAGGTGAGTCATGAATTATGTCGTAGGGCAGAACTGCCTCTGCGCCATATACCATAAAAAATGGTGTGAATCCGGTAATACGGTTAGGTGTTGTCCCCAGCCCTCAGAGTACGGAGTCGAGCTCCTCAACCCAGTGCATGTCAGATTTAGTAAGTGACCGCACTAGTCTGGGTTTAATGCCGCTCATTATTGGACCATTCGCTCGTTCCACTTGACCGTTGGTTTGAGGGTGATACACTGAAGCATAGTCGAGCTTGATGCCCATATTTTTGCACCATGACTTAACCTCGTCGGCTGTGAAGTTCGTGCCGTTGTCGGTGATGATGCTGTGGGGGACACCGTAACGATGTACGACCCCGGATATAAAGTCTATCACTGGTCCGGACTCTGCCGTTTTGACCGGTTTGGCCTCTATCCATTTGGTGAATTTATCCACCATGACCAATAGATACCTTTGTTTGTGGGTTCCCCCTTTAAGGGGTCCAACCATATCAAGACCCCAGACCGCGAACGGCCAGGTAATGGGTATAGTTTTGAGGGCGGTGGGTGGCATATGGCTCTGATTAGAAAAGAGCTGACAACCGACGCATCTCTGGACTAAGTCCTGGGCATCTGCCCGGGCCGTCGGCCAATAAAATCCTGTACGGAATGCCTTTCCTACAAGGGCCCGGGCTGCAGCGTGGTGTCCGCCTAGTCCGGCATGAATTTCAGCCAGGAGGTTTCGCCCTTCCTCTTCGGAGATAAACCTTTGAAGGACTCCGGTTGTACTTTTCTTGTAAAGTTCTCCCTCATGGACCTTGTAGGCTTTCGATCGCCGGACTATGCAGCGGGCCTCATTTTGGTCTTCGGGAAGTTCCTGTCTGAGCAAATAGGCTAGGAAAGGTTCTGTCCACGGGGCGATTACCGCCATTATGTCGTGGGCTGAAGGTGTTATGTCATCGGCGGAATCGCCGGTTGGCACGGTTGTTTCCGGTTTGTCATTTCCGGACTCCTCTTCCCATAGTACGGATGGCTTGAGGAGCCGCTCCAGGAAGATATTTGGAGGGTGCCAGGCGAAAATGTCCCAATTTTTCCGAAGGAATTCGCGCAGTGCGGCGTCTACTTCGGGGTTCAATTGTGCCCCAATGGAGGCCGTCTTTGTTGGGTCCGTTGGATGGACCTGGAATTTTATTATTTCATCTGCTGGCTTGAAGGAGGTGGATTTGGATCTTTTATCGAGTATCACATCGTCCTTGTTCACCGTAGAGCGCAGCGCGGTGAGTTCTTCTGCCGCTAAGGCTTCGGATAGTGCCTCCAGGGCTAGTGCGGCTGTCTTGTTTTCGGCGCGGAGTGCTATGTCCGGATCACTAGCGAGAGTGATTATTCCGCCGGGCCCAGGCATTTTGAGCTTCATGTACCCGTAATGAGGTACTGCTTGAAAGATTGTGAATGCTCTCGTCCTAATATAGCGTGATATCCGCTGTTGAACGGGGCCACTTGGAACGTGACTTCTTCGGATCTGTAATTGTCCGGCGAGCCGAACACCACATCGAGTGTGATTTTTCCGGTGCAGCGTGCTTCCCGGCTAGGGATTATTCCTCTGAAGGTTGTGCTGCTTCGCTCAATACGGCTCCAGTCTATTTCCATTTTTTTAAGAGTTTCCTCGTAGATGAGGTTTAATCTGCTACCGCCATCCATGAGGACCTTTGTAAGTCGAAAGCCGTCCACTATGGGACTAAGCACCAGTGCGGCTGGTGCTCGGGCTGTTCGGAATTTAGGTTCGTCACTGGCGTTTGAAGGTAATAGCTGTGTCGCTCCATGGATTTGCTGTTGCTACTTGGTAGACTTCGGCGAGGCTGCGGATTGTTCGTTTTCGCATATTGTTTGATGCGAAGGTCTCGAAGACTGTTGATACCGTACCGGTATTGTTGGAGTGGTTTTTCGGGGCTAGAAGCTCCTTGCCACTTTTGGCCACCTGCCGTAATATCCAACATGCTCGAAGGCTACGTGTTGGGACGGCTCCCTCTGTACTATGAAGCTTACAGGGTCCATTGAGCCATCCCTCCAGTACGGTTCCGTGCCCTTTATGGGGTTTTTGCTTTTTGATTTTTGCATCTGGGACCTGAGTGTGATGCACCCTTTTGTTGCGGACTGGGGTTGTGTTCGGGGCCGGATTATCCCAAAATTGGTTTTCGGTTTTCTGGAAACTCTCCATCGCACAGTACCTTCGTATTATGGACGCCAGATCGGCGAAGCGTATAATTTTATGACGGCCGATGGCGTTCAATATTCCCTTGTCTGTGCAATTATTGCAAAAGATTGAGATTGCGTTTTCCTCTCGGCAGTCTTTTATCCTGTCCATAACCAGGAGGAATCTGGCCCAGTAGTGATGTACTGTTTCAGCGGGCTCCTGCCGTATTAGAGATAGATCGCATATGTCTGGGCGGGTGGGTGGACTACAATCCGGATCCCTGCCCATCTTGGGGCTTAAAGGTCGAGGAGTTTCCGAATTCGGAAGCTTGGATTGCTGGACGCGATCCAGCGAGTCCGGAATGATGCATGATTTTAAGTTCAATGCTCGATCGAAGTTCGTCCCTCCGCGGAAATCCGGCATGGAGGGTTCGGGAATCCGGACGTGACTAGTTTTCAATATAGGCGAAGAGTCGCCGCATTGCTCCTCTACCACTGCGACGTGGTGGGTGGCCTGGGGAGAGTTAATCTCTCTCAGATCGGTTTTAAGCCCAATCTGATTGTAGTCTGTAGCGACTCCCAGGGCGGCGATGCGATCCAAGAGCTCGTTAACAGACGAGAGCTCTATTGGATCCAACTGCTCGGCGGATTCCGAGCTGATGCGAAGATTGCTTTTGACGACTTGAGAAGTCATTGTCGAAGCAGTGGCCGGACAGGCGGTCATAAGAAAACCACCTAGCCGGATAGTTTGGCCGGCGGCCAAGGCCCCTTCGGCGAAAATACCGTCTTTGAAGACGGGTAGAGGCATCCTTCCTATCGGTGACGACACAGAGGAACTCTCAATGAAAGCATCAATGTCGGTGTCAAAACCGGCGGATCTCGGGTAGGGGGTCCCGAACTGTGCGTCTAGGCGGATGGTAACAGGAGACAAGGGACACGATGTTTTACCCAGGTTCGGGCCCTCTTGATGGAGGTAAAACCCTACGTCCTGCTTGATTAATATTGATGATATGGGTAGTACAAGAGTGGATCTACCACGAGATCAAGGAGGCTAAACCCTAAAGCTAGCCTATGGTATGATTGTTGTAATGTATGTTGTCCTACGGACTAAAGCCCTCCGGTTTATATAGACACCGGAGGAGGCTAGGGTTACACAGAGTCAGTTACAATGGTAGGAGATCTACATATCCGTATCGCCAAGCTTGCCTTCCACGCCAAGGAAAGTCCCATCCGGACACGGGACGGAGTCTTCAATCTTGTATCTTCGTAGTCTTGGAGTCCGGCGGACGATGATAGTCCGGCTGTCCGGACACCCCCTAGTCCAGGACTCCCTCAGTGTGGGAGAATCATATTCATTGTTGTACATAGGGAAATCAGTTTGCTTTTTTTATCAGCACCTAAAAGAGCCTTGCCTCAAGGCCAGTTTGTTTCACGTCTAAATTCTCCAGAATCTGATTCTGGGAATCTGCCCACAAAATTGTCTGCCGGCTTAGTGAAGACTGGGGCGGGCGGATAGGAGACGGGCGGGCGGGCGCGGTGAAGACAGGTAACCGGGCGTACGAGACGATGAGGCGGAGTAGGGTGGCTGCTGCCAACGGATCTGACGGCCCTAGGTCAGGGTCGCCGGTTGGAGGCGAGAACCCTTGCTCGAGGGCTCACGCGGCTGGTACGGTGAGACGAACGCGAGGGGGAGAGGAACGCGAGAGATGTGAGGGTGTGCTTTTGACCTCTGTTAGTCTGGACCGAGTGGCTATTTGGACATAAATTGGTTATCAAATAGGTGTAATAGTTCAAAACGAACTGGCCTTGAGGGATCGCCCACTTCTTTACTCTTATAGAATAGAACTACATAACAATTTATACCGCCAAACTCACGTGCAGCATCACTATTTATAATAAGCTTTGATACTTGTTTAAAAGTCTTTTCTTAATTACAGACTTACAGTCGTAGCTAATTACTATGGTAAATTAAACTACATTTTCTTTACATTTTTCAATATAATGTGGCTTAAAAATATTTAAATCAATTTGACTTAAATGTGCTAAAATCAGAACAGAAAAATTGCATGCCTTTTTGAATTAATTTATGAATCTTTTTTTTGACAGAAAGACTGTAATAAGGGAACCCCTACAGTATAATTGGTGCAACAAACCCAAATTGCAAGTACCATGCCTTGAACCTGGATGGGTGGGAAGGCATCAGCTCCTTCCAACCACTAGGCTATGCCTTAGTCTGCTACTATCTTGCAGTAATATAGGTATATGTATGTGTCATCTACTATCTTAATAAATAATTCTAAATATTGTGTTGTAAAAATGTACTCCCTCTGTCCCATAATATATGACGTCTTACATTATTGGATAGTGGGAGTATTTAATAGCTGTGTTTATAATTAGATATATCTAATAAAAAATCTGGAGTACGCAACATGTTTAGAAGGAGCTTTCTACCTAAAATTGACACGTGTTTTATTCATTTTTACTGATCAACTGATTCTAATGTAATATCGTGGTTTCAATAATTTTAGAAGTATCACACCGTCGTTCCCGTGTTGAACTAACAGTAACTATTCATCCCCGCGGCCTGGCTGAAGAGGTCTTTTTCGTCCACGTATAGGCTGAATAGTGACTCTTTATTTGCACACAAGCTCAAGAGGCACTCTTTATTCCAAGCCCACGGATGGAACGGATTATGGTGCGCGCGATCAATGACAACAATAGGGTGAGACACAATGTTTACAAAAATTAGGAACATCTAGATGAATAGATGGATGAGAATAATTGAAAAATTTCTCACCAAGCACGATGTAGGCTTGTGAGTTGTGACGGGCGATGTACATTGAAAGGCAAAATTTAGAGCAACTCCACTCGTTCGGCCCCAGCGCAGCGGCCGGCGCTATTTTGGATTGCCCGACGCTTTTAGGCCCTGGGTGGATCTAGGTCCCATCCACGCCCACGGGGCCGGCCCCAAGACGTTTAAATTCAAACATGACATTTCCTGCTACCCAAAAAAGCGCCACAAGTCAGGCGATCAGCGGCACAAGTCCGGCGATCACCATGCCACAGTTCGACGATCAATAAACTTGAAAGTTTGGCGTTCAAAAGGAAGGGCACGTAGGCAATGCATCAAACGGCGGTGCTGTCCTCTGGTGTTGGACTGGCGGGAGTCGGCGTGCGCGGGCTCTTCGACGTCGGCGCGGCTTCTGTGCTGGGCGTTGTGGAGGCGTCGCTCGGGCTTGGCGGCGGCGTTGGGGTCGGCGTGGGAGTTGGCACCGCCGTCAACGGTATCTGGTTCAGGATGAGGCCGTGCTCCGCCGGGTACCGCCTTGACCTTCTCGTCCATCGTCGACATGTCCGCCCCCCCCCCCCCCCCATCAGGAAAGCCAGGTCGGTGTTCCTCTTATTCGCGGCGACGTTGGTCTGGAGCAGGTCGAGCTTGACGGTGCTGTTCTTCATCAACGCCAACCATCGCGCCTCAGTTTTCTCTTTCCTCTGGGTGGCGCGGGTCTTGGCGTCGGTGATGCAATTCTCGATGGACTCTTGCAGACGTGCGGTAGCCGGCGCGGCGTCCTTCGTCGACTTTCCTCATTTGTTTCCGTCCTGGCGCCCATCGACTGCGCCCGGCGTTAGCGCGTCCGGCTTGTGCGTCTCCTTGGCCTTGGCGTGGGTGCGCCGGACTTTCGACCACTTCTCGCACTTCTCGATCCGGGGGAACATGTGAAGGTACTTGAAATCTTGATCGGTGCTGCTGTCCTGGCGATACATGGCAAACATCCGGACCATCTGCGCCGAGGAACAAGTGTCGGCGATGCACACGACGAAAAAAGAGCTAGAGACCGTCGTCATACCTGACCCTTGATGTTGGTGCCGCTCTCCGGGCGAGCCGCGATCTCCTCGATGATCCCATGCCATTTGTTGCACGTTGTTTGGATGAGCGCCCAATGGTTCGACATCGCCTTCGAGCCGCGCTGCATGTGGATGCCGGCAAAGTAGGGGTCGACCAGCTTGCGCTCATCGAACTCCGACTTGATGCACTCCCAGTACGTGTCGGTGTTCTGGTTCGTGCCGGTGATCGGGTCGAGGCAGACGATCTTCCACGCTTCGGCGAGTCACTCACCTTCTATGCACGCCCACTTGACGCGTGGCTCGCCGGTCCTGGACGCCCGCTTCTTTTTTTCCCTTTCCTCGCCGAAGCAGCCGCCGACTCCTCCTTGCCCTCCTCCTCCTCTGGCTCCTCCTCACCATAGTCGAGCTCATCGTCCATGTCGCCGTTGAGGTCCATTGTATCTTCTTGGGCATTGAACCCAGAGGAGGCGGCGGCAGCCGTCGAGCCGGTTGTGATGATGTCGTCCATGTCGGCCTCTGTCGCGTCGGGGTTGCCGAGATGCGATGACGAGGCTTATGAGAAGCGCAACGCGCCATGATGCAGAGGTGGAATCGGGGAGGATGCGAAAGCCGGCTGCTACGTCTTGAGCTTGCGTTGGTTTTCCTTGAATAGGAAAGGGTGATGCAGGAAAGTAGCGTAAGTATTTCCCTCAGTTTTTGAGAACCAAGGTATCAATCCAGTAGGAGGCTCCTCAAAAGTCCGACGCACCTACACAAACAAACAAGAACGTCGCAACCAACACAATAAAGGGGTTGTCAATCCCTTCATGGCCACTTGCGAAAGTGAGATCTGATAGAGATAATATGATAAGATAAATATTTTTGGTATTTTTATGATATAGATTGGAAAAGTAAAGATGCAAATAAAAGTAGATGGTAAACTTATATGATAAAAGATAGACCTGGGGGCCAAAGATTTCACTAGTGGCTTCTCTCAAGATAGCATAAGTATTACGGTGGGTGAACAAATTACTGTCGAGCAATTGATAGAAAAGCGCATAGTTATGAGATTATCTAGGCATCATCATGTATATAGGCATCACGTCCGTGACAAGTAGATCGAAACGATTCTGCATCTACTACTATTACTCCACACATCGACCGACTCCTGACTGCATCTAGAGTATTAAGTTCATGAAGAACAAAGTAACGCATTAAGAAAGATGACATGATGTAAATGGATAAACTCATGCAATATGATATAAACCCCATCTTTTTATCCTCGATGGAAACAATACAATACGTGCCTTGCTGCCCCTGCTGTCACTGGGAAAGGACACCGCAAGATTGAACCCAAAGCTAAGCACTTATCCCATTGCAAGAAAGTCAATCTAGTAGGCCAAACCAAACTGATAATTCGAAGAGACTTGCAAAGATAACTTAATCACACATAAAAGATCAGAGGAGATTCAAATATTTCTCATAGATAAAGTAAATCATAAACCCACAATTCATCGGATCTTGACAAACACACCGCAAAAAGAGTTACATCGAATAGATCTCCAAGAAGATCGAGGAGAACTTTCTATTGAGATTCAAAGACAGAGAAGAAGCCATCTAGCTAATAACTATGGACCCGAAGGTCTGTGGTAAACTACTCAAAACTCATCGGAAAGGCCTTGGAGATGATGTAGAGGCCCTCCATGATGTAGAGGCGGTGGAAATAGTTTTTCGTGGTGCTCCTGGATGTTTTCGGGGTACGTGGATATATATAGGAGGAAGAAGTAGGTCAGTTGACGCTCGAGGGGCCCACGAGGGTGGGGGCGCGCCGGGCACCCTCGTGGATGCCTCGTTTGTTGCTTGACGTCCACTCCAAGTCCCCTAGATTGTGTTTGTTCCAAAAAGATCGCTCCCGAAGGTCTCATTCCGTTTGGACTCCGTTTGATATTCCTTTTCTTTGAAACACTGGAATAGGCAAAAAAAACTGCAATTCGGACTGGGCCTTCGGTTAGTAGGTTAGTCCCAAAAATGATATAAAAGTGTAGAGTAAAGCTCATAAACATCCAAAACGGGTAATATAATAGCATGGAACAATCAAAAATTATAGATACGTTGGAGACGTATCACTTCACCGAGGTCTTTCTTTGAAAAACTCCTTTCAAACACTCTATTCTTTTCAGAAAATTCTACATCATTTCCGATTGACAGTATGTCATTCACATATACTTATCAGAAAGGCTGTAGTGCTCCCACTCACTTTCTTGTAAATACAGGCTTCACTTCAAGTCTGTATAAACTATATGTTTTGATCAACTTATCAAAGCGTATATTCCAACTCCGAGATGCTTGCACCAGTCCATAGATGGATCGCTGGAGCTTGCATATTTTGTTAGCACCTTTAGGATTGACAAAACCTTCTGGTCGCATCATATACAACTCTTCTTTAAGAAATCCATTAAGAAATGTAGTTTTGACATCCATTTGCCAGATTTCAGAAAATGTGGCAATTGCTAACATGATTCGGACAGACTTAAGCATCGCTACAAGTGAGAAAAACTCATCGTAGTCAACACCTTGAACTTGTCGAAAACCTTTTTCGACAAGTCTAGTTTTGTAGATAGTAACACTACAATCAGCGTCCGTCTTCCTCTTGAAGATCCATTTATTCTCAATGGCTTGCCGATCATCGGGCAAGTCAACCAAAGTCCCCACTTTGTTCTTATACATGGAGCCCATCTCAGATTTCATGGCCTCAAGCCATCTGTCGGAATCTAGGATTATCATCGCTTTCTCATAGTCCGTAGGTTCGTCATGGTCAAGTAACATGAACTCCAGAATAGGATTACCGTACCACTCTGGTGCGGAACATACTCTGGTTGACTTACGAGGTACGGTAGTAACTTGATACGAAGTTTCATGATCATCATCATTAACTTCCTCACTAATTGGTGTAGGCATCACTGTAACTGATTTCTCTGATGATCTACTTTCCAATTAGAGAGAAGGTACAATTACCTCATCAAGTTCTACTTTCCTCCCACTCACTTCTTTCGAGAGAAACTCCTTCTCTAGAAAGGATCCACTCTTAGCAAAAAAGATCTTGCCTTCGGATCTGTGATAGAAGGTGTTCCCAATAGTTTCTTTTGGGTATCCTATGAAGACACACTTCTCCGATTTGGGTTCGAGCTTATCAGGTTGAAGCTTTTTCACATAAGCATCGCAGTCCCAAACTTTAAGAAACGACAGCATAGGTTTCTAGCCAAACCATATATAGTTCATACGGTGTCGTCTCAATGGATTAGACGGTGCCATGTTTAACGTGAATGTAGTTGTCTCTAATGCATAACCCCAAAACAATAGTGGTAAATCGGTAAGAGACATCATAGATTGCACTATATCCAATAAAGTACAATTATGATGTTCGGACACACCATTATGCTGTGGTGTACCAGGTGGCATGAATTTGTGAAACTATTCCACATTGTTTTAATTGAAGACCAAATTCGTAACTCAAATATTCGTCTCCACGATCAAATCGTAGAAACTTTATTTTCTTGTTATGATGATTTTCCACTTCACTCTAAAATTCTTTGAAATTTTCAAATGTTTCAGACTTATGTTTCATCAAGTAGATATACCCATATCTGCCCAAATCATCTGTGAATGTCAGAAAATAACGATACCCTCCGCGAGCCTCAACACTCATCGAACCGCATACATCAGTATGTATTACTTCCAATAAGTCAGTTGCTCGCTCCATTGTTCTGGAGAACGAGTTTTAGTCATCTTGCCCATGAGGCATGGTTCACAAGCATCAAGTGATTCATAATCAAGTGATTCCAAAAGCCCATCAGCATGGAGTTTCTTTATGCGCTTTACACCAATATGACCTAAATGGCAATGCCACAAATAAGTTGCACTATCATTATTAATTTTGCATATTTTGGCTTCAATATTATGAATATGTGTATCACTACGACTGAGATCCAACAAACTATTTTTATTGGGTGTATGACCATCGAAGGTTTTATTCATGTAAACAGAACAACAATTATTCTCTAACTTTAAATGAATAACCGTATTGCAATAAACATGATCAAATCATATTCATGCTTAATGTAAACATCAAACAACATTTATTTAGGTTCAACACTAATCCCGAAAGTATAGGGAGTGTGCAATGATGATCATATCAATCTTGGAACCACTTCCACCACACATCGTCACTTCACCCTTAACTAGTCTCTGTTTATTCTGCAACTCCCGTTTCGAGTTACTAATCTTCGCAACTGAACTAGCATCAAATACCGAGGGGTTGCTATAAATACTAGTAAAGTTGTCACGCCCAAGATGCGACCCTATCCTAAAGGAACTCGAAGGTCCCACCAAGGATAGAAGCGCATCTTGAAGACGCTTTTGCAAGGTGGGTATCATTACATCAACATTACATAATAGATGGGGATACATACAAGAGGCATAGAATGCCACATGAATATAAATCATCATACACAAAAGCATCATTCGACTACAGATGAAACACAAATAGAAACTCAAAAGACATCCACCCTGCTAGCCCAGGCTATCGACCTAGAACCTATCCCCTGATCGAAGAAGCAGAAGAAGAGCTCCAAAGTAAGCAAACATCGCTCTCGCGTCATGATCATCGCAAAACCTATACCTACAACTGTTGTTGTAGTAACCAGTGAGCCACGAGGACTCAGCAATCCCATTACCATGGGTATCAAGACTAGCAAAGCTTAATGGGTAAAGGAATGGATAAGGTGGTGAGGTTGCAGCAGCGACTAAGCATATATGGTGGCTAACATACACAAATGAGAGCGAGAAGAGAAGCAAAAGGAACGGTCGTCAAGCTAGCAATGATCAAGAGGTGATCCTGAACTCCTACTTACGTCAAACATAACCCAAAACCGTGTTCACTTCCCGGACTCCGCCGAGAAGAGACCATCACGGCTACACATGCGGTTGATGCGTCTTAATTCGGATATGGTGTAAAGTTATCTACAACCGGACATTAACAAATTCCCATCTACCACATAACCGCGGGCACGTCTCTTGAAAGTTTATACCCTGCAGGGGTGTCCCAACTTAGCCCATCACAAGCTCTCACGGTCAACGAAGGATATTCCTTCTCCCAGGAAGACCCGATCAGTCCCGGAATCCCGGTTTACAAGACTTTTCGACAATGGTAAAACAAGACCAGCAAAGCCGCCCGATGTGCCGACAAATCCCGATAGGAGCTGCACATATCTCGTTCTCAGGGAAACACCGGATGAGACTAGCTACGAGTAAAACCAGACTTCGAGTTTCCCCGAGGTGGCCCCGCAGGCAGCTCAGTTCGGACCAACACTCGAAGGAGCACTGGCCCGGGGCGGGGGGTAAATAAATATGACCCTCGAGCTCCGGAAACCCAAGGGAAAAAGGTCTATGTGAGGCAAATGGTAAAACCGAGGTTGGGCCTTGCTGGAGGAGTTTTATTCAAAGCGAACTGTCAAGGGGGTCCCATAAATCACCCAACCGTGTAAGGAACGCAAAATCCAGGAACATAATACCGATATGACGGAAACTAGGGCGGCAAGAGTGGAACAAAACACCAGGCATAAGGCCAAGTCTTCCACCCTTTACCAAGTATATAGATGCATTAATTAAATAAGAGATATTGTTATATCCCAACATAACCCTGTCCACCATGGAGCAATCTTCAACTTCACCTGCAACTAACAACGCTATAAGACGGGCTGAGCAAAGCGGTAACATAGCCAAGCAATGGTTTGCTAGGAAGGGTGAAAAAGGTTAGAGGCTGACATGGCAAATTGGGAGGCTTGAAGAACAAGTGATAGGTAGCGCAGCATAGCGATAGAACGAAGCAACTAGCATAGCAATGATAGTAGTGAGATCCAAGGTGACGGTCATCTTGCCTGAAATCCCGCTAGGAAGGAGAACGAGTCCATGAAGAAGACGAACGGGAGTAGTCGAACGAATCCTCACAATCGCAACATTACCGGAACTAAGAAGCAACACCGGAAAGAAACAAACAACATGGTAAACACACAAGAATAAACATGGCATGATGCACAACCAAGTATGATGCATGTCCGGTTTAAAGAGCATGGCATGGCAAAGTGCAACAAACAACACTACAAATTAAGTGGAGCTCAATATGCAACGAGTTGCATATTGACGAAACACCACATCAATTATTTAGTCCTCTCTCGGTTTTGTACCCAACAATATTAAATGTTGTTAAACATGACAAGAGGTGAAGCATAAGTAAACTAACTATTTAGGCAAGTTTAAATGAGGCCGGAACAACAAACAACAATTCCGGAAAATCCCCATATGCAAATTATGAATTTGCTACTGTTCTTCCCTAAACCATATTTTAGAGTTGTTAAACATGCAAGATGAGTGCACCATGTTAATGTAGACATTTTTCCACCCCATTTACATATATAGTTTAATTAATTTAGAGCTACGGTTATTTAGTTATGAAACAAAACATTTTAACATGGCATTTGAGCAAATTTAATCAAACAACATTTTAAACATTTTTAACATGGATGAAAACTAGATATTATGAAAGTACATGAAAAACTGAGCATCTTACATATATAGTTTGTTTAATTCTGATGCATGGATAGTGAATTATTGAGGCATGAACAATAAGGGGTTTTCTGAAAAACTGCAGTCTCTGGATAAATAGATAATTCGTCCAACGCAGGAAAAAATGTATCGGGCCGAATTTGAGCAAACAGGCCAACAGGAGCAGGCGCTGGGGGGTAGCTCACCCATGGGCTATGGCCCGGTTCGGTGGGGAGGAGGCCGTCGGGGTGAGGAGGCGCGCTGGGCCTCGCGATCTGGCACGGGAGGCCGAATTGACGAAGCGGTCAACGAGGCGCTGGGTCGATGTGGCTGCGTGCGTCTATGGATGAAGCAGGCAGCAGCGGGTGAAGCAGGGGATGCAGGGGCGACGGCCGCGGCCGGACTTGGTGACAGGGATGCGCGAGGGCGGCGCGAGAACCACTGAATCCGAGACCAGGGCGTTGGAGGAGCTCCGTTCCCGGTGACGGCAGGCTCGAGGATGGAAGGAAGGAGCGCGGATGCGGTGGCAGGCGATGGCTTGGCGACGGAGGAAGGAGGTCCAACGGAGACCTGAGGGCGCAGGGCGTCGGCTTGGCCTAGAACAGAGAGGCCATGGCGAGGTGCTCTCCTGTGGTGACAAAGACGGCGGCTGGTGGGTCAACAGCAGCGCAAGGGGGTACAAGGGAAGAAGAGGGCCGCGTGGTAGAGGCGAGGTTACCGGCGGCTCACCGGTGTTATGAGGACGGCAGGGTCCAGCGGGGCTGAAGGTGCGACGAGGTCGTGGAGGCGCGGATCCGGGTAGCGAGGCGGCTGCAAGTTCCAACCATGGCATGGTGCTGCTGTACAGAGAACAAAAGACAGTTGAGAGGCACGGGAGGAAGAGAGCCGAGAGGAAAAATGAAAGGGGAGGGGAAGGAGCGGGGCAGCGGGGAGCTGCTGGTAGCGCCAGGCGAGGGGTCCCAGTCCAGTTACTTGTCGGACGGTGACGAGGTGTTGCGCGAGGGGAGGAGCGCGTGGCCTCGGGCGCCTGGCTGCCGATGCAGAGGAGCGGGACGACGCATAGGTTGGAGAAGCTCGGGCATGAGTAGGGGATCGAGCCCCTGGCTCTCTCCTGCGGGTGTTTCTGTCACTGGTTGGTGGATCGAGGGGATCTAGAGGAGAGCGCCGGTTGGGTGGGTTCGAAGGCGACTAGCCGGTGGCTGAAATCGAGGAGGGGTGGGTGGAAGGATTAGACAGATCCCGAGGAATGGGGAGACTAGGTGGAGAAGTCAGTGGGTGGCGGCGCGAGGAGGATTGGATGGATTGAAGGGCTAGGGCTAGGGTTGATCTATTTAAATAGGTAGGGGGACAGATCTTGGACCCTCCGATCGAAATCGAACAGTCGGGAAAAAATAGGCTAGGGAGTCCAAATAAGAACATGGGGATGCTTTATAGATGTTAGGGGATGATCCGGATCCAACGGTCACGACCGACCGGTTTGGGTTCGGGGTAGTTTCGGACGCGCGCAAAGGGGTTGGTGGGTGTGCAGAGATGGTGGGCATTTAGATGAGAGGGGAAAACAAAGACAATGGGGTCCGATGAAAGGCCACGGGGACAAGGGGGTTTTGTTGGTCTCGGAGAAAGAGAGAAGAGAGGGGTCCAATTGGTCTGGGAGAAGGTCAACAAGGACAAGCGGTCTGACAACAGGTCAACGAAGACTAAGATAGAAACGGTAACTACGGACGGCTATGAGGTTTTATGAAAACATGCTATGAGATGAAATGCATGACATGAACATGCAAAACGAAGACACAACCCAACCACAAAGAAAATAATATGTCACATAGCCGGAAAAGGCAAGAGTCGGAGTTACAAATATGGAAAGTTACATCCGGGGCGTTACAACACTCCACCACTACAAGAGGATCTCGTCCCGAGATCTAGGATGGCACCGGAGAGAAACGGAAGAGGAAGAGAAGAGGTAAAACTAAGTTGCTTCTCCGACCAATGAGTGAAACCAAAGAACCTTGAGAGGTTGAAAAGTTGAAAGATAGAACACAACAGAGTTGAACACAATTGAGAGCACTGCGGTAGAGAATAGAAAGAAGGAACACCATGTGAACCTTGGAGGCTACAAAGCTATGAATGATGAGTACAATGGACAAGAAAGAATTGGAACCACTCTAGTTGAAACGAGATAAACAAGGAACAAGGAAGATCAAATTCAGATAGCACTCCGGTTGAAAAGAGATGCAAGACTTGATAAGATGAAAAGAACTTGAAGGGATGACACAACACTTCGGTTAAATGGATAAGCATGAAAAGAACACGGTCCTCACAATTCGAGATGTTGAGTGAAGAGAGCAACATCACCATGCCTCCGGAAGAAAGAATAGACGATAGATCATTGAAATAAAAGAATGGAGAAGAAAATGGCAACTTCTGCCACAAATGAGCTTGGAAAACACCCCTCCAAGAAGGTTATAACGGAGTTGTTGGAAAACCAACAACGAAAAGAATAAGCTTGTAGTGGGCTTATGGAAAGATCTCAACACTTGAGGTTAAATTCTGCCACTAACGAAAAATAATTGCTTGTTTGAGATCAAAGAAGAGATGAAAACTTCTTTTGCCGAGAGGATAGAGAGATAACTTGGATCATTGATAAGCACCACAATAGCAACATTCCATAGGGAAGGCTTTAGGTGAAACATGACACAAGATGACTCCAACGAAGAGATTGGTGGATTTAAAATATCTCATTCTTGACAACATGTGAATCATGAAACACGAACTCAAATTGTCAAGAATGACATAACACCACCTCAAATGATAAGGTAGAACGAATTGCACTTCGAAATGCAAGAAGAAGAATACTTGAACTCCCCAAAACAAAACGTGTGTTGAACACCATGTTTATTTTTGAGTATAGCTTGGCAGATCATAACTTCGAAAGAAATCTTGAAGAACAACTGAAGAATGAAAGGAATCCTTCACGAACCACCATGTAGAGCCTTCATGAAGAACTCCAGTAATAAAAGGATGATAGAAGGAAAGAGAACTTGAAAACACAAGGTGAAGCCTTGCGATGATTTAGAAGGAGCTTCGCGACGAGATAATGCGGAAAACTTGGAACTCCAGAAAAGAAAAGATGGAGCATTTCGAAATGAGAATGTGATACGATGACCAACTCCGGAAAGAAAGATGAATCACTTGTAATCAAGAATTTATTCATCATGAATAATCTCCGTAAAAAGATTGAGTCACCTCGAGGAAATAAGAATAAGATTTATTGTATGCTTATCCTTCATCAAATTTAATTGATGACAAGCAACGGATTTGGCATACTACTTATTCCTGTAGAACGGATTAAAAGATATATAGCGCAAACTTGAGAAGGTATTGATGGAACCACCGGTGGGATTTGGAAACAACGAATATTTGATATGATAACGAAGGAAGTGAAATCTTGAATGAACCACCATAAGAATTGAAAATGAAAGTAGCAAAGGCACAATTCACCGGGAAGAATTGGAAAACGAATGAAGATACTTGAGGGGATTTAGATACATGAGAATGAAGAGATCATGAATTGTTAGAGGATATTTGAACGATTCACCGGTAAGATTTGTAGAATGATAGCTACACGCTGAGAATGTATAATTCTGAGATGATGGCCTTCGGAGGAAAGTAATGGAAACAACTCATGAAATGCTTCGAATGGGTGAAAAGAATGCTCACAATCAAAAACAAATATGAGGATGGCATGAAGCTAGACCCATGAATCTTCAAGAGAATGGACCAAGATTTTAGGAGAAATCTCTCCCCGGTCTTCAAATGTTGAGAATAAAGATGAGAACCACCATGAATTGTTGAGGCACTTCGGAACAAAGAAGAATAGAAATGATGAAGCAACGATGAAAATATTTTTAAAAAGATCTTGGAGAAGGGATGTGACTGATGAAAATTCATTCTTACGTTAAACTTCAAAAGACTTTGGAAATCGCTCTGGATAAATTAGAAGAGTCAGGTAAGATCCTGGGAAAAGACATGTGGGTTAGGGCCCACTCAAAGATACACCATTGAAAAAAAAATTCTTGAAAAGAGAGATTACACCGGTTGAATTAAATGGCTTGAAAGAGAGAAAAACCTCGAACTAACTCGAACGGATTAAGAATGGAAACATGATTCTTCTGAGATATCTTTAGCACTCCAGATACGAATAGAGAGAGGTGAACGATTATGGGATGCACCGGCATGGGATAGCATTTGAAACGAGGAAAGGGATATGATCTACACCGAAAGCTTGAGTTAAAACCACCGGAAAAAAATACGAGAATGAAGAATGATGAACTTGAAGCTCGTGAGCATCTTCACGAGGGATCACCGGATTAGAACATTGATTGAAAAGAGTGAAGAGACTTCACATGAATAAATGGATACTTGATTAAAATATATGAGTCCTTGCAGAAAAGGGTGGGAGGGTGGGAAAACAAAGGCAACTTGGGGCAGATGGAATGGATACCGTTGAGAGAAAAAAAACTTAGAATTGATCTTGCGGATGTTGAAATGATCGGATCCACTTGAAGAGAAGCACGCCGGTTGGAAAAGAATTAACATGACAACCTCAATGACCAAGAAGGATTAGCACTCCCATAGAAATATGAGAACACCATTTAGGAAAGGTATGGATCAACACTTGACATCGAAGCAACTTGAATACCACAAATAAAAACAAAACAAAGGATTGGCTTGCAGAAATAAGCCGGAACAAATACATATGATAGAGATTTACCCAATCCCATATCAGGCATCTGTCGGAAAGATATTCTAGGAGCTACTTGAATTCCCACCTATAAACTCCCAAAACTTTCTGGTTATGCAATCTGGTGTTGTGGATACAGGGGAAGCAATATATCTCACCCAAACTAACAATCCCTACATCCAGTTGTATCCATCCGTCAACACATAACCAAGAAAACTCTGGAAATCGTGTACCTCAACCTTCGAAAAGCATCCGTTATACGAGCTATGGCAATACTCCCGAACTCCCCAGTACTGGGTGGCGTCGAGGTTATCTCACCAACAACTGCATAAAAGAGATTTTCGATGTCGGCAAAACTCAGGTATTCCAGAACTGCAATGATAAAATTGTGACGACAACACCTCAGAGCTCAACTCCCCGGGACACTGCTACAACCCCTAAATGTCAGGAGGCACCAAGAACAATGTTCTTGTCACAAGAATATCAGAACGATCCCAAGATACCCGCGTGATCCTAAAAAAATTGTGAAAAATTGAGGAGAGGAAAAACAAAACATCTGGGTCGAGAGTCCTCACCAGAGCGACGAAGGGGGCTGAGGAGTAAAAAGAATCCTACTCTCCGATATATATAATCCTAAGACTCAAAATAGTTTTCTTCTAGACTCAACAAAGACCAACAATCAAGGGGGCTCCTATGGTCGGTCGAGGCTCTGATACCAACTTGTCACGCCCAAGATGCGACCCTATCCTAAAGGAACTCGAAGGTCCTACCAAGGATAGAAGCGCATCTTGAAGATGCTTTTGCAAGGTGGATATCATTACATCAACATTACATAATAGATGGGGATACATACAAGAGGCATACAATACCACACGAATACAAATCATCATACACAAAAGCATCATCCGACTATGGATGAAACACAAACAGAAACTCAAATGACATCCACCCTACTAGCCCAGGCTGCCGACCTGGAACCTATCCCCTGATCAAAGAAGAAGCAGAAGAAGAACTCCAAAGTAAGCAAACATCGCTCTCGTGTCATGATCATCGTAATACCTGCAACTGTTGTTGTAGTAACCTGTGAGCCACGAGGACTCAGCAATCCCATTACCATGGGTATCAAGACTAGCAAAGCTTAATGGGTAAAGGAATGGATAAGGTGGTGAGCTTGCAGCAGCGACTAAGCATATATGGTGGCTAACATACGCAAATGAGAGCGAGAAGAGAAGCAAAAGGAACGGTCGTGAAGCTAGCAATGATCAAGAGGTGATCTTGAACTCCTACTTACGTCAAACATAACCCAAAAACGTGTTCACTTCCAGGACCCGCCGAGAAGAGACCATCACGGCTACACACGCGGTTGATGTGTTTTAATTCGGATCTGGTGTAAAGTTATCTACAACCGGACATTAACAAATTCCCATCTGCCACATAACCGCGGGCACGGCTCTCGAAAGTTTATACCCTGCAGGGGTGTCCCAACTTAGCCCATCACAAGCTTTCACGGTCAACGAAGGATATTCCTTCTCCCAGGAAGACCCGATCAGTCTCGGAATCCCGTTTTACAAGACTTTTCGACAATGGTAAAACAAGACTAGCAAAGCCGCCCGATGTGCCGACAAATCCCGATAGGAGCTGCACATATCTCGTTCTCAGGGCAACACCGGATGAGACTAGCTACGAGTAAAACCAGACTTCGAGTTTCCCTGAGGTGGCCCCGCAGGCAGCTTAGTTCGGACCAACACTCGAAGGAGCATTGGCCCGGGGGGGTTAAATAAAGATGACCCTCGGGCTCCGGAAACCCAAGGGAAAAAGGGCTAGGTGAGGCAAATGGTAAAACCAAGGTTAGGCCTTGTTGGAGGAGTTTTATTCAAAGCGAACTGTCAAGGGGGTCCCATAAATCTCCCAACCGTGTAAGGAACGCAAAATCCGGGAACATAATACCGATATGACGGAAACTAGGGCGGCAAGAGTGGAACAAAACACCAGGCATAAGGCCGAGTCTTCCACCCTTTACCAAGTATATAGATGCATTAATTAAATAAGAGATATTGTGATATCCCAACGTAACCCTTTCCACCATGGAGCAATCTTCAACTTCACCTGCAACTAACAATGCTATAAGACGGGCTGAGCAAAGCGGTAACATAGCTAAGCAATGGTTTGCTAGGAAGGGTGAAAAAGGTTAGAGGCTGACATGGCAAATTGGGAGGCTTGAAGAACAAGTGATAGGTAGCGCAGCATAGCGGTAGAATGAAGCAACTAGCATAGCAATGATAGTACTGAGATCCAAGGTGACGGTCATCTTGCCTGAAATCCCGCTAGGAAGAAGAACGAGTCCATGAAGAAGACGAACGGGAGTAGTCGAACGAATCCTCACAATCGCAACATTACCGGAACTAAGAAGCAACACCGGAAATAAACAAACAACATGGTAAACACACAATCATAAACATGGCATGATGCACAACCAAGTATGATGCATGTCCGGTGTCGGTGTCAAAACCGGCGGATCTCGGGTAAGGGGTCCCGAATTGTGCGTCCAGGCGGATGGTAATAGGAGACAAGGGACACGGTGTTTTTACCCATGTTCGGGCCCTCTCGATGGAGGTAAAACCCTAGTCCTGCTTGATTGATATTGATGATATGGGTAGTACAAGAGTGGATCTACCACGAGATCAAGGAGGATAAACCCTAGAAGCTAGCCTATGGTATGATTGTTGTAATGGTTGTGTTGTCCTACGGACTAAAACCCTCCGGTTTATATAGACACCGGGGAGGGCTAGGGTTACACAGAGTCGGTTACAATGGTAGGAGATCTACATATCCGTATTGCCAAGCTTGCCTTCCATGCCAAGGAAAGTCCCCTCCGGACACGGGATGAAGTCTTCAATCTTGTATCTTCATAGTCTTGGAGTCCGGCTGACGATGATAGTCCGGCTGTCCAGACACCCCCTAGTCCAGGACTCCCTCAGTAGCCCCTGAACCAAGCTTCAATGACGATGAGTCCGGCGCGCATATTGTTCGGCATTGCAAGGCGGGTTCCTCCTCCGAATAATTCATAGAAGATTGTGAACACCAGGATAGTGTCTGGCTCTGCAAAATAATTTCCACATTCCACCGTAGAGAGAATATCATGTACACAGGTTTGATCTGCTGACGTATCTTGTAGCGTGACGTCACGCCACTACCAAGCCTTTACTTGAATCGTTTTTTATTATACCACCTCAGCGCGTTTAGCGAAGCGGTTTCCTTGGCACGTCTTGTCGAAGCAGAGACCGTGTTCCCCTTATTCCGGGATTCTCATCAATACGGACGTGGGTAACCCAACCGCGCCATTGATGGTGGCGCTTGGGAGATAAGCGAGTTTTACCTGGCCGGTGGGGACGCATAGTTTTCGTCCGCCCATATATAAGGGGATAAGGATCCGGCCTTTTTACCTACGCCTTCTTCCTCCTTTGCTTATCCATCTCCGCGCACTCTTGAGCTCCAGCGCCCAAGTCCGTGCATCTCGCCTCGACCTTCTCCGACCATGTCCGGAGCGGGAGGCAAATGGTTGGCCTCCACCATTATGGAGGAGCACATCGCAAAACTGCGCAGCGCCGGATACCTTTCCAGCGACATCGCGCACCGGCTGCCCGACAAGGGGCAGCTCATCCCCACCCCCAGGACCCATGAGAGGGTCGTATTCCTTCCCCACTTCCTCTGCGGACTGGGCTTCCCGTTGCATCCCTTTGTCCGGGGGCTCATGTATTATTACGGCCTGGATTTCCACGATCTGGCGCCAAACTTCATCCTCAACATCTCAGCGTTTATCGTCGTGTGCGAGGCCTTCCTCTGCATCCAGCCCCACTTCAACTTGTGGCTCAAGACCTTCAACGTCAAGACGAAGGTGGTGAAGGGCGCTCAAGCGGAGTGCGGAGGCGCCATGTTGGGCAAGATGCCCAACGTCATCTGGCTTGAAGTGGCCTTCGTGGAGTCCGTCAAGGGGTGGCAATCGGGGTGGTTCTACATCACCGAGCCGCGTGACCCTAAGTGGGCGGTGGCCCCCGAGTTCAGATCTGGTATCCCTATGCAGCTCACCTCCTGGAAAGAGAAGGGCTTGCTATGGGGCAGTTCGAAGGAGCTGACAGGACTCCAGTCCAGTCTTTAGACCCTAGTGAACAAGAAGCTTAGGCTTGTCAATGTGATCCAGGTCATGCTCATCCGCCGGATCCTCCCCTGCCAACAACGGGCCTTCAATCTATGGGAGTTTGATCCGGCACCGCACTGGACTCTGAGCGGGCTCTTCGACACGACGTATGAAGCCGTCTGGAGGGTGCTGTTCAAGGGCGGAGAAGCCCCCGCGTCCGCGACCGAGGATCGCGGATTCAGCACCAAGCGCCCGGCCGGTGAGGTAAGCTTCGTTATCCTCTATGGGACAGTTGTTTTCTTTCATAGTTTGACTCTATGTGGGATCTAAAACTCCCAATGCCTTTGACAGGACTGGCAGAGGACGTCCGGACAGGTAGACCGTCCGGCTCCCCTTCCCGAAGACCAAGCGGATGCACGCTTAACGGGGCTGCTGGTCCCGGCACTCTATGTGGTGCTGGAGAAGAAGGCCAAGAAGAAGGCCACGGGAACTCGAAGAAGTTCCTGGCTCCAGGTGATATCGGACTCATCGTCCGATGGCTCCGAGGCGGACTCCTCCCCCGAAGACGAGGAGGAGAAAGAGGACTCTCTCCCGGAGGAGGGAGAGAGGAAGAGGAAGGCCTCCCCAACCGAGGAGGCCGAAGGGTCCAAGAGGGGAAGAACTATTCCCCCGGACGGCTTCGCCAACGCCAACGTTGGCGACGAAGAGTGGCCCTCAAGGGCCAGGCCTCCGGCAAGATCGTAAGTATCCGGATTCCTGAATGATTTATAATTTCTCTTTTGTGTCACATAGTGTCCTTCTAATGCCGCACTCTGCCTGCAGTCCGACCGATGATGATCTCCCCGCTTCGTCGAGCGGGTCGTTGGCTCCGTCGGATGTAGATTCCATCCCGACTGCCTCCACCCCTCGCACCGCTAAGGACGCCGAGGTGGGATCCCGGGAAGGGACCCATCGGGAGGAAGCTCCGGAGGCGCCACAAGGCAGCCTCCCAGACTTTGTGCCGGACTCCACGCCGGAACCCGCAGAGGTTCCGGAGTCCGGCAGGCGGCCCTTTCGCAAGAAGGGCAAGACCGTGACGCCGGCGGCCCCCGTCCAACCGGAGGCGCCGAACAACTTGTTGGAGGTGCTCAAAGGCGCTTCCATCGAGGAAGAACACCGCACTATCACGAGTGCGGTGATTCAGAAGGTTCAACTCGCCAAGAGCGGGCTAACCGAAGCCTGCAGTAGCCTTCTAACAGGCTTTGAGGTAAGAAGTTAAAATTATGTAATGTAATACCGCATAGACAGTAGCCCCTGATGCTCGGTTCGGTGTTCAGAAAGAAAAGCCGACTGAGGATCTAAAAAGATATACGCAGGGTTGCTAAAAATTATGTCAATATGGGTTTGCAGGCTGCGCTGTTGACCTCTGCCGCACTGACTGCGGAGGTCGGTGCTTTGAAGCAGGACCTCGAGCGGTCCGAGCAAGAGCTCGGCCGTGCCAAGAAGCAGCTCGAGGACAAAGAAGGTGAGTAACACCACTTTGAATAGTTACCTTACAGAAAAGGATTTTGGTTGCAATAAAAATAACAAGGATAACGTTGGTACTGCAGGGGCCACGAACGAGGTGGCAGCCCTGAAAGAGGCCGTATCCACGGCCGAACGCAATGCGGCCGCGGAACGGACGGAGCGAGAGAAACAGGAGGCGCGGGGGGCAGAGGTGCGGCAAGAGCTCCAGGCTCTCATGGAAAAGCATGAGAGTTTGGAGCGCGACTCAAAGACTCGAGAGTCCGAGGTTGCCTCGGCTCTCGAAATTGCCAAAGCCGCCAAGGCCGAGGCCCATAATGCCCTTCAGGAGGTTGAGGATGTGAAGAAAATAGCGGCGGGTAAGGCATTTTTCATGCAAAGCAAGCATGTTAATGTAAATTACCTATTACTTACCCGAATTCGGAGCTCTCCAGGGGCGTTTGCAGATCTGCCTCGTAGTGTATCCGATGCTGCCGCATTCTACCGAGGCGAGGAGGGGAGCTCAACAGAAAAGGTTTTCTGGTCTCAGTACGCTGAGTCCGGACATCCGGTGCCCCCTAGCGACCAGCTGAAGCAGCTGGTCGAACTCCACAAGGTAGCCGAGCAGGCCATGAAGGGCCTCATAGTCCGGCTATGGCCTGGAGAGGCCATGCCTGGGAGCTACTTCGGCCTCGTGCGGCGGCTGGTGGATGCGTGCCCCTGGGTGGAGGTCCTCAAGCGCTCCGCCTGTATTGAAGGTGCTCGTCGGGCCCTTGCCCGCGCAAAGGTGCACTGGGGCAGGCTGGATGTGGAGAGGCTTATCACTGACGCGCCGCCAGTGGGCAAGGAGTATCGTACGCCCGAGATGTACTATAAGACTGTCCTGAAGGGTGCCCGCAAGATTGCGGATGAGTGCCCCAGAGATGTAATTTTTGAGTAAACTCGCTATGTGTTATCCTGTGCGCTGAAAACTTTGTTCATATGCGCTAAGCAACGCTTGTTTGATTTAAAATATGACATTCTGTGCGGCCATTTATAAAATCTGAGAGATGGCAAGTTGTCGGCTTCAGCCCCCATGCCACTAGTGCTGGGGTGTTCGGGATAAACTTGAGCACTCTTGTTCCCATTTTTGGGTCCATCTAGGGAGGCGCTCAACACAACGAACAAGGCAACCGGACTTATAATGCTTGAACACTCTCACTTAGCCATAGAATTCTATAATTTTAAATTTCAGCGAAGCCCCTAGTATTCGGAAGACCGAGTTCGGGGCGCTATCCACGCCTTGGCCGGACATTATCCGGTTCTTCACTCGAAGCGGCATAAGTCTTTAGGGACTCGAAAAGACCTCTTGAACAGCGACTAGTCTCTCGCCTTATCATGACAGTCAGTTTTAGCTTTCTCCACTAAGGCGCTCGCCCAGCTCAACCGGGGCGCAATCGCAGTGGTTCTCCCAGTGCTACCTTAGCCGACAGAACGGAACGTAAGGTACCAAAACATGGGAGCCGGGCAAACCCAACTATTGACCCAAGACATGATTCGGAGCCGATTCATATAATGATATAAGTTCGGGGTGCCGCACTTGTGAAAGTGTTCGGACTTATCACACCATAATGCGGGGAACATAATCCCCTGGTGTATTCGGCCGTACCAAATTGTACGGGTGTAAGATGTCATTGATGAACATATATGTAAAGTAATGCAATTATAGGCAAAAAGTGCTGCATTATTTATTTAAGGAATTCTGCTATGAGTGCGGAATGATACAAATAGTGCGGTAAGCAAGGGATTGGACTAATTAAACATGTCCCCCTCCAGGGGTGGGCTGCCGACTATTGTGTATAATCAAATTTAATGCTCGTAATGGAGACCACCTGAGTGTTCGTCGCAGCCTTTTTCCCTCCCTGGCTGTTGCATCGTGAGTTCGGCAGGGTCGCCGCCGGACAGGGCCTCTGGTGAACGGAGTCCTGTGTATAAAAAGAAGAAAATAAAAAAAATAAAAAGAGCGACACACTTCGGAGCCCCTGGTGTGGTCGAGCCGCACTCTGGGTCTGTTGTGGTCGTGCCCCTCCCCCTATGCCCATGGTATCTTCAGAGCGTAATGATGCACGCGGAGAGCTGGTCTTGCAACCATGCGAGGGCTGGGGTTGGGGCCGCATTGCTACGCGTGCTCGGATCGTGCCAGGTGGTCTTGATTGATGTTGCTCCGGGCGCGTTTGGCCATGTCCGGTCGTTTAACGGCCGGACTCGAAAATTGCCTTAAAAGGCTGCTCTGTACTTCTGCCGCGAGAGCCACAGTATGTTCCTCCGTTCGGAGGGAGCGTTCCGTATTTCCGTTGACCGTGATGACTCCACGAGGGCCTGGCATCTTGAGCTTGAGGTATGCATAATGCGGCACCGCGTTGAACTTTGTAAACGCGGTTCGTCCGAGCAGAGCATGATAGCCACTGCGGAACGGAACTATGTCGAAGATTAACTCCTTGCTTCGGAAATTATCCGGGGATCCGAAGACCACTTCCAGTGTTACTGAGCCTGTACAATTGGCCTCAACACCTGGTATGACGCCTTTGAAGGTCGTCTTTGTAGGTTTAATCCTTGAGGGGTCTATGCCCATCTTGCGCACTGTATCCTGATAAAGCAGGTTCAGGCTACTGCCGCCGTCCATCAGGACTCTCGTGAGGTGAAATCCATCGACGATTGGGTCTAAAACCAATGCGGCGAATCCGCCATGGCGGATACTGGTCGGATGGTCTCTTCGATCGAAAATGATCGGGCAAGAGGACCATGGATTGAATTTCGGGGCGACTGGCTCCATCGCATATACGTCCCTTAGTGCACGCTTCCGCTCCCTCTTGGGTATATGGGTTGCGTATATCATGTTTACCGTCCGCACTTGTGGGGGGAAACCCTTCTGTCCTCTACTGTTCGGCGGCCGGGTCTCTTCCTCGTCATCGCTGTGCAGCCCCTTGTCATTGTTTTCGGCAATTAACTTGCCTGCCTGCTTGAATACCCAACAATCTCTATTAGTGTGGTTAGCTGGCTTTTCGGGGGTGCCATGTATCTGGCAAGAGCGGTCGAGTATTCGGTCCAAATTGGACGGACCCGGAGTGGTTCTTTTAAGTGGCTTCTTCCGCTGACCGGGTTTAGAGCCTCGGAATCCGGCGTTGACTGCCATATCCTCATTGTTGTCGCCGTTAACGCGGCATTTGTTTTTGCTTCGACGCGACCTGCCATTGTGGTCCTTAGTATCCGGGCTGCCAGCATTTTTACTGAGGTTGTTGCTGCGAGCTAGCCAGCTATCCTCTCCCGCACAGAAGCGAGTCATTAATGATGTGAGGGCTGCCATGGATTTCGGCTTTTCCTGTCCTAGGTGCCGGGCCAGCCATTCGTCGCGGATGTTATGTTTGAAGGCTGCGAGGGCCTCTACATCCGGACAATCGATGATTTGATTTTTCTTTGTTAAGAACCGTGTCCAGAATTGCTTGGCCGATTCGTCTGGCTACTGAATTATGTGGCTTAGGTCATCGGCGTCCGGTGGTCGCACGTATGTGCCCTGGAAGTTGTCGAGGAATGCGGCTTCCAGGTCCTCCCAACACCCAATTGACTCTGCGGGCAGGCTGTTAAGCCAATGCCGAGCTGGTCCTTTAAGCTTGAGCGGGAGATATTTGATGGCGTGGAGATCGTCGCCGTGGGCCATATGTATATGAAGGAGATAATCTTCGATCCAAACCGCGGGGTCTATTGTGCCATCGTAGGATTCAATGTTTACGGGTTTAAACCCTTCAGGGATTTGATGATCCATTACTTCGTCAGTGAAGCATAGCGGGTGTGCGGCGCCTCTGTATTGAGCAATATCACGACGTAGCTCAAGAGAGCGTTGTCTGCTGTGTTCGGCCCGGCCGGAGTTGTTGTATCCGGTGCGACGATATTCGTCATGGGTCGTGGGGCGCCCACGTGATCCATAGATAGATCTGGATTGTCTTGCCTTGTCCTCCAATATATCCCGCAAGTCCGGCGCATTCCCCCGTGGCTTCGTACTTTTCGAGCGACGTCGGGGTACGGTCTTGATGGAGGGCCTGGATGCCTCTCTGTCGCGACCACGGGGCGGTCGGTAAGCCGTATTGTGCGCTGGTGATGAAGGTATGTATGCTTCCTCCTCTAATCGGGGGAGCAACTTGCGTTTTGGGTAGCTCTTGGAGGGGCGTTCGAGTTCGTACTCTTCGGCCGCGAGGACTTCGTTCCATCTATCGGCCAGCAGGTCTTGATCAGCTTGAAGCTGCTGCTGCTTTTTCTTTAGGCTATTTGCTGTGGCCATTAGCCTGCGTCTGAAACGCTCTTGTTCGACGGGATCCTCAGGCACGACGAATTCGCCGTCGTCGAGGCTTGCCTCGTCTCCGAAGGGAGGTATGTAAGTATCATCCTCGACCTCTTCGTCTGCCGCTCTCTCGTGAGGGCTTGCTTCTGCATCCTCCTGCGCTGAATCTTGCAGGAGGGGATTGTCTTCGGCACTTTCTGGGGTGTTATTATCTCCTGTGCCGGAATCTCCATTCTTACTGTGGTGGGATTTAGAGCGGCGCCGCTGACGCCGGCTCTTGGGCCGTTTCTTTAAGGAATCTGCCTCCGCTGCTTCTTCACCATCCCCATCTTTTGGGGTGTCCACCATGTATATGTCGTATGACGAGGTGGTCTTCCAGTGCCCTGTAGGCTCTGGTTCTTGATCGTCTCCGGCATCGTCGTCCATACCGTCGATGTCTTCGGAGTCGTAATCTAGCATGTCTGTTAGATCGTCGACAGTGGCTACAAAGTGGGTGGTGGGTGGGCTTTGAATTTCTTCGTTGTCCGCATCCCAACCATCCTGTCCATAGTCCGGCCGGAGCTCTCCGGATAGCGAGGGATGCTTTAGCGAATTTAAGATGTCGCCAAAGGGTGAGTGCTGAAAGATGTCCGCGGCGGTGAACTCCATGATCGGCGCCCAATCAGATTCGATTGGCAGGGGCGCAGGTGGTTTGGAGTCCGGCAGGGAGTCCGGCACCTCGGAGTCATGAGCTTTATAAGGGATGAGGTCAGTGTTCGGCTCCATCACCGTGGAAGTCGCAGCTCCCGATGCGGTGTCCAGCCACCCGTCCTCGATCTGCGCAATCGGCTCCGGACTATGGGTTGGAGCGGATTCGTGTGCGGCCTCCAAGGTACTGTCCGGCGGCAGAGTTAGATCATGCCCATTGTGACAGTGCGGCACGCTCGGCTGCGGATCGGATCCATCGAAGATCTAGTCTCCGCGGATATCCGTCGTGAAGTTTAGGTTTCCAAATCTGACCTGACGGCCAGGGGCGTAGCTTTCGATCTGCTCCAGATGGCGAAGTGAGTTGGCCCGCAGTGCGAAGCCGCCGAATACGAAGATCTGTCCGGGGAGAAAAGTCTCACCCTGGACGGCGTTGTTGTTGATTGAAGAAGCCATCAAGCCTATCGGTGACGACACAGAGGAACTCTCAATGAAAGCACCAATGTCGGTGTCAAAACCGGCGGATCTCGGGTAGGGGGTCCCGAACTGTGCGTCTAGGCGGATGGTAACAGGAGACAAGGGACACGGTGTTTTTACCCAGGTTCGGGCCCTCTCGATGGAGGTAAAACCCTACTCCTGCTTGATTGATATTGATGATATGGGTAGTACAAGAGTGGATCTACCACGAGATCAAGGAGGCTAAACCCTAGAAGCTAGCCTATGGTATGATTGTTGTAATGGTTGTGTTGTCCTACGGACTAAAACCCTCCGGTTTATATAGACACCGAGGAGGGCTAGGGTTACACAGAGTCGGTTACAATGGTAGGAGATCTATATATCCGAATTGCCAAGCTTGCCTTCCACGCCAAGGAAAGTCCCCTCCGGACACGGGACGAAGTCTTCAATCTTGTATCTTCATAGTCTTGGAGTCCGGCTGACGATGATAGTCCGGCTGTCCGGACACCCCCTAGTCCAGGACTCCCTCATCCGGTTTAAAGAGCATGGCATGGCAAAGTGCAACAAACAACACTACAAATTAAGTGGAGCTCAATATGCAACGAGTTGCATATTGATGAAACACCACATCAATTATTTAGTCCTCTCTCGGTTTTGTACCCAACAATATTAAATGTTGTTAAACATGGCAAGAGATGAAGCATAAGTAAACTAACTATTTAGGCAAGTTTAAATGAGGCCGGAACAACAAACAACAATTCCGGAAAATCCCCATATGCAAATTATGAATTTGCTACTGTTCTGTCCTAAACCATATTTTAGAGTGGTTAAACATGCAAGATGAGTGCACCATGTTAATGTAGACATTTTTCACCCCATTTACATATATAGTTTAATTAATTTGGAGCTACAGCTATTTAGTTATGAAATAAAACATTTTAACATGGCATTTGAGCAAATTTAATCAAACAACATTTTAAACATGGATGAAAGCTGCCTATTATGAAAGTACGTGAAAAACTGAGCATCTTACATATATAGTTTATTTAATTCTGATGCATGGATAGTGAATTATTGATGCATGAACATTAAGGGGTTTTCTGAAAAACTGCAGTCTCTCGATAAATAGATAATTCGTCCAACGCAGGAAAAAAATGTATCAGGCCGAATCTGAGCAAACGGGCCAATAGGAGCAAGCGCTGGGGGCAGCTCACCCATGGGCTATATGAAGGAAATATGCCCTAGAGGCAATAATAAAGTTATTATTTATTTCCATATTTCATGATAAATGTTTATTATTCATGCTAGAATTGTATTAACCGGAAACATAATACATGTGTGAATACATAGATAAACATAGTGTCACTAGTATGCCTCTACTTGACTAGGTTGTTGATCAAAGATGGTTGTGTTTCCTAGCCATAGACATGAGTTGTCATTTCATTAACAGGATCACATCATTAGAAGAATGATGTGATTGACTTGACCCATTCCATTAGCTTAGCACTTGATCGTTTAGTACGTTGCTATTGCTTTCTTCATGACTTATACATGTTCCTATGACTATGAGATTATGCAACTCCCGTTTACTGGAGGAACACTTTGTGTGCTACCAAACGTCACAACGTAACTGGGTGATTATAAAGGAGCTCTACAGGTGTCTCCGAAGGTACATGTTGAGTTGGCGTATTTCGAGATTAGGATTTGTCAGTCCGATTGTCGGAGAGGTATCTCTGGGCCCTCTCGGTAATGCACATCACTATAAGCCTTGCAAGCAATGTGGTCAATGAGTTGGTTACGAAATGATGCATTATGTAACGAGTAAAGAGACTATCCAGTAACGAGATTGAACTAGGTATTGGATACCAGCGATCGTATCTCGGGCAAGTAACATACCGATGACAAAGGGAACAACGTATGTTGTTATGCGGTTTGACCGATAAAGATCTTTGTAGAATATGTAGGAGCCAATATGAACATCCAGGTTCCACTATTGGTTATTGACCAGAATCAGTTCTAGGTCATGTCTACATAGTTCTTGAACCCGTATGGTTCGCAAGCTTAACGTTATGATGACAGTTTTATTATGAGTTTATAAGTTTTGATGTACCGAAGGTTGTTCGGAGTCCTGGATGTGATCACGGACATGACGAGGAGTCCCGAAATGGTCGAGACATAAAGATTGATATATTGAACGACTATATCCGGACACCGGAAGTGTTTCGTGTGTTTTCGGAGAAAACCGGAGTGCCGGAGGGGTTACCGGAACCCCTCGGGGAAGTATTGGGCCTTAGTTGGCCTGAGGGGAGAGAGAGGGCTGCAGCCCAGGAGGTGGCGTGCCCCTCCCATGAGGAGTCCGAATTGGACTAGGGGAGGGGGGCGCGTCCCCTCTTTCCCTCTCCCTCTTCCTGTCTTTCCTTCCCCCTTCTCTCTTCCTAGTTGGACTAGGAAAGGGGAGTCCTACTCCTACTAGGAGGAGGAATCCCCCCTCCTTGGCGCGCCCCAAGGGCCGGCCGGCCTCCCCCCTTGCTCCTTTATATATGGGGGCAGGGGGGCACCTCTATACACACAAGTTGATCTTTGTGATCGTTCCTTAGCCGTGTGCGGTGCCCCCATCCACCATATTCCACCTCGGTCATATCGTTGCGGTGCTTAGGCAAAGCCCTGCGTCAGAAGAACATCATCATCATCACCACACCGTCGTGCTGATGGAACTCATCCCCGACACCCTGCTGGATCGGAGTCCGTGTATCATCATCGAGCTTAACATGTGCTGAACTCGGAGGTGCCGTACGTTCAGTACTTGGATCGGTTGGATCGTGAAGACGTACGACTAGATCAACCGCGTTGTCATAACGCTTCTGCTTACGGTCTACGAGGGTACGTGGACAACACTCTCCCCTCTCGTAGCTATGCATCACCATGATCCTTGCGTGTGCATAGGAATTTTTTTGAAATGACTACGTTCCCCAACAGTGGCATCCGAGCCAGGTTTTATGCGTAGATGTTATATGCACGAGTAGAACACAAGTGAGTTGTGGGCGATACAAGTCATACTGCTACCAGCGTGTCATACTTTGGTTCAGCGGTATTGTTGGATGAAGCGGCCCGGACCGACATTACGCGTACGCTTATGCGAGACTGGTTCTACCGACGTGCTTTGCACACAGGTGGCTGGCGGGTGTCTGTTTCTCCAACTTTAGTTGAACCGAGTGTGGCTACGCCTGGTCCTTGCGAAGGTTCAACCAGCACTAACATGACGAACTATCGTTGTGGTTTTGATGGGTAGGTAAGAACGGTTCTTGCTCAGCCCGTAGCAGCCACGTAAAATTTGCAACAACAAAGTAGAGGACGTCTAACTTGTTTTTGCAGGGCATGTTGTGATGTGATATGGTCAAGACGTGATGCTATATTTTATTGTATGAGATGATCATGTTTTGTAACCGAGTTATCGGCAACTGGCAGGAGCCATATGGTTGTCGCTTTATTGTATGAAATGCAAGCGCCCTGTAATTGCTTTACTTTATCACTAAGCGGTAGTGATAGTCGTAGAAGCAATTGATGGCGTAAACGACAATGATGCTACGATGGAGATCAAGGTGTCGCGCCGGTGACGATGGTGATCACGACGGTGCTTCGGAGATGGAGATCACAAGCACAAGATGATGATGGCCATATCATATCACTTATATTGATTGCATGTGATGTTTATCCTTTATGCATCTTATTTTGCTTTGATTGACGGTAGCATTTTAAGATGATATCTCACTAAATTATCAAGAAGTGTTCTCCCTGAGTATGCACCATTGCGAAAGTTCTTCGTGCTGAGACACCACATGATGATCGGGTTGTTGGGGAACGTAGTAATTTCAAAAAATTTCCTATGCACACGCAAGATCATGGTGATGCATAGCAACGAGAGGGGAGAGTATGTCCACGTACCCTCGTAGACCGAAAGCGGAAGCGTTATGACAACGCGGTTGATGTAGTCGTACGTCTTCATGATCTGACCGATCCAAGTACCGAACGTACGGCACCTCCGAGTTCAGCACACATTCAGCTCGATGACGATCTCCGGACTCTGATCCAGCAAAGTGTCAGGGATGAGTTCCGTCAGCACGACGGCGTGGTGACGATGATGATGTTCTACCGGCGCAGGGCTTCGCCTAAACTCCGCGACGATATGTCCGAGGTGGAATATGGTGGAGGGGGGCACCGCACACAGCTAAGGAACGATCACGTAGATCAACTTGTGTGTTCTAGGGTGCCCCCCTGTCCCCGTATATAAAGGAGCAAGGGGGGGTGCGGCCGGCCCTAGGAGGAGGCGCGCCGGAGGAGTCCTACTCCCACCGGGAGTAGAACTCCCCCCCTTTCCTAGTTGGATTAGGACTTGGGGGGAAGGAGGAGAGGGGGGAAAGGAAAGGGGGGGGGGGCGCCGCCCCCCTCCTTGTCCTATTCGGACTTGGGGGGGGGGAGGGCATGCGGCTGCCCCTAGGCCTCCTCTCCTCTTCCTCCACTAGGCCCAATAAGGCCCATTAGGTCACCGGGGGGTTCCCTCCCGGTACTCCGGTAAAATGCCGATTTCACCCGGAACACTTCTGATGTCCAAACATAGGCTTCCAATATATCAATCTTTATGTCTCGACCATTTCGAGACTCCTCGTCATGTCCATGATCACATCCGGGACTCCGAACAAACTTCGGTACATCAAAGCTTATAAACTCATAATAAAACTGTCATCGTAACATTAAGCGTGCGGACCCTACGGGTTCGAGAACTATGTAGACATGACCTAGAACTATTCTCGGTCAATAACCAATAGCAGAACCTGGATGCCCATATTGGCTCCTACATATTCTACGAAGATCTTTATCGGTCAAACCGCATAACAACATACGTTGTTCCCTTTGTCATCGGTATGTTACTTGCCCGAGATTCGATCGTCGGTATCCAATACCTAGTTCAATCTCGTTACCGGCAAGTCTCTTTACTCGTTACGTAATGCATCATTCCATAACTAACTCATTAGCTACATTTCTTGCAAGGCTTATAGTGATGTGCATTACCGAGAGGGCCTAGAGATACCTCTCCGACAATCAGAGTGACAAAACCTAATCTCGAAATACGCCAACCCAACATGTACCTTCGGAGACACCTGTAGTACTCCTTTATAATCACCCAATTACGTTGTGACGTTTGGTAGTACCCAAAGTGTTCCTCCGGTAAACGGGAGTTGCATAATCTCATAGTTACAGGAACATGTATAAGTCATGAAGAAAGCAATAGCAATATACTAAACGATCAAGTGCTAGGCTAACGGAATGGGTCATGTCAATCACATCATTCTCCTAATGATGTGATCGCGTTAATCAAATGACAACACATGTCTATGGTTAGGAAACATAAACATCTTTGATTAATGAGCTAGCCAAGTAGAGGCATACTAGTGACGTTATGTTTGTCTATGTATTCACACATGTATCATGTTTCCGGTTAATACAATTCTAGCATGAATAATAAACATTTATCATGATATGATGGAATAAATAATAACTTTATTATTGCCTCTAGGGCATATTTCCTTCAGTCTCCCACTTGCACTAGAGTCAATAATCTAGATTACACAGTAATGATTCTAACACCCATGGAGTCTTGGTGCTGATCATGTTTTGCTCGTGGAAGAGGCTTAGTCAATGGGTCTGTAACATTTAGATCCGGATGGAATTGAAGCATCTCTTGATGTGCTTGGTCCTCTTGTGAAATCTGGATTCCTTTGCCAAGGCAATTGCACCAGTATTGTCACAGAAGATCTTCATTGGTCCCGATGCACTAGGTATGACACCTAGATCGGAAATGAACTCCTTCATCCAGACTCCTTCATTTGCTGCTTCCGAAGCAGCTATGTACTCCACTTCACATGTAGATCCCGCCGCAACGCTTTGTTTAGAACTGCACCAACTTACAGCTCCACCGTTTAATAAAAATACATATCCGGTTTGCGATTTAGAATCGTCCGGATCAGTGTCAAAGCTTGCATCGACGTAACCATTTACGACTAGCTCTTTGTCACCTCCGTATACGAGAAACATATCCTTAGTCCTTTTCAGGTATTTCAGGATGTTCTTGACCGCTGTCCAATGATCCACTCCTGGATTACTTTGGTACCTTCCTGCCAAGCTTATTGCTAAGCACACGTAGGGTTTGGTACACAGCATTGCATACATGATAGAGCCTATGGCTGAAGCATAGGGAACATCTTTCATTTTCTCTCTATCTTCTGCTGTGGTCGGGCATTGAGTCTGACTCAACTTCACACCTTGTAGCACGGGCAAGAACCCTTTCTTTGCCTGATCCATTTTGAACTTTTTCAAAACTTTATCAAGGTATGTGCTTTGTGAAAGTCCTATTAAGCGTCTTGATCTATCTCTATAAATCTTGATGCCCAATATGTAAGCAGCTTCACCGAGGTCTTTCATTGAAAAACTTTTATTCAAGTATGCCTTTATGCTATCCAGAAATTCTATATCATTTCCAATTAATAATATGTCATCTACATATAATATCAGAAATGCTACAGAGCTCCCACTCACTTTCTTGTAAATACAGGCTTCTCCAAAAGTCTGTATAAAACCATATGCTTTGATCACACTATCAAAGCGTTTATTCCAACTCCGAGATGCTTGCACCAGTCCATAAATGGATCGCTGGAGCTTGCACACTTTTTAGCACCTTTTGGATCAACAAAACCTTCTGGCTGCATCATATACAACTCTTCTTCCAGAAATCCATTCAAGAATGCAGTTTTGACATCCATTTTCCAAATTTCATAATCATAAAATGCAACAATTGCTAACATGATTCGGACAGACTTAAGCATCACTACGGGTGGGAAAGTCTCATCGTAGTCAACCCCTTGAACTTGTCGAAAACCTTTTGCAACAAGTCGAGCTTTATAGACAGTTACATTACCATCAGCGTCAGTCTTCTTCTTAAAGATCCATTTATTCTCAATGGCTTGCCGATCATCGGGCAAGTCAACCAAAGTCCATACTTTGTTCTCATACATGGATCCCATCTCAGATTTCATGGCCTCTAGCCATTTTGCGGAATCTGGGCTCATCATCGCTTCCTCATAGTTCGTAGGTTCATCATGGTCAAATAACATGACCTCCAGAATAGGATTACCGTACCACTCTGGTGCGGATCTTACTCTGGTAGACCTACGAGGTTCAGTAGAAACTTGATCTAAAGTTTCATGATCAATATCATTAGCTTCCTCACTAATTGGTGTAGTTGTCACAGGAACCGGTTCTTGTGATGAACTAATTTCCAACAAGGGAGCAGGTACAGTTACCTCATCAAGTTCTACTTTCCTCCCACTCACTTCTTTCGAGAGAAACTCCTTCTCTAGAAAGGATCCGAATTTAGCAACAAAAATCTTGCCCTCAGATCTGTGATAGAAGGTGTACCCAACAGTCTCTTTTGGGTATCCTATGAAGACACATTTCTCCGATTTGGGTTCGAGCTTATCTGGTTGAAGTTTCTTCACATAAGCATCGCAGCCCCAAACTTTAAGAAACGACAACTTTGGTTTCTTGCCAAACCACAGTTCATGAGGCGTCGTCTCAACGGATTTTGATGATGCCCTATTTAACATGAATGCGGCCGTCTCTAAAGCATAACCCCAAAACGATAGCGGTAAATCAGTAAGAGACATCATAGATCGCACCATATCTAGTAAAGTACGATTACGACGTTCGGACACACCATTTCGTTGTGGTGTTCCGGGTAGCGTGAGTTGAGAAACTATTCTGCATTGTTTCAAATGTAAACCAAACTCGTAACTCAAATATTCTCCTCCACGATCAGATCGTAGGAATTTTATTTTCTTGTTACGATGATTTTCCACTTCACTCTGAAATTCTTTGAACTTTTCAAATGTTTCAGACTTGTGTTTCATTAAGTAGATATACCCATATCTGCTCAAATCATCTGTGAAGGTGAGAAAATAATGATACCCGCTGTAACACCCCAAAAATTTAACCAGGTTTTAGTTATTAAAATTTTGCCAAGAGTTTAAAATTTTTGCCTGCAAGAATATCTCTGTTGATTTCAAAACTTTCCTTTTAATATTAAGGAGTTTTTCCCAAGTGGATCCTTCCAAAACCTATTGGACTTATTTTTCCCTCTCATTTAAAAACATCTCTCAATCAGTAGATTTATTTATTAAATTATTTCACCCTGAGCTTTATTCATTAAATGACTTGTTTTGAGTTTTGGAACTCTTTTTGTACTACAACTAGTTGATAAATTTATCTAAAAATCCAACCAAAATTTGGAGATGTCATGTGATGTCTCTAAATCACTTTTGCGCAATAATATATTTAATTCATTGCATATTTTGAGTGCTACACCTGTTTTCCTTCTCTGGTCCAGTGGGCAGTTTTGCACTACAACCCTTTTAAATATTTGTTTCTAGCTTCCACCAAAATTATGGGATGTCAGTAGGAGCATATCATTCCATTATATGCAAAAATCCAGGGTTGTTCTTTGAGATGTTTGAGTGAAACAACCTCATCTTCATTCTGGTCCAACATGATGGTTTGTACAACAACCATATTTTTGCTTGCTCTATAGCCCTTGATTCTTTCTCCTACTTGTAGTCCTCCATGTTAAACTCCTAAGCCCAGGAGCATGCCACCATTGGCATATTTTTGGTGCATGAAATAATGCCATTCACATCCTGTCCAGATTTGAAGTTCATTAAAACCTGCACTAGCAAGTTTCTCTTTTTGCCAAACTAACCTTACCACCTTCTCTCGCTTCTAAAGAGACACTGATCTGGAGAATTTGGCCACTCCAAGAAATGCCTAAGTGCCCTTAGCATTTTGTCAAACACCTTATGAGCATGATCTGTTTTGACATGACTTTTGACATTGCACTGGGAGCTTGCACCCCTAATAGAACTAACATGTCCACTAGACTCCCAGTGGCTCCTGGCCTGGATCTGTTAAGTGCCAGCCGCACCCAAGCTCTGCAGCATGCACTGGCATTTCTTCAAGCACGTCCCGTGCACGCCCAGAGCGCGAGCAGAGCGTGCGTTTGGCGCACACGTGCAACCGAGCCGCCGCGTCTCACCCCGCACCCGTTCCGACTCGTGACCACCTGCAGCTAGCTGCCACGCACTCCCCGCCTCACCACTACACTCTAGCCCGCCCTGGCACCCTACAGCGCCACTGCCAGAGCACTTTTGGCGGCACGCCGGCGTCGGCCGATAGCCTCTGCTCCGTTCAGCGCCGCCCAAGCCACCCCGGCTCGCCACCTGGCCCCTGGCACAGCCCGAACTCATCCGCAAGCGTGTCCGCTAGCGTTCGTCGCCGCCACGACACCATGCAAGCTACAGAGGGGCGGTTCACCGGCGTCCTCATCCACCACCGCGGAACCGACCTCGTCGCGCTATAAAAGGACGCCCCGAAACCTTCCGAGCACGCAGGCGACTCTTAAGCCATCCCCTAGGACCCCTTGGGGCAGCCAATCGACCCGGGGAGGTCATCTTCCCCACCTCCGGCAGCAGCGGCCGCCGCCATGGCCCCAGCTCTCCCAGTGCCACCAGGGCCTCTCCCTCCCATTTCTCTTCACCAAGAACACCTCCTTCCTTCCAGGAACCCAACGCCCTACTCGATTTTGATCGGGAAACACATTTGCCCCAAAACCACTCTGCCACCGAAGCCTCCTCCGCCGCGAAGCTCCCCGCCGGCAACTCCCTCCGTCCCCACCGGCCTGGCGACCACCGGGAGGACCGCCCTGGAGTGGCGGATCCATCCCCGCCCTCGGGGCCCCGCGAGGAGCCGCCAGTCGCCGGCGATAATCGCCGGAGCTCCGCCCCCGCTCGGACAGAGGAGGGAGAAGGGGCGCGGCGACTGGTCAAACCTGACCAGTGGGCCAGGCGGGCCCACTGTCAGTGACCCCACGCCAGTCCATGTGTTTAAGTGAAGACGTATAATCCCCCAGTACGTTTTCCCTGCACCGAAAGCGTATTCGAGACTGAAACGTTTTCTTTTCTGTTTTATTTTAAAAACAGATTTTGACCAGAACTTTGACTGGTTATATCTTTTTAAATATAACTCCAAATGAATTAATTCTTTTTCCTACCTATCTCAAATATTGTCTAGTTTATTTTAAGATTTATTTGAAAAAAAATTCAGAACAACTTTTTGTGCTGTTTTTATTTTGTGTGTTAATTCATTTATATTGCTAAAATAGGATTTTTGAAGAGAGGAGAAATATTTCAAGAGTTTGAAATGCACCCTGCCTTCCCGTGACCTGAAGGCAAGCATTCTGAACCCCAGCATAATATTTTTGTGTGTTCGATGACATGTTCATAACATCACCGCACTTTGGAAAAACTTGTTATTTCATGTGATATGATCATATGCATGGGTGCATGTTATTGATTTCCATGCTGTTGGAAATGAACGCACTTGTGATGATAATCATCCTCATGTGCCTTGCATGCATACCGGCAGGAACCCGGGAAAACCTCTGCCTTGGGTAGGCATGAGTTTGTCGCCGGTCTCCGTCGGGACGGTTATGTCTGGTATGGCATGGTAAGGTGATATGAGCGGTGACTCTGTTGGTTGAAATATATTCGTTATGCTAATCTTGCAGGGAATACTTAAACCTCCTGAGTCGACCGTAGATCGAGTCTTGTTCCAGTAACCCCCATACTTGTTTCGTACTACCACTCGTCTCTACAGCAAGTAGAGTACGGTTCAGTAAGTTGTCAACCTCTTTCTAGCACACACCGTACAGAGAGGCCAGGGTGGAAGATACCAGTTGTAGCTGGTAGGCAGGCCACCTGGTCCGGGGGCATGGGTGTTTCCGGTTGGAACCGAGAGGGGAGGCCACCCCTTAGAGCGCGCGATATAAATTTGATCCCATGCTACGCGAGGTTGTAGCCTCCCCACTTAGAGTTTGCTTGAAAGGTGTCGTGGGTGATACCAGACACGTGTGAGTTAAGCTGGTGTGTGCAAGTTAGGTGTGCTTTCAACAAAAAGACCATAGACGGAATTAGTCCCGATGCACTAAAGAAATCCGTTACTCGTGGGTAAAGAGTACACCCTCTGCAGAGATTAAACCTATTCGAATAGCCGTGTCCATGGTTAAGGATTACAGTCTGGGATGGGTCAAGTGTCGGTCTTAGTGTCGGTCTTCGGAGGCAAAACTGTTAAACCATAACATGGATTGTGACTTGTGACTTATGATGATTATGATTATTATTATTGTTGACTAACCATGATATTATTGTTATTATCGAGTATCTCTGGTATGGTGGACCTCCGGGATATTCACTATGATTGTTTATTTTAAAGCCCTTTATGTGGTGTCGCTCAGACGCCCGGCTGTGGCATTTCTTTTAAAGCCCTTTATGTGGTGTCGCTCAGACGCCCGACTGTGGCATTTCTTTTAAAGCCCTTTATGTGGTGTCGCTAAGACGCCCGACTGTGGCATTGCTTGTTATTTATTTTCATAAATCTTAATACTACTATGTTATTGCATATTCATAAATAACATGCTTGCACGCATCAGAGTTTTATTTATCTTTTGTGACTGACGTCATGAGCATAAAATATTTTCAGCACACCATCATTATGTTATACCTATGTTCATAATGTTTGTGAGTACATTCAAAGTACTCACTGGCTTGTCCCTGGCTATTGTCTTGGCCAGATTTCTTGCACGGAGAGGAGCAATGCGATGACAGCCCCAGAACCTAAGCAACGATGATAGCAGCCTCGTGAAGATAGGATTTAACCTGGTCAGCTGTTCCTGTTGGGAAATGGAGTCCCATAGACCCTGATGATCCTCAAACCGCTTCCGCCCTCAACCACTAGAAACCATTTGTTGTACTCACATGCCAGAATGGTCTTGTACTTCATATTTTGTATTTTGCTTGGAATTTCTGTATCAAGTTGGAGCCTCATCAGCTAACAGTAATCCTGGGGCTGATGAGCACGACGGTCTTTTTCTGGAAATTTATACCCGGAAAAACCGGTCGTGACACCCGTCGCGAGCCTCAACATTCATTGGACCACAAACATCAGTATGTATGATTTTCAACAAATCAGTTGCTCGCTCCATAGTTCCGGAGAACGGCGTTTTAGTCATCTTGCCCATGAGGCACGGTTCGCAAGTACCAAGTGATTCATAATCAAGTGATTCCAAAAGCCCATCAGTATGGAGTTTCTTCATGCGCTTTACACCGATATGACCTAAACGGCAGTGCCACAAATAAGTTGCACTATCATTATCACTATGAATATGTGTATCACTACTATCGAGATTTAATAAAAATAGACCACTCTTCAAGGGTGCATGACCATAAAAGATATTACTCATATAAATAGAACAACCATTATTCTCTGATTTAAATGAATAACCGTCTCGCATCAAACAAGATCCAGATATAATGTTCATGCTCAACGCTAGCACCAAATAACAATTATTTAGGTCTAAAACTAATCCCGATGGTAGATGTAGAGGTAGCATGCCGACCGCGATCACATCGACTTTGGAACCATTTCCCACGCGCATCGTCACCTCGTCCTTAGCCAATCTTCGCTTAATCCATAGTCCCTGTTTCGAGTTGCAAATATTAGCAACAGAACCAGTATCAAATACCTAGGTACTACTGCGACCATTAGTAAGGTACACATCAATAACATGTATATCACATATACCTTTGTTTACTTTGCCATCCTTCTTATCCGCCAAATACTTGGGGCAGTTCCGCTTCTAGTGTCCAGTCTGCTTGCAGTAGAAGCACTCAGTCTGAGGCGTAGGTCCAGACTTGGGTTTCTTCTCTTGAGCAGCAACTTGTTTGCTGTTCTTCTTGAAGCTCCCCTTCTTCTTCCCTTTGCCCTTTTTCTTGAAACTGGTGGTCTTGTTGACCATCAACACTTGATGCTCCTTCTTGATTTCTACCTCCGCAGCTTTTAGCATTGCGAAGAGCTCGGGAATAGTCTTGTCCATCCCTTGCATATTATAGTTCATCACGAAGCTCTTGTAGCTTGGTGGCAGTGATTGAAGAATTCTGTCAATGACACTATCATTAGGAAGATTAACTCCCAGTTGAATCAAGTGATTATTATACCCAGACATTTTGAGTATGTGTTCACTGACAGAACTATTCTCCTCCATATTGCAGCTATAGAACTTACTGGAGACTTCATATCTCTCAATTCGGGCATTTGCTTGAAATATTAACTTCAACTCCTGGAACATCTCATATTCTCCATGACGTTCAAAACGTCGTTGAAGACCCGGTTCTAAGCTGTAAAGCATGGCACACTGAACTATCGAGTAGTCATCAGCTTTGCTCTGCCAGACGTTCTTAACATCGTCAGTTGCATCAGCAGCAGGCCTGGCACCCAGCGGTGCTTCCAGGACATAATTCTTCTGTTCAGCAATGAGGATAATCCTCAGGTTACGGACCCAGTCCGTGTAATTGCTACCATCATCTTTCAACTTTGCTTTCTCAAGGAACGCATTAAAATTCAATGGAACAACAACACGAGCCATCTATCTACAACAAACATAGACAAGCAAAATACTATCAGGTACTAAGTTCATGATAAATTTAAGTTCAATTAACCATATTACTTAAGAACTCCCACTTAGATAGACATACCTCTAATCCTCTAAGTGATTACGTGATCCATATCAACTACACCATGTCCGATCGTCACGTGAGATGGAGTAGTTTCAATGGTGAACATCAATATGTTGATCATATCTACTATATGATTCACGCTCGACCTTTCGGTCTCCGTGTTCTGAGGCCATATCGGTTATATGCTAGGCTCGTCAAGTTTAACCTGAGTATTCCGCGTGTGCAACTGTTTTGCACCCGTTGTATTTGAACGTAGAGCCTATCACACCCGATCATCACGTGGTGTCTCAGCACGAAGAACTTTCGCAACGGTGCATACTTAGGGAGAACACTTCTTGATGATTTAGTGAGAGATCATCTTGAAATGCTACCGTCAATCAAAGCAAGATAAGATGCATAAAGGATACACATCACATGCAATCAAATATAAGTGATATGATATGGCCATCATCATCTTGTGCTTGTGATCTCCATCTTCGAAGCACCGTCATGATCACCATCGTCACCGGCGTGACACCTTGATCTCCATCGTAGCATCGTTGTCGTCACGCCATCTATTGCTTCTACGACTATCGCTACCGCTTAGTGATAAAGTAAAGCAATTACAGGGCATTTGCATTTCATACAATAAAGCGACAACCATATGGCTCCTGCCAGTTGCCGATAACTTCGGTTACAAAACATGATCATCTCATACAATAAAATATAGAATCACGTCTTGACCATATCACATCACAACATGCCCTGCAAAAACAAGTTAGACGTCTTCTACTTTGTTGTTGCAAGTTTTACGTGGCTCCTACGGGCTGAGCAAGAACCGTTCTTACCTACGCATCAAAACCACAACGATAGTTTGTCAAGTTTGTGCTGTTTTAACCTTCGCAAGGACCGGGTGTAGCCACACTCGATTCAGCTAAAGTGAGAGAGACAGACACCCGCCAGCCACCTTTAAGCACGAGTGCTCGTAACGGTGAAACCAGTCTCGTGTAAGCGTACGCGTAATGTCGGTCCAGGCCGCTTCATCTCACAATACCGCCGAACCAAAGTATGACATGCTGGTAAGCAGTATGACTTGTATCGCCCACAACTCACTTGTGTTCTACTCATGCATATGACATCTACGCATAAAACCTGGCTCTGATACCACTGTTGGCATACGTAGTAATTTCAAAAAATTTCCTACGCTCACGCAAGATCATGGTGATGCATAGCAACGAGAGGGGAGAGTATGTCCACGTACCCTCGAAGACCGAAAGCGGAAGCGTTATGACAACGCGGTTGATGTAGTCGTACGTCTTCACGATCCGACCGATCCAAGTACCGAACGTACGGCACCTCCGAGTTCAGCACACGTTCAGCTCGATGACGATCTCCGGACTCCGATCCAGCAAAGTGTCAGGGATGATTTCCGTCAGCACGATGGCGTGGTGACGATGATGATGTTCTACCGGCGCAGGGCTTCGGCTAAACTCCATGATGATATGACCGAGGTGGAATATGGTGGAGGGGGCACCGCACACGGCTAAGGAACGATCACATAGATCAACTTGTGTGTTCTAGGGTGCCCCCTGTCCCCGTATATAAAGGAGCAAGGGGGGGTGCGGCCGGCCCTAGGAGGAGGCTCGCCGGCCCTTTCCTAGTTGGATTAGGACTTGGGGGGAAGGAGGAGAGGGGGAAAAGGAAAGGAGGGGCGCCGCCCCCCTCCTTGTCCTATTCGGACTTGGGGGGGGGGGGGGGAGGGGCGCGCGGCTGCCCCTAGGCCTCCTCTCCTCTTCCTACACTAGGCCCAATAAGGCCCATTAGGTGACCGGGGGGTTCCGGTAACCTCCCAGTACTCCGGTAAAATGCCGATTTCACCCGGAACACTTCCGATGTCCAAACATAGGCTTCCAATATATCAATCTTTATGTCTCGACCATTTCAAGACTCCTCGTCATGTCCGTGATCACATCCGGGACTCCGAACAAACTTCGGTACATCAAAACTTATAAACTCATAATAAAACTGTCATCGTAACGTTAAGCGTGCGGACCCTACGGGTTCGAGAACTATGTAGACATGACCTAGAACTATTCTCGGTCAATAACCAATAGCGGAACCTGGATGCCCATATTGGCTCCTACATATTCTACGAAGATCTTTATCGGTCAAACGGCATAACAACATACGTTGTTCCCTTTGTCATCGGTATGTTACTTGCCCGAGATTCGATCGTCGGAATCCAATACCTAGTTCAATCTTGTGACCTGCAAGTCTCTTTACTCGTTACGTAATGCATCATTCCATAACTAACTCATTAGATACATTGCTTGCAAGGCTTATAGTGATGTGCATTACCGAGAGGGCCCAGAGATACCTCTCCAACAATCGGAGTGACAAAACCTAATCTCAAAATACGCCAACCCAACATGTACCTTCGGAGACACCTGTAGTACTCCTTTATAATGATCCAGTTACGTTGTGACATTTGGTAGTACCCAAAGTGTTCCTCCTGTAAACGGGAGTTGCATAATCTCATAGTTACAGGAACATGTATAAGTCATGAAGAAAGCAATAGCAATATACTAAACGATCAAGTGCTAGGCTAACGGAATGGGTCATGTCAATCACATCATTCTCCTAATGATGTGATCCCCTTAATCAAATGACAACACATGTCTATGGTTAGGAAACATAACCATCTTTGATTAATGAACTAGTCAAGTAGAGGCATACTAGTGACGTTATGTTTGTCTATGTATTCACACATGTATCATGTTTCCGGTTAATACAATTCTAGCATGAATAATAAACATTTATCATGATATGAGGAAATAAATAATAACTTTATTATTGCCTCTAGGGCATATTTCCTTCACGGGTGTGATAGGCTCTACGTTCAAATACAACGGGTGCAAAACAGTTGCACACGCGGAATACTCAGGTTAAACTTGACGAGCCTAGCATATACAGATATGGCCTCGGAACACGGAGACCGAAAGGTCGAGCGTGAATCATATAGTAGATATGATCAACATAGTGATGTTCACCATTGAAAACTACTGCATCTCACGTGATGATCGGACATGGTTTAGTTGATTTGGATCACGTGATCACTTAGATGACTAAAGAGATGTCTGTCTAAGTGGGAGTTCTTAAGTAATATGATTAATTGAACTTAAATTTATCATGAACTAAGTCCTGGTAGTATTTTGCAAATTATGCTGTAGATCAATAGCTCGCGTTGTTGCTTTCATATGTTTATTTTGATATGTTCCGAGAGAAAACTGTGTTGAAAGATGTTAGTAGCAATGATGCGGATTGGATCCGTGATCTGAGGTTTATCCTCATTGCTGCACAGAAGAATTATGTCCTTGATGCACCGCTAGGTGACAAACCTATTGCAGGAGCAGATGCAGATGTTATGAACGTTTGGATAGCTCAAAATGAGGACTACTTGAGAGTTTAGTGCACCATGCTTAAACAGCTTAGAATCGGGACTTCAAAGACGTTTTGATCGTCATGGACCATATGAGATGTTCCAGGAGTTGAAGTTAATATTTCCAGCAAATACCCGAGTTGAGAGATATGAAGTCTCCAACAAGTTCTATGGCCAAAAGATGGAGGAGAATCGCTCAACTAGTGAGCATGTGCTCAGATTGTCTGGGTACTTCAATCGCTTGAATCAAGTGGGAGTTAATCTTCCAGATAAGATAGTGATTGACAGAATTCTCTAGTCACCATCACTAAGTTACTAGAACCTCGTGATGAACTATAGTATGCAAGGGATGACGAAAACGATTCCCGAGCTCTTCGTGATGTTGACATCGACGAAGGTAGAAATCAAGAAAGAGCATCAAGTGTCGATGATTGACAAGACCACTAGTTTCAAGAAAAGGGCAAAGGGAAAGAAAGGGAAACTTCAAGTAGAATGGCAAACAAGTTTTCAATCCCGTGAAGAAGCCCAAAGTTGGACCAAAGCCTGAAACTGAGTACTTACACTGCAAAGGAAATGGTCACTGGAAGCGGAAATGCCCTGAATATTTGGTGGATAAGATGGATGGCAAAGTGAACAAGGGTATATTTGATATACAGGTTATTGATGTGTGCCTTACTAGTGTTTATAGTAGCCCCTGAGTATTTGATACTTGTTCGGTTGCTAAGATTAGTGACTCGAAACAGGAGTTACAGAATAAACAGAGACTAGTTGAAGAGGAAGTGACAATGAGTGTTGGAAGTAGTTCCAAGATTGATATGATAGTCATCGCACACTCCCTATACTTTTGGGATTAGTGTTAAACCTAAATTAATGTTAATTGGCGTTTGCCATGAGCATGAATATGATTTGATCATGTTTATTGCAATACGGTTATTCATTTAAAATCAAAGAATAATTGTTGTTCTGTTTACATGAATAAAACCTTCAAATGGTCATACACCCAATAAAAGTAGTTTGATCTCGATCGTAGAGATACACATATTCATAATATTGATGCCAAAAGATGCAAAGTTAATAATGATAGTGCAACTTATTTGTGGCACTGCCGTTTGGGTCATATCGGTGTAAAGCGCATGAAGAAACTCCATAGATGGATTTTCGGAATCACTTTGTTATGAATCATTTGATGCTTGCGAACCGTGCCTTTTGGGCAAGATGCCTAAAACTCCGTTCTCCGGAACAATGGAACAAGCTACTGACTTATTGGAAATAATACATACCGATGTATGCGATCCGATGAGTGTTAAGGCTCGCGGCGTGTATCGTTATTTTCTGACCTTCATAGATGATTTGAGCAGATATGGGTATATCTACTTGATAAAACATAAGTCTGAAACATTTGAAAAGTTCAAAGAATTTCAGAGTGAAGTTGAAAATCATTGTAACAAGAAAAAAAAGTTTCTACAATCTGATCGTGGAGACGAATATTTGAGTTACGAGTTTGGTCTTCATTTGAAACAATGTGAAATAGTTTCGCAACTCATGCCACCTAGAACACCACAATGTAATGATGTGTCCGAACGTTGTAATCGTACTTTACTAGATATGTGCGATCTATGATGTCTCTTATCGGTTTACCACTATCGTTTTGGGGTTATGCATTAGAGACAGCTGCATTCACGTTTAATAGGGCACCATCTAAATCCATTGAGACAACACCGTATGAACTATGGTTTAGCAGTAAACCTAAGCTGTCGTTTCTTAAAGTTTGGAGTTGTGATGCTTATATAGAAAAGGTTTTCAACCTGATAAGCTCGAACCCAAATCGGAGAAGTGCGTCTTCATAGAATACCCAAAGGAAACTGTTGGGTACACCTTCTATCACAGATCCGAAGGCAAAACATTCGTTGCTAAGAATGGATCCTTTCTAGAGAAGGAGTTTCTCTCGAAAGAAGTGAGTGGGAGTAAAGTAGAGCTTGATAAGGTAATTTGTACCTTCTCCCGAATTGGAAAGTAGTTCATCACAGAAATCTGTTCCAGTGATTCCTACACCAATTAGTGAGGAAGCTAATGATGATGATCATGAAAATTCAGATCAAGTTACTACAAAGCCTCGTAGGTCTTCCAAAGTATTGTCCGCACTAGAGTGGAACGGTAATCCTGTTTTGGAAGTCATGTTACTAGACCATGATGAACCTATGAACTATGAGGAAGCGATGATGAGCCCAGATTCCGTGAAATGGCTTGAGGCCATGAAATCTGAGATGGGATCCATGTATGAGAACAAAGTGTGGACTTTGGTGGAGTTGCCCGATGATCGACAAGCCATATTGTATAAATGGATCTTCAAGAGGAAGACAGATGCTGATAGCACCGTACCTATCTACAAAGCTCGACTTGTCGCAAAAAGGTTTTCGACAAGTTCAAGGTGTTGACTACAATGAGATTTTCTCAACTGTAGCGATGCTTAAGTCTATCAGAATCATGTTAGCAATTGCCACATTTTATGAAATCTGGCAAATGGATGTCAAAATTGCATTCCTTAATGGTTTTCTTAAAGAAGAGTTGTATATGATGCAACCAGAAGGTTTTGTCAATCCTAAAGGTGCTAACAAAATGTGCAAGCTCCAGCGATCCATCTATGGACTGGTGCAAGCATCTTAGAGTTGGAATATACGCTTTGATAAGTTGATCAAAGCATATAGTATTATACAGACTTGCGGTGAAGACTGTATTTACAATAAAGTGAGTGGGAGCACTACCGCCTTTCTGATAAATATATGTGAGTAACATATTGTTCATCAGAAATGATGTAGAATTTTTCTGGGAAGCATAAAGGAGTATTTGAAAGGCGTTCTTTAAAAGAAAGACCTCAGTAAAGCTACTTACATATTGAGTATCAAAATCTATTGAGATGGATCAAGATGCTTGATAAGTTTTTCAATAAGTACATACCTTGTCAAGATTTTGAAGTAGTTCAAAATAGAACAGTCAAAGAAAGAGTTCTTGCCTGTGTTGCAAAGGTGTGAAATTGAGTAAGACTCAAATCCCGACCACGGCAGAAAATGGAAAAGAGAATGAAAGTCATTCCCTATGCCTCAGTCATAGGTTCTATAAAGTATGCTATGCTATGTACTAGACCTATTGTATACCTTGCTCTGTATTTGACAAGGGAGTACAATAGTGATCTAGGAGTAGATCACTGGACATTGGTCAAGAATATCCTTAATGAGGACTAAGGAAATATTTCTCGGTTATGGAGGTGATAAAAGAGCCTGTCGTAAAGAGTTACATCGGTGCAAGCTTTTACACTGATCCAGATGACTCTAAGTCTCAATCTGGATACATATTGAAAGTGGGAGCAATTAGCTAGAGTAGCTCCGTGCAGAGCATTGTAGACATAGAATATTTGCAAAATACATATGACTCTGAATTGTGACAGACCCGTTGACTAAGCTTCTCTAACGAGCAAAACATGATCACACCTTAGTACTCTTTGGGTGTTAATCACATAAGCGATGTGAACTAGATTATTCACTCTAGCAAACCCTTTGGGTGTTGGTCACATGACGATGTGAACTATGGGTGTTAATCATATACAGATATGAATATTGGTGTTAAATCACATGGCGATGTGAACTAGATTATTGAATCTAGGGCAAGTGGGAGACTGAAGGAAATATGCCCTAGAGGCAATAATAAAGTTATTATTTATTTCTTTATTTCATGATAAATGTTTATTATTCATGCTAGAATTGTATTAACCGGAAACATAATACATGTGTGAATACATAGACAAACATAGTGTCACTATTATGCCTCTACTTGACTAGCTTGTTGATCAAAGATGGTTGTGTTTCCTAGCCATAGACATGAGTTGTCATTTGATTAACGGGATCACATCATTAGAAGAATGATGTGATTGACTTGACCCATTCTGTTAGATTAGCACTTGATCGTTTAGTATGTTGCTATTGCTTTCTTCATGACTTATACATGTTCCTATGACTATGAGATTATGAAACTCCCGTTTATCGGAGGAACACTTTGTGTGCTACCAAATGTCACAACATAACTGGGTGATTATAAAGGAGCTCTACAGGTGTCTCCGAAGGTACATGTTGAGTTGCTGTATTTCGAGATTAGGATTTGTCACTCCGATTGTCGGAGAGGTATCTCTGGGCCCTCTCGGTAATGCACATCACTATAAGCCTTGCAAGCAATGTGGCCAATGAGTTGCTTACGGAATGATGCATTATGTAACGAGTAAAGAGACTTGCCGGTAACGAGATTGAACTAGGTATTGGATACCGATGATCGAATCTCGGGCAAGTAACATACTGATGACAAAGGGAACAACGTATGTTGTTATGCGGTTTGACCGATAAAGATCTTCGTAGAATATGTAGGAGCCAATATGAACATCCAGGTTCCGCTATTGGTTATTGACAGGTCATGTCTACATAGTTCTCGAACTCGTAGGGTCCGCGCGCTTAACGTTATGATGACAGTTTTATTATGAGTTTATATGTTTTGATGTACTGAAGGTTGTTCGGAGTCCCGGATGTGATCACGGACATGACGAGGAGTCTCGAAATGGTCGAGACATAAAGATTGATATATTGGACGACTATATTCGGATACCGGAAGTGTTCCGTGTGTTTTCGGAGAAAACCGGAGTGCCGGAGGGGTTACCGGAACCCCCCGGGGAAGTATTGGGCCTTAGTGGGCCTGAGGGGAGAGAGAGGGTAGAAGCCCAGGAGGTGGCGCGCCCCCTCCCATGAGGAGTCCGAATTGGAATAGGGGAGGGGGGCGCAGCCCCTCTTTCCCTCTCCCTCTTCCTCTCTTTCCTTCCCCCTTCTCTCTTCCTAGTTGGACTAGGAAAGTGGAGTCCTACTCCTACTAGGAGGAGGACTCCCCCCTCCTTGGCGCACCCCAAGGGTCAGCCGGCCTCCCCCCTTGCTCCTTTATATACGGGGGCAGGGGGCACCTCTATACACACAAGTTGATCTTCGTGATCGTTCCTTAGCCGTGTGCCGTGCCCCCCTCCACCATATTCCACCTCGGTCATATCGTTGTGGTGCTTAGGCGAAGCCCTGCGTCGGTAGAACATCATCATCGTCACCACGCGGTCCCCGACACCCTGCTGGATCGGAGTCCGGGGATCGTCATCGAGCTGAACGTGTGCTGAACTCGGAGGTGCCGTACGTTCGGTACTTGGATCGGTCGGATCGTGAAGACGTACGACTACATCAACCGCGTTGTCATAATGCTTCCGCTTACGGTCTATGAGGGTACGTGGACAACACTCTCCCCTCTCGTAGCTATACATCACCATGATCCTTGCGTGTGCGTAGGATTATTTTTGAAATTACTAAGTTCCCCAACACTATGGCCCGGTTCGGTGGGGAGGAGGCCGTCGGGGTGAGGAGGCATGCTGGGCCTCGCGATCTAGCACGGGAGGCTGAGTTGACGAACCGGTCAACGAGGCGCTGGGTCGATGTGGCTGCGTGCATCTATGGATGAAGCAGGCAGCAGCAGGTGAAGGAGGGGATGCAGGGGCGACGGTCGCGGCCGGACTTGGCGACGGGGACGCGCGAGGGCGGCGCGAGAACCACTGAATCCGAGACTAGGGCGGCAGAGGAGCTCCGTTCCCGGCGACGGCAGGCTCGAGGATGGAAGGAAGGAGCGCGGATGCGGCGGCAGGCGATGGCTTGGCGACGGAGGAAGGAGGTCCGACGAAGAACGAGGTTGTAGGGCGTCGGCTTCGCCTAGAACAGAGAGGCCATGGCGAGGTGCTCTCCTATGGTGACAAAGACGGCGGTAGGCGGGTCAACAGCAGCGCAAGGGGGTACACGGGAAGAAGAGGACCGCGTGGTAGAGGCGAGGTTACCGGCGGCTCGCCGGAGTTATGCGGACGGCAGGTTCCAGCGGGGCTGAAGGTGCGACGAGGTCGTGGAGGCGCGGATCCGGGCAGCGAGGCGGCTGCAAGTTCCAACCATGGCATGGTGTTGCTGTACCTGGAACAAAAGACAGTTGAGAGGCACGGGAGGAGGAGAGCCAAGAGGAAAAAGGAAAGGGGAGGGGAAGGAGCGGGGCAGCGGGGAGCTGCTGGTAGTGCCAGGCGAGGGGTCCCAGTCTGGTTACTTGTCGGACGGTGACGAGGTGTTGCGCGAGGGGAGGAGCGCGTGGCCTCGGGCGCCTGGCTGCCGATGCAGAGGAGCGGGATGACGCATAGGTTGGAGAAGCTCGGGCATGAGCAGGGGATCGAGCCCCTGGCTCTCTCCCGCGGGTGTTTCTATCACAGGTTGGTGGATCGAGGGGATCCAGAGGAGAGCGCCGGTTGGGTGGGTTCGAAGGGGACTGGCCGGTGGCTGAAATCGAGGATGGGTGGGTGGAAGGATCAGACAGATCCCAAGGAAGGGGGAGACCAGGTGGAGAAGTCAGTGGGTGGCGGCGCGAGGAGGATTGGATGGATTGGAGGGCTAGGGCTAGGGTTGATCTATTTAAATAGGTAGGGGGATAGATCTTGGACCCTCCAGTCGAAATCAGACAGTCGGGAAAAAATAGGCTAGGGAGTCCAAATAAGAAAACGGGGATGTTTAACAGATGTTAGGGGATGATTCGGATCCAATGGTCACGACCGACCGGTTCAAGTTCGGGGCAGTTTCGGACGCGCGCAAAGGGGTTGGTGGCTGTGCAGAGTGGGTGGGCATTTAGACGAGAGGGGAAAACAAAGACAATGGGGTCCAATGAAAGGCCACGGGGACAAGGGGGGTTTTGTTAGTCTCGGAGAAAGAGAGAAGAGAGGGGTCCAATTGGTCTGAGAGAAGGTCAACAAGGACAAGCAGTCTGACAACAGGTCAACGAAGACTAAGATAGAAACGGTAACTACGAACGGCTATGAGGTTTTATGAAAACATGCGGATGCAATGCGGATAATGCTATGAGATGAAATGCATGACATGAACAAAATGCAAAATGAAGAAAAAACCCAACTACAAAGAAAATAATATATCACATAGCCGGAAAAGGCAAGAGTCGGAGTTACAAATATGGAAAGTTACATCCGGGGAATTACAAAAGTACACATCAATAAGATGTATATCAAATATACCTTTGTTCACTTTGCCATCCTTATCCGCCAAATACTTGGGGTAGTTCCCCTTCTAGTGACCAGTCCCTTTGCAGTTGAAGCACTTAGTCTCAGGCTTAGGTCCAGACTTGGGCTTCTTCACTTGAGCAGCAACTTGCTTGTCGTTCTTTTTGAAGTCCCCCTTCTTCCCTTTGCCCTTTTCTTGAGAATAGTGGTCTTGTCAACCATCAACACTTGATGCTTTTCTTGATTTCTACCTTCATCGATTTCAACATCATGAAAAGCTTGGGAATTGTTTCTGTTATCCCTTGCATATTATAGTTCATCACAAAGTTCTAGTAACCTGGTGATAGTGACTAGAGAACTCTGTCAATCACTATCTTATCTAGAAGATTAACTCCCACTTGATACAAGTGATTGTAGTACTCAGACTTTCTAAGCACATGCTCACTGGTTGAGCTATTCTCCTCCATCTTGTAGGCAAAGTACTTGTCAAAGGTCTCATACCTTTCGACATGAGCATGAGTCTGAAATACTAATTTCAACTCTTGGAACATCTCATATGTTCTGTGGTGTTCAAAACGTCTTTGAAGCCCTGATTCTAAGCCGTAAAGCATGGTGCACTAAACTATCAAGTAGTCATCTTACCGAGCTTTGTCAAACGTTCATAACCTCTGCATCTGCTCCTGCAATAGGTTCGTCACCTAGCGGTGCATCAAGGACACAATTCTTCTGGGCAACAATAAGCACAATCCTCAGATCACAGACATAGTCCGCATCATTGCTACTATCATCTTTCAACATAGTTTTTCTCTAGGAACATATTAAAAACAAACGGGAAGCTACATGGCGAGCTATTGATCTACAACATTGTTATGAAAATACTATCAGGACTAAGTTCATGATAAATTAAGTTCAATTAATCATATTACTTAAGAACTCCCACTTAGATAGACATCCCTCTAGTCATCTAAATGCTCACGTGATCCATATCAACTAAACCATGTCCGATCATCACGTGAGATGGAGTAGTTTTCAATGGTGAAATCACTATGTTGATCATATCTACTATATGATTCACGCTCGACCTTTCGGTCTCCAGTGTTCCGAGGCCATATCTGCATATGCTAGGCTCGTCAAGTTTAACCCGAGTATTCTGCGTGTGCAACTGGCTTGCACCCGTTGTATGTGAACGCAGAGCTTATCACACCCGATCATCACATGGTGTCTTAGCACGAGGAACTGTCGGTGCATACTCAGGGAGAACACTTATACCTTGAAATTTTAGTAAGGGATCATCTTATAAAGCTACCGCCGAACTAAGCAAAATAAGATATAATAGATAAACATCATATGCAATCAAAATATGTGACATCATATGGCCATCATCATCTTGTGCCTTTGATCTCCATCTCCAAAGTACTGTCATGATCTCCATCGTCATCGGTGTCACACCATGATCTCCATCGTCATCGGCATGACACCATGATCTCCATCATCTTGATCTCTATCAACGTGTTGTCATATGGTCGTCTCGCCAACTATTGCTCTTGCGACTATTGCTATTGCATAGCGATAAAGTAAAGCAATTATTTGGCGCTTGTATCTTATTCAATAAAGATACAACCATAAGGCTTCTGCCCATTGCCTATAACTTCAACAAAACGTGATCAACTCATACAACAATTTATATCTCATCACGTCTTAACCATATCACATCACAACATGCCCCGCAGAAACAAGTTAGACGTCCTCTACTTTGTTGTTGCAAGTTTTACGTGGCTGCTACAGGCTTAGCAAGAACCGTTCTTACCTACGCATCAAAACCACAATGATTTTTCATCAAGTATGTGCTATTTTAACCTTCAACAAGGACCGGGCGTATCCACACTCGATTCAACTAAAGTTAGAGAAACTGACATCCGCCAGCCACCTGTGTGCGAAGCACGTCGGTAGAACCTATTGGAAATATGCCCTAGAGGCAACAATAAATTAGTTATTATTACTATATTTCCTTGTTCATGATAATCGTTTATTATCCATGCTATAATTGTATTGATAGGAAACAAAGATACATGTGTGAATACATAGACAACACTATGTCCCTAGTAAGCCTCTAGTTGACTAGCTCGTTGATTAATAGATGGTTACGGTTTCCTGACCATGGACATTGGATGTCGTTGATAACGGGATCACATCATTAGGAGAATGATGTGATGGACAGGACCCAATCCTAAGCCTAGCACAAAGATCGTGTAGTTCGTATGCTAAAGCTTTTCTAATGTCAAGTATCATTTCCTTAGACCATGAGATTGTGCAACTCCCGGATACCGTAGGAATGCTTTGGGTGTACCAAACGTCACAACGTAACTGGGTGGCTATAAAGGTGCACTACGGGTATCTCCGAAAGTGTCTGTTGGGTTGGCACGAATCGAGACTGGGATTTGTCACTCCGTGTGACGGAGAGGTATCTCTGGGCCCACTCGGTAGGACATCATCATAATGTGCACAATGTGACCAAGGGGTTGATCACGGGATGATGTGTTACGGAACGAGTAAAGAGACTTGCCGGTAATGAGATTGAACAAGGTATCGGGATACCGACGATCGAATCTCGGGCAAGTACTATACCGCTAGACAAAGGGAATTGAATATGGGATTGATTGAATCCTCGACATCATGGTTCATCCGATGAGATCATCATGGAACATGTGGGAGCCAACATGGGTATCCAGATCCCGCTGTTGGTTATTGGCCGGACAGTTGTCTCGGTCATGTCTACGTGTCTCCCGAACCCGTAGGGTCTACACACTTAAGGTTCGATGACGCTAGGGTTATAGGGAAAGTATGTACGCGGTTACCGAATGTTGTTCGGAGTCCCGGATAAGATCCTGGATGTCACGAGGAGTTCCGAAATGGTCCGGAGGTAAAGATTGATATGTAGGCAGTATGGTTATGGCCACCGGAAGTGTTCCGGGCATCACCGGTAGTGTACCGGGACCACCGGAGAGGTCCGGGGGTCCACCGGGATGGGCCACGGCCCCCGAAAGCATACATGGGCCAAGTGTAAGAAGGGACCAGCCCCTAGGTGGGCTAGGACGCCTCCCCACCAAGGCCCATGCCCCTAGAGAGAAGAGGGGGCAAACCCTAGGGCAGATGGGCCCTAAAGGCCCATGCCTGGTGCGCCTCCCTCTCCCCCCACTTGGCCGCCACCCAGGATGGGGATTGGGGCTGCCGCCACCCCTAGGGAGGGAATCCTAGGTGGGGGCGCTAAAGGAAATATGCCCTAGAGGCAATAATAAAGTTATTATTTATTTCCTTATATCATGATAAATGTTTATTATTCATGCTAGAATTGTATTAACCGGAAACATAATACATGTGTGAATACATAGACAAACATAGTGTCACTAGTATGCCTCTACTTGACTAGCTCGTTTATCAAAGATGGTTATGTTTCCTAGCCATGGACAAAAGAGTTTTCATTTGATTAACGGGATCACATCATTAGGAGAATGATGTGATTGACATGACCTATTCCGTTAGCCTAGCACTTGATCGTTTAGTATATTGCTATTGCTTTCTTCATGACTTATACATGTTCCTGTAACTATGAGATTATGCAACTCCCGTTTACCGGAGGAACACTTTGGGTGCTACCAAATGTCACAACGTAACTGGATGATCATAAAGGAGTACTATAGGTGTCTCCAAAGGTACATGTTGGGTTGGCGTATTTCGAGATTAGGTTTTGTCACTCTGATTGTCGGAGAGGTATCTCTGGGCCCTCTCGGTAATGCACATCACTATAAGCCTTGCAAGCAATGTAGCTAATGAGTTAGTTACGGAATGATGCATTACATAACGAGTAAAGAGACTTGCCGGTAACGAGATTGAACTAGGTATTAGATACCGACGATCGAATCTCGGGCAAGTAACATACCGATGACAAAGGGAACAACGTATGTTGTTATGCGGTTTGACCGATAAAGATCTTCGTAGAATATGTAGGAGCCAATATGAGCATCCAGGTTCCGCTATTGGTTATTGACCGAGAATAGTTCTAGGTCATGTCTACATAGTTCTCGAACCCGTAGGGTCCGCAAGCTTAACGTTACGATGACAGTTATATTATGAGTTTATGAGTTTTGATGTACCTAAGGAGTTCGGAGTCCCGGATGAGATCGGGGACATGACGAGGAGTCTCAAAATGGTCGAGACGTAAAGATCGATATGTTGGACGACTATATTCGGAGTTCGGAAAGGTTCCGAGTGATTCGGGTATTTTCAGGGGTACCGGGGAGTTACGGGAATACGAGGAAGAAGCATTGGGCCTCATGGGCCAAGTGGTGGAAGAGAGGAGGTAGGGTACGCGGCCCCCCTAGCCCAAACCGAATTGGACTAGGGGGCCGGCCCCCCTTTCCTTCTTCCCCTCCCTCTCCTTCCTTCTCCTTCTCCTCCCCTTCCTTCCCTTCTCCTAGTAGGACTTGGAAAGAGGGGGAATCCTACTTGGAGTAGGATTGCCCCCCTTGGGCGCGCCTCCTCCTCCTTGGCCGGCCCTCCTCCCCTTGCTCCTTTATATACGGGGGCAGGGGGGCACCCTAGAACACACAAGTTGATCTACGGATCGTTCCTTAGCCGTGTGCGGTGCCCCCCCTCCACCATATTCCACCTCGGTCATATCGTCGCGGAGTTTAGGCGAAGCCCTGCGCCGGTAGAACATCATCATCATCACCACGCCGTCATGTTGACGGAACTCATCCCCGAAGCTTTGCTGGATCGGAGCCCGGGGATCGTCATCGAGCTGAACGTGTGCTGAACTTGGAGGTGTCGTACGTTCGGTACTTGGATCAGTCGGATCGTGAAGACGTACGACTACATCAACCGCGTTGTCATAACGCTTCCGCTTACGGTCTACGAGGGTACGTGGACGAACACTCTCCCCTCTCGTTGCTATGCCATCACCATGATCTTGCGTGTGCGTAGGAAATTTTTGAAATTACTATGTTCCCCAACAGTGGCATCCGAGCCTAGGTTTTATGCATAGATGTCATATGCACGAGTAGAACACAAGTGAGTTGTGGGAGATACAAGTCATACTGCTTACCAGCATGTCATACTTTGGTTTGGCGGTATTGTGAGATGAAGCGGCCCGGACCGACATTACGCGTACGCTTACGCGAGACTGGTTTCACCGTTACGAGCACTCGTGCTTAAAGGTGGCTGGCGGGTGTCTGTCTCTCTCACTTTAGCTGAATCGAGTGTGGCTACGCCCGGTCCTTGCGAAGGTTAAAACAGCACTAACTTGACGAACTATCGTTGTGGTTTTTGATGCGTAGGTAAGAACGGTTCTTGCTAAGCCCGTAGCAGCCACGTAAAATTTGCAACAACAAAGTAGATGACGTCTAACTTGTTTTTGCAGGGCATGTTGTGATGTGATATGGTCAAGACGTGATGACATATTTTATTGTATGAGATGATCATGTTTTGTAACCGAAGTTATCGGCAACTGGCAGGAGCCATATGGTTTTCGCTTTGTTGTATGAAATGCAAACGCCCTGTAATTGCTTTACTTTATCACTAAGCGGTAGCGATAGTCGTAGAAGCAATAGATGGCGTAACGACAACGAGGCTACGATGGAGATCAAGGTGTCGCGCCGGTGACGATGGTGATCACGATGGTGCTTTGAAGATGGAGACCACAAGCACAAGATGATGATGGCCATATCATATCACTTATATTGATTGCATGTGATGTTTATCCTTTATGCATCTTATCTTGCTTTGATTGACAGTAGCATTTTAAGATGATTTCTCACTAATTATCAAGAAGTGTTCTCCCTGAGTATGCACCGTTGCGAAAGTTCTTCATGCTGAGACACCACGTGATGATCGGGTGTGATAGGCTCTACGTTCAAATACAACGAGTGCAAAACAGTTGCACACGCGGAATACTCAGGTTAAACTTGACGAGCCTAGCATATACAGATATGGCCTCGGAACACGGAGACCGAAAGGTCGAACGTGAATCATATAGTAGATATGATCAAGATAGTGATGTTCACCATTGAAACTACTCCATCTCACGTGATGATCGGACATGGTTTAGTTGATTTGGATCACGTAATCACTTAGATGACTAGAGAGATGTCTGTCTAAGTGGGAGTTCTTAAGTAATATGATTAATTGAACTTAAATTTATCATGAACTTAGTCCTGGTAGTATTTTGCAAATTATGTTATAGATCAATAGCTTGCGTTGTTGCTTTCATATGTTTATTTTGATATGTTCCTAGAGAAAACTGTGTTGAAAGATGTTAGTAGCAATGATGCGGATTGGATCCGTCATCTGAGGTTTATCCTCATTGCTGCACAGAAGAATTATGTCCTTGATGCACCGCTAGGTGACAAACCTATTGCAGGAGCAGATGCAGACGTTATGAACGTTTGGGTAGCTCAAAATGATGACTACTTGATAGTTTAGTGCACCATGCTTAACGGCTTAGAATCGGGACTTCAAAGATGTTTTGAACGTCATGGACCATATGAGATGTTCCAGGAGTTGAAGTTAATATTTCTAGTAAATACCCGAGTTGAGAGATATGAAGTCTCCAACAAGTTCTATAGCTAAAAGATGGAGGAGAATCGCTCAACTAGTGAGCATGTGCTCAGATTGTCTGGGTACTTCAATCGCTTGAATCAAGTGGGAGTTAATCTTCCAGATAAGATAGTGATTGACAGAATTCTCTAGTCACCATCACTAAGTTACTAGAACTTCGTGATGAACTATAGTATGCAAGGGATGACGAAAACGATTCCCGAGCTTTTCGTGATGTTGAAATCGACGAAGGTAGAAATCAAGAAAGAGCATCAAGTGTTGATGATTGACAAGACCACTAGTTTCAAGAAAAGGGCAAAGGGAAAGAAAGGGAAACTTCAAGTAGAATGGCAAGCAAGTTGTCACTCCCGTGAAGAAGACCAAAGCTGGACCAAAGCCTGAAACTGAGTGCTTACACTGCAAAGGAAATGGTCACTAGAAGCGGAGATGCCCTGAACATTTGGTGGATAAGAAGGATGGCAAAGTGAACAAGGGTATATTTGATATATAGGTTATTGATATGTGCCTTACTAGTGTTTATAGTAGCCCCTGAGTATTTGATACTTGTTCGGTTGCTAAGATTAGTAACTCTAAACAGTTGTTACAGAATAAACAGAGACTAGTTGAAGGGGAAGTGATGATGAGTGTTGGAAGTAGTTCCAAGATTGATATGATCATCATCGCACACTCCCTATACTTTCGGGATTAGTGTTAAACCTAAATAAATGTTATTTGGTGTTTGCATTGAGCGTGAATATGATTTGATCATGTTTATTGTGATACAGTTATTCATTTAAAGTTAGAGAATAATTGTTATTCTGTTTACATGAATAAGACCTTCAATGGTCATACACCCAATGAAAATAGTTTGTTGGATCTCGATCGTAGTGATACACATATTCATAATATTGATGCCAAAAGATGCAAAGTTAATAATGATAGTGCAACTTATTTGTGGCACTGCCGTTTGGGTCATATCGGTGTAAAGCGCATGAAGAAACTCCATAAAGATGGATTTTCGGAATCACTTGGTTATGAATCATTTGATGCTTGCGAACCGTGCCTTTGGGCGAGATGACTAAAACTCCGTTCTTCGGAACAATGGAACAAGCAACAAACTTGTTGGAAATAATACATACTGATGTATGCAGACCAATGAGTATTAAGACTCGTGGCGGGTATCGTTATTTTCTGACCTTCACAGATGATTTGAGCAGATATGGGTATATCTACTTGATGAAACATAAGTCTGAAATAGTTGAAAGGTTCAAAGAATTTCAGAGTGAAGTGGAAAATCATCGTAACAAGAAAATAAAGTTTCTGCGATCTGATCGTGGAGATGAATATTTGAGTTACGAGTTTGGTCTTCAATTAAAGCAATGTGGAATAGTTTCACAAACTCACGCCACCTGGAACACCACAATGTAATGGTGTGTCCGAACATTGTAATCGTACTTTACTAGATATGGTGCGATCTATGATGTCTCTTATCGGTTTACCACTATCGTTTTGGGGTTATGCATTAGAGACAGATACATTCACGTTTAATAGGGCACCATCTATATCCGTTGAGATGACATTGTATGAACTATGGTTTAGTAGTAAACCTAAGCTGTCGTTTCTTAAAGTTTGGAGTTGCGATGCTTATATGAAAAAGGTTTTCAACCTGATAAGCTCAAACCCAAATCGAAGAAGTGCGTCTTCATAGAATACCCAAAGGAAACTGTTGGGTACACCTTCTATCACAGATTTGAAGGCAAAACATTCGTTGCTAAGAATGGATCCTTTCTAGAGAAGGAGTTTCTCTCGAAAGAAGTGAGTGGGAGGAAAGTAGAGCTTGATAAGGTAATTTGTACCTTCTCCTGAATTGGAAAGTAGTTCATCACAGAAATCAGTTCCAGTGATTCCTACACCAATTAGTGAGGAAGCTAATGATGATGATCATAAAGCTTCAGATCAAGTTACTACCGAACTTTGTAGATCTTCCAGATTAAGATCCGCACCAGAGTGGCACGGTAATCCTATTCCGGAAGTCATGTTACTAGACCATGATGAACCTACGAACTATGAGGAAGCGATGATGAGCCCAGATTCCGCGAAATGGCTTGAGGCCATGAAATCTGAGATGGGATCCATGTATGAGAACAAAGTGTGGACTTTGGTGGAGTTGCCCGATGATCGGCAAGCCATATTGTATAAATGGATCTTCAAGAGGAAGACAGATGCTGATAGTAGTGTTACTATCTACAAAGCTCGACTTGTCGCAAAAGGGTTTTCGACAAGTTCAAGGTGTTGACTACAATGAGATTTTCTCAACTGTAGAGATGCTTAAGTCGGTCCGAATCATGTTAGGAATTGCCACATTTTATGAAATCTGGCAAACGGATGTCAAAACTGCATTCCTTAATGGTTTTCTTAACGAAGAGTTGTATATGATGCAACCAGAAGGTTTTGTCAATCCTAAAGGTACTAAAAAAATGTGCAAACTCCAGCGATCCATCTATGAACTGGTGCAAGCATCTCAGAGTTGGAATATACGCTTTGATAAGTTGATCAAAGCATATAGTATTATACAGACTTGTGGTGAAGCCTGTATTTACAAGAAAGTGAGTGGGAGCTCTCTAGCATTTTTGATACTATATGTAGATGACATATTGTTGATCAGAAATGATATAGAATTTTTGGATAGCATAAAGGGATACTTGAATAAAAGTTTTTCAATGAAAGACCTCGGTGAAGCTGCTTACACGTTGAGCATCAAGATCTATATAGATAGATCAAGAAGCTTGATAAGATTTTTTCAATGAGTACATACCTTGATAAATTTTTGAAATAGTTCAAAATAGAACAGTCAAAGAAGGAGTTCTTGCCTGTGATGCAAAGGTGTGAAGTTGAGTAAGACTCAAGACCCGACCATGGCAGAAAATAGAAAGAGAATGAAAAGTCATTCCCTATGCCTCAGTCATAGGTTCTATAAAGTATGCTATGCTGTGAATCAGACCTATTGTATACCTTGCTCTGAGTTTGACAAAGGAATACAATTTTGATCTAAGAGTAGATCACTGGACAGCGGTCAAGAATATCCTTAGTGAGGACTAAGGAGATATTTCTCGATTATGGAGGTGATAAAAGAGCCCGTCGTAAAAAGTTACAACGATGCAAGCTTTTACACCAATCCAGATGACTCTAAGTCTCAATCTGGATACATATTGAAGGTGGGATCAATTAGCTAGAGTAGCTCCGTGCAGAGCATTGTGGACATAGAATATTTGCAAGTTACATACGGCTCTGAATATGACAGACCCGTTGACTAAACTTCTCTCACAAGCAAAACATGATCATACCTTAGTACTCTTTGGGTGTTAATCACATAGCGACGTGAACAAACCCTTTGGGTGTTGATCACATGATGATGTGAACTATGGGTATTAATCACATACAGATGTGAATATTGGTGTTAAATCACATGGCGATGTGAACTAGATTATTGACTCTGGTGCAAGTGGGAGACTAAAGGAAATATGCATTACATAACGAGTAATGAGTTAGTTACGGAATGATGCATTACATAACGAGTAAAGAGACTTGCCAATAACGAGATTGAACTAGGTATTGGATACCGACGATCGAATCTCGGGCAAGTAACATACCGATGACAAAGGGAACAACGTATGTTGTTATGCGGTTTGACCGATAAAGATCTTCGTAGAATATGTAGGAGCCAATATGAGCATCCAGGTTCCGCTATTGGTTATTGACCGAGAATAGTTCTAGGTCATGTCTACATAGTTCTTGAACCCATAGGGTCCGCACGCTTAACGTTACGATGACAGTTATATTATGAGTTTATGAGTTTTGATGTACCGAAGGAGTTCGGAGTCCCGGATGAGATCGGGGACATGACGAGGAGTCTCGAAATGGTCGAGACGTAAAGATCAATATATTGGACGACTATATTCGGAGTTCGGAAAGGTTCCGAGTGATTCAGGTATTTTAGGGGGTACCGGGGAGTTACGGGAATACGAGTAAGAAGCATTGGGCCTCATGGGCCAAGTGGTGGAAGAGAGGAGGTAGGGCGCGCGCGGCCCCCCTAGCCCAAACCGAATTGGACTAGGGGGCCGTCCCCCCTTTCCTTCTTCTCCTCCCTCTCCTTCCTTCTCCTTCTCCTCCCCTTCCTTCCCTTCTCCTAGTAGGACTTGGAAAGAGGGGGGAATCCTACTTGGAGTAGGATTGCCCCCCTTGGGCGCGCCTCCTCCTCCTTGGCCGGCCCTCCTGCCCTTGCTCCTTTATATACGGGGGCAGGGGGGCACCCTAGAACACACAAGTTGATCTACGGATCGTTCCTTAGCCGTGTGCGGTGCCCCCCTCCACCATATTCCACCTCAGTCATATCGTCACGGAGTTTAGGCGAAGCCCTGCGCCGGTAGAATATCATCATCGTCACCACGCCGTCGTGCTAACGAAACTCATCCCCGAAGCTTTGCTGGATCGGAGCCCGGGGATCGTCATCGAGCTGAACGTGTGCTGAACTCGGAGGTGCCGTACGTTCGGTACTTAGATCGGTCGGATCGTGAAGACGTACGACTACATCAACCGCGTTGTCATAACGCTTCCGCTTACGGTCTACGAGGGTACGTGGACGAACACTCTCCCCTCTCGTTGCTATGCCATCACCATGATCTTGCGTGTGCGTAGGAAATTTTTGAAATTACTACGTTCCCCAACAGGCGCAGCCCTCCCTCTCCCCCTATATATAGTGGACGCAAAGGGACAGCCCAACACATGAAGTTCTTCTCCTGTTGGCGCAGCCCTACCCCTCTCCCTCCTCGTCTCTCGTAGTGCTTGGCGAAGCCCTGCTGGAGTTCCGCGCTCCTCCACCACCACCATGCCGTCGTGCTGCTGCTGGACGGAGTCTTCCCCAACCTCTCCCTCTCTCCTTGCTGGATCAAGGCATGGGAGACGTCACCGGGTTGCATTTGTGTTGAACGCGGAGGTGCCGTCCGTTCGGCACTATGATCATCGGTGATTTGGATCACGACGAGTACGATTCCATCAACCCCGTTCACTTGAACGCTTCCGCTTAGAGATCTACAAGGGTATGTAGATGCACTCCCCTTTCCCTTGTTGCGAGATTACTCCATAGATTGATCTTGGTGTTGCGTAGAAAATTTTGAATTTCTGCTACGTACCCCAACAGTGGTATCAGAGCTAGGTCTATGCGTATTTTCTATGCACGAGTAGAACACAAGTTGTTGTGGGCGTTGATTTTGTTCAATATGCTTACCGTTACTAGTCCAATTTTGTTTCGACGGTATTTTGGGATGAAGCGGCCCGGACCGACCTTACACGTACACTTACGTGAGACAGGTTCCACCGACTGACATGCACTTGTTGCATAAGGTGGCTAGCGGGTGCCAGTCTCTCCTACTTTAGTCAGATCGGATTCGATGAAAAGGGTCCTTATGAAGGGTAAATAGCAATTGACATATCACGTTGTGGTTTTTGCGTAGGTAAGAAACGTTCTTGCTAGAAATCCATAGCAGCCACGTAAAACATGCAAACAAAAATTAGAGGACGTCTAACTTGTTTTTGCAGGGTATGCTATGTGATGTGATATGGCCAAAAGAATGTGATGAATGATATGTGATGTATGAGATGGATCATGTTCTTGTAATAGGAATCACGACTTGCATGTCGATGAGTATGACAACCGGCAGGAGCCATAGGAGTTGTCTTAATTTATTGTATGAACTGCGTGTCAATGAACAACGCCATGTAATTACTTTACTTTATTGCTAAACAGTTAGCCATAGTAGTAGAAGTAATAGTTGGCGAGACAACTTCATGGAGACACGATGATGGAGATCATGATGATGGAGATCATGGTGTCATGCCAGTGACGATGGTGATCATGGAGCCCCGAAGATGGAGATCAAAAGGAGCAAAATGATATTGGCCATATCATGTTACTATTTGATTGCATGTGATGTGTATCATGTTTATGCATCTTATTTGCTTAGAATGACGGTAGCTTAAATAAGATGATCCCTCGCAATAATTTGAAGAAAAGTGTTCCCCCTAACTGTGCACCATTGCGAAGGTTTGTTGTTCCGAAGCACCACGTGATGATCGGGTGTGATAGATTCTAACGTTCGAATACAACGGGTGTAAGCCAGATTTACACACGCAATACACTTAGGTTGACTTGACGAGCCTAGCATGTACAGACATGGCCTCGGAACACGGAAGACCGAAAGGTCGATCATGAGTCGTATAGAAGATACGATCAACATGAAGATGTTCACCGACGTTGACTAGTCCGTCTCACGTGATGATCGGACACGGCCTAGTTGACTCGGATCATGTAATCACTTAGATGACTAGAGGGATGTCTATCTGAGTGGGAGTTCATAAGATGAACTCAATTATCCTGAACATAGTCAGAAGGTTTTTGCAAATTATGTCATAGCTCGCGCTTCAGTTCTAATGTTTAGATATGTTCCTAGAGAAAAATTAGTTGAAAGTTGGTAGTAGCAATTATGCGGACTAGGTCCGTAAACTGAGGATTGTCCTCATTGCTTCGTAGAAGGCTTATGTCCTTAATGCACCGCTCGGTGTGCTGAACCTCGAACGTCGTCTGTGGATGTTGCGAACATCTGACATGCACGTTTTGATAACTACGTGATAGTTCATTAATGTTAAACAGTTTAGAGTTGAGGCACCGAAGACGATTTCGAAATGTCGCGAAAATATGAGATGTTTCGAGGGCTGAAATTGGGATTTCAAGCTCGTGCCGTGTCAAGAGGTATAACACCTCCGGCAAGTTTCTTAGCCTGCAAACTAAGGGAGAAAAGCTTAGTCGTTGAGCTTGTGCTTAGATTGTCTGAGTACCACAATCACTTGAATCGATTGGGAGTTAATCTTCCAGATGAGATAGTGATGTTTCTCCAAAGTCATTGCCACCAAGCTACTAGAGCTTCGTGATGAACTATAACATATCAGGGATAGATATGATGATCCTTGAAATATTCGCGATGTTTGACACCGCGAAAGTAGAAATCAAGAAGGAGCATCAATTGTTGATGGTTAGTGAAACCACTAGTTTCAAGAAGGGCAAGGGCAAGAAGGGATACTTCATGAAACGGCAAATCAGCCGCTGCTCTAGTGAAGAAACCCAAGGTTGAACCCAAACCCGAGACTAAGTGCTTCTGTAATAAGGGGAACAGTCACTGGAGCAGAATTACCCTAGATACTTGGTAGATGAGAAGGCTGGCAAGGTCGATAGAAGTATATTGGATATACATTATGTTAATGTGTACTTTACTAGTACTCCTAGTAGCACTAGGGTATTAGATACCGGTTCGGTTGCTAAGTGTTAGTAACTCAAAATAAAATCTACGGAATAAACAGAGACTAGCTAAAGGTGAGCTTGCGATATGTGTTGGAAGTGTTTCCAAGGTTGATGTGATCAAGCATCGTATGCTCCCTCTACCATCGAGATTGGTGTTAAACCTAAATAATTATTATTTGGTGTTTGCGTTGAGCATAGACATGATTGGATTATGTCTATCGCAACACAGTTATTCATTTAAGGAGAATAATGGTTACTCTGTTTATTTGAATAATACCTTCAATGGTCTTGCACCTAAAATGAATGGTTTATTGAATCTTGATCGTAGTGATACACATGTTCATGCCAAAAATATAAGATAGTAATTATAGTACCACCTACTTGTGGCACTGCCATGTAAGTCATATTGGTATAAAACGCATGAAGAAGCTCCATGTTGATGGATCTTTGGACTCACTCGTTTTTGAAAAGTTTGAGACATGCGAACCATGTCTATTGGTGTATATGCATGAAGAAACTCCATGCAAATGGACCGTTTGGACTCACTTGATTTTGAATCACTTGAGACATGCAAATCATACCACATGGGGAAGATGATTGAAAGCCTCGTTTTCAGTAAAATGGAACAAGAAGGCGACTTGTTGGAAGTAATACATTTTGATGTGTGCAGTCCAATGAGTGCCGAGGCACGCAGTGGATATTGTTATGTTCTTACTTCACGGATGATTTGAGTAGATACTGAGTATATTTACTTGATGAAACACAAGTCTGAATTATTGAATGGTTCAAGTAATTTCAGAGTGAAGTTGAAGATCATCGTGACAACAGGATAAAATGTCTATGATATTATCATAGAGATGAGTATCTGAGTTACGAGCTTTGGCACGCAATTAAGACATTGTGGAAATTGTTTCACAATTAATACCGCCTGGAACACCATAGTGTGATGGTGTGTCCGAACATCATAGTTACACCCTATTGGATATGGTGCGTACCATGATGTCTCTTATCGAATTACCACAATCATACGTGGGTTAGGCATTAGAGACAACCGCATTCACTTTAAATAGGGCACCACGTAATTCCGTTGAGATGACACGTATGAACTATGGTTTAGAGAAACCTAAGTTGTCATTTCTTGAAAGTTTGGGGCTGCGACGCTTATGTGAAAAAGTTTCAGGCCGATAAGCTCGAACCTAAAGCGGATAAATGCATCTTCATAGGACACCCAAAATAGTTGGGTATACCTCCAGTCTCAGTTCCGTAAGCAAAAGGGATTGTTTCTAGAATTAGGTCCTTTCTCGAGGAAAAGTTTCTCTCGAAAGAATTGAGTGGGAGGATGGTGGAGACTTGATGAGGTTATTGAACCGTCACTTCAACTAGTGTGTAGCAGGGCACAAGAAGTTGTTCCTGTGGCGTCTACACCAATTGAGGTAGAAGCTTATGATAGTGATCATGAAGTTTCGGATCAAGTCACTGCCGTACCTCGTAGGGTGACAAGGATGCGTACTACTTCAAAGTGGTACAGTAATCCTGTCTTGAAGGTCATGTTGCTAGACAACAATGAACCTACGAGCTATGGAGAAGCGATGGTGGGCCCATATTCCGACAAATGGTTAGAAGCCATGAAATCCGAGATAGGATCCATGTATCAAAACAAAGCATGGACTTTGGTGGACTTGCCCGATGATCGGCAAGCCATTGAGATAAATGGATCTTTAAGAAGAAGACGGACGTGGACAGTAATGTCACCGTCTATGAAGCTCGACTTGTGGCGAAGAGTTTTTTCACAAGTTCAAGGAGTTGACTACGATGAGATTTTCTCATCCGTAGCGATGCTTAAGTCCGTCGGAATCATGTTAGCATAAGCTGCATTTATGAAATCTGGCAGATGGATGTCAAAACGAGTTTCCTTACCAGTTTTCGTAAGGAAAGGTTGTATGTGATACAATCAGAAAGGTTTTGTCGATCCTAAGGATGCTAAAAGGTATGCTAGCTCCAGCGATCCTTCCATGGACTAGAGCAAGCATCTCGGAGTCAGAATATACACTTTGATGAGATGATCAAAGATTTTGTGTTTATACAAAGTTTATGAGAAACTTGTATTTCCAAAGAAGTGAGTGGGAGCACTATAGAATTTCTGATGAGTATATGTTGCTAACATATTGTTGATCAGAAATGTTGTAGAGTTTCTGGAAGGCATATAGGGTTGTTTGAAAAGTGTTTTTCAATAGAAAACCTGGATTAAACTGCTTGAACATTGAGCATCAAGATCTATGAGGATAGATCAAAAACGCTAAATGGTACTTTCAAATGAGCACATACCTTGACATGATCTTGAAGGTGTTCAAAATGGATCAGTCAAAGAAGGAGTTCTTGCCTGAGTTGTAAGGTATGAATTTAAGACTTAAAGCTCGACCACGGCAGAAGAGAGAGAAAGGACGAAGGTCGTCCCTTATTCTTTAGACGTAGGCTCTGCAGTATGCTATGCTGAGTACCGCACCTGATGTGTGCCTTGCCACTTGTCTGGCAAGGGGGTACAAGAGTGATCCAGGAATGGATCATCAGACAGCCGTCAAAATTGTCCTTGGAGTAATAAGGACATGTTTCTCAATTATGGAGGTGATAAAGAGTTCGGCGTAAAGGGTTACATCGATGCAATCTTTAACACCTATCCGAATGACTCTGAGTAGCAAACCGGATACGTATAGTGGAGCAACCATTTGGAATAGCTCCAAGTGGAGCGTGGAAGCAGCATTTACAATATGACCTAGAGATTTGCAAAGTACATACGGATCTGGATCTTGCAGACCCGTTGACTAAAACCTCTCTCACAAGCAAAACATGATCAAACCCCAGAACTCATCGAGTCTTAATCACATGATGATGTGAACTAGTTTAGTGACACTAGTAAACTCTTTGGATGTTGGTCACATGGCGATGTGACCTATGAGTGTTAATCACATGGCGATGTGAACTAGATTATTGACTCTAGTGCAAGTGGGAGACTGTTGGAAATATGCCCTAGAGGCAATAATAAATTAGTTATTATTACTATATTTCCTTGTCCATGATAATCGTTTATTATTCATGCTATAATTGTATTGATAGGAAACTCAGATACATGTGTGGATACATAGACAACACTATGTCCCTAGTAAGCCTCTAGTTGACTAGCTCGTTGATCAATAGATGGTTACAGTTTCCTGACCATGGACATTGGATGTCGTTGATAACGGGATCACATCATTAGGAGAATGATGTGATGGACAGGACCCAATCCTAAGCCGAGCACAAAGATCGTGTAGTTCGTATGCTAAAGCTTTTCTAATGTCAAGTATCATTTCCTTAGACCATGAGATTGTGTGTCGGGGGTTGGGTGCGACATATGCCAAAGGATGGCTTATCATGGTGGGGGCGAGTAAAACGTCGCCGGTGCCTGGAAACGGGATGAGGCGAAGACATGCACGCCGGCGGATCTTACCCAGCTTCAGGGCTCTCCGAGGAGATAAGACCCCTACTGCTGCTCTGCGGGGTCTCCGCATGGTCACTAAGGCAAAGTGAATACAAGCTTGCTCCTAGAGCTGTTTCTGGAGGTTGGAGAGGGCACGGCTCGCTCCCTCCTTCCCTTGTGGTCTGTCTAATACTAGTGAATGCAAACCCTTTGCATGGGTGCCCTGGGGGTTTATATAGGCCTACCCCCCAGGGTTACAATGGTAAAACCGGCTGGGTGCGGGTCCCAGCCGTCTGTCTCTCAGGCGCCGTCTTCTCTGCCGACTCCTGGGGCCCACCGGCTGGTGGGTCCCGCCGACTGGCCTGGTACGAGGGCGTCAGCCCGCGTCCGCCGTAGGCAGGTCTTGCCGGCTGCAGATTACTGTAGCCGTGCTTCTAATGACGCGGGCTTGGTCATGGGGTTATGGCAATAGTGCCGCCGCCTGGCGGGCGATCACTGTGGCCACTCCCCTGTCGCATCTGGTTAATGGCGTGTGGGGCCCGTGGGAGGGGCAGGCCGACTCCTGGGGGCCGACTCCCAACGGGTCCGACTCGTGGCGCTCTCGCCGTCTTCGGCACTCTCGCTGACTGGTAGGCCCCACCGTCTCTGGGCCATACAGACAGGGCGTCGTGGGTACAGGGCCCCGCCCCAAGGGATGATGTCAGGGCTGGAATGGCAACAGTGCCGCGCCGGTCGGAGATCTCCGTGGGTATGGCACACTGTGGCCATGCCTGCCTTTAATTGTCGGGGTGGTTGGAGTCGCGGGACGACTCCCCATAGTCGGCTTTCTTGGAGTCGCCTCTGGGACTCGGCTTGAATGGGAGTCGCCTCTGGGACTCGGCTTGAATGGGAGTCGCCTCTGGGACTCGGCTTATCTTGGAGTCGCCTCTAGGGACTCAGCTTGAACGGGAGTCGCCTCTGGGACTCGCCTTGAATGGGAGTCGCCTCTGGGACTCGGCTTATCTTGGAGTCGCCTCTAGGGACTCAGCTTGAACGGGAGTCGCCTCTGGGACTCGGCTTATCTTGGAGTCGCCGTAGGTACTTGAGGGGCGCAATCTGCCCCGATGTCTTGAAAGGTTCTGGGACTCGGGTTAGCCTACCCGTGGCCCATTACTCCGACAGTAGTCCCCAAAGCTGGTGAGGCTCCGAGGGTGATACGTCGCGTGCCTCAACAGTTTCATTCTTCCGGCGGGGGAATGTTGTCCTTGATCGCCGTCTTCCTTCAGGCCGACTGGCTGGAGTCGGATCCACCGAGGGCCGTCCTGCTCAAGCCGACTAGCTGGAGTCGGATTCACCGAGGGCCGTCCTGCTCAAGCCGACTAGCTGGAGTCGGATTCACCATGGGCCGTCCTGCCCCTTGAGGAGTTTCGAACGTCGCGGCGGGAACCAGGCGGCGTGTCTGATACGCTTCCCGCGGTTGCCCGCCGTAGCCCCGTCGCGCGGCGCCACATGGCAGGGGCAGTCTGCCTGCCCACGCGCGCGACAGGACAGGCCGTCAGGCGAGGCCCGCCACTACCGCGCCTCGGCACGCGAACGGATCTGCTATGGCCGTGCGGGCGGTTGGGTTCCCCACGTCGTTACTGCGCGCAGGAACTTCGTGGGTTTAATCATTGGGGGCATGGGGTCTCGCGCGCAGTTAATCCCATGCCGCCCCATTGGCTTCTCAGCCTACGGGCTTATAAATAGGCAGGGGGAGCGGGACGGCGAAGCGCGCGCTCGTTCTTCCCTGCTTCCCCCGCTTCCTCCTTCTTCTTCTTCCTGCCTTCGCCGCACCACGCTGCACCGCACCTCAGCGATGAGCTCCTCCTCCGCCACGGCTCATGCCGTTCACTCTGGCGTATGGGACGGCTCTACGGTGGATGATGACGCCATCGAGCACCTCCGCAGGACGCGCCGGCTCCCCGGCGCGAACCTGGTGCGAGGCTGCACCGCGCCGGATGGGGAGATACGGCCGGCGCCGGAGGAGGGCGAGCGGGTCATATTCCGCTTGCACCTCATGCACGGCATGGGCCTGCCGGCGAGCGGCTTCCTCCGTTCTTTCTTGGAGTTCAACGGACTCCAGCCGCACCACCTCACCCCGAACACGGTGGTGCTACTGGCCGCCTTCGCCACCCTGTGCGAGGGTTTTCTTGACGTTCTCCCCACCATCGAGCTGTGGGGAGAGTTCTTCCAATCAAAGCTCGGCACACACATCGCCGGCATACCGGCTCAGTGCGGCGCCTTCATCGCAATCCGAAGGTCGACCGCCGACAATCCATTCCCCTCCATCGCGCTGATCAAGTCGGTGAAGATGTGGCAGCATTCGTACTTCTACGTGAAGAACATTGCCACGGATGGCGACTGGGTCAACCTGCCGCACTATGAAGCCGGCGCGCCAGCTGGGAGGCTTCCCAGCTGGTCCAATTGGGCCAAGACGCTGACTCCTGCCGGTGCTGCCGCCGTCGCGCGACTCCGAGTGCTGACGCAATCAGAAGGCCTGGTTGGAGCCGACTTGCTGGCCTCCTTCGTGGCGCGCCGAGTCCTCCCACTCCAAGGCCGACCTCATCTGATCTGTCAGATGAGCGATCACCGGGACCCGAGCCAGATGTGCACCAGGGAGATGCCCCACGCGGAGGTGGCGAACATGGTGAATCACATCGCGAACTGCAAGCTTACAGAAGACTGGCAGTTCAGCAAGGAGCCGTACTCACGTGCCAACCCTCCGCCTGTGGTAAGTCAAATCTTTTGTCTTCTGTTTTTCTTTGTAGCCGAATCCGACTTCTGATCTTCTTGGTTCTTCGAGTCAGAACCCCCTCATCCAGCCTGGAGCCGGCGCCATGGGACCGCCCCACGAGTTCGCTCCAGACCGAGCGGAAAGCGACGTCGACGACCCCGACTTGGGGGCAGCGGCGATGGAGGCCGACGCCGAAGGTGGAGGAGGAGGAGCGGAAGGCGGCTTCCGGCCCTCGGCGACCTTCGCCGACTGGCCATAAGACGAGGCCGAAGGGGAAGTCGTCCCGCGCCGCCAACCGAAAGGCGGCCATCCAGGCGCGAGTTCCTCCGCCGGCTTGGCCGGTCAAGTCGGCGCGAAGAAGCGCCGGGCCGCGCCGAGCTCGCTCGGCGGTCGGCCGAAAAAGTTCAAGGGGCGGTCGCCGCAACCAAGCGGGAGGAGGCGATCACGAAGGCCAACCGCTTCCGCAAGGAAGTGAAGAAGCCGCCACTAGTCTCTGCGTAAGTGCTGACTGCCTTTGTCTCGTTTCCTTCGATGGATCTTTTCCGAGTCATTTTCATTCCGTTTTTTGCTTCAGGGCCCCTCTTTCTCTTGAGAGGGTCGCCGTCCCCTCTGTCATGGGGTCGGCCGAGACGTCCGCCAACACTCGGCGGATTGACCCTGCTTCTGACCTCCGGGAGGCGACGGAGCGCAACGCGCGGGAGAAGCGCGACGAGGAAGAGATCGACCGTCTGGAGAAGGCGGAGGCCGAGAAAGCAGCGGCCTCCGCCCAAAAGAAGCTGGAGGAGGCCGAAGCCGCCGCCGCAGCAAAACTGCGGGCGGAGGAGACCGCGTGCCGCCAGTCGGCGCTGCTTGTCGTCCCGCTGAACTCCGCGCCGCCGCCCCCGGAGTTCACGGGGCAGACTGGAGAAGTCGGCGGGGAGCACTCCATCGTGGAGAAGGACGGTGGTGAGGCCTCCGCGTCGGGCACGGCCACGCCGCCACCGCCGCCTCCACCGCACGGCAAGCAACCGGCGGGCCCGCCAGTGCCGCCGGCTGAGGACGAGGCGGTGGTGAGGCTGCTCCTTCAAGTCGCCTCACCAGTGCGCCGCCGCCTTGCGAAGGCGGTCTCGGCGCCACGCCCCTTGGAAGCCGGTGCCGCCAGCTCGGCCATTCCAGATGCTGAGGCATCAAGTCACTACTAGGAAAAGGCCTACTAATGGCGCACCTAATTTGGACATTAATGGCGCATTAGTGGTGCGCCATTAGTGCCACGCCATTAGTATATTTTACTAATGGCGCACCACTGGTGCGCCATTAGTATCTGGTATACTAATGGTGCACCTCAGATGCGCCATTAGCATATACAGCAGTGCGCCATTAGTATGCCTCCCAGGGGGCCATGTATACCCAGGTGCTTTGGCATACTAATGGCGCACAACAACAAGATGCGCCATTAGTAACTTCGGCATACTAATGGCGCACTGTTTAATGATGCGCCATTAGTATACTTTGGCATACTAATGGCGCACTGTGATGTGATGCGCCATTAGTATGAATATTAGGTTTTTTTTATTTTTCTATTTTTTGCACAGGTTACAAAATGTATAATTGGACAAAATATAGACAGCACACATCAACAACAGATTCATCGAATACAATAGAAGATTAGTCTTTGAATACAATTCATCATATTAGTCTCCGAATACAATTCATCATATTAGTCTCCGAATTGAAAAGACCGAACAAAGATAGAACATTATATTACAAGTCTCGAGACCGCGAGTAGCGAGTTTGTCTTCACATTACAAGTCGATATCGATCATCTAAACTACCATCACATAGAAGAGAGCTGCGGTCATCACGATGAGCATCATCACGATGAAACTCGTCTTCATCTGGTTCCTCCAACGATCCCTCCCCTCTCCCGCTAGATAGCGGGCGTATCTAGATTCGGCCTCGGCCCTAGTGGTGTACCCTTTGTAACTGTTATCGCTGAATCCGTGAACCTGTCTCCAGCACTCCTCCCAGTCGTCGTAGACTCCGGGAACCTTACCCTTGTACACGACATACGACGGCATCGCTATGCACTAGCCAAACGAAACGTTAGTACCAATTCACAGACAATACATAAGCAATATATAAGTATGCAACAGAATGATCGGAAGAGAAAAGCAAGACATTAATAGCATCGATTACATCTAAGTTGAACGAATCTCGAAACCAAAGAGACATACTACAAGTTCATTAAACTTTAATTACAACATGAGCCAATCAATGTTTCAGAACTAGACACAGCATCACTGCTTTCGACTCGACTCAAGGGACCGGAGCGTGGATGAAGCCGCCGTCTATTGTGGGAGTCATGAAATAACAGTCGTTGTCAGCCTGCATTTGTAGCATTGTGTTGATGTCACCGTTGGACGGTTGATTTCTGAGGTAGAACTGCCCCGAGATACGAAGGACATCTTGATGGATGATTTCCGCAAACTCCGACTGGATGTGAAAGAATTCTTGTCGGAGGTCCGCGTCCTGGATTGCCGACACGCTCTTTGCCCAATCTTTGAGTTTACTCGGTAGCAGAAGTTGATGATGGTCCCGTACGATCGCCCGCATGTGATGGATGGCGTAGTAGGCACCCTTCTGACCGCCAGGCGGCTGCTTGACGCAGCAGAACATCGTATTGTGGGAGAACACGTGCTTGCCGTACTTACGAATAGTCTTGGTGAAGGTGCCTCCAGATTTGGCGTAGCCGGGGAGAACATCATCAAGAACCTTCTTGACATTTGTGTAGTCTACGTTCGACTGACGGTCCAGGTCGAAATACGTGGCCATGGAATATTTGGGGCTTAGGAGGATGAGCGTGCAATGTGTGTCACTGCAGAAAACACGGAATGTTAAAAGAAAAACGATCGAAATCTAAGAATTCATATGTTACGGGCCGGTTGAGGGGAGGACTTACTCGGGAAAGTAAGGCACGAGGAAGTTATCCTTATCTTGGTTTGCCAGAATGACGCCTTCGAGGTAAGAACTCGCGACTTGCCAGTCCCCAGCGCTGCCCAAGATCTTGGCACGCATGTAGAAGGGGTCGACTATCACGATGTCCGGGGTCTTGTCGCGAATGATCCGCATCTCCATACTCAGCGAAAATAGCCGAATGAAGGTGTAGTGCAGCGGATGAAGGTTCAACATAGCGTGGATGTCCTCAAACCGCAGGACGATCATACGCCCGATGGAGTTATCCACAAAGCCCTTGCCCTCTGGCACCTTGGCCGTGAAAATCGGGTATGCCACATCCTTCTCTCTGAGACGCCGCTTCTCCAAAGAAAGAACACTGTCATGCAGACTCCGCATAGCACCGGTTGCAGCATTGAGCATCTTTGTCGGTAGCATCGCCCTACCCGCCACATGCACCCTCCTCGAGATATCCTTAGGTGAAGGTGGCCCGTCCTGAGCACGGATCGTACTCGGTGCCGGCTGGCTCACACCCTTCTTAGTCTTTCTTTTGCGTGCCTTCTTATTCTCCTGTAATGGGACCGAGTTCTGCTCACAGACCGCCTTCTTGAGTGTGTTGGGGCTGATAATATTTCGCACCTCGCCTATCTGAGGCTCGGTGAAGTCGGCAGCTGGAGGCGTCTCCTGAGAGCTGAACGGCAGACGACGCCTGTTGCAACTTGGCTTCTCTGCGGTACCAGCTAGATCGCGCACGTCTTTTGTTGGGTTGGGTTCTTGAGAAGGAGGCCCCATGAAGTCTCCATCGTACCCATGATCGGCAAAGTACTGATCGACGTTGCCAAATGTATCGTCCTCGTCGTCGTTCTGATCCTGTGCCATATGCATGTTTGGATCCAGTGGCATAGGGATGTCCGGCACCGTTGCGGCGGTCTTGCCATGGGGCTGACTTGGCACCGGCATGACTGGCGGTGTTGTCTTTGGGGTGGTGTCCCCCGCCCCCAGACGAATCTGGCTCTTCGGCCAAAGCAGGGGCCAGCTCAGGCAGGCGCTGAGGGTCATCACGTCATCATCGTCGGCCCCGACGGGTCGAATCGGAGGTAACAACTCGTCACAGCCTGGCAGCACCCGAACCAGTTGAACCCTAAACAAGTTGGGTGGCATCTGGGTACCGTGGAACAAGGGGTTGCCCGGTTGAACGATTTTGCCCTTGGCGACATCGACCAACTCGTTGTTCACGAAGTGCAGGAGAGTGCACGAAACATCGGCAGCGCCCTGCGAAAACATGTAGGGCGTCAGGGATGCCCAGTCAAAGGCAAGGAGATGTAGTCCTTGGCCGAGAGAGGCTTAATTAGTTACCGTGATGATGGCGTCAAGCTCGGCTAATGTCGAGGCACCGCCAACGGCAGGCGTGCAGTTGACGGAGGGGCCGCTTGCTGCAAAGGTGCCAGCCGGCGTACACCCGGGTGCATTAAGCTCCCGTGCCGGCGTCGGAGACACCAATGCCGCCTCCTCCGGAGGCACCAATGGCCCCGCCATCGCATTCGGCGAGTTGCTGGCCGTGAAGCTAGGAATCGGGGGCGGCCCCTGTTGGCTGCCCGCAATCCAGGCACTCAACCCCTCGATCAAGGTAGGCACAATGGTGGTGATCGTCACTCCGAGTTGTTGTTGCACTTGCTCTTGGACAATCTCCGGAATCCGCGCCACCTGTGCCTTGAGTTCTTGAACCTCGCGCGCTTGGCTTTCCGAGCTGGTCTTTTTCTCCTTTCGCCCACCATTGTTATAGTATGACGACCATTTTGTCGACAAGCTTTTGCCGGCCACACGACCAGCTGACGTCGTCTTACTGAGCTTATACTTGTTCTTCATTACATTCAACGCCCTATTTAAAGTGGTGTCCCAAGGGTTGCTCTTAGTCGACCCCGCGCTACTGCTTTCAGTCGCCTGCGGAAGGAATGTGAACCATTTAGAAATTTGGCTTCATTAATTACAATGCAACCATATGGAGCTAATTACGCGGGGGTGTATTCCTTACCAGAACAAGCTCAAGCACCCTGGTCTTCGGATCCGTGGTAAGCTCCTTTGTTTTCGGGTCCTTCTTGTACCGGGCCCTGACAAAGTTCCTGGTCTGCTTGTCACCGTATTTATCGAAGAGGGGCGGTAGGCCTTGCTCGGCACGGTCCGCCTCCTCCTTGTCCCATATAGGCTCCGCCACTCTGTAACCGCCGAGACCGAGTGTGTGTTCCCCTATGTTCAGCTCCCACATTTCTTTCCCCCACTAACTTGATTGGGAGTTTGCGGTGCTCGAGCAATTGATCTTGAAGTCGTTGTAGTCATCTTCGGTGATCGAAGGATTTTTCTCCTTGATCTTCTCATAACTCTCACCTTTCTCGATCATTCTCTTCACATTGCTTTTCCAAGTAGACAGGGCCTTGCTCATCTTCGTGAGGGCAGCATTGTTCACTTTATTCCCTTTGAGGCTTGTGTTTTCAAATTCAGCGGGGAACTTGTATCGTTCGTGCAGCTTCGTGAAGAGGAGGTTGCGCTAATTCCCTCGGTCAGGATGCCTCAGGTTCTCGGTGTTGATCGAGACGGTGCTCCGGAGAATGCACCCAAGCTGAAGCGAGTACCCCTTGACTATTCGTTCGGGCGCCGTTGGATTCCCGTCGGAGTCCACTTCAGTAACTTCCTCCTTGAGGGTGAGGAGCACGATCGGGCGCCGGTCCTTCCGTTGCCTCTTCGATTGGCTACCATCTGTGCGTGCGCCGCCATCATTAGTGGTGGCATCCTCGGCGGCACCATCAGTGGTGGCATCAGTGGGGTCATCCTCGGCGGTACCATCAGTGGTCTCAGGATCGGTGGGGAAGGCGGCGTCCTCATACAAGTGAGGTTGTTCCTCCATCTCCTGGGACAGCTCCCAGAATGCCTTGCCGCCCGAACCCCCGGCCTCATCGTTGTTGGCCATGTTTCTCTCTAAATAGGAACAAAGTTTGGTCAAAAAGTTGGTTATTGTCAAGGAACAAGATCATGGTCTCATCATTTAGGGTTTGTCGACACCGAGGCATCCTAAAAGCTAAGCTTTTATCATTGAGGGGTTTTCGACGCCGAGGCACCCTAAAAGCCTAAGCTTTCATCCTTAGTCACAAGTACCCAATATGTCCTATTTTTAGCAAAGTCATGCTAAAATTCACGGAAAATTTCAGCATGACCTTTGCTGAAAATAGGACATATTGAGTACCCGAATTTGCTGGAACGGAAGTTAATCGACATTCCAGCAAACTCAAGGGCCTCTCGGGTGGACAAGGAAAAAAAGGCCTCCATCACAACATGGAAAGCACATTGGCATGTGAAGAGGTGAAACAATATCTGCATCTCCAAGCAGTATCATCTCCAAGCACTTTATAATCAACCCAAGATACATCAACTACTGCACTGTCCTGCCTAATAAAAACAGTGAAGTGAAGTGAACGTATTTTCCTAATAATCTAATCACACGGCAACAAATCCGTTCTCTATCCGGACACGGACAAGTTTTGGTTTATTCCTTTCCAACAGGCTAAGGTACTACTATATAGGGAAACATTGCATACAAACTAACCCAAGCACCTTTTCTGGCATTATATTCAACATATATGAGATCAAACAAATTGTACGACGCATAACTAGTCTGATGGGATGCTAAAAACAGACATCTGATTCCTAGCAGTCAGATCGATTATATTGCTTCTAAGGTCAGAGGATCTTGCTGATTAAGGTTCTCTTTTTATACTGCAAGTTCCAGGTAATTAGAGTATGTGGCACTGTCTTGTGTTGACTAACTCATAAATGATATTATCATCTTTACTCGCCGTTATGTGTATCATGGCTGAAATTCCACCGTTATAATACATGCCTGCTTGGCTAATTAGCAAGTAAGTAACTCTTACATTATCAAAGCTTGCCAATTTCTGAAATCAATTACTGACAAGGAATAGCACAGGCACACAGCAAACCAAATTGAAATGATTTTTCGTTACCACGGCAGAGCCACAAAGGAAATGAAATAACTTTCTTTTTCCCCAAGTATAAATATCCAAATCCAATACAAATTAACTATGATTGAAACACAAAATCCTGTCTAGACAAAAATAATATAGCTCGCTAGAAAGGTTAAATACAAAAACCTCCTTTTCAAAACACAAAAGCCTGTCTAGACAAAGCAACCGACCGTCCATATGCACTAGACGCAAGAACAAGCTTCACTCTATCTGAGTAATTGCTTGCAGGGAACAGAGGATTCAGAAAACTTATCCAAAAAGTGTCCTGTGGATAACTGAATGCGAAGTGACGAATGTCAGTTGGGGCAGATGCAATATTTCACAGGCTAGATGCAACAGGGTGGGCAGCACCTTATGCGGTCAAGATAAACGCATGCCAAATTGAAATCCATAGCCACCTGCAGCTTCTTATATCCATCATGGTCTATAGCAACATATTAATTCCAGTAGGAAATCAGAACCGAATCGAACAGAACCACCTAGCCAGCCACGTGATTGAGCAAGCCGCACGATTTGCTTATAAGACAAGTTATAAAAAACATGTAGTGCGCTGAAACATAACTAGCAGCGCGAGACAGTACTACAACACAGGTGCAAATTGAACAATACGTTAACCCTAGTTGACTGCTAAAATCAAAATGTAACTGCAATATATATAATATATCAACAGTATATTGATCTGTGAAAGAGGGGGAGAGGGGGAGAGAAGGAGGGGGAGCTCACGGGGTGGTGGTGTGGACGGGGCGACGAGGTGGGGCGACGAGGTCCGGGTGGTGGTGGTGCTCCGGTGACGGTGGTGTGGACAGGGCGGTGTCCGGGCCACCGGCGACGAGGGCGGCGGGGCGATGGCGTCCAACGAGGTGGGGCGACGGGGAGAGCGGCGCCGAGGAGACGAGGACGACGGGGCGGTGGGGCGGCTGCGTCGGGAGAGGAGAGGGCGGTGTCACGGCGTCGGGGCGTCGGGGCGGAGATGAGGACGACGGGGCGGCGGGGCGGCGGCGTCGGGAGAGGAGAGGGCAGCGTCGCGGCGTTGGGGCGTCGGGGCGGAGACGAGGACGACGGGGTGGCGTCGCGGTGTCGGGGCGGCGTCGAGGCGGCGGGGCAGCAGCGTCGGGAGAGGAGAGGGGAAGGGGATCGAGGGTGAGGGCGAGGGAGAGAGAGGGGATAGGTTTGGGCCGCCGGGGAGGAAATATGGATGGGGGTGGCACAATGCTAATGGCGCACCACCCCTCGGTGTGCCATAAGTACATCCATACTAATGGCGCACCTCACCCTGGTGCGCCATTAGTATTTTTTTTTGATTTCTGCTCGAGCCAACAGGTTATCTTCCACCTGACCTGATCCACACCAAGTTCCCTCTACTAGCTCGATTGGTCAGCAGCCAGTTCTCACACCAGGAGGTCCTGGGTTTGATTCCCAGCCTCCACAATTTTTTTATGCATTTAAAATGTTGTTTGATACTTATTTGTGTTTAAATATGTTCAAACTTGTTTAAATCATAACAGTAATTTTTTTTATAAGACAGTAATAATTTTTTAAAAATATCATCAAACAGTAATGCCGGTGGTGCGGGGGAGGGTGCGCGGGGTGCGGGGGGTCGGCGACGGCGGTTGAGTATGGGAGGGGTGCGGGAGGTCGGCGGCGGCGGTTGAGTAGGGGAATCGAGGGTGCGGGCGGTCCGCGGCGGCGGCCGGTGGACCGGGGGGTGCTCGGCTGCGAGGGGGACCGGATCTGGCGAGGTGGGATAGCGATCGAGATGGAGGGGGATCGAGATCGAGTGTCCATGAAATTTAAAAATATTCATGATAGTTCAAAAAGTGCCCATGAAATACAATCGAGAAATGAAGGCTACGATTTAAATACAATCGATCTTAGCTAGCTATCTGTTCACAATCTTCTTGCCCTTCTTTTTCGCAAATGGAGTTCTTCTGTGGAACGGACGTCCTTTAGGTAGGGTGGTTCTGCTTCTTCTTGTGGTGTATGCTGCTACTTCATCATCGTCATCATGTTCGATCCTTGGGTCGCCGTACTTGTCTAAGTCTTGCTCATTGGCTACTCCATCCATTCCGATGATCTTCCTTTTGCCTCTCCTCACGACAACACGACTGGGCTTTGACGGGTCGGTAATGAAGAAGCATTGGTCCACTTGGGAAGCCAGTACCCATGGCTAATTCTCGCGGTGACGTTTGCGCCCGCGGTCTTGGATTTGGCTTCGGGTATAACCATGGTGGTGAAATACCGGTCTTCTTTTAGGACGCTCTTCGCCCATCTAACACGGAACATCGGGACCTTCTCTCCAGCGTAGCTCAGCTCCCATATCTCCTCGATCCTTCCGTAGTATCTGTCTTTGTCGTTACCGGTGTAGGATTCCACTGTTACCCCGGAGTTCTGATAACCATCGCTCTTCATGTCCTTGGCCTCGGTGTAGAATGTGTAGCCGTTGATATCATACGCCTCATAGGTCATTAGGTTGTGCTCGGCGCCCTGTGACAAGGCGAATATGAGTTGTTCTTCCGCGGAAGAATCCTCATGTAAAGGGTACGACAGAAGCTTCTGCTTGAACCAACGCGTGAAACATGAGTTGTGCTCTTTGATTATATCTCCGTCCGTTCTCTGTAGGCCCCGGTCATTGTACGTTTGTTTACTAAAGGTTTTTTGCTCTACCACCCAAGGATCGACCACGTCTATGTGTTGTAGCGCGACTAGGTTTGCTCTTTCAAAGTCGGCGAGTCGACCCTCTAAGTTGACATGCATTTCGTGGCGACCCTCACGGTGACCCCATCCAGCGAGCCTGCCGAGGTGCCTGTTGACGGGCAGACCAACGGGGTTCTCGATGCCTAGATAATTCGTGCAGTAGGAGATGCACTCTTCGGTCAGAAAGCCCCTGGCTATACTTCCCTCTGGACGTGACATGTTGCGAACGTATCCTTTGATGACACCATTCATCCTTTCGAACGGCATCATGCTGTGCAGGAACGTCGGCCCGAGTTGGATGATATCCTCCACTGTATGGACCAGCAGATGCACCATAACGTCGAAGAATGCAGGGGGGAAGTACATCTCAAGCTCGCATAGTATCACCACGATCTCTTCCTGTAGCCTTCTGAGTTGCCTCACGCCAATCGACTTCCGACAGATGACGTCGAAAAAGTTGCATAGGCCAAATAGCATTTCACGGACGTGGCGTCCATGATCCCACGGATTGCAACTGGAAGTATCTGCGTCATCAGCACGTGACAGTCATGAGACTTCATCCCACTGAACTTCTGCTTCACTGGGTCTAGGTATCTGCTTATCTTCCCCGCGTAACCGTAAGGAAGTTTTACTCCTAGGAGGCAGGTGAAAAACTGCTCGATCTCCTCCTGACTTAGAGTGAAGCACGCGGGAGGGTAGTCATTTCCGGTCTTCTTGGCCTTTTTGCCTTTGCGACGACTTTCTGTGTCCTGCTTCGCCTCATCATCATCATCATCATCATTAGCGTGAAGCTCCTACCTGATGCCCATTGATTTCAAGTCTGCCCTTGCTTTCGGCCCATCTTTGGTCCTCTCTGGCATGTTGAGCAGGGTACCAAGCAGATTCTCGCACACGTTCTTCGTGATATGCATGACATCAAGGCTGTGAGGCACACGGTGGATCTTCCAGTACGGCAAGTCCCAGAAAACAGACCTCGTTTTCCATACCTTTAGCAGCGGCTCTGGCGCCTTTCGCTTCTTTCCCGGCTCTGGCGCCTTTTGCTTCTTTCCCGGCAGTGGGCAGTCTTTCCAATTTTTCAATAGCTTGTCTATTTCCTCGCCGCTCCTCGTACACGGGCGTTTTCGGGGTTCGGTTTCACCATCGAACAGATCCTTGCGTTTCCTCCATGGGTCATCGTCGCGAAGCCACCTTCGATGTCCCATGAACACGGTTTTCAAAGACCCGGGATCTCTATCTAGCTGGCGATACGTTGTGTCATTCATGCACCTTACGCATCCAGAAAATCCGTGGACTACCTGCCCCGCGAGATATCCGTAACCGAGATAGTCGTGCACCGTCGTGAGCAATGCAGCTCTCATAGGGAAATATTCTTTCTCTGTGGCGTCCCACGTATTGGCTCGCGTTTTCCACAGCGTGTCAAGCTCCTCTTTCAGCAGCCCCAGATACAGATTGATGTCGTTCCCTGGTTGTTTCGGTCCTTCAATTAGCATACTCATGTGAATGTACTTCCTCTTCATGCACAACCAGGGGGGAAGGTTGTACATCCACACAAACACAGCCAGGTGCTATGTGTGCTTCTCTGGCTGCCAAACGGATTGACTCCATCGGTGCTCGCGCCCAGCACAATGTTCCTTGGATCGTTCCCAAATTCTAGGTCTTCGTAGTTCAACGCTTGCCACTGGCTCGCATCCTTAGGGTGACTCAGCATCTTGTCTTTTTTATCTATCTCCGGATCATTTGCGTCATCTTCTCGCTTCTTCTCCTCCCTATTCGCGTGCCAACGCAGGAGCTTTGCTACCTTAGGGTCCGTGAAATACCGCTGTAGACGAGGAGTGATCAGAAAGTACCACACCACTTTTCGAGGAGCTTTCTTCCTCTTCTTGTATCAAGTGACGCCGCACACCGGACATATGGTAGACTCCGCGTGCTCGTCCCGATAAATGATGCAATTGTTCATGCACACATGGTATTTCACGTGCGGTAAATCCAGAGGACACACAATTTTCTTCGCCTCCTCCAAACTGGTCGGGCACTTGTTCCCCTTGGGAAGACGTTCGTGCCAGAATGACATGTTCTCGTTGAAGCATGCGTCGGTCATTTTGTGTTTTACCTTCATCTCCAGAGCCATGAGCGTTACTTTCAGGCGGGTATCCTCGGGCCTGCATCCTTCATACAATGGAGTAACCGCGTCTAACTCAAGTTGATTCATCTTGGCTTTCTCTCGGGCGGCAGCTCTTGCGTTATCCGTCTGCTTGAGAAGCAGCTCTTGAATATGAGGGTCCTGCACCCAGCCCATCGATGGTCCAGCGTCGTCTGCTCCGCCGGCATCATCATCTTCATGATCATGCCCGTCGTCTGCTCTGGCATCTTCCTCATCATCATGTCCTGCATCTTCTACATGATGACTATGTACAGCATCACCGTCGTGATCATCTCCTGGGGATTCTTCGTCTTCTCGCCCGCTCGAGCCGCGGTGGTTGTCTTGCTGCCCTTCCTCATTTCTTGCCCGGCCCCCATGGACGACTTCATAGTCATCTTCATCACCTTGCCACCGATAGCCATCCATGAAACCACGCAAGAGCAGGTGGTCCCGCACCTGCCCGGAATCCGGGTCCGCAATAAGGCTCTTCAGCTTGCATCTTCGACACAGACATCTTATCTCCGTCTCGTTCTTTTGAAGCATGTCGGCCTTCACGGACCTCAAAAACCTATCCACGATGCCTTCGGTCATCGTGCGGACCATGGTCGCCTGCGGGGTAGAGCAAAATGATATTTTAGAACCAAGAAAAAATTTGGCATGACTTTCCCTAAAAATAGGACCAAAAAGAATGCTTAATGCCAAAATTCTCACCGAAACGGGAATGAATCAACATTCCGGCAAAATATTGGCAACTATCGCATTTCAAATACCGGTACACCTCCAAACACAAACACATATGCAACACCACAAATATATGCAACACCACGAACATACATAGATCTAGCTAGGCCATAAAAAGTGCATGTGCACATTGTTGTAGGGAGAACAACATAAATATAGCTTCCCCCCTTACTTACCTATCAAAACAAGGTAATTTAACCACTTAATTTTAATGAATCTATGGTGGAAATGAAGTGAAAAAGAGGAGGCACCCGAGAAAAGGAGGAGGCAGTGGAGAGAATGAAGTGGGGAGAAAGTGAGTGTGGGTAGGAGAGGCTGTCCAAAATATCTTGTTGCTGCCCACTTACTAATGGCGCACCAACCCTAAATGCGCCATTAGTAATCCAGGTTACTAATGGCGCACCTTCTGGTGGTGCGCCATTAGTAGTTTTGCAAAAAAAAACATAGTAATGGCACACTGTTCCACAGTGCGCCATTACTAGTTTAAACTAGCAATGGCGCACGGTGGAACAGTGCGCCATTAGTAGTTTTGCAAAAAAAGGAATAAAAAATATAATAAAAAAACAACATTAGTGGCGCACTTTCCGACAGGTGCGCCATTACTAGTTACAACTAGTAATGGCGCACTGCGTCTGGATGCGCCATTAGTATGTTTGGACAAGCGCACTAGTTCAATTTTTTTTTGATACTAATGGCGCACCTTGGGCCAGGTGCGCCATTAGTAGTTTCAACTCTAATGGCATATCAGAAGGTGGTGTGCCATTAGTATATACTAATGGCGCACCGCTTGTCTGGTGCGCCATTAGTGTCAATCCCATCTATAGCCCTTTTTCTAGTAGTGAGTGCTGCGCCTACAGGATGGGTGCGAGGAGGCGGCAACGGTCCGCTGAACCAGGCGCTCCTGGACGTGCAGGCGAAGCTGCGAGCTGAGGGCGAAGCCATCCAGGGCTGCACCAGGGCGCATCTGGCGTCGCGAGCATCTATCCGGGTACGTTTTTCTTTTTGACTTTGTCTCTTCTCGTTCTTCTCTGTGGGGGCGCGCCAGCACACCCACTGGGTGTAGTCCCCGAGTTTCGGGACGGCTGCTGTGCAGGCGGCCCGGAACTCAATCTGGCGAGTTCCTCATTTTTGTCTTTGTCCGACATTTTATCACAGGAGTATCACAACCTCCGCGTCACTGCCTTCAACCGTAACGTTGAGCAGCTGGGGAAGCGGACTGCCGACTTGTCGGAGAGCCAGAGTAAGTTCTTCTTCTTTTTCGCGGGGGCGCGCTGGCGCACCCGCGGGTTGTAGTCCCCGAGATTTGGGCCGACTGCTGAGCAGTCGGGCCGGATCTTCCTGGCCACCTTTGTTGTTGACGACTTAACGTCTTTTCTCTTTGTTTTTCAGAGGCCAATGCCGCTCTTCAGGAATAGTTGGGCGAAGTCAGCACGACCCTTCGCGCCAAGGAGGAGGAGTGTGGCAAGCTCTCCACAGAGCGCGACTTGCTGGCCGCACAGTTGGCGGAGCAGAAGGAGCTGCTCAAGGTGGCTCAGGACGAGGCGGACAAGAAAGAGACCGCTCTCCTTGCCGAGTTCGAGATCGAGCGCTCCTCCTGGACTGACAAGGAGGCGATGCTGACTTCCGGCTTCCACGAGGTCGAAGACATTATCGATGGTGAGTTTCTTGCTTTCTTTCTTCGAGCTGCCGACTATAGGTTAGGTTGACTGCTGATTTTCTCTTTTGCTTCTTTCTGTTTTGGGCAGACTTCTTCCCTGGCCACTCGCAGGCGGTCACCCGAGCCATTGAGGCCGATCGCGAGGTGCGGAGGGCGAATGGCGAGGAGATCGCCGCCAACGCCCCCCTGACAGTCGATTAGCAGCTCCTGAGCATCGAGACCCGTCTGCGGCCGGCCCATCAGCTGCTGCGCCGGCTTGAACGCGCCAGGGCCCAAGCGATCTCCGCCCTGTGGCCAGGCATGCCGGCTCTACGCACTGCCAGTCGGACTGCCGACTGGCTGGAGGTCGCGGCCGGCCGTCTTGAGGCTTGGAAGGGTTCCTCGGCCCGGGCTGGAGCGCGCCGGGCCTTGGAATTCATCAAGGCTTGGTATCCAGGGCTGGACCTGGACCGGCTGGCTGCGTTCCGGTCAGAGGCCCAGGCAGAACTGGCGGCTGTGGAAGGCGCCCTCATCGAGCATGCGGCGGCGATCGCCGACTATACTAACACCAGCGTCTTCGTTCTTGAGCGGGCCGCGAACGGCAAGGAGGTGCCTCCGGAGTGGTTCGGGATGAACCCCGACTACGATGAGGACTCGGCGGAGGTGATCGGCTCCAGCACCGAGGAGGAAGACGAGGTGGGGGACGGAGACGAGACGGAGGCGCCAGAAGACAGAGCGGAAGACCAACCTCAGCTCGATCGCGCCTCCAGCAACGAGCCGCGTCCGACCGGGCCGGCTACCGCCGGAGACGATCAAGCCGAGACTGCCCAGCCGGCTGCTCCGGCGCCTGACATCGCCGTCTCCGCCGACCCTCCGAACCCGTCTACCGCTCCTTAGGCTTCCGTCCTGTCTTCTACTTTATCTGCTTTCATAGTCTTTGAAGAACTTGTTAATTTGCACAATTCCACCCGCGGGGTGTATCTTGAACTTGGCCAGAGGCCTTTGTCATGTAAATATCTATCTGCCTTCTATCTTTCGTTGCTCATTGCTCTTTTTGGCTTTTTCCTTTGCCGCCTTTCCATAGTCGCCGCTTTGCCAGACGAACAGCCGCTCCACGGACTGTTGTAGGTCAAATGCTTGGCTACTTTAGGGAAGGCAAGTACTTGGCCTTTTTAGAGTTTTTTAACAAGTCGGATAGAAGGCAGCAAGCCGACTATTCGAGGGTCGGCTCTGTAAAGAGAGGCTGGAAGCCGGCTTGGGCTATGCTTATGCTTTGAGTCCTTAGCCATTTTTCGTGTGTGCGCTCGTTCTTGCTTACTCTCTGCCTACCAACAGTCGCTCTGTGAGCTGCGGCTTCCGACAGGAGACGGCTTAAGCGTGGTACACTACTTGTCCGACTGCAGGAGGCATTTCATAGCTCAAGACGGCGAGTCCCCGGGCCGACTAGCTGAACCCGGTGCCAAGTGGCATAACACAGAGTAACATACTCGGTGGCATAATTCTTATCATATGGATAACAAAAAGGGGCAGTCCCCGAGCTCGTCTCGGGGGGGCCAAAGTCTCGGTACTTTAATACAAAGGATAGCATGGTACATACTGCATCAACTGTAAAATCTTCGGAGAAGATTTGCGTTCCATGGTCGTTCTGACTCCTTGCCGGAGTCGTCCCTCTTGCGCGCTCGAGGCTTCTGAGCATCGATTAGGTAGTAGGAGCCGTTGCCCAGCACATTGCTGACGATGAAGGGGCCTCCCCAAGGCACTGACAACTTGTGCTGGCCGGCTGTTCGCTGAATCAGCCGAGCACAAGGTCTCCCTCTTGGAACGATCTCGGCCTGACCTTCCGGTTGTAGTATCGGCACAGACTCTGCTGGTAGATGCCGGACCGGTTGAGTGCCAACAGCCGGCCCTCTTCCAGCAGGTCGACGCCGTCTTGACGTGCTTCTTTAGCTTCCTCTTCGGTGTACATGGTGACTCATGGAGAGTCGAACTCTATGTCCGTCGGGATGACGGCTTCGGCACCGTAGACGAGGAAGAAAGGCGTGAAGCCGATTGACTTGTTCGGAGTCGTGCGCAGACTCCAGAGGACCGCTGGCAGCTCCTCAAGCCAACAGCCAGCCGAACGCTCGAGTGGTTCGACCAGTCGAGGCTTGATGCCGGACAGGATGAGGCCGTTTGCTCGCTCTACCTGGCCATTTGACTGCAGATGGGCAACGGACGCTAAGTCCAGTCGGATGCCTTGCGTCGCGCAGAAATGGGCCAAGGCGCCTTTGGCAAAATTTGTGCCATTGTCGGTGATGATGCTGTGCGGTATGCCATACCGCACCGTGATGTCGGCAATGAAAGTCACTGCAGTCGGACCGTTCAACTTCTTGATGGGGTTTGCTTCTATCCACTTGGTGAACTTGTCCACCGCGACAAGCAGAGGAGTCAGGCCGCCTCGGGCCGTCTTGAATGGTCCCACCATGTCCAGGCCCCAAACTCCATAGGGCCAGGCGCTGGGGATTGTTTTCAGTGCGGAAGCCGGCTGAAGCGGCTTGGAGCGGAACTTCTGGCACCCCTTGTATTTTCGGACTAATTCCTTGGCCTCTTCCAGGGCAGTCGGTCAGAAGAAACCGTGCCGAAAGGCTTTGGCAACGAGTGCTCTTGAAGCCGCATGCTGGCCGCACTCACCTTGGTGGATGTCTCTGAGAATTGCTTGGCCTTGCTCTGGCTCCACGCAGCGCTAGTAGACACCAGTGACACGGCACCGGACCAGCTCTCTATTGATTATGGTGTATGCTACCGCTCGGCGTTGCACTTGCCGAGCCAAGATTTCATCAGTTGGCAGCTCTCTGTTCACTAGAAACTTGAGGATGGGCTGCGCCCATGAGGGTGCTGCTATTTCTTCAACCGCCACCACAGCGACTTGGACAAGGGTGGCTAGGCTGGGAGGCGGCGGGCTGGAGTCTGCGGCCGCTTGCTGGATTGACGAAGTCCCTGGGCCGACTGGCGCAGTCCCCGGGCCGGGTTCTGAAGTCCCCGGGCCGACTGGCGCAGTCCCCGGGCCGGGTTCTGAAGTCCCCGGGCCGGCTTCAACTATGATTTTCTTGGGGCCGTCTGCTGGGGCTCTTGAGTCGGATCCGACTTCTTCGGGAGGAGCCGGCACAAAGATGGAGTCTGATTCTGGTGAAGGCTTGATAGACGGCTTAAGGAGGCGCTGAAGAGCGATGCCGGATGGTATTGCTTGGCGGGTGGAGCCGACTTGTGCCAAGGCGTCTGCTTGGTCGTTGTCGTTTCTTGGCACGTGAAGGAACTCGCACCCCTCGAAGTATCCACTGAGTTGCTGCACCAGGAAACGGTAGCTCGCCATGTCTGCATCTTTGGCGTCCCGGTCACCAGATGACTGCTGGACCACCAAATCGGAGTCTCCATAGCATAGGATCAGGCAAATGCCGAGTTCTTTGGCAAGCCGGAGCCCATGAATGAGCGCCTCGTATTCGGCGACGTTGTTGGAGGCGGCGAAGTGGATCTGCAACACATACTTGAGCTTGTCGCCTTTAGGGTAGGTGAGGACGACGCCGGCTCCCAGGTCGGTGCGCATCTTGGAGCCGTCGAAATGCATCCGCCAATGGGTGGAGTCGGGCGCTGGCGGCAGGTACTGGGTCTCGGCCCAGTCGACGAGGAAGTCGGCCAGTGCTTGCGACTTGATGGCGGTGCGGGGCTGGTAGTAGATGGTGTAGGGAGCCAAATCTATGGCCCATTTGGCTACTCGGCCAGAAGCATCTCGGCTCCCGATGATCTCGGCCAGCGGGGCTGTGCAAACCATCGTAATTGGATGCTCTTGAAAGTAAGGCTTCAGCTTCTTGGCAGCAAAATGCACACCGTAGCACATCTTCTGGTAATGGGGGTAGTTCTGCTTGGAGGTCGACAGTACCTCGCTCAGGTAATACACCGGTCTCTAGACAGGGAGCGCCTTGCCTTCCTCTTTGCGTTCGACTACAATGACTTTGCTGACTACTCGGCTGGTGGTGGCGATGTACAGGAGCATGGGCTCTTTGGGAGTCGGAGCCGCCAACACAGGGGGAGTAGTCAACATCTTCTTCAGCTAGAGAAATGCTTCATCCGCCTTGTGGTTCCACTCAAAAAAGGTGGTCTTCTTCATCAATTGATACAAAGGGAGAGCTTTCTCACCCAGCCGACTGATGAATCGGCTTATGGACGCCAAGCAGCCGGTGAACTTCTGCACATCTAATAGCCGGGTGGGTACCTTCATCCTCTCGATGGCATTGATCTTCATGGGGTTGCACTCTATGTCGCGTTCAGAGACCAAGAAGCCAAGGAGTTGGCCGGCTGGTACTCCGAGAACGCACTTCTCAGGGTTGAGCTTGATCTAGAATCGGCGTAGGTTTTCAAAGGTTTCTTTGAGGTCTTCCAGCAGCGTCCCACACTTCTCCGTCTTAACCACTACATCATCCACGTAGACGTGGGCATTTCTGCCGAGTTGCTTGAGGAGGCACTTCTGCATGCAATGTTGAAAGGTGGCGCCGGCATTCCTCAAGCCGAACGTCATGGTCAGGTAGCAGAAGGCTCCGAACAGCGTGATGAAGGTGGTCTTCAGTCTGTCTACCGGGTTCAGCTTGATCTGATGATATCCTGAATATGCATCTAAGAAACTCAACAGCTCGCATCCGGCTGTGGAGTCTATCACCCGATCGATTCTTGGCAAAGCAAAGGGGTCCTTCGGGCAGGCTTTGTTAAGGCTTGTGTAATCGATGCACATCCGCCACTGCTTGTTTTTCTTCAGTACCAAGACCGGGTTTGCCAACCACTCTAGAAAAAACACCTCCATAATGAAGCCGGCCGCCAAGAGTCGGGCTATCTCTTCTCCAACAACTCTTCTCTTCTCTTCTGACAGGCGGCGCAAGGGCTGTCTGACGGGCTTCACATCAGGTCGGACATGTAACTAGTGCTCGGCGAATTCCGTCGGTACACCTGGCATGTCTTTAGGGGACCATGCAAAGATGTCTCGATTCTCACGAAGGAAATCGACGAGCTCGCCTTCCTATTTACTGTCGAGGTTTGTACCCATGACAGCGTACCTCTCTGGGTGCTCCGGGTCCAAGGGTATCTTCTTAGTCTCTTTGGCCGGCTTGAACGAACCCTCAGCTTCCGACTCCTTGGGGTCAGGCGACATCTCTGGCTGCTTTTCGGCCATCGCCACGACCCGATCAAGGAGCCGCTTCTCAGCTGCGATCACCAGGGACTCGGCCATCCGACTGCTCTCAGCCGCGCAAGCAGATGACTTCTTGTAGTCGCCAGCGACGGTCAAAATCCCCTTGGAACTCGGCATCTTCATCTTGAGGTAGGCGTAGTGGGGAACCGCCATGAACTTGGCCAGTGGAGGTCGGCCAAGTAACGCATGGTATGGGCTTTCAAGGTCCACCACCTAAAACCAGACTGGCTCTCGGCGGAAATGATCTTTGTCTCCGAAGAGAACATCTATCAGGATCTTGCCGATTGGTGAGTAGGAAAGGCCAGGCACGATGCCGTGGAACACAGTCCGGCTGCTCTGCAGCTGTCTTTGCTTGATTCCTAGCTTCTCCATAGTATCTTTGTATAGGATGTTGATGCTACTGCCTCCGTCTATCAACACTCTCGAAAAGCGGGCTGCCCGCCTATCAGTGGCCAAGGTAGCACCTAGGACCAGGGCATAGGAGCCCGGATTCGGCATCACCTCTGGGTGATCCACTCTGCTCTAACTGACAGGCTTCTCGGACCAATGCATGAACTCTGGAGTATTTGACGCCACAGCGTTCACCTCTTGCTGCTGCAGCCGTCTGCTACGCCGATCATCAGCCACACTGGTGAACACCACATAGGCTCCATGCTCTTCTGGGCACTCGTCTTGTACTGCGCCGACTGGCCGTGCAGCCGGCTGCTGGGGCGGCGGTGGAGGCGGCGGCCCAGCAGGCGGGGGAGGAAGGAGGCCGTCTCCCTTGGCGATTCTGGTAAGCCAGTGGCACTTTCGGGTGGTATGGTTTGACGGCTTCGCGCCGCTATGGAACTTGCAGGGACCATCCAGAGTCTGCTCGTAAGAGAAGGCCGGCAACCAGTTGGATTTGCCGCCTTTTTGTCGCTTGGCCGGAGGCTGCCCCTCCGGCTGTTGATCTTCGACTGTTGCAACCTGCCGACTGTTGGAAGTCGGCTGTTGGGCCTTGCGTTTGTTGTCGTTCTGTTGTTGTCGCTGACTGGTGTCTCTAGCTGGAGTTCTGGGAGCCTGAGGAGCCACTTTGCCAGCCGCATTGACTTGAATTTCCATCTTCATGGAGGAGTCGGCCGTGCCGTACTTGTCTGCTATGACCAACAGTTCGTTGAGGGTTTCTGGCTCGAACACAGAGGAGCTTGTGCTTGAGGAGGGTGCGTTCTCGGCACCCGGCGGTGAAGTACTAGATAACCTGCACCTCGTGCACGCCCTCGCAGTAGTTCCGAAGCTCGCCCCAGTGTGTGAGGTAGTCGCGTGTTGACTCGTCAGGGCCTTGCACGCACAAGGAAAGCTGGCGCGGCTTGGGAGGTCGCTTGTACGTGCTTGTGAAGTTGCGGATGAAGGCCTCGGTGAAGTCAACCCAGCTGTTGATGCTGCGGGGTTTCAGACTGTTCAACCATGTCCGGGCCGTACCCTGGAGCATGAGTGGAACATACTTCACGACAACTCGCTTGTTGCCGTTCGCTATGTTTACGGCCGTGGAGTAATCAACTAGCCAGTCTTCCGGCTTCATGGTGCCGGTGTACCTGGTGTGTCTCGGGGGAGCGTGAACCCTTTGGGAAAAGGCTCGTCTCGGATGCGGGGTCCAAAGCAAGGCGGACCCAGCTCATCTTCTTCTTCCAGGACCAGGGATCGGTGGAGTCGGTCGATCCGGTGGCGAGCGTCGTTTTCTCCGACTCCCTCCTAGCAGCCAAGGCGGCCACTGAGAGTCGGATGCTCAACAGGCGGCGGGGAAACTCGCCTTTCTCTTCTTGGTGGGGGAGGCAGGTAGTCGTCCTGCCGCTCCACTGCTCTCGGACGGCCGTCTTGGTCGCGCTCGATGGTGATGCGAGTCCGACTGTGGCTGACAGCCGGCTCTTTTTCTTTCCTTCCGCGGACTCCGCTAGTCCGCGTCCGAGACGTCGCGCCTTGATCTCGGCGGGGGGGGGGGCAAGTCGTCGTTTGGTTGCTGTGGCGCATCTATGCGGCCGCCGGCCGCGTTCTGCGTAGCAACCGCGTCGAGGAGCTGCTGAACTCGCTCCGTCATCATGCGGCGCTCTTCGCCCTCGAAGTTCTTCAGCTCTTCAGTCGCCGCTTGGGCGGCATGGATGTTCTCCGCAGGGGTGGCATATACGGGGCGATTGGCCCCGAACAAGTCGGCGAGCCGCCCACGGCGCGATCCATTTCGTGCTGGTAGGCTTATGACAAGCGCCTCATGCTCACCAGCTTCTTGGCGCCTTCGATGATCTGAAGGCGGCGTGTCTCCGGCGTCTCGGCGTCTGCGTCCTCTGGAATAGGCGCAGTTAGGTCTTGTAGGGCCGCATCGAGCGGGTCCTGAGCTCCCTCACCGGAGCGCTCATCGTGACTAATGACGAGCACCTCCGTGACGGCGCTTCCGTCGCTCTCCTCGTGAGGAAGCGGCTCGTCGTAGACCACCACGTTGGTGGGGAAAGTGTCAAGCGACATGGCGTCGGAGTCGACCAGGATCGGGTCGGTGGAGCCTATGGACTCCAAGTCCACGGCAGGCTCGACGATGATGTGGAGCTGGTCGAGGAGGCCCGCGAGGAGGCTCTCGGGGCCACCCGTGCCTGCGTCGGATGCAGGCTCGTCGGAGAGGCGAACCTCGCCGACAAGTTCGGCGAGGCAGCTCGCTGCACAGGCGGCCTCAGCGCCGCGCGGCGCGTCGATGCAGACTCCGTCTGGCGAGCCTGGCTAGCTGCGCTCGCCAGGGAGGAAGAGGGTTCCTGTCCAGAACAGATCTCCGGACGACGGTGCACCAGGCCCCATGGTGGGCGCCAAATGTCGGGGGTTGGGTGCAACATATGCCAAAGGATGGCTTATCATGGTGGGGGCGAGTAGAACGTCGTCGGTGCCTGGAAACAGGATGAGGCGAAGACATGCACGCCGGCGGATCTTACCCAGCTTCAGGGCTCTCCGAGGAGATAACACCCCTACTGCTGCTCTGCGGGGTCTCCGCATGGTCACTAAGGCAAAGTGAATACAAGCTTGCTCCTAGAGCTGTTTCTGGAGGTAGGAGAGGGCACGGCTCGCTCCCTCCTTCCCTTGTGGTCTGTCTAATACTAGTGAATGCGAACCCTCTGCATGGGTGCCCTCGGGGGTTTATATAGACCTACCCCCCAGGGTTACAATGGTAAAACCGGCTGGGTGCGGGTCCCAGCCGTCTGTCTCTCAGGCGCCGTCTTCTCCGCCGACTCCTGGGGCCCGCCGGCTGGTGGGTCCCGCCGACTGGCCTGGTACGAGGGCGTCAGCCCGCGTCCGCCGCAGGCGAGTCTTGCCGGCTGCAGATTACTATACCCGTGCTTCTAATGACGCGGGCTTGGTCATGGGTTTATGGCAACAGTGCCGCCGCCTGGCGGGCGATCACTGTGGCCACTCCCCTGTCGCATCTGGTTAATGGCGTGTGGGGCCCGTGGGAGGGGCAGGCCGACTCCTGGGGGCCGACTCCCATCGGGTCCGACTCGTGGCGCTCTCGCCGTCTTCGGCACTCTCGCTGACTGGTAGGCCCCGCCGTCTCCGGGCTGTACAGACAGGGCATCGTGGGTACAAGGGCCCGCCCCAAGGGCTGATGTCAGGGCTAGAATGGCAACAATGCCGCGCCGGGCGGAGATCTCCGTGGGTATGGCGCACTGTGGCCATGCCTGCCTTTAATTATCGGGGTGGTTGGAGTCGCGGGCCGACTCCCCATAGTCGGCTTTCTTGGAGTCGCCTCTGGACTCGGCTTGAATGGGAGTCGCCTCTGGGACTCGGCTTGAATGGGAGTCGCCTCTGGGGACTCAGCTTGAACGGGAGTCGCCTCTGGGACTCGGCTTGAATGGGAGTCGCCTCTGGGACTCGGCTTATCTTGGAGTCGAATCTGGGGACTCAGCTTGAATGGGAGTCGCCTCTGGGACTCGGCTTATCTTGGAGTCGCCGCAGGTACTTGAGGGGCGCAGTCTGCCCCGATGTCTTGAAAGGTTCTGGGACTCGGGTTAGCCTACCCGTGGCCCATTACTCCAACATTGTGCAACTCCCGGATACCGTAGGAATGCTTTGGGTGTACCAAACGTCACAACGTAACTAGGTGGCTATAAAGGTGCACTACGGGTATCTCCAAAAGTGTCTGTTGGGTTGGCACGAATCGAGACTGGGATTTGTCACACCGTGTGACGGAGAGGTATCGCTGGGCCCACTCGGTAGGACATCATCATAATGTGCACAATGTGACCAAGGGGTTGATCACGGGATGATGTGTTACGGAATGAGTAAAGAGACTTGCCGATAACGAGATAGAACAAGGTATCGGGATACCGACGATCGAATCTCGGGCAAGTACTATACCGCTAGACAAAGGGAATTGAATACAAGATTGATTGAATCCTCAACATCGTGGTTCATCCGATGAGATCATCGTGGAACATGTGGGAGCCAACATGGGTATCTAGATCCCGCTGTTGGTTATTGGCCGGAGAGTTGTCTCGGTCATGTCTACGTGTCTCCCGAACCCGTAGGGTCTACACACTTAAGGTTCGATGACGCCAGGGTTATAGGGAAAGTATGTACGCGGTTACCGAATGTTGTTCGGAGTCCCGGATAAGATCCCGGACGTCACGAGGAGTTCCGGAATGGTCCGAAGGTAAAGATTGATATATAGGAAGTATGGTTTTGGCCACCGGAAGTGTTCCGGGCATCACCGGTAGTGTACCGGGACCACCGGAGGGGTCTGGGGGTCCACCGGGAGGGGCCACGGGCCCCGAGGCATACATGGGCTAAATGTGAGAAGGGACCAGCCCCTAGGTGGGCTGGGGCGCCTCCCCACCAAGGCCCATGCGCCTAGAGAGAAGAGGGGGCAAACCCTAGGGCAGATGGGCCCTAAAGGACCATGCCTGGTGCGCCTCCCTCTCCCCCCACTTGGCCGCCACCCCAGATGGGGATTGGGGCTGCCGCCACCCCTAGGGAGGGAACCCTAGGTGGGGGCGCAGCCGTCCCTCTCCCCCTATATATAGTGGAGGCAAAGGGACAGCCCAACACACGAAGTTCTTCTCCTGTTGGTGCAGCCCTACCCCTCTCCCTCCTCGTCTCTCGTAGTGCTTGGCGAAGCCCTGCTGGAGTTCTGCGCTCCTCCACCACCACCATGCCGTCGTGCTGCTGTTGGACAGAGTCTTCCCCAACCTCTCCCTCTCTCCTTGCTGGATCAAGGCATGGGAGACGTCACCGGGCTGCATGTGTGTTGAACGCGGAGGTGCCGTCCGTTCGGCACTAGGATCATCGGTGATTTGGATCACGACGAGTACGACTCCATCAACCCCGTTCACTTGAACGCTTCCGCTTAGCGATCTACAAGGGTATGTAGATGCACTCCCCTTTCCCTCGTTGCTAGATTACTCCATAGATTGATCTTGGTGTTGCGTAGAAAATTTTGAATTCCTGCTACGTTCCCCAACAGTGGTATCAGAGCTAGGTCTATGCGTATTTCTATGCACGAGTAGAACACAAGTTGTTGTGGGCGTTTCTATGCACCGAGACATACCATGTGCCGGCCTTGCGAGAGGTGGACCTTTGGTCGCCGCGTCCAGAGTGGTGGCGGCATGATTGTTCATGCGCTGAGCCGTAGCTGCAGCTCCTGCGAGGCATCGCAAAAGTAGGCACGATCAAGCGCCGGCATCAACCAGGGCAACTTGTGTGTGGCTGGCTACGCGCTGCACCTGACGACCCCGGACCTGTCGCAGCCTCGCAGGGCATGTACATTGCACTGGAGGACGCCGTCAGTTGGTGCCTCGGCGATGCCATGGTCGGAAGGCGCAGGATACGGCCGAGGTGGCTCTGTGCCAGACTGCCAGTACGCCTGGATCAAGCGGTGGAGGAGCGCGCAGGCAATCACGGCATCCTGTGGTAGGGCTGGTGCAGCAGAGCGATCCATGGACGCGAGGGGCTTGAGGATGATCATATGGAACGACGATGATAGCATCAACAACAGCTACGCTCCCGCAGCTTCCCTGTCGCGTCTGGAACGTCATCTTAGCCGCGCTCCGTTTCTCGCGCTGCAGGGCCTGCAGCACCATGCCGAGGCGGCCCGCCACCTTGCCTTCCAAAGTCACCGGCCGGCCTAGACTACTACGGTGGGTGCCCTGGATTGAGAAAGAAGGATGCCTTTTATAGATACATAAAGCGGTGCATAATTTTACAGGAGCCTTTCAGAGAGCGTCATGAGGGGGCAGGGCGGTGGCCGGAGGAGAGCAAATCGGAAACGGCCCATGCGTACACGCATGCAAGAAAGACAGGAGACACAATCTAGTCAATGATCAGCATGGCCCACACACAACGAAAACTACTATAGGCACACACAATCACGAAACCACGTTAAGAAAATTTGCAACGAAGACTTACAGTCACCAGGGAATTTTACACACCGGGAGCCCAAAAAAATACGCGTGGCCGTGCCTCATTTACCCTCACGTTGTTGTCAACCAAGTGGTGAATTGTGAAAGCCTAAACTTGGTTAGAAATAGAGGTTTGGGTATATATATAGGGATTGCAGCTTTGCGGCGAAGAGCACTCTGCTTCTCATCCACTGCAACTGCAAGCTCCACCTCCACGCACAACCAGACGCAGCAAGCCAGCAATGACGCAGAAGATCGTGATCGCAGTGCAGATGGCGAGCAGCAGGTGCCGGTCCAAGGCGCTGGCGCTGGTGGCGGTCACGCCGGGGGTGGACTCGGTGGCGCTCGCCGGAGACGCCAAGGACCAGGTGGTGGTCGTCGGCGACGGCGTCGACTCCGTCAAGCTCACCAGCGCGCTCCGCTGGAAGGTCGGCCACGCGGAGCTGGTGCAGGTCGGCGACGCCAAGAAGGAGGACGGGAAGAAGCCGCCGGCCGCGGCCGTGGTCGAATACTACCCGTACGGCTACTACTACCCATCGCAACCGGCGCCGGTCAACTTCTTCTACGAGCAGCAGTACTACCCTGCTGCTGCCGCCGTGGAGGCGTACGGGTACGCATGCTCGCGGCCGGAGCCGGGCACCTGTTCGGTAATGTAGAGCACATCACATGCTGATAGGGTAGCGCGTTGATTACTTGTACGGACTTTTGCCGGTCGTACTGGGCGATCAAGAGCTCGCCACCTCTGAAGTTTTCATGGTGGTATCGGACGTTTGCCGGTCGTACTGGGCGATCAAGAGCTCGCCACCTCTGAAGTTTTCGTGGTGGTATCGGACTTGAGGAAGGAGTATCTACTAAGGTTCAGCTAGCTACTGTGTGAGTTTCAGTTAGTTAAGCTTCCTTCGATTTCAGGTCTTGTGTTCTCAAAGAGCAGAGTTTCTGACAACAAACAAGCGGACCGTCAGCATGAAAAGTCCGGTTTCGAGTCCAACAAAATCTGTCACGGGCCGGAAAAACTAATACTCCCTCCGTCCCTGAGTATGATTTATACAACATGGCGCGTGACAAATCTTCTGCTCAACTCGCTAATCGGCAGGCGGCAGCCCTCAACCTCAGCGCTGGTCTATTACAAAGGACAACGCTAACGCCCACACATGTGGTGTGAGTCAAATCCGTCCGCATGTCCAATACACGCAGGCTACACCACGTCACCGCATGCATGCATGCGCAAATCTTTTTAGATTTTCAGTTTTTAAAATGTTTTATCTCTTAAATAAAAAATCCTATTGAAGGTCCGTTCCACCATTAGATCCCTCGCGACAAGATCTTCGAAACAAGATCTCATATCAATATATTTCGACGATTTTTTTTAAGTTAAAAGTTGCCATGTCTAGTGCACATGAATTGCCATGATGTTTACACTGAAGTTGCCATGATATGTTTCAGCTATTTTCTTCTATATTTAAAAGTAAATTTTGACATATTATAAAATGGTGAATTAAGAAACTAGACTTGACATGAACAATAAACTAAAATTGCCATGATATATGCACGTAAAATTGCCATGGTTCATACAAAAAATAATTTTCATGATCAAAGTACTGGCATTGCCATCACAAAAAAACTAAAATTGTCATGCTCTACAAACTAAAATTGCCACATGGCAACTTTAGTTTAAGCACCATGCCAACTACAATGTAAACATCATGGCAACTTTTGGGTAAAAAAATTTTCGTCAAAACATATCAATATGTGGTCTAGTTTTGAAGATCTCATCGAGACGGATTTAATGGTGAAAAATGATTTTTAATTTAATTTTTTAATTAGGAGATAAACCATTTTAAGCCGAAAACAAAAAAAACCTGCTGATGTTATCTGTTCATACGTGGCAAAATGAGTGGTGCTGGAGGTGTGTGGGCGATGTGCAAGATGCCACACGTGTGGGTGCTAGTTTTTTCGATTACAAATCTGTATAATGGTAACGGTTATCTGGAGACGGGGAAACAAAGTAATCGAGTTTGCTAAAAATTTAAGATTGGCAAAGAATTATATCAATTTTAGATGTTTCAGCTGCCAAGAACACATGTTATAGCCTCTAGTGTTCTTTGTACTATTCAAATTGAAGATGAATAGATTGAAAGTTTCTCCAAAAAAACAAGAAACTCACACGTCATGGAGATAAAAGGATGGTTCGTAGGTGTCTTGTCATGTAGGTATGCAACATCACACTATAGGATGAATGTGTCCCTATTGCTTCAAGATGCTTCAAACCGGACTTGCAAGAATATGCTGGCATGTCTCGTGCTCGTAGTATGATCGCACCACACCACATTTCTTATCTTGTACTTCCTCTGTCCCAAAATAACTGTCTCAAGTTAAGTACAAACTTTATACTAGAGCTAGTACAAAATTGAGACACTTATTTTGGGATGGAGGAAGTCATGATCTTCAGGGGCAATATATACACGAATGGCCAAGACTTCGCAAAAATTAAAAAGAATGACCAGGAACGAGTGCTCTACTTAATAGTGGAAAACATCCGTGCTGCAAACGACTAACACTACAGGTAGTTGCAGAGGTGCTAAGCTTTGTGCGGTAGCAATTTAATCATTCTAAATTAAAAGAAACATGTCGCTGTTTGAACTTTTATAACAAATTAATTGGAAAGATGTTATTATTCGTTATCATGAAAATAACTAGAGGGAAGCTGGATAAAATAAAATCTACCTGGGATGACTGTTTCTTAGGTGTCTTTATGAGAAGATCATACTTAAGGTCATGCTGAAAGAAACTGATATATTGTTAGCAGGGGAAAACCATAAATCCTGGATATCAATCCTTGACTCCAACAGTCCAACTCTTGAACATTTGTTGAAGGTGTGGGAGAATCATATTCATTGTTGTACATAGGGAAATCAGTTTGCCTTTTTTTTATCAGCGCCCCTGCCTCAAGGCCAGTTTGTTTCACCTCTCAGTTCTCCAGAATCTGATTCTGGAAATCTGCCCACAAAATCGTCTGCCGGCTTGGTGAAGACTGGGTCGGGCGGAGAAGAGACGGGCGGGCAGGCGCGGTGAAGACAGGTAACTGGGCGTACGGGACGATGCGGTGGAGTAGGGTGGCTGCTGTCAACGCATCTGACGGCGCTAGGTTAGTGTCGCCGGTTGGAGGCGAGAACCCTAACTCGAGGGCTCACACGGCTGGTACGGTGAGACGAACACGAGGGGGAGAGGAATGCGAGAGATGTGAGGGCGTGCTTTCGACCTCTGTTAGTCTGGACCGAGTGGCAATTTGGACGTAAATTGGTTATCAAATAGGGGTAGTAGTTCAAAACGAACGGGCCTTGAGGGATTGCCCACTTCTTTACTCTTATAAAATAGAACTACATAACAATTTATTCCGCCAAACTCACGTGCAGCATCACTATTTATAATAAGCTTTGATACTTGTTTAAAAGTCTTTTTTTAATTACAGATTTACAGTCGTAGCTAATTAATATGGTAAATTAAACTACATTTCTTTACATTTTTCAATATAATATGGCTTAAAAATATTTAAATCAATTCCACTTAAATGTGCTAAAATCAGAATAGAAAAATTGCATGCTTTTTTGAATTAATTTATGAATCTTGCAATAACATAGGTATATGTATGTGTCATTTACTATCTTAATAAATAATTCTAAATATTGTGGTGTAAAAATGTACTCCCTATGTCCCATAATATATGACGTCTTACATTATTGGATGGTGGGAGTATTTGATAGCTGTGTTTATAATTAGATATATCTAAATAAAAAAAATCTGGAGTACGCCAGATGTTTAGAAGGAGCTTTCTACCTAAAATTGACACGTGTTTTATTCATTTTTACTGGTCAACTGATTCTAATGTAATATCGTGGTTTCAATCATTTTAGAAGTATCACACCGTCGTTCCCATGTTGAACTAACAATAACTCTTCGTCCCGCGGCCTGGCTGAAGAGGTCCTTTTCGTCCACGTATAGGCTGAATAGTGACTCTTTATTTGCACACAAGCTAGGAACAGCTAGATGAATAGATGGATGAGAATAATTGGAAAATTTCTAGCACGATGTAGGCTTGTGAGTTGTGACGGGCGATGTACATTGAAAGGCAAAATTTAGAGCAATTCCACCCGTTCGGCCCCCAATGTAGCGGACGGCACTATTTTGGATCGCACGACGCTTTTTAGGCCCTGGGGGGATCTAGGTCCCAGCCACGCCCCAGGGGCCAGTCCCAAGACGTTTAAATTCAAACATGACATTTCCCGCTATCCAAAAAAGCGCCACAAGTCAGGCGATCAGCGGCACAAGTCCGGCGATCACCATACCACAGTTCAGCGATCAATAAACTTGTAAGTTCGGCGTTCAAAAGGAAGGACGCGTAGGCAATGCATCAAACGGCGACGCTGTCCTCCGGCGTCGGACTAGCGGGAGTCGCGTGCGCAGGCTCGTCGGCGTCGGCGTAGCTTCTGTGCTAGGTGTCATGGAGGCGTCGCTCGGGCTTGGCGGCGGTGTTGGGGTTGGGTGGGAGTTGGCGTCGCCGTCGACGGTATCTGGTTCAGGATGAGGTCACACTCCGCCAGGTACCATGCCTTGACCTTCTCATCCATCGTCGACATGTCCCCCCGCCCCCCATCAGGAAAGCCAGGTCAGTGTTTCTCTTATTCGCGGTGACGTTGGTCCGGAGCAGGTCGAGCTTGACGGCGTTGTACATCATCAACGCTGAGCATCGCGCCTCGGTTTTCTCTTCCCTCTGGACGGCGCGGGTCTTGGCGTCGGTGATGCAATGGTCGATGGACTCTTGCAGACGCGCGGTAGCCGGCGCGGCGTCCTCCGCCGACTTGGCTCGTTTGTTGCCGTCCGGGCGCCCATTGACCGCACCCGGCGTCGGGGCGTCCGGCTTGTACATCTCCTTGGCCTTGGCATGGGTGCGCCGGACTTCCGACCACTTCTCGCACTTCTCGATCCGGGAGAACACATGGAGGTACTTGAAGTCTTGATTGGTGCTGCTGTCCTGGCGATACATGGCGAACATCCGAACCATCTGCGCCGAGGAACAAGTGTCGGCGATGCACACGCGAAAAAAGAGCGAGAGACTGGTGTCATACCTGACCCTCTATGTTGGCGCCGCTCTCCGGGCGAGCCGCGATCACCTCGACGATCCCATGCCATTTGTTGCACGTTGTTTGGATGAGCGCCCAATGGTTCAACATGTCCTTCGAGCCGCGCTGCATGTGGATGCTGGCAAAGTAGGGGTCGACCAGCTTGCGCTCATCGAACTCTGACTTGATGCGCTCCCAGTACGTGTTGGCATTCTGGTTCGTGCCGGTGATCGGGTCGAGGCAGACGATTTTCCACGCTTCGGCGAGGCACTTGTCTTCTTTGGACGCCCACTTGACGCGCGGCTCGCCGGTCCTGGCCGCCCGCTTCTTCTTTTTCCCTTTCCTCGCCAGAGTAGCCGCTGAATCCTCCTCGTCCTCCTCCTTCTCTGGCTCCTCCTCGCCGTAGTCAAGCTCATCATCCATGTCGCCATTGAGGTCCATTGTATCTTCGTGGGCATTGAACCCGAAGGAGGCGGCGGCCTCCGCCGAGCCGGTCGTCATGATGTCGTCCATGTCGGCCTCCGTCACGTCGGGGTTGCCGAGATGCAACGACTAGGCTTGTGAGAAGAGCAGCGCGCTATGAAGCAGAGGTGGCATCGGGGAGGATGCGTAAGCCGGCGGCGAGTAGGTGTACGGGGGGTACTGGACGCCGGCGAACGTGGGTGAGGGCATCTGCTGGCCACGTGGCCATGTGGAAAGGTGATGTTGGGGTTGAACCCGCCGTGGGCGTTGAGGGAGTCCTGGATTCGGGGGTCCTCAGTTGTCCGGCCTAGGAGTATCGGCCGGGTTGCATGGGTCGTACAGGATCAAGCTAAAGATCATCGACCGTGTCCGGATTGGACTTCTCAATACATGGACGGCAAGAATAGAGTCCGGAGGTTTCCTTACCTGACAAACCCTAGACCCCCTCCGGTGTGTATATAAACTGGAAGGGTTAGTCTGTAGAGTGCAACTCATCATCATCATCAGAATCTTCATAGGCTAGACATCTAGGGTTAGCCATTTCGATCTCAAGGTAGATCAACTCTTGTAATCTTTATACTCGTTGAATATAATCAAGCAGGAGTAGGGATTTACCTCCATTAAGAGGGCCCGAACCTAGGTAAACATTGTGTCCCCTGGCTTCCTGTTACCATTGATCTCTAGATGCACAGATTGGGCCCCCTACCCGAGATTTGCCGATTTTGGCACCGACATTGGTGCTTTTATTGAGAGCTACGCTGTGTTGTCTGCAAAATGTGATCCATGGCTCGCCTAGTCATCAACAACAATATCACTTCTGGAGGGTGCCTGGCTTCGGGGCAGACCCTCTGGTTCGGTGGTTTTACCACAAGGACCCGTGCGGCCATCGAGCCCGTAACTCCTCTCATGGCTGCCGGCCACCGTCCTTGCATTGGCCCCAAGTACTCTGAAAAATTGGATCCAGCAGATGTTTCGTCTTTAAACGAACTGCTAGACCGAATCGCCGCCCTGGGGGTCTCAATGACTTGTTGGGTAACGTAGCAGAAATTCAAAATTTTCCTACGTGTCACCAAGATCTATCTATGGAGAAACCAGCAACGAGGGGAAGGAGAGTGCATCTACATACCCTTGTAGATCGCTAAGCGGAAGCGTTCAAGAGAATGGGGTTGAAGGAGTCGTACTTGTCGTGATCCAAATCACCGGAGATCCTAGTGCCGAACGGACGGCACCTCCGCGTTCAACACACGTACAGCCCGGTGACGTCTCCCATGCCTTGATCCATCAAGGAGAGAGGGAGAGGCTGAGGAAGACTCCATCCAGCAGTAGCACAACAGCGTGGTGGTGGTGGAGGAGCGTGGCAATCCTGCAGGGCTTCGCCAAGCACCGCGAGAGAGGAGGAGTACTTGGGAGAGGGGGAGGGCTGCGCCAGAACTTGGGGTGCGGCTGCCCTCCCACCCCCACATATATATAGGGGCAAGGGAGAGGGGGGCCGGCCCCCTCAGATCCAATCTGAGGAGGGGGCGGCGGCCAAGGGGGGGAGGAGTGCCTCCCAAGTCAAGTGGAGGCCCTCCCCCCTTAGGGTTTTCCCTCTCCCATGCGCATGGGCCTTGGGGGGGCTGGTGCCCCTGGCCCATTAAGGCTAGGGCGCCCCCCTACATCCCATGCTACTGTATTGGACGTGCTGGAACAATTTCCGGACCTCCGGACCCCTCCGGAATCCTCCGGAACCTTCTGGAAGCTTCCCGGTACAATACCGAAAAAACCCGAACTTTTTCCGGAACCCGAACAACAACTTTCCATATATAAATCTTTACCTCCGGACCATTCCAGAACTCCTCGTGACGTCCGGGATCTCATCCAGGACTCCGAACAACATTCGGTAACCACATACAAACTTCCTTTATAACCCTAGCGTCATCGAACCTTAAGTGTGTAGACCCTACGGGTTCGGGAACCATGCAGACATGACCGAGACGTTCTCCAGTCAATAACCAACAGCGGGATCTGGATACCCATGTTGGCTCCCACATGTTCCACGATGATCTCATCGGATGAACCACGATGTCAAGGACTCAATCAATCCCATATACAATTCCCTTTGTCTAGCGGTATTATACTTGCCCGAGATTCGATCGTCGGTATACTAATACCTTGTTCAATCTCGTTACCGGAAAGTCTCTTTACTCGTTCCGTAACACATCATCCCGTGATCAACCCCTTGGTCACAATGTGCACATTGTGATGATGTCCTACCGAGTGGGCCCAGAGATACCTCTCCGTTTACCGGAGTGACAAATCCCAGTCTCGATTCATGCCAACCCAATAGACACTTTCGGAGATACCTGTAGTGCACCTTTATAGCCACCCAGTTACGTTGTGACGTTTGGTATACCCAAAGCATTCCTATGGTATCCGGGAGTTGCACAATCTCATGGTCTAAGGAAATGATACTTGACATTAGAAAAGCTTTAGCATACGAACTACGATCTTTGTGCTAGGCTTAGGATTGGGTCTTGTCCATCACATCATTCTCCTAATGATGTGATCCCGTTATCAACGACATCCAATGTCCATGGTCAGGAAACCGTAACCATCTATTGATCAACGAGCTAGTCAACTAGAGGCTTACTAGGGATATGGTGTTGTCTATGTATCCACACATGTATCTGAGTTTCCTATCAATACAATTATAGCATGGATAATAAACGATTATCAAGAACAAGGAAATATAATAATAACTAATTTATTATTGCCTCTAGGGCATATTTCCAACAGTCTCCCACTTGCACTAGAATCAATAATCTAGTTCACATCATCATGTGATTAACATTCACACGTCACATCGCCATGTGACCAACATCCAAAGAGTTTACTAGTGTCATTAAACTAGTTCACATCATCCTGTGATTAAGACTCAACGAGTTCTGGGGTTTGATCATGTTTTTCTTGTGAGAGAGGTTTTAGTCAACGGGTCTGCAACATTCAGATCCGTATGTACTTCGCAAATCTCTAGGTCATATTGTAAATGCTGCTTCCACGCTCCACTTGGAGCTATTCCAAATGGTTGCTCCACTATATGTATCCGGTTTGCTACTCAGAGTCACTCGGATAGGTGTTAAAGCTTGCATCGACGTAACCCTTTACGCCGAACTCTTTATCACCTCCATAATCGAGAAACATGTCCTTATTTACTCCAAGGACAATTTTGACCTCTGTCCAATGATCCATTCTTGGATCATTCTTGTACCCCTTGACTGACTCATGGCAAGGCACACTTCCGGTGCGGTACACAGCATAGCATACTATAGAGCCTACGTCTGAAACATAGGGGACGACCTTCGTCCTTTCTCTCTTTTCTGCCATGGTCGAGCTTTAAGTCATGACTTCATACCTTACATCTCAGGCAAGAACTCCTTCTTTGACTGATCCATATTGAACACTGAGGGAGTCCTGGACTAGGGGGTGTCCGGACAGCCGGACTATCATTATCCGCCGGACTCCAAGACTACGAAGATACAAGATTGAAGACTCCGGCTCGTGTCCGGATGGTACTTTCCTTGGCGTGGAAGGCAAGCTTGGCAATACGGATATGTAGATCTCCTACCATTGTAACCGACTCTGTGTAACCCTAGCCCTCTCCGGTGTCTATATAAACCGGAGGGCTCTAGTCCGTAGGACAACATACATTACAACAATCATACCATAGGCTAGCTTCTAGGGTTTAGCCTCCTTGATCTCGTGGTAGATCTACTCTTGTACTACCCATATCATCAATATTAATCAAGCAGGACGTAGGGTTTTACCTCCATCAAGAGGGCCCGAACCTGGGTAAAAACATCATGTCCCTCGTCTCCTGTTACCATCCGCCTAGACGCACAGTTCGGGACCCCCTACCCGAGATCCGCCGGTTTTGACACCGACAATGGTGCTTTCATTGAGAGTTCCTCTGTGTCGTCACCGATAGGCTTGATGGCATCTTCAACCAGCAACGCTGTCCAGGGTGAGACTTTTCTCCCCGGACAGATCTTCGTATTCGGCGGCTTCGCCCTGCGGGCCAATTCACTTGGCCATCTGGAGCAGATCGAAAGCTACGCCCCTGGCCGTCAGGTCAGATTTGGAAGCTTAAACTTCACGGCCGACGTCCGCGGAGACTTGATCTTCGACGGACTCGAGCCACAGCCAAGCGCGCCACACTGTGACGATGGGCAAGATTTAGCTCTGCCACCGAACAGTGCCTTGGTGGCCGCGCACGGGTCCGCTCCGGCCATTGGCCCGGAGCCGATCGCCCAGATCGAGGGCCGGTGGATAGACGCCGCCCTGGGAGCTCCAACATCCATGGCGATGGAGCCGAACACTAATCTTGTCCCCTGCGAAACTCGTGATTCCGAGGCGCCGGACTCCTCGCCGGACTCCGAACCTCCCGCGCCCCTACCAATCGGTCCGGATTGGGCGCCGGTTATGGAATTCACCGCCGCGGACATCTTCCAATATTCGCCTTTCGGCGATATCTTGAATTCACTAAACCATCTCTCGTTATCAGGAGAGTCCTGGCCGGATTATGGCCAGGATGGTTGGGATACAGACGACGAAGAAATTCAGAGCCCACCTACCACCCACTTTGTAGCCACTGTCGACAATCTAACCGACATGCTAGACTACGACTCCGAAGACATCGACGCTATGGACGACGATGCCGGAGACGAACAGGAACCAGCGCCCATAGGGCACTGGAAGGCCACCTCATCATACGACGTATACATGGTGGATACCCCAAAAGATGGGGACGGCGAAGAAACAGCGGAGGCAGATCCCTTAAAGAAACAGCCCAAGCGCCGGCGTCAGCGGCTCCGCTCTAAATCTCGCCACAGCAAGAATGGAGATTCCGGCACAGGAGATAATAATACTCCAGAGAGTGCCGAAGACAATCCCCTCCAGCAAGACTCAGTGCAGGAGGATGCAGAAGCAAGCCCTCATGAGGGGGCGGCAGACGAAGAGGTTGAGGATCATAATTATATGCCTCCCTTCGAAGACGAAGCAAGCCTCAACGATGACGAATTCGTCGTACCCGAGGATCCCGTCGAACAAGAGCGCTTCAAGCGCAGGCTTATCGCCACAGCAAACAGCCTAAAGAAAAAGCAGTAGCAGCTTCAAGCTGATCAGGACCTGCTGGCCGATCGATGGACCGAGGTCCTCGCGGCTGAAGAGTATAAACTCGAACGTCCCTCCAAAAGTTACCCAAAACGTAAGCTGCTCCCCCGATTAGAGGAGGAAGCATACGTACCTCCATCACCAGCGCACGATATGGCTGATCGACCACCCCGTGGTTGTGACAGAGAGGCATCCAGGCCCCCAGCCAAGACCATACCCCGGCATCGCTCCAAAAGTACGAAGCCAAGAGGGAACGCGCCGGACTTGCGAGACATATTGGAGGACAAAGCAAGGCAATCCAGATCCATCTATGGATCACGTGGGCGCCCTACGACCCACGACGAATACCATCGTGCCGGATACAATAACCCCGGCCGGGCCGAACACAGCAGACAGCGCTCTCTCGAGCTGCGTCGCGATATCGCTCAATACAGGGGCGCCGCACACCCGTTATGCTTCACTGACGAAGTAATGGATCATCAGATCCCCGAAGGGTTTAAACCCGTAAACATCGAATCTTACGATGGCACAACAGACCCCGCGGTGTGGATCGAAGACTATCTTCTCCACATCCATATGGCCCGCGGCGACGATCTCCACGCCATAAAGTACCTCCCACTCAAGCTTAAAGGACCAGCTCGGCATTGGCTTAACAGCTTGCCCGCAGAGTCAATTGGGTGTTGGTAAGACCTGGAGGCCGCATTCCTTGATAACTTCCAAGGCACATATGTGCGACCACCAGACGCCGATGACCTAACCCACATCATTCAGCAGCCAGACGAATCGGCCAGACAATTCTGGACACGGTTCTTGACGAAGAAAAATCAAATCATCGATTGTCCGGACGCAGAGGCCCTTGCAGCCTTCAAACATAACATCCGGGATGAATGGCTAGCCCGGCACCTGGGGCAGGAAAAGTCGAAATCCATGGCATCCCTCACATCGTTAATAACCCGCTTTTGTGCGAGAGGGGACAGCTGGCTAGCCCGCAGCAACAATCTTCGTAAAAATTCTGGCAGTCCGGATACTAAGGACAACAATGGCAGGTCACGTCGAAACAAAAACAAGCGCCGAACTAACGGCGACGATAAGGAGGATACGGCAGTCAATGCCAGATTCCGAGGCTCTAAACCCGGTCAGCGGAAGAAGCCATTTAAAAGAACCACTTCGGGTCCGTCCAATCTGGATCGAATACTCGACCGCTTATGTCAGATACATGGCACCTCTGAAAAGCCAGCTAACCACACCAATAGAGATTGCTGGGTGTTCAAGCAGGCCGGCAAGTTAATTGCCGAAAACAATGACAAGGGGCTAAATAGCGACGACGAGGAAGAGACCCGGCCGCCGAACAATAGAGGACAGAAGGGTTTTCCCCCACGAGTACTGACGGTGAATATGATATACGCGACTCACATACCCAAGAGGGAGAGGAAACGCGCACTAAGGGACGTCTATGCGATGGAGCCAGTCGCCCCAAAGTTCAACCCATGGTCCTCTTGTCTGATCACTTTCGATCGAAGAGACCATCCGACCAGCATACGCCATGGCGGATTCGCCGCATTGGTCTTAGATCCAATCGTCGATGGGTTCCACCTCACGAGAGTCCTGATGGACGACGGCAGTAGCCTGAACCTGCTTTATTAGGATACAGTGCGCAAAATGGGCATAGACCCATCAAGGATTAAACCTACAAAGACAACCTTTAAAGGTGTCATACGAGGAGTGGAAGCCAACTGCATAGGCTCAGTCACACTGGAAGTGGTCTTCGGATCCCCGGATAATTTCCGGAGCGAAGAGTTAATCTTCGACATAGTCCCGTTTCGCAGCGGCTATCACGCTCTGCTCGGGCGAACCGCGTTTGCCAAATTCAACGCGGTGCCGCACTATGCATACCTAAAGCTCAAGATGCCAGGCCCTCGTGGAGTCATCACGGTCAATGGGAATACGGAACGCTCCCTCCGAACGGAGGAACATACAGCGACTCTCGCGGCAGAAGTACAGAGCAGCCTTCTAAGGCAATTCTCGAGTCCGGCCGTTAAACGGCCGGATACAGCAAAGCGCGCCCGGAGCAATGCCAACCAAGACCAGCTGGCGCGATCAGAGCACGCGTAGCAATGCGGCCCCAACCCTCGCCCGCGTATGATCACAAGAATAACACTCCGCGTACATCATTACACTTTGGAGATACCATGGGCACAGGGGAGGGGGCACGATCACAATGGACCCAGAGTGCAGTTCAACAACACCGGGGGCTCGCAAATGTGCCCCTCTTTTTTATTATTTTTCTTCTTTTTTGTACACAGGACTCTATTAACCAGAAGCCCTGTCCGGCGGTGAACCTGCCGAACTCATGATGCAACAGTCAGGGACTAAAGAAGGCCGCGCCGAACACTCAGGTGGTCTCAATTACGAGCATTAAATTCGATTATATACACCAAATCCGCAGCTCATCCCTGGAGGGGGACATGTTTATTTAGTCCAAATCCCTTGCTTACCGCACTATTTGTATCAGTCAGCTCTACTAGCAGACTTTTCTTTCATTAATAATGCAGCACCTTTATGATCGCAATTGCATCACATTTTATATATATATGCTCATTATATGACATCTGGCACCCGTATATTTTGGTACGGCATAATACACCGGGGGCTTATGTTCCCCACTCTATGGTGTGATAAAGTCCGAACACTTTCACAAGTGCGGCACCCCGAACTTATAGCATTATATGAATCGGCTCCGAATCATGTCTTGGGTCAATAGTTGGGTTTGCCCGGCTCCCACGTTTTGGTGCCTTACGTTCCGTTCTGTCGGCTAAGGTGGCACTGGGAGAACCACTGCGATTGCGCCCCGGTTGAGCCGGGCTAACGCCTTAGTGGAGAAAGCTAAAACTGACTGGCATGATAAGGCGAGAGACTGGTCGCTGTTCGAGAGGTTTTTTCGGGTCCTTAAAGACTCACGCCGCTTCGAGCGAAGTTCCGGATAATGTCCGATGAAGGCGTGGATAGCGCCCCGGATTCGGTCTTCCGAATACCAGGGGCTTCGCCGAAATTTAAAATTATAGAATTCTATGGCTAAGTGAGAGTGTTCAAGCATTATAAGTCCGGTTGCCTTGTTCGTCGTGTTGAGCGCCTCCCTAGATGGACCCAAAAATGGGAACAAGAGTGCTCGAGTTTATCCCGAACACCCCAGCACTTGTGGCTTGGGGGCTGAAGCCAACGACTTGCCATCTCTCAGATTTTACAAACGGCCGCACAGAAGGTAATATTTTAAATTAAACAAGCGTTGCTCATGGCGCATATGAATGAAGTTTTCAGCGCACAGGATAAATAAACAGCGAGTTCACTCAAAGATTACATTTCGGGAGCACTCATCTGCAATATCGCAGGCTCCCTTCAAGACAATTTTATAATACTTCTCCGGTGTGCGATACTCCTTGCCATCTCTCAGATTTTACAAACGGCCGCACAGAAGGTAATATTTTAGGCAACCCTGCGTATATCTTGTTAAAGATCCTTAGTCCGGCTTTTCTTTCCGAACACCGAACTAAGCATCAGGGGATACTGTCTATGCGGTATTACATTACATAATTTTAACATCTTACCTCAAAGCCTGTTAAAAGGCTGCTGCAGGCTTCGGTCAGCCCGCTCTTAGCGAGCTCAACCTTCTCAATCACCGCACTCATGATAGTGCGGTGTTCTTCCTCGATGGAAGCGCCTTTAAGCGCCTCCAGCAGGTTATCCGGCGCCTCCGATTGGACGGAGGCCGCCGGCGTCACGGTCCTGCCCTTCTTTCGAAGGGGCCGCTTGCCGGACTCTGGAACCACTGCGGGTTCTGATGTAGAGTCCGGCACGAAGTCCGGGAGGCTGCCTGACGGCACCTCCGGAGCCTCCTCCTGATGGGTCCATCTCTGGGATCCCACCTTGACGTCCTCGCCGGCGCGTGGGGTGGAGGCAGTCGGGATGGAATTCACATCCGACGAGGCCAATGACCCGCTCGATGAGTCGGGGAGATCATCATTGGTCGGACTACGGGCAGAATGCGGTGTTAGAAGGATACTACGCGACATAAAAGAAATTACACATCAAGGATCCGGATACTTATGATCTTGCCGGACGCCTGGCCCTTGGAGGCCACTCATCCTCACCAACGCTGATGTTGGCGAAACTGTCCGGGGGGATAGTTCTCCCCCTCTTGGACCCTTCGGCCTCCCCGATGGGGGAAGCCTTCCTTTTCTTCTCTCCCTCCTCCGGGAGAGAGTACTCCTCCTCCTCGTCTTCGGGGGAGGAGTCCTCGTCGTCATCAGACGCCTGATTGCGGAACTCTTTCGAGTCCCCGCGGCCACCTTCTTGGCCTTCTTCTCCGGCACCACGTGCGGTGCCGGAACCAGCAGCCCTGTTAAGCGGGCGTCCACTGGGTCTTCTGGCATGGGAGTCGGGCTGATGAGCAGCTTGGCCTTCTCCATCCATTCCTGTCAAAGGAAGAGGCAGAATGAAACCTCACTAGAGTCAATCTAATTATCACAAGTGTCCCGTAATGGGGTTGAATCACTTACCTCGTCAGTTGGATACTGCGAGCTGAATCCGCAGTCTTCGGTCGCGGACGCGGGGGCTTCGACGCCCTTGAACAGCACCCTCCAGGCGCCTTCGTATGTTGTATCGAAGAGCCCGCTTAGCGCCTGGTGCTGTTCCGGATTGAACTCCCACAAATTAAATGCCCGTTCTTGGCATGGTAGGATCCGCCGGATGAGCATGACTTGGACCACGTCGACGAGCCAGAGCCTATTGCTCACCATCTTCTTGATACATGCTCGGAGTCCCGTCACCTCCACTGGATTCCCCCACTACAAGCCCTTCTCTTTCCAGGAGGTGAGCTGCGTGGGGATGCCAGATCTAAACTCGGGGGCCACCGCCCATGTGGATTTGCGCGGCTCGGTGATGTAGAACCACCCCGATTGCCACCCCTTAACGGAGTCCACGAAGGTCCCTTCCAGCCAAGGGACGTTGGGCAATTTGCCCAACATGGCGCCTCCGCATTCCGCTTGCGTACCCTTCACAACCTTCGGCTTGACGTTGAAGGTCTTGAGCCACAGGCCGAAGTGGGGCCGGATGCAGAGGAAGGCCTCGCACACGACGATAAACGCCGAGATGTTGAGGATAAAGTTCGGTGCCAGATCGTGGAAATCCAGGCCGTAGTAAAACATGAGCCCCCGGAAAAATGGATGGAGCGGAAAGCCCAGTCCGCGGAGGAAGTGGGGGAGGAAGACGACCCTCTCATGAGGCTCAGGGGTAGGGATGAGCTGCCCCTCGTCGGGCAGCCGATGCGCGATATCGCCGGAAAGGTATCCGGCGCTGCGCAGCTTGGTGATGTCCTCCTCCTTGACGGTGGAGGCTAACCATTTACCTCCCGCTCCGGACATATTCGGAGAAGGTCGAGGCGAGATGCGCGAGCTCGGGCGTTGGAGCTTGAGTTCGCGGGGATGGATAAGCAAAGGAGGAAGAAGGCGTAGGTGAGAAGGTGAATCCTTATCCCTTATATATAGGCGGACAAAACTATGCGTCCCCCACCAGCCTGGTAAAACTCGCTTATCTCCCAAGCGCCACCATCAATGGCGCGGTTGGGTTACCCACGCACGTATTGATGAGAATCCCGGAATAAGGGGAACACGATCTCTGCTTCGACAAGACGTGCCAAGGAAACCGCTTCGCTAAACGTGCTGAGGTGGTATAGTAATTCAAACAAAGGCCTGGTGGCGGTGTGATGTCACGCCGCATAATACGTCAGCAGATTGAACTAAGTGTACATTTTATTCTCTCTACGGTGGAATGTGGAATTTATTTTGCAGAGCTGGACACTATCCTGGTGTTCATGATCTTCTCTGGATTATTCAAGAGAGGAACCCGCCTTGCAATGCCGAACATTATGCACGCCGGACTTATCATCATTGAAGACTGGTTCAGGGGCTACTGAGGGAGTCCTGGACTAGGGGGTGTCTGGACAGCCGGACTATCATTATCCGCCGGACTCCAAGACTACGAAGATACAAGATTGAAGACTCCGGCTCGTGTCCGGATGGTACTTTCCTTGGCGTGGAAGGCAAGCTTGGCAATACGGATATGTAGATCTCCTACCATTGTAACCGACTCTATGTAACCCTAGCCCTCTCCGGTGTCTATATAAACCGGAGGGCTCTAGTCCGTAGCACAACATACATTACAACAATCATACCATAGGCTAGCTTCTAGGGTTTAGCCTCCTTGATCTCGTGGTAGATCTACTCTTGTACTACCCATATCATCAATATTAATCAAGCAGGACGTAGAGTTTTACCTCCATCAAGAGGGCCCGAACCTGGGTAAAAACATCGTGTCCCTCGTCTCCTGTTACCATCCGCCTAGACACACAGTTCGGGACCCCCTACCCGAGATCCGCCGGTTTTGACACCGACAAACACCTTCAAGATCATGTCAAGGTATATGCTCATTTGAAAGTACCATTAAGCGGTTTTTGATCTATCCTCATAGATCTCGATGCTCAATGTTCAAGTAGCTTAAACCAGGTTTTCACTTGAAAAACACTTTTCAAATAACCCTATATGCTTTACAGAAAATTCTACATCATTTCTGATCAACAATATGTCAACAACATATACTCATCAGAAATTCTATAGTGCTCCCACTCACTTCTTTGGAGATACAAGTTTCTCATAAACTTTTGTATAAACCCAAAATCTTTGATCATCTCATCAAAGCGTACATTCCGACTCCGAGATGCTTACTCCGGTCCATGGAAGGATCACTGGAGCTAGCATACCTTTTAGCATCCTTAGGATCGACAAAACCTTTCTGATTGTATCACATACAACCTTTCCTTTACGAAAACTGGTAAGGAAACTCGTTTTGACATCCATCTGCCAGATTTCATAAATGCAGCTAATGCTAACATGATTCCGACGGACTTAAGCATCGCTACGGATGAGAAAATCTCATCGTAGTCAACTCCTTGAACTTATGAAAAACTCTTCGCCACAAGTCGAGCTTCATAGACAGTGACATTACCATCCACGTCCGTCTTCTTCTTAAAGATCCATTTATCTCAATGGCTTGCCGATCATCGGGCAAGTCCACCAAAGTCCATGCTTTGTTCTGATACATGGATCCTATCTCGGATTTCATGGCTTCTAACCATTTGTCGGAATTTGGGCCCACCATCGCTTCTCCATAGCTCGTAGGTTCATTGTTGTCTAGCAACATGACCTTCAAGACAGGATTACTGTACCACTCTGAAGTAGTACGCATCCTTGTCACCCTACGAGGTATGGTAGTGACTTGATCCAAAACTTCATGATCACTATCATAAGCTTCTACTTCAATTGGTGTAGGCGCCATAGGAACAACTTCCTGTGCCCTGCTACACACTTGTTGAAGTGACGGTTCAATAACCTCATCAAGTCTCTACCATGCTCCCACTCAACTTTCTGAGACAAACTTTTCTCGAGAAAGGACCCAATTCAAGAAACAATCCCTATTGCTTTCGGATCTGAATTAGGAGGTATACCCAACTGTTTTGGGTGTCCTATGAAGATGCATTTTATCCGCTTTGGGTTCGAGCTTATCAACCTGAAACCTTTTTCACATAAGCGTCGCAGCCCCAAACATTTAAGAAACGACAACTTAGGTTTCTCCAAACCATAGTTCAAACGGTGTCGTCTCAACGGAATTACGTGGTGCCCTATTAAAGTGAGTGCGGTTGTCTCTAATGCCTAACCCATGAACGATAGTGGTAATTCGATAAGAGACATCATGGTACGCACCATATCCAATAGGGTGCAACTATGATGTTCGGACACACCATCACACTGTGGTGTTCCAAGCGGTATTAGTTGTGAAACGATTTCCACAATGTCTTAATTGTGTGACAAAGCTCGTAACTCAGATACTCTTCTCTATGATCATATCATAGACATTTTATCCTCTTGTCACGATGATCTTCAACTTCACTCTGAAATTACTTGAATCATTCAATAATTCAGACTTGTGTTTCATCAAGTAATATACCCAGTATCTACTCAAATCATCCGTGAAGTAAGAACATAACGATATCCACTGCGTGCCTCAGCACTCATTGGACTGCACACATCAAAATGTATTACTTCCAACAAGTTGCTTTCTTGTTCCATTTTACTGAAAACGAGGCTTTCAGTCATCTTGCCCATGTGGTATGATTTGCATGTCTCAAGTGATTCAAAATCAAGTGAGTCCAAACGGTCCATTTGCATGGAGTTTCTTCATGCATATACACCAATAGACATGGTTCGCATGTCTCAAACTTTTCAAAAACGAGTGAGTCCAAAGATCCATCAACATGGAGCTTCTTCATGCGTTTTATACCAATATGACTTACATGGCAGTGCCACAAGTAGGTGGTACTATCATTACTATCTTATATATTTTGGCATGAAAATGTGTATCACTACGATCGAGATTCAATAAACCATTCCTTTAGGTGCAAGACCATTGAAGGTATTATTCAAATAAATAGAGTAACCATTATTATCCTTAAATGAATAACCGTATTGTGATAGACATAATCCAATCATGTCTATGCTTCAACGCAAACACCAAATGACAATTATTCAGGTTTAATACTAATCTGATGGTAGAGGGAGCGTGCGATGTTTGATCACATCAAACTTGGAAACACTTCCAACACATATCGTTAGCTCACCTTTAGCTAGTCTCCGTTTATTCCATAGCTCTATTATTTCGAGTTACTAACACTTAGCAACAGAACCGGTATCTTAATACCCTGGTGCTACTAGGAGTACTAGTAAAGTACACATTAACATAATATATATCCAATATACTTCTATCGACCTTGCCAGCCTTCTCATCTACCAAGTATCTAGGGTAATTCCGCTCTAGTGACTATTCCCCTTATCATAGAAGCACTTAGTCTCGGGTTTGGGTTCAACCTTGGGTTTCTTCACTAGAGCAGCAGCCGATTTGCCGTTTCATGAAGTATCCCTTCTTGCCCTTGCCCTTCTTGAAACTAGTGGTTTCAATACCATCAACAATTGATGCTCCTTCTTGATTTCTACTTTCGCGGTGTCAAACATCGTGAATACCTCAAGGATCATCATATCTATCCCTGATATGTTATAGTTCATCACGAAGCTCTAGCAGCTTGGTGGCAATGACTTTGGAGAAACATCACTATCTCATCTGGAAGATCAACTCCCACTCGATTCAAGTGATTGTTGCACTCAGACAATCTGAGCACAAGCTCAACGATTGAGCTTTTCTCCCTTAGTTTGCAGGCTAAGAAAATTGTCGGAGGTCTTATACCTCTTGACGTGGGCACGAGCCTGAAATCCCAATTTCAGTCCTCGAAAACATCTCATATGTTCCGCGACGTTTCAAAAAAACGTCTTTGGTGCCTCAACTCTAAACCGTTTAACTGAACTATCACGTAGTTATCAAAACGTGTATGTCCGATGTTCGCAACATCCACAAACGACGTTTGGGGTTCAGCACACTGAGCGGTGCATTAAGGACATAAGCTTTCTACTGTCCGCATAATCGCTACTGTCAACTTTCAACTATATTTTCTCTTGGAACATATCTAAACAGTGGAACTAAAGCGCGAGCTTACGACATAATTTGCAAAGATCTTTTGACTATGTTTAGGATAATTAAGTTCATCTTATGAACTCCCACTCAGATAGACATCCCTCTAGTCATCTAAGTGATTACATGATCCGAGTCAACTAGGCCATGTCCGATCATCACGTGAGACGGACTAGTCATCATCGGTGAACATCTTCATGTTGATCGTATCTACTATACGACTCATGCTTGACCTTTCGGTCTCTTGTGTTTCGAGGCCATGTCTGTACATGCTAGGCTCGTCAAGTCAACCTAAGTGTTTCCCGTGTGTAAATCTGGCTTACACCCGTTGTATGTGAACGTAAGAATCTATCACACCCGATCATCACGTGGTGCTTCGAAACGACGAACTTTCGCAATGGTGCACAGTTAGGGGGAACACTTTTCTTGAAATTTTAATGAGGGATCATCTTATTTACCCTTGTAGATCGCTAAGCAGAAGCATTCAAGAGAACGGGGTTGAAGGAGTCGTACTTGTCGTGATCCAAATCACCGGAGATCCTAGTGCCGAGCGGACGGCACCTCCGCGTTCAACACACGTACAGCCCGGTGACGTCTCCCATGCCTTGATCCAGCAAGGAGAGAGGGAGAGGTTGAGGAATACTCCATCCAGCAGCAGCACAATGGCGTGGTGGTGGTGGAGGAGCGTGGCAATCCTGCAGGGCTTCGCCAAGCACCGCGAGAGAGGAGGAGTACTTGGGAGAGAGGGGGAGGGCTGCGCCAGAACTTGGGGTGCGGCTGCCCTCCCACCCCCCACATATATATAGGGGCAAGGGAGAGGGGGCCGGCTCCCTCAGATCCAATCTGAGGAGGGGGCGGCGGCCAAGGGGGGGAGGAGTGCCTCCCAAGTCAAGTGGAGGCCCTCCCCCCTTAGGGTTTTCCCTCTCCCATGCGCATGGGCCTTGGGGGGGCTGGTGCCCCTGGACCATTAAGGCTAGGGCGCCCCCTATAGCCCATGCTACTGTATTGGACGTGCTGGAACAATTTCCGGACCTCCGGACCCCTCCGGAATCCTCCAGAACCTTCTGGAAGCTTCCCGGTACAATACCGAAAAAACCCGAACTTTTTCCGGAACCCGAACAACAACTTTCCATATATAAATCTTTACCTCCGGACCATTCCGGAACTCCTCGTGACATCCGGGATCTCATCCGGGACTCCGAACAACATTCGGTAACCACATACAAACTTCCTTTATAACCCTAGCGTCATCGAACCTTAAGTGTGTAGACCCTACAGGTTCGGGAACCATGCAGACATGACCGAGACGTTCTCCAGTCAATAACCAACAGCGGGATATGGATACCCATGTTGGCTCCCACATGTTCCACGATGATCTCATCGGAATAACCACGATGTCAAGGACTCAATCAATCCCGTATACAATTCCCTTTGTCTAGCGGTATTATACTTGCCCAAGATTCGATCGTCGGTATACCGATACCTTGTTCAATCTCGTTACTGGCAAGTCTCTTCACTCGTTCCGTAACACATCATCCCGTGATCAACCCCTTGGTCACATTGTGCACATTGTGATGATGTCCTACCGAGTGGGCCCAGAGATACCTCTCCATTTACCGGAGTGACAAATCCCAGTCTCGATTCGTGCCAACCCAACAGACACTTTCGGAGATACCTGTAGTGCACCTTTATAGCCACCTAGTTACGTTGTGACGTTTGGTACACCCAAAGCATTCCTACGATATCCGGGAGTTGCACAATCTCATGGTCTAAGGAAATGATACTTGACATTAGAAAAGCTTTAGCATACGAACTACGATCTTTGTGCTAGGCTTAGGATTGGGTCTTGTCCATCACATCATTCTCCTAATGATGTGATCCCGTTATCAACGACATCCAATGTCCATGGTCAGGAAACTGTAACCATCTATTGATAAACGAGCTAGTCAACTAGAGGCTTACTAGGGACATGGTGTTGTCTATGTATCCACACATGTATCTGAGTTTCCTATCAATACAATTATAGCATGGATAATAAACGATTATCATGAACAAGGAAATATAATAATAACTAATTTATTATTGCCTCTAGGGAATATTTCCAACACGACTATGTTCGGATCGGGATCAAGCCCGACTGGAGGGAAATTAATCACACACCGATCACCCACTTCGTGGCGGTCGTCGAGGAACAGGCCACTAACGCCTCCACCCCCATATTGAGGACCAAGTATGTTCGGGTCCACGAATCCCCTGAGCCGGATACTTCCCCTTCGGAGGGGACTTTACTCCCGCCGGACTTTGGTTCAGCGGTAGGATTGCAAGAGCCTTCACACTTAACCGGACCCGAACCAGTTACTTCGGAAGCCATACCGGCTCCGAACACGGACGTGGGATAGGATATAAAATTTAATCCACCCACCCACCACAATCTATATTCTCCAAGCAACTCAGGTCCTTCAGATATATACGACCTAATGTATGTGCGGCAGTAGCCCCAGGAAATGTCCACCACTTTTGGGCCAGATTCCTGCTTGTTAAAAACTAGATCAAGGACTGTTCGGACGACGACGTAGTTTCGATCTTCCACCATAACTGTACAGACGAAGCAATATTGAATGCCCTCGACCGTCGCCACATACAGAGCTTCACGGAGTTGTCGCATGTAGTACAAAAGTATTGTGCGATGGAAAGCATATGGAGGGCCCAGAAAAGTCAACTTGAGCCCGCCACCTCGACACAGTGTGTGTCCCGGGCTAAAAGAATATACCCCGGCGGGTCGCCCGACCATCGGGCTATGGACAAGAAGAACAAGCCCTTCACGGGACATAGGTCCGTTCTTGACGAACATTGGACAAACCCAGCCCGATCCATACTACTCTGCACACAGTCTCAACCCATAGCCTCCGGGCATGCTGGGTACTCTGACAGGTAGCAAAAAGTGGAAAGGCCATCCTCACCACAACTCCAGAAGGATACTCATCAGAGAGGGACAACTTTAACGTCCTAACAGTCTTCGAGACTTTCTCTTCTAACAACCTGTGCAAACGGGCGCTCTGCGACCTCGCCGAAGTCCATCAAGTTACCGCATTGAGCCCATGGAACGACATGGCGATAACCTTTATGGCCGAAGATGAACCAAAGGCTCGGTCCGTCCGAGCACCTGCCGCCTTGGTACTAAGCCCCATCGTTGATGGTTTCCGGCATACTAAAGTACTCATGGATGGCGGTAGTGGACTTAACCTCATCTATGAGGACACTCTCGACAAGATGCAGATGGATAGGTCACGCATCAAGCAAAGCAACACCACCTTTCGAGGTATTATCCCCAGTCGAGAGGCGCACTACTCTGGAAAAATCAAACTGGATGTGGTGTTCGGTACTATAGATCCGAAGAGTTGCTCTTCCATGTGGTCCCCTTTAACAGTGGGTATCATGCTATTCTCGGCCGAGACGCTTTCTCACGCTTTCAAGCTATACCCGATTATGGGTACATGAAGCTCAAAATGCCCGGACCTAATGGAATCATCACAATCCCGAGCAACACGGACAAAGCCCTTCGTGCCGAAAACAAAACAACTGTAGGGGAACGTAGTAATTTCAAAAAAAATCCTACGCACACGCAAGATCATGGTGATGACATAGCAACGAGAAGGGGAGTGTATCTTCATACCCTTGAAGATCGCTAAGCGGAAGCGTTTATCAATGCGGTTGATGTAGTCGTACGTCTTCACGATCCGACCGATCCAAGTACCGAACGCACGGCACCTCCGAGTTCTGCACACGTTCAGCTCGATGACGTCATCGCCTTCTCGATCCAGCAAGACAGGCAAAGTAGTAGATGAGTTCCGGCAGCACGATGGCGTGGTGACGGTGTTGGTGAAGAACAATCTCCGCAGGGCTTCGCCTAAGCACTACGGAAACTATGACGGAGGATAAACTAGAGGGAACGGGGTTGCTGGCACACGGCTTGGTGTTTCTTGATGTGTCTTTGGTGCTAGCCCTACCCCTCTATTTATATGTTGAGCCTTGGGGTCGAAACTTGGAGTAAAAGCCTCCACAAAGTCGGTTTCACCCGAAAGGCAAGAGTCCTTCTCGGACTCCAGGGCCAGACGCCAGGGTTCCCGGCGTCTGGACCCAGACGCCAGGGACCCTGACGTCTGGCCCCTGGACTCCGCAAAACTTCCTTTTGCGCTTTCCAAAAACCTTGTGGGCTTTCCCCTTTGGGCCAAATAACGTGTTCTCGTACCCAAACATTTCGGGAAACATCCGGAACCCCTTCCGGTGAATTCCGGAACCCTTCCGGAGATCAAACACTATTATCCCATATATCAAACTTTATCTCCGGACCATTCCGGAGTTCCTCGTCATGTCCATGATCTCATCCGGGACTCCGAACAACATTCGGTTACCAACATGCATAACTCATATAATACTATATCGTCAACGAAACGTTAAGTGTGCGGACCCTATGGGTTCGAGAACTATGTAGACATGACCTAAAACCATTCTCGGTCAATAACCAATAGCGGGACCTGGATGCCCATATTGGTTCCTACATATTCTATGAAGATCTTTATCGGTCAAACCGCATAACAACATACTTTGTTCCCTTTGTCATCGGTATGTTACTTGCCCGAGATTTGATCGTCGGTATCCAATACCTAGTTCAATCTCGTTACCGGCAAGTCTCTTTACTCGTTCTGTAATACATCATCTCATAACTAACTCATTAGTTACATGCTTGCAAGGCTTAGGTGATGAGTATTACCGAGAGGGCCCAGAGATACCTCCCCGACAATCGGAGTGACAAATCCTAATCTCGAATTATGCCAACCCAACATGTACCTTCGGAAACACCTGTAGAGCACCTTTATAATCACCCAGTTACGTTGTGACGTTTGGTAGCACACAAAGTGTTCTTCCGGTAAACAGGAGTTGCACAATCTCATAGTTGTAGGAACTTTGTATAAGTCATGAAGAAAGCAATAGCAGTATACTAAACGATCAAGTGCTAGGCTAACGGAATGGGTCATGTCAATCACATCATTCTTCTAATGATGCGATCCCACTAATCAAATGACAACACATGTCTATGGTTAGGAAACATAACCATCTTTGATTAATGAGCTAGTCAAGTAGAGGCATACTAGTGACTATAGTTTTGTCTATGTATTCACACATGTATCATGTTTCCGGTTAATACAATTCTAGCATGAATAATAAACATTTATCATGATATGAGGAAATAAATAATAACTTTATTATTGCCTCTAGGGCATATTTCCTTCAGTCTCCCACTTGCACTAGAGTCAATAATCTAGATTACATAGTAATGATTCTAACACCCATGGAGTCTTGGTGCTGATCATGTTTTGCTAGTGAGAGAGGCTTAGTCAATGGGTCTGCAACATTCAGATCCGTATGTATCTTGCAAATCTCTATGTATCCCACTTGGACTTGGTCCCGAATGGAATTGAAGCGTGTCTTGATGTGCTTGGTCCTCTTGTGAAATCTGGATTCCTTTGCCAAGGCAATTGCAACAGTATTGTCACAGAAGATCTTCATTGGTCCCGATGCACTAGGTATGACACCTAGATCAGAACTGAAATCCTTCATCCAGACTCCTTCATTAGCTGCTTCAGAAGCAGCTATGTACTCCGCTTCACATGTAGATCCCGCCACGACGCTTTGTTTAGAACTGCACCAACTTACAGCTCCACCGTTTAATAAAAACACGTATCCGGTTTGCGATTTAGAATCATCCGGATCTATGTCAAAGCTTGCATCGACGTAACCATTTACGACTAGCTCTTTGTCACCTCCATATACGAGAAACATATCCTTAGTCCTTTTCAAGTATTTCAGGATGTTCTTGACCGCTGTCCAGTGATCCACTCCTGGATTACTTTGGTACCTTCCTGCCAAGCTTATTGCTAAGCATACGTCAGGTCTGGTACACAGCATTGCATACATGATAGAGCCTATGGCTGAAGCATAGGGAACATTTTTCATTTTATCTCTATCTTCTGCTGTGGTCGGGCATTGAGTTCGACTCAACTTCACACCTTGTAGCACAGGCAAGAATCCTTTCTTTGCCTGATCCATTTTGAACTTTTTCAAAATTTTGTCAAGGTATGTGCTTTGTGAAAGTCCTATTAAGCGTCTTGATCTATCTCTATAGATCTTGATGCCTAATATGTAAGCAGCTTCACCGAGGTCTTTCATCGAAAAACTTTTATTCAAGTATCCCTTTATGCTATCCAGAAATTCTATATCATTTCCAATTAATAATATGTCATCAACATATAAAACTAGAAATGCTACAGAGCTCCCACTCACTTTCTTGTAAATACAGGCTTCTCCAAAAGTCTGTATAAAACCATATGCTTTGATCACACTATCAAAACGTTTATTCCAACTCTGAGATGCTTGCACCAGTCCATAAATGGAACGCTGGAGCTTGCACACTTTGTCAGCACCTTTTGGATCAACAAAACCTTCCGGCTGCATCATATACAACTCTTCTTCTAGAAATCCATTCAAGAATGCAGTCTTGACATCCATTTGCCAAATTTCATAATCATGAAATGCAGCAATAGCCAACATGATTCGGACAGACTTAAGCATCGCTACGGGTGAGAAAGTCTCATCGTAGTCAACCCCTTGAACTTGTCGAAAACCTTTCGCAACAAGTCGAGCTTTATAGACAGTAACATTACCATCAGCGTCAGTCTTCTTCTTAAAGATCCATTTATTCTCAATGGCTTGCCGATCATCGGGCAAGTCAACCAAAGTCCATACTTTGTTTTCATACATGGATCCTATCTCAGATTTCATGGCCTCCAGCCATTTTGCGGAATCTGGGCTCATCATCGCTTCCTCATAGTTCGTAGGTTCATCATGGTCAAGTAACATGACTTCCAGAATAGGATTACCGTACCACTCTGGTGCGGATCTTACTCTGGTAGACCTACGAGGTTCAGCAGAAACTTGATCTGAAGTTTCATGATCAATATCATTAGCTTCCTCACTAATTGGTGTAGTTGTCACGGGAACCGGTTCTCATGATGAACTACCTTCCAATAAGGGAGTAGATATAGTTATCTCATCAAGTTCTACTTTCCTCCCACTCACTTCTTTTGAGAGAAACTCCTTCTCTAGAAAGGATCCATTCTTAGCAACGAATGTCTTGCCTTCGGATCTGTGATAGAAGGTGTACCCAACAGTCTCTTTTGGGTATCCTATGAAGACACATTTCTCCGATTTGGGTTCGAGCTTATCTGGTTGAAGTTTCTTCACATAAGCATCGCAGCCCCAAACTTTAAGAAATGACAACTTTGGTTTCTTGCCAAACCACAGTTCATAAGGCGTCGTCTCAACGGATTTTGATGGTGCCCTATTTAACGTGAATGCGGCCGTCTCTAAAGCATAACCCCAAAATGATAGCGGTAAATCGGTAAGAGACATCATAGATCGCACCATATCAAGTAAAGTACGATTATGACGTTCGGACACACCATTTCGTTGTGGTGTTCCGGGTGGTGTGAGTTGTGAAACTATTCCGCATTGTTTCAAATGTAAACCAAACTCATAACTCAAATATTCTCCTCCACGATCAGATCGTAGATACTTTATTTTCTTGTTACGATGATTTTCCACTTCACTCTGAAATTCTTTGAACTTTTCAAATGTTTTAGACTTGTTCTTCATTAAGTAGATATACCCATATCTGCTCAAATCATCTGTGAAGGTGAGGAAATAACGATATCCGCCACGAGCCTCAACATTCATCGGACCACATACATCTGTATGTATGATTTCCAACAAATCTGTTGCTCTCTCCATAGTTTCGGAGAACGGTGTTTTAGTCATGTTGCCCATGAGGCACGGTTCGCAAGTACCAAGTGATTCATAATCAAGTGATTCCAGAAGTCCATCAGTATGGAGTTTCTTCATGCGTTTTACACCGATATGACCTAAACGGTAGTGCCACAAATAAGTTGCACTATCATTATCAACTCTGCATCTTTTGGCTTCAACATTATGAATATGTGTATCACTACTATCGAGAATCAATAAAAATAGACCACTCTTCAAGGGTGCATGACCATAAAAGATATTACTCATATAAATAGAACAACCATTATTCTCTGATTTAAATGAATAACCGTCTCGCATCAAACAAGATCCAGATATAATGTTCATGCTCAACGCTGGCACCAAATAACAATTATTCAGGTCTAAAACTAATCCCGAAGGTAGATGTAGAGGTAGCGTGCCGACCGCGATCACATCGACTTTGAACCGTTTCCCACGCGCATCGTCACCTCGTCCTTGGCCAGTGCTCGCTTATTCCGTAGTCCCTGTTTCGAGTTGCAAATATTAGCAACAGAACCAGTATCAAATACCCAGGTGCTACTACGAGCTCTAGTTAGGTACACATCAATAACATGTATATCACATATATCTTTGCTCACTTTGCCATCCTTCTTATCCGCCAAATACTTGGGGCAGTTCCGCTTCCAGTGTCCAGTCTGCTTGCAGTAGAAGCACTCAGTTTCAGGCTTAGGTCCAGACTTGGGTTTCTTCTCTTGAGCAGCAACTTGCTTGCCGTTCCTTTTGAAGTTCCCCTTCTTCTTCCCTTTGCCCTTTTTCTTGAAACTAGTGGTCTTGTTGACCATCAACACTTGATGCTCCTTCTTGATTTCTACCTCCGCGGCTTTCAGCATCGCGAAGAGCTCGGGAATAGTCTTGTTCATCCCTTGCATATTATAGTTCATCACGAAGCTCTTGTAGCTTGGTGGCAATGATTGGAGAATTCTGTCAATGACACTATCATCAGGAAGATTAACTCCCAGTTGAATCAAGTGATTATTATACCCAGACATTCTGAGTATGTGTTCACTGATAGAACTATTCTCCTCCATCTTGCAGCTGTAGAACTTATTGGAGACTTCATATCTCTCAATCCGGGCATTTGCTTGAAATATTAACTTCAACTCCTGGAACATCTCATATGCTCCATGACGTTCAAAACATCGTTGAAGACCCGGTTCTAAGCCATAAAGCATGGCACACTGAACTATAGTGTAGTCATCAGCTTTGCTCTGCCAGACGTTCTTAACGTCGTCAGTTGCATCAGCAGCAGGCCTGGCACCCAGCGGTGCTTCCAGGACATAACTCTTCTGTGCAGCAATGAGGATAATCCTCAGGTTATGGACCCAGTCCGTGTAATTGCTACCATCATCTTTCAACTTTGCTTTCTCAAGGAACGCATTAAAATTTAACGAAACAACAGCACGAGCCATCTATCTACAAACAAACATAGGCAAGCAAGATACTATCAGGTACTAAGTTCATGATAAATTTAAGTTCAATTAATCATATTACTTAAGAACTCCCACTTAGACAGACATCTCTCTAGTCATCTAAGTGACTACGTGATCCAAATCAACTAAACCATGACCGATCATCACGTGAGATGGAGTAGTTTTCAATGGTGAACATCACTATGTTGATCATATCTACTATATGATTCACGCTCGACCTTTCGGTCTCCGTGTTCTGAGGCCATATCTGCATATGCTAGGCTCGTCAAGTTTAACCTGAGTATTCTGCGTGTGCAAAACTGGCTTGCACCCATTGTAGATGGATGTAGAGCTTATCACACCCGATCATCACGTGGTGTCTGGGCACGACGAACTTTGGCAACGGTGCATACTCAGGGAGAACACTTCTTGATAATTTTAGTAAGAGATCATCTTAAAATGCTACCGTCAATCAAAGCAAGATAAGATGCATAAAGGATAAACATCACATGCAATCAATATAAGTGATATGATATGGCCATCATCATCTTGTGCTTGTGATCTCCATCTCCGAAGCACCGTCGTGATTACCATCGTCACCGGCGCGACACCTTGATCTCCATCGTAGCATCGTTGTCGTTACGCCATCTATTGCTTCTACAACTATTGCTACCGCTTAGTGATAAAGTAAAGCAATTACAGGGCGTTTGCATTTCATACAATAAAGCGACAACCATATGGCTCCTGCCAGTTGCCGATAACTTCGGTTACAAAACATGATCATCTCATACAATAAAATATAGCATCACGTCTTGACCATATCACATCACAACATGCCCTGCAAAAACAAGTTAGACGTCCTCTACTTTGTTGTTGCAAATTTTACGTGGCTGCTACGGGCTTAGCAAGAACCGTTCTTACCTACGCATCAAAACCACAACGATAGTTTGTCAAATAGACTCCGTTTTAATCTTCACAAGGACCGGGCGTAGCCACACTCGGTTCAACTAAAGTGAGAGAGACAGACACCCGCCAGCCACCTTTAAGCACGAGTGCTCGTAACGGTGAAACCAGTCTCGCGTAAGCGTACGCGTAATGTCGGTCCGGGCCGCTTCATCTCACAATACCGCTGGACCAAAGTATGACATGCTGGTAGGCAGTATGACTTATATCGTCCACAACTCACTTGTGTTCTACTCGTGCATATAACATCAACGCATAAAACCTAGGCTCGGATGCCACTGAAGGGGAACGTAGTAATTTCAAAAAAAATTCCTACGTACACGCAAGATCATGGTGATGACATAGCAACGAGAAGGGGAGTGTATCTTCATACCCTTGAAGATCGCTAAGTGGAAGCGTTTATCAACGCGGTTGATGTAGTCGTACGTCTTCACGATCCGACCGATCCAAGTACCGAACGCACGGCACCTCCAAGTTCTACACACGTTCAGCTCGATGACGTCCTCGCCTTCTCGATCCAGCAAGACAGGCGAAGTAGTAGATGAGTTCCGGCAGCACGACGGCGTGGTGACGGTGTTGGTGAAGAACAATCTCCGCAGGGCTTCGCCTAAGCACTACGGAAACTATGACGGAGGATAAACTAGAGGGAACGGGGTTGCCGGCACACGGCTTGGTGTTTCTTGATGTGTCTTTGGTGCTAGCCCTACCCCTCTATTTATATGTTGAGCCTTGGGGTCGAAACTTGGAGTAAAAGCCTCCACAAAGTCGGTTTCACCCGAAAGGCAAGAGTCCTTCTCGGACTCCAGGGCCAGACGCCAGGGTTCCCGACGTCTGGACCCAGACGCCAGGGACCCTGGCGTCTGGCCCCTGGACTCCGCAAAACTTCCTTTTGCGCTTTCCAAAAACCTTGTGGGCTTTCCCCTTTGGCCCAAATAACGAGTTCTCGTACCCAAACATTTCGGGAAACATCCGGAACCCCTTCCGGTGAATTCCGGAACCCTTCCGGAGATCAAACACTATTATCCCATATATCAAACTTTATCTCCGGACCATTCCGGAGTTCCTCGTCATGTCCATGATCTCATCCGGGACTCCGAACAACATTCGGTTACCAACATGCATAACTCATATAATACTATATCGTCAACGAAACGTTAAGCGTGCGGACCCTACGGGTTCGAGAACTATGTAGACATGACCTAAAACCATTCTCGGTCAATAACCAATAGCGGGACCTGGATGCCCATATTGGTTCCTACATATTCTACGAAGATCTTTATCGGTCAAACCGCATAACAACATACTTTGTTCCCTTTGTCATCGGTATGTTACTTGCCCGCGATTTGATCGTCGGTATCCAATACCTAGTTCAATCTCGTTACCGGCAAGTCTCTTTACTCGTTCCGTAATACATCATCTCATAACTAACTCATTAGTTACATGCTTGCAAGGCTTAGGTGATGAGTATTACCGAGAGGGCCCAGAGATACCTCCCCGACAATCGGAGTGACAAATCCTAATCTCGAATTATGCCAACCCAACATGTACCTTCGGAAACACCTGTAGAGCACCTTTATAATCACCCAGTTACGTTGTGACGTTTGGTAGCACACAAAGTGTTCTTTCGGTAAACGGGAGTTGCACAATCTCGTAGTTGTAGGAACTTTGTATAAGTCATGAAGAAAGCAATAGCAGTATACTAAATGATCAAGTGCTAGACTAACGGAATGGGTCATGTCAATCACATCATTCTTCTAATGATGTGATCCCACTAATCAAATGACAACACATGTCTATGGTTAGGAAACATAACCATCTTTGATTAATGAGCTAGTCAAGTAGAGGCATACTAGTGACTATAATTTTGTCTATGTATTCACACATGTATCATGTTTCCGGTTAATACAATTCTAGCATGAATAATAAACATTTATCATGATATGAGGAAATAAATAATAAGTTTATTATTGCCTCTAGGGCATATTTCCTTCAACAACATCCTTGGCCCTCGAGGCACTAGCTGAAGCCCTAGCGGCAGAAGAATTAACCACCTTACGAGCTACGGTGGATAGGGACGATGTGATCCTTGATAAAAGATCCAAGTCCACCTCTTTCAAGCCAGCAGAAAAAATTGTAAAATTCCAAGTGCACCAGACGGACCCTAATAAAACAACGTCTATTGGAGCACAGCTGGACCCGGCAGTGGATGCCGCCCTACGTGCCTTCCTGCGCGAGAATTGGGATATCTTTGCCTGACATCCTTCAGACATGCCCGACATCCCACGAAGACTGGCCGAACACAGTCTCAATATAATCAAGGGGTTCAAACCCGTAAAACAGACACTATGGAGATTCTCCAAGCCCAAGCGTCAAGCCATGGGAGAAGAGCTAGCCAAGTTACTAGAGGCTGGGTTCATTAGGGAAATCAAACTTCCGGATTGGCTAGCCAATCTGGTCATGGTACCTAAAACGGACAAATCATGGCGCATGTGTGTCGACTTCAAGGACCTGAACAAGGCTTGCCCCAAAGATCCTTTCCCATTGCCCCGCATTGACCAAACTATTGACGCAACTGCAGGACACGATTCTCTGTGTTTTCTCGACGCCTATTCCGGATACCATCAGATTAAAATGAAGAAAGCGGACCAGGCTGCAACCACATTCATCACCCCTTACGGTCCCTTCTTCTTCAATACTATGCCCTTCGGACTCAAAAACGCCAGTGCTACCTACCAGCGCATGATTCAAACATGCCTGAAAAAGCAAATAGGAAAAACAATCAAAGCATACGTGGACGACGTGGTCATCAAAACAAGTGCATGAAGCTCTTTCCACCCGTCAGACTTTTGATTGCGTTGACGAGTGCATGAAGCTTAACACTTTGCATCAACTTTAATAAAAGATTGTGTGCATCACTATGATGTAGAGGCCTATGGTTTGAACCTCCTTTTCAAAGAAAAAAAAACTGGATGGACCCCTGAGTGAAAACTAAACTTGTGAAGCTACCATCGGCACCGCTAACAAAATGAGTACCTATATATATATATGAGCGTTTGGGTCTGTACATGCTGTGAGGATTTTGTAGCCACCAACAATCTTAACACGAAATTGACAAAATCTGCAAGCTGAAGGGGGAGACTTGCTTGGTCACCGAGTCCAAACCTACTACTGCACATGTATGCATAGTCGCCGCTGACTACAACTTGTTTCTAGTGTGGGTGCTACAAGTGGAGTAGCCCTGGCAACGGGACAAAACTGACAACGCGTATCCTTGCGCGTCCGTCCGAGGCAACGAGACAGAGCGCAGTCAGTGTAGAAGCCCAAGTCCCCAAGTCCTAAACAAAACAAGTCTTCTTGCTGCACCGCGTCTTCATCACTGTCGAATCCTCCAACGAAGCTGCTGCTCTGCTATATATACGGATTGCAGCCTTGCATCGAAGGGTACTCTGCTTCTCATCCACTGCAACTGCAAGCTCCACCTCCACGCACAAGCAGACGCAGCAGCCAGCTTAATATGACGCAGAAGATCGTGCTCGCGGTGCAGATGGCGAGCAGCAGGTGCCGGTCCAAGGCGCTGGCGCTGGTGGCGGCCACGCCGGGGGTCGACTCGGTGGCGCTGGCCGGGGACGGCAAGGACCAGCTGGTGGTCGTCGGCCACGGCGTCGACTCCGTCAAGCTCACCAGCGCGCTGCGTAGGAAGGTCGGCCACGCGCAGCTGGTGCAGGTCGGCGACGCCAAGAAGGAAGAGCCGAAGAAGCCGGCGGCCGCGGCCGTGGTCGAATACTACCCGTACGGCTACTACTACCCATCGCAACCGGCTCCTGTCAACTTCTTCTACGAGCAGCAGCACTACCCTGCTGTTGCCGCCGTGGAGGCGTACGGGTACCCATGCTCGCGGCCGGAGCCGGGCACCTGCTCAGTAATGTAGAGCACATCACATGCTGATAGGGCAGCACGTTGATTACTTGTAGTGACTTGACCTCGTCACTAGCTAACAACAAGAGCGCATAATCTCAGGTTTTCATGATGGTATCGGACTTGAAGGAAGGAGTATCTACTAAGGTTCAGCTAGATACTGTTTCGATTTTCAGTTAGTTAAGCTTCCATCGATTTCAGGTCTTGTGTTTGCTTAGACCCTGTGTACGCCCGCGAGGCCGCGACAGGCAGCTCAAAGAGCAGAGTTTCTGACAACAAACGAGCGGACCGTCAGCATGACAAGTCCGGTTTCGAGTCCAACAAAATCTGTCACGCGCCCGAAAAAATGAATATGATTCATACAACATGGCGGGTGACAAATCTTCTGCTCAACTCCGTAATCGGCAGGCGGCAGCCCTCAACCTCAGCGCTGGTCTATTCAGATGGTAACAACAAGTCTGTATAATGGTAACCGTTATCTGGAGACGGGGAAACAAAGTAATCGAGTTTGCTAAAAGTTTGAGATTGGCAAAGAATTCTACCAATTTTAGATGTCTCAGCTGCCAAGCTCACACATTATTACCTCTAGTGTTCTTTGTACTACTAAGATTGAAAATGAATAGATTGAAAGTTTCTCCCGAAAAAAAAAACTCACACGTTATGGAGATAGAAGGATGGTTCACAGGTGTCTTGTCATGCAGGTATGCAACATCACACTGCAGGATTAATGTGTCGCTATTTCTTCAAGATGCTTCAAACCGGATCTGCAAGAATATGCTGGCCTGTCTCGTGCTCATAGTACGATCACACCACACCACATTTCTTGTCTTGTACTCCCTCCGTCCCAAAATTGTTGTCTTAGATTTATCTAGATACGGATGTATCTAACACTAAAATGTGAATAGATACATTAGTATGTAGACAAATCTAAGACAAGGATTTTGGGACGGAGGGAGTAGCATGATCTTCAGGGGCAATATATACATGAATGGCCAAACGCTTCGCAAAAATTAAAAAGAATGGCCAGGAACGAGTGCTCTGCTTAATATGGAAAATATCGATGCTGCAAACAACTAACACTGCAGGTTGCAGAGGTGCTAAGCTCCGTGCGATAGCAATTTCATCATTCTAAATTGAAAGAAACATGTCGCTGTTTTAACTATTATAACCAATTAATTGGAAAGATGTTGTTATTCGTTAAGGTTATCATGAAAATAACCAGAAGGAAGCTGGATAAAATAAAATCTACCTGGGATGACTGTTTCTTAGGGGTCTTTATGAGAAGATCATACTTAAGGTCATGGTGAAAGAAACCACAGATATATTGTTAGCAGGGAAAGACCACAAATCCTGAATATCAATCCTTGACTCCAACAGTCCAACTCTTGGAACATTTGTTAAAGGTGTGGGAGAATCATATTCATTGTCGTACATAGGGAAATCAGTTTTTTTATCAGCACCTAAGAGAGCCCTGCCTCAAGGCCAGTTCGTTTCACCCCTCAATTCTCCAGAACTAATTCTGGGAATCTTTCCACAAAATCGTCTGCCAACTAGGTGAAGACTGGGTCGAGCGGCGAGGAGACGGGCGGGCAGACGCGGTGAAGATAGTTAACCGGGCGTACGGGACGGTGCGGCGGAGTAGGGTGGCTGCTGCCAACGGATTTGACGGCGGTAGGTCAGGTTCGCCGGTTGGAGGCGAGAACCCTAGCTTGAGGGCTCACGCGGCTGGTACGTTGAGACGAACATGAGGGAGAGAGGAACGCGAGAGATGTGAGGGTGTGTTTTCGGCTCTGGTATTTTGGATCGAGTGGCAATTTGGACGTAAATTGTTTGTCAAATAGGGGTAGTAGTTCAAAACGAACTGGCCTTAGGGATCGCCCACTTCTTTACTCTTATACAATAAAATTACATTACAATATTTACCGCCAAACTCACGTGCAGCATCACTATTTATAATAAACTTTGATACTTGTTTAAAAGTCGTTTCTTAATTACAGACTTACAGTCGTAGCTAATTACTATGGTAAATTAAACTACATTGTTATTTACATGTTTCAATATAATATGGCTTAAAATATTTATATCAATTCCACTAAAATGTGCTAAAATCAGAACAGAAAAATTGCATGCCTTTATGTATGTGTCATTTACTATCTTAATAAATAATTTTAAATATTGTGGTGTAAAAATGTACTCCCTCTGTTTCATAATATAGGACGTTATTTGACACTAATATAGTTAAAAAAACGTGTACATTATTGACGGAGGGAGTATTTGATAGCCGTGTTTATAATTAGATACTAGCATAATTGCCCGTGCGTTGCAACGGGAGGAAAATTCACACGTCCCAAGTGTAATAAGCATGGCTTAAGACCCGCCCCCCCCCCCCCCCCCCCCCCACCCCCCGACGGGATATACATTAGAAATTAGTAATTCTTATGCACCAACATAAATCATGTCTAAATTATACTTCTAGGATCCTCATGCACATGAAGTCACTGTCTCAGCCTACGCAATTGAACCTCGCCACCTCTTTCAATGGCACATGCCGCTTGCAATCATTTCTTTCCATCCCCATCTACACAGGCTTTCAATTCAAACACATAAACCATGCAGTTGTGTTTTATTTCATGACACTTATGTTCATCGATCCAATATATCCCTATATATTTTTGAAATTTTAAAAGCTTCACACTCTGAATATCTTAATCAAGTGGATGCTCATGCAGCAAGGAGTACAAAATCAACTCATATAACTTTTGCTCTATCTATGTATGAGAAGAAGAGAAAAAACTGAATAGTACCTCATGAAAACCGACCCTGATGATTATTTTCTCGACATTGCAAAGCCCCCTCCAATTTTAGTTCGCTTTAACAGCATCGTCGTCCTCTTGCTCCTCCTCTCCGTCGTTGGTGTCCGTCCTTCACCTGCAAAATCACCAATGTATTCGACAACACATCGCACGCCACTGGACTTATCACAAGCAGTGTTGAGGCTGTCAAGGTCCATCTGCGCCCATAGTTTCCTGCTCTACTCATTGAACTAAATTGTGTTGGCCTCTTCTTCTGTGACCACGTATGAGCATTAAAAGAAAATATTCCATGATGAAACGTGAGCAAGGATTTTCACTACTGCATACTGATTGTGAAAATGCAGACGCACAAATTCCATTCTAATATATAATTGTAAAAGAAACGATTTTCGAACCATGCATGCATGTACACAACTGCAATAGTACAGTACTCTAGTTCATACAAATAGCACTCATTTTGTCGAACAAATTACCTTGGGCATATCCTGTGACAAATACGGGGGGCATCAACAGCTCGGGGATTGATTTCTGGTTGAGAAGCACAAGAGTTTGCGGATGAGGAACTGTACGGCGATGTCCGAGTAGAACAGCCGGTCGGAGACTCGGAGAGGCGGACCAGTGGCGAGGGCGGCGGCTACCCAGCGGCGGGCAAGTTGACGTGAGATACAGTTCGCCTCGTAAACTTTCGCCCAGATCTGGTTGCACAAAAACGAATCAGCCTCAACCATCAAAAATCACCAGACATGACGTCCCTAGTGTAGTTGATGTGTTGTCAATTTATAATCCTTATTATTATCTTAACATACGTAGATTCCCTTTCATCTCTTCATTGTGGTCAACAAATCCCCCGTCAACTAAACCAGGAGAGCCATAACATCACTGTGCTTATTTGCATCAAATTGAGGTTGGGATACGCATGCACTGGCGAAGCTCAAGGAGAGGATGGATTCTACCTTGCTTTTTGGTACCATGATAGCAGGGTGAGTGGATACAGCGAGGTAGAGGTTGATGAAGAGCGGTGCCGGAGCACGTCCAACCTCGGCGGCGTCAGCTGCAGCGGCATGATGGCGTCAACGCCCGCCGCGTAGCGCGCAACCCACTACAGCGCCATCGCGTCCAGATCGTCTTCCGCTCGATTGTTTTGGTCTGGGAGAGAGATTTAAGTGATGGGGAAAACTTGTTCGTCGGCTTCTGAGTCTATGTGAGATTTTGTCTCCTGCGCGCACACGCCAGTGACTCCGATCCAAATCCGACACGGCCGCCAGCAGGAGGTTGGAGGTGGAGGAGACTCAGAATGGAACCGATTTGGGGCTGGTGGGAGGGGGGAGGAGAGGGGGCGGCGGCGGCGCTGGATGGAAGCCGGAGAGGAAGACTGGCCACCGGCCGTGGCTGCGAGATTCACGGCGGCGGTGGCGTGCTTTCATCCAGTGCGTTTTTCCTAGAGCAAGGCCCAATACAATACGGTCAGCCCATGCGTTTTCCCAGCAGCCTGAGGCCCAATACAACATCAGCCCATGCGTTCTTTCCGCGAATCGTTATTTTTACTTATTCCTAAACTGCAGGACTGCGGGTTAATTACCTAAAATTACAAGGGGGTTTTAAGCAAAACTGCCGCGACGGTGAACCCGGAGACCCAATCCGTACTTTATTATTAGGGAGAGATAGCAAAAGGGCCCATGCATTGCAACGGGATTCATTTTTTATAATCTTCAATGCCCATGACCGTATTTTGATGCATCACCGAGATACATTATCACTCTCAATTTTATGAAATGATGAACATTTTTTAAAAACTCGTGAACATATTTCAAATTTGTGGACAGTTTTAGAAATTTTCAAACTTTTTCTAAAATCAAGAACATTTTTTGTATTCCTGAAGATTTTATGCTATTTGCAAAATAATAATAATTTGTGAACATGATTTACAAAAAGTTTTTTAATCGGCGAACATTTTTGAGGAAATTTGTGAAATAATTTTTGAAATTCATGAATATGTTTTTGATTTAATAAACATTTTTATGAAATTTATTGTCATTATTGAATCAGTGAATATTTTATGAATGAATAAACTATTTTTTAAGTCATGAACGTTTTTTGTTCAATTTCATTAACATTTTCTAATACATGAACTTTTTAAGAAAACATTTTTTTTACCAAATCACAAACATTTTTTAATCTACAAAAAGTTTATGATTTATTAAAAGGGTATTGCTAAATTATTAAATCACAAACATTTTTTACCAAATCACAAACATTTTTTTACCAAATTAGAAATATTTTTTACCGAATCTCAAACATTTTTTCGGAATTTTTTTGATGTCCCAAACTATTAAAAGTAGAAAAATTGAAAAAAAAGGAAAAAATGAACTTTAAAAAACAGGCCGCCTGAACATGGGCGGCCCATACGGGCGCGCTGCGTCTTCTCCTAGCGTACGGAGCGCAGTATAGGTGGTCCTTACTGCATGGGCCGGCATAGGCAGGGGATTCCCTTGTGTAAAACCTTTTTTTAATCACTTATACTCCCTCCATTCCTAAATATAAGTTTTTTTTTAGAGATTGCACTATAGGCTACATACAAAGTAAAATGAGTGAATCTACACTTTAAAATACGTCTATATACATCAGTATGTAGTTTGCCGTGGAATCTCTAAAAAGACTTATTATATTTAGGAAGGGGGGTGGTACTGGTGGGCAATATTTTACAACTTTTGGGGCAATTTTCATGAGGTATCGTCAAAAGCAATAGCCCGTTATCATTCGGTATTAGATAGCAAATATGCTCGTGCGTTGCGAGGGACAAAAAAAAGTTGACGTGCTTCGCTGCGAAACAAACGCCGATTGTCATGAATTAGATTGGCCACTTTAGAATAAGTTTGATGATGGCAAAAATAATGGATCAATTAACAATAAGATTCTCTCGAGCACTAGTTCGAAACATGGGACATAAATCGTAGTCATCTAATCGGATGAACAACCCTATCTTTAGATTACTATATTGATAATGAAAACATGGATCAATTAACAATGTAGGAAGTAGAAAAATGATATTGAAGTAAGAGCATTGCTATACGGACCACATTTTTGGTCTGACTTCAGTATAACATTATAGGTCATATCGTCGATGCATGATGAAAAAGCATATCACATGGGCAAATTTATTATTGTATGGCTTCACTGAGATCAACTAAAGACTATTGCCATGACATATAAACATCTGCGTTTTGACGTTAATGCTTTATTTTGCATTTTTATGAACGGGGATCAACAATGTCTGAAGGCAATTTATATTTGTTGGACCCGTAGGCTATTTTCTTTCATTGGTCTATATTTTTCGTTTAGACTTTCAGTTTTCACGGTCTAATAGTCACTCGGGAGGGAAGCAAACAGAAAAAAATCCGACCTAAAAAGTACAAACAGAGGCAAACCAGGAAAAAAATATCTGCAACGTGTACGCACTACGCAACCTTATGTTTTTCAGTCAATCTTAATCTCATCCCCAACGCCGCCTCCCACTTTCCCCTCCAACTGCGGCTGCAGAGCAGCTCGCCTGAGCCCCGAGCCGCCGCCTCTCAAACAGGCCAGCCAGCTGCCGCCGGCTCCTCCATCTCTTTCCGTCCCCCAGTTTTTACTTCTCTCTCTCTCTCTCTCTAATCTCTGTTTTCTCCATTCAAGGGAAGGGAGTCGCAATGGAACCGCAGCACCCAGCCGCCTTGGAGCTCGCCGCCTCCGGCCACCTCTCCGTCGATCCGTCTTCCCCGCCGCCGGATCCGCTACCTGCCTGGTCTGCCGTCGAGAGGAGGACCACGAGAGGAGCGACCGTTCGTCCGCCGCTTGGGCCAGGGCAGCTGATTCGGCCGAGCCGCCCGCGAAGCCGTCGTCCATCTGTAACCGCATCACCCCGCCTGCCATGGAGCTCGTCGCCTCCGACCACCTCTCCATCGGCCTCCGCCTTGATCTGGCCGCCCCATCGCCGGATGCACGCCGGAGCAGTTGGGCCGTAGATGCTTCGCTAGGCTGCTGGCTACCTCGGCTCTCTGTGTGTCAAGAATCTCCTCCAGGAGTAGAGGATGAATGGGACTTTGCTCAATTTCTTCCTCCCGCCACCTCGTTCGCCGTGGCGGCCTCCAACACTGCCGGTCTGCAAAGAAACAGAGGATTTTTTGTTTTAACGAATCATTTTCCCCGGAGGCACTTACGTTGGGAGTGTGGGTTCAATTTACGGTTCGTTAGTACCACATCGGTTAATTCCAAAACGTAATCATAAAAGCGTATTATAACTGGGCGAAAGCGTATTGTAACGGTAAACCCGGAGACCCAATCCGTGCTTTATTATTATTAGGGAGAGATAGGCGTGGCCTCTGGCGCGCTGGAGCGGCTTGGCTGCGAGCGAGGGCTTGTGCGGCGGCGCGGCGCTCCTCCGCGCGCGCCGTTCGTGCTCTTGGGCGTGGGGATGGTGGCGGTTCTCGCGCCAGGCCGGAGGCGACAGGCCACCTTCTCCTCCTCCCCCGCAGGGAGCCTGCCACGGGGGGCGACGGGAAGGTGTCGATTCGGATCGCCGAGCCTGACGACGCGCCTGGCGCCGACGCGGGGGACGCGGGAGGGCAGCAGCCCACGGACGAGGAGGCCCCCGCAGCACGGTGGGAGGGGGGACTCCCATACCAGGGCTACGACGTGCAGCGTCTGGCGAGGTGGGTGGCGCACGCGCTGCCCTTCTCCCTGCTCCTCCTCGGCGTCTTCATCCGCCAGCACCTGCAAGGTACGTGAATCCGCGTGCAGCCCCTACCATGGTTTTCAATTTCAGTTTCAGAAAAATTTCAGCACCAACCGAAATCACTGAAATTCAGTGAATTTCAGTGATTTCAGTTTCCATTTCAGCCAAATGACCGAAATATTCACTTGAATTCAATTAAAATTTTGAAAAAAGTTAAAAATATTTTGAAAAATATTGGAATTGTTGTGCTATACTGAAATTGCTGAAATATTTTGGCCGAAACGTAATATTTCAGTGTCTGCTGAAATTACTGAAATTCAATGAATTTCACCGAAATCTCACTGAAAGTGAAAACCATGGCCCCTACCTCTTTCTTCTCTTTGAAGCGTGAGGTTTCCCTCGTCAGGCTATACGTGTGAATTTGTGACGCGGGTTTGGTTCGATCCATTTTGTCGTGCTGTGCCCAAATACTACGGAGAGTCGCTGGTCAGAAGATGATGACGAGTTCCTCATTCCAATTGAGTTTATATTGTGTAGGTCTCTTCATGATGATTTGGATTGCCGCAGTCATGTTCAAGTCCAATGATATCTTGTGCAAGTAGACCGCTCTCAAGGTTTGTGCTTCTTACCTTGTGTGTCAATGTGCTTGTTATGCTTCAAGAGGTTATCTATCTATCTATCTATCTATCTATCTATCTATCTATATCTATCTTCTATACCTATACTAATTACTGACTTTTAAAAAATTCCCACATTAATTAGATTTTACGGGCCGTTAATCTGATGGGGCCGAATTATAACGGTGTAGATTAACTATAATTTCCTTGGCAAAAAAAAACACTCCAAAGGCCCACATATTAAAAAATATAACTCGAGAAACTGCTAACTCAATCTATCTATAACTAATCCCTAAAAAATTAATAACTCCACGACCTATCTATAACTCCACGACATCTTCCAATCTTTTGCGGATGGAAATTGCTTCTCTCTCTTCTGCCATGGAGTCCGTCGTCTCTTTCTGCTCCCATAGAAAATTTCTATCTCTATCAAGCTGAAGCAAGCAAGTTGGGGTATGGATCCGGTGTGCCCAAAAATCTTATTCCATCGAAAAACAGTTTTCCTCATCTCGATCAAGTTCTTTCTACCACACTAATTGCAGGCTCTGTTTTGGTAACCACTCGAGATATTCGGTTACCGCGCGGTTACCACGTTTACCGCTCCCCCACGATAAACACTCATACGGAGCAAAAAATCCAATTTTTTTTGAAATATTTGAATTCAAACGATCGCCTTGTAGTTAAATAAGCTGCATCTGTGTTCTAAACAGAAAACTTACCGTGACCCAGTGGCAAAGTTGTTGTGTCGCCAGACCTTGGTCGAGGGTTCGAGTCTGGCTACGCACTGCTTTTTTAAACTTTTTGAGATGCAAAAGTTTTTACCTATGAAAAATTCTGGAGACTCGAACTCGGGGCGCCTGAGCAAGGGGGATAGCTGCGGGTTGAGAGCCACTACGGTAGAGCAACTGTACTGATTATTAATAGTTAAACGCTCATCTATATCTAACACAAAAAAATTTAAATTCAAAATTTGGTTTTAAATTTCGTCCGAAATTTTTTCGGTAATTCGTGGTTACCGTGGTTACCGAGAATCTCGGTGCCCCTCGAGAAAAAATCTTCACTTGGGATCCAAAACCTTTGCAGGTCGTCTCTCTCAAGCGGAAGCAAGTAGGTTGGGGCATGGATCAGGTGTGCCCAGAGATCTTATTCCATCCAAACTGTTTTCCTCATCTCGATCAAGTTCTTTCTCCTATGCATCCTGTCCAAGTCATCCATCAATAAAAGAAAATTGAGGTTGCGTCTACTGTTGCCAATGGATTTTCCACCCAGAGTTGATATGCAGGCGTACAAGGTACAACCAAACACACCTCCTCCGCAAGCTCGATAATATATTTGGTTGCTGATTACCAATGTTGCAGTTCTCAGTATCAAATATTAATTGAATGTTGGGGCAGGCCCAACCTCGACGATACAGCCAGGTGTTGCTTTCGACGTACAAGGCTAGCTTGATTACTTTGCAGCCGATTGGTGTTGCAGGAGACGAAAATATATGGCCGAATTCGTGCATGTACAGAAGCGCAGGTTACTGGATCGAATACACGGGGAGACACATGTATATGCAGCTAATCCCTTTGTTCCGCTCAGGAAAGTACACGCACAAGAGGTCACAATTTTAATTCCCATAGAGTCGGACGTGTTTGGTTCAGTCAAACCAGCCTGTATGTGTGTGTAGTCTACAAGTACAACCAGAGAGAAATCAGGTTTGTATCTTTGATTACCACTTGAAGGAGTTGTCGACAAAGGCCATGCGGACGATTCAGCCAGGTGCTGCATCCCGGCGATACAGATGTACAAGGCTGGCTCGATTACTTCACAGCCGATTGGTGTTGGGACGAGACGAAAATATATGGCCGAATTCATGCATGTACAGAAGCACAGGCTGCTGGATCGATTCCATGGGGAGACACATCTATATGAAGCTCCAGCTCAGTAAAGTACACGCACTAGAGGTCACAATTCTATTTGCCATAGAGTGGGACGTTCCTGGTTCAGTCAAACCAGTCTGTATGTGTCGACAAAGGCCATGCAAAAAGGAGAGAGTTCAAAGGCATACGTATTGTCCAGACTCCATCTTAATCAATCACGTTTTAGTTATCCCAAGGATAAAGCTGTATATGCATATCATTTAAAAAAAATCACGTTTTAGTTATCCCAAGGATAAAGCTGTATATGCATATCATTTACGGGTTTATGTAGCCTGCATCTAGGACTAATTTTATTGCTGAAGGTTTTTGCATGCTATATGCACAGTGATTAGATTTTGAAATTTCGAAGTTTATTGTGATCAGCGTCAGAATAAACGGTACCTCGACCATGGAGTGCTCGGGCAACCAGAGGTTTGTTATATTGCACCAGTATTTTGATATTTTTAGTGAAAAAATGTTTGCATTATTTTTTCTGATTTATTTGCTTCTAGACTGGAGCTTTATTTGCTTTTGGACTGAAGTGCATGCATATACATGATGTGTAAATAGTTTTAATTATTTGCTTTTGCCTTCTATATGCATGTAAAATGCACGGCTTCTGGGTAATGTTTCATAGGGATGCATTGGCTAATTTCTGCTTGATTAGGAGATGGTTATAAACTCAATTATGTGTTGATGTGTTTTTGTTAGTACCACTATTAATTTTTTATTCGGAAACTTAGTTTTGTTTTCATGTCCCTAGCCCACACATAGTTCCCTAAGCAGAGCTTGGTTCCCTCCTTCCTTTTGATCTTACATCACATGCATGAATCATGTTAATAAATTCTTATGCCTTTCTTAATTTCATGGGGGATAATATAATTGATATTATTGTAAGGTGGATTTTACCAATTTCGCCAGTTAGAGATGGTACGCATGAATATGTTCCCGTTGCAAGCTCCTCTTTTGCGTAGCAAACTTGATGTAGCACTGTAATTGTGAGATAATAAGATTCTCAACCTACTTCTACTCCTGTGTGCCCCAGTAAGCTCTTTAACCAAAAATAATAATTAGAAAATCACATTGGTAGTATTTCCTTAGTTATCTCAGATGTGAGTGAGGAGCTCATCTGACATATATGCCAGTATTTTCATTTAGGAAGCACACTAATTTTCTATTAACGACATCGTCGTGTTGTATGGCTACTGATTCTGACATTTCTAGATACCTCCCTTTCTTCTTGGCTCGATGGAACCTTTTCCACAACTAAAAATAATTTCTATATGCAACTTCGAAGGCACTATTGTGATGTTTCTTTTAGATTGTTTATGTACATTATGATATTATTTCACTTTCATCATTGAATGATTTATAATAGTTTCTAAGGAGTCCATTTGTTCATTGTGTTTATAGGGTTTGTCAATCATTTTTTGCCTTCTTCTGATCGGCTCAAATTTACCTTATTTTTTATGCTATGAAAGTTCAGCACACTCCTAGATGTTTGATCATCATCGTCATAGTGTGTTTTTACCAAGGTTTTATTGAGAAAAGTTTGCATGCACGTTTTATATGTGCCAACCAATAATTACAAGATGTCGCATAGAAACTCTACTGTTCTATAGTTTAAGACCAAAAATTGCATTATACATCATTCAAGATATATTAACATACATGCCAAATATTTAGGGAAATGGAAAACAAGTTACTTCATAATCCGGAATTTGTGTTGTTTAAGCATATTTTAAATAGTTACATGTATAAAAGGTCGCATCTTACGCATAAGAAAATAAGAAGTGTATTAGGCGGTTCTACACCATTCCGAAATGACACCAACAAACATATGATTAGGGTAATTTTTCATGCATGATTCGTCTTCATTTGGTAACTTTATTAAATAATGTGATACTATGTTATCAAAAAATTATTAGTAGTGGCATTAGATAGTGATTTCATCTAACATATATGCATACATTCTATGTAATTCTGTGTGTTTCTGAAGGTATATCCTTCACAAAAATGAGAAGTATAGTGGTTAATTGCATAAAATGAGATCTTTTTTTATAAATATAGATTGAAAGAAAAAATATTTCATAAAGAGCCGTTCATCCGATGGGACTGAGTTATTACGGTGTAGATTGTAAGAGAATATTTTTCCTATGCTGGCTCGATACTCTAGAGTTGAAACCGCCCTAACTCATCGCGCTATAGACTATGTTTTCCAGATATTTTTCAATTAGTCACTTAACTTAATTATGTAGTTGGCAGCTAAGAAAATAATAAAGAGGCAACCAAATTGTGTATACTATAAATATTGGCAGTTTTTTTTTACAAAACTTGCAAGTCCATTTTGCATTAGGAAAACTACTTTTGAGTACCTTTTACTAAATGAAGCAGCGGCTAGCGCACTAAGATAAACCACTTGGTCTTTCTTTACCAAAGTCGTACTGGTAAAAAGGCAACAACCTGTTTTTTTTTTGATAAATCTCAGTTCAAGTAAAATCAATCAGATTGTTTTTCTTCAAAAAGGATGTTGTATCCCTCGCGACCGCATTGATCGACGAACATGGCCATTTTAACGTGATAGGTCAAATACATGGATGACATATTCTTAAGTACATACTTAAGAAATTCTTATGATCAATGAAAAATAAAAATGATAAAAGATACGCAATCCATCTAATCCAGTTATTTCTTGCATTAATATGCTACAGTGGCTAACCTAAATTGGCATTAGGGGAGAGTTAATTAACTACAGTATCACTATTTAATATAGTTCTGCAAACTACCTTTTGTGTTTGAACAACAAAATAATAATTATTTTCAATAGTTATTTAGATGAAATTGTTGAACTATATTTGTGGTAAACATCTTTAAAAAAGGCAAAAGTGCATTTCAACATGATATATGAAAAGTACCAACAATAGTAAAAATATTAAACCACTAGCCCGTGCAAGTGCACGGGTTCACGACTAGTTTAATTAATTGTTCTGGCAAGCACACTGCTCTCAAGGGCTTGTGCTTCTTATCTGGTGTATCAACGTTATTGTTATTGTTCTAGCAGGTTATGGGAGTGACGCTGCCGGTGTCATGCAGGGCTCCGGTTTCGGTCGATGACAACGGCGGCGGTGCCTCGCCGTGCTACAAGCTGAAGCATCCTGCTGCAATTTCGTCTTCCCTCCTGTTTGCTCCAGAGGAAACTTTGGATCGCGGGTTTTTTGGATCAAGCGATGGTGGCGTGCAATGTCACATTCCTGGATGGAGCTTCGTCTTACAGCTCGACTTGCCAGGGGGACCGGTGGCTCTGAAAACTATCTCACTCAACTGTTGCTGTGGAATGTATGATGATGTTTCTCTTGTTATTTTCAATCTTCCACTCTCAGACATGAAATTGAGCTTAGTAGATTGTGATTTTCTGGACAGCTTGCTTGGTGCCATATTTACATAGCTTGCTTGGTGAAATTCTATTTGTAGTTATCATTATTTAAACAGCCGATCGTAGTTTAATTTGTTAAACAATAAGCAATAAAATCCTCCACTCTCATTATTTAATTCTGTTTGGCAGTGGAGCTAGCTTCTCATGCATCTATCTTTTCATTTAGCTAGCTAGGTAACTTGGTCCATTTCAATTGAACATCTATCTTTTCATCTATCTTCTCATGCATCTAATTCTGTTTGGCAGTAAATGTTGGTCGACGTAAGCCGTGAGCAGAGGAAGCAGCGAGGATGAGCGGCGCGGCCAGACCTCTGGGGCACGGCGCAGGCGGCGGAGCCTGTGGGCGTCCGAATTAGGATGGAGGCGAGGCTGCTGGCCGGATCCAGAGCACAGGCGGCAAATGGAGCCACCACGGCCGCGCACTCCAAGAGTGAATGGCAAGATCAGGGCATGGTAGAGGATCTCAAAGGCCATGGCGCGTCCTCTGCTTCTTCACCGGGCAGGGGGGGGGGGGGGGGGGCGGCTGGGTGATGAGAGGAGAAATGGAGATGTTGATAATAGGCACGCGGTGGGCGGTGTGGCATTCTTGCTTTCGTTAATGAAATGAAATTGGTGTTGTGCTCTACTGACTTGAAGCTGCTGGATACTATGCGTGCTAGCACCATTTTTTTCCGGATACTATGCGGCATCCATGCTTGTATTTGGGTCAACATTAGAATGCTTATCTCTGATTTTTGTCGTTGGTGGCTGACCAATGCATCTCCTGTCATCGTCCTGCTCTCCGCTCTCTGTCATCTTATCTCTGATTTTTGTTGTGCTACATGTGCAGGTGTTTGAGGCAGGAAGGGTGATTAGAATCCACGAGGAGCAGCAAGAAGCAGCAACCATTGCCGACCTAGCTGCTTATAGGGACAACCACACGGTGTATTACTGTCTCGATCTAATTCATTTAACCACATATATCATCCATGGATTGGAGAGAGAGTAAGAGGCCTAAGATAATCCACTTGATATTACAAGTATAATGATGCAATTCACACAAATGAACAAGCTTATCAAGATTGCCAGCAAGGTACTCGAGTGATTCGAATTTCAAGGTCTTCTTTTTTCTTGGTTACCAGTCTGTAGTGGATGATAAATATTGGTGCTCAACTATTATCAGATTTTTACAGAAAACTAATAGTTGGTTTCATTGAACAGAGGAGAAATTGGTGTTGAGAGGAGAAATGGAGATGTTGATAATAGGCACGCGGTGGGCGGTGTGGCATTCTTGCTTTCGTTAATGAAATGAAATTGGTGTTGTGCTCTACTGACTTGAAGCTGCTGGATACTATGCGTGCTAGCACCATTTTTTTCCGGATACTATGCGGCATCCATGCTTGTATTTGGGTCAACATTAGAATGCTTATCTCTGATTTTTGTTCGTTGGTGGTTGACCAATGCATCTCCTGTCATCGTCCTGCTCTCCGCTCTCTGTCATCTTATCTCTGATTTTTGTTGTGCTACATGTGCAGGTGTTTGAGGCAGGAAGGGTGATCAGAATCCACGAGGAGCAGCAAGAAGCAGCAACCATTGCCGACCTAGCTGCTTATAGGGACAACCACACGGTGTATTACTGTCTCGATCTAATTCATTTAACCACATATATCATCCATGGATTGGAGAGAGAGTAAGAGGCCTAAGATAATCCACTTGATATTACAAGTATAATGATGCAATTCACACAAATGAACAAGCTTATCAAGATTGCCAGCAAGGTACTCGAGTGATTCGAATTTCAAGGTCTTCTTTTTTCTTGGTTACCAGTCTGTAGTGGATGATAAATATTGGTGCTCAACTATTATCAGATTTTTACAGAAAACTAATAGTTGGTTTCATTGAACAGAGGAGAAATTGGTGTTGAGAGGAGAAATGGAGATGTTGATAATAGGCACGCGGTGGGCGGTGTGGCATTCTTGCTTTCGTTAATGAAATGAAATTGGTGTTGTGCTCTACTGACTTGAAGCTGCTGGATACTATGCGTGCTAGCACCATTTTTTTCCGGATACTATGCGGCATCCATGCTTGTATTTGGGTCAACATTAGAATGCTTATCTCTGATTTTTGTTCGTTGGTGGTTGACCAATGCATCTCCTGTCATCGTCCTGCTCTCCGCTCTCTGTCATCTTATCTCTGATTTTTGTTGTGCTACATGTGCAGGTGTTTGAGGCAGGAAGGGTGATCAGAATCCACGAGGAGCAGCAAGAAGCAGCAACCATTGCCGACCTAGCTGCTTATAGGGACAACCACACGGTGTATTACTGTCTCGATCTAATTCATTTAACCACATATATCATCCATGGATTGGAGAGAGAGTAAGAGGCCTAAGATAATCCACTTGATATTACAAGTATAATGATGCAATTCACACAAATGAACAAGCTTATCAAGATTGCCAGCAAGGTACTCGAGTGATTCGAATTTCAAGGTCTTCTTTTTTCTTGGTTACCAGTCTGTAGTGGATGATAAATATTGGTGCTCAACTATTATCAGATTTTTACAGAAAACTAATAGTTGGTTTCATTGAACAGATCTTGCACAGTTTGGTGTTTATCTAATAGTTAGTTTGGTATGTCTTCGAGAAACAATAAGCATTCTTACTAGATGATTTAACTTTTGATGATTTTTTCATTCAAACCAATTACCGATCTATTACAAAATGATATTGTCTTCTTCAGCTATTTATTTGGCAGTTCTCTTCTCGAATCCCCTCTCTGTTGCCGTGAAATTTCAGCAACACAAATTTGTGATCTTGCCAGGTAATCATGATGATTGAGAAAGAAAATGGTACCCAGGACTACGTACTGTAGTAATATTCAGAAAATGTATGTTTCTATCTCTTTCAGGTCTGCGGTAGCTATTTCTTTGACGACATTGGGACAATGTGTGCAAAATGATGATGCCCATATGGACTAAATTTCTCTTTTGTAGGTTAAAAAAAGGCCTTATGTGCGATACAAACCAAAGCTTGTTTGCGTACACTCTGGTGCTCCAGTTAAAGATGGAAAGCTATAATGTATTGTGATGAGTAACCATCATCCATCAGTTGGTGAATCCATTTTCTTGCGAATACTACTGTAACTCTCTCATCTCTTCTATTGAGTGAGCGCTTGCGACGGGACATATAAGAACAAAAAGCACAAGAAGTGTACAAATGAAGTCACGATGAGCTGATTAGAGCATCTGACGGCCAGATGATTTCAGGTCCATTCTAGCTACTTTTTATTTTAAAGCTATTCCTTCGGGACACATGAGTACACTACATTGCAAGTTGAATTTTTTTGCAAAGTGGAAGTTGGTACTAAAGCAGATTGCTCTTTTTGACCTGCAAACAAATTTCAGTCTAATATGTGCCATTCAAGTGGAAGCACAAATCAAGACGTGTATGATTAGTTTTTCTGTTGCAACGCACGGACTCTTTTGCTAGTTTATAATAAACTTTGATACTTGTTTAAAAGTCTTTTTTTAATTACAGACTTACAGTCGTAGCTAATTACTATGGTAAATTAAACTACATTTTTCTTTACATGTTTTAATATAAATTTGGCTTAAAATATTTAAATCAATTCCACTAAAATGTTCTAAAATCAGAACAGAAAAATTGCATGCCTTTTTGAATTAATTTATGAATATTGCAGTAATATAGGTATATGTATGTGTCATTTACTATCTTAATAAATAATTCTAAATATTGTGGTGTAAAAATGTACTCCCTCTGTCTCATAATATAGGACTTTTTTGACACTAATGTAGTGTAAAAAAACGTCTTACATTATTGAACGGAGGGAGTATTTGATAGCCGTGTTTATAATTAGGTATATCTAAATAGAAAAATTTAGAGTACACAAGATGTTTAGAAGGAGCTTTCTACCTAATAATTGACACGTGTTTTATTCATTTTTACTGATCAACTGATTCTAATGTAATATGGTGGGTTTAATAATTTTAGAAGTATCACACTATCGTTCCCGTGTTGAACTAACAACAACTCTTCATCCCGCGGCCTGGCTGAAGAGGCCCTTTTCGTCCACGTATAGGCTGAATAGTGACTCTTTATTTGCACACAAGCTCAAGAGGCACTCTTCATTCCAAGCCCACGGATGACACGAATTATAGTGTGCGCGACCAATGACAGCAATAGGGTGAGGCACAATGTTTACAAGGTTAGGAACATCTAGATGAATAGATGGATGAGAGTAATTGGAAAATTTCTCACCGAGCACGATGTTGGCTTGTGAGTTGTGTCTGGCGATGTACATTGAAAGGAAACATTTAGAGCAACTCAGATCGTTCGAACCCCAGTGCAGCGGCCGGCGCTATTATGGACCATCGCCCGTCGCTTTTTGGCCCTGGGGGCGATCTAGGTCCCAGCCACGCCCCCAGGGGCCGGCCCCAAGACGTTTAAATTCAAACATGACATTTCCCGCTACCCAAAAAAGCGCCACTAGTCAGGCGATCAGCGCCACAAGTCCGGCGATCACCATGCCACAGTTCGGTTATTAATAAACTTGAAAGTTCGGCGTTCCAAAGGAAGGACGCGTAGGCAATGCATCAAAAGGCGGCGCCGTCCTCTGGCGTCGGACTGGCCGGAGTCGGCGTGCGTGGGCTGGTCGGCGTCGGCGCGGCTTCTATGCTGGGCGTCGTGGAGGCGTCGCTCGGGCTTGGCGGCGGCGTTGGGGTCAGCGTGGGAGTTGGCGCCACCGTCGACGGTATCTGGTTTAGGATGAGGCCACGCTCCGCCAGGTACCACGCCTTAACCTTCTCGTCCGTCGTTGAAATGTCTGCCCCTGCTCCCCCATCAGGAAAGCCAGGTCAATTTTCCTCTTCTTCGCTGTGATGTTGGTCCGGAGCACGTCGAGCTTGACGACGCAGTTCGTCATCAACACTAACCATTGCGCCTCGTTTTTCTCTTCCCTCTGGGCGGCGCGGGTCTTGGTGTTGGTGATGCAATGCTCGATGGACTCTTGCAGAAGCGCGGTAGCCGGCGCGGCGTCCTTCGCCGACTTGGCTCATTTGTTGCCGCCCGGGCGCCCATTGGCCGCGCCCAGCGTTGGCACGTCCGGCTTGTACGTCTCCTTGGCCTTGGCGAGGGTGCGCTGGACTTCCGACCACTTCTCGCACTTCTCAAGCCGGGAGAACACGTGGAGGTACTTGAAATCTTGATCGGTGCTGCTGTCCTGGCTATACATGTCGAACATCCAGACCATCTGCGCCGAGGAACAAGTGTCGGCAACGCACACGGCTAAAAAAGAGTGAGAGACCGGCGTCATACCTGACCCTCGATGTTAGCGCCGCTCTCTAGGCGAGCCGCGATCTCCTCGACGATCCCATGCCATTTGTTGCACGCTGTTTGGATGAGCGCCCAATGGTTCGGCATGGCCTTCGAGCCGCACTGCATGTGGACACCGACGAAGTAGGGGTCGACCAACTTGCGCTCATCGAACTCCAACTTGATGCACAACCAGTACGTGTCGGCGTTCTGGTTCGTGCTGATGATCGGGTCGAGGCAGACGATCTTCAACGCTTTTGCGAGGCACTCATCTTATTTGGACACCCACTTGACGCGCGGCTCGCCGGTCCTGTCCGCCCGCTTCTTCTTTTTCCGTTTCCTCGCCGGAGCAGCCACCGGCTCCTGCTCGTCGTCCTCCTCCTCCTCACCGTAGTCGAGCTCGTTGTCCATGTCGCCGTTGAGGTCCATTGTATCTTCTTGGCCATTGAACCCGGGGGAGGCGGCGACGGCCAAGCCAGTCGTGATGATGTCGTCCATGTTGGCCTCCGTCGCGTCGGGGTTGCCAAGATGCGACAACGAGGCTTGTGAGAAGAGCAGCACGCCACGACGTAGAGGTGGCATTGGAAGGATGCGTAAGCCGGCGACGAGTAGGTGTACGGGAGATACTGGACGTCGGCTAATGTGGGTGAGGGCGTGCGCTAGGCGGGGTGGCCATGTAGAAAGGTGATGTTGGGGTTGAACCCGCCGTGCACGTCACCGTTGGTGTAGCCAGGCGAGGGCGCGCATCCCCAGGGGTGCGGCGATGGCGAGAAGCTGACCGACGACTGGATGCTCTGCTGGTTTGATAACCCACAAGTATAGGGGATCGTTTGTAGCCTTCTTCGATAAATAAGAGTGTCAAACCCAATGAGGAGCTAAAGGTAGAACAAATATTCCCTCAAGTTCTATCGACCACCGATACAACTCTACACACACTTGACGTTTGCTTTACCTAAAACAAGTATGACACTATTTTGAAAGAATAAAACTACGAGTACTTTGCGAGAATAAAACCAAGAATAAATTGCAAGGTAATAAAAGTGGATAGCTTTTGTCAACAAGGAAGTCATTTGTCCCTAGGTAATCGATAACAAGTACCGGTAATCATTCTTGTAATTTTAAATGAGGGAGAGGCATGAGCTAACATACTTTCTCTACTTGGATCATATGCACTTATGATTGGACCCCTAGCAAGCATCCACAACTACTAAAGATCATTAAGGTCGTGAAACCCAACCATAGCATTCAGTATCAAGTGCTCTTTATCCCATACGCAACAACCCACCTACTCGGGTTTAAGCTTCTGTCACTCTCGCAACCCACCATAAGCGAATCATGAACGTATTGCAACACCCTACAGCGGGGATCCCTCACGTTTGCGTGAGACAGAGGGCACCATAAGACAGCACCATAAATAAAATATACAATCATACCAACCAAGATCACGATTAACCCATAGGACAAAACGGATCTACTCAAACATCATAGGATAGCCAAATATCATTGGGAAATAATATATGGAGTTGAGCACCATGTTTAAGTAGAGATTACAACAGGGAGAAGGGGTGTTACACCGCTGCATAGAGGGGGAGAGAGTTGGTGTTGATGGTAGCAAGATTGTTGATGTATATCGCCATCACGATCCTAGCCCCGGCGGCACTCCGGTGCCACCGGGACAGAGGGGGAGAGAGCCCCCTCCTTCTTCTTCTTCCTTGGCTTCCTCTCTAGATGGGAGGAGAGTTCCCCTCTGGTCCATGGCCTCCATGGCGGCGGAGGGGCAGGAGGCCCTCCGAGATTGGATCTCCCTCTCCGTTCTCTTCTGTTTCGCGTTCCCCAGATCTGGCCCTTCACCGTTTCTTAAATTCTCGGAGATCCGTAACTCCGATTGCGCTGAAAGTTTTACATGTTTTTTCCATAAATTATCTTTCTTGCGCCAGAAGAAGGGCCCCAACCGACCTTTGAGGAGGGCATAAGATACCTGGGCACGCCAGGGGGTGCCCAGCGCGCTCTGGTGGGTTGCGGTCATCGTGGGCCCCCGTTTGTGTAGATTCCACCTCCCAAAAATGTAAATATTCCAGAACAATTCTTCATAAATTTTTATCGCATTTGGACTTCGTTTGGTATGGATTTTCCGCGAAACAAAAAACATGCAAGAAAGAGGAACTGGCACTGGGCACTGGATCAATAGGTTAGTCCAATAAATCATATAAAAAAAATACCAAAAATATGTGAAAGTTGTATAATATTGGCATGAAACAATCAAAAATTATAAATACGACGGAGACATATCAACATCCCCAAGCTTAATTCCTACTCGTCCTCCAGTTGGTAAATGATAAAAAAGATAATTTTTTATATGGAATGCTACCTAGCATAAACTTGATCATATACCCAATCATGGCATGAATATTAAGACATAAGTGATTCAAAGCAATAGTCTATAATTTGACATAAAGACATCAATACTCAGGCATCCCAACAAACAATCATGTCTTTCAAAATATCAATGCTAAAAAAAGCTATCCCTACAAAATCATATAATCTTGTCATGCTCTGTCTTCTTAACACAAAGTATTTATCATGCACAACCCCGATGACAAGTCGAGCAATTGGTTCATACTTTTTAATGCGCTTCAGCTTTTTCAACCCTCACGCAATACATGAGCGCAAGCCATGGATATAGCACTATAGGTTGAATAGAGTATGATGATAGGGGTAAATATAGAGAAGACAAAAAAGTAAGAAAGTCTCACATCGACGCGGCTAACCAACGTGCTATGGAGATGCCCATCAATTGATATCAATGCGAGGAGTAGGGATTGCCATGCAACGGATGCACTAAGAGCTATAAGTGTATGAAATCTCAACATGAAAACTAAATGGGTGTGCATCCAACTTGCTTGCTCATGAAGAGCTTAAGGAAGCCCATCATGGGAATATACAAGCCAAGTTCTATAATAAAAAATTCCCACTAGTATATGAAAGTGACTAAATAGGAGACTCTCTATATGAAAAACATGGTGCTACTTTGAAGCACAAGTGTGGTAAAGGATAGTAACAATGCCCCTTCTCTTTTTTTCTTTTTTTTCTTTTTCTTCTTTTCTTCTTTTTTTCTCTCATTGTTCGGAGTCTCATCCCGACTTGCGGGGGAATCATAGTCTCCATCATCCTTTACTCACTAGCACATGCTCTAATAACGAATAATGATGATCATCACACTTCTATTTACTTATAACTCAAAAGAAATAAAAATTACAACTCGATACCTATAAAAAAGTATGACTCTATATGAATGCCTTTGGCAGTATACCAGAATGTGCAATGATCTAGCGTAACATGTATAATAAATGATAAACGATGGCTGAGCCACAAACACTATGTCATCTATGTGATCATGCAAAGCAATATGAAAATGAATGCTCAAGTAATCAAAACGGAAGCGGTGGAAGTTGCATGGCAATATATCTTGGAATGGCTATGGAAATGCCATAATAGGTAGATATGGTGGCTGTTTTGAGAAAGATATAATAAGGCTTATGTGTGATAGAGTGTATCATATCATGGGGTTTGGATGCACCAGCAAAGTTTGCACCACGTCTCGAGGTGAGAAAAGGCAATGCATGGCACCGTAGAGGCTAGCAAATTGCGGAAAGGTAAGAGTGCGTATAATCCATGGACTCACATTAGTCATAAAGAACTCATATACCTATTTCAAAAGTTTATTAGCCCTTGAAGCAAAGTACTACTACGCATGCCCCTAGGGAGATGGATTGGTAGGAAAAGACCATCACTCATGCCCGACCGCCACTCATAAGGAAGACAATCTATAATAAATCATGCTCCAAACTTCATAGCATAACGAGAGACTATACGTGCATGCTTCGGGAATCACAAACCTTAACACCAATATTCCTACTAACCACAACCGTTTACTAGTACCTCCCATATATTATTATCTCTATACCGCAAAACTATTGCAAGGAATCAAACATATCATATTCAGTGATCCATAAGTTTTATGTAGGATTTCATGACTAACCATGCAAATGAACAATTCCTGTTGACTCTCTAAATAGATATAAGTGAAGCAAAAGAGCATTCTTCAAATAAGGTTTTTCTATGTGAAGAGAAACAGGCAATCCAAACTTCAAATGATATAAGTGAAGCACATGAAGCATTCTATAAAGCCATACTCAAAAGATATAAGTAAAGCGCAATGAGAATTCTATAAATCAACCATGGACTATCTCATACCAGCATGGTGCATAAAAGAAAAGTGAAAACTAAATGCAAAAGATGCTCCAAGATTTGCACATATCACATGAACGAAACGAAGATGAAAACATATCGATACTTGTTGAAGAAAGATGGGATGCCTTCCGGGGCATCCCCAAGCTTAGACACTTGAGTCTCCTTGGATATTTACATGGGGTGCCTTGGGCATCCCCAGGCTTGAACTCTTGCCTCTCCTCCTTCTCCTCACATCGAGACCTCCTCAATCTTTGATCACTTCATCCACACAAAACTCAACAGAAAGCTCGGTAAGATCCATTTGTATAATAAATCAAATCACTACTCTAAGTAGTATTGAAAGCCAATTCATATTTTTTTGCATTGTAGCTACTGTAATATAACTTTTTCATGACTTATACCACCGATAGAATCGATAGTTTCATCAACACAAGCAAAACAATGCATCAAAAACAGAATTTGTCTTAATCAGGATAGTCTGTAGTAATCTGAACATCTACCATACTTCTGGTACTCCCAAAATTCTGAAAAATGAGGAAGAAATAACAATTTGTATAGCAAGACCGTTCAAAACGTTTCAGAACCTTTTGACATTCCAGTAAAAAATGTAAATTCACGCACTACAGCCAAAGTTTCTGTTTCTGCACCGCACATACCAACAAACAATCTAATCATCCTAAAGGCAAATATTGGCACATTATTTTTATAATACAATGGATTTGTACAAGTGGATAATTATTTTTGCTGAGACGTTTCTGTAATTAAGATTCACAAAGTTTCATGGGCATGAACAAAGTTCAAGACTAGCTCCCACTTTCACAATGCTTGTCCCTCTCACTTTCACTTTTCTTTTTGTGAAGTTTAAAGTTCCCCTCTATATTTTTTTGTTTTTAAACTTTATAAAATCACTCAGCAGAAATAGATGACTCTCTAAAACTTCCGGGTTGTCTTCGTGGTAGCGCTTTCTTTAAAGCCATTAAGCTAGGCATAAAGTGCTCAAGTAATGGATCCACCCAGATCCCAAGGTATATATCAAAGCCAATTTTAATTAGCAATGATTTGGCATTTAGTAGTGAGCACAAACCAGCATATATCATGCAATGACGAAGTATAACCCTTTTCCTATGCATCGGCGTGTCATACAAGAACAATTCATGCACATCAAGTAAAGGCCAATAAATAGCATAAGTAGGTTCTTGCAATTTTATCGTGTTGGAAACATAGAGAGGTGGAGATGTAGTTCCTGTCTCTTAATAATTGCAAGTAGTAGCAGATAGCACATCCATACTACATTAATAAAAATTATCATGTGCAACGGTAAAAGACAACCCATCAATATAATCTTTAATAAGTGCAAACTTCTCTGATATAGTGTAGTTTGGAGAATTCAAAAAGATAATAGGACTATCATGTGTGGGTGCAATAGCAACAATTTCATTCTTAACATAAGGAACTATAGCAAGTTCATCTCCATAAGCATAATTCATATAGGCATCATGGCCACAAGCATCAAGTTCATCAAAAAGGGATATTTAAAATGAATCAACGGGATCATAGAAATTATCATAGCGTTCATCCTTCGGTAAGAACGAAGGGAAATGAAATAATGTATGAGTTGAAGAGTTACTCTCATTAGAAGGTGGGCATGAGTAGCTAGTCCGCTCTTCCTCCTTTTGTTCTTCATGCTCCTCATCATCTTTTTCATCCAATGAGCTCAAAGTTTTATCAATTCCTTCTTCCATAGACTCATGCAAAATATTAATCTCTTCTTGGACAGCGGAGACTTTCTCAATAAACACATCAATATAGTAATTGTATTTATAATTAGCATAGCAAAAATTTAAGGATAGCAGAATTTCCAGGTCTATAAACTGAATCATCAAAATCTTCAAACTTTTCAAACAAAGATTCAATTTAATAAGGACCCTTAAAAGCAACAAATTCTTCTATTCGTTCCACATCATAGTAATCATACATACCATTAGCATAAGAAGACAAGGTTTCATTATCATTAAATTTGCATGAAAAGGGAAGGTGTGGAGCATTCATCCTAGAGCAACAAGTATAATCATATCTCAAGCATAGCTCCCGAGCATACCAATGCAACATATGAATTTGATCCTATAAAAATTTCCCTTTATGAGCCAAGTGGTAATCCGTAAAGTATTCAGGTTGATCCAACGTTACTCCCATTATATAGTTGAATGGGGTTTTCTCAGGATTATCAAAGTAGTGCATAATATCTTTCAAATAACAAGCATAGAGGGTTTTAGGAGGTTCCCCATCTCCATGAGTAGCAAGTACATCTAATTTTTTTGGTGTTTCATGTTCCATATCCATAACTAAAGATAGAGAACAATTTAGAACTGGAAATAAAAAATACTTAGTGATAAAACAAACAAGCACACACGAGAATATTCACCCCACGCTATTGCTCCCTGGCAACAGCGCCAGAAAAATGTCTTGATAACCCACAAGTAAAGGGGATCGTTTGTAGCCTTCTTCGATAAATAACAGTGTCGAACCGAACGAGCAGCTAAAGGTAGAACAAATATCCCCTCAAGTTCTATTGACCACCGATACAACTCTATGCACACTTGACGTTTGCTTTACCTAAAACAAGTATCAAACTATTTTGCCAGAATAAAACTACGAGTACTTTGTGAGAATAAAACTAAGAATAAATTGCAAGGTAATAAAAGTGGATAGATTTTGTCAACAAGAAAGTCATTTGTCCCTAGGTAATCGATAACAAGTACCGGTAATCATTCTTGTAATTTTATATGAGGGAGAGGCACGAGCTAGCTGTCAGGACCCCGACTCAATGCCACACCGATCTAGCATGTAACACCTCATATCACTTTGCGGCCTCACGCACGGTATTCCCACGGGTGTCGCCTTACCCGGCCCGGGACCATTTGCGCCTTTTGGCACACGTATATGATAGTGTCTCTAGCATCCATATGACCAGGAGCCCGGGCTGACATGGCTAGTCGTGAACCCAAAGTGGCACTAACTTACAGGGACAGGCATACATGACCCAGCAACGAACGTGTCGGTCATCAGCGAGTGAATCCGGGCTGTAGCAACTGGGCTAGCAGGACTCCGGTAAACCGGGCTGTAGCAGTCTAACAGGACTCCGGTAGACACCACGTGACATTTCCCCGAAGGGACAGACACAGGAACGAAGAAGGACACATGCCGGCCAGCCTAAGTGTTCCGGAGCAGTAGCAAGCTACCAAGGCTTAGTGGAAGCACTAGGAGACATTTCCCAGTAAGAGAGGCTACCAAGGATAAACAACTAGATAGTCAGATCCCACACATACCAAGCATTTCAATAACATACACACAATATGCTCGATATGTGCAAATACAACATGGCATCACAACATGACTCTACAACTCAAGTATTTATTCATTAGGCTCCGAGGAGCGAGATATTACAAACATGGGTCTCATGACCCAACATTCGGAGCATACAAGTCGAAGCACAAGCAGAAGCTTAACATGTCTGAGTACAGACATCTACAAATGAAAAAGGCTGAGGAGCCTGACTATCTACTAGATCCTGCCGAGGGCACAAGATCGTAGCTGAGGTAACAAGCTAAACGTCGAAGTCCACGCGGAACTACTAGTGAGATGGAAGTCTCTGCAAAAACATAAAATAGGCAAACGTGAGTACAAATGTACCCGGCAAGACTAACATCAGAACTAACTACATATGCATCATTGTCAACAAAGGGGTGGTGGGGTTTAACAGCAGCAAGCCAGCTTTGACTCGGTGGCTATCCTGAACTACGACTGCAAATCACAATCGATCATTTGAAGGAGTCCAAAAGAATGACATTCTCGGGCCAGAATGGATGATGTGGACTACCTTGTTGAAGACAACGCAAGGGATGATTTTGCTTGCGCGTGCTCTCCAGAACTTGAGCATTTCCATATTCATCAAGGTTCTACCTACGTCCGTGTCAAGGATCCTGGTAACACAACATACTACCATGATGAATAGTGATGGACGATGTAGTTGCAAAGGATTACAACATCTTCTTAGATTTCACCATAGCGAGGCCAAGGAAACAAAATCTGGATGATCGACCGAGAGACATTTAGCACTCTGCTTCTAATGTTCTCCTTGATGTACTAGCGTATCCCATTCATAGATATGGTTTGATATCTAGAACATCAAGTAAAAGGTCGGACTTCGGAAACACAAATCCATAAGGAATAACTATGGAGGTAAATCCTACGAAATCCTCATGGGGAGGTGGCCAACTTTCTTCAATCAAGATACTACAATAACAGGTTTTCTGACTGGGTGTGTTGGCCACGACATCCACTTTACCGGTAATCGAGGGACCAATATTATAGTTCTTGGAAAATACTCCAACCATCATATCTGCCTGAGATTCAGATCTGGTTGGTGTCAGGATATTCCAGACTCATCAAGTCTAGAAAAAAATGAAAGTTTGCAACACAAACCGACGAGATAACGTTGCGAGATTCTCGGGAAATGGACTGCGGTAGCAAGCTCCAAAACATGAGCTGGTTCTGCTACACACATGTGAACAGCTGGCCCAGACAAGCATGACCACATGGTAGTCTTACAACAAAACACTACAGAGTTCTGATTAGGAACCATCATTGAGATAATGAAGTCTTGTGCATATCCGTTCGGGCCCTTCAGGATTAGCGCATGAACTTCTTTTCTTTGAACAAATCAATCAGTGGCTTGGTGTGCTAGGGAATACATATGGAGTGGAGGTAATTAATCTACCAAACCATATAATACATTCACACATGCATAAATGACTTGGGATGGTACCAAAGGAAACAAAAACAATCTTTCTCGAACTCACAGCGGCAACTTGCACCAAATGCACATGAATTCGAGGAAGTCACTAATTTCATCCAAACATATACCCCATGAATGGAGCATGACGAAAATGCTTACACAATTTCCCAACACTAGCTGGATGTTCAACACGAATCATGGAGGAGACAAAATGCTGCTGATGGGCTCAACAGCAACTCATCGGAATTTCCATATCACTAGACTTCCACCATCATGTGAACACGGTGATAGCATTGGTCAGACCAAAATATGTAATGGTGTATGCTCGACGAATCAACCACGAGTAATACAACATTACGAATATCGTTGGTTCTAACTTGATTTGACGATGGCCCACACTTCAATCAAGGTTTGGGCAAGACGATAGGTTCAACAACTGATCACGAGGACCAATCGATGAAGAGATCATCTTTCTACAACAAACACACAAACACAAGATATCCCTTTGGAAATGAGCTAAGTTGGGCAAGCTTTTATCTTCCAACTCTCCAAGTTGCTGTTCAGCTTAACCAACTAGCTCAGGGGTATCCAACACAGATTCTTGGAGAAGGGGTGGTTTATAAGAAAACCAATTTGATCACGAGCTCAACATAACAGTCAGGGGATAACCTGGTAACACTGCCGAGAAGATATTCGGAAAATCACGAACCACCGATATGTTACTAAGCGTCGAGATCAATCTTGCTTTTTAGGGCAAGATGATGTGATCAAGAGAGTGATGGATTGACACAATCCTATCTCATTGATCGAGGAGTGCACCAGGGAAAATGGACTAGGTAGCACGATCAATCTTAGAATGATAATTCAATACCAACACGCTAAGAATGAGATTATTGTTCGTTAACTACCAAGCAACTAGCAGTATTGATTTCACAGATCACGATTCACTTGTCGGCATTCCAGTTACAATAACACGGGAACCGAGGAATTAACAATGATGGCAAGAAGTATTACTGTGTCAAGAATTCATAAGAGGTGGTGCAATTCTCATGACACTCTTGACATAAAGATGGTAACACTCCAAGGTAGGACAGAACAAAAGCTGGATTACTATTTGGTTTGCGGAACACAACTGCTTTGACCCAATCCTGGATATGGATGAGGTACTGCAGTTTGTTTCTCCTAGTCATTCTGGAATAGAATGGCTTGACGGACCACAAGAGTAATAGGTATTGATGAACGAATGCACACATACTCTTGACCACAAGAGTAATGGGTCAGAATACAACTAAAGAGGGACAACTCAAAGCAACATACAATTTTCTGAGTTGTGGATGCATGGCCTAGCATGTCGAACGAGTTCAACATATTTCTTCCGAATAACCCATGCAGAAAGGTTGAACTGGCAGAGTCACAATATAGAATCGAGAACTCGTCAAGAGCACTATGGTTGTGATCTCTCGGTTCTGCGAGGAACTTCTGCCATAATTAGTCCATGGTATTTGGAAGAAGGAAATACCACGGACCTCAAGGACTATCACAAAGGTTGCTAATAACCTAAAGGGACGAGCAAACACTAACAACATGAGGTAGATAGGGTGAATCTCGGGTTCATAACCCAGGAGTGGAATACCTACTAACTAAATGGCATCATGGGATGCTTTAGAGAATAATGGCCAGAATCATCACACTGGGAACGCAAAACATGGTTCGATTACTAGGTGCCACTCTAAGACACCTAGGGTCATAATAATAACTCCAACATATATTTCAAGGCAATAGAGTACCTCAACTCACCGATTAGTGTGGTTAATCTGGCCCAAAGGGACATGGAAACGGGAGGAAGGGATTTGCAAATGCTTCAGACTATTTCGAAACCTGGGATAACTCAGACAGCATGACGGCTGCAAATGCTCAAAAGATTTGAGACATCCTGCAAAATGGTGGCATAACCACTCAACATCACAATATCAAGGTTCTCAGATCAACTGTCATCACGTATATGATAGTGTTGCTAGCATCCATATGACCAGGAGCCCGGGCTGACATGGCTAGTCGTGAACCCAAAGTGGCACTAACTTACAGGGACAGACATACATGACCCGGCAACGAACGTGTCGGTCATCAGCGAGTGAATCCGGGGTGTAGTAACTGGGCTAGCAGGACTCCGGTAAACCGGGATGTAGCAGGCTAACAGGACTCCGGTAGACACCGTGTGACATTTCCCCGAAGGGACAGACACAGGAACGAAGAAGGACACATGCCGGCCAGCCTAAGTGTTCCGGAGTAGTAGCAAGCTACCAAGGCTCAGTGGAAGCACTAGGAGACATTTCCCAGTAAGAGAGGCTACCAAGGATAAACAACTAGATAGTCAGATCCCACACATACCAAGCATTTCAATAACATACACACAATATGCTCGATATGTGCAAATACAACATGGCATCACAACATGACTCTACAACTCAAGTATTTATTTATTAGGCTCCGAGGAGCGAGATATTACAAACATGGGTCTCATGACCCAACATTCAGAGCATACAAGTCAAAGCACAAGCGGAAGCTTAACATGTCTGAGTACAGACATCTACAAATGAAAAAGGCTGAGGATCCTGACTATCTACCAGATCCTGCCGAGGGCACAAGATCGTAGCTGAGGTAACAAGCTAAACGTTGAAGTCCACGCGGAACTACTAGTGAGACGGAAGTCTCTGCAAAAACATAAAATAGGAAAACGTGAGTATAAATGTACCCAGTAAGACTTACATCAGAACTAACTACATATGCATCATTGTCAACAAAGGGGTGGTGGGGTTTAACTGCAGCAAGCCAGCTTTGACTCGGTGGCTATCCTGAACTACGACTGCAAGTAATGCTTTTGAGGTGGCGCACACGAGTCCACATATTCACCATATCAATACACCACTATGGATCCGCTCCCGTCTCCCTACGAGAACGCCATCCATAGCACTCACGCTTATCTTGCGCATTTTAGAGTATCCACTTTCACTTGTCTATGAACTGTACAGGCAACCCAGAAGTCATTTTCCGCGGACATGGCTATTCGAATAGATGATGTTAACCCTGCAGGGGTGTACTGCTTCACACACGCTCTCGCCACTTACCGCCATGTACACGTCATGTATCTCGGCAACCTTCAAGCTGAAGCCTGGCGAGGGTGTTGGCCACGACCTGACTAACCACACAAGTCTCTCGTCCAGGTTTATCGCCTATTCGGGATCCATCCGCAAGGAGATCCGGCCGGGGTGTCGCTCACGGCCCCAAATGATGTGTGCAGGGTTCCCAAGCCCACCATCCGGGTGCCACTTGGTACACCGGGCCATTGTGCCTAGTCTATCCCAAGCCCACCTGTATTGGGTGCCACTTGGTAGACTACTAACACTACCTACAAACACCAGAAACTAGTTGCAACTCCTAGACAGAGATCAAGTTGATTAATAAGTCGAGAGAGCTTGGAGTGCCCGGAGCGCAATGTGTGGTAGTAACTGTTCATGGATCACAAACACAGAACTCAGTTCTCGAGGACGGTTTCAATGAGACAACCCAGCATGTACTCCTACATGGCCTCTCACCGCTACCTTTACCAAATCGTGTTCACACACTTAGGTCACACACAGTAGGACATGTTCATCACCATTCCAATTCATTCCCGATGAATCTGACCTGACTCAACTCTAAGCAGTAGCAGGCATGACAAACAAGCATGTATGAGTAGGCACATCAGGGCTCAAACAACTCCTACTCATGCTAGTGGGTTTTATCTATTTACTGTGGCAATGACAGGTCATGCAGAGGAAAGGGGTTCAACTACCGCAACATGTAACAGTTGAATCGTTGTTGTCCTAATGCAGTAAAAGAGAGCATGAGCGAGAGAGTGGGATTGTATCAGAATGAACAAGGGGGTTTTGCTTTCTTGACACTTCTGAAGATAATATAGTTCTCCATCGGTGTCATCGAATAATCGTCGGCACCATGTTTACTGGGAGGGGACAAACACCGGCAACAGAGAAAGAACACACGATCAATGCAATGCACAATATGATGCATGATCATGACATGGCAATATGCTTGTGTTTGAGCTAATGCAACTAGAAACCAGATTAAATGAAGTTGGTTTGAACCAAGGGTTCAAATTCAAACTCCATATGTGCTTATTTAAATGTCAATTATGCAAATTTCCATATACAGCAACCTTAGGTTGTTCAAACATGCATGCAAATGCCATAAACAGATTCCTTGAATTTTTCTAATAATTTTTCATATATAACTTATTTCATTTGGAGCTATAGATTAATTTCTATGATTTTTCAAAGTTTTAGATATTTTCTGAATTAAACAAATCATTTAAGATTTATTTAAATTCCAAAAAAGGATTACTGCGTTTGCCTGGCATCATCATGACGTCAGCAGGTCAACGGGGCACGGTCTGGATCAAACTTGACCAGTGGGACCCACTGGTCAGTGACCCTGTGACATTTAGTGTCACAGGCAGGTGGGTCCGGTCAACGGCCACGTCAGCGAGGTCAACGCTGACTCATGGGGCCACTGTGTTTAGATTGAACTTAAACTATTTTTGTTAGCTGGTTAGTTTGGCAGTGGGGCCCGCATGTCAGCGAGCCAGGGGGTTAGTTAGTGGGTCAATTAGACGCTAATGACATGTCTACGTCATCCAAAACGGCAGTTAGCCGCCGGTGCTAATCGGGACACGGCGGGGTTGCCCCTCCGGCCAACTCCGGCGACAAGAGGTCGCGCGGCCGGGTGCGTTGGAACGCTCGCAGCAGGGCGCATCCGATGGTGGTGGTGGCTGGACCTGTGGTGGTCTGTGGCGGCGGCGGCAAGTTGGGCGGCGGACGGAGTTCGGGTGTGCATGGGGTTGCGGCTATGGTGCGGGGCAGGCCTAACGGGCGGGTGATTTGAGCTCCTGGAGACTCCCTGAGTGTGTTGACATGCTCGGAGGCGAGCTTGCGCGGCTGTAGCCACGGGGGCGGCATGGCCGGCGGCTAGGAGCTATCGGCTCCGGTGAAACTAGGGCTACGTGGTGCAAAAGAGGCGGGGAAGAGAGGTGAGGGAGTCCTGGACTAGGGGGTGTCCGAACAGCCGGACTATCATCGTCTGCCGGACTCCAAGACTACGAAGATACAAGATTGAAGACTCCGTCCCGTGTCCGGATGGGACTTTCCTTGGCGTGGAAGGCAAGCTTGGCGATACGGATATGTAGATCTCCTACCATTGTAACCGACTCTGTGTAACCCTAGCCCTCTCCGTGTCTATATAAACCGGAGGGCTTTAGTCCGTAGGACATAACCTCCATTACAACAATCATACCATAGGCTAGCTTCTAGGGTTTAGCCTCCTTGATCTCGTGGTAGATCCACTCTTGTACTACCCATATCATCAATATTAATCAAGCAGGACATAGGGTTTTACCTCCATCAAGAGGGCCCGAACCTGGGTAAAATATCGTGTCCCTCGTCTCCTGTTACCATCCGCCTAGACGCACAGTTCGGGACCCCCTACCCGAGATCCGCCGGTTTTGACACCGACATTGGTGCTTTCATTGAGAGTTCCTCTGTGTCGTCACCAATAGGCTTGATGGCTTCTTCAATCAACAACAACGTCGTCCAGGGTGAGACTTTTCTCCCCGGACAGATCTTCGTATTCGGCGGCTTCACACTGCGGGCTAATTCACTTGGCCATCTGGAGCAGATCGAAAGCTACGCCCCTGGCCATCAGGTCAGGTCCGGAAGCCTAAACTTCACGGCCGACGTCCGCGGGGACTTGATCTTCGACGGGCTCGAGCCACAGCTGAGCGTGCCGCGCTGTCACAATGGGCATGACTTAGCTCTGCCACCGGACAGTGCCTTGGTGGCCGCACACGAATCCGCTCCGGCCCTTAGTCCGGAGCCGATCACGCAGATCGAGGACCGGTGGCTGGACACCGCCTCGGGGGCTGCAATTTCCACGGCGATGGAGCCGAACACTAACTTTGTCCCTCGCAAAGCTCGTGACTCCGAGGTTCCGGACTCCCTGCCGGACTCCGAACCTCCTGCGCCCCTGCCAATCGAATCCGATTGGGCGCCGATCATGGAGTTTGCCGCTACGGACATCTTTCAGCACTCGCCCTTTGGCGACATTCTAAATTCACTAAAGCATCTCTCGCTATCCGGAGAGCCCTGGCCGGGTTATGGCCAGGACAGTTGGGATGCGGACGACGAAGAAATTCAAAGCCCACCCACCACCCACTTTGTAGCCACTGTCGACGATCTAACAGACATGCTAGACTATGACTCCGAAGACATCGACGGCATGGACGACGATGCCGGAGACGATCAAGAACCAGCGCCTACAGGACACTGGAAAACCACCCTAACACATGATGTATATATGGTGGATACCCCAAAAGGAAGCGATAACGAGGACCAACAGGGCGCGGCAAAAGATAATCCCGCCGATAAACAACCAAAACGGCGACGCAGATGCCACCCTAAGTCCCGCCTCGAAAACAACAACGCTCCTAATGACCCAGCAATAGAGCAGGGCAAACCAGTGGACGACGAACATGCAGCCAAGCAACCGTCCGAATAGGACGAGTCGGATAATCAATCCATGCCCGGCGAAACCAATAGTCCAGACGACCTCACGCCAGACACACCACCGGAGAATAAGAGCCTTCGGAAAAGACTCGTCGCCACTGCAAGAAGTTTGAAGAAGGAAAAACGGAAGCTCAAAACAGCGGGAGACATACTCAGAATGAGGTGGAGCAAAGTGCTCAAAACCGCAGACAAATACGGCAATGGCCATCAATCAAAGAGCTACCCGAAGCGCAAGCTGCTGCCAGAATTTGACGAGGAAGCCATAGAGCCCCCACAGTCAAATAAACAAAGAGGCTGCCTGGCCGGATAGACGGCCAGATGATAGGCCAAAATCTACAAGCGGCGCCGCACACAAAGCGACTCATGACCCTGGGAAAATAGATGGCCCAGCCAAGTCCATTTACGGGCCAAAAAAGAGGGCCCCAGGAAGCAACACAACACGTCAAGTGTTCGAAGACAGCGGTACACCCAAATACAGGGGCGCCGCACACCCACTATGTTTCACCAATGAGGTGCTGGATCATGAATTCCCAGCAGGGTTTAAACCCATAAACATAGAGGCTTACGACGGAACAACAGACCCTGGAGTCTGGATAGAGGATTATATACTACACATACACATGGCTAGAGGAGATGATCTCCACGCCATAAAATATTTACCCCTCAAGCTCAAAGGGCCAGCCCGTCATTGGCTCAAAAGCCTCCCAGAAAACACTGTTGGAAGTTGGGAAGAGCTTGAGGACGCGTTTAGAGCAAATTTTAAAGGGACTTATGTCCGCCCTCCGGATGCAGACGATCTAAGTCATATAACTCAACAGCCCGGAGAGTCAGCGCGCAAATTCCGGAACAGGTTCCTTACCAAAAAGAACCAAATAGTCGACTGCCCGGACACCGAAGCCTTAGCAGCTTTTAAACACAACGTCCGAGACGAATGCCTCGCCAGACACCTCGGCCAAGAGAAGCCGAGGACAATGTCCCCGCTAACAAGCCTCATGACCCGCTTTTGCGCGGGGGAAGATAGCTGGCTAGCAAGATGCAGCACCAGCGACCCAAGTACATCCGAGATCAGAGATGGAAACGGAAAATCACGTCGCAGAAAAGATCAGCGCCGGAATAAAGAGAAAAGCCCAAAGAACACGGCGGTCAACACCGGCTTCAAAAGCTCGCGGCCAAACAACAAAACACTGCCCCTTAAGGATAACCGTGATGAGCTATCCAACTTAAACAAAATTTTGGATCGGATATGTCAAATCCACAGTACCCCCGGAAGGCCTGCAAATCACACTCACCGAGATTGTTGGGTTTTCAAACAGTCCGGCCGACTCAACGCCGAACACAAGGGGCTCGACGCATCAAGCGAAGACGATGATAAACCCCACCAGCAGAGCACCGGAAAACAAAAGACTTTCCCACAAGAAGTCAAAGCAGTAAACTCACTTCATGTGATAACACGGAAAAACAATGCGGCACCCACTAAAATGAGTCTCGCACGGTCCCCCCCCAGCAGAACCTCGAGATTGGATATCAAAACCAATCAGTTTCGACCACCTGGATTATTCGAGAAGCGTTCGAAATGCAGGATGGACTGCCCTGATATTGGATCCTATAATCGACGGACTACAATTTACACAAGTCCTGATGGATGGAGGCAGCGATTTAAACCTGCTATATCCAAACACAATCCGCAAGTTGGGGATAGACTGTACTAAAATTCGACATAGCCGCACTTCCTTTAAAGGAGTGACGCCAGGCCCTTACGCCAAGTGCATAGGCTCCTTATTACTAGAAGTTGTGTTCGGGTCACCGAACAACTTCCGACGCGAAAGACTAATCTTTCACGTCGCCCCATTCAAAAGTAGCTATCAAGCACTATTGGGACGCGAAGCTTTTGTCCGCTTCAATGCCATACCACATTACGCGTCTCTTACACTTAAAATGCCCGGTCCACGTGGCATCATTTCATTACGAGGGTCATTTAAAGACCCCGGACACGGCTAGACGAGTCCGGCATAAATAAGCTAGGGGCTCCCTAGCCGCGCACCCCTTCACAAGTGGCTGTGCGTATAAGCAACAACGAGCTAATATAGACTCCGCTTTACTTATTAGTATTTTTCATATACTTTTTTTTTCGCACGATTTCCTTTCAAACTAAGTTCCTCTCTTTTTCTAGATGAACAACGTGCACACCCGTCCAGGATAACGACACGATGGAGACACAGGCGCAGACGTGCAGTAGGGACCCGTCACAAGGATTCTTTTCAGATTAAGACCCTGCGTAAACCTTTTTTACTGTCTCTTGTTGCTATAATCCCCTGGTTTCTCATTATAACCAGAGTGGAGCCTGACGTTTTGGCATCGGCCACGTCAGAGGACCTTGCCCGTACCTGGACACTAGGGGCTTAGGGCATTGTTCTGCCCATTACTATAAAGACCGAACACTTTAGGGAGTGTTCGGCGTCTCGAGTTAGGCCTTATATGCATCAGCTCCGAATCATGTCTTGGGTCAAATGTTGGGTTTGCCCGGCTCCTGTGTTTTGCTGCCTTACGTTCCGTATCATCGGCTAACGCGGCACCAGGAGAACTACTGCGATTGTGCCCCAGTTCGGCTGGGCGAAGCACCTCAGTAGAGAAAGCCGAAAACTGACTGTCATGATACAGCGAGAGACTGGTCAACCACTCGATCGACCACCGGAATGTTTCGGATTCCCCTGCTTTGACGAAGGACCGTTTCCCGATCAGGCACACACGCGCCCCGAATTCGGAGAGCGCGGTGCCCCCAGGGGCTATATCGTAGCCCCACCCTCGAACTCCAATGGCCAAGTGAAAGTGATAAAGCATCATAGTCTGGTTGCCTCGTTTGCTACGCTACCACCTCCTCAACAGGACCGAGACGTCGGATTAAGTGTGACAATGCGCTATTTTTGCGAACAGCCCCGCACCTTATGTGTGGGGGCTGAAGCCAAAGACTGCCATCTTTCAGGTTATACACACGTATACATAAACGGCCGCATAGGAGATATTTCAATACTTGGAACGCACAAGTATAAAAAGCGATTACATCATAACCATTGTTTTACATAATACAACGTTCATTTGAACGTGACATTTTTCGAGCACTGCGACTCTATTACACGAGCACCACGCATAACTTCCCCAAAATAGTGCTCGGCGGTAACCGACTTTCGTCCGAACCCTGGGTTGCAACAGCGGTGGCATCCATCTCTGTCCAATGTGTCTTCACACGGGCAAGGGCCATCCGCGCACCTTCTATGCAGGCCGACCGCTTCATCTCCTTGATATGCGGCACCGCCCCAAGAAATTGCTGCAATAAGCCAAAATAGCTCGTCGCCTTGGGCATCTCTGGCCAGACATGAGTCACGATATCCGTCATGGCAAGTCCAGACAACCTGTTCAGCTCAGCCCATTCGGCCAACCGATCGGTCAGCGGAAGTGAACGATCCGGACTATGGAATTGAGACCAAAACAGCTCTTCCGTCTTGTGATCCTTCTGACTCCGGAAGTGCACAACGGCATCCGCCGCACTTGCCGCTAAGTCCATATATGGATCCTCCGGACCCCACAGCTGGCCAAGCTGGGCATAATTTGGATCCGTAAACCGGCGACGCAGCAGAAAAGGCTTGCCAGCCACAATGTCTCCGGCTTGACGCAGCTCCTCCTTCATAGCCCGCATTGCAGAACGAGCATCCTTGGCCTTGGCGGTGGCCTTCCCCAGGTCTTCTCGCTCCGATAGGCGCTCCTTTTCAAGAGCCTCATTGCGGTCGGTAGCATCCTTCAATTTAACGGCCAATTCGGCCATCTCTTCCCTGCTCCGGCAGTGTGCAGCCCTTTCGGCTTCTAACTCTTCGGCCGCCCTCGAGGCAGCCGCATTACTCCTTCTGGCTTGCTCCTTGGCTTGAGCAAGTTCTGCCCGAAGGCTCTCCACAGCAGCAGCACCATCTGCATCAAGCATAAATATTGTAAGAGGTGGGCTTTGACTCGCTTAAATAGGTGACTGGGGAGAGACAACTTACCTTGTGACTCGTCAAGTCGCTTGTTGACTAGCGCGATGTCTGCATCCGCAACATCAAGTTGCCGCATTAATTCAGGAACTCCATGAGTCCGGCTAGCCCCCGGACTATCCGCCACCTGCATAGGAAGGGCGACACTCAATACCTGCGATTTTGATCCTCGGCACGCTGTCGCTTTCGACAACCTACCGAGTCTCAGGGGCTACTATCTATACAGGGCGCACTTTCATGTTCAAAACTGTCAAAAAGGTGCGTCGTTTTTACGTACCTCAAAACCCGCCAGCAAACTCCTGACGACATTATGCAATCCGCTTTCGGCGTATGAAATCCTTCCAATCACCGCGCGCATTAATGCACGGTGATCTTATGAGATGGACGCCCTCTCAAGCAGATCCTTCAGCTCCCCCGGCCGAACACTAGTTGGCGCCGAACTCTTCGGCTCTGCCGGACTCGGGGATACCCTCCGTGACGACACTTCAGGCTCGTCCGCCCTATCCGACGGCGCAGCAGACGGAGGCGTCTCGCTCTCCATCATCTCCGGACGAAGCCCCCCGAAGACGAGCTCATCTGAGAAGGTCGCAGATCCGAACTACAAGGTAAAAAATTTGGTTATCCTCAGAAGCACAAATAGGGATGTTTTCTTATTTATGAATTCCCCTTTTTCCTACTCACGGCTCGCTAGAGGGCTGCTTCTTTAGAGAAGATTGTACGGCCGGGGTCTCCCCGGACGCAGGACCCTCTGGTGAAGATTTCTTCCCCCGCTTAGAGGCTTTGGCCTCCGGGTCTTCGGAGGCGGTCCTCTTCTCCCCCTGGAGGGAGGGATTTTCGGTCTCCCCTTCTTCAAGCGCCCCCTTGGGCGAGGTAGTAGCTCCTCTATTTTCCCCTTCGCCTTCTTCTGAAGGCGCAACCTTCAACATTCTGACCAGCACGGGCTCCGGCGCGGTCGCTGGGAGGGGGGCCGGACACCGTATCAGCTTTGCTTGCGCTATCCACTCCTGTTGAAGGAAAACGGGTTAAAAGGCGAATTGTAGAAAAGCAAACAGATGGTACGTCCGAACACTGGGCTACTTACCTGAGTATCCGGGCGATTGCAACTTAGGCCTGCATCCTCGGTCAATTTCGGACACGTCACCCGCGGTTCGAAGAACAACTTGTACATCTCCACGGGTGTCGTACCCATGAAGTGTTGGAGAATCCGTGGTCCCTCCGGATTGAACTCCCATAACCGGAGAGGACGGTGTTTGCAGGGCAGAAGACGCCTGATTAGCATGACCTGCATCACCACGACCAGATCGATCTCCCTCGCCTGGAGGTCTCGAATCCGGCCCTGCAATAGGGGCATGTCTTTTGACGGCCCCCAATTGAGCCCTTGGTTGACCCACGACATCAACCGTTGTGGAGGTCCCGGGCGGAATGAAGGCGGCGGCTTTTGCCTGCTGCCCTTCGGAGCGGTGATATAGAACCACTCCTGCTGCCACAAGCCGAGCTCCTCTTGGAAGGAGCCCTCGGGCCACGGGGCATTGGCCCTCCTGCTTATGGCCGCCCTGCCACACTCCGCTTGACGCCCCCCAATCATCTTCGACTTCACATTGAAGGTCTTCAGCCACAGGCCGAAGTGGGGGGTGACGCGGAGGAGGCTTCGTAGACGATAATAAATGCGGAAATATGGAGGATGGACTCCGGAGCCAAGTCATGAAAATCCAGCCCGTAGTAAAACATGAGCCCTCTCAAGAAAGGATCCGTCGAGAAGCCTAAACCCCGACGGAGGTGGGATACAAAGACGACGTGCTGACCGGGCTCGGGAGTGGGTATAGCTTGCCCTTCGGCGGGCAACCTGTGCGAAATCTCGAAGGACAAGTACTTGGCCTCACACAGCCTTAACACGTCCTCCTCCGTGACGGAGGAGGGCATCCACCGGCCCTGAAGGTCAGAGCCGGACATTATTGAAGATCCGAAGCGCTCGAATCTGGGGCTCTGAGTTTTTGGAAGTTGGTGCAAGGAGAGGATTCGGTGGAAGATTGAAGAAAAGAAACGAGCCTTGGTCCTATTATAAAGGGAGAGAATACCAAGAGCCGTCTCTGTGACCGTTCGGGACTCGCCTTCGATAGAGGAGGCATGGCGACGGACGCGGTTGGGTTACCCACGTTCTTATTGATGAGAATCCCGGAATAAGGGGAACACGATCTCTGCTTCGACAAGACGTGCCAAGGAAACCGCTTCGCTAAACGCGCTGAGGCGGTATAATAAAAAACGATTCAAGTAAAGGCTTGGTAGTGGTGTGACGTCATGCCGCAAAATATGTCAGCAGATTGAACTTGTGCACATTTTATTCTCTCTACGGTGGAATGTGGAATTTATTTTGCAGAGCCGGACACTATCCTGGTGTTCATGATCTTCTATGGATTATTTGGAGGAGGAACCCGCCTTGCAATGCCGAACATTATGCACGCCGGACTCATCGTCATTGAAGCCAGGTTCAGGGGCTACTGAGGGAGTCCTGGACTAGGGGGTGTCGGGACAGCCAGACTATCATCGTCTGCCGGACTCCAAGACTACGAAGATACAAGATTGAAGACTCCGTCCCGTGTCCGGATGGGACTTTCCTTGGCGTGGAAGGCAAGCTTGGCGATACGGATATTAGATCTCCTACCATTGTAACCGACTCTGTGTAACCCTAGCCCTCTCCGGTGTCTATATAAACCGGAGGGCTTTAGTCCGTAGGACATAACCTCCATTACAACAATCATACCATAGGCTAGCTTCTAGGGTTTAGCCTCCTTGATCTCGTGGTAGATCCACTCTTGTACTACCCATATCATCAATATTAATCAAGCAGGACGTAGGGTTTTACCTCCATCAAGAGGGCCCGAACCTGGGTAAAATATCGTGTCCCTCGTCTCCTGTTACCATCCGCCTAGACGCACAGTTCGGGACCCCCTACCCGAGATCCGCCGGTTTTGACACTGACAAGAGGGGTTCGGAGCGGGAGCTCACAGCGATGCCGAAGAGGAGGTCAGCGAGCCCGGGAGGCCCTGGCAGTGCCGAATCGACCGGAGGCGAGCTCGGGTGCCTGAGGTTGAAGACGAGGAAGAAACGTCGTTGCGGTGCTCCCGCGGTCGAACGGACTGGTGTAGACGATGAAGTAGACGACGTCAGTCCTTCTGGATGCTTCGGCAAGGCGAGGGGTGGACGGTGGCCACGGTGGTTCTCGTTAGCAGCGGCGAGCGCGTTCGGTGAGGAGAACAGAGGAGGGGGAGATTGTTCGGATGAGAGAGAGGGAGAGCCAGACGGCTCTGGGGGTCACGTGGCGTTCTCTGGACGCGTCGAGGAGGAGCCAGGCAGGCAGGGAGGGAGGAGGTGGCCGGGCGCGTGCCGGTGCGTGATGGCCACATGCCTCACGTCCTTCTGGCGCGGGGTGGGAGATGGTGGCGGCTCTGGTGGGCTGGGCCAGGTAAGTGGGCCACCAGGTGGGCTGCGCAGGTAACCTTAGGTGGGTTTTCTCTCTCTCTCTTTTTCTGATTCTTTTCTGTTTTTCTAATTCTTCTTAGTGTCAGGGATTTATTAAAAATACTTAGGCATACTCAAAAATCATGAAACTTTCTCAAGCCCACTGTTTGGAATATATCCAACAGTAAACATTTAAGTTTGTGATTATTTGGACATTTAAAATATTAATAGCATTTAAATGTCCAAATGCAAATAGAGTATGATTTAATTCAGAGCCCAAATAGATCATGGAAAAATGTGCATCATTGGTTACTGTTTACATCATTTTCCATAAATGATGAACATTTTTGAAAGCCATTTGGATTTACTGAAAACATTGTAGGTGAACCTAGTGAATTCCTTTGATGCCAGGGGTTTAGGCAATCCCCATTTCAAGTTTCAAACAAATATAGACATGATGCATGGATGCTTATGAAACTAATTGCAATCAAACTCTAGGGCTGTGACACTAACATACTTTCTCTACTTAGATCATATGCACTTATGATTGGACCCCTAGAAAGCATCCACAACTACTGAAGATCATTAAGGTCGTGAAACCCAACCATAGCATTAAGTGTCAAGTCCTCTTTATCCCATACGCAACAACCCACCTACTCGGGTTTAAGCTTCTGTCACTGTCGCAACCCACCATAAGCGAATCATGAACGTATTACAACACCCTACAGTGGGGATCCTTCATGTTTGCGCGAGACGGAGGGCACCGTAGAACAATGCCATAAATAAAATATACAATCATAAATAAAATATAGAATCATACCAACCAAGATCACGATTAACCCATAGGACAAAACAGATCTACTCAAACATCATAGGATAGCCAAATATCATTGGGAAATAATATATGGAGTTGAGCACCATGTTTAAGTAGAGATTATAGCGGGGAGAAGGGGTGTTACACCGCTGCATAGAGGGGGAGAGAGTTGGTGTTGATGGTAGCAAGATTGTTGATGTATATCGCCGTCATGATCCTAGCCCTGGCGGCACTCCGGCACCACCGAGACAGAGGGGGAGAGACCCCCTCCTTCTTATTCTTCCTTGCCTTCCTCTCTAGATGGGAGGAGAGTTCCCCTCTGGTCCATGGCCTCCAGGGCGGCGGAGGGGCAGGAGCCCCTCCGAGATTGGATCTCCCTCTCCGTTCTCTTCTGTTTCATGTTCCCCAAATCTGGCCCTTCACCGTTTCTTAAATTCCTGGAGATCCGCAACTCCGATTGCTCTGAAATTTTTCCATGATTTTTTTCCATAAAACATATTTCTTGCACCAGAAGATGGTCCCCAACTGACCTTCGACGAGGGCATAATATACCTAAGCACACCAGGGGGTGCCCGGGGCGCCCTGGTGGGTTGTGGTCATCGTGGGCCCCCCTTTGCATTGATCCCACCTCCCAAAAATCATAAATATTCCAAAATAATTCCTCGTAAATTTTTATCGTGTTTGGACTTCATTTGATATGGATTTTCTGCGAAACAAAAAACATTGAACAAACAGGAACTGGCACTGGGCATTGGATCAATTGGTTAGTCCAATAAATCTTATAAAAGTTGCAAAAAATATGTGAAAATTGTATTGGCATAAAACAATAAAAAATTATATATACGACGGAGACGTATCCTAGCTCTAGGGAACGTGCGGGCCGTGCTGCTGGGTAGATTCATCATCCCCGCGCGATGCTTCTGCTTGTTCCGTCGCGCGATCTGCCTACTCCGCCATGGCCGCCACCGCCGCCCTATCCCGGGCCTTCTTAGCATTGAGCCTGTTCCTCCGGTCGGTAGTGACAGCCTCCCGACATTGAACCTCCGCCTTCCAGTCGGCGTTTGACATGCCCGGGGGCTTGGACGGCAGCGCCCTCTGCTTCCTCTGCTTCAGCTGGGTGCCATCGGCATCGGTAGCGGCGCGAGGGGCTACTTCTTCTGCGAAATGGCGGATGGATGGAGGGGTAGGGAGGAGAATGACTGGAGAAGGGGGGAACAGAGGGAAATGGAGGGAGGAAATGAAGAAAATATGCCCTAGAGGCAATAATAAAGTTGTTATTTATATTTCCTTATTCATGATAAATGTTTATTATTCATGCTAGAATTGCATTAACCGGAAACTTGATACATGTGTGAATACATAGACAAAACACTGTATCCCTAGTATGCCTCTACTTGACTAGGTCGTTGATCAAAGATGGTTAAGTTTCCTAGCCATAGACATGTGTTGTCATTTGATGAACGGGATCACATCATTAGAAGAATGATGTGATGGACAGGACCCATCCATTAGATTAGCATAATGATCGTTCAGTTTTATTGCTACTGCTTTCTTCATGTCAAATACATATTCCTCCGACTATGAGATTATGCAACTCCCGGATACCGGAGGAATGCCTTGTGTGCTATAGGTATCTCCGAAGGTGTTTCTTGGGTTGGCATAGATCGAGATTAGGATCTGTCACTCCTAATATCGAAGAGGTATCTCTCGGCCCTCTCGGTAATGCACATCATAAGAAGCCTTGCAAGCAATGTGACTAATGAGTTAGTTGCGGGATGATGCATTACAGAACGAGTAAAGAGATTTGCCGGTAACGAGATTGAACTAGGTATGAAGATACCGACGATCGAATCTCGGGCAAGTAACATATCAATGACAAAGGAAATAACATACGTTGTCATTACAGTTCGGCTGATAAAGATCTTCGTAGAATATGTGGGAGCCAATATGTGCATCCAGTTCCGCTATTGGTTATTGGCCGGAGAGGTGTCTCGGTCATGTCTACATAGTTCTCGAACCTGTAGGTTCCGCATGCTTAACGTTCGATGACGATTTGTATTATATGAGTTATGTAATTTGGTGACGGAATGTTGTTCGGAGTCCCGGATGAGATCAAGAACATGACGAGGAGTATCAAAATGGTAGAGAGGTAAAGATTAATATATTTGATGATAGTATTCGGACACCGAAAGTGTTCCGGAATGTATCAGGTACATATCGGAGTACCGGGGGGGGTGGAGATATGGGCTATATGGGCCTTAGGAGGGAGAACACCAGCCCACAAAGGGGTGCCCCCCCCAAGGAAGGAGGCCGAATAGGATTAGGAGGAGGGGGCGGCGCCCTCCTCTTTCCTTCTCCCCGCTCCATCCCTTCTTCCCCTTCCGGTAAAAGGAAAGGGGGGGGGGGGGGCGAATCCTACTAGGAGCTCAAGTTGGATTCCTCCTACTTGGGCGCGCCTAGGGCTGCCTCTCTCCCCTCGCTCTATTATATACGTGGGGAGAGGGCGCCTAGAACACACGTCATTTATTCCTAGCCGTGTGCGGCGCCCCATCCACAGTTTACGCCTCTGTCCATATTCTCGCAGTGCTTAGGCAAAGCCCTACACGGATCACTTCACCATCACTGTCATCATGCCGTCGTGCTGACGGAACTTATGTACTTCATCGACACTCTGCTGGATCAAGAGCTCGAGGGACGTCATTGCGTTGAACGTGTGTAGAACTCGGAGGTGTCGTACGTTCGGTACTTGATTGGTCGGAACGAGAAGAAGTTTGTATACATCAACCACGTTGGCAAACACTTCCGCTTTCGGTCTATGAGGGTACGTTGACACACTCTCCCCCTCTTGTTGCTATGCATCTCCTAGATAGATCTTGCGTTTGCATAGGAATTTTTTTTGAAATTGCATGCTACGTTTCCCAACAGTGGCATCCGAGCCAGGTCTATGCGTAGATGATATGCACGAGTAGAACACAAAGAGTTGTGGGCGGTGATCGTCATACTGCTTACCACCAATGTCTTATTTTGATTCAACAGTATTTTTGGATGAAGCGGCCCGGACCAACCTTACATGACCACATTCATGAGACTGGTTCCACCGACAGACATGCAACTAGTTTTGCATAAAGGTGGCTGGCGGGTGTCTGTTTCTCCAACTTTGGTTGAATCGAATTTGACTACGGCCGGTCCTTGTTAAAGGTTAAAACAGCAAACTTGATAAATCACCGTTGTGGTTTTGTGCCGTAGGTAAGAACGGTTCTTGCTAGAAGCCCATAGCAGCCACGTAAAACTTGCAACAACAAAGTAGAGGACATCTAACTTGTTTTTGCAGGGCATGTTGTGATGTGATATGGTCAAGATATGATGTGATATACGTTATTGTATGAGATGATCATGTTTTGTAAAAGTTATTGGCAACTCGCAGGAGCCTTATGGTTGTCGCTTTATTGTATGAAATGCAAACGCCATGTAATTGCTTTACTTTATCACTAAGCGGTAGCGATAGTTGTATAAGCAATAGTTGGCAAGATGACTATGACGCAATGATGGAGATCAAGGTGTCGAGCCGGTGACGATGGAGATCATGACGTTGCTTTGAAGATGGAGATCAAAAGCACAAACTAGTGCAGAACCGGCCCTTAGTGCCGGTTCGTAACGGCCTTTAGTGCCGGTTTGCCAACCGGCACAAAAGAGTGGGGACTAAAGGTCCCCCCCTTTAGTACCGGTTCGTCACGAACCGGTGCTAAAGTGTCACCACGTGGCACGAGCCAGGCCCGGGTGCGTGTAGGACATTAGTACCGGTTGGTAACACCAACCGGTACTAAATGTTTCGGAGGGTTTTGGCTTTATTTTCCATTTAATTCTTTTTTGTTTGCTGGTATTTCACGATACTACAAATTGTACACGTTATGCATATATATAAATAGATTTTCTCGTACGTAGAACCACATATTATATAATATATATCATCGAATGCCTCACAACCAACACCATTAATTATTCACACATACACATGTATATACATATACAATTTCTCCTACATGTTGCCTTGGTGCCTTCGGAGCATGATGACAAGTGGTTCATGGGGGCGGTAGCGGGTAATAGTATTCTCCTTTGGGATCTATGACCTGGTCGAGCAAAAATCCGGCTATTTCCTCTTGAAGTGCTAGTATGCGGTCCGCTGGTAGGAGCTTATCCCGCACCTCTCTAAACTATTAAGAAGGAGATCAATATGCATGTGTATTAGTTGTGTGACAAGATATCGATAATGGTGTGAATAGTGTTCTGACAAACGTACCCAGTCCTGTCTTTGAGATCTGCTCCTTTCTGACGCCATCATGCGAATGTTCTCGCAAACGTAGAATGCACACAGATCATTCCCCGACGCCTGCTTCAGGGCCTTTACAAGAATGGAATTGAATCAGATACTGATTAATCAAGCATGATAATTAATTAATGGTATTGAAACAAGAACTAAAGAGATGGTAGCTAGCTAGTACTACTTAATTACTTACCTTTGGTCGATGCCAAAACAACTTTTTTGGCCATTTGCCTGGAGTCACCTTGATGAACTTTGCCCAAGCCCTGCCCGCCGGCAAAGAAAATTAATAAAGGGGTTATTAAATAGTTCATATCAGGAAATGACGAACTAATAATAGGCCGAGATATAGTTAATAATGATCGAAATTACCTGTTGACTATCCCCTTCATGATGGTGTAGTCTTTATCTTCTTTAAGTAGTGAGTCCAGTACTTCAATTGTTGCTTTGTCAACTTTAATGTCTAACAAGATCCAGTGGAAACTGCATGCGCACACGTTTGCATGTCTTAATTAAGCGGGCATGTGCATAAAATTAATCAACTACCGTAAACTGTATACACTTAATTATTAACATCTAGCTAGCTAGTAAGCAAAAACAGAATTTGTATTACAAGACAGTGTGACTCATAGGAAGTTGTAAGGAAGTAGTACATCTTCATTGGTACTGAGGCGCTTCAAGAACTCTAGCATGCTTTCCTCTACACTTGCTTGAGAAGTTGGAAGATTCCATGTGTACTCATTAATGGTATTTGGGTCAATGAACCCAATGCCATAGCGTCCAGATTTTTTCATTTCATACATCTTCATCCTGCATATAATACCATAGAAAAGAATATATAGTGAGGATAATTACATGTAATGATTGATCAAAAATTACAGAAAGAAATCACTTACAGATTTGTCGAGTGCGTCTTGATTGTATAACTGAAATAGTTCTGAATACTCAACGCACAGAGCTTTCTCATGGAAGTAATGCTCCTTCTTGACATTCACCATGAGGGACTCTCGATTGGAAATCTTGGGAATGTTCATGTACCATTGATGCAATTCATACATTCTCGTTGGGAGGTTCTTGACCTTGTCTGGCTCGACCAAAGGTTGGCCCCAGACATATTTCCGTTTTATTTCCTCCTCTCTAAGCGGAGACATGGGCTCAATTTTGAGGAGTTGTCCAACAGAGATCTTGAGCATTTCAGCCTGCATTATATGCTCCTCCGTTATTACCACATCGCCTAGCTGGGGAACTTTAACGGTTTTCCCACAATAATATTGGGCGCGCGGCCTCCTTTCATGTGTTGTTGGCACAACAAGCGGGGGGATCAATTGCGCGGCCTGTTCTCCCAGCTGGGAAACAGTTTTCCCGCATTTTTTGCCCGCTGCTTGTTGGCTCGAGCTCGAGCTCGCTTCCTTCTTTAGCCGTTCTCGATGTAGCTTTCTAATTTGGCGCTCATAGTCTGAGTCAACATGCTTGGGAGCTGGTTCTCTAGCCATACGAATGAAGTGGTCAATTGTTTTCTCAGGCACTTTCTCCTTTGGCGGCGGTGCCGGTTTCAGTCCAAAATGGGCATCCACTTGGGCTTGCATTATGGCTGCATTTTGCTCCTCAGTCATGTCGTAAGGCCTCTAAGGAAGATGAGCGAGGCTTGGACCATATTTATATCGCTTTTCTCTGCCTGTACTTCCTGAACTACCTTGACTCGTACCGCTATGCACCATAGCTGCGGCGTGTCTCTTCTGCATTGCTAAGACGGCGGAGACGACTGACGTGGCTGAGTTGGAGCAGGAGAAGTGGCCTGACGATGTGCCGGACTTGAAGCAGGAGGTGTGGCCTGACACGGTGCCGGACTTGAAACCGGAGAAGTGGCATGACGCTATGCCGGACTTGAAACCGGAGGAGTCAGCTCACGCGTTCGGGGACTTGGAGGAGGTGGCGGACTTCGAGGAGGAGTTGGCTCACGCGTTCATGGACTTGGAGGAGCGGGAGTCTGCTGACTCGGTGGCGGACTTCGAGGAGGAGTCGGCAGACGACGCGGTGTCGGTGGAATTCGAAAGATGATGCAATCCTTTCTCCATAGGATGATACCATGTATGGCCTCTCCCAGTGTGCGCTCGTCTTCACCTCCAGGAATGTCAAGCTGTAGCCCCGAATATGGGTCCACCACTTCATCAACCAAGACACGAGCATAGCCCTCTGGAATCGGGATGCAATGGAAGGTTGCTTCGGGGGTAATTGTTAAAGCAACACCGTCCGCCACCTTCATGGATATGTTCTTCATTTTGGAGTGTAGCTCACAGTTAGTGTTCTCTATGATGTCATCCACGGGGTATGTATCCAGCAGTGTGTCGCACGGGGTAGAACCAATGCTGCTTCTTGGCATGGATGGGACGGTGCTATCCAATGCTGGACGATCATCCGCTTGCTGCTGCCGCTGCTGAGACCCCCTTTCCTGGCTAAGTGAGTCGATCTGCTGCTACTACTGCTGGAATTTGAGTGCCAAGTCCGCGTGCCTTGCTTCTAGGCCTTGAAGGCATTCTGCGTTCTGCTTCCTCTGCTCCTCCTCCAGTTTCCTCTTCTTCTCCTCCTCCATCTTCCTTCTTGCATGGGTCATGTAGTCCTCGTTCCATTCTGAAAAGCCCTCATACCAGGGAATAACGCCCTTGCCTCGTGTTCTTCCCGGGGTGTTCAGGATTTCCCAGGGCACGCGTAAGCTCGTCGTTCTCTCTGTTGGGCGTGAACACCCCCCTTTGAGCTTCTTCTATTGTGTCAAGTATCTTTTGTTTGGCCTCTTTTATATTTGCCTTCTGCGGAACCAGGCCTATCTTCGGGTCCAACGCCCCCCCATGCGCATAGAACCAAGTTCTGCACCTGGGGGGCCAGCTCCTAGTAACCGGAGTGACCCCTGCATCCTCCATCTCTTGCTTAGACTTATCCCACTTAGGCATTCCCACCGCGTAGCCACCTGGACCCAGCCTATGGAACTGCGTATTTTTTGCGGCATTTGCCTTGTTTTTATCGACCGTTCCTTAGATAATTCTGAATCCTTGAAGGTCACGAAATTGTCCCAGTGTTCTCTTTGCTTCTCCAGTGTTCCCGTGAACTCTGGAGTCTTCCTTTCTGCAGCGAGGTAGTTGGCCCATACAGTTTTTTTGTGGGTGTTGAATGCAATTTCCATCTTCTTAAGAGCAGCGCCCTTGACTTTCTCCACATCTGCTTCAGTGAAATGATCTGGTAGGGTGAAATGTTCCATCAGAGATTCCCAAAGGTCTTTTTTGGCTCTGTCGTCGACCCAAGTAACACCTGGACATTTAGTCTTTGGCTCTTTCCATTCTTGAATGGAGATCGAGAGTTTGTCCTTCACAAGAACTCCGCACTGACGAGTCCACTTGTTCGCAATGTTCTTAGGCGTGAGGGGTTCGCCACTAGGTTTGGTGGATTCGATGTTGTACTTTACACCATCCTTCAACAATCTGCCCGGGACTCGCTTTGTCCTGCTGTCTGTAGAAGCAGATTTGCTCGATCCGGAGGTCTAAAAGAAGAAAGATTGATTCGTTAATATATCTTCAATAAAAAAACATGTGATGATCACCATGATGCCTGCTTATATAAATATACCTCGCTGGTAGTCTTTGTTATTTGAAGATCAGCATTGTCTGTGTCATCATAAACATTGTCTGTGTCATCATAATCATAATCATAGTTCATGACTTCATCAGCTCGGTCGTTGAGATCGAATATCTTTTCATCACCCTCTCCAGTATTGTTCAGATATTGGGAGCCGTCATCTGCTTCATTCAGATCATCTAGCCTGTGAGGGCTGCGTATGATGTCGAACAATTCCTCTTCTCTCTCTCTCTGCCGGTATTGTCCGCCATAGCTTTTACTTAACTAATACAGAAGAAATATAAAACAATTTAGTATTCAAATTACAATGCATGGATGAAATCAATAAGGAAAAACTGAATGATATATATAGTATATAATATATGCATCGTCTCGATTAATATATAATCTCGAATACATCATCGTCTTAATATATATAATCTCGAATACATCGTCTCGAATATTATGTATCGAATACATCACTGGCTAGGTACCTAATAAAGATCAATTACTACAGAAGAATCTAGGCCACTCGCGGTTCTTGGGGCACGGGCGGTGGACACCCAAAGAGAAGGAACCGTCACAGGATCATATCTCCGGTCATCTGCCCAAAGAACCTGCCAAGTATTGGAGAACCTGACGTCCATAGCAGCCATGTAGCAATGGACGTGCTCATCCTCCTCCCTGACACGGCGACGCACCACCTCCGGTGGCGCCGGCTCCCTCTGCACCGAATGTGGCCCACGCGAACGCCACCAAAGGACATCAGGGTCGACGACGGGACCCGAGGCCGGGTTCCTCACCAAGCGGCGCGCCCCTCCAGGTAGCACCTCCCAGTGCCAGCCCGGCGGAGCCCAATCCTGGACATGGGTCCTCTGAAGCAGGACGTCGTCACGAATGAGTCGACGGCGAGGATGCGGGCCGGGCATATCGTTGAGAACAAATACTATATGCCCGCAAAAGGTAACATTTTTCTAAATGATTGGATTGTGATAACTAAAATTCTATATATATGCCAATTCTAACAATTTGACATTAATCTAATTCATCTAACTAAAACCAATTTTTAAAATTTTAACATTTCTGTTTATATAACTAACATTTCTAATATTTATATAACTAAAAAAAAGAAAAATTGCTAACATTTCTATAAATATTTCTATAACTAAAAAATAGAAAAAATTATAACATTTCTATATAACTAACATTTCTAATATTTCTATAACTAAAAAACAGAATAATATCTAACATTTCTATAACTAAAAAAAAGAAAAATTTATAACAAACAAACTAATGTGTGTGTGTGTACTGGGTGTGTAGTGTGTGTGTGTGTGCGTGTGTGTGTGTGTGTGTGTAGTGTGTGTGTGTGTGTGGACATGGCGGCCGGGGCGAGCTCACTGGCGAGGCGACGACGGGGCGGCGACGACGGGGCGACGGGATGGGGCGGCGACGACGGGGCGACGGGACGGGGCGGGGCGGCGACGACGGGGTGGCCGGGGCGCGGCGACGGGGACGACGGCGACGTCGACGGGGGCGGTGACGTCCACGGGGGTTTCGACGAGGGGCGGGGACGGCTGGGGTGGCGACGGCGTCGATCGGGGCAGGGCGGCGCAACGGAGGGAAGAAACAGAGAGGGAAACTGAATTTTTTTTCAACTGTTGTATATATAGGATGGACCTTTAGTACCGGTTGGAGCCACCAACCGGTACTAAAGGTCTGTTTTGGCCAGGCCAAGCGGTGGGAAGTGCCCCCCCTTTAGTATCGGGTCGTGGCACCAACCGGTACTAAAGACCACCTCTTTAGTACCGGTTGCAGCCACCACCCGGTACTAAAGGGGGTGCGCTGGCGCAGTGCGGTGTGGCAAGTTTAGTCCCACCTCGCTAGTCGAGGGGCTACCGCACTGGTTTATAAGCCCCAGTGTGGTAGCTCTCTCGAGCTCCTCTCCTAAGCAGGCCTACTGGGCCTACATGTTCTATGCTGCCCTATGGGCCTACTGGGCCTTTACGGGCCAGCATCCTGGCCCAACAAAAGGTTGTGTTTCTAGTCGTATGCAGGCCGCTTTGGCCTAGTAGGCGGGCTTTCTTATTTTCTTAATTTTTTTGCTTTATTTTTTTTGTTTTATTTATTTTTGAGTTGTTTTTTGCTGTATTTAGAGTTTCTTTGTGAATATTTTTGCTTTAGGTACAAAAAATTACAAACTTTCTGTTAGTGCCGGTAGTTTTCAAATTTGAATAGTTTAAATTTTGAATTATTTGAAATTTGTGTGAATCAATAGTTTGTGAATAACTTAACTTTGAAAAAAGATTTTTCAGTGATTCTTTTTCTTATGTTTAATATTAGTGTGTTTTATCATTATATTCAATTTGGTAATGCTTAGGTTATTTAAAAAATGAAATGCCTTTGTAACAAATGAGTTTTCATCGGAAACCCTGGTACTTCGAAAGAGATTGTCCATTTTGTACACGAAGTGCATCCAGTTTTTTCCGTAACCCTCTCTACTTTTTTGCACATGCTATGTGGGTGAAATTATGATACCAAGCCAAGTTTCAACCTTTTCTGAGTTCATTTGAAATGCTTTTCAATTTCAGGGTCATTTAGCTGAAAAAAATCAGTAAATGCATGAAAGAATTTGTTTGCACATAAAATTTCTTCGCGTTTCAAATGCCAAAACACATAACTATCCTAACTATTACAGAGATTCCCTCCTCGGTGTGGAACACAGAAGAAAGTGATGATAGTGAAGCCGATCACATCCCAGATCTTTGGGTGTGAAACTTTTTCTTCGTGTGTGTCCCTTTGCGCCGTAGCCATGGGAAATCTTCATCATTTAATTGGATGCTCGGGTCAATATTCACTATGAATGGAGCAATTTCATCAAACTTTTCATAATCTTCTGACATGTCTGTCTTGTCATCCACTCCCACGATGTTTCTTTTTCCTTAAAGAACTATGTGGCGCTTTGGCTCGTCATATGATCCATTCGCTTCCTTATCTTTTCTTTTTCTCGGCCTGGTAGACATGTCTTTCATATAAAAAACCTGCGCCACATCATTGGCTAGGATGAATGGTTCGTCTGCATACGCAAGATTGTTGAGATCCACTATTGTCATTCCGTACTGCGGGTCTTCCGTTACCCCGTCTCGTGTCATATTGACCCATTTGCACCGAAACAAAGGGACCTTCAAACCACCACCATAGTTGAGTCCCATATGTCCTCTATGTAACCATAATATGTTTCCTTTCCCATGTTGGTTGTTGCATCAAAGCAGACACCACTGTTTTGGTTGGTGCTCTTCTTATCTTGGTGCTCTTCCCTTTGAAAGTCATTATATTCGAAGATGGTAACTGGGACAGCGAGTACAGGTCATTTTGAATATCACCATCATTCATGGCACATTTCTGCAACCAACCGGTGGAAGTCCTCGTTTGTTCATGTATAATCCAGTCGTCAGACTTCTCCGGGTGTTTTGGAGTGTAGAAAATTCTTGTGTTCCTCCATATATGGAGCCACCAAGGCGGAATTCTATAGAACTGTGTAGTGTGCTTCACTGAGAGAATTCCCGTCCATACATATTATTTGATGCCCTCCTAGCTTGCCTTTTCCATCCAGTCTGCCCTTATGCCGCGATTCAGGAACACCAATCGGCTTGAGGTCAGGAATAAAGCCAATACAAAACTCAATGACCTCCTCATTTTCATGGCCCTTCGAGATGCTTCCTTCTGGCCTAGCACGGTTATGAACATATTTCTTCAAGACTCCCATGAACCTCTCTAAGGGGAACGTATTGTGTAGAAATACAGGACCCAAAACGTTAATCTCTTCGCAAAGGTGAACTAGGACGTGCGTCATGATGTTGAAGAAGGATGGTGGGAACACCAACTCGAAACTGACAAGACATTGCACCCAATCATTCTGTAACCTTGGTATGATTTGTGGATCAATTACCTTCTGAGAGATTGCATTGAGGAATGCACATAGCTTCACAATGGCTAATCGAACGTTTTCTGGTAGAAGCCCCCTCAATGCAACCGGAAGGAGTTGCGTCATAATCACGTGGCAGTCATGAGACTTTAGGTTCTGGAACTTTTTCTCTGCCATATATATTATTCCCTTTATATTCAATGAGAAGCCAGACGGTACCTTCATGCTGAGCAGGCATTCAAAGAAGATTTCCTTCTCTTCTTTGGTAAGAGCGTAGCTGGCCTGACCCTGATGTATGCCGTCTTTTCCGTGCATACGTTGCTGGTCCTCCCGTTCCTCTGGTGTATCTTTTGTCTTCCATACACGCCCAAAAATCCAAGTAGGGTCACACAAAGATTCTTCGTCACGTGCATCACGTCGATTGCGAAGCGAACCTCTAGGTCTTTCCAATATGGCAGGTCCCAAAATATAGATTTCTTCTTCCACATGGGTGCGCGTCCGTCAGCATCCTTCAGAACAGGTTGTCCGCCAGGACCCTTTCCAAAGATTACCTTCAAATCCTCGACCATATCATGTACATCAGCACTAGTACGGTGGTGAGGTTTCGTCCAGTGATCCGCCTCACCTTTGAAATGCTTGCCTTTCTTTCTTCCGGGATGCCTGCTCGGAAGAAATCGACGATGTCCCAGGTACACATTCTTCCTACAACTATCCAAAAATATACTGTCGGTATCATCCAGACAGTGCGTGCATCCGCGGTATCCCTTGTTTGTCTGTCCTGAAAGGTTACTGAGAGCAGGCCAATCATTGATGGTCACAAACAACAGCGCCTTTAGGTCAAATTCTTCCTATTCGTGCTCATCCCACGCAAGTACACCTGTTCCATTCCACAACTGTAATAGTTCTTCAACTAATGGGCTTAGGTACACATCAATGTTGTTGCCGGGTTGCTTAGGGCCTTGGATGAGCACTGGCATCATAATGAACTTCCTCTTCATGCACAACCAAGGAGGAAGGTTATACAAACATAGAGTCACAGGCCAGGTGCTATGGTTGCTGCTCTGCTCCCCAAAAGGATTAATGCCATCTATGCTTAGACCAAACCATATGTTCCTTGGGTCACCTGCAAACTCCTCCCAGTACTTTCTCTCGATTTTTCTCCACTGCGAACCGTCAGCGGGTACTCTTAACTTTCCGTCTTTCTTACGGTCTTCTCCGTGCCACCGCATCGCCTTCGCATGCTCTTTGTTTTGGAACAAATGTTTCAACCGTGGTATTATAGGAGCATACCACATCACCTTGGCAGGAATCTTCTTCCTAGGGCGCTCGCCCTCGACATCACCAGGGTCATCGCGATTGATCTTATAACACAATGCACCCCATACCGGGCAAGCGTTCAAATCCTCGTACTCACCGCGGTAGAGGATGCAGTCATTCGGGCATGCATGTATATTTTGCACCTCTAACCCTAGAGGGCAGACAACCTTCTTTGCTTCATACGTACTCTCGGGCAATTTGTTGTCCTTTGGAAGCATATTCTTTATCATTACCAGCAACTTTCCAAATCCCTTGTCAGATACACCATTCTTTGCCTTCCATTGCAGCAATTCCAGTGTGGTGCCCAACTTTTTTTGTCAGCTTCACAATTCGGGTACAACAATTTCTTGTGATCCTCTAACTTGCGCTGCAACTTCTTCTTCTCCAAATCACTTGCGCAGTTTCTCTTTGCATCGGCAATGGCCCGACCTAGATCATCAGCGGGCTCATCTGATGCCTCTTCTTCAGCTTCTTCCCGCATTGCCGACTCAGCTTCTTCCCCCATTGTTGTATCATCGTATTCAGGGAACCCATGGCCAGGATAGCCGTCGTCGTCCTCTTCTTGTTCATTGTGTTCCATCATAACCCCTATTTCTCCGTGCTTGGTCCAAACATTATAGTGGGGCATGAAACCGGACTCAAATAGGTGGACGTGAATGGTTCTTGAGTAGAGTAATTGTGACCATTCTTATAGCCAGCACATGTACAAGGCATAAAACCATCCGCCCGCTTGTTTGCCTCAGCGGCAAGCAGAAAAGTATGCACGCCATTAATGAACTCGGGAGAGCATCAGTCATCATACATCCATTGTCGGCTCATCTTCATTACACAACACCGAATAGACCAAATTAATACAAGTTCATACATAAAGTTCATATACAACACTTAATTAAATGCAACATACAAATAACTCTCTAGCTAAAGAATTTAAATGCAAAAACAAATGCAATCAAGATCGCAACTAAGGTAACAATTGATCCAACAGCATAATGATACCAAGCCACACTATCAATGGCATATTTTCTAATCTTTCTAATCTTCAACCTCATTTTCTCCATCTTGATCTTGTGATCATCGACGACATCGGCAACATGCAACTCCAATTCCATCTTCTCCCCCTCAATTCTTTTCAATTTTTCTTTCAAATACTTGTTTTCTCTTTCAACTAAATTTAACCTCTCAACAATAGGGTCGGTTGGAATTTCCGGTTCACATACCTCCTAGATAAAAATATCTATGTCAACTTGATGGGCATAATTTGTCATAAACAAGAAATGCAACAACTAGTTTTAAAATAGAATATACCACATCCGAATCATAAAAAGGACGAGGGCCGACGGGGACGGATATCAAAACCATGGCACTATGTATAACAAACGACGTATGGGTAAGATAATTATATGAGTAACTATATATCCAAATCACACAAACATCAATTTGGTAATGTAAAACATTCATGAACAAGAGGCTCACCACAAGGTGGTGCCGGCGACGGGACGGTGCGGGCGATCGACAGTGGTTACGACAGACATTTAGAAGGAACTAAGTAAACCACACCTACATATGCAAACTAAGTGTTATTTTTGATCTCAAATTGCATATAAATCAAATACTAGCACATATAATTCCTCCCAAATTACTAAACTCACAAATTAATCACTATACAAAGCATTGCAAGAGCTAATCTAGCAATGAGAGATAAAAGGACAAAGTTGCTAACCTTTGTGATCATTTGAATGGATGGGAGCCTTCAAATCTTGACAAATTTTGGGCAAAATTTATGATGAGCTCGAGGAAGAGAGGGGAAGAATAGAGGAAGTGAGGGGAAAGGGGAAGAATAGAGCGAGCTCGGGTGGACGAAGGGTTTATGTACGACGACCTTTAGTACCGGTTCGTGCCATGAACCGGTACTAAAGGTGCTGGAGGGGCCCCAGACTGACAACATCCTGCCACCACTCTCTTTATTACCGGTTCGTGGCACAAACCGGTGCTAAAAGTTCGCCATGAACCGGTACTAATGAGAACCGGTGGACACATTAGTGACGGCTCAAAATCAAACCGGCACTAATGTGTCTCAGATTTGCCCCTTTTTTACTAGTGACAAGATGATGATGGCCATATCATGTCACATATTTTGATTGCATGTGATATTTATCTTTATGCATCTTATTTTGCTTAGTACAGCGGTAGTATTATTAGATGATCCCTTAACTAAATTTCAAGGTATAAGTGTTCTCCCCGAGTATGCACTGTTGCGAAAGTTCTCGTGCCGAGACACCACGTGATGATCGGGTGTGATAGGCTCTACATTCACATACAACGGGTGCAAGCCAGTTTTGCACATGAGGAATACTTGGGTTAAACTTGACGAGCCTAGCATGTACAGACATGGCCTCGGAACACTGGAGACTGAAAGGTCGAGCATGAATCATATAGTAGATATGATCAACATAGAGATGTTCACCATTGATGACTACTCCATCTCACATGATTTTCGGACATGGTTTAGTTGATTTGAGTCACGTATCATTTAGATGACTTCAGAGATATCTATCTAAGTGGGAGTTCTTAAGTAATATGATTAATTGAACTTAATTAATCATGAACTTAGTCCTGATAGTTTTTACATATCTATGTTGTAGATCAATGGCCCGTGCTACTCTTCCCTTGAATTTTAATGCGTTCCTAGAGAAAGCTAAGTTGAAAGATGATGGTAGCAACTACACAGACTGGGTCCGTAACTTGAGGATTATCCTCATTGCTGCACAGAAGAATTATGCCCTTGATGCACCGCTAGGTGAAAGGCCTGCTGCAAGAGTAGAAGCTGACGTTATGAACGTCTGGCAAGCTCGATCTGATGACTACTCGATAGTTCAGTGTGTCATGCTTTATGTCTTAGAATCAGGCCGGGACTTCAAAGACATTTTGAACGTCATGGACCATATGAGATGTTCCAGGAGTGGAAGTTAATATTTCAAGAAAATGTCCGAGTTCAGAGATATGAAGTCTCCAACAAGTTCTATAGCTGCAAGATGGAGGAGAACAGTTCTGTTAGTGAACACATACTCAGAATGTCTGGATATCATAATCACTTGACTCAGCTAGGAGTTAATCTTCCAGATGATTGTGTCATTGACAGAGTTCTTCAATCACTACCACCAAGCTATAAAGTCTTCGTGATGAACTATAATATGCAAAGGGTAGAAAAGACTATTCCCAAGCTCTTCGCAATGCTCAAAGCCACGGAGGTAGAAATCAAGAAGGAGTATGAAGTGTTGATGGTTAACAAGACCACTAGTTTCAAGAAAAAGGGCAAAAGAAAGAAGGGAAACTTCAAGAACAATGGCAAGCAAGTTGTCACTCCCGGGAAGAAACCCAAAGCTGGACCCAAGATTGAAACTGAGTGCTTCTACTACAAAGGGAATAGTCATTGGAAGCTGAACTGCCCAAGTATTTGACGGATAAGAAGGATGGCAAAGTGACAAAGGTATATTTGATATACATGTTATTGATGTGTACCTTACTAATTGTCATAGTAGTTCCTGGGTATTTGATACCGGTTCGGTTGCTCATATTTGTAACTCGAAATAGAGACTACGGATTAAACGAATATTGGCTAAGGATGAGGTGACGATGCCGCAGGGAATGGTTCCAAGGTCGATGTGATTGCCATCGGCATGCTACCTCTACATCTACCTTCGTAATTAGTTTTAGACCTGAATAATTGTTATTTGGTGCCAGCGTTGAGTGCTAACCAACAAGTATAGGGGATCGCAACAGTTTTCGAGGGTAGAGTATTCAACCCAAATTTATTGATTCGACACAAGGGGAGCCAAAGAATATTCTCAAGTATTAGCAGCTGAGTTGTCAATTCAACCACACCTGGAAACTTAGTATTTGTAGCAAAGTGTTTATTAGCAAAGTAATATGATAGTGGTGATAACGGTAACAAAAGTAAAGACAGCAAAAGTAATGTTTTTGGTATTTTGTAGTGATTGTAACAGTAGCAACGGAAAAGTAAATAAGCGTAAACCAGTATATGGAAAACTCGTAGGCACCGGATTAGCGATGGATAATTACGCCAGATGTGGTTCATCATGTAAAAGTCATAACATAGGGTGACACAGAACTAGCTCCAGTTCATCAATGTAATGTAGGCATGTATTCCGTATATAGTCATACGTGCTTATGGAAAACAACTTGCATGACATCTTTTGTCCTACCCTCCCGCAGCAGAGGGGTCCTATTGGAAACTAAGGGATATTAAGGCCTTCTTTTAATAGAGAACTGGAACAAAGCATTAGCACATAGTGAATACATGAACTCCTCAAACTATGGTCATCACCGGGAGTGGTCCCGATTATTGTCACTTCGGGGTTGCCGGATCATAACACATAGTAGGTGACTATAGACTTACAAGATAGGATCTAGAACACACATATATTCATGAAAACATAATAGGTTCAGATCTGAAATCATGGCACTCGGGACCTAGTGACAAGCATTAAGCATAGCAAAGTTATAGCAACATCATTCTCAGAACATAATGGATACTAGGGATCAAACCCTAACAAAACTAACTCGATTACATGGTAAATCTCATCCAACCCATCACCGTCCAGCAAGCCTATGATGCAGTTACTCACGCACGGCGGTGAGCATCATGAAATTGGTGATGGAGGATGGTTGATGATGACGACGGCGACGAATCCCCCTCTCCGGAGCCCCGAACGGACTCCAGATCAGCCCTCCCGAGAGAGATTAGGGCTTGGCAGCGGCTCCGTATCGTAAAACGCGATGATTTCTTCTCTCTGATTTTTTCTCCCCGAAAGGCAATATATGGAGTTGGAGTTGGCGTCGGAGGGCCACCAGGGGGCCCACGAGGTAGGCGGCGCGCCCAGGGGGGAGGGGCGCGCCCCCCACCCTCGTGAACAGGGTGTGGGCCCCCTGGCCTTCAACTTTGGCGAGGATTTTTTATTAATTATTCTAAGATATTCCGTGGAGTTTCAGGTCATTCCGAGAACTTTTGTTTTGTGCACATAAAACAAGACCATGGCAGTTATGCTGAAAACAGCGTCAGTCCGGGTTAGTTCCATTCAAATCATACAAGTTAGAGTCCAAAACAAGGGCAAAAGTGTTTGGAAAAGTAGATACGATGGAGACGTATCAACTCCCCCAAGCTTAAACCCTTGCTTGTCCTCAAGCAATTCAGTTGACAAACTGAAAGAGAAAAGAAAAACTTTTACAAACTCTGTTTGCTCTTGTTGTTGTAAACATGAAAAGCCAGCATTCAAGTTTCAGCAATTATTACGAACTAACCATACTCACAATGACACGTAGGTCTCACAATTACTCATATCAATAGCATAATCAGCTAGCGAGCCATAATGATAAAACTCGGATGACAACACTTTCTCAAAATAATCATAACATGATATAACAAAATGGTATCTCGCTAGCCCTTTCTGAGACCGCAAAACATAAATGCAGAGCACCTTTAAAGATCAAGGACTGACCAAACATTGTAATTCATGGTAAAAGAGATCCAGTCAAGTCATACCCAATATAAACCAATAATAATGAATGCAAACGACAGTGTGCTCTCCAGCGGGTGCTTTTTAATAAGAAGGGTGATGACTCAACATAAAAGTAAATGGATAGGCCCTTCGTAGAGGGAAGCAGGGATTTGTAGAGGTGCCAGAGCTCGGTTTTGAAATAGAGATAAATGATATTTTGAGCGGCATACTTTCATTGTCAACATAACAACTAAAAGACGACGATATCTTCCATGCTAAACAGATTATAGGCGGTTCCCAAACAGAATGGTAAAGTTTATACTCCCCTTCCTCCACAAGCATCAATCCATGGCTTGCTCGAAACAAGGAGTGCCTCCAACATTCAACGGGTCCCAAGGGGAGTTTTGTTTGCAGTTATTTTGATTTAGTTTGCATAAAGCATGGGACTGGGCATCTCGGTTACCAGCCATTTTCTCGTGAATGAGGAGCGGAGTCCACTCCTCTTGAGAATAACCCGCCTAACACGGAAGATAAGGGTAGCTGTAGTTGACATATGAGCTATTCGAGCATGCAAAACAGAATGTTTATTTGAAGGTTTAGAGTTTGGCACATACAAATTTACTTGGAACGGCAGGTAAATACCGCATATAGGAAGATATGGTGGACTCATATGGCATAACTTTGGGGTTTAAGGAGTTTGGATGCACAAGCAATATTTCTGCTTAGTACAGGTGAAGGCTAGCAAAAGACTGGGAAGCGACCAACTGAGAGAGCGACAACAGTCGTAAACATGCATCAAAATTAATTTACACCGAATAGAAGCATGAGTAGGATATAATCCACCATGAACATAAATATCATAAAGGCTATGTTGATTTGATTCAACTACATGCGTGAACATGTGCCAAGTCGAGTCACTCAATTCATTCAAAGGAGGATACCATCCTATCATACCACATCATAATCATCTCAATAGAATGTTGGCACGCAAGGTAAACCATTATAACTCATAGCTAATCAAGCATGGCACAAGCAACTACAATCTCTAAATGTCATTGCAAATATGTTTACTTCATAATAGCTGAATCAGGAACGATGAATCGTCATATTTACAAAAACAAGAGAGGTCGAGTTCATACCTGCTTTTCTCTTCTCAATAAGTCCATCATATATCATCATTATTGCCTTTCACTTGCACGACCGAACGGTGTGTATAATAATAAGAGTGCACGTGCATTGGACTAAGCTGGAATCTGCAAGCATTCAACTCAAGAGAGAAGACAAGTAATATGGGCTCTAAGTTAAATAAACGATCATGCAAATGAGAGCCACTAAGCATTTTCAATATGGTCTTCTCAACCCCCAAAGAAAGGAAAAGAAATAAAAACTATTTACACGGGAAAGCTCCCAACAAGTAAAAAGGAGAACGGGAAATATTTTTGGGTTTTCTTTTTAATTCTACTACAAGCATGAAAAGTAGACTAACTAATTTTTTTGGTTTTTTTCTTAAATTTTATTAAACACACAAGAAGAAAGTAGGAAAAAGAAAAATAACCTAGCATGGATATTACAGTGAAAAAGTATGAGCACCGACATCTAGCAATGAGTGTGTGTGAACATAAATGTAATGTTGGTGGGAATAAATACTCCCCCAAGCTTAGGCTTTTGGCCTAAGTTGGTCTATTGGCAGGGGTGGCCTGGCGGATGTCCGTAGGTGAAGCTGGGGTCGTAGTGTGACGCAGAATAGTTGGGATCATAATGTGATGAAGAGGACTCTGATTGCCACTGGCTGACAGCCTCCTCTGGATCCCAAGAATAAACAGATAGTCGTGGAGGCTCATCTTGTAGCTCCGGGGCTGCTGCAGGGTTCCGATAGGCTTGAACAGCCGACAACGGAACGATGTGAGGCTTTGCATACAAGTTAGACAAAGAAGGAGCAGGCAAAGTAATAGTCTCAAGGTGATATTCATCAAAGTATAATTTATATTTGAGCTCCCCATCGCGACTCTTAACAAGAAAATCATGCGCTATCATACTCTTGTAATCTAAATAAGCACGGGGCAGCACTGTTTCTTCTTTCTCCGCATGCCTAATAGGTTTTTCAAAATGTTCAGCTAGGCGCGAAGCATAAATGCCTCCAAAGATGGGGCCCTTAGTACGGTTCATACTTAACCGTCTAGCAACAATTCCACCCAAACTAACAGAGTTATTGCGGTATAAACCATGGAGCAAAATAATAATATCAGGAATACTAAGGTTCCCACAGTTCCCGCGTCCAATCAAGCAACGACTAGCAAATATGGCAAAGTAGCGTAAAACAGGATAATGAATGCTAGTGATCCTCGCATCAGAAACCTTCCTGGTTTCTCCCACCGTGATAGTGTTAATAAAAGCTTCTACTTCATTATGGTGGGGTTCATCTAAGGTGCCCTCAAAGGGTATTCTGCAGACCTCGTAGAATTCAGCTAATGTCATCCTTTTAACCACATCATATAAATGAAACTCTACTGATCGAGGCGATTTCTTAGGGAAAAAGTAGAAGTTTTGCACAAAAGTATTTGTGAGTAAGAGATACTGATGACGTTGGTCGCGGAGGAAGTTGGTGAGGCCGGCGTTCTCAATCAATAAATAGAAATCATCATAAATCCCGGCTCTCCTCAAGAAGTCATCGGAAGGCCATTCACACGGCCGAACCTCCGCAGTGCGAGGTAAACTAAATTTGGGCTTCTGCTCTTCTTCCTTTTTTTCCTTAGAGCTTCGGCTCGATGAGCCCCTCAAAAGTCTCTTCATTATTTCTGAAACAATCTGAAATTTTTAGTAATCCTCAGATAAAAGTGAACCAACTTCAATAAAATTGATAGCAACAACTCCCACAAGTGCCTAGGGCCTATATCAAGCATTAGAACTACTTGGAACCATATAAATTTGACATGCAAGCTCAAGAACATGGTCACCTATGCAGCACAAATTTGCAATGAATAAAGCACTAGAACAAAAACTAGTTGGACCAATGGAGGAGTCACATACCAAGGAACAATCTCCCCAAGCAGTTTTGCAAGAGGTGCTTTGAGCAAGGAGATCGAAAATCATAGCAACGGGGGCTGGAACACGAGCTTGAGTTGGTTTTTCGGGTTTGTGTGAGGCAGAGGAAGAAGATGGGTGCAGGAATAAGTGGAGGAGGGCCACCGTGGGCCCACGAGGCAGGGGCGCGCCCTCCACCCTCGTGGCCAGGTGGCAGCTCCCCCCGTGGTAATTTTTGCACAGTAAATTCTCAAATGTTCCCGAAAAAATCATATTAAATTGGCATGGCATTCTGAGGACTTTCATTTTCAGGATATTCTTATATTGCACGGATAAGTTAGGAAACAGACAGAAAAATATTATTTTACTTTATTTCTACTAAATAACAGAAAATATAAAGAGGGTACAGAAGGTTGCGCTTCTAGTTTCATCCATCTCGTGATCATCCAAATGAACCCACTAACAAGGTTGATCAAGTCTTGTTAACAAACTCATTCCGAATAATCACGGAACCGGAGAAATTTCGAATGACACTAAGTTACCTCAACGGGGATATGAAAATCCCCAACAATAAGAATATCATACTTTTTCTTGACAGTAGGGAGAGGAAATTCAAAACCTCCAAATATAATCGATGGAACTTTTCCAATAGAGTTGATACTATAAACTTGCGGTTGTTTCCTCGGAAAATGTACCGTATGCTCATTACCATTAACATGAAAAGTGACATTGCCTTTGTTGCAATCAATAACAGCCCCTGCAGTATTAAGGAAAGGTCTTCCAAGAATAATAGACATACTATCATCCTCGGGAATATCAAGAATAACAAAGTCCGTTAAAATAGTAACGTTTGCAACCACAACAGGCACATCCTCACAAATACCGACAGGTATAGCAGTTGATTTATCAGCCATTTGCAAAGATATTTCAGTAGGTGTCAACTTATTCAAGTCAAGTCTACGATATAAGAGAGAGGCATAACACTAACACCGGCTCCAAGATCACATAAAGCAGTTTTAACATAATTTCTCTTAATGGAGCATGGTATAGTAGGTACTCCTGGATCTCCAAGTTTCTTTGGTATTCCACCCTTAAAAGTATAATTAGCAAGCATGGTGGAAATTTCAGCTATAGGTATCTTTCTTTTATTAGTAATGATATCCTTCATATACTTAGCATAAGGATTTATTTTGAGCACATCAGTTAAACGCATACGCAAAAAGATGGGTCTAATCATTTCAGCAAAGCGCTCAAAATCCTCATCATCCTTTTTCTTGGATGGTTTGGGAGGAAAAGGCATGGGGTTTCTGAACCCATGGTTCTCTTTCTTTACCATGTTTCCTAGCAACGAAGTCTCTTTTATCATAACGTTGATTCTTTAATTGTGCATTATCAAGATCAACAGCAGGTTCAACTTCTACATCATTATCATTACTAGGTTGAGCATCATCATGAACATTATCATTAACATTATCACTAGGTTCATGTTCATTACCAGATTGTGTTTCAGCATCAGACATAGAGATATCATTTGAATTATCAGGTGGTTCAGCAATAGGTTCACTAGAAGTTTGCATAGTTCTATCATTTTTCTTTTTCTTCCTCTTAGAAGGACTAGGCATATCAATATTATTTCTTTGAGAATCTTGCTCGATTCTCTTAGGGTGGCCTTTAGGATACAAAGGTTCCCGAGTCATTCTACCAGTTCTAGTAGCCACTCTAACAGCATAATCATTTTTCTTACTATTCATTTCATCTAGCATTTCTTTCTGAGCTTTAAGTACTTGTTCTACTTGAGTGGTAACCATAGAAGCATGTTTGCTAACAAGTTTAAGTTCACCTCTAATATCAGCCATATAATCACTCAAGCGTTTAATCATAAAGGTATTCTATTTTAATTGTCTACCAAAATAAGCATTAAAGTCATCTTGCTTAAACATAAAGTCATCAAACTCATCCAAGCACTGACTAGCAATTTTAGTAGGAGGGACTTCAGCTTTATCATATCTATAGAGAGAATTTACCTTTACTACTTGTGTCGGGCTATCGCGAGGTTCTTCAGTAAATAATTTATTGAGATCGTATACTTCTTCAACAGGCGGTAAATTAAGACCATGTATTTCTTCAATAGGAGGTAAATTCTTAACATCTTCAGCTTTAATACCTTTTTCTTTCATAGATTTCTTTGCCTCTTGCATATCTTTGGGACTGAGAAATAGAACACCTCTCTTCTTCGGAGTTGGTTTAGGAATAGGCTCAGTAATTGGCTCAGGAGTTGGCTCAAGAGGTGGCTCAAGAGGTGCCCAATTATTTTCATTTGCCAACATATTATTCAATAGAATTTCAGCGTCATCCGGTGTTCTTTCCCTTAAAAGAGAACCAGCACAACTATCCAGGTAATCTCTGGAAGCATCAGTTAGTCCATTATAAAAGATATCAAATATTTCAGGTTTCTTAAGAGGATGATCAGGCAAAGCATTAAGTAACTTGAGGAGCCTCCCCCAAGCTTGTGGGAGACTCTCTTCTTCAATTTGCACAAAATTGTATACTTCCCTCAAAGCAGCTTGTTTCTTATGAGCAGGGAAATATTTAGCAGAGAAGTAATAAATCATATCCTGGGGACTTTGCACACAGGCAGGATCAAGAGGATTAAACCATTTCATAGCATCACCCTTAAATGAGAACGGAAATATTTTGAGTATATAAAAGTGGCGCGATCTTAGATTATTGGTAAACAGGGCAGCTATTTCATCTAACTTACGAAGATGTGCCACAACAGTTTCAGATTCATAGCCATAAAAAGGATCGGATTCAACCAAAGTAATTATATCTGGATCAACAGACATGTCATAATAATCCTGATCAGGAACACAGATAGGTGAAGTAGCAAAAGCAGGGTCAGGTCTCATCCTACCTCTAAAAGATTCTTTACTCCACTTAACTAATAACCTCTTACGTTCAGGTTTATCCGGACAAGCAAGAATAGCTTCATAAGATTCATTATTAAAAAGATAACCCTCAGGAATAACAGGCATAGGTTCATCATCACTCACATTATCGTGTTCAGGTTCACTAATTTCTCTTTCTCTAGACTTAGCAATTTGCTCATCAAGATATTCACCAAGTGGCACAGAAGTATCAAGCCTAGAAGTAGTTTCATCATAAGTATCATGCATAGCAGAAGTGGCATCATCAATAACATGCGACATATCGGAATTCATAGCAGTTTTCGAGGGTAGAGTATTCAACCCAAATTTATTGATACGACACAAGGGGAGCCAAAGAATATTCTCAAGTATTAGCAGTTGAGTTGTCAATTCAACCACACCTGGAAACTAGTATCTGCAGCAAAGTGTTTATTAGCAAAGTAATATGATAGTGGTGGTAACGGTAACAAAAGTAAAGACAGCAAAAGTAGTGTTTTTGGTATTTTGTAGTGATTGTAACAGTAGCAACGGAAAAGTAAATAAGCGTAAACCAGTATATGGAAAACTCGTAGGCACCGGATTAGCGATGGATAATTATGCCGGATGTGGTTCATCATGTAACAGTCATAACATAGGGTGACACAGAACTAGCTCCAGTTCATCAATGTAATGTAGGCATGTATTCCGTATATAGTCATACGTGCTTATGGAAAACAACTTGCATGACATCTTTTGTCCTACCCTCCCGTGGCAGCGGGGTCCTATTGGAAACTAAGGGATATTAAGGCCTCCTTTTAATAGAGAACCGGAACAAAGCATTAGCACATAGTGAATACATGAACTCCTCAAACTATGGTCATCACCGGGAGTGGTCCCGATTATTGTCACTTCGGGGTTGCCGGATCATAACACATTGTAGGTGATTATAGACTTACAAGATAGGATCTAGAACACACATATATTCATGAAAACATAATAGGTTCAAATCTGAAATCATGGCACTCCGGCCCTAGTGACAAGCATTAAGCATAGCAAAGTCATAGCAACATCAATCTCAGAACATAATGGATACTAGGGATCAAACCCTAACAAAACTAACTCGATTACATGGTAAATCTCATCCAACCCATCACCGTCCAGCAAGCCTACGATGCAATTACTCACGCACGGTGGTGAGCATCATGAAATTGGTGATGGAGGATGGTTGATGATGACGACGGCGACGAATCCCCCTCTCCGGAGCCCCGAACGGACTCCAGATCAGCCCTCCCGAGAGAGATTAGGGCTTGGCGGCGGCTCCGTATCGTAAAACGCGATGATTTCTTCTCTCTGATTTTTTTCTCCCCGAAAGCCAATATATGGAGTTGGAGTTGGCGTCGGAGGGCCACCAGGGGGCCCACGAGGTAGGGGGCGCGCCCAGGGGGGAGGGGCGCGCCCCCCACCCTCGTGAACAGGGTGTGGGCCCCCTGGCCTTCATCTTTGGCGAGGATTTTTTATTAATTATTCTAAGATATTCCGTGGAGTTTCAGGTCATTCCGAGAACTTTTTTTTTCTGCACATAAAACAACACCATGGCAGTTCTGCTGAAAACAGCGTCAGTCCGGGTTAGTTCCATTCAAATCATACAAGTTAGAGTCCAAAACAAGGGCAAAACTGTTTGGAAAAGTAGATACGACGGAGACGTATCATTGAGCATGAAAATTATATCTGGATCTTGTTTAATGCGAGACGATTATTCATTTAAATCAAAGAATAATGGTTGTTCTATTTATATGAGTAATATCTTTTATGGTCATGCACCCTTGAAGAGTGGTCTATTTCTCTTGAATCTCAATCATGGTGATATACATATTCATAATATTGATGCCAAAGATGCGAAGTTGATAATGATAGTCAACATATTTGTGGCGCTGCCATTTAGGTCATATCGGTGTAAAGCGCATGAAGAAACTCCATGCAGATGGACTTTTGGAAACACTTGATTATGAATCATTTGATACTTGAGAACCATGCCTCATGGGCAAGATAACCAAAACTCCGTTCTCTGGAACAATGGAACGAGCCAATGACTTATTGGAAATAATACATACCGATGTATGTGCTCCGATGAGTATTGAGGCTCGTGGCGGGTATCGTTATTTTCTGACCTTCGCAGATGATTTGAGCAGATATGGGTATATCTAATTAATAAAACACAAGTCTAAAATATTTGAAAAGTTCAAAGAATTTCAGAGTGAAGTGGAGAATCACTGTAACAAGAAAATAAAGTTTCTATGATCTGATCGTGGAGGTGAATATTTGAGTTACGAGTTTAGCCTTCATTTAAAACAATGTCGAATAGTTTCACAACTCACGCCACCTGGAACACCACAGCGTAATGGTGTGTCCGAACATCGTAACCGTACTTTAATAGATATGGTGTGATCTATGATGTCTCTTACCGATTTACCACTATCATTTTGGGGTTATGCATTAGAGATAGCAGCATTCATGTTAAATAGGGCACCGTCAAAATCCGTTGAAACGACACCGTATGAACTGTGGTTTGGCAATAAACCTAAGCTGTCGTTTCTTAAAGTTTGGGGATGCGATGCTTATGTCAAAAGGCTTCAGCCTGATAAGCTCGAATCCAAATTGGAGAAGTGCGTCTTCATAGGATATCCTAAGGAAACAATTGGGTACACCTTCTACCACAGATCCAAAGGCAAGATCTTTGTTGCCAAGAATGGAACCTTTATAGAGAAGGAGTTTCTCTCAAAAGAAGTGAGTGAGAGGAAAGTAGAAATTGATGAGGTAATTGTACCTTCTCTCAATTTGGAAAGTAGCTCATCCGAGAAATCCTTTCCCATGATGCCTACACCAACTAGAGAGGAAGCTAATGATGATGATCATGAACCTTAAGATATCAAGTCACTACAGAACCTCGTAGGTCAACTAGAGCTTGATCCGCACCGAGTGGTATGGCAATCCTGTTCTGGAAGTCATGTTACTTGACCATGATGAACCTACGAACTATGAAGAAGCTATGATGAGCCCAAGTTCCGATAAATGGCTTGAGGCCATGAAATTTGAGATATGATACATGTATGAGAACAAAGTGTGGACTTTGGTGTATTTGCCTGATGACCGGCGACCCATAGAGAATAAATGGATCTTCAAGAAGAAGACTGACGCTGATGGTAATGTTACTGTCTATAAAGCTCGACTTGTTGAAAAAGGATTTTGACAAGTTCAAGGAGTTTACTACGATGAGACTTTCTCACCTGTAGCTATGCTTATGTCTGTCCAAATCATGTTAGCAATTGCCGCATTTTATGATTATGAAATCTGGCAAATGGACGTCAAAACTGCATTCCTTAATGGATTTCCTAAGGAAGAGTTGTATATGATGCAACCAGAAGGTTTCGTCGATCCTAAAGGTGTTAACAAAGTGTGCAAGCTCCAGCGATCCATTTATGGACTGCTGCAAGCATGTCGGAGTTGGAATATATGCTTTGATGAAGTGATCAAAGCATGTGGTTTTATACAGACTTTCAGAGAGCCTGTATTTACAAGAAAGTGAGTGGGACCTTTATAGCACTTCTAATATTATATGTGGATGACATATTATTGATTGGAAATGATATATATTTTCTGGACAGCATAAAAGGATACTTGAATAAAAGTTTTTCAATAGAAGTCCTCGGTGAAGCTTCTTATATATTGGGCATCAAGATCTGTAGAGATAGGTCAAGACGCTTGACAGGACTTTCACAAAGCACATACCTTGATAAAGTTTTGAAGAAGTTCAAAATGGATCAGTCAAATAAAGGGTTCTTGCCTGTGTTACAAGGTGTGAAGTTGAGTCAGACTCAATGCCCAACCACTGCAGAAGATAGAGAGAAAATGAAAGTCATTCCCTATGCCTCAGCTATAGGTTCTATCATGTATGCTATGCTGTGTACCAGACCTTATGTGTGCCTTGCTATAAGTTTAGCAGGGAGGTACCAAAGTAATCCAGGAGTGGATCACTGGACAATGGTCAAGAACATCCTAATGTACCTGAAAAGGACTAAGGATATGTTTCTTGTTTATGGAGGTGACAAAGAGCTCGTCATTAATGGTTACATCAACGCTAGCTTTGATATTGATCCGGATGACTCTAAGTCACAAACCGGATACATATTTATATTGAATAGTGGAGCTGTCAGTTGGTCAAGTTCCAAGTAGAGCGTCGTGGCAGGATCTACATGTGAAGTGGAGTACATAGCTGCTTCGGAAGCAACAAACGAAGGAGTCTGGATGAAGGAGTTCGTATCCGATCTAGGTGTAATACCTAGTGTATCGGGTCCAATGAAAATCTTTTGTGACAATACTGGAGCAATTGCCTTGGCGAAGGAATCCAGATTTCACAAAAAGACCAAACATATCAAGAGACGCTTCAACTCCATCTGTGATCTTGTCAAGGAGGAGACATAGAAATTTGCAAAATACATACGGATCTGAATATGGCAGACCCATTGACTAAGCCTCTTCCACGAGCAAAACATGATCAGCACCAAGACTCCATGGGTGTTAGAATCATTACTTTGTAATCTAGATTATCTACTACCACTATAAAACCACGAGAGGGCAGAGAACCGAATCATCTTATCCATCGAAGAAGATGATCTGATCGTCTAAATCACTCCAACATATCAAACGCGTTTTACACTTTAATTACCCACCCTGCCACTCCTAAACTCCTCCGCCTCTTCTCAGAAAAACTGCTTAGACTGATCGCACACATGTCTCAGTTGCGTTTAGCATCCCGTGCCGCGCACCACTTCCTCCTCGCATGTTCGCACGCATAGGAGCGCTCCATCCCCAACCTCCCTCCTCTCCCTCTCGGCGCCTTACCTCCTTGTCCCCGCATCTCCGGTGCCAAGCCGCCCTCACTCGTGCCTACATCGCCACCCCTCGCATGATGTCTGCTCCGCACGCCGCCCCTCGCTCCTCGCCGCCGTCTGGGCAGCATGGCCCTGCCGCCCCTCGCCGGTGTCTACACCGACACCACGGCTGGACCTGCTGCCCTAGATCCTCGCCGCCGTCCGCGTCAACACCTCGACCCTGCCGCCCCTTGGTCCTCTCTGCCGTCTGCAAGCCCGCATGGCTCGGCCGCCTCTTGGTGTTGATCTTGGAGTTCGTTAACTGTATCGCACCGCCCTGCCACCTCTGAAGGTTTCTCGCCGTAGAAATTTGAGGGATATTCACTGCTTTGTTGCTTCATACGCCTCCCCTCATCCAGTCGCTGGTGGGATTCTATCAACCCGATGTCCCCTCCTTCTAATGTAGGAGACGCCACGAACGGGGCCGTGTTGATGCCGATTCGGCCCCACCATCCCAAACCTCACCCAGAAGCAAGGAGGGCGGAGGACGGGACGACCTAGATGCTGATTTGGTCGCCACTCCCCCACAATATGTATGAAGCCGCAGTCGCGCCAATCCCTGGGTCTACGTTGCCAAACCTCACTAGGCTTAATATTCAGTAATATGGTGATGCAAAACTTCATGGCTTTTGGTTTAGACTCTTTAGAGTATCATCAATCGCTATGTATGCTTGAAGGAGATCATTTGGTTGTCTCTGATGCACATACAAATTTGAGAAGTTGTTGGTTCTTGTAGTTTCTTGGTGTATTTTTATTCCCTTGACTGCTAATATGAGTAGATGCCTTTGGTAAAATCATCAACTGATATTTTCTCTATTCTGCATCATGAACAGACGAATAAGGAAGCTTATTGGAATATTTTTTGACTGTCATTGATGAAGTACAACTGGATGGTTTGGGAGTCTGTACTTTAGTTCCTTTACTACGTTACCGAAATCATAATAGCTTCATGCCTGGTTTAATTTCCTGCAACTCACTTTCAAGAAGGTTTAAATAATATGTGATATTTGCTACTCCTGATGTGGCTTTTCTAATAACTCAATGAGGTTGGTGTCATTTCTGGCATGGTGTTGCAGACCTGCCACACTATGGTCGCCCTCGTCATCATTCATCATGCCGCCTGATAGAACCATGTGCCGCCGAGTTTGGCCGCCACAAGCATGGTCGCGCCGCCATCGACAGGGCTCCTCCTCGCTGCTGCGAGGTCCATAATATGATCGCTGCCATAATTGTTGGGTTCAGTTCTATAGTCAATTGTTGGCATATAGTTTGCCCTGTAACATCACCATAATTGTGTCTTCCATTTTGATGTGGTAGCGGTGGAATCCTTGTACATAGAGGAACCGATGCATTACGACAGCATTGGTCTTCGGTCGACCATCTCTGACTATAAAAGCTGATAAATTGTCGCTGCAAATTCTGAATCCCTGTCCAATTTAGAATCTTTAGTGGATGCTATCGTAACCTGCAATAATTTCCTCATGTAATGTCACTCTCGAACTCTTTTGCATGACCAGCATGCTCATGAAAGGACTTAGGAGTGTTGCGTCACTCCAAAGCTCCAAGCTTGAGAAGGTCTACGCCCTAGCAAGATAAACCTGCACTGTTTATTTGTTTGTTGTACTTTAATCTAACCTCACTTGGTTCTAATTATAATGGTTTAAATTGTTTCCTTCGCTTCCAGTTGTTCCAATGGGCTGTAGATCGCAGGATCGAGACTACTGGGTCACATGGTGGAAGCAAGTTAGTTGGTAAGACCTGGTTCTTGTTAAGCACACTTACTGTACATCAAACTTCAAAGAATTTAGCTTACTCTTATGGTTGTGCCTGCAAGTTTGAAACCTCAATTGATCTAACTAATGACAAGAGAAAGTGATGCGTGCTAGCTGTGAACTTAGTGGGTCACTTCACTTGTCCTTTGTGGAGGAATCCGGTCTGATGAACGATGTAATATTTAGGTAAAGGTTGTCAAACTTAAGATAATCTCTCAAGCATACAAATTAGGTATTTCACTCCTCATTGTTATGATATATGACCCTGAAGTCTGAACCATTTGACTGGCGTATCTGCTTAATGTTTCCAAAATAGCCTAATTACCCTAACATTCTGGAGTAACAAGCTATTATATTATGCATAACAGGAAGGAAATGGGCATTTACTTTGGTTGTAAACACGAGCTAGGGGTTTCAAGTTGCATCTTATACAAAGCAAATTATATTTGGTACTGAATTTACTAGATTTGAGTTGGAATGATTGTGATCTACTCACTCCGTCCGGAATTACTTGTTGCTCAAACGGGTGTATCTAGCACTGAAATATGCCTAAATACATCCATTTTAGCGATTAATTCCGGACGGAGGTAGTATATTTTAGATTGGTGTCCTTCAGTGCTCATATTTATAATTTGTCTTATCATTTATTGCTGCAATATGTGGAATATCGAGTTGGTACTGACTCATGCAAACTAAAATAGCTCATTGCAATACAAGTATTCTTTTTAACTGCCCAATGGAAAAATACGTAAATATCTTGTGAGCAGACATTTTTAATCAACTACGTCGTGAATGGCTATGAGGCTTTCCTACTTCTGCATACCCGTAATACTCTTCTATTTTCATTTCAAATTTGCACCACCTTGGCCATGTGGTTGTGGCTGCTGCGCATGCTCTAGGCGACAAGGGAATAAAAACACACTCCCAGTTGTCTGCTCGAATCGACAGAAATTTGGAAATGTGGAGATTGTACAGATATGTGTCGCCCAATTTTGGTTAGCCCTTTTTGGCTGAAATTTTGGTTATCACTTTTTCTACAGGAATTGTGATTAGCTCATTTTTTGCTAGAATTTTGATGAGCTTTTTTGAAGGCCAAGCCCCTTTAGGAAGTCAGAGATTTCATTCATTCCTTGGATGATGAGATATTACGCACTCACATGCAAAATTTAAGGAGCAAGCATCATATCTAGTTGCGTACGCCAAGCCTCTGTACTTAGAATAGTGTTGTTTTCAGCTACTTTGGAAGCTGAACTATTATTCTATTAACTTATTGACCAGCCCAAAGAAGTATTGCCATGATTCTCCAACCATTTAATGTGTGTTGTTGATCACTTTAGTTAACATAGTACTATTTGAAATAATAGGAGTACCTTCAGGTGCTTGTAACACATGTAGAATATGGACTGCTAGGAGTTGTGCGTTCGATGATCATGGAGAATGAATAGCATCTTCATGTAACATGGCTGAGTACCAGTTTTAGTTTGAAATGACTTGAACAGAGAATATGAGGCGCCAGTATTGAACGATAGAGAAGCAGGAGAGGAGCAAATGATGACAGGGTCCATCAGCATGGGTAAAAGAAAACTAAGGATAACGTCACCACGTGCAAAAACTATGTTTGATCAACATCACAACAGTAGCAAGGTGAGTGACAATGTAACATTATCCTTTCATTAGTTGACCATTGGACTTTTGTTTGATATAACTGGCTTGATATTTGGATAGGAAAGTTATTTGTTAACTTTGTAGTATCATTTTTATGTGTAAGCTAATAATTATGCACTTTCCATTCACCTGTAGTTTCCTAGAAGTATTCCTCTTTTTGAAGATATTGTTATGTGAAGCATAGTTTATAAAGAAAACTAAAATGTGCTTGTGGTATTTTCTTCCTTAAGTTTTTATTGTCTTGTGAAATGATAGAAATAGACAGTTCCCAATAAGAAGAGGATAGGAGCAATAGGTAGTTGAAGGTAGTATAACTGCCAGTTAGCATTGTTTTCATTAGGATTCAATGAGGTAATATAGGAGACCAGGAAGCGCCTTCTCGAATGAATTCACATAATTATGGCTATTTCCTGCCAATTAGCATTCCTTTCATTCAGTGGGGTCATCCACTGATTTAACTTGCCAGGATAAGAATTTTTGGTTTATTATGTCTACATGTGCAGTGTTGTTAGATGTATACATGTCTACATTGATGATCTATGTTAGAGCATCCCAGTCTAGCAATGGCTTTGTAAGCACGTATTTTATGGTGGTTGTGTTGGCCTTTCGTTCTTTGGGTTGTTAATGAACATGTCTTAATGAGACAGTGTGCCATTTCCATTTTTGGGGATCAAATCTTGCATTGTGTGAGCCTTGAGATTTGACCTGGATAAAGTTAGCACATCTACAGATAAAAGGCTTTCTTCTTGCTGCTATAACCATAGGGTATAGCTTGCTATTCTTACAGCTTGATCCATCTAGAAATAGTGAAGTTTAAGGATGACTGCAAGTGAGATTGCTAGTTAACTGGTTGTATCTTTATTTTGGTTTAGTCTCCCTTGAACCAAACATCTTTTCCCTTACAATGAAATGCATTCAACACATACATAGTTTAAAAGATTTTTTTGCGAAATTTTAAAAGATATATTTTGCCGTTGAGGATATGTAATTATGTCAAAGAAAGGACATTTGACCTTTGGAATGTATTAATACACTTGCAAAAATGAATGAGGGCGGAGTATCAGTCTATTTTCCAACACATTTGTTGGTAATAGACGTGCATTGCACGTGCATGCTTACTATTTGACTCTAGTGCAAGTGGGAGACTGAAGGAAATATGCCCTAGAGGCAATAATAAGTTATTATTTTATATTTCCTTATTAATGATACATGTTTATTATTCATGCTAGAATTGTATTAACCGGAAACTTGATACATGTGTGAATACATAGACAAAACACAGTGTCCTTAGTATGCCTCTACTTGACTAGCTCGTTGACAAAGATGGTTAAGTTTCCTAGCCATAGACATGTGCTGTCATTTGATAAACGGGATCACATCATTAGAAGAATGATGTGATGGACAAGACCCATCTGTTAGCTTAGCATAATGATCGTTTAGTTTTATTGCTACTGCTTTCTTCATGCCAAATATATATTCCTCTGACTATGAGATTATCCAACTCCCGGATACCGGAGGAATGCAATGTGTGCTATCAGACGTCACAACATAACTGAGTGATTATAAAGATGCTGTACAGGTATCTTCGAAGGTGTTTATTGGGTTGGCATAGATCGAGATTAGGATTTGTCACTCCGAATATAGGAGAGGTATCTCTCGGCCCTCTCGGTAATGCACATCATAAGAAGCCTTGCAATCGATGTGACTAATGAGGTCATTGCAGGATGATGCATTACAGAACGAGTAAAGAGACTTGCCAGTAACAAGATTGAACTAGGTATGAAGATACCAACGATCGAATCTTGGGCAAGTAACATACCGATGACAAAGGGAATAACGTATGTTGTCATTACGGTTCGACCGATAAAGATCTTCGTAGAATATGTTGTAGCCAATATGAGCATCCAGGTTCCACTATTGGGTATTGACCGGAGAGGTGTCTCGGTCATGTCTACATAGTTCTCGAACCCGTAGGGTCCGCACGCTTAACGTTCGATGACGATTTATATTATATGAGTTATGTGATTTGGTGACCGAATGTTGTTCGGAGTCCCGGATGAGATCATGGACATGACGAGGAGTCTCAAAATGGTCGAGACTTAAAGATTGAGACATTGGATGATAGGATTCGGACACCAGAAGTGTTCCGGAATGTATCGGGTACATATTGGAGTACCGGGGGAGTTACCGGAACCCCCTGGGGGTAAGATATGGGCCATATGGTCCTTAGGAGGGAGCACACCAGCCCACAAAGGGGTGCCCCCCCAAGGAAGGATGCCGAATAGGATTAGGAGGAGGGGGCGGAGCCCCCCCTCTTTCCTTCTCCCCTCTCTTCCCTTCTTCCCCTTCCGGTTAAAGGAAAGCGGGGGAGGGGGGCAAATCCTACTAGGAGCCCAAGTAGGATTCCTCCTAGTTGGGCGTGCCTAGGGCTGCCTCTCTCCCCCTCCCTCCTTTATATACGTGGGGAGGGGGCGCCTAGAACACACGTCAACTATTCCTAGCCGTGTGTGGCGCCCCCTCCACAGTTTACGCCTCTGGTCATATTCTTGAAGTGCTTAGGCTAATCCCAGCGCGGATCACTTCACCATCACCATCACCACACCGTCATGCTGACGGAACTCATCTACTTTCGTGACACTCTGCTGGATCAAGAGCTCGAGGGACGTCATCGCGCTGAACGTGTGCACAACTTGGAGGTGTCGTATGTTCGATACTTGATTGGTCGGAACGAGAAGAAGTTTGACTACATCGACCGCGTTGGCAAACGCTTCCACTTTCGGTCTACGAGGGTACGTGGACACACTCTCCCCCTCTCGTTGCTATGCATCACCTAGATAGATCTTGCGTGAGCGTAGGAATTTTTTTGAAATTTCATGCTACGTTTCCCAACAGGAAATGTTGGGGATATAATTATTTGTATAAGCCGCCCAGGAGGGGCCGGGTTATGCAAAGAGGACTCACCATAAAGAAGCCCAAGACCAAGCATGAAGATGGCGGTTCAATAAAGGGCCTAAGGCCCACAGGCGACTTAAGGCCCGTTATAGTAAACCGCCACAATGACATGACTTGTATCATAAGGTAGATTTAACTAGTCACCGAGCCGGACACCGTTTATAAGCCGGCCGGGACTCTGTAAGCCGCAGGGCGTCAACCCGTGTATATAAGGGGACGACCTGCTGGCAGCTTAGGGTAAGAAACAACTGATTGAGAGCCGGGCATAGCGTTGTTGGGGAACGTAGTAATTTCAAAATTTTCCTACGCACACGCAAGATCATGGTGATGGCATAGCAATGAGAGGGGAGAGTATTGTCCACGTACCCTTGTAGACCGTAAGCGGAAGTGTTATGACAATGCGGTTGATGTAGTCGTACGTCTTCACGATCCGACTGATCCAAGTACCGAACGTACGGCACCTCCGAGTTCAGCACACGTTCAGCTCGATGACGATCCCCGGGCTCCGATCCAGCGAAGCGTCGGGGATGAGTTCCATCAGCACGACGGCGTGGTGACGATGATGATGTTCTACCGGCGCAGAGCTTCGCCTAAACTTCGCAATGATATGACCGAGGTGGAATATGGTGGAGGGGGCACCGCACACGGCTAAGGAACGATCACGAAGATCAACTTGTGTGCCATGGGGTGCCCCCCTGCTCCCGTATGTAAAGGAGCAAGGGGGAGGAGGCGGCCGGCCAAGGGAGGGCGCGCCAGGGAGGAGTCCTACTCCCACCGGGAGTAGGACTCCCTCCTTTCCTAGTCCAACTAGGAGAAGGGAAGGAAGGGGAGGAGAAGGAGAAGGAAGGAGAGGGAGGAGAAGAAGGAAAGGGGGGCCGGCCCCCTAGTCCAATTCGGTTTGGGCTAGGGGGGCCGTGCGCCCTACCTGCTCTCTTCCACCACTTGGCCCATTAGGCCCATTGCTTCTTCCTCGTATTCCCGTAACTCCCCGGTACCCCGAAAATACCCGAATCACTCGGAACCTTTCTGAAGTCCGAATATAGTCGTCCAATATATCGATCTTTACGTTTCGACCATTTTGAGACTCCTCGTCATGTCCCTGATCTCATCTGGGTCTCCGAACTCCTTCGGTACATCAAAACTCATAAACTCATAATATAACTGTCATCTTAATGTTAAGCGTGCGGACCCTACGGGTTCAAGAACTATGTAGACATGACCTAGAACTGTTTTCGGTCAATAACCAATAGTGGAACCTGGATGTTCATATTGGCTTCTACATAATCTACGAAGATCTATATCGGTCAAACCCGCATAACAACATACGTTGTTCCCTTTGTCATTGGTATGTCACTTGCCCGAGATTCGATCGTCGGTATCCAATACCTAGTTCAATCTCGTTACCGGCAAGTCTCTTTACTCGTTCCGTAATACATCATCCTGTAACTAATCTCATTAGTTACAATGCTTGCAAGGCTTAAGTGATGTGTATTACCGAGAGGGCCCAGAGATACCTCTCCGACAATCGGAGTGACAAAACCTAATCTCGAAATACGCCAACCCAACATGTACCTTCGGAGACACCTGTAGAGCACCTTTATAATCACCCAGTTATGTTGTGACGTTTGGTAGCACACAAAGTGTTCCTCCGGTAAACGGGAGTTGCATAATCTCATAGTCGTAGGAACTTTGTATAAGTCATGAAGAAAGCAATAGCAACATACTAAATGATCAAGTGCTAAGCTAACGGAATGGGTCAAGTCAATCACATCATTCTCCTAATGATGTGATCCCGTTAATCAAATGACAACTCATGTCTATGGTTACGAAACATAACCATCTTTAATTAACGAGCCAGTCAAGTAGAGGCATACTAGTGACACTCTGTTTGTCTATGTATTCGAACATGTATTATGTTTCCAGTTAATACAATTCTAGCATGAATAATAAACATTTATCATGAAATAAGGAAATAAGTAATAACTTTATTATTGCCTCTAGGGCATATTTCCTTCAGTCTCCCACTTGCACTAGAGTCAATAATCTAGTTCACATCGCCATGTGATTTAACACCAATATTCATATCTGTATATGATTAACACCCATAGTTCACATCGTCATGTGACCAACACCCAAAGGGTTTACTAGAGTCAACAATCTAGTTCACATCGCTATGTGATTAACACCCAAAGAGTACAAAGGTATGATCATGTTTTGCTCGTGAGAGAAGTTTAGTCAACGGGTCTGTCACATTCAGAGGCGTATGTATTTTGCAAATATTCTATGTCTACAATACTCTGCATGGAGCTACTCTAGCTAATAGCTCCCTCTTTCAATATGTATCCAGATTAAGACTTAGAGTCATCTGGATCAGTGCCAAAACTTGTATCGATGTAACCTTTTACGACGAACCTTTTGTCACTTCCATAATTGATAAACATATCCTTATTCCACTAAGGATAATTTTGACCAATTTCCAGTGATCTACTCCTAGATCATTATTGTACTCCCTTGCCAAACCAGGGCAGAGTATACAATAGGTCTGGTTCACAGCATAGCATACTTTATAGAACCTATGACTGAGGCATAGGGAATGACTTTTCATTCTCTTTCTATTTTCTGCTATGGTCGGGTCTTGAGTCTTACTCAACTTCACACCTTGCAACACAGGCAAGAACTCCTTCTTTGACTGTTCCATTTTGAACTACTTTAAAATCTTGTCAAGGTATGTACTTATTGAAAATCTTATCAGGCGTCTTGATCTATCTCAATAGATCTTGATGCTCAATATGTAAGTAGCTTTACTGAGGTCTTTATTTTGAAGAACTCCTTTCAAACTCTCATTTGTGCTTTGCAGAATAATTCTACATTATTTCCGATGAACAATATGTCATTCACATATACTTATCAGAAATGTTGTAGTGCTCCCACTCACTTTCTTGTAAATACCGGCTTCATCGTAAGTCTGTACAAAACTATATGCTTTGATCAACTCATCAAAGCGTATATTCCAACTCGGAGATGCTTGCACCAGTCCATAGATGGATCGCTGGAGCATGCACATTTTGTTAGTACCTTTAGGATTGACAAAAACTTCTGGTTGCATCATATACAACTCTTCTTTGAGAAAACCATTAAGGAATGCAGTTTTGACATCCATTTGCCAGATTTCATAAATTGTGGCAATTGCTAACATGATTCGGACAGACTTAAGCATCGCTGCAGTTGAGAAAATCTCATTGTAGTCAACACCTTGAACTTGTCAAAAAACCTTTTTGCGACAAGTCGAGCTTTGTCGATAGTAACACTAGTATCAACGTCTGTCTTCCTCTTGAAGATCCATTTATACAATATGGCTTGCCGATCATCGGGCAACTCCACCAAAGTCCACACTTTGTTCTCATACATGGATCCCATCTCAAATTTCATAGCCTTAAGCCATTTTGTGGAATCTGGGCTCATCATCGCTTCCTCATAGTTCGTAGGTTCATCATGGTCTAGTAACATGACTTCCAGAACAGGATTATCGTACCACTCTGGTGCGGACCGTACTCTGGAAGACCTACGAGGTTCGGTAGTAACTTCATCTGAAGTTACATGATCATCATCATTAGCTTCCTCACTAATTGGTGTAGTAGTCACAGGAACAGATTTCTGTGATGAACTACTTTCCAATTCGGGAGAAGGTACAAATTACCTTATCAAGCTCTACTTTCCTCCCACTCACTTCTTTCGAGAGAAACTCCTTCTCTAGAAAGGATCCATTTTTAGCAACGAATATCTTGCCTTCGGATCTGTGATAGAAGGTGTACCCAACAATTTCCTTTGGGTATTCTATGAAGATGCACTTATCCAATTTGGGTTCGAGCTTATCAGGATGAAACTTTTTCACATAAGCATCACAGCCCGAAACTTTAAGAAACGACAACAACTTGGGTTTCTTGCTAAACCACAGTTCATATGGTGTCGTCTCAACGGATTTAGATGGTGCCCTTTTAACGTGAATGCAACTGTCTCTAATGCATAACCCAAAAACAATAGTGGTAAATCAGTAAGAGACATCATAGATCGCACTATATCCAATAAAGTGCGGTTATGATGTTTGGAAAAACCATAACGTTGTGGTGTTCTAGGTGGCGTGAGCTGTGAAACTATTCCACATTGTTTTAATTGAAGACCAGACACATAACTCAAATATTCGTCTCCGCGATCAGATCGTAGAAACTTTATTTTCTTGTTACGATGATTTTCCACTTCACTCTGAAATTCTTTGAACCTTTCAACTATTTCAGACTTATGTTTCATGAAGTAGATATACCCATATCTGCTCAAATCATCTTGTGAAGGTCAGAAAATAACGATACTTGCCACGAGCATCAACACTCATTGGATCGCATACATCGGTATGTATTATTTCCAATAAGTCAGAAGCTTGTTCCATTGTTCCGGAGAACGGAGTTTTAGTCATCTTGCACAAAAGGCACGGTTCGAAAGCATCAAATGATTCATAACCAAGTGATTCCGAAAATCCATCTTTATGGAGTTTCTTCATGCGCTTTACACCGATATGACCAAAACGGCAGTGGCACAAATAAGTTGCACTATCATTATTAACTTTGCATCTTTTGGCATCAATATTATGAATATGTGTATCATCACGATCGAGATCCAACAAACTATTTTCATTGGGTGTATGACCACTGAAGATTTTATTCATGTAAACAGAACAACAATTAGTCTCTGATTTTAAATGAATAACCGTATTGCAATAAACATGATCAAATCATATTCATGCTCAACGCAAACGCCAAATAACATTTATTTAGGTTTAACACTAATCCCGAAAGTATAGGGAGTGTGCGATGATGATCATATCAATCTTGGAACTACTTCCAACACTCATCGTCACTTCCCCTTCAACTAGTCTCTGTTTATTCTATAACTCCTGTTTCGACTTACTAATCTTAGCAACCAAACAAGTATCAAATACTCAGGGGCTACTATAAACACTAGTAAAGCACACATCAATAACATGTATATCAAATATACCCTTGTTCACTTTGCCATCCTTCTTATCCACCAAATATTCAGAGCATTTCCGCTTCCAGTGACCAATTCCTGTGCAGTGTAAGCACTCAATTTCAGGCTTTGGTCCAGCTTTGGTCTTCTTCACGGGAGTGACAACTTGTTTGCCATTCTACTTGAAGTTTCCCTTTCTTTCCCTTTGCCCTTTTCTTGAAACTAGTGGTCTTGTCAATCATCAACACTTGATGCTCTTTCTTGATTTCTACCTTCGTTGATTTCAACATCACGAAGAGCTCGGGAATTGTTTTCGTCATCCCTGGCATACTATAGTTCATCACGAAGTTCTAGTAACTTAGTGATGGTGACTAGAGAATTCTGTCAAACACTATCTTATCTGGAAGATTAACTCCCACTTGATTCAAGCGATTGAAGTACCCAGACAATCTGAGCACATGCTCACTAGTTGAGCGATTCTCCTCCATCTTTTAGCTATAGAACTTGTTGGAGACTTCATATCTCTCAACTCGGGTATTTGCTTGAAATATTAACTTCAATTCCTGGAACATCTCATATGGTCCATGACGTTCAAAACATCTTTGAAGTCCCGATTCTAAGCCGTTAAGCATGGTGCACTAAACTATCAAGTAGTCATCATATTGAGCTTAGCCAAACGTTCATAACATCTGCATCTGCTCCTGCAATAGGTCTGTCACCTACCGGTGCATTAAGGACATAATTCTTCTGTGCAGCAATGAGGATAAACCTCAGATCGCGGATCCAATCCGCATCATTGCTACTAACATTTTTCAACACAATTTTCTCTAGGAACATATCAAAATAAACATATGAAAGCAACAACGCAAGCTATTGATTTTACAACATAATTTGCAAAATACTACCAGGACTAAGTTCATGATAAATTTAAGTTCGATTAATCATATTACTTAAGAACTCCCACTTAGACAGACATCTCTCTAGTCATCTAAGTGATCACGTGATCCAAATCAACTAAACCATAACCGATCATCACGTGAGATGGAGTAGTTTTCAATGGTGAACATCACTATGTTGATCATATCTACTATATGATTCACGCTCGACCTTTCGGTCTCCGTGCTCCGAGGCCATATCTGCATATGTTAGGCTCGTCAAGTTTAACCTGAGTATTCCGCGTGTGCAAAACTGGCTTGCACCCGTTGTAGATGGACGTAGAGCTTATCACACCTGATCATCACGTGGTGTCTGGGCACGACGAACTTTGGCAACGGTGCATACTCAGGGAGAACACTTCTTGATAATTAGTGAGAGATCATCTTAAAATGCTACCGTCAATCAAAACAAGATAAGATGCATAAAAGATAAACATCACATGCAATCAATATAAGTGATATGATATGGCCATCATCATCTTGTGCTTGTGATCTCCATCTCCGCAGCACCGTCATCATCACCATCGTCACCGGCGCGACACCTTGATCTCCATCGTAGCATCGTTGTCATTTACGCTGTCTATTGCTTCTACGACTATCGCTACCGCTTAGTAATAAAGTAAAGCAATTATAGGGCGTTTGCATTTCATAAAATAAAGCGACAACCATATGGCTTCTGCCAGTTGCCGATAACTTCGGTTACAAAACATGATCATCTCATACAATATAGCATCACGTCTTGACCATATCACATCACAACATGCCCTGCAAAAACAAGTTAGACGTCCTCTACTTTGTTGTTGCAAGTTTTACGTGGCTGCTACGGGCTTAGCAAGAACCGTTCTTACCTACGCATCAAAACCACAACGATAGTTCATCAAGTTGGTGCTGTTTTAACCTTCGCAAGGACCGGGCGTAGCCACACTCGGTTCAACTAAAGTTGGAGAAACTGACACCCGCTAGTCACCCGTGTGCAAAGCACGGCAGTAAAACCAGCTCGCGTAAGCGTACGCGTAATCTCGGTCTGGGCCGCTTCATCCAACAATACCGCCGAACCAAAGTATGACATGCTGGTAAGCAGTATGACTTGTATCGCCCACAACTCACTTGTGTTCTACTCGTGCATATGACATCTACGCATAAAACCTAGGCTCTGATACCACTGTTGGGGAACGTAGTAATTTCAAAATTTTCCTACGCACACGCAAGATCATGGTGATGGCATACCAACGAGAGGGGAGAGTATTGTCCACGTACCCTCGTAGACCGTAAGCGGAAGAGTTATGACAACGCGGTTGATGTAGTCGTACGTCTTCACGATCCGACCGATCCAAGTACCGAACGTACGGCACCTTCAAGTTCAGCACACGTTCAGCTCGATGACGATCCCCGGGCTCCGATCCAGCGAAGCGTCGGGGATGAGTTCCGTCAGCACGACGGCGTGGTGACGATGATGATGTTCTACCGGCGCAGAGCTTTGCCTAAACTTCGCAACGATATGACCGAGGTGGAATATGGTGGAGGGGGCACCGCACACGGCTAAGGAACGATCACGAAGATCAACTTGTGTGTCATGGGGTGCCCCCCTGCCCCTGTATATAAAGGAGCAAGGGGGAGGAGGCGGCCGGCCAAGGGAGGGCGCGCCAGGGAGGAGTCCTACTCCCACCGGGAGTAGGACTCCCTCCTTTCCTAGTCCAACTAGGAGAAGTGAAGGAATGGGAGGAGAAGGAGAAGGAAGGAGAGGGAGGAGAAGAAGGAATGGGGGGCCGGCCCCCTAGTCCAATTCGGTTTGGGCTAGGGGGGCCGCGCGCCCTACCTCCTCTCTTCCACCACTTGGCCCATTAGGCCCATTGCTTCTTCCTCGTATTCCCGTAACTCCCCGGTACTCCCGAAAATACCCGAATCACTCGGAACCTTTCCGAAGTCCGAATATAGTCGTCCAATATATCGATCTTTACGTCTCTACCATTTCGAGACTCCTCGTCATGTCCCCGATCTCATCTGGGACTCCGAACTCCTTCGGTACATAAAAACTCATAAACTCATAATATAACTGTCATCGTAACGTTAAGCGTGCGGACCCTACGGGTTCGAGAACTATGTAGACATGACCTAGAACTGTTTCCGGTCAATAACCAATAGTGGAACCTGGATGTTCATATTGGCTTCTACATATTATACGAAGATCTTTATCGGTCAAACCCGCATAACAACATACGTTGTTCCCTTTGTCATTGGTATGTCACTTGCCCGAGATTCGATCGTCGGTATCCAATACCTAGTTCAATCTCGTTACTGGCAAGTCTCTTTACTCGTTCCGTAATACATCATCCCGTAACTAATCTCATTAGTTATAATGCTTGCAAGGCTTAAGTGATGTGTATTACCGAGAGGGCCCAGAGATACCTCTCCGACAATCGGAGTGAGAAAACCTAATCTCGAAATACGCCAACCCAACATGTACATGTACCTTCGGAGACACCTGCAGAGCACATTTATAATAACCCACTTACGTTGTGACGTTTGGTAGCACAAAAAGTGTTCCTCCGATAAACGGGAGTTGCATAATCTCATAGTTGTAGGAACTTTGTATAAGTCATGAAGAAAGCAATAGCAACATACTAAACGATCAAGTGCTAAGCTAACAGAATGGGTCAAGTCAATCACATCATTCTCTTAATGATGTGATCCCGTTAATCAAATGAGAACTCATGTCTATGGTTAGGAAACATAACCATCTTTAATTAACGAGCCAGTCAAGTAGAGGCATACTAGTGACACTCTATTTGTCTATGTATTCACACATGTATTATGTTTCCGGTTAATACAATTCTAGCATGAATAATAAACATTTATCATGAAATAAGGAAATAAATAATAACTTTATTATTGCCTCTAGGGCATATTTCCTTCAAGCATATCTCGCTCCCTGGTCATCGAAACATCAATACCAACCCAACTAGACGTAGGCTTTACCTTCACCGTAAGGGGCCGAACTAGTATAAACCTCTCGTGTCCTTTGTCCCAATTAACCCGTTCAAGCTTCCTAGTTGCGATGGCTCCACAACTAAGTCCTTTCAGGAGGACATTTGACGTGACAATTCCATGACAGTTGGCGCCCACCGTGGGGCCAGCGCACGGTGGATTTGAGTTCTTGAAGGGCAACTTCGAAGGGCTCAAGGGATACGTAGTGGGCCGGATGACCAAGAGTCGTCGCGGCAAGATCTACATCGACGATGAAGGCTGGGGCCCCGACGCTGGCTCAATTGAGTACGGGTACCGGGTCCCCTTCGGCAGAATCCATGTTTTCATCGGCCGGATTGGTGAGCCGGGCCCTGAGCCGGACAACTGCACCGACCTCGTCGAGACGGCTCAGCGTGCGAGGAAGGCCTGAGTTCAACCTGCCATGAAGCGTGCCTTCGTGGGCTGCGTCCACGGAGAGAAACTTTCTGAAGGATCTAAAGATGGTGGGGAGACGACCATCCTCTCGGATGATGAATCGTCCGCCGGTTCAATAGATTCACTATACCAGTTGCAAGACGGTGTGCTTGGGGGCTGTTCCGATGGCATTAGTATTCCGGATGCCTGTGAGCCGCCGAGATGGGTAGGAGTCTTCATGACTGGGACTCAACCCAGCCAAAATTCTACGGCCGCTACAGCGATAACGTCCAGGACGGGGGGCAGTGTCACGCCCAATATGCGACCCTATCCAAAAGGAACTCGAAGGTCCCACCAAGGATAGACCCGCATATTGGAACGCTTTTGCAAGGTGGATATCATTACATCAACATTACATAATAGATGGGGATACATACAAAAGGCATACAATGCCACATGAATACAACATCATCTTACATAAGATCAACATCTGACTACGGATGAAACACAAACAGAAACTCAAACGACATCCACCCTGCTAGCCCAGGCTGTCGACCTGGAACCTATCCCCTGATCGAAGAAGAAGCAGAAGAAGAACTCCAAAACAAGCAAACATCGCTCTCACGTCATGATCATCGCATAAACCTATACCTGCAACTGTTGTTGTAGTAATCTGTGAGCCACGAGGACTCAGCAATCCCATTACCATGGGTATCAAGACTAGCAAAGCTTAATGGGAAAGGAAGGGGTAAAGTGGTGAGGTTGCAGCAGCAACTAAGCATGATATGGTGGCTAACATACGCAAATGAGAGCGAGAAGAGAAGCAAAGGAACGGTCGTCAACTAGTAATGATCAAGAGGTGATCATGAACTCCTACTTACGCCAAACATAACACAGAAACCGTGTTCACTTCCCGGACTCCGCCGAGAAGAGACCATCACGGCTACACATGCGGTTTGATGCGTTTTAGTTCGGATCTGGTGTCAAGTTATCTACAACCGGACATTAACAAATTCCCATCTGCCACATAACCGCGGGCACGGCTCTCGAAAGTTTATACCCTGCAGGGGTGTCCCAACTTAGCCCATGACAAGCTCTCGCGATCAACGAAGGAATAGAACTTCTCCCAGGAAGACCCGACCAGTCTCGGAATCCCGATTTACAAGACATTTCGACAATGGTAAAACAAGACCAGCAAAGCCGCCCAATGCACCGACAAATCCCGATAGGAGCTGCACATATCTCGTTCTCAGGGCACACCGGATGAGCAAGACGTCGGGTTGGCATAGACCCTGGTTGCCCAGGGGGCGCCGAACATCGCTCGGTTCGGACCAGCACTTAGACAAGCACTGGCCCGGGGGGGCTAAAATAAAGATGACCCTCGGGTTGGCCGACCCAAGGGAAAGGGATAGGTGGTGGTGAGGCAAATGGTAAAACCAAGGTTGGGCCTTGCTGGACAAGTTTTATTCAAAGCGAACTGTCAGGGGGGTCCCATAAATCACCCGACCGCGTTAGGAACGCAAAATCCGGGAACATAACACCGGTATGACGGAAACTAGGGCGGCAAGAGTGGAACAAAACACCAGGCATAAGTCTGAGCCTTCCACCCTTTACCAAATATATAAATGCATTAATAATATAAGAGATATTGTGATATCCCAACAAAACCCTGTCCACCATGGAGAAATCTTCAACTTCACCTGCAGCTAGCAACGCTATAAGAGGGGCTGAGCAAAGCGGTAACATAGCCAAGCAATGGTTTGCATGGGAAAGGTGTCAAAGGTTAGAGGTTCATGGCAATTTGGGATGGCTTGAATAAACAGGTGATAGGTAGCGCAGCATAGCAAAAGAACGAAGCAACTAGCATAGCAATGATAGTAGTGAGATTCAGGGTAGCGGTCATCTTGCCTGAAATCCCGCAAGGAAGAAGAACGAGTCCATGAAGAAGATGAAGCCACGAAGACGAACCACACGTAGACGAACGCATCCTCACGATCGCAACGAAACGGGACCTATCGAGAAGAAGCACACAACATAGTAAACACACCACACATGAACAAGACATGATGCACAACAAGCATGATGCATGACAAAGCTACATGAAGCTACTCATGGCAATAGATGATGCAAAAAAGAACAACACATCAAAGCAAGTTTAAATGAGGCCGGGAACAACATATAACAATTCTGGTAAGTCCTCATATGCAAATTTCGAAATTGTTCCAGAACTGAATAAACCTTATGTTCAAGTTGTTAAACAGCAAGTTAAGTTGCACCACGATGAACTACACGAAATTCTAGTCAAGTTAAATATAAAGTTCATTAGATTCGGAACTACGGCCTAGAAGATATGAGCAAAACAAGTTAAACATGGCATTGATGCAAAATGCATACAAACATCAAGCAAACACACCAAAGCAAGGATGAAACATGGTAATATGAAGCTACATGCAAAAACAAGCAAGTTTCATATAGAGCACACTCAAAACGGAGCAACGGTGCAACACACACACACACACACTATACAAGTCATAACAACAATCTGTCCATAACAGCAACTAGGCATATTGCAAGCATCAAAACAACATGCTACAGCACCCCAACATAATAACAAAAGGCATGGGCATGAAGTACTGGTAAAGCATAACAAAACATGAACACTGAGCTATCTCCAGAAAAGAATAGAACATGCTCCAAAACACATGGAAAGATTGCAAATAATAACCGTTTCAGACTTTAGCAGAAATAACATCAGGTTGCAATGTTTAGAGCTATCAAACAACATGTTACAGGAACATATCATGGCAAACAAAGATATGGCATGAATATACTAATTGCATAGATCAAAAGTCCCTTACTGACCATGAGCCAAAAAGGCATAGAAAATATGATGGCACCCATGTAAACATGGCAAGTTATATTACAGATTCATACATGGCAGGAACAACAATAAGTAGGCATGTTGGTGAGCTTGAACCACTCACCACAGAGCAATACATGGCATGGCAAGGCAACTAACAGTAAGAAGACATTTTTATGAAGCTAAGCATGGCAATAGCAAGGTCATAGGGTGCATGGAACACTAGCAAAACACATGGGAACAAGTGAACTTAATGTAAACAGGCTGACAGCAACATTTTCAAGCAACTTTGGAGCAAGATTACAACAAGCTACAGTAGTCTATAATTGCAAACAAGGCCATGAATGGATAGAGCATAACATTTAGATCAAAACATGTTTATAGGACATCTCCAGATTATGCACGAAATGATTAGTAGAAGCATGTCAACATAGCAACAAAATATAATAGAATCTGTCAGGAAAACAGCAACAGCAACTACCCTACTTAGCAAGCTTGATACACTCAGCACACAACTCACAAAAATACATGGTTGGCACCCCTGGAAAGATGGCATAGCATAGATCAGCATACATGTAGAACTCATACCCATAGGATGCACACATAAAACATGGCAAAAATGACAAATGAGCAAGTTATAACAGTTTCAGCAGGTTAACATCAACATGCACTTTTCCAACAGCATTTCGGGAACCAATATGAGCTCAAATGAAAATGACGCAATCGAATGAAATGAAGTACTCGTCGAGACAAACAATTTGACATATTACACGCACAAAACGGAGCTACGGATGCAGAGATACAGCATGATGAATATGGCATGATAATGTATGAAAACCAGGGACTTAGTGGATTTCGGGGCAACCTCCAGATTAGCACGGATGCCGAGGCGGCACGGATCTCGCCGGAGATGGCTTGGAGGAGGCCGGAGATGGCGGGGAGAGGGCCGGGGAGGCGCGGTGGAGGCGGATCCGGCCGGCCCCATCCCGGATCCGGCCGGGGACGGCGGGGCACGGGCACCGGCGAAGCTCCGGCGAGGCGGGGAGCTCGGGGCCGCGGGGCCGGGGAGGCGCGAAGGCGGCGGCGACTCCGGCGTGGCCGCGGGGCGAGGCCGGCGAAGGCGGCGGCCGGGCGGAGGCGCGCAGAGGCGGGCGCGGGCCGGCGGGAGGCCGGGCGCCGGGCGGCGCGGCGGAGGACGCGCGCGGCGCGGCGGGCGGCGGCAGGCGGCGGCGCAGGCGGCGTGGCAGGCACGGCGGGAGACGGCGGGGCCGGCTTGGGCCGGGCGGCCGCGCACCCGGGCCGGGAGGCGGCGCGGACGGGCTCGCGCTGGCCCGATTCGGGTCCCGCGGGCCGGCGGCGGCGGTGGGAGGAGAGAGAGGGTGAGGTGGCGGCGCGCGATTGGACGAGGGCGGCGGCGGGGTGACATGGCGCGACGCCATTGGCCGGAGCGAGGTGGCCGGCGGACATGTCCGGCGGGGTCCGGACGTGTCCGGCTGCGGGAGGAGGACGAAGGCTAGGGTTGGACTGCGGGAATTTCGGGGGAGGCCACATATTTATAGGTAGAGGGAGCTAGGAGAGTCCAAATGAGGAGCGGTTTTCGGCCACGCGATCGTGATCGAACGACCGAGAGCATGGAGGGGAGTTTGCTGGGTTTTGGGCCACTTTGGAAGGGGTGTTGGGCTGCAAAGAGAAGGGGCCTTTGCGGTTACCCGGTTAACCGTTGGAGTATCAAACGACCTCCAAATGGCATGAAACTTGACAGGCGGTCTACCGGTGCTATACCAAGGCCGCTTGGCAAACCTCGGGCCATTCCGAGAAAGTTTAACACCCGCTCACAAAAGGAGAGAAGAAGGTGACGCTGGAGGACATAGGAGTGCCGGATTGCAAAACGGACAACGGGGAAAAGGCTCGGATGCATGAGACGAACATGTATGCAAATGCAATGCACATGATGACATGATATGAAATGCAGATGATGACATGGCCAAATGCAACACGCAAGCAATGACATGGCAATGACGGCGAATAACTGGCAGACACCTGGCGCATCGAATCCGGGGCGTTACAGGCAGCCGGGGCAGGAGGCCCTGCGCGCCCGCCGGCTCAGGTGCTGATAGATCTCATGGACAAGCTTACGGCCCTGTTAACCGCCATGGTTATTCCTGCAAACAAAGAAGAGCATGACACAGAGGTGGCACGGGTGCGTGAGGAGATAGCTCGGGCCAAGGAGGCCTTGGCAGCTGAGGACACTAGATTAGCCACAGAGCGGGCGGCTCTAGATGCCCGGGCGTAGCGGCTACAGTCAGAAGCTTACCAGCTCACGATGAGCCTAAACGCGTCCAATGAGGTGATGAGGAGGATACATCAGAAAACCCAGTCCCATTTTCCTCTGAATTACGACCCTCGGGTTCTTTTCGCTACACCCGGAGCCGGCCCAATTAACCCGCTACAGACCAATCAGTTTATGACAGGCGGAGCAGGAGGACCGGCTCAGCCTCGAGAGATGCCACCTCCTCATGTGAGCATGGCACCACTGCGTTATGTGCCGATACCGCTAGGTCACTTTTCCAACCTCATGGAGAACTTAATCGCGGCATCGGCGCGCTTGGCAGCTCTTCCCATGGACGGTGATGACTTGACAGCGGTGGAGACCCGAAGGGTTAGAGAACTTCTCCAGACGGCCTTGGCTTAGCAAGAGACCTATTCTTACAGCCGGGGCAGGATTCATTCAACTCCTCCGCCTTGGTTAGCACCACCTCGTCAAAACCGGAGCCCGAGTTACAGCAGGCACATGGAGTCTGAAGCTTTATCAAGCAACGCCCAGTGCCGTAACCAGCCCGGCGGCTATAATCCGGTGCAGGATCGAGTACGTCAGGAGAACGAGCGGGCGGCTCAGCTAGCGGCTCAGCTAGCGGCTCAACAGACGGCTCGTCAAGATTTTCCAGAGTATCCAACGACTTCCGTTGAGACGGGAGTAGTCACTAGAACTGGCGGTGTTCCTTGTCTTGTACCGGCTCTGCGTAATGTGCGCCTACTCAAGGACTTCAAGGGACCTCGAAAGGTGCCGAATTACACGGCCGACTTGCAGCCCGGAGCTTGGATCGAAAGTTATGAGATGGCCATGGAGTTGTTGGAAGTCAGCGACGCGGCGATGGCTAAGTACTTCACCATGATGTTAGATGGAACGGCCTAGTCCTGGTTAAAGGGTTTGCCACCCAATTCCATTGGTTCATGGGCGGAACTAAAAGCCCGTTTCATCCAGAATTTCAAGGACACTTGTAAGCAATCTATGTCAATTGTGGACTTAACAAATTGTAAGCAGGAGGAGGATGAACCTACGAATCACTGGGTACGCCGGGTCAAAGGAGATAATACTTTCATCTGATAAGATGGATGCCGGCTCTGCAGTTCTCATGTTGGAGAAGAATTGTCGTTTTGAGCCGCTGAGGCAAAAACTGGGGCGCCTTGAGCGCGATTGCAACGATATGGGTACGCTGATGGCGGCTTTAGTAAAATATGCCGACTCTGATAGTACCAAGGATCCCGCGTCTGATGAGGAAAAGATTGGGAAGGGAAAGAAGAACGGCAATGGAAAGGGTCAGCAGCATAACCCGATGAATCAAGGAGGCAATAAGCGTAAGGCGGATGGTAACCCGGAGTTTGTGGCCAACGCCAATGCGCAAGGTAACAATCAGAGACGTAAAGGCAAGCCACCTCGATCCGGCGGGTCAGGCCCATCTCTTGAGCAGCTACTCAATGAGCCCTGCCCGAGACACGGCACCCGGGAGCGGCCCGCCACCCACCTGTGGAGAGATTACGCGATCATGAAGGCATTTAAGAATTCCAACACCTTTGATGGCAATCATGGGTCCGGCGGTGGCTCAGGGGCTGGCGGTTTTCATGGCCCGGGTGGTGGTTCAAGTTCCGGCTTTCAGGGACATCAAGGCGGCTATAATCAACAACAGTTTGGTCAAGGGGAGCAGCAGCAGCAGCAGTCGGGTTATCAAAGCAATCCGAAGCAGTTAAATAGTGGGCAGTATCACGTGTTTACCACTAGCTTATGCAAACGCGACCAGAAGGTTCATAAGAGGGGCGTGAATTCTGTTGAGCCAGCAGTTCCTCGTTACTTGAGATGGTCAGAATAGCCCATTGTATGGAGCAGAGAAGATCACCCTCCACGGGTCGATAATCCGGGTCAGTTAGCCTTGGTGGTAGCACCTCAGGTTGGTGGGTATAAATTCACTAAGGTACTCATGGACGGAGGTAGCAGCATCAATATCCTCTATTATGAGACCTTTCGACGCATGGGGTTGACTGATAAGAATTTGAGGACATCCAACACTGTTTTCCATGGAGTGGTTCCTGGTAAGTCGGCTTACCCAGTCGGCAAGATTGAACTGGAAGTGGCCTTTGGAGATGAATATGATTCCAGGGCTGAGAAATTAACATTTGAAGTGGTCAAAATCAGGAGCCCATATCATGCCCTGTTTGGGCGGCCGGCTTATGCTAACTTCATGGCACGGCCGTTTTACGTTTATTTGCAGCTCAAGATGCCGGGCCACAAGGGCACCATCATTGTGCATGGAAGTTGAAAGGTAGCCTTGGAGTGTGAAGAAGGCAACGCGGCTTATGCTGAGTCTGCCTGTGCAGCAGAAGAGCTCAAATTTTATCAATATAATGTTGACCCAGCGGATATGACCTCCCTGAAGAAACCAACTACAAAGCATGACCCAACGTTGAAGTTTAAATCGGTCGCCGAGATGAAGCTTGTTGACTTTACCCCAGGCGACTCTTCTAAGCAATTCAGCATCAGCAGCAATTTGGATCCTAACTAGGAAAGCGCGCTCATCGAGTTCATCCGTGAGAATCGGGACATCTTTGCATGGAAACCTTCTGACATGCCAGGTGTGCCGAGGGAACTTGCTGAGCACACTCTCAATATTGATCTGAAGTATAAGCCGGTCAGGCAGTTTCTTTGCCAGTTTAACGAAGCGATACAGAAAGCTATTGGAGAGGAAGTTGCCCGGCTCTTAGCGGCCGGGTTCATTGTTGAAGTTTTTCATCCGGAGTGGTTGGCTAACCCGGTGCTTGTGCTTAAAAAGAACGGCACCTAGCGGATGTGTGTGGATTACACGGACTTAAACAAGGCTTGTCCGGCTGATCCCTTTGCTCTCCCCCATATTGATCAAATCATTGATGCTACGGCGAGTTGTGAACATTTGAGCTTCTTGGATGCATACTCTGGTTATCATCAGATCAAAATGGCAGTTAAGGACCAGGAGAAGACGGCTTTCATCACTGCGTTTGGAGCCTTCTGTTATGTATCTATGCCGTTTGGACTCAAGAGTGCTCAGGCAACTTATCAGCAATGTTTGCAGAACTTTCTACAGGATCAAATCGGGCGTAATGTTCATGCCTATGTAGATGACATCGTGGTGAAGTCCAGATAGAAGGAAACCTTGATATCCGACTGGAAAGAGAACTTTGATAATCTCCAGGTTTATAAGATGATGCTTAACCCGGCCAAGTGTGTGTTTGGTGTACCTGCAGGCAAGCTCTTGGGTTTTCTGGTCTCAAACAGAGGCATTGAAGCTAATCCGGAAAAGATCAAGGCGATTACATCTCTGGCTAAACCTGTGTGCATCAATGGTGTTCAGCGACTGGCAGGTCGTGTTGCTGCTTTAAGCCGATTCATAAGCCGGTTGGGTGAGAAGGCCCTACCACTATATCAAATGATGAAGAAAACAGACACCTTTGTCTGGAGTGAGGCTACTGATGCTACCTTTGAAGATTTGAACAGACAGTTATCAGAGCCACCGGTCCTTGCGGCTCCTATTGATAAGGAGCCGTTGTTGTTATATGTGGCTGCTAACTCACGAGCCGTCAGTGTTGCCATTATGGTAGAGCATAAGGAAGCTGGCAAGGAGCATCCGGTTCAACGGTCGGTTTACTACATCAGTAAGGTGCTCATTGAGTCTAAACAAAGGTATCCACATTGGCAGAAACTTGTTTACGGAGTGTTTATGGCAAACCGGAAGTTGAAGCAGTACTTTCAAAGTCATCCTATAACTATGGTAAGTTCTGCCCCCTTGGGAGACATCATCTGGAATAGAGAAGCCACAGGACGAGTCGCCAAGTGGGCTATTGAGCTTGGGCCTCATGATTTGAAATATATGCCACGTATTGCTATCAAGTCTCAAGCCTTGGTGGATTTTATCAATGATTGGACAGAGTTGCAGGCACCTGAGGAGAAGCCAGATAACACGTATTGGACTATTCACTTTGACGGGTCCAGGCAGTTAGAATGCTCGGGGGCTAGAGTTTTGTTAACTTCCCCTCGAGGTGACAAATTCTGTTATGTGCTCCGGCTTACGTTTCCTTGTACTAACAATGTAGCCGAGTACGAGGCTTTACTCCATGGTCTCCGGATAGCTAAAGAGATGAACTTGACCCGGGTCAGGTGCTTGGGGGATTCAGATCTTGTGGCCCAACAGGTATCAGGCAAGTGGGACTCCAAGGATCCTCTCATGGCGGCTTATCATTGTGAAGTAGATGCTGTGGCTGGGCATTTCAAGGGTTATCAAGTGGAGCACATTGATCGAAGGAAGAATGAGGCGGCTGATGCTTTAAGACGACTGGGATCTCAACGTAAGCCGGTGCCGCCTAACATCTTTCTCGATATTTTGCATAACCCTTCTGTCAAGGTGTTGGAAATATGCCCTAGAGGCAATAATAAAAGTATTATTATATTTCCTTGTTCGTGATAATTGTCTTTTATTCATGCTATAACTGTATTATCCGGAAATCGTAATACACGTGTGAATACATAGACCACAATATGTCCCTAGTGAGCCTCTAGTTGACTAGCTCATTGATCAACAGATAGTCATGGTTTCCTGGCTATGGACATTGGATGTCATTGATAACGGGATCACATCATTAGGAGAATGATGTGATGGACAAGACCCAATCCTAAGCATAGCACAAGATCGTGTAGTTCGTTTGCTAGAGCTTTTCCAATGTCAAGTATCTCTTCCTTAGACCATGAGATCGTGTAACTCCCGGATACCGTAGGAGTGCTTTGGGTGTATCAAACGTCACAACGTAACTGGGTGACTATAGAGGTGCACTACAGGTATCTCCGAAAGTGTCTGTTGGGTTGACACGGATTGAGACTGGGATTTGTCACTCCGTATGACGGAGAGGTATCTCTGGGCCCACTCGGTAATGCATCATCATAATGAGCTCAAAGTGACCAAGTGGTTGGTCACGGGATCATGCATTACGGTATGAGTAAAGTGACTTGCCGGTAACGAGACTGAACAAGGTATTGGGATACCGACGATCGAGTCTCGGGCAAATAACGTACCGATTGACAAAGGGAATTGTATACGGGGTTGTTTAATCCTCGACATCATGGTTCATCCGATGAAATCATCGAGGAGCATGTGGGAGCCAACATGTGTATCCAGATCCCGCTGTTGGTTATTGCCCAAGAGTCGTCTCGGTCATGTCTACGTGTCTCCCGAACCCGTGGGGTCTACACACTTAAGGTTCGGTGACGCTAGGGTTGTATGAATATGAGTATGCAGCATACCGAATGTTGTTCGGAGTCTCGGATGAGATCCCGGACGTCACGAGGAGTTTCGGAATGGTCCGGAGGTAAAGAATTATATATAGGAAGTGGTATTTCGGCCATCGGGAAAGTTTCGGGGTCACCCGGTAATGTACTGGGACCACCGGAAGGGTCCCGGGGGTCCACCGGGTGGGGCCACCCATCCCGGAGGGCCCCATGGGCTGAAGTGGGAGGGGAGCCAGCCCATAGTGGGCTGGTGCGCCCCCCTAGGCCCATCCCCTGCGCCTAGGGTTGAAACCCTAGGGTGGGGGGGGGCGGGCGCACCAAATGCCTTGGGGGGCACTCCACCCCCCTGGCCGCCGCCCCCTTGGGAGATTGAATCTCCCAGGGCCGGTGCCCCCCCTGGGGGCCTATATAAAGGAGGGCAAGGGGAGGGCAGCCGCAACCCTGTGCATTGGCGCCTCCCTCCCCCTGCTACACCTCGTCCTCCTCCCGCAGCAGCTTGGCGAAGCCCTGCCGGATTTCTGCTGCATCCACCACCACGCCGTCGTGCTGCTGGATCATCATCAACCTCTCCTTCCCCCTTGCTAGATCAAGAAGGAGGAGACGTCTCCCGTCCCGTACGTGTGTTGAACACGGAGGTGCTGTCCGTTCAGCACTTGGTCATCGGTGATCTGAATCACGGCGAGTACGACTCCATCATCACCATCCCCTTGAACGCTTCCGCATGCAATCTACAAGTGGTATGTAGATGCAAACTCACTCCCTTGAATCGTTGCTTAGATGAACTCATAGATGGATCTTGGTGAAACCGTAGGAAAATTTTTAATTTTCTGCAACGTTCCCCAACACAAGGTGCCTACCGAGGAAGAACTAGCGGTGCCAGACCCGGAGGCACAACTGGTGGCAGCTCTTCACATCATCCCAGATTGGACAGTGCCATATTTGGCCTATATGACCCGGGGAGAGTTGCCTGAGGATTAGACCTTGGCAAGACAAATCGTCAGGCGGTCCAAATCTATGACGATTGTTCATGGCGAGTTACATCACCGAAGCGTCACTTGGGCGTTTCAACGCTGTGTGTCACCTGTGGAGGGCCAAGAAATACTTCATGAGATTCATGAAGGGGATTATGGCCATCATGCCGGGTCAAAATCTCTTGTAGCCAAGGCTTTCCGTCATGGTTTCTACTGGCTGACGGCTCATGCTGATGCTGAGGATCTGGTCAGTAAATGTGACGGTTGTCAAAAGTTCTCACGACGAGCTCATGTGCCGGCTCAAGAGTTGAGGATGATTCCAATCACTTGGCTGTTTGCAGTCTGGGGGCTTGACATGGTTGGACCTTTCAAGAGGTCTAAGGATAAAAAGACACATCTCCTGGTGGCAGTGGATAAGTTTACAAAGTGGGTTGAGGCAGAGCCAGTCAGTAAGTGTGATGTAGCCATGGCGGTTTAGTTCATGAAAAAGGTGATCTTTCGTTTTGGTTTTCCACATAGCATTGTAACTAATAATGGCACTAATCTCTCCAAGGGTGCCATGGATGAGTTCTGTCAATGAGAACATATCCGGCTTGATGTTTCGGCTGTTGCTCATCCTCAATCCAATGGTCAAGCAGAACGAGCTAATCAAGAGATCCTGAAGGGTATCAAGCCCCGGCTCTTTGTCCCCTTACAGCGGACTCCGGGTTGTTGGGTGGAGGAGTTACCTTCTGTGTTGTGGAGCATCAACACTACGCCTAACAGATCTACAGGCTACACACCTTTCTTTATGGTGTATGGTGCAGAGGCGGTCCTGCCAAGTGACATCCGGCACGATTCGCCCTACGTGGCGGCTTATGTTGAGGCTGACAACGAAAAAGCTCGTCAGGATGCGCTTGACTTGTTGGATGAGGAGCGAGACTTGGCAATAGCCCGCTCAGCAATTTATCAACAAGACCTGCGCCGCTATCACAGCCGCCGGGTTAAGAGCAGAACCTTTCAGGAAGGCGATTTGGTGCTCCGGCGCATCTAGGATCAGTCTGACATGCACAAGCTATCCCCACCTTGGGAAGGACCCTTTGTGGTTAGCAAGAATTTGCACAACGGATCATACTACCTCATCGACGTTCGAGAGCACAAAGAATCACGTAAGTCGGAGGAGGAGACCCGCCGGCCGTGGAATATTGCTCATCTCCGGCCTTACTATACTTGAGCCACCGGCTCTCAAGATGTATATATTTTGACAATGTATATATATATAAAGAAATAAAGCAGGACCTCTATCCTTTTTACCCTCAAAGATTTATGTGTCTTCTTTATCAGGTGGCGGAGACAACCAACAAGGAGCGGATCACATCTGAATCCGGCTTTCCCTTTGGTCTGGCTTATGATCATATCTGAATCTAGCCATGGTCACTTGGGGGCTTCCTGTTCAAACATAGGTCGTATTCAAACTAAAGAGAACATAGCTGTCGATACCCACTTGATCGGCATATTGCCAAACCCACTTGGGGGCTTCTTGATCATATTTGAATCACAGCTTAACCCCTTTTGGGTCTGACGTGGATCGTATTCGAATCACCGTCATTAAACAACTCTATTGGTCACTTGGGGGCTTCCTGTTCAAACATAGGTCGTATTCGAACCAAAGCGAACATAGCTGTCGATACCCACTTGATCGGCATCGCCAAAGCCACTGGGGGCTATATGATCGTATCTGAATCTTAGCTTAACCCCTTTGGAACTGTTTACTGATCGTATTCGAATCAGAAGCCTGTAAATGTTGTTTATTATCCATCATAAGCATAATTATTTTGACTATCTTGAGACCTTCTTGAAAGCATTATGAGATGGTTTTTGATTCTTCCGATTTAATATTGATCACCCCAGGTTGTTAAGTGCCAGGTGAACATCATATAAGCAGATTACCAAAGGGATCGCAGGGAATTTTGCTTGTTTTATGTGCAGGATAAGGCAAGCAAATTTAAACGTCAAGGAAATAAACGATCAACATAAGCCAGAAATATATAGCGATGGCGGCTTACGAAAGTATTAAGCGCCAGGAACATGCGCGAAGGCATGACAAACATTGAGAAGTTTTTTCTACCCTATTACAAGACTCCCCGAGTCTGAATAAATGAAGCATTGTTTTTTGCAAAGTCATAAAACGCCTGGCAGTTCACTCCTTCGGCGGGCTTGAAGATTCCGGGTTATCCTTCTCCGCCTCTCCGTCGGTTGCTTTGTCCTGGAAGGTTGACGAGGCCCAGTAAATGCCACTCAAGGCTTCAAACTCAGCTTCATCATCTATTAAACCGGCTGGGTCCACTTCAGGGGCAAAAGTATGCTTACGCGTTGGAGGGATCAGGCTGATTTGATCATATGGAGTGTTTGGAATTCTCCGGTTCTCACTGTCATAGCCCGGCGAATACTTGGTAAGGTCAGTATCATTCCCAATAAGGGTAGCCACGGGACGTATGACTTTGACGCAGGCGGTGAAATCATGATCATCAAATACGGTACCATCCTCCTTCAGACTCGGGTATCCAAGAGCGTGGTCGGCCGGGTCTAGTTCTGGAATCCATGGCTTTGCCCGGCTCAACGCGGCTACGACCCCGGCTCTTGAAGATGCCCGCCTTAAATCCCGGATCCGCTGAGGTAGCACAGCGAGACACTTCAACACGTCTTGCAGAAGGTGGGGAGTGGTATTTGATAAGGCTACAACGGCCAAAGCACGTTGTGACCCGGTGTATAGTTGCTCCACTAGAGTGTAAACCGCCTTAAGTTTGATCAGCATGTTCTAGTTGAGGTTGGTGCTCCTGGGGCCTGTGTGTTCACAAACATAAAAGTGAGCCGGAGGTAACGATTACAATAGTCATCAAAAGATTACAATGTTTGAGGTTATGTACAGTAACTTACCAAAGATGGCAGAGCCTATTTGAGATATCTGGCGCTTTAAGTCGGACAGCTCGGTTGTTGCTTCCGCAAGTGATGCCTCTGTCGTCTCGGCCCGGGTGACCAGTGAAGCCTTATCATCAGCCCAGATTTTCTTCTCTGACTCAAAATTCTTCTTCAACTTCTCTTGTTCAGAGATGCTGAATTCAAATTTGGAGTTGGCTTTTTGAGTTTCAAGTTCTTGAGCTGTCAGACGGCTCTTCAAATCAGCAATCTCCGACTCAAATTGACTTATGGTGGCCTGCATTGATACCGGGTTACAATAAGAATCATGGTAAGATAACATTAAGTCCCAAGCACTTTACAAGTAAAGGTTCTTGACACTTGGGGGCTAATGTATGCTTAAGAATTTTTAACTTACAATGTTGGGTCATGCATATTAAGTCCCAAATACTTTACAAGTAAAGATACTTGACACTTGGGGGCTAATGTGTATCGCAAGTTCAAACTATCATATTACCACCGGGTTAAATATCTTCTCTTTAAACTGGACAAACCAACAGTAAGCAGATTTCTAAGTCTACAACATATTTATTCATAAGCAATAGACTTGGGGGCTGGTACAGTAAGTAAGATTCAGGAAAATAGCATAAGTTATACCTCAGATTTGTGTTGTATTTGTTTCACCATGTCAATTTCCAGGTCACGACTATTACGCACTTGATTCAGATAGCCCGAGACTATATCACCAATGCTTAAGTGAGTATAATCAGTAATGTCCAGCTTGGCCTTTCAGCGTTCAATGAGTTCTTCCTTGGCAGTGCATTTGGCAAGGACAGTCGGCCGCCCTGGCTCAACAAACTGACTTTTCAGAACCTCAACTTCCGGATCATTTGTCTTGACCGGGCTAGGAGCTTCCGGGTTATCAGAGCTATTGAGAGTCTCTTCGGCAGGCGGGTCAGAGGTTGGCACTGGAATGTCAGAGGCTGGTTCAGGCGGCAGCTGATGGGAGGAACTGTCAGGAGTAGACATGTCAAGCGCCGGTTCAGTCACGACCGGGGCTTGGGACGGCTTATTCTTCTTTGCCCTCTTACTGGGCTTCACTTGCATGCTGTCAACAAAGGTAGAAGGATGAATACAAAAGCATGAGTAAGGTAAAGCCTAAAGTAAATAAGATTACATTACCCGGGAGCAGTTTTGAAAGCCGGCATATTTGATTGCATAGACTCGCCAGAGGAAGGAGAGGTATCCTGATAATTGGAGTCAGATGAATTGAGAGGTTGGCGAATTAAACCCGCCAAAGGTAAAACAGAACGTAGATCGGAGATAACCTCAGTCCGACGCTTCCTAGTTACATCAGGTAAGCCGGAGGAGAGTTCTGCACACTTGTTGGTCCGGGTCTGCCTCCGGTTTTCAAGCTGTTGTTGCTTCAAAAGAAATTGAGGATCTTGATAAGCTAGAGGATGTGAAAATCTTACTTTCCGGGTCACCCTTCGGATTTTTTGCTTTGGCAAAGGCTCTGAGTCGGAGGAGATTATAGTTACCTCTTCGTCAACTGCTTGGCTATTCCCCGTATCCTCTTGAAAAGATAGAATGTCAATAAAATAATGACAAAGGAGTTAAGAGAATTAAAGGATTACCTCTTCGTCATCCGAAGAAGTGTCATCCAACTTGAGTAAATCGGAAGTGCTGGGCTTCTTCTTCTTTGAAGTTCCTATTTTGGCGGCTTTTCTTTCGGTTTTCTTGGCTGTCCTGGCTTGTTTGGCAGCCTCATGGTCATACTTAACCTTCCAGAAGTTGTCATCGGTCTGTGAAAAAAGATAAGAAATTATGAGTACAAATAAGGTATAACATAGCAAGGAGTATTTACTAAGGTTGATAACTCACTGCGGGGGCCGGGTTCTTTTTGCAGAAGGGTAGTAAGCCGAAGGCATTACTAGTCACTGTGCCCTCTTTCAGCAGCGATTGGGTCGTAGCTTCCACCACATCATCTGGTAAGTCGTCAGGGCTATGATGCAGTGGATCGTCCTTTTCGCCTGAGTAAGTGCACATTAAGCCGGGACGGCGGCTTAGCGGAAGTATTCGCCAAGTGACCCAGACTTGGACTAGGTCGATGCCGTTTAAACCGTTTCCCAGAAGAGCTTTGATTTTCTTGATGGTGGGGTTGAGAGGCAGACGCTCAATAGCAGTCAGTTTATCCACCAGCGGATGGTTGGACTCAAGGCGCAGAGCGCGGAAGCCGGGCAGAGGGCTCTCGTCAGCCGAAGAAGTGTCCTGGCAATAGAACCACGTCTGATTCCAATCTTTCGGATGACTCGGCAGTTCAGCATAAGGGAAAAGGCAGTCTCTCCACCACTGAATTGAGATGCCGCCAAGTTCAAGACTGGGACCGTTGGTACGTTCATTCTGCCGGTTCAAGTAGAAAATCTCTCTGAACAAAAGCAGATTTGGCTCCTCTCCCAGGTACACCTCGCAGAAGAATTGGAAATTGCAAATATTTGACATGGAATTGGGTCCAATATCTTGAGGTCTAAGGTCAAAGAAATTCAAAACCTCCCTGAAGAATTTTGAACCGGGAGGGTCGAATCCCCGGTTCATGTGATCCGTAAAAACTATCACCTCCCCTTCTTTGGGTTGAGGCTTCTCTTCAGACGGGTCAGGGGCACGATAAGACATGACCTCTTTCTTGGGCAGATGGCCAGACTTCACAAATTCAGACAGTTTACTCCTTGTGACTATGGATGGGACCCAATTACAGGTCACAGGAGCCTTGGCCGCCTTAGGTGCCATGACGAAAATTGAGGCCTATGACAAAATAAGAGGTTCCGGTTCAAATTTAACCCGGAGGAATATACTTTAAACTAGTCAAGGTGGCGGCTTAAGAAGGGGCCTAATGATATATGGATAACTATGCAATAAATATTAAGCCGCTACAGGTGTCAAAGAGCAGTTAAGTTTTTCTTAAGTCGCGAGAAGCAAGCAAGGTTTACAGATCAGTGTTATTTACTTAAACCGTCTACAGGGACAGTTGCGGTTAAACATATTCGACAGAGGCAGTTTTTTTAACTTCCGGGTGAAACAAACAGGTTTCACAAGTTGCTGCTATTATTTTGGATCAAACAGCTGTTTTGAAAAGAAAATTGTCTAGACCTAGAACTGGCACAAATGAAGTTCAAGGGCTCGAATAGGGCCTCTGTGCGACAGAAAGGAATCTACTTGCAATCAAAATGGGTGCAAAATAGCTACCGCATTAGTTTTCTGCCATCTTCAAGATCAAAAAACGACGGTGATGAGCAAATCTATGAGGGGTTCCTAATGAACAGCGAAGAACACCGAAGAACTTGAAAGTTCTAATGCGGATTTGAGGAACAAGGAAGAGGAGACTTACGGATGTAGGATTGCTGCGGAGGGTCGTCACGTTTTTCTGGTCAAACCAGGTTGATGCAGCGGCCTGAGTTGGTGAAGACGAGGAGATCTGCGACGGCGGCGGCGGAACTCGAGCGGCAGAGAAGCAGCAAGAGGAAGAAGACGACTGAAGGAGGAGAATGGGAAGACTTAGGTCGTGCCTATTTATAAGGAAGGGTTAACTGAGACGGCGCGAGAAACGAGGAGATAAGCATTATTATCCAGCGGCCCCGACGCCTCGGTTTTCAGAACAGTCAGTAAAGGCAAGATCCGTTGGAGGATACTTGGAATAAAAAAATGAATTTAAGTAAAGATGACGTCACGGCGGGTTAACACAGATCCAAAAGGTGATGTCACGGCGGGTGAAAGAAAACCTTTGCACAGTCAGAAGAGTAAAGATTTATTTCTTAAGGTATTTTAAGATTGACATGAACAGGTCAAATCAATCTGGGTCCTAATGTTGGGGATATAATTATTTGTATAAGCCACCCAGGAGGGTCCGTGTTATGCAAAGAGGACTCACCAGAAAGAAGCCCAATACCAAGCATGAAGATGGCGGTTCAATGAAGGGCCTAAGGCCCACATGTGACTTGAGGCCCGTTATAGTAAACCGCCACAATGACATCACTAGTATCATAAGGTAGATTTAACTAGTCACCGAGCCGGACACCGTTTATAAGCCGGCCGGGACTCTGTAAGCCGCAGGGCGTCAACCCGTGTATATAAGGGGACGACCTGCTGGCGGCTTAGGGCAAGAAACAACTGATCGAGAGCCCGGCATAGCGTATCTCGCTCCCTGATCATCGAAACATCAATACCAACCCAACTAGACGTAGGCTTTACCTTCACCGTAAGGGGCCGAACTAGTATAAACCTCTCGTGTCCTTTGTCCCAATTAACCCCTTCAAGCTTCTTAGTTGCGATGACTCCACAACTAAGTCCTTGCACGAGGACATCTGACGTGACAATTCCACGATATGAAAGCAGGGGGATCGGCAGGAAAAGGGCCTTCTCTTGCCGATAGAGCGGACCCACGCGCCTTTTCGCTTCGGCCGGTGACCACAGGCGACCCTCGGGGGCTTGGGTTTGGCTCGGGTTCGCCGGCTGTTATTTGGGCCCAAATCTGCAAAAAACGAGACCCTGGGGGCGCGACTGGGCCGTTTTTTGAGCGCTGGCGCTAAAAAATGGCCTTGGGGCCTGTTGGGGGGGGGGGGGCTCGAGTTGCTCTTAGGCCTTGTTCGCAATCGATCCACTCTGCGGAGTTGTGGAGCTCGGTTTTGGCAACTCCGTCAAAGTGAGCTGCAGTCTCGTCTGCTCTGGGAGCGGAATTAGAGGAGCAGAGATGAACCGAACACTCCCTTATTTTCCACAATGCACAATTCAAGTTTGGTCTGAATAAAATTTCTCATCATTGATACGGTCCTGATGGCATGGCAGGGATGCGCGCTTGCCTTAGCTTACTGTAGGTGTCTATTGTTTCGGGCTCGAAGCAAATGAAGATTGCCTCATGAGTTATGACCATACAAAAAGGGCATGTTTGGCCCATAAGCAGATGAAGAGTCGCTCTTCGTTTGACATGGGACCAACGAAGTGATACTTTTGAGTTTTTTAAATCAGGACCATAATTCTGATATTGCGTAAAAGAAATTGTAACAAAATTCCAATAACTGAATTGAGCACTCAATGCAAACTACACTTCTGAAGCTACCAAGAGCATTACCTATCTCTTTTCTATAACTAAGCACACATTCCATCGCATAGAGGAGGATTTTTGTTAGGGGTCCGATCTAGATCAAGGAGGAAGGAGGGGAAAGTAGGTGCGGAAACTTGGAGAGGGAGGAGGCCAGGAAGGAGAAGGACAGCTTCTCGCTTGTCTATTCTGATTACAATAATTCTTGATACTCGATACAAGGCCACAGCCCGCTCTTATCCTCACACGACGGCTCGCAGGCCATTCACTCACGTCTCACTAACCGCCCGGTCCCAGTCATAAGCGCTTCTCTCTTGACGGATTCGCCGTTTTCCTTGGCCGATGATCCCTCTATCTCGTCGCTGTCGTGGCTCCTCTTGTCAGTCATGGCATTCTCCCCCCTTGAGGACCGCCTTGCCCCCAAGGCGGTGTTGTTGGATACCACTGTTGCAGCTTGATTGGGTCTTCCCACGTCGCTAGGTCTGCAGGTAGATCACTACATTTGATCAGCACACGTGGTTCGAAGGTGCCATCCACTCGAACCAGCTTCTTGTCGATCACACCATCGGGCGAATGCTCAGCCTGCAAAACAGTGTTAGGAGGTGGTAACTGAGTGTTCACAGGCACTTCTGCCCCAACCGCACGCTTGAGAAGGGATACGTGCACCACAGGATGAATCTTGCTGGTTGGTGGCAGGTTTAGACGGTAAGCCACAGCTCCCACTTTGGCCTGGATGGTGTATGGTCCATAGTATCGAAATGCCAACTTCTGGAAGGGCCGGCGGGCAATTTATGTTTGAATGAACGGTTGGAGCTTGAGAAGAACAGAGTCTCCAACTTCGAAGGACCGCTCACTCTGGTGACGATCAGCCTGTTTTTTCATGTGGTCTTGAGCTTGTTTCAATTGTTGCTGAAGAAGCTCACATAACACTTCCCGTTCCTTTAGCCAGGCCGCCAGATCCGGCACTGTGCTCTCGGCCACTTGGTCGATGCAAAATTCCCGAGGCAAGTGTCCATATATGACCTCAAACAGAGTACGCCCCGGAGAAGAGTGAAAGCACGTGTTATACCAGTATTCTGCGAGCGACAACCACTTGCACCAGTTTGAGGGGCAAGCGTGCACCGAAGAGCGGAGATACGTATCGAGGCATTGGTTTACCCTCTCCGTCTGCCCGTCCGTCTGAGGATGGTAGGAGGAGCTCATCTTCAACTCCGTGTGGCACAGACGAAACAGTTCTTGCCAAACTTGCCCGGTGAAGATACGATCATGGTCGGAGATGATCCCCATTGGCATTCCGTGCAGTTTGAAAATCTCCCGCATAAACACCTTGGCAATGTCCAGAGCAGTAAAGGGGTGAGTCAGTGGGAGGAAATGGGCATACTTGGAAAACTTGTCCACCACCACTAGTATTGCGTTGTATCCACCAGATTTCGGCAACCCTTCGATGAAATCAAGTGATATTACAGCCCATGGCCGTTGAGGGATGGGTAATGGCTGTAATAGACCCGCGGGAGATACTCGCACAGTTTTGGCTTGTTGACAGATTAGACATTGTCGCACTAGCTCCTTGACTTGTTGCTTCATTCCCTTCCAAGCAAACAGACGGTTGCCTCGATTGTAGGTTGCGTGGAATCCAGAGTGGCCACCAGTCGCACTTGCATGCAGTGCTCGGATCACATGTAGTTGTGTTTCCTTGTTAGCCGCCAGCCAGACTCGCCCCTTAAAGCGCAGAATTCTGCCTGCCAGCTTGAAATCTGGTTCGCTTGTCGGATCAAGAGCCAGATGAGTCATCAGGTCTCTGGTGTCTGGATCGTTCTGGTAATCAACTCGGATGGCCTCCAGCCAGACGGGCTTGCAAACTAAGACGACCGCCAGCGCCAATTCCTCCTGGTGCTCACGGTGCGATAGCGCATCTGCTGCTCTGTTCGACACCCCCGCTTTGTACTGAATAATGTACTGGAGTCCAAGCAATTTGGTGAATGCACGTTGCTGAATCGGGGTGTTCAACCGCTGATCGGTAAGATGCAAGAGGCTTTTCTGATCCGTACGGATAAGGAATTCTGCTTGTTGCAAGTAGGGCCGCCAGTGGTCGATGGCCAACAAAAGAGCTAAGCAATCCTTTTCATAAGCTGACAATCCGAGGTTCTTTGGCGCCAACGCCTTGCTGAGGTATGCAATGGGGTGGGAATCCTGCATCAACACAGCTCTGATGCCCGTTGCGCTAGCATCAGTTTCCACCACGATTTTTTTGCAAAATCTGGTAATGCCAAGACCGGGGCTTGCACTAGGGCTTCTTTCAGAGCACAAAAGGCTGCATCGGTGGTGGGAGTCCACACAAACACAGCACCTTTTTTGAGTAAATCTGTCAACGGCTTACTGAGGAAACCAAAATTCCTGACGAACTTGCGGTAGTACCATGCTAACCCGAGAAACCCTCGCAACTTCTTCACTGTAGTGGGAATTGGCCAGTCTTGAACTGCCTGAATTTTACTGTCATCTGTTGACACCCCTTGCTCACTAATGCAATGCCCTAGGTAACTGATCTTGGTCTGAGAAAAAGCGCACTTCGAGTGCTTGGCATACAGGGCATGTTGCTGTAGCAGTCTAAGTACTTTGATGAGAAGGATCTCATGTTCTGACAGAGTTTTGGAATGAACGAGAATATCATCCATAAAGACTAACACTCCCTCACGTAGCAACGATGACAATACTATGTTCGTCATCCCTTGAAATGTTGGAGGGCCCCCCGCACTCTGTACGGTAACACCCTGAACTGAAAATGGCCTTGGTGTGTCTTGAATGCCATCTTGTGCTCGTCCTCTCGTACAAGGCGAATTTGGTGGTAACCTGCCCGCAGGTCAAGTTTGGAAAACCACTTGGAACCCGCGAGTTCATCCAACAACTCGTCGATCACAGGCATAGGGTATGATGACTTGATAGTGATGGCATTCAAATGTCGAAAATCGACGCAGAACCACCACGTTTGGTCCTTCTTCTTGACAAGCAACACCGGTGAGGAAAATGGACTAACACTTGGTGTGATAAGCCCTCGTTTCAGCATATCTTTCACCTGCGCCTCGATCTCATTCTTCTACTCTGGAGTGTATCGGTAAGGCCTGGTGTTAACTGGCTTTGTGCCTGGTAAGAGAGGAATTTTGTGATCCCAGGGTTTCCTCTCAGGTAGATCTGATGGTTCTTCAAAAACAGTCTCGAACTCTTCTAACAGCCGCTGGATGGAGGGTGGTAAGGAAGATGTGCTCACTTCCTGTTCTGCTGCGCATAGCATCACCACACACACCACTGAGTTGGTCTGTTCCATTTCCTCCAATTGAGCCACTGAAATTTGTGCTATTTGCTCCACTTCGCTGCGCAACCCAGTTAACTGAATCCTCTGCCCCTGATGAGTGAATTGCAATGTTTTCTCTACCCAGTCTACGAGCATCGGTCCACAACACTCCAACCAATCCATCCCAATGACCATATCATAACAACCCAGAGACAATATTCTTAGATCAATTGTAAACTTCTGTTGTTGTGTTGTCCATTGGCACTGCGGAATATAACCAGAGCAAGAGAGAAGGCCCCCATCAGCCACCTTAACTAACACTGGTTTGATTGCACAGACTCTATCAGCAAATTTTACTGCCACCGCATCACTGATAAAGTTGTGGGAGCTTCCCGAGTCCACTAGGATCAACACCTCGTGTCCCTCGATGGATCCAAGCAGACGAACTGTCCGGGGGGTGGTCTGTCCAGTTGTGGCCAATTTAGAGATCGACATAAGCTGTTCTTCCTCCTCCACTGCCACTGACTGCTCTTGATCATCCACCTCTGCTTGTAATAATTCCAGCAGCTCTTCCATAATGTGGAGTTGGACCGTGGCAGCGCACTAGTGCCCTTGCCCCCAGCGCTCTCCACATTTGAAACAAAGACCGCGTGCACGGCGATAGTTTCGCAACGCTGCTACACGGTCGTCCCCCCTGCCTGGGTCTTGATGTCGATCGGTAGCTCGGGCTGCATCTAGACCACGCCTGTCTTCAGCTGCTTCTCGGAGCGCCGGTGGCAGCACTCGAGGGAGTGGCGCTGCCGGAGCGATCAACGGCCGCTGCTGGACCCGCGGGGGAGGGGGTTCCGGACGCCTGTAATCCCGTCGGCGCATCATCTCCAGCAACTCTTCCTGTAACATAGACAAGGAAAACGCAGAGTCCAAGTCCGTGGGACGATGCAAAACCACACCACCTCTAATCTCAGAACGCAGGCCATCAAGGAATTGAGTGGTGAAATAAACTGGATCAAATCCTGAGTTGTGAGCTAACAAATTAAGCATCAACTCCTCAAAGCGGTTCATGTAGTCCGTGACTGTGCCAGTCCGGGACAGATTGGCAAATTGCCTGAGTTGTGCTTGGTACTGACCGCGGCCGAATTTTTCGCTCACCGCCACACAAAGCTCCTCCCAACTAAATGTTGTGTCGCTAGCCTCATGCAACTGCAGCCATCGAGCTGCATTGCCTGTGAAGTGGAGAGTTGCAACCCTCACCGACATCTCTCTCTGCACCCCATAAACATCAAAGTATTTCTCGCACCTAGTTTTCCATAACTGAGGATTGTCCCCGTCAAATTGCGGGAAATCCAGCTTGGGCAGAGACCAATGAGCATGAGGCATGTACGACGTGCTGTGCTGGGGCTCAGTGTCAGATCCATGGCGAAAATCTCGACTACCCGAAACTACATCCAGAGAAGGGGAACGAGGAAACACACCCTTGACCGGAGGCGGTGCCAGGGTGGTGACCACCCCGTGTACCGATCCCCCGGAGTTGTCGATCCCGCAGTGGCCACTTGGCCCGTGGTGCCCCGATTCGACGGCCGGCAGCGGCGGCGGTACTTGCTGCACCACCGTGGATGGTGCTGGATCCGCGAGCGCGGGATGGATCGCGATCTTGCCCACTTGTGTGCGGAGTTCGTCGAGTTGGCCTTGAAGATTTTGAACCGCCGGGCGCCATAGCTCCAAGGACTGCTGGATCATCTCCAACTTAGCGTCGTTGGCGGCGCGCCCCTCCTGGACCGACTGGAGCAACGCCGCTAGCTGCTCCTCCATCGCCGCCGTCTTGAGTGCCTGCTTGGTGGTGCAGCGCGGGCGCGGGTAAGCCGTCTCCAGGTCTGCTGTTGACCTCTGATACCAATTGTTAGGGGTCCGATCTAGATCGAGGAGGAAGGAGGGGAAAGTAGGTGGGGAAACTTGGAGAGGGAGGAGGCCAGGAAGGAGAAGGGCAGCTTCTCGCTTGTCTATTCTGATTACAATAATTCTTGATACTTGATACAAGGCCACAGCCCGCTCTTATCCTCACACGACGGCTCGCAGGCCATTCACTCACGTCTCGCTGACCGCCCGGTCCCAGTCGTAAGCGCTTCTCTCTTGACGGATTCGTCGATTTCCTTGACCGCTGGGCCCTCTATCTCGTCGCTGTCGTGGCTCCTCTTGTCAGTCGTGACAATTTTGTAGCCAGCCATCAACCTTAGCACGAAATCGTCAAAACCTGCAAGCTGATCGAAGGGGAAAACTTGATTAATCACCAAGCTGGACGGTCAGTCCAAAGTCCAAACCATTGCACATGCATAGACGCGTCCGAGGCAACGAGACAAAGCGCAGTCAGTGTCAGTCTAAAAGCCCAAGTCCTATAAACAAAACAAGTCTTCTTGCTGCACCGCGTCTTCATCGGTGTCGAAACCTCCGACGAAGCTGCTACTCTGCTTTCTCGCTATATATACGCATTTCAGCCTTGCATCGAAGGGTACTATGCTTCTCATACGCTGCAACTGCAAGCTCCACTTTAACACACTGGCTCCACCTGTACGGTAATGTAGAGCACATCACATGCTGATATGGTAGCACCTCTCAAGTTTTCATGGTGGCATCGGACTTGAGGAAGGAGTATCTACTAAGGTTCAGCTAGCTACTGTGTCGAGTTTCAGTTAGTTAAGCTTCCTTGGATTTCAGGTCTTGTGTTCTCAGAGAGCAGAGTTTCTGACAAAAAACAAGCGGACCGTCAGCACGAAAAGTCCGGTTTCGAGTCCAACAAAATCTGTCACGCGTCCGAAAAATAAATATGATTTGTACAACATGGCGCGTGACAAATCTTCTGCTCAACTCCGTAATTGGCAGGCGGCAGCCCTCAACCTCAGCGCTGGTCTATTCAGATGGTTACAATAAATCTGTATAATGGTAATGGTTATGTGGATACGGGGAAACAAATAAATCGAGTTAGCTAAAAGTTTGAGATTGGGAAAGAATTCTAGCAATTTTAGATGTTCAGCTGCCAAGCTCATACATTATTATCTCTAGTGTTCTTTGTACTATTAAGATTGAAGATGAATAGATTCAAAGTTTCTCCCGCAAAAAGAAAAAAAAAACAAGAAGCTCACACGTTATGGAGATAGAAGGATGGTTCATAGGTGTCTTGTCATGCAGGTATGCAAAATCACACTGCAGGATGAATGTGTCGCTATTGCTTCAGGATGCTTCGAACCGGACCTACAAGAATATGTTGGCATGTCTCGTGCTCGTAGTATGATCACACCACACCACATTTCTTGTCTTGTACTCCCTCAGTCTCAAAATAACTGTCTCAAGTTAAGTTTAAACTTTATACTAGAGCTAATATAAAATTGAGACACTTATTTTGGGATGGAGGGAGTAGCATGATCTTTAGGGGCAATATATACACGAATGGCCAAGCACTTCGCAAACATTAAAAAGAATGACCAGGAACGAGTGCTCTACTTAATAGTGGAAAACATCCGTGCTGCAAACGACTAACACTGCAGGTATTTGCGGAGGTGCTAAGCTCCATGTGAGAGCAATTTCATCATTCTAAATGAAAAGAAACATGCCGCTGTTTAAACTTCTATAACCAATTAATTGGAAAAATGTTGTTATTGGTTAAGGTCATCATGAAAATAACTAGAAGGAAGCTGGATAAAATAAAATCTACCTGGGATGACTGTTTCTTAGGGTTCTTTATGAGAAGATCGTACTTAAGGTCATGATGAAAGAAACCACAAATATATTGTTAGCAGGGAAAGACCACAAATCCTGGATATCAATTCTTGACCCAACAGTTCAACTCTTGAACATTTGTTGAAGGTGTAGGAGAATCATATTCATTGTTGTACATACGGAAATCAATTTTTTTTATCAGCACCTAATAGAGCCCTACCTCAAGGCCAGTTCGTTTCATCTCACAATTCTATAGAATCTGATTCTGGAAATCTGCCCACAAAATCTTCTGCCGGCTTGGTGAAGACTGGGCCGGGCGAAGAGGAGACAGGCGGGCGGGCACACTAACCAGGTGTACGGGTCGATGCAGCGGAGTAGGGTGGCTGCTGCAAACGGATTTGACAGCGGTAGGTCAAGGTCGCCGGTTGGAGGCGGGAACCCTAGCTCGAGGACTCACGCGGCTGGTACGGTGAGACGAACGCGAGGGGGAAAGGAACGCGAGAGATGTTAGGGTGTGTTTTCGGCCTCTGTTAGTCTAGATCGAGTGGCAATTTGGACGTAAATTGGTTGTCAAATAGGGGTAGTAGTTCAAAACGAACTAGCCTTAAGGGATCACCCACTTCTTTACTCTTATACAATAGAATTACATAACAATTTATACCGCCAAACTTACGTGCAGCATCACTATTTATAATAAACTTCGGTACTTGTTTAAAAGTCTTTTCTTAATTACAGACTTGCAGTCGTAGCTAATTACTATGGTAAATTAAACTACATTTTTCTTTACATTTTTTCAATACAATATGGCTTTAAAATATTTAAATCAATTCAACTTAAATGTGCTAAAATCAGAACAGAAAAACTGCATGCCTTTTTGAATTAATTTATGAATCTTGCAGTAATATAGGTATATGTGTGTGTCGTTTACTATCTTAATAAATAATTCTAAATATTGTGGTGTAAAAATGTATTTGATAGCCGTGTTTATAATTAGATATATCTAAATAGAAAAATCTGGAGTACACAAGATGTTTAGAAGGAGCTTTCTACCAAATAATTGACACATGTTTTATTCATTTTTACTGATCAACTGATTCTAACGTAATACCATGGGTTCAATAATTTTTGAAGTATCACACCGTCGTTCCCGTGTTGAAATAACAGTAACTCTTCATCCCGCGGCCTGGCTAAAGAGGCCCTTTTTAGGCTGAATACTGACTCTTTATTTGCACACAAGCTCAAGATGCACTCTTCATTCCAAGCCCATGGATGACACGGATTATGCTGCGCGCGACCAATGACAACAATAGGGTGAGGCACAATATTTACAAGGTTAGGAACATCTAGATGAATAGATGGATGAGAGTAATTGGAAAATTTCTCACCGAGCACAATGTAGGCTTTGTGAGTTGTGATGTACATTGAAAGGAAAATTTTAGGCCCTATTCGGAATCGATCCGCTCCGCGGAGTTGTGGAGCTCGGTTTTGGCAGCTCCGTCAAAGTGAGCTGCAGTCTCGTCCGCTCCGGGAGCGGAGTTAAGGGAGCGGAAATGAACCGAACACTACCTTATTTTCCATGATGCACAATTCAAGTTTTGTTCTTAGATAATAATCCTGATCATGCCAGAAACTTGAAATGGATTTTATCCTGTTTTGAGCAGATATCTGGCATGAGGATAAATTTTCATAAATGTGACCTTGTCCCTATTAACATAGATAGTGATGAGGCTAAGCCTTTTGCTCAAATTTTGGGGTGTAAGATCAGCTCTTTCCCCATTAAGTATTTGGGGTCACCCCAGCATCACAGTAAACTTAGGAGGGAGGATATCCAACCTACTGTGGACAAGATTATTAAGAGGGGTGCTGGTTGGAGAGGAAGACTCCTTTCTTTTGGCAAAAGACTCATTTTATAGTTCAGGCTTGCCTAGCAAGAATTCCTACTTACCTAATGGGTTTTATTAAATTCCCTAAATGGGTTATTGATGTCTACGACACAACCTTCTTCTTGTAGACGTTGTTGAGCCTGCAAGTGCACAGGTTTGTAGGACACTAGCAAATTTCCCTCAAGTGGATGACCTAAGGTTTATCAACCCGTGGGAGGCGTAGGATGAAGGTGGTCTCTCTCAAACAACCCTGCAACCAAATAACAAAGAGTCTCTTGTGTCCCCAACACACCAAATACAATGGTAAATTGTATAGGTGCACTATTCGGCGAAGAGATGGTGATACAAGTGCAATATGGATAGTAGATAAAGGTTTTTGTAATCTGAAAATATAAAAACAGCAAGGTAACAAGTGGTAAAAGTGAGCGTAAACGGTATTGCAATGATAGGAAACAAGGCCTAGGGTTCATACTTTCACTAGTGCAAGTTCTCTCAACAATAATAACGTAGATAGATCATATAACAAGCCCTCAACATGCAACAAAGAGTCTCTCCAAAGCTACTAATAGCGGAGAACAAACGTAGAGATTATGGTAGGGTACAAAACCACCTCAAAGTTATTCTTTCGGATCGATCTATTCAAGAGTTCGTACTAGAATAACACCTTAAGACACAAATCAACCAAAACCCTAATGTCACCTAGATACTCCATTGTCACCTCAAGTATCCGTGGGCATGATTATACGATATGCATCACACAATCTCAGATTCATCCAACCAACACAAAATACTTCAAAGAGTGCCCCAAAGTTTCTACCGGAGAGTCAAGAAAACGTGTGCCAACCCCTATGCATAGGTTCATGGGCGGAACCCGCAAGTTGGTCACCAAAACATACATCAAGTGGCATGTGATATCCCATTGTCACCACAGATAAACACGGCAAGACATACATCAAGTGTTCTCAAATCAAAGACTCAATCCGATAAGATAACTTCAAGAGGGAAACTCAATTCATCACAAGAGAGCAGAGAGGGAGAAACATCATAAGATCCAACTACAATAGCAAAGCTCGGGATACATCAAGATCGTGCCATAGAGGGAACACGAGAGAGAACACGAGAGAGAGAGAGAGATCAAACACATAGCTACTGGTATATACCCTCAGCCCCGAGGGTGAACTACTCCCTCCTCGTCATGGAGAGCGCCGGGATGATGAAGATGGCCACCGGTGATGGATTCCCCCTCCGGCAGGGTGCCGAAACGGGCTCCCGAGAGGTTTTTGGTGGCTACAGAGGCTTGCGGCGGCGGAAATCCCGATCTATCTTGATATTCGATGGTTTTAGGGTATGTAGGCATATATAGGCAAAAGAAGTCGGTCGGGAGGTGCTCGAGGGGTCCACGAGACAGGGGCCGCGCCCTGTAGGGGGGGGGGGCTATCTCCTGGGCTCCTCGAGGGTCTTCTGACTTGATCTCCAAGCCTCTAGGATGATATTCTTCCAAAAAATCACGATGCCGAAGGTTTCATTCCGTTTGGACTCCGTTTGATATTCCTTTTCTTCGAAATACTGAAACAGGCAATAAAACAACAATATGGGTTGGGCCTCGGTTAGTAGGTTAGTCCCAAAAATGATATAAATATGTAAAATAAAGCCCATAAACATCCAAAAGGGGTAATATAATAGCATGGAACAATAAAAAATTATAGATACATTATCAGCTATTAAGATGATAAATACTCAGTTAGCTAACTGTTTCTGGGATGACTATGAGGGTCATCACAAATATCATTTAGCTGCCTTCGGTTCCCTTACTATCGAGAAGGAATTTGGGGGGGTTTGGCATCACTGATGTAGGGGACATGAATCTGCGTCTATTAGCCTCCTGGCTGAATAGATACAACAAAGTTGAAGGTAAAATTTGGAAGAACATTGTGGAGCCCAAATACAGCCTTCAGAATAATAATATATTTTCTTGTTCTACTTCTGGGGCCTCTCCTTTCTGGAAAGGTGTTCTCTGGGCAGCCCAGGCTGCAAAAGCGGGCTTCTCCTGGAATATAGGCAATGGTAGGAAAGTTAGATTCTGGGAGGACCATTGGTTTGGCACTGCCACGTTGGCTACCCAGTATTGGGAATTGTATATTTAGCCAATGAGCGCAATGTCACTATTGACAAAATCTGGGTGGATAACACTCCTAAAATTTCTTTTAGGAGATGTTTCACCCATGAGCTTTTGAGTATGTGGCATGAGCTGCTTGAGATAGCTAAGTCTATTGTGTATACTAATGTGGAGGATTCCCTAGTTTGGAATATGAACTCCAAGGGAGTTTACACGATCAAATCCTTCTATAAATTTTTTAACTTCGGAGGAGTGCTGCTTAGTAACACTCCTGCTGTTTGGTCTATTAAGATTCCTCCTAGGATTCATATTTTTATGGCTCTTAACTAATAACAAACTGCTCACTAGAGACAATTTAGCTAAGAGACAAACCGTGCCAAATTCAACTTGTGTGTTCTGCTCTGAACTGGAAGCTTGCTACCATCTATTTTTTGGCTGCGTTGTTGCTGAGGAATTCTGGAAATCTATCACTAGGCTAACTGGGTTTACAGGGGATATCAATATGATGTCCTTCTCATCGTGTTGGTCTAGAGGAGACAGATTTGCTGCCATTAATATTATACATGCAGCTGGCCTATGGGCTCTCTGGAAAACTTGCAATAACATGGTTTTCAACTCTGCCGTCTGGCCTGGAATGCAGGTTATATGGCGAAAAACTGATTCGAACCTCTCTTCGTGGGAATGCCTGGCCTCAGTTCGTGCCAGAACCAAGCTGGAAGAATGGTCGAAGGAGTTGGATCAACTGGCAAGGAGTCCCCCTCTCTTGATGTGGCCAGACCCTGGCTGAAGCTGGGCAAGTTCACTGAAGATATCCTGGCAGATGGGGGAGTTGTTTTCCCCTATACCTAGAGTGAGGAGGGATGGGCTTGCTAAGAACTGATGAACTTGAGTTTTAAACAGTGTAATAGGCTAGAGCACTGGCTTTTAGCTTTCTGTACTTTGTTTTTGCGCGTTTGTCTGCGCTGTGGCCGAGGCGGTTTGTCTGCCGTTCCTCCGCGGTCTTCTATGTAGCTCTCGGAAACTTTATGTTTCATTTCTGGAATGAAATTGAGCTGGGGCGTGGTGCCCTTTTCCTCTAAAAAAATCCAAATTTGGTCTGAATAAAATTTCTCGTCATTGATACGGTCCTGATGGCATGGCAGGGATGCGCGTTTGCCTTAGCTTACTGTAGGTGTAGTCCTTTTGTTTCGGGCTCGAAGCAAAGGAAAATTGCCTCATGACCATACGAAAAGGGCATCTTTGGCCCATAAGCAGATGAAGAATCACTCTTCGTTTGACATGGGACCGACGAAGTGATACGTTTGATTTTTTTTTAAATCAGGACCATAATTTTGATATTGCGTAAAAGAAATTGTAACAAAATTCCAATAACTGAATTGACCACTCAATGCAAACGACATTTCTCAAGCTACCAAGAGCATCACCTACCTCTTATTCTATAATTACTAAGCACACATGCTATCTCGCATAGCGGAGGATTTTGTGGCCACCTAGCAACCTTAGCACGAAATCGTCAAAACCTGCAAGCTGATCGAAAGGGAAGACTTGGTTGATCACCAAGCTGGACGCTCAGTCCAAAGTCCAAACCATTGCACATGCGTAGTCGCCGTTGAGTACCTTTTTGTAGTACTATGAGTACAAGTGGAGTACTCTCGTGGTTGATACTATTCCCCCGGCAAGCAACGGGACAAACCTGACAACGCGTCCGAGGCAACGAGACAAAGCGCAGTCAGTGTCAGTCTAAAAGCTCAAGTCCTATAAACAAAACAAGTCTTCATCAGTGTCGAAACCTCCGACGAAGCTGCTACTCTGCTTTCTCGCTATATATACGGATTGCAGCCTTGCATCCAAGGGTACTCTGCTTCTCATCCACTGCAACTGCAAGCTCCTGACTCCACACACTGACTCCACACACGACCAGACGCAGCAGCCAGCTTAACATGACGCAGAAGATCGTGATTGCGGTGCAGATGGCGAGCAACAGGTGCCGGTCCAAGGCGCTGGCGCTGGTGGCGGCCACGCCGGGGGTGGACTCGGTGGCGCTGGCCGGGGACGGCAAGGACCAGGTGGTGGTCGTCGGCCACGGCGTCGACTCCGTCAAGCTCACCAGCGCGCTGCGCAGGAAGGTCGGCCACGCGCAGCTGGTGCAGGTCGGCGACGTCAAGAAGGAGGATGGGAAGAAGCCGCCGGCCGCCGTGGTCGAATGCTACCCGCACTCCGGGTACTCCTACCCGTACGGCTACTACTACCCATCGCAACCGGCGCCGGTCAACGTCTTCTACGAGCAGCAGCACTACCCTGCTGCTGCCGCCGTGGAGGCGTACGGGTACCCATGCTCGCGACCGGAGCCGGGCACCTGTTCGGTAATGTAGATTGTAGAGCACATCACATGCTGATAGGGTAGCACGTTGATTACTTGTATGGACTTTTGCCGGTCGCACTTGACGATCAAGAGCTCGGCACCTCTGAAGTTTTCATGGTGGTATCGGACTTGAGGAAAGAGTATCTACTAAGGTTCAGCTAGCTACTGTGTCGAGTTTCAGTTAGTTATAAGCTTCCATCGATTTCAGGTCTTGTGTTCTCAAAGAGTAGAATTTCTGACAAAAAACAAGCGGACCGTCAGCATGACAAGTCCGGTTTCGAGTCCAACAAAATCTGTCACGCGCCCGGAAAATGAATATGATTTATACGACATGGCGCGTGACAAATCTTGTGCTCAACTCCGTAATCGGCAGTTCTCAAAAAAAGAAAAAACTCAAACTCCGTAATCGGCAGGCGGCAGCCCTCAACCTCAGCGCTGGTCTATTCAGATGGTTACAACAAATCTGTATAATGGTAACGGTTATCTGAAGACGGGGAAACGAAGTAATCAAGTTTGCTAAAAGTTTGAGATTGGCAAAGAATTCTAGCAATTTTAGATGTTCAGCTGCCAAGCTCACACATTATTATCTCTAGTGTTCTTTGTACTACTAAGATTGAAGATGAATAGATTGGAAGTTTCTCCCGCAAAAAAAACGTGAATTAAGAATCAGACTTGCCATGAACCATAAACTAAAATTGCCATGATATATGCACTTAAAATTGCTATGGCTCATACAAAAAATAAATTCATGGTCAAAGTACTAGAATTGCCATCATCAAAAAACTAAAATTGCCATGCTCTACAAATTAAAATTGTCACATGACAACTTTAGTTTAAACACTATGGCAACTACAGTATAAACATCATATCAACTTTTGGGCAAAACTTTTTTCGTCAAAACATATCAACATTGGGTCTAGTTTTGATGATCTCATCGAGACTGATTTAATGGTGAAAGCGGATTTTTAATTCGATTTTTTAATTAGAAGATAAAATATTTTTAAGCCGAAAACAAAAAAGATTACTGCTGATGTCATCTGTTCATACATGACAAAATGAATGGTGCTAGAGGTGTGTGGGCGATGTGCAAGATGCCACACGTGTGGGCGTTAGTTTTTTCGATTACAAATTTGTATAATGGTAACGGTTATCTGGAGACGGGAAACAAAGTAATCGAGTTTGCTAAAAATTTGAGATTCGCAAAGAATTCTACCAATTTTAGATGTTTCGGCTGCCAAGCTCACACGTTATTATCTCTAGTGTTCTTTGTACTATTAAGATTGAAGATGAATAGATTGAAAGTTTCTCCCGCAAAAAGAAAAAAAAACAAGAAGCTCACACGTTATGGAGATAGAAAGATGGTTCATAGGTGTCTTGTCATGCAGGTATGCAACATCACACTGAAGGATGAATGTGTCGCTATTGCTTCAAGATGCTTCGAACCGGACCTACAAGAATATGTTGGCATGTCTCGTGCTCGTAGTATGATCACACCACACCACATTTATTGTCTTGTACTCCCTCAGTCTCAAAATAACTGTCTCAAGTTAAGTACAAACTTTATACTAGAGCTAATATAAATTGAGACACTTATTTTAGGATGGAGGGAGTAGGGGCAATATATACACGAATGGCCAAGCACTTCGCAAAAATTAAAAAGAATGACCAGGAACGAGTGCTCTACTTTATAGTGGAAAACATCCGTGCTGCAAACGACTAACACTGCAGGTATTTGCGGAGGTGCTAAGCTCCATGCGAGAGCAATTTCATCATTCTAAATGAAAAGAAAAATGCCGCTGTTTAAACTTTTATAACCAATTAATTGGAAAAATGTTGTTATTGGTTAAGGTCATCATGAAAATAACTAGAAGGAAGCTGGATAAAATAAAATCTACCTGGGATGACTGTTTCTTTGGGGTCTTTATGAGAAGATCGTACTTAAGGTCATGGTGAAAGAAACCACAAATATATTGTTAGCAGGGAAAGACCACAAATCCTGGATATCAATTCTTAATTCCAACAGTTCAACTCTTGAACATTTGTTGAAGGTGTGGGAGAATCATATTCATTGTTGTACATAGGAAAATCAATTTCCTTTTTTTATCAGCAACTAAAAGAGCCTTGCCTCAAGGCCAGTTCGTTTCATCTCTCAATTCTCTAGAATCTGATTCTGGGAATCTGCCCACAAAATCTTCTGCCGGCTTGGTGAAGACTGGGCCGGACGGAGAGGAGACGGGCGGGCGGGTACACTAACCAGGCGTACGGGTCGATGCGGCGGAGTAGGGTGGTTGTTGCAAACGGATTTGACAGCGGTAGGTCAGGGTCGCCGGTTGGAGGCGGGAGCCCTAGCTCGAGGACTCACGCGGCTGGTATGGTGAGACAAACGCGAGGGGGAGAGGAACGCGAGAGATGTTAGGGTGTGTTTTCGGCCTCTGTTAGTCTGGACCGAGTGGCAATTTGGACGTAAATTGGTTGTCAAATAGGGGTAGTAGTTCAAAACGAACTAGCCTTGAGGGATCACCCACTTCTTTACTGTTATACAACAGAATTACATAACAATTTATACCGCCAAACTTACGTGCAGCATCACTATTTATAATAAACTTCGATACTTGCTTAAAAGTCTTTTCTTAATTACAGACTTACAGTCGTAGCTAATTACTATGGTAAATTAAACTACATTTTTCTTTACATTTTTTCAATACAATGTGGCTTAAAAATATTTAAATCAATTCAACTTAAATGTGCTAAAATCAAAACAGAAAAATTGCATGCCTTTTTGAATTAATTTATGAATCTTGCAGTAATATAGGTATACGTATGTGTCGTTTACTGTCTTAATAAATAATTCTAAATATTATGGTGTAAAAATGTATTTGATAGCCGTGTTTATAATTAGATATATCTAAATAGAAAAATCTGGCGTACACAAGATGTTTAGAAGGAGCTTTCTACCTAATAATTGACACGTGTTTTATTCATTTTTACTGATCAACTGATTCTAATGTAATATCGTCGGTTCAATAATTTTAGAAGTACCACACCGTCGTTCCCTTGTTAAACTAACAGTAACTCTTCATCCTGCGGCCTGGCTGAAGAGGCCCTTTTTAGGCTGAATAGTGACTCTTTATTTGCACACAAGCTCAAGAGGCACTCTTCATTCCAAGCCCACGGATGACACGGATTATGCTGTGCGCGACCAATGACAACAATAGGGTGAGGCACAATGTTTACAAGGTTAGGAACATCTAGATGAATAGATGGATGAGAGTAATTGGAAAATTTCTCACCGAGCACGATGTAGGCTTTGTGAGTTGTGACCGGCGATGTACATTGAAAGGGAAAATTTAGGCCCTATTCGGAATCCATCCGCTCCGCGGAGTTGTGGAGCTCGGTTTTGGCAGCTCCATCAAAGTGAGCTGCAGTCTCGTCTGCTCCGGGAGCGGAGTTAAGGGAGCGGAGATGAATCGAACACTCCCTTATTTTCCACGATGCACAATTTAAGTTTTGTTCTTAGATAATAATCCTGATCATGCCAGAAACTTGAAATGGATTTTATCCTGTTTTGAGCAGATATCTGGCATGAGGATAAATTTTCATAAATGTGACCTTGTCCCTATTAACATAGATAGTGATGAGGCTAAGCCTTTTGCTCAAATTTTGGGGTGTAAGATCAGCTCTTTCCCCATTAAATATTTGGGGGCACCCCTGCATCACAGTAAACTGTGGACAAGATTATTAAGAGGGGTGCTGGTTGGAGAGGAAGACTCATTTCTTTTGGCAAAAGACTCATTTTAGTTCAGGCTTGCCTAGCAAGCATTCCTACTTACCTAATGGCTTTTATCAAATTACCTAAATGGGCTATTAAGATGATAAATACCCAGTTAGCTAACTGTTTTGGGATGACTATGAGGGTCATCACAAATATCATTTAGCTGCCTGGGGTTCCCTTACTATCAAGAAGGAATTTGGGGGGTTTGGCATCACTGATGTAGGGGACATGAATCTGTGTCTATTAGCCTCGTGGGTGAATAGATACCACAAAGTTGAAGGTAAAATTTGGAAGAACATTGTGGAGTCCAAATACAGCCTTCAGAATAATAATATCTTTTCTTGTTCTACTTCTAGGGCCTCTCCTTTCTGGAAAGGTGTTCTCTGGGAAGTCCAGGCTGCAAAAGCGGGCTTCTCCTGGAATGTAGGCAATGGTAGGAAAGTTAGATTCTGGGAGGACCGTTGGTTTGGCACTGCGACGTTGGCTACCCAGTATTGGGAGTTGTATATTTAGACAATGAGCACAATGTCACTATTGACAAAATCTGGGTGGATAACACTCTTAAAATTTCTTTTAGGAGATGTTTCACCCAGGAGCTTTTGAGTATGTGGCATGAGCTGCTTGAGATAGCTAAGTCTATTGTGTATACTGATGTGGAGGATTCCCTAGTTTGGAATATGAACTCCAAGGGAGTTTACACGGTCAAATCCTTCTATAAATATTTTAACTTCGGAGGAGTGCTGCTTAGTAACATTCCTGCTGTTTGGTCTATTAAGATTCCTCCTAGGATTCAGATTTTTTATGGCTCTTAACAAATAACAAACTGCTCACTAGAGACAATTTAGCTAAGAGGCAAACCGTGCCAAATTCAACTTGTGTGTCCTGTCCTGAACTGGAAGCTTGCTACCATCTATTTTTTGGCTGCGTTGTTGCTAAGGAATTCTGGAAATCTATCACTAGGCTAACTGGGTTTACAGGGGAGACAAATTTGCTGCCATTAATATTATACATGCAGCCGGCTTGTGGGCTCTCTGGAAAACTCGCAATAACATGGTTTTCAACTCTGCTGTCTGGCCTAGAATGCAGGCTATATGGCGAAACACTGCTTCGAACCTCTCTTCGTGGGAATGCCTAACCTCAGATCGTGCCAGAACCAAGCTGGAAAAATGGTCGAAGGAGTTGGATCAACTAGCAAGGAGTCCCCCTCTCTTGATGTGGCCAGACCATGGCTGAAGCTGGGCAAGTTCATTGAACATATCCTGGCAGATGGGGGAGTTGTTTTCCCCTATACCTAGAGTGAGGAGGGATGGGCTTGCTAAGAAATGATGAACTTGAGTTTTAAACAGTGTAATTGGCTAGAGCACTGGCTTTTAGCTTTCTGTACTTTGTTTTTGCGCGTTTGTCTGCTCCGTGGCCGAGGTGGTTTGTCTGCCATTCCTCCGCGGTCTTCTATGTAGCTCTCGGAAACTTTATGTTTCATTTCTGGAATGAAATGGAGCTGGGGCGTGGTGCCCTTTTCTTCTAATTTTTTTTTCAAATTTGGTCTGAATAAAATTTCTTGTTATTGATACGGTCCTGATGGCATGGCAGGGACGCGCGTTTGCCTTAGCTTACTATAGGTGTAGTCCTTTTGTTTCGGGCTCGAAGCAAAGGAAAATTGCCTCATGACCATACGAAAAGGGCATCTTTGTCCCATAAGCAGATGAAGAGTCACTCTTTGTTCGACATGGGACCGACGAAGTGATACTTTTGATTTTTTTTAATCAGGACCATAATTTTGATATTGCGTAAAAAAATTATATCAAAATTCCAATAACTGAATTGACCACTCAATGCAAACGACACTTCTGAAGCTGCCAAGAGCATTGCCTAACTCTTTTCTATAATTAAGCACACATGCTACCACATAGCGGAGGATTTTGTAGCCACCCAGCAATCTTAGCACGAAATCATCAAAACCTGCAAGCTTATCGAAGGGAAGACTTGCTTCCTTCAGTCTAAAGTCCAAACCAAGCCGGATGGTTTCACTAAAAAAAATTTAGGATCACGCGGGTATCTTGGAATCGTTCCAATGGTTTTGTGACGAGAACATTGTTCTTGGTGCCTCTTGACATTTAGGGGTTGTGGCAGTGTCCCGGGGAGTTGAGCTCCGAGGTGTTGTCGTCACAATTTTATCGTTGCAGTTCTGGAATACCTGAGTTTTGCCGACATCGAAAATCTCTTTTATGCAGTTGTTGGTGAGATAACCTCGACGTCACCCAGTACTGGGGAGTTTGGGAGTATTGCCATGACTCGTATAACGGATGCTTTTCGAAGGTTGAGGTACGCGATTTTCGAAGGTTTCTTGGTTATGTGTTGACGGATGGATACGGCTGGATGTAGGGATTGTTAGTTTGGGTGAGATATATTGCTTCCCCTGTATCCCCAACACCTGATTGCATAACCAGAAAGTTTCGGGAGTTTATAGGTGCGATTCAAGTAGCTCTAGCATTTCTTCCCGCAGATATTTGGTTTGTGATTGGGTAATCCTTACCACTTATTTGTTCCAGTCGTACCTTGTTATTTTCATTCATCAATCTCTTATCAAGTGGCTTCTCACCTTAATGGACGTGATGTTAGCTTTGGAATTCATTCGTTCATCCTTGTTCGAATGTTTATTGTGAAGACTATATGTTGCAATTTCTATCGTTGATTCAACTTGTCTATCTGTCTATCAAGATGCTAACGGATGTCACCCTCTTCAGGATGGCTCCGCCAACGCGTCAGAATCCGGAACGCAATGATGGGAGTCAGGCGAACCCTCCACCTCCGCCTCCGGAGGCATGGCAAGCTTTGATGGCAACCATAAACGCCAACGCTCAGTTGTTGATTCAGCTGATGCAAGAGCGCAACCAAGGCCAAGGCAACCAAGGGAATCAAGATCAAGGGCAGTTCAACCATCAGCCTCAGTTTCCTACCCTCAACCAGTTCCTTGCAAATCAGCCGAAGTCTTTCAGCTACTGTGCCGAGGCCACAGACCCCGACGATTGGCTCGTGGATATACAACAAGCATTTTGAATGCAGCAATGTCAGGCCTGAGGACTACATCAAGTTCGCTTCTTTTTAGCTCAAGGACCAAGCAGTTGATTGGTTCCAGCAATACAAAGATTCCAGAGGAGGTCGAGTGATTACTTGGACTAATTTCTGTCGGGACTTTAAAGCTCACCACATTCCTACCAGTGTTGTTGAGAGCAAGTGTGAGGAGTTCCGCAATCTCAAGCAAGGCAACATGTCAGTGTACGAATACAACAAGCAGTTTCAGAAACTTGCTCACTTTGCTAAACAAGACGTTCCTGATGAAAAGAGTATGATCTATCAATTCAGAGGTGGCCTTAGAGAGGATCTGCAGTTAGCTCTCGTTCTTGTTGAGCCTACTCAGTTTGATTAATTCTACAACATGGCCCTTAAGCAAGAAGGTGCTCAGCTCAAGTGTGAGGCTTCTAAGAAGAGAATCAGGGATGCAGTTCAGTCTTCTTCTTCCTCACAAGTGGCAGCTAAGCAGCAGAAGTTCTACCTTCCTCCTCCTCCGTTTCGTCAGCCTTACTACCAGAAGAACTCAGGTGGCCGTGGATCTTCCCACCCACCCAACCCAGGCTATCAGAACAAGTCAAATTCTCAAGCTCCAAGGTCAAATGCTCCTTATCACCGTCCGCTCTCAGAGGTGACTTGCAACAAGTGCCAGCAGAAAGGTCACTACGCAAACAAGTGCTTCAACCAAAGGCGCCTTCCGCCTCCTCCTCCTGTGAGATCTTCAAGCAATGCGGTGGTCAAGCATAATCCCAAGTCTGCAAAGGTGAACATGATGAATGCAGCGCAAGCAGAGGATTCTTCTGATGTGATAATGGGTAATCTCTCAGTTAATGATATTCCTGCAAAAGTCTTATTTGATACTGGTGCATTGCATTGTTTCATGTCAAGATCGTTCTTCGCAAAGAATGATTTTACTTGGTCTTACCTGGATAAACCTTTGGGTGTTGTTTCTCCGGGGAAGTCAATGAGAGCCAACTCAATAGTTCATGATGTCTCTATCAAGATGGGCGACTATAAGTTTCTATCTAAACCATTTGTTCTTGGTGACTCGGATATTGATCTAATTCTCGGGATGGACTGGCTTTCTCAGCACAAAGCTCAACTTGATTGTGCTGCCAGGGAAATTCATTTGACACACTCTTCTGAGGATGTTATCATCTATGCCGCTCGTGATGAAACCATTCGGTTGTTTTCTCTCAATGAGAAGGGCGAGTTGAATGCTATCTCCCAGATTCCAGTCGTTTGTGAGTACCAAGATGTCTTTCCAGAAGAGCTTCCGGGTATGCCTCCGCACCGGCCAGTCGAATTCGTTATCGATCTTGAGCCCGACAATGAACCCGTTTGCAAGCGTCCATACAAGCTTGGACCTGAAGAACTGAAGGAATTGAAGAAACAGCTCGATGAACAAGAACGTTTGGGTTTGATCAGACCGAGTTCATCTCCATGGGGTTGTGGAGTTCTTTTTGTCCAGAAGAAGGATGGCACGGACCGACTGTGCGTCGATTACCGTCCATTGAATAAGAAGACAATCAAGAACAAGTATCCACTTCCCAACATCAATGAGCTTTTCGAGCAACTCCAAGGTGCTAAAGTATTCTCCAAGCTTGACCTTCGTATGGGTTATCATCAGATTCGCATTCGTGAACAAGATATTCCCAAGACAGCATTCAGAACAAGCTATGGTTCTTATGAATATATTGTCATGTCTTTCGGCCTTGTCAATGCTCCTCCAACATTCTCTCGAATGATGAACTTCATCTTCAACCCCTATACCAATGAATTCGTCTTGGTGTATCCCGATGATATTTTGGTCTTCTCCAAGAATAAGAAGGATCATGCCAAACATTTACGATTGGTGCTCGACAAGCTCAGAGAGCATCAATTCTATGCGAAGTTTTCCAAATGTGAGTTCTGGCTTGATGAAGTTCTTTATCTTGGTCACATCATCTCCGCCAAGGGCATCGCTGTTAATCCCGAGAAGGTGTCTGCAATTGTGAATTGGGAACCTCCTCAGAATGTCAAGAAGCTCCGCAGTTTTCTTGGTCTTGCAAGCTATTGCCGAAGATTCGTTGAGAATTTCTCTAAGATTGCAAAGCCTCTTTCCAACTTACTCCAGAAGCATGTCAAGTATGTCTGGACGCCTAAGTGTGACGTTGCTTTCAACACCCTCAAAGAGAAGCTAGTCACAGCTCATGTCTTGACTCCTCCTGATGAATCCAAGCCATTCGAAGTTTTCTGTGATGCTTCTCTTCAAGGTCTCGGTGTTGTGTTAATGCAAGAGAAGAAAGTTGTGGCCTATACCTCTCGTCAGTTGAAGCCCAACGAGAAGAACTACCCCACTCATGATCTTGAGTTGGCGGCAGTTGTCCATGCTTTGATAACATGGAGACATCTCTTGTTGGGAAGGAAAGTGGACATTTTCACCGATCACAAGAGTCTCAAGTATATCTTCACTCAACCCAACCTCAACCTCAGAAAAACTCGATGGGTCGAAATGATTCAAGAGTACAATCCAAGTATTGAATATACTCCTGGCAAGGTGAATGTGATTGCAGATGCTCTGAGCAGAAAGGCTTATTGCAACAGTCTGATTCTCAAGCCATTTCAACCGGATCTTTGTGAAGCTTTCTGCAAACTGAATCTTCAAGTTGTTCCTCAAGGCTTTCTTGCCAACCTCATAGTATCTCCTACTTTGGAAGATGAAATTCGTGAGGCACAACTCCTGGATACCATGGTGAAAAAGGTGAAATGTGGTATTGACAAGGGCATTTCCAAGTACAAGTGCTTCCACATTGATGACAAAGATACTCTTTTCTTCGAGGATCGAATTGTGGTTCCTAAAGGTGATCTGAGAAAAGTCATTATGAACGAGGCACACAATTCCCTTCTATCCATTCATCCTGGAAGTACGAAGATGTACCATGACCTGAAGCAGTCGTATTGGTGGACTCGAATGAAGCGAGAAATTGCTCAATTCGTGAATGAATGTGACATCTGCAGAAGGGTGAAAGCAGAACACCAAAGACCAATTGGTCTCCTCCAACCTCTTGCTATTCTGGATGGAAGTTTGATCATATCGAGATGGACTTCGTGACTGGATTTCCTAAGTCCAAGCATGGAAATGATGCTATCTTTGTTGTCATTGACAAGCTTACTAAAGTGGCTCATTTCCTTCCTATCAAAGAATCTATCACAGCAGCTCAGTTGGCAGAGCTATACACCTCTAGGATTGTCTCCTTGCATGGCATTCCACAATTGATCTCTTCAGACCGTGGAAGCATCTTCACTTCTAAGTTCTGGGACTCCTTTCAGAAGGCCATGGGCACCAACAATCGTTTCAGCACAGCTTTCCATCCTCAAACAAGTGGCCAAGTCGAGCGAGTCAATCAAATCCTTGAAGATATGCTCAGGGCTTGTGTCATCTCCTTTGGCATGAAGTGGGAAGATTGTCTTCCATATGCCGAGTTCTCCTACAACAACAGCTTCCAAGCGAGTTCGGGCAAGGCCCCATTCAAAATTCTCTATGGCAGAAAGTGTCGTACTCCTCTCAATTGGTCCGAGACAGGTGAACGCCAACTTCTTGGCAACGACTTGATCAAGGAAGCCGAAGAAATGTGCAAAGTCATTCGTGAGAATCTCAAAGCCGCGCAATCGCACCAGAACAGAAGAGCTATTATGATGACAAGCACCATGATGTGGCTTTTGAAATTGGAGACCATGTCTACCTCCGAGTCTCTCCAATGAAAGGCACTCGTCGTTTTGGTATCAAAGGGAAGCTTGCCCCTAGATACTTGGGTCCTTTCAAGATCATTGGCAAAAGAGGCAATCTCGCCTATCAACTTGAGCTTCCGTCCAACTTCGCGAATGTGCACGATGTGTTTCACGTGTCACAGCTTCGCAAGTGCTTCAAGACTCCTGAGCGCACTATCAACTTCGAAGAAATTGACCTCCAAGAAGATCTCTCTTATCATGAGCACCCCGTTGCTATTCTTGAAGAAACTGAGCGCAAGACTCGCAACAAGTCAATCAAATTCCTGAAAGTGAAGTGGTCACACCATTCCGACCGAGAAGCCACCTGGGAGCGCGAGGATCACCTCCGTTCCGAATATCCGGAGTTCTTTCAGTCCTAGATCTCGGGACGAGATCCTCTTGTAGTGGTGGAGAGTTGTAACACCCCAGATGTAACATGTCCCAATTTGGCAATATATCAACTTGACCTTCATCCAATTCTTGTGGGTTTTATCATGTTTGGCCTCATCTTGTTTGGTTATGTGGTTTATTCTTTTCATTGTCATGCTCACCTTGCCATATTGCATTTGTGCCTCTTGTTTTTTTGCATTCCATCTCCATCATGTGCATGGTGTGATCTCATACATACTATGTTGTTGCATGTTCAATGCATGAATCTTGCATCATCACCAATTCTCCTTCTTTTCCTTTCTTTCATTTTGCAAGTGCCATCTTGCCCTACTCCATAATGTTCATCTTCTCCCTATAAATCTTGTACCATGACTACACCCTCACTGTAATTTTGCATCCCTTTTAAAGTTGCTTTGGTTAGGTTCAAAAATGCCTCAAGTTTGAATATAATTCAAACTTGTTTTATTTTTATACCTCTAAAAAGGTCCAATGCAATTTATTCAATTAGATCACAATTCCAGGAGCTTGAGCATATTTTCTTTATTCTCAAACTCCTCTCCTTTTACCCTGTGCTTTTCTGTTTCTTTTCCTGTTTGAGCAAATGGGAAAATAGAAGAGCAGCAGCTAGCAGCCTCAGCCCAGCCGAGGCCCACCTAGGCACCGCAGCCAGGCGCAGTCCAGCAGCCCATCCAGCCCACGCGTACAGAGGCGTCGTCAACCTCCTGTACGGCGCGCATCCATCATGTCCACGTTGACAACCTCGTTGATTTGACGGCCGGAGAAGCTCCCTGGACCCCTATAAAGTTGTCCCCGGTGCCCTAGGGTCTCCCCTCTACCGATCCCCCCTCCTCTCCTTCCCTCGCCGCTGCCAGGTAAGCCACGCCACGCCGCGCCGTCGCCTAGCCGCCATGAACCGACCAAGCTTCAGCTCGAGCTCGGGATAGCCGTCGCCGTCGCTTCCCCGGTCACCTCCAGCCGCCTTCTTCAAGTCGGTCTGCCTCCCCTTCGTCCCCCGCCACCCGCATATCTGAAGGGTGCTAGGCAAAGGTATCCCAATTTTCCTGAAGGAATTCTCGTAATGCGGCGTCTACATCAGGGTTTAATTGTGCCCCGATGGAGGCCGTCTTTATGGGGTCCGTTGGATGGACCTGGAATTTGACTATTTCGTCCGCTGGTTTAAAAGAGGTGGACTTGGATCTCTTATCGAGTATCACATCGTCCCTGTTCACCGTGGAGTGCAGCGCAGTGAGTTCCTCTGCCACTAGGGCTTCAGATAGTGCCTCTAGGGCTAGTGCGGCTGTCTTGTTTTTGGCACGGAGTGCTATGTCCGGATCACTGACAAGAGTGATGATTCCATTGGGCCCGGGCATTTTAAGCTTCATGTATCCATAATGGGGTATAGCTTGAAAAATTGTGAATGCCTCTCGCCCTAATAAAGCGTGATATCCGCTGCTGAACGGGGCCATTTGGAACATGACCTCCTCGGACCTGTAATTGTCCGGCACGCCGAACACCACATCCAGTGTAATTTTTCCTGTGCAGCGTGCTTCCCGACTAGGGATTATTCCTCTGAAGGTTGTGCTGCTTCGCTTAATGCGGCTCCAGTCTATTTCCATTTTTCGAAGGGTTTCCTCGTAGATGAGGTTTAATCCGCTGCCGCCATCCATGAGTATCTTGGTAAGACGAAAGCCGTCCACTATTGGACTGAGGACCAATGCGGCTGGTGCTTGGGCTGTTCGGAATTTTGGTTCGTCGCTGGCGTTGAAGGTGATAGCCGTGTCGCTCCATGGATTTGTTGTTGCTACTTGGTAGACTTCGGCGAGGCTGCGGATTGTTCGTTTCCGCATATTATTTGATGCGAAAGTCTCGACGACTGTTAATACCGTACTGTTACTGTTGGTCTGGTCCTCCGGGGCTAGAAGCTCTTCGCCACTTTTGGCCACCTGCCATAGTATCCAACATGCTCGAAGGCTATGTGTTGGAGTGGCGCCCTCTGTACTATGTATTTTACAGGGTCCGCTGAGCCATCCCTCCAGTACGGTTCCTTGCCCTTTAAAGGGTTTTTGCTTTTTGGTTTTTGCCCCAGGTGCCTGAGCATGATGCACCCTTTTATTTCGGACTAGGGTTGTGTTCGGAGCCGGATTGTCCCAAAACTTAGTTTCGGTTTTCTGGACACTCTCCATCGCACAGTACTTTTGTACTATGGACGCCAGGTCGGCGAAGCGTGTAATTTCGTGACGACTTACGGCGTTCAAGATTCCCTTGTCCGTGCAATTGTTGCAGAAAATTGAGATTGCGTTTTCCTCACGGCAGTCCTTTATCCTGTCCATAACCAGGAGGAATCTGGCCCAGTAATGATGTACTGTCTCTGTGGGCTCTTGCCGGATTTGAGATAGATCGCTTATGTTTGGGTGGGCGGGTGGCATTAAGTCCGGAACCCTGCCCAACTTGAGGCTCAAGGGCGGAGGAGCTTCCGAATTTGGAAGCTCGGATTGCTGGAAGTCGTCCAACGAATCTGGTCCGCTGCCTGTTTAGGTTCAGTACTTGGTTGACGTCCGTCCCTCTGCGGGAATCCGGCATGGAGGGATCCGGAATCTGGACATAACTGGTCTTTAATATGGGAGAAGAGTCTCTGCATTGTTCCTCCACCACAGCAACGTGGTGGGTAGCCTGGGGAGAGTTGATCTCTCTCAGATCGGTTTTAATCCCAATCTGATCATAGTCTGTAGTGACTCCCAGGGCGGCGAAGCGATCCAATAGCTCGTTTACGGAGGATAGCTCCATCGGATCTAGCAGCTCGGCGAATTCCGAGTTGACGTGAAGATCGCTTTAGATGACCCGAGAGGTCGTCGTCGGAGCGGCGGCCGAACAGGAGGTCATAAGAAAACCACCTAGCCGGATAGTTTGTCTGGTGGCCAAAGCTCCCTTGGCAATGGTACCGTCTTTAAAGACGGGATTAGGCATCCTTCCTGATTGCGACGGCACAGAGGAACTCTCAATAAAAGCACCAATGTCGGTGTCAAAACCGGCGGATCTCGGGTAGGGGGTCCCGAACTGTGCGTCTAGGCGGATGGTAACAGGAGACAAGGGACACAATGTTTTTACCCAGGTTCGGGCCCTCTCAATGGAGGTAAAACCCTACTCCTGCTTGATTGATATTGATTATATGGGTAGTACAAGAGTGGATCTACCACGAGATCAAGGAGGCTAAACCCTAGAAGCTAGCCTATGGTATGATAGTTGTTGTCGTTGTTGTGTCCTACGGACTAAAACCCTTCGGTTTATATAGACACCGGAGAGGGCTAGGGTTACACAGAGTCGGTTACAATGGTAGGAGATCTACATATCCATATTGCCAAGCTTGCCTTCCACGCCAAGGGAAGTTCCATCTGGACACGGGACGAAGTCTTCAATCTTGTATCTTCATAGTCTTGGAGTCCGGCCGATGATGATAGTTCGGCTATCCGGACACCCCCTAGTCCAGGACTCCCTCATCCCCTTCGTCCGCTGCTTCCACTACGTCGCCGAGGGAGACGCCAAGTTCCGCGCCTGGATCTTCCTCTGCTTCCTCTGCTTCGCGGACAGCAGCCTCACCAAGTTCAGAGCTCCACTTCGTCGCCACCGGCTCGTCTCCGTCGACCCCGTCGTGTCTTTGGGTGAGCTGGGTAACGCACCTCCCTCTCCCATACATCCCATGACATGTAGGCACCTGTAGAACTCGCCCGATCCGTGTCTTTGCCGCGCCCGTAGTGCTCTGGCGAAGCATGAAGTTTATTGTTGTGTGTATCTCTGTTGTAGCGCACCCGCACGCCCCAGCGCTCCGGTTCCAGCCTAGCCGCGTATCTCCTCACTGCGCTTGCCTCATGCGCTCTCCCGCGCTGGAAAGCAAGAGCAGCGGCCTCGTCCAGTCTTGCATCTCGTGCTCGAGTCCCGCACGCACACGCCTTCGATAGCCGCGCCGTTGCACACCTCGGCCCTAGCTCCCAATCCCGCACGCCCGCTGCGTCCTCTCAGGCCTACCATCGCCACGGCTGCCCTCGCCGGCGCTGTCGTCTTCTCTGTTTGTAATAGAGGAGCTCGAACTGGGGTATCTCTAAAAGAAGCCGAGGCCCTTCCTGGTCACGTACGCATGCATAGCCCGACTGGTTGCTCCAGCGCACTCTGAAGCAGGAGGTCTCGGGTTTGAATCCCAGGCGCGCCCCCTTTTTATTTCCTATATTAGCAGTTGTGTCTATGACATCAGGGTCCCACCAGTCAGCCTCTCAGCGCCCTCCTCCTTCTATTTTTTTCCCTTATCCCCGCGCTTTCCATTTATGGCAAGTCCCCGTTTTCCCTTTCGGGCAAGTCCATTTCTGGACGTTTCCAAACAAGGAAAATGCCAATTCTGTCATATTCCATTTAGGGCAGTTTTTAACTTATTGCACTTGTGATGATTTTTCTACAGCAACCCCAACATATTATATATGTTTTTGGGGTAGAAAAATCCCACCAATCCAGTGGTGGCATTAGTTTCTGCATTTGAGCAAGTTCATAAACATGTCATTTTACTTCATGATGTTGTTTTGTCATTTTTGCTACATTTATTGTGTGCATCTTATGGGCATGAGCTCTACATGTGTTTTGTACTATGCCATGCCCCCTTTTTATTCCCTATATTAGCAGTTGTCTCTATGACATCAGGGTCCCACCAGTCAGCCTCTCAGCGCCCTCCTCCTATTTTTTTCCCTTATCCCCGCGCTTTCCATTTATGGCAAGTCCCCGTTTTCCCTTTCGGGCAAGTCCATTTCTGGACATTTCCAAACAAGGAAAATGCCAATTCTGTCATATTCCATTTAGGGTAGTTTTTAACTTATTGCACTTGTGATGATTTTTCTACAGCAACCCCAACATATTATATATGTTTTTGGGGTAGAAAAATCCCACCAATCTAGTGGTGGCATTAGTTTCTGCATTTGAGCAAGTTCATAAACATGTCATTTTACTTCATGATGTTGTTTTATCATTTTTGCTACATTTATTGTGTGCATCTTATGGGCATGTGCTCTACATGTGTTTTGTACTATGCCATGCCATCTTTACAGAGGTGCTTGACATGTATTTTTGTGAGCAATGTGGTGACTAGCACAAGCATGCAAACTAGGCTTCGTGATGTTGCTGATTTCAGTCCCTGTTCTGCTGTTATTTTTATGCCATGTAAACTTGATGCTACAGAGAGATCCATGCTTATTTTGAGATACTTCAGTAAGGATGTTTTGAACATATGGTTATGCTCTATCCATTCATGCCCCTGTTTGCAATTATGGAGTAGTCTAGCATGTCATTTTCTTGCTCTACTTTTGCTATAAAATGTTTCCTGGCAGATTGTTTACATGATATTCAATTTTGCCAAGGTTGTTGTAGTTGATCCTTGCATGCTATGATCTTGATCTTGCCATGTTTATTTTCATAAACATGTATTCTTGCTGGTGCTATGCTTATCTTGTCATGCAATGACTTGTGGTGAGTGAATCGAGCTCGCAAAGATGCCTTCATAATGCTGTTAATGCCATGCTCTGTTTCCTGGATCTGTTAATGAAACTTGCTATGTTTACATGGGTGCAATCATATCTTCTGATCCTTTTTTGCTCATGGTCAGTAAAGTACTTTTGTTCTATGCATTTAGTAGTATCATGCCATGCCTTAAGTTTCTATGATATGTTCCTGTAGCATGATGTTTGCTTACTCTAAACATTGCTTCCTGATGCTATTTCTGCCATGTTAGTGAAGTCTATGCTGCTGTTATCTTTTGCCCTTTTGCCATGGTTGTTTGAACCTGTTAATGTGTGAATTAGCCATATCTCAGTGTTCATCTTTTGTCAAGCATCTCTTGTAGATCACTGCCATGTGCTTTGTTGCTATGTTGGGGTGTTGTAGCATAGTTTCTTGATGTATTCTAAGTGCTATCATGTTGTTAATCGCAGAATTGTGTCATTCTTATTTTGCTTGCCATTTGCAAACCGTGCATTCGAATCCGGTGATCTTTTTATCGATTTCAACCGAAATCATCTCATCTTTACAGCGGCATACTTGGTTTCCCAAGTTGATGCCTTGTCTATCTTTTCCCTTCCGGAGCACGCATATGCATTGTATATCACATCTCGCATATCATGTCATGTTTTGCATCATGCTGCTTCTGCGTTGCATCGTGGTTGATAGTTGTTCCTTTGCTTGTGTTCTTGCTTTGGGTAGAGCCGGGAGACGAGTACGTGAACGAGGAACCTGTTGAGTACGCTAACGAGGATCAAGCTTTCGACAACTCTGAGAACTTTGCAAGCAAGATGACCATACCCTCGATATCACTTCTATCTTTGCTTTGCTAATTGCACGCTCTATCGCTATGTTAGCTCTACCTACCACTTGTTTATCCTGCCTCCCATATTGCCATGTCAAGCCTCTAACCATCCTTTCCTAGCAAACCGTTGTTTGGCTATGTCACCGCTTTTGCTCAGCCCCTCTTATAGCGTTGCTAGATGCAGGTGAAGATGAAGTTTGTTCCTTGATGGAACATGGATATTTTGGGATATCACAATATCTCTTGTTTAACTAATGCACCTATATACTTGGTAAAGGGTGGAAGGCTCGGCCTTATGCCTGGTGTTTTGTTCCACTCTTGCCACCCTAGTTTCCGTCATACCGGTGTTATGTTCCTTGAATTTGCGTTCCTTACGCGGTTGGGTGATTTATGGGACCCCCTTGACAGTTCGCTTTGAATAAAACTCCTCCAGCAAGGCCCAACCTTGGTTTTACCATTTGCCACCTAAGCCTTTTTCCCTTGGGTTTTCGCGAGCCCGAGGGTCATCTTTATTTACCCCGCCCCCCCCCCCCCCCCCCGGGGCCAGTGCTCCTCCGAGTGTTGGTCCAAACTAGAGCATCGTGCGGGACCATCCCTTGGCAACTCGGGTTAGGTTGGTACCTGTACGCTTCGCTTATCCGGTGTGCCCTGAGAACGAGATATGTGCAGCTCCTATCGGGATTTGTCGGCACAGTCGGGTGGTCTTGCTGGTCTTGTTTTACCATTGTCGAAATGTCTTGCGAACCGGCATTCCGAGACTGATCGGGTCTTCCCGGGAGAAGGTATATCCTTCGTTGACCGTGAGAGCTTATGATGGGCTAAGTTGGGACACCCCTGCAGGGTATTATCTTTCGAAAGCCGTGCCCGCGGTTATGAGGCAGATAGGAATTTGTTAATGTCCGGTTGTAGAGAACTTGACACTTGACTTCATTAAAATGCATCAAACGTGTGTGTAGCCGTGATGGTCTCTTCTCGGCGGAATCCGGGAAGTGAACACGGTTTGGGTTATGTATGTATGTAAGTAGTTTCAGGATCACTTCTTGATCACTTGTAGCTTCTCTACCGATGCGTTGCTTCTCTTCTCGCTCTCACTTGCGTATGTTAGCCACCATATATGCTTAGTGCTTGCTAAAGTTCCACCATATTACCCCTTTTCCTACCTACAAGCTTAAATAGTCTTGATCTCGCGGGTGTGAGATTGCTGAGTCCCCGTGGCTCACAGATTCTACCAAAACAGATGCAGGTACCGAGGATACCAGCGCAAGTGGCGCAACCGAGCTTAAGTGGGAGTTTGACGAGGACCTTGGTCGTTACTATGTTTCGTTTCCAGATGATCAGTAGTGGAGCCCAGTTGGGGCGATCGGAGATCTAGCATTTGGGGTTGCCTTCTTTTCATTTGGATTTGACCGTAGCCGGTCTATGAGTGTATTTTAAATGATGTATGACTTATTTATGTATTGTGTGAAGTGGCGATTGTAAGCCAACTCTCTTTATCCCATTCTTGTTCATTACATGGGATTGTGTGAAGATGACCCTTCTTGCGACAAAACCACCATGCGGTTATGCCTCTAAGTCGTGCTTCAACACGTGGGAGATATAGCCGCATCGTGTGAGATATAGCCGCATCGTGTGAAGTTGGCCCATAGCTTGTAGGTTTTGACGATTTCGTGCTAAGGTTGCTGGGTGGCCACAAAATCCTCCGCTATGCGATAGCATGTGTGCTTAGTAATTATAGAATAAGCGGTAGGTAATGCTCTTGGTAGCTTCAGAAGTGTCGTTTGCATTGAGTGGTCAATTCAGTTATTGGAATTTTGTTATGATATTTTTACGCAATATCAAAATTATGGTCCTGGTTAAAAAAAATCAAAAGTATCACTTCGTCGGTCCCATGTCGAACAAAGAGTGACTCTTCATCTGCTTATGGGCCAAAGATGCCCTTTTCGTATGGTCATGAGGCAATTTTCCTTTGCTTCGAGCCCGAAACAAAAGGACTACACCTATAGTAAGCTAAGGCAAACGCGCGTCCCTGCCATGCCATCAGGACCGTATCAATGACGAGAAATTTTATTCAGACCAAATTTGAATTTTTTTTAGAAGAAAAGGGCACCACGCCCCAGCTCCATTTCATTCCAGAAATGAAACATAAAGTTTCCGAGAGCTACATAGAAGACCGCGGAGGAACGGCAGACAAACCACCGCGGCCACGGAGCAGACAAACGCGCAAAAACAAAGTACAGAAAGCTAAAAGCCAGTGCTCTAGCCTATCACACTGTTTAAAACTCAAGTTCATCAGTTCTTAGCAAGCCCATCCCTCCTCACTCTAGGTATAGGGGAAAACAACTCCCCCATCTGCCAGGATATCTTCAATGAACTTGCCCAGCTTCAGCCATGGTCTGGCCACATCAAGAGAGGGGGACTCCTTGCTAGTTGATCCAACTCCTTCGACCATTCTTCCAGCTTGGTTCTGGCACGATCTGAGGCTAGGCATTCCCACGAAGAGAGGTTCGAAGCAGTTTTTCGCCATATAGCCTGCATTCCAGGCCAGACAGCAGAGTTGAAAACCATGTTATTGCCAGTTTTCCAGAGAGACCACAAGCCTTCGATGAGAAGCAGAGTGCCTTCAACACAAGTGGAGTACTCTGGTGGTTGCTAGTGCCCCCGGCAAGCAACGTGACAAAACTGACAGGGAAACGCTTGTATCCGGCGCGCCGGCCGAAACTTCGGCCGGTCACACGCACGCGCGCGTCGTGGGGTGGTCCCACATGGCCACACATGTGCCGGCTGAGTCCTTTTTCCCTTATCTCTTCGGCACGTGAGGCTTTCATGTCGTTTGCTGGCCCACGTGCCTGGTGCCCATCACACACGCGTGACGGAAGGAACAGGTAAGAGCGAGGTGTGATGCCCACTCACTAACCTTATCTCTTTATCTCCAACCTCTCTCTAGCTCGCTTCCGGTGTTCGCCGCCGACGAGTTTCTTCCCGTGCTCAGCCCAATATACTCTGTTGTTGTGCTGCCGTTCGCCCCCACCGTCATCACCGACGTTTTTTTGTTGCAGCGCTCGGCCCCAACCTCCTCTTCTCCCATGGCGCCAGATCCATAGCCATGGCCGCGCTCCTCCCCTTCTTCATCGTCGTGGCGGCGGGGAAGCTTCAACGGTGGACAGCGGGGACGCATGGCCCCAAGATGCTGCGACGAGCGCAAGATTTTGGAACTGGCTCGGCCTCGAGCTGCAACCGGCTCGGCCAGAGCTGCATCCGGCGTGGGGCGGTGCTGGAACCGGCTCGGACTCGAGCTGCAACCGGCTCGGCCAGAGCTGCATCCGGCGTGGGGCGGTGCTGGAACCGGCTCGGCCTCGAGCTGCAACCGGCTCGGCCAGAGCTGCATCCAGCGTGGGGCGGTGCTGGAATGACGGCGACGTCGTGCTACAATCGGCGACGCAAGATGCTGGAACCGGCTCAGCCGTGAGCCGCAACCTCGATGCCTGGGTGCTGGATCCTGCACCCATCTTAGCTGCAACCGGCTATGGTGAAGGCTACGGCCACCACCGGTTTATTTTTCTTCTGAGATTGATTTGCTTGAAGATTTTTAGCTGCAACCGTTGCAGTTTTTTGCTACATCCTTTTTCATGGTGTAGTTGTAGCCTCGACAGCGACGATGTTGATTTTTGTTTTGCTACAACCGTGTTTGTTTTTTGCTACAACCAGTGGTTTTTTTGGCTACATACATTCATTTTTGCGTATCTGGCGACGGAAATCTTGCGACCTGCAATGACGAGCTTCAACTTATGGCGACGGTGACGATGTTTTTGCTGCAACCGTCTCTCTATTTTGCTACGAGTGACAACAAAAAAAGCTGCCAGGATGGCGACCATGTTTTTGCAACCAACGAAAGTGGTGTGACACAGTGACGATGGAAGACTGCGAGCGCGTGTAGCCGAGGAGAGCACGGGCGGCGGGGGATGGCCGGCGAGCGCAGGCGAGCATGAGGTGGCCAACGAGCACAGAGAATCTTCCCCTTTTTTATTCTAGCGTGTGTACCGAAGAAAGAGATGACCCAAGCGCTGCTGTCTTTTTTTCTTTCGAGGAGGAGTTGCGACTATTCAGGCCGTTGATACACGTGGGATCCAACGCTGGGCAGCGGACCGGCCGAAACTTTCGGCCGGCGCACCGGCGCCTAGTAGTGCCCTGACAGGGAACGTGTCCGAGGCAACGAGACAAAGCGCGGTCAGTGTCGGTCTAAAAGCCCAAGTCCTATAAACAAAACAAGTCTTCTTGCTGCACCGCGTCTTCATCATTGTCGAAACCTCCGACGAAGTTCCCACTCTGCTTCCTCGCTCACCCAACCTCTTTGATTTTGGCCATATATATTCGGATTGCAGCCTTGCAGCGAAGGGCACTCTGCTTCTCACCCGCTGCAAGCTCTACCTCCACGCACTCCACACATTAAACAGATACAGACGCAGCAGCCGGCTTAATATGACGCAGAAGATCGTGATCACGGTGCAGATGGCGAGCAGCAGGTGCCGGTCCAAGGCGCTGGCGCTGGTGGCGGCCACGCCGGGAGTGGACTCGGTGGCGCTGGCCGGGGACGGCAAGGACCAGGTGGTGGTCGTCGGCGACGGCGTCGACTCCGTCAAGCTCACCAGCGCGCTGCGTAGGAAGGTCGGCCACGCGCAGCTGGTGCAGGTCGGCGACGTCAAGAAGGAGGACGGGAAGAAGCCGCCGGCCGCCGTGGTCAAATGCTACCCGCACTCCGGGTACTCCTACCCGTACGGCTACTACTACCCATCGCAACCGGCGCCGGTCAACGTCTTCTACGAGCAGCAACACTACCCTGCTGCTGCCGCCGTGGAGGCGTACGGGTACCCATGCTCTCGACCGGAGCCGGGCACCTGTTCGGTAATGTAGATTGTAGAGCACATCACATGCTGATAGGGTAGCACGTTGATTTTTGCCAGTCGTACCGGACGATCACGCTCTCAAACGGCGTGGGTGCATGTGTACGCTCGCCTCACGAAAGATTCCATGATTTTTATTGAACACGTCACCAGCGGAGCTGATCTTTATTTAAAAAGAATGAAGTACTGTAGTTTTAGAGCATCTAGAGCCGCTTATAACAAATATGACCCCCCAAATACCCGCGGAGGTGGACATATCATACTAGATTTTCAAATCCATGTAAAAGCATGCAAACGAAAAAAACTACGTACTACCGCGCCCGGCTCCGGGTACATGGGCGGCGGCTGCAGCTGCAGCTCTGGCTCCTCTGGCGCCTCCATCTGCTCCGCTCCGGCCTCCTTCTCCTCTATCACCGCGTCGAGTTCGGCAAAGAGCACATCGCACGCCGCCTGCTCCTGCCGAAGGAATTGCCGGTTGGCCTCCACATAGGCCTCATCCTAGATGGATCCCGGGATAGCCTGCTGCTCCGCCATCTCCGCGGCTTGGGCAGCGGCGAACTCCACCTCCGCATCCGCCATGTTGAACCCCAAAGTAGGCTACTCCGCCTCGCCCTCCTCCGGATCTGCCACCTCCATCGGCTCCGGTAGCTGCTCTCCCTTCTCCTCCTCTGGTTGCTCCTCTTCCTCCTCCTTCTCCGGCTCCAACGAGTCCGGAGGCAGCCCGGTAGCGATGCGGGCGGCGTGCCTTGCCTAGATCTCCTATGTGATCTGCCTCCGACGCTTCGGCGTGAGCATAGCATACGTGGTGATCTTCCGCCAGACCATGGCGATGCCGGAAAGCATGGGAGAGCGGGGGAGAGGAGGCAGACGGGCTCGGGTGGCAGCACAGAGAGGGGGGAAGTGGATGGGCTAGGGTTGGGGACGCCAGCCGGGCCTCGGGCGGTGAGCCGGACCGACACCATGCGACGTTCACACTGCGGGGACGGAGGAGGCGTCCATCAGGCCGTCGGGTTTTCGGGCGATTCTGCATTGGACCCAGTCATCAGTCCTACATGGCAAGCGAGCACGCGCCCTGGCGCCCCCATATCCGCCCCTTATTTGGGTTGGATATGAGGGATGCCGGTCAGCCCGGGCGTTTGAGGCCTGTTTGAGGTGCCCGTCTAGGTCAAATTTTCGTGATCGGTCAGCGACCGGACAGGCTGCCCGGGCGTTTGAGGCTGGTTTGTGGTGCCCGGCTGTAGATGCTCTTATGAGGGAAACCAAGTAGAAAGCCGTTATCCAGTTTTTGAAGTAGATGGGATCGAAAACCTTGATCTAATTTATCAGGAAAATCCAGCCAAAACCCATATTGCCCGAGGGGCAAAGAACATGAAAACACAAAAACACATACAATAAAATGCAAAATTCAACAATCTAAAATTGGGTGGCAAGTATGCCTTCTCTTTCCTCCTCCACAAGAAAAGATCCCAATCTTTTCTCCTCTCGCCGGCGCCACCGCCGGTCTGCCCCATCTTCAATGGCCTTCGGGCCATGGAGGTGTGGAGGACCTCGGCAAGCCGCCGGCGGGAGGGACCCATTCTCGTTCTTCTTAGATTCAGTGTCTTGGTTGGGGCTTTGTGGCGCCGGCAATGTCCCTAGGTAGGAATAATGTGTCCCACGTTCTATTCCTGTCTCGATGGTGCGCTAACGTCATCGGAGGGCGTGTGGAGGTGCGTATCGATCGGATCTCGCAGGATTCAGCTGGTGCTAGTCTTGAGTGGATATTTTTGGATCCTATCTTTGTTCATCTTTGTTTGGGTGTTTACTGGTTTGATTCTTCTAATCTACGACTTTCTTCATCAGTGATGGTTGCTGCTCTGGTGCGCTGATCCTATGGGGCCTTAGCACGACGACTTCTCTACTTTCTACTACAACAAGGTTTGGTCGGCTCCCGCGAGGGAGGGGCGATGACAGTGGCACGCCTTCGGCTCGCTCCAGTACTTGTAGTCGTCACTAGGTGGTCCACGAACCCGGTTGTAATTTTTAGAAAAAAAAAATCATCTTACGACCCTGAAGAAAATGGCTGGTTCACATAACCCCTGGTCATTTTTTTGCTCCCTTAACCCCTTGATGGCTTGATCTATCCAACACTGTTCAGAAATCATTCTGGGTGGGTTCGCTCAGGTTGTTTTTTGACGTGGACATGGTCAAAGCGGTATTTTACTTGTGGGAGCTACGCCAGAGAGAGCTCGCGGCAGAGGAGAGCGATAACGTTGGCTTTGGGAAGGCTCGACAGCACGAGGGAGTGGGAAAAGAGGTGCTACAGCACCAGATGCTCATCAGAAGCTCGATGGAGGGGTCAATGACGTCGGAAAGGCTCAGCTATGACACAATGGACGAGGCCAGCGTCGACGAAGTCCGGAGCTCGCAGGGCAAGATGAGGAGGGTGCGCCATCTTTAGTAGCACTATAGGGATGCTAGGAGGCCCAACAAGAGGATGGGGGATCGCCGTACGAGGAGATCGCGGCGCATCAGCCGGGCATTGACGGTGGGGAAGAAGACTCGGGCGCAAGGTTGTCAGAATCACGATTCTATTGTACAATTCTATGAATTCATGATCCAAACTAACCCCTCTGATTCTATGATTTTAGTTCATAGAATCCATGTTTCTACGACCTGATAGTTAAGATTCTTTGATTTTACAATCCTGCAATCAGAGCTCCGACCCGATTCACATGATTCTGACAACCTTGGGCGCGGTCGATTCGAGCCATACAAGTCCAATTAATTTTCTCGGAAGATGTAGCCGACCGCATGGAAGCTCCGGATGGCCCCTGGCCACGTAGAAGACAGGCTCTGGGAATCGATCTTCCCTCGGAGAATAGGGCGCGCACGCACGTGAGAGAGAGACAGAGAGAGAGAGAGACTAAGATTTGGTTGATGCCCTCGTGCTGATGCGCGGTCGTTTGTGCAAGTCGCAGACGCACGCCGAGGAGAACGAGCTCGTCCTGCAGCCGCCCTCGCCGGAGAAAACGTTGTCCTCGCCACCGACCTTTCCGTCTACAACATTCCCCTAGTCCGCGAGCCCTCTCGAGCACAGCAGCATCCCGGCCTAGCTTCGTTGGGCCCATGTAGCACTGCCAAGCTCGTCGGTGAGCCCAGCCACAGCCCTCTCCCTCCTACTGTCATGAAAACTTTTAAAATGACCCCCTGTGGGTCCCACCTATTAATGACACATCTCGCGTGATGAGAGAGACCCATCCATAGGTCAAATACTTCTTTGACCATGTCCACATCATCAAACCAGCTAAGCAAATCCACCCAGGACAATTTTTGAGTTCTATTGGATAGGTCGGGGGTTAAGGGAACAAGAAAATGATTAGGGTGTTATGTGAACCAGCCCTTTTCTTCACGGTAGTAAAATGGACTTTTTGTCTAATTTTATTACCTTTGATGTTCCTTGTTTAAGATGGTTGAAGATGAATAGATTGAAAATTCCTCATGCAAAAAAAAAAGTAGGTGATTGACAGGAGCAACACTAGCAAGACAACAAGGTAACAAACTTATATGTAGCCGCAAGAGCACACACGCAACAACAACATCTAAACCACTCGCAGGTGCGTGATAGGAGGTCTCCAGTCTCCACCATGAGTCTCTTCGCTTGGTCGTCCCTTTGACCTTCACCATTCACCCTTACACCCATTGACCATTGTCTTTCCAAAAAAAGTTATGAATTTGAAAAAGTGCACGAATATAACATAAGTTCATGAATTTCAAAAAACTTCATGTATTAGAAAAATATCATGAGTTTGAAAAAATATTCATGAATTAAAAAAACTTCAGGAATTTCAAATAGTTCATCGGTTTGAAAAAAATCACGAATTTGAAAAAATATTAAAGCTTTAGAAAACATCCTAGAATTTTTAAAACTATTCATGAATTTAAATAATTTACGAATTTCAAAAAGGTTCATTTATATGAAAAAAGTTCATGAATTTTAAAATACTCCACACATTTGAAAACGTTCATGAATTTAAATTTTTCATTAATCAAATAAATTCGTGGATTTGAAAAAAAATGACAAGAATGAAAAAATAGAAGAAGAAGAAGAGAAAATAAAAAAAGAAAAAAGAAAAACTGAAATGAAAAATGAAAAATAAAAAATGGAACTAGCCTGGAAAGCATCTAGAAGCTTTCAAACTCGTACGCATGCGGTACGCGGAAACTGCACATGCGCATGCAGTGCAAATGGGAAGCTATCCACCATCTACAAAAATGCCTATAAGTGGCGCCTAAAGCGCCAAATCAAATTTGCACGAGAAAGAGCTATTTCTGAATCCCAAATCATTAGTTAAAGAGTACCCGTTGCGAAGATCACTTCAACTTTTCCAGGTTGCAATAAATGGTGCGCTGCATGTGCGCCACTTGTCGCAACCTGAGAGTTTTCCTTTTTTTCGTATATTCGTTCATTCAAAACGTTTTATCTCTTAAACGGTGTGTTGAAATCTCGAACCGCTTTCGCCCGTTGGATTCCTCGCGTCGAGATCTTTAAAACTAGATCCCATATTGATAGGTTCTGACGAAAAAAACTAGATCCCATGTTGGCTTTGGGAAGGCTGGACAACACGAGGGAGTGGGAAAAGTGGTGCTACAGTACCAGATGCTCATCAGAAGCTCGATGGAGGGGTCAGTGAGGTCCGAAAGGCTCGTGCTGATGCGCAGTCGTTTGTGTAAGTCGCAGACACACGCCGACGAGAACGAGCTTGTCCTGCAGCCGCCCTCGCCGGAGAAGACGTTGTCCTCACCACCGACCTTTCTGTGTACAACATTCTCCTGGTCCGCAAGCCCTCTCGAGCACAGCAGCATCCCGGCATAGCTTCGTTGGGCCCCCTGTAGCATTGCCAAGCTCGTCGGTGAGCCTAACTACGGCCTTCTCCCTCCTGCTGTCATGAAAACTTTTAAAATGACCCCCCGTGGGTCCCACCTATTAATGACACATCTCACCTGACGAGGGGGACCCACCCATAGGTCAAATACTGCTTTGACCATGTCCACATCAGCAAACCAGCTAAGCAAACCCACCCAGGAAAATTTCTAAGTTGTATTGGATAGGTCGGGGGTTAAGGGAACAAGAAAATGATTAGGGTGTTATGTGAACCATCCTTTTTCTTCAGGGTAGTAAAATGGACTTTTTGTCTAATTTTATTACCTTTGATGTTCCTTGTACTACCATGGTTCAAGATGAATAGATTGAAAATTTCTATGTAAAAAAAAACTAAAAGTGGGTGATTGAGTGGAGCAACACTAGCAAGACAAGAAGGTAACAAACTCATATGTCGCCGCAAGAGCACACACACAACAACAACATCAAAACCACTCGCAGGATAACGGGCGTGATAGGAGGTCTTCACCATGAGTCTCTTCGCTTGGTCGTCCCTTTGACCTTCACCATTCACCCTTACACCCTTACACCCATTGACCATTGACTTTTCAAAAAAAAGTTATGAATTTGAAAAAGTGCATGAATATAAAACAAGTTCATAAATTTCAAAAAACATCACGCATTAGAAAAAATATCATGAGTTTGAAAAGCATATTCATGAATTTAATTTTTTTTCAGGAATTTCAAAATAGTTCATCGGTTTGAAAAAAATCATGATTTTGAAAAACTATTCAAGCTTTCGAAAACGTCCTAGAATTTTTTAAACTATTCTTGAATTAAAAAATTTACGAATTTCAAAAATGTTCGTTTATATGAAAAAGTTCATGAATTTTAAAATACTCCACACATTTGAAAACGTTCATGAATTTAAATTTCTGCATTAATCAAATAAATTCGTGGATTTGAAAAAAAAATGACAAGAATGAAAAAATAGAAGAAGAAGAGAAAATAAAAAACGTAAAAATAAAAAAACTGAAATGAAAAAGGAAAAAGAAAAAATGGAATAAAACTAGCCTGGAAAGCATCTAGAAGCTTTCAAACTCGTAATACGCGTGCGGTACGCGAAAACTGCACATGCGCATACAGTGCAAATGGGAAGCTATCCGCCATCTACAAAAATACCTATAAGTGGGGCCTAAAGCGCCAAATAAAATTTGCACGAGAAAGAGCTATTTCTCGTCTGTACTGAATCCTATAAGGATCGCCTACGGTCGGGCTACTATCGGGTTGGCCCATTAGTGCAGGTCGCTCACTGTCGCTCGTGTCGTAAGGTTCGCTTTGCTGCAGTTCTTTGGTTTTTTCTTACTTGTTTTTGTTTTTCCATAGGATTTCCATTTTTCTTATACTTTGGTTATTCATTTTTACTGGTTTTCTTTGTGTTGTCTTTCTTTCTTCCTTATACTTTTATTTTCTTGTTTTCTTCTATTTTTTGTACAATATTTTTTTAGCACATGTCTATTTTTACTCAGTACACAATGTACAACTTTAGTGCACACGTGAAACATTTTATTTATACATGTTGCATTTTTAAAATATATGATGTACTTGTAATACACGGCAATAATTTTCAAACATATGTTGCACATTTTAATGGTACGAAACATTTTTTATGCTAAGCTACTTTTTACGTTGTATACACATTTTGAAAGAATTCACATACTTTTTTTAAATGAGGAAACATTTATTTAAAATGACACATAAATTTTTTAATGCTAGAAAACATTTTTATATTATAAAATTATTCTTTTTACATTGTATGCACATTTTTACAAAATTTGACACAGTTTTTTTTAAATGCCAGAAGATTTTCTTATTGTTATAAAAATTCCGTTGGATAGTTATCGGCATTTTTTAAACTGCACTAACAAACTATTTTTTACTATGTTAATATTTTCTTCAAAGTAATAGTTTTAGTTTTGACAGTTTATTTAAGTTTTTGAAATACATGCATTTAAAATATAAATACAATTTAAAATAAGAAATAAGAAAAAAAATTGACTGATGTTAGCATGATCACCCATATCCCCACTAGCCTGGCCCACAACCGGCTCGCTGTAGTATGCTCGCAGTTGAGCGAGACATAGCCACTCCCCTCCTCCACCGGTGCCATTAGCAGGATCTGTTTTTACTGCTTGCTACTTGATGATTTTTTTTTATCATACCAACTTTGTTCATCAAATAATAGCAAGGTCGTCTACATAGAGTGATGAAGAATAAAGTCAGGGACATTACTTTGACGTTGATTCCATCCCGTCCCGTGTTGGGCACAAATAGGTTACTTACTCTGACGCACAAATCCTATATACCTAAGAGAAGGTGACCCCCACTACATTTAATTATCTCGACATGCATGCTTCCATGTCGTCAAAATTGTTATTGTCTTTAGATCCACTATCAAGATCCACTAGCATCCGTCTGATCTAGGCATGAGAATTCTCTACAACGCAACATGCATTGGTGGACTCAAGTAGGTTTAAATCACACTGAATTTAATTGTAACACAACCCACTACCTATTTTTCTTAGATATGCAAGCATGCCACATCAACATATCTAAGACGACTTTAAGGAGAGAAATGAACATAGTTAGACAACAAAAAGGACACCTACATCTTTACTGCCCACTTGCACCGCTTGGCTTTCTAGACTTGACAGTGAATAATATTCTTCAGTGTATCAGATAGCATGCCAATGAATAGGACATATTTTTTCCGAGAAAAATTCCAATCTATTCATCATCAACCATGATAGTACAAGGAATACCAAAAATAATAAAAATTACATCAAGATCCGTAGACCTAGCGACGATTACAAACATTGAAGCGAGCTAAGGCGCGCCGCTGTCATCGCCCCTCCCCCTGGAGCCGGACAAAACTTGTTGTAGTAGATAGTCGGGAAGTCATCGTTCTAACACCCTATAGATGGGTGCAGCAGAACAACAACCGCCGCCATTGAAGAGAAGTTTAGTCAGAATGATCCAACCTGTAGACACACGAACATACACAAATAAAGACCGGATCCATGTGGATCTACCGAAGACAAAGGCCGACTGAATCCCGCGAGATCTGCCGGCGACAAACCTCCACATGACCTCTGATGATGCTAGAAGCACCATTGGGACGGGGGTTAGGCGGGAGTAATTTTATTCCATCTTCAGAAAGCCGTCGCCGCCTTATCTTGCAGGACACAAACCCTAAGAAAGCTAAAAAAACATGAAAAATGAAGCCCTCCCATCGGCAAGGGCTGAGATCCACCATGCCTCCATGGCCCTAAGGCCACAGAAGACGAGTTAGATCGGCGCTTGCGCCGACGGGAGGCAGGAGGAACCCTAGCTGCATCTGGGTGGGTTCTTTCCCTGGCGGCTGAGAACCCTCACACGGCCAGGTAATTAATCGAGTGCACTCCTTGAACTTCGCAGCAATGTACGAGGACACGTTAGAAGGAGTAGAAGGTTTCCAGTTCCAGCCTATGCATATAAGTGAAGTTACATTTCTCGCATTGGCATATCCTCGCAGCACTGCCACATTATCAGTTCAAACATAAGTCATTGTTAACTTTTTGGATTATGTTGTGCTCTCATAGACATGTTATATGTGTTGGACGCCTGGAGCATACCTGCATAGTTGATCCTTTAATTTTTTTAAAAACGACACTCTTATCCTCTATTGCTAAATAGCTACAACTAAGGATCAATTGGCAAAGTGTAATTGGCAGGAGAGTCAAAGATGTTGCTGTTGTGATCAAGATAAAACTATTAAACACCTCCTTCTTAACTGCCTGATGGCCTATGGCGTTCAATTCATATAGCCTTTAACATTACCCCTCTAAATAGTATTCACACGTTATTTGGGACGTGCACTAGTAGATAAAGGGGCTTTTGTCCCGGTTGGTAAGGCCCTTTAGTCCCGGTTTTTGAACCGGGACTAAAGGGTCGTTACTAATGCCTCTCCCCTTTAGTCCCGGTTCTTACACGAACCGGGACTAAAGGCCGCAGCCACGTGGAGCTTCACCTTTAGTCCCGGTTGGTAACACCAACCGGGACTAAAGGAAATTTTATTTATTTATTTTTTTGAATTTTTTTTTCAAATTTCTGAATTATTTTAACCTCTAATCTCTAATCACCACCCCTCATCACTGCTCAATTTATCCTCTAATCTTTAATCACCCCTCATCATCCAAGTCATCTAACTTCCCAAACGGTCACCCATCCTCCCACTCCCCCAGCCTAAGCACGCTTAACTTTCGGGTTCTATTCTCCCTCGTTTCCAAGTCTGCACTTGTTGTTTTCCTGACAATAGTAAGATGTCAATCCTATTAACCCTCAGGAATTTTGCTTGATCATTAAGTGACACATTTCACTGTTTGAGTTTGAAACTATTGTTTTAAAAAACAATAATTATTTAGTAACACTAATATTTCTTGAATAATTAGTTTGACCATTATTTGACCATTGTTTGATCACAGTTTGACCATAGTTTGACCAGATTTGACCAAAATTTAAAATAACTGAAATAATTATTTAGTAAGACTAATATTCTAGAATAATTAGTTTGACCATTGTTTGACCACAGTTTAAAAGTTTTTCGATTTTTTCCACTCTAGATCTTAAAAGCCCCGTATCTTTTTTTCTGTTAGGTTTTTGAGGATTTTGAAAATGTTTAACGGGGTTCCCCCCGTTTAAATTCGGATATAACTTTTCGAGTAGATGATCTTTCATATAAAAAACTTTTTCATCCGAGTTAGTATGCAAAAGTTATGCCCATTTTTACAAATTCTCGAGAGATTTTGCAAATAAAGTCGAAATTCATATTTGCAAATTTTCCCAACAACTAGACCACATATCACATGGGAAACTTATTTTATTTTATTTTTTTGACATTTTCATCATTTTCTTTTATTTTCTAAAACTGAAAAGGCGATCCACCGGGGGGGGGGGGGGGGTAGAGTTTGAAAATGGGACCTTTAGTACCGGTTCGTGCCATGAACTGGTACTAATGCCTCAAACCCCATTAGTACCGGTTGGTGGCTCGAACCGGAACTAAAGGTCTAACCTTTAGTACCGGTTGGTGGCTCGAACCGGGACTAAAGGTCTAACCTTTAGTCCCGGTTGGTGCCACGAACCGGTACTAATGGGCATCGCACCCTTTAGTCCCGGTTCGTGGCACCAACCGAGACTAAAAGGTCCAGGCGAACCGGGACAAATGGCCCACGTGGCCCCTGGGCTCACGAACCGGGACTAATGCCCCCATTAGTCCCGGTTCTGGATTGAACCGGGACTAATGGGCTAACCCGGCCTGGACCAAAGCCCTCTTTTCTACAAGTGGTGGCTGAATGGAGTAGAGTCAAATACTGCGAGACATATTCAGATAGGAGTATGCCACTACTATGGGCTATATGGAGCTGTAGAAATGATATGATTTTTAATAGACAAACTTGTATTAATTTTTTGCAGGTTATCTACAAGGCCACTGCTTGGATCCGTACATGGTCGTTACTCACTCCTGAGGAATCCAGGGAGCCTTTGGTTACTGGGTCTACTAGATGAAAGATGGTAACTCGGGATATCTACTACCGGTTTGGATGTCAGTCCAGTAATAGGCTAGGTGTTTAGTCATCTCGTCCTATTTTTGCCGGTTGTAGCATTTTTCTGTTTTTTTTAACTTTTCAGCTCTCAGAGAGCTTGTAATGGACTGCAGACTTTTCGGATACTTCACTTAATAAAGGGGCTGCATACATCATTTTGATGCAGAGGCCGGGGTGATCGTCATTTTCTTAAAATAAAAAGCTACAACACACTACCTATTTTCCATACATACAATAATGGCACATCTGCAAGCCATGCATGTAAGTTATACGTTCTTTTTATCAATATGTCCATGTAGCGTTGCCATGTCATATCACCTGTTCATGCATGTATGTTATGAGTTAAGAAAAATTGCACTAAGCTTTGTGCTCTCATGGACACGATATATGTGTTGGGCGCTTGGAGGATAAGTATATAGTTGATTTTTCACTTTTTTTAGAATGACAGTGACATTCTTTTAACAGTAATATATATTTTTCTCTTTTGTACATGTTATTGTTATGTGCTTCATTTTTTTATGTTTTCAAAGTGTATATCAAACAAAAACTGTTATATTTTATTTTTATTAGTTTTAATTGTTTATGTAGCATCTAATTATGCATTTCTTTTAACAAAATCACAACAGCGGTCTTCCTCGTTCGTTCCCGTCACACCTCGTCGACCTTGTTATTATTAGATTTTTGCTTTTATCCGGGCTCGCCCTAGGAGTCCGGGGCGAGAAATCCTTGATTTGTGATTCGACATAGAACCTGGATCCATCGTAGAGACGTTTAGTTCAAAAGAAAGGATCAACACGCGAAGTGTCATCTAGTTAACACAGTGCGGTCGACATATGTCGCTACTAGTTCTGCACACTGACTCGGAAACCACAGTGCAGTTTGTTTATGCAGCCCCGGCCTCTACTTTCCATGGTGCTCCCAACCAAGTCCCAAGTGGTTCTCCTTGTCATCCGCTCTAGCGCGGTAGACAACCAATATATGGTTCCACTAACGCCTAATCTGTTCCTTCCTTTTGATTGCCTTGAGAGATATTAGCAGCGCACTAGCACGCACTTGCGCATGCACGCTCAAAAGACATGGAGACAAAATTAAGCGCCCGTTGTATCATCCAACTCTCGATCGCTTTCCGTTATTCTAAGGAGAATTTCGGCCGCGCCGATCAGGACAACATCCAGGCCAGCTATCTATATAAACCATGTTATGTACTGCTCAGATGCTTCAGTCAGCGCTCGAGGGAACTCGGGACTAGAGCTGACTGCTGAGAGGAAGAAGAGGAAAATGGGCTCCAGTAGAGTCGGTACAGTCTCCCTTGTTCTTCTACTGCTCATCGCCATTTCGGTTTGCGCCGCAGGTCGGTTGTTGTCCCTGTTCCCAACCTTTTGATTTTGCTGTGCCATAGAAAGTAGTATTTGTCTTCTGTTTGGAGCTGAACTTTTAACTTGGAGATCTTCTGCTGTGGTCTTTGTAGGAGGCAGGGGGCTGGCCGAAGAAAAGATTCAGAAGGTATGCCAATCTACTCGATTATCCATCCATTCAGGCCCTGTACAATACTTGTTTGAGAACTAGATGATCTGTTTGAACTTTGAACTACAAGTTGACATATTGAGAAGTTTAAATTTCTATGTATTTGGAGCTATCTTTATCACGAAATAATGTCTTATATTGTTCTCATCTCGCCAAATTCAGGAACATCACAACGCTGTGCACAAGGAGGGAACGACAGCTCCAGGCAGCCATCCAAGGAACCTCATGGTGAAGACGAATGACTACGGCCGCTACGACCCGACTCCGGCGTTCTCCAGGCCTCGCTTCAAGCCTATACCTCACTGATGGACATGACTGCTGCTCTGCTCCTGCACACAGTCATATTCTATGTTTAAACTAATTAACAACATATATACGTATATAACTAGATCAGAGTTGATGAGTATAGTACTATGGTTGTCGTTTCTGTAAGGTATGCGAGCCACTGGTTCGGGCACTGGTTCCCTAAGTTTGTAACTGATATGATAGCAAGGGTTGTACTGTATCCCGAATGTTATATTTATAGTTATGCAATATGCCACAAAAACAATATGCTTAGGGCCAGTTTTTTTGCTGCCTTCTAGAATAAGCTGCCCCTACTCAGCTTCCAGCTTATTCTAGAAGCCGAGCCAATTTTTTTTTTTGAAGCCTACTAATTAATACTTGAATAATAAGCTTTCAAAAATATATTTTTCGGTTGAGCTTCTAGAATAAACTGGGTAGGGACAGCTTATTTTAGAAACCCCAAAAGCCACCAAAAGAACTGGCCCTTAGAAACTTCATTCAGCGACGAATTACAGTTATATAATTTTAGTCTCATATAACACATGTTTCACTAGTAAAATTGACGACCTAAATACATGCGCACTACTAGAATCGCCGATTTTGCCGAGTTTAAGAGGCTTTGCCGCGTGCTTTTCAGAGGTTTTTGTACTCGGCAAATAAATGGTGTAAATGGAATAGAGCAAACGTCAAGTGCTTTCCAGAGGCTTTTGTACCCGGTAAATAAATGGTGTAAACGGAATAGAGCAAACATCAAGTGTTTTCCAGAGGCTTTTGTACCCGGCAAATAAATGGTGTAGACGGAACGGAGCAAACATCAAGTGCTTTCTAGAGGCTTTTGTACTCGGCAAATAAATGGTGTAAATGGAACAGAGCAAACATCAAGTGCTTTCCAAGGGCTTTTGTACTCGGCTAATAAGGGATCCTTTGATTCAAATGATTTGCATATGAATTTTGGAGGATTAGAATCTTTAGGATTTTCTCTATGTTGGTTGTTTGATTCATAGGATTGAATCCTATAAGATTTTTTCCTAAGGATTTATTTGTACTACTTCCCATAAGATTTCTAGCATCCACTCAAATCTCTTTGTAAGAATCCTTTATTTTTCTAATGATCCATTAAACAACCCAAAATCCTGTAGGATTGAGATGACCATGACATTCCAATCCTGTATTTTTTTATTCCTATGTTTTTAGAATCTCACGAATCTAAGGGCCTCTTTGATTCAGAGGATTTTCATAGGATTTTTGAAGGATTAGAATCCTTAGAAATTTTTCTTGCGTTGATCGTTTGATTCGCATGATTGAATCCCATAGGAATTTTTCCTATGGATTCATTTGTACTACATTTCATAGAAATTCTAGCATCCACTCCAACCTCTTGAAAGAAATCCTTTGTTTTTCATCTGATACAATTGAACAAACTCAAATCCTATAGGAATCCAATGGGCATGCATGTCATTTCAATCCTACGTTTTTTCTATTCCTATGTTTTTGCAATCCTGCGAACCAAAGAGGCCCCAAGAGGCCCCAAGAGGCCTTGGGGCCTCTTGGGTTCGCAGGATTGCAAAAACAACTTTGGTTCGCAGGATTGCAAAAACAGCCTCTTGGGGCCTCTTTGGTTCGCAGGATTGCAAAAACACAGGAATAGAAAAAACGTAGGATTGAAATGACATGCATGCCCATTGGATTCTTATAGGATTTGAGTTTGTTCAATTGTATCAGATGAAAAACAAAGGATTTCTTTCAAGAGGTTCGAGTGGATCCTAGGATTCCTATGAAATGTAGTACAAATGAATCCATAGGAAAAATTCCTATGGGATTCAATCCTGCGAATCAAACGATCAATGCAGGAAAAATTTCTAAGGATTCTAATCCTTCAAAAATCCTATGAAAATCCTCTGAATCAAAGAGGCCCTTAGATTCGTGAGATTCTAAAAACATAGGAATAAAAAAATACAGGATTGGAATGTCATGGTCATCTCAATCCTACAGGATTTTGGGTTGTTTAATGGATCATTAGAAAAATAAAGGATTCTTACAAAGAGATTTGAGTGGATGCTAGAAATCTTATGGGAAGTAGTACAAATAAATCCTTAGGAAAAATTCCTATAGGATTCAATCCTATGAATCGAACAACCAACATAGAGAAAATCCTAAAGATTCTAATCCTCCAAAATTCCTATGCAAATCATTTGAATCAAAGGATCCCTAAATGGTGTAGACGGAATGGAGCAAACATCAAGTGCTTTCGAGAGGCTTTTGTATTCGGCATATGATGTAGATGGAACGGACGAAACATGAAGAACACTACGTGTCATAGAGGCTTTGTGAGTGCTGCACTCGGAAAAGGTTCAGTGCTTTACCGAGTGTTAAACGCGCCACCTATTGAGCTCATTTAAAAAAAAGGGCCACCACCACCACCATGTGCTGCCGATGCACAGGTGCCGCTGACCAAAGGGGACCTGCATAAAAGGGAAAAAGACAATTAATGTACAAAAAAGAAACAAGAGAAAGGAGAACAAAACAAAAAAGTAAAAATAAATGTTTGTTGTGTGCAATCAAAACACACTCAGCAAAGAAAAATGACAAGAAAATTTTAAAAGAAAAAGGAAATCTTTGCCAGTGCAAAAAGGGAACTCGGCAAAGATTTCTTTGCATAGTGCAATAAAAAAAAATCTCTTCACATAAATGTTTGACGTGAAAAAAAAGGTACTTGGCAAAGGTGGTGTTCGTCTAGTTCCCTGATAAAATACACTTGGCGAACACTTAGAACTACGTGAATCCCAGATTCCAGTAGTGTGCCCACCTTACAAAGCCGGATAGAGAAGCAAGACATGAAACGGGGAGCCATTCCAATAATGCCAGAGAACTTCGCAATTATCTCGAGCACAACAATCTATCTCAAAAACTAGGAAACAAATTACCGACTGTAAATATATACTTTAGAGCAACTCTAACAAATTGCCCAAAATTATTCTCACCATCTAAAAGTGTCAATTTAGAGCTTTTATCCACCCTAACAAATTTATTAGGTGCCCCTCTGAAACTAAAAAGATGTGGAGGACCATCTAAAAACTTTCCACTTGCTTCCTTTTTGTGACAAAGGAAGTTCCACGCTCTTGCCTCTCCCCTCTCACACGTTGCCAACGACTTTTGAATGTATGAGCAATCTTTTATATGATTTAATTCAGAAACATGGTACATAAAACATGATAATCATAATAGAAATGATAATTGACTAGGGAAAGTACTAATCAAACTAGACATTAGAGCCATATCGATTGCAAGTACTAGTAATGCAATCATAATCCCTAATAAAAGGGGTAATAAGATAGATGGTGTGATAGAAGGTGTGTTCACAGCGTCGTTGTAGGTCATCGTCATCGGGAAGTAATTATCCAACAACGTCTGGGTTGCAGAGGTCTAATGTCCCACTTCACTTTGTATGATGGGAAGCTGATGGGAAAGTTTTAGGCGCTGCAAAGCTCTGTATGTTACGTTATGTCTATGTGCAGAGGAGCGGCCTCTATGGTCCGTGTTGGTTCGGAGATAGGAATCTACCACTAGTAGGAGTAAAACGCTTTGACTTCTTTTCTACGTGTACACGAAGCATAGATGTTTAACCTGGCTCGGATCATTCAGGAAACACACATAGATCTTTATGATAGGACTTTGGACCGGAGTAGGCTAGAGATTTCCGGTAAGGATTCGTTCTTTGCCCCGTCGATTAGGGTTCTAGGGGAGGGGTATTCTTTTGCAGGATTAGAACTCCCTTTCCTTTTCCTATCGAAAATCCTAAACCAATCTGGCTGATACCATTGATAGAGGCTGTGGATCACTGGGCTAGATTAGATCGGTGGTCCTACCTTCACTTCGAGTTGATGATCCCGCCAAGGTGGCCATGTCGGATGGCGATGGCGGTGATGGCAGAGAGTGGGCGTGGTGGTGGCGGCGCTTCCCGTCAGCACTGCGCGAAATCTAGATCGGTAGGTGTGTCGGTGGGGTGTGCAGCTAGCGACGAACCTCGTGTTGCGTGCCACCGGCCTCCACCTCTTTATATTGCGCAGGCGACAGGGGCCCGTCAACTATAGTGGGTTGGGCGCCCCCGATCAGGGCGCGGATCTAAGGGCCCGGTGGGCCATTGGGCCCACACAGGAGGAGATCAACCTAACATTCTCCCCCTTGAGCTCAACTTTACTTTTAACCATGTACTTTTTACTTTACTCGTTTCATCACAGATCAATACATAGAGCATGTTTCATCATCACAGCTCAATTGCCGATAGAATCAGACAGCTACAACATACCTCTCTATTTTGAAACAATTTTGTTCCTTTTGGGCCTCTCATGATCCAGGAATCATAGGCTTTCCCTTAAACCCATGCTGGCTAAGTGTTTCTTGAACACATTGGGTGATAAGCCTTTCGTGAGAGGATCCGCAGGCATATCCTTTGACCTTATATGCTCGAGACTTATAGTGTGATCCTGGATTTTATCTTTCACAACATAATACCTTATCTCTATTGTTTTGACAACATTACTCGACTTGTTGTTGTGGGCATAGAATACTGCAGGCTAGTTGTCACAGTACATCTTTAGTGGTTTGTGAATGCAATCTATCAATTTCAAGTCGGTTATAAATTTCTTTAAACATATCGCCTACCCCGTGGCCTCAGAACATGCTATGAATTCTGCATACATCATGGACGATGCCACTATTGACTGTTTGAAGCTTCTCCGCGAAATAGCCCCTCCAGCTAGAGTGAACATGTATCCTGACGTGGATTTTCTATCATCTCTGTCCCCTGCAAAATCTGCGTCAGAATACCCTCTTATCTCTAGGGAATCAGATCTTGTGTATGTTAGCATGAGGTCCTTCGTGCCTTGCGCATAACGCAATGCTTTCTTTACCATCTTCCAGTGCTCTATGCCTGGATTGTCTTGATATCTACCGAGTACTCCGGTGATAAAAGCTAAGTCAGGGTGAGTGCACACTTGTGCATACTGTAAGCTTCCAACAGCCGAAGCATATGATACTGCTTTCATTTGATCGATCTCGTACTAGTTCTTGGGACATTGGAATTTCCCGAAACTGTCACCCTTGACTATAGGAGCAGGTGTGGCTTTACTCGTATGCATATTATACTTTTTAAGAACCTTTTCTAAATATGCCTTCTGTGATAGTCCTAAAACTCCGTTTCCCTATCTCGGTGAATTTCTATGCCCAAAACATATGATGCTTCACCAAGATCTGTTATATCAAAATTTGAGGGCAAGGACTTCTTTGTTTCTTGTAGCAGACTAACATCACTGCTAGCAAGCAAGATATCATCCACATACAAGATTAGGAAAATATATTTCTCATTTTTAAACTTTGCATAAATGCAGTTGTCCTCTATATTCTCTTTAAATCCAAAACTTTTAATTATTTCATTAAACTTTAGATACCACTATCTATAGGCTTGCCTTAATCCATAAATGGATTTCTTCAGGCGGCATCCCATATCTTCCTTGCCTTTCATGATAAAAACCCTTGGTTTGTTTCATGTAAACGTTTTCTTTTAAATCCCTGTTCAAAAATGTCGTCTTTACATCCATTTGATGTAACTCTAAATCAAAATGTGCAACTAATGCCATTATGATTATGAAGGAATCCTTACATGAGACTGGGGAAAAAGTCTCATTTTAATCTATCCCTTCTCTTAGTGTAAATCCTTTTGCCACAAGTCATGCTTTATACTTTTCCACATTTCCTTTAGAGTCATACTTAGTTTTGTAGACCCATTTACAGCCTACTGTTTTGGCTCCTTTAGGAATTTTCTCTAAGTCCCAAACATCTTTGGAACTCATCGATTTAATCTCGTCTTCCATTGCCTTCACCTACTTTGATGAGTGAGCGCTTCTCATGCCTTCTTCATATGAAGCGGAATCTTTTCCCGTATGAACTATTTCCGTGTTATAAACTTTATAATCAGTAGAAATAGCTGACTTTTTGGGTCTTGCAGACCTTATAAGGGCCTCAATTTCTGACACCTCTTCTAAAAGTGATTGCCGCTCCTCCCTTTCATGCTCAACAACGGGTTCAGTTGGCTCCTGACGGACAGGTTCCGGATCTTCTCCCATAGTTCTCATGGCTGGAGTTACAACAGGTGTTTGCGCTGCAACCTCAGGGATTATCGGTGCAGCCACAACAGGTAGTGAGAAATGGATCATCGGATTAGGTGCATGCACCCTCTTCTCCTCAAGATCAATCATTTCGTCCTCTAAGAAGACTGCATGTCTTGTTTCTACAAACTTTGTGTATCTGTCTGAATAGTAGAAACGAAAACCTTTTGATCTATCAGGATAGCCAATGAAGTGGCAACTGACTGTTTTGGGATCTAACTTTGCAATATTTGGATTAAACATTTTTGCCTTAGCTGCGCTCCCCCAGACTCTGGAGTGTTGTAGAGAGGGTACTCTTCCTCTCCACAGCTCGTACAGTGTTTTGGGCACCGACTTGCTTGGTACTCTATTGAGAATGTGAATGGCGGTTTTAAGCGCCTACATCCATAATCCCAATGGCAATGTGGAATAGCTCATCATACTACGCACCATATCCATAAGTGTACGGTTACGCCTTTCAGCTACTCCATTTTGCCGAGGCTCGCCCGACGTTGAATACTGGGCCACTATGCCAGTCTCTGGTAGGAACTTTGCAAAAGGTCTAGGGACTTGGCCATATGGAGTGTGCCGACCATAGTACCCCCCCCCCCCCCCACACACACAGTCAGATCTTACCATCTTTATTCTTTTGTCATGCTGATATTCAACTTCAGCTTTGAATATTTTAAATTTATCCAACGCTTCAGATCTTTCTTTGATTGGATAAATTTAACCATATCGGGAGTAGTCGTCTGTGAATGTTATGAACGAGTCATAGCCATCCACACTTTTCACCGGAAATGGTCCAGAAATGTTAGAGTGAATGATTTCTAGTATTCCTGTGCTACGTTTGCACCATTTTTGATTTGTTTTACATACTTTCTTTTAATGCAATCTATGCATTGTTCTAAGTCTGAGAACTCTAATGGAGGAAGAATTTCATTTTTAACTAGTCTTTCTATTCTCCCCTTCGAAATATGGCCCAAGCAACAGTGCCATGATTTCGATGAGTCATGAGTTCTCTTTCTTTTCTTTTGTTCTTTATTCGACACAGAAACATGCTCATTCACATTACACATAGAATGCACTTTTTCATGCAGTGATAATAAATAGAGCTCATTGTGAAGTAAAGCATCACCCACATAAGCATTATTAAACCATATGGCACACTTGCCATGTCCAAAATAACATTCATAATGATGTTTGTCCAAACATGAAACACTAATCAAGTTTCTATGACATGAAGGAACATATAAAACATCTCTAAGAAGAAGCTTGAATCCATCAGCTAACTCTAGGGAGATGTCGCCGACAGCTTCAATTTCTGTTTGAACTCCATTTGCAACTTCAATGCATCTTTCGCTTCTTTGCATAGTCCGCGTCGAATGGAATCCATGTAATGAATTTGCAACATGAACGGTTGCACCTGAGTCAATCCATCAAGTAGATTTCGAGAACTGTGTATATCAGGATTAATTTACAAAGGAACCAATGTTGTTACCTCTCTTTGCCATTATGGACTTTAGCCAAACAGGGCAATCTCTCTTGTAGTGCCCAGTCTGCTTACAATGGAGACATGTGTCTTTGTCCATTGGGAAAGACTTTTGCTGATGCTGATGGTGCATGGGAGCTTTTCCATGTGGCTTTGAAGGAGAACCTTTGCCACTTTGATTGCATTTCTTTTTCTTATCATCCCTCACATAGTTCAGAGAACCACCATATGAGGTTTTTAACTCTTTCCTCTTCTTGCACACACATGACTATAGTCTTTTCAATGTCCCATTTTCCAGGCGACATGTTGTAGTTGACAAAAAAGGTGTCAAACTCTTTTGGCAGTGAAGCCATGACAGGGTGAACAAGGAGTGCAGGCTTGAGCTCCAAATACTCATCCATGGGTTTAAGCTTAGCTGCCATTTTGCTCATCCTGAGGATGTGCTCTCTTATGCCATGTCCACCGCCTGTGTACTTTTCTGTCACCAGCTGCTTTAGCAACCGGGTAGCTTATATCTTTGAAGAACCAGTGAACTGTCTCTTTATCTTTTAAAGAAACTCCCCTATGTAAGTACACTCTGCAATTGAGCCCACAATAACATTCTCAATTGTGTTCTTTATGAAAGCCATGCACTTTTTATTGGCATTGATCCACTTTTGATTTTTGATGGAATATAACATCTCCACTGGAGCATGATCCTTTTTATTTTTCTCCCAAGCAGCATCATCTTCTTTTGCACCTCTGACTGGCTCTGTTGGTTTGACCGGCTATGGAGTGTCTACAACCCAGTCCACCTTAGCACAGACAAAGGACAAGTCAACTTTCTTTCTCCACTCAGTGTACACCTCTGAGGGTTGGAACATCCTTGAGGCAACTCATCAAGTGGAACCCTCCTGAAACCACAATGAGGTGAGATCATGACAACAGTTGCATGCTTTAATCCAACGTTGGTCAAAATTAAACATACAAATGTTTATGCAATTAAATCCATATCACCATTGAGCAAAAGTAGAAATAAATGCACCTTTATAACAATAACAAATTATGATCATGTTATTAACAACATTGGTCATAAAAATAGTAGAATCATAATTACTTTGACATGCTCTTAAAATTTAATTCTCACTTTATTTGCCTTTAAAAAAGAGCACTTTTATTTTTATTTGCAGCGGAAAACATGAATATAAAAAAACATGATATGTATACTTTTCAGAAACATTTCTGTCACTTTTCTATTTTCTATACAAATTTTCATTGGATTAGTTTGAATATAAAAACTATATACGAAATCTGCCCAAAAAACTTGATAAAAACACAAAATAACAAAAAAAATGCAACACAGTCACAACCTCGGCCTGCAGCGGAAAAAGCCGGCCCACGGCCTGGCCTACGCGCGCGCCGCGCGAGCCGCCTTGACCTGGCCTGGGCCGCCTCCTCTGTGGCTCAAACGGCCTGCTGCGTCGGGCGCCGCTCGGTCGCGGCAGTCGGATTCAATCCGACGATTGCCCGCCCCTTTCGGCCGAACAAAAATGGTGTTCCAGTGCCGATGGGGGGAACCCTAGTCCATCCCCCCTCCCGGCGCCTCCCGCTCCGCGGCGACGGCCTGTAGGATCGAAAGTATGTCTAGAGGCGGGGGGGGGGGGGGTGGGTGATTAGACTACTTGATGAAATAAAAAGTTGACCTTTTCCCAATTTTAGTTCTTGGCAGATTTTAAGAAATTAGCACAAGTCAAGCAATCTTAACACAATTCAAGCAAGCATGCAAAGAGTATATGAGCAGCGGAAAGTAAAGCATGCAACTTGCAAGAATGTGAAGGGATGGGTTTGGAGAGTGCAAACGCAATAGGAGACATGGATGTTTTTGTCAGGTTCCAATAGGTGGTGCTATCGTACATCCACGTTGATGGAGAGTTCAACCCACGAAGGGTAATGGCTGTGCGAGCCCATGGAGGGCTCCACCCACGAAGGGTCCACGAAGAAGCAACCTTGTCTATCCCACCATGGCCACCGCCCATGAAGGACTTGCCTCACTAGGGTAGATCTTCACGAAGTAGGCGATCTCCTTGCCCTTACAAACTCCTTGGTTCGACTCCACAATCTTGTCGAAGTCTCCCAAGTGACACCTAACCAATCTAGGAGACACCACTCTCCAAAAGGTAATAGATGGTGTGTTGATGATGAACTCCTTGCTCTTGTGCTTCAAATGATAGTCTCCCCAACACTCAACTCACTCTCCTAGGATTGGATTTGGTGGAAAGATGATTTGAGTGGAAAGCAACTTGGGGAAGGCTAGAGATCAAGATTCATATGGTTGGATTGGAATGTCTTGGTCTCAACACATGAGTAGGTGGCTCTTTGTCAGAAAATGGGTAGTGGAAGTGTAGGCACGGTCTGATGGCTTCCCTCACGAATGAGGAGAGGGTGGAGGGGTATATATAGCCTCCACACAAAATCTAACCGTTACACACAATATACCAAACTCGGTGGGACCAAATCAGAAAACTCGGTCGGACCGATTTAGTACATATGTGACCGTTAGGCAATTTCAGTGGGACCGACATGTCAGCTCGGTGGGACCGATATCATTAGGGTTAGGGCATAACGTAATCTCGGTTGGACCGATTACTCAAACTCGGTTGGACCGACTTTGGTAATAAGCTAACGGAGAGTTGGTTAGGAAAACTTCATGGGACCGATTCGCTCGTCTCGGTGGGACCGAAGCGTTATGAAAAGGAAACAGGGAGTTTGCATTGCAAACTCGGTTGGACCGATCGCTCATCTCGGTTAGACCGAAATGTTATGAAGGGAAACAGAGAGTGTGCAACCCCATCTCAGTGAGACCGAGACCCCTATCGGTGAGACCGAAAAGACTATGGCTTCTGTAGTGGCTATGTCATATGACCTCGGTGGCGCCGGATGGATCAAATCGGTGGGGCCAAGTTTGATTTTTGATTTGGGACATATGTGGATATGAGAAAGTGGCTGAGGGTTTTTGGAGCATATCACTAAGCACTGTGAGCAAGCAAGCCATTAAGCAACACCTCATCCCCTTTTAATAGTATTGGCTTTCCTATAGACTCAATGTGATCTTGGATCACTAAAATAAAAAATGTAGAGTCTTGGACTTTAGAGTTTGAGCCAATCTTTTGTCCTTAGCATTTTGAGGGGTCCACATTCCTTATCCATTCCATGCCAAACATTGAACTTTCCTAAAATATTTATCTTGAAATGGCATTAGTTCAATGAGCTATATGTTGTTAATCATTACCAAAACCACCCAGGGATAGTTGCACTTTCAATCTCCCCCTTTTAGTAATTGATGACAACATATAGATCAAAGCTTCGACAAATGATAATAAGATTGAAATACATCGTCGCCTTGAGAGGTATGTAACAAACAAGAGCTCCCCCTAAATTTGTGCATTATTTAAAATTTGCTTTGTACTGCAAATGCACAATGTGTTAGGATCATGGGTCACTCTTCACATACATCTTGGTGGAGCGCTCAAAATGATAACAATTGAAAACATGCACTCATCACCAAGCAAAGTGAATGATCATAAATGGATATGAAGGATAATATCATTCAAGAACACATTAAAGGTAGCATATGGTCAAACACATGATCATCCAAGTATCTCACAAAAGAGCATAGTGTATCAAGCAAACACACAATAAAATTCAAGCAAATGAAGTGCAAAGAGAGACAAAAGCAACACTCTCTCTCTCTCGAAGACTATGATCTATACATATTTCTCCCCCTTTGGCAACAAGTACCAAAAAGTTAAAAATATGCATAGTGCTATGCGTCTCTCAGGCTTGGTCTTCATGAGGTGGTGTAGAGATGACTCCAAGGACGAAAGCTTCTGTTGATGTAGCTGGAGCTGGTGGAGTGGCTGCTGGAGCTGGTGGCACTGAAGCTGTGGCTGCTGGTACAGATGTAGTAGCTCTTGTATCTGGGACAGGCACGGCAGCAGACCTCTGACTTCTTGGCACTCTTGTGAAAGCATCTGTAGTAGACTTGCCTTTCTTCTCATCCACTTCCTCCTGAAGTTTCTTAACTACTGACTGAATCTTAGTGACTTTGACATCAAGATCATAGAATTTCTACTCAATGATCCTCTCCAAGCTCTCCTGATTTTGAGTCAGGGTGGCCAAGCCCTTCTCAATCCTCTAGGTGGATTGGATCAGATATCCAAGCTGATCTTGCTTACTCTTTAAGAACACCTGAGATGCCTCTTCAGCACTTGGCATCTTTGCAGCTTTCTCTGCCCTTGCCTTCTATGTCTTCTCATGTGCTTGCACTGAGGAAGGATCTTCCTCATTCATGATAACAATGTTATCCTCAAAATCTGGCCTGAGGGGTAAATGCTCCTTGTCCAATAGATATGTGCCTGTGCCCATCTTGGAGTTGACGAGCACCTGAATTTGTGGAGCATACCTACACGACCTCTTCTGATCTGCAGCTGTCCTCTTGATTGTTTCCACAATCAGACTCATCACTTTGAACTTTTGAGGGACATCAAATATATGCAGCAAGTTGATGGAGTGTCCTCTTATCATTCTGTGATCTCCAGACTTGGGCAAAAGAGTGTGCCTCATAATGGTATTGATAGTAGGCAGCCCTGACAGCAAGTGCTTCACTGAGCCAAACTTGTGAGTCTCTAGGTCTGCATCAGGAATGTCCTTGTACATGCTTGCCATTGAGTTATGGTCTTTCTTCTTCTTGGCATACACATCCAAGTCATCTTCATGAGCTTCTGGGGCATTGATCAATCTAGCCCACTCATCAACTGTAGACTGGTACCTTGTACCCTCTGACATCCATACAATTCTACCATCTGGATAGAAATGAGCAGTAGTGTAAAATTGCATGATTAGCTCATCATTCCACTTTGTGAGATTTTGGCCAACAAACTTGTCCACTTCACAAGCCTTGAAGCTGTCATAGACACCTGGGAAGTGATCTTCATTCTCTCTAATGTAGGTCCAGTCAACCCATCTCATGTCACACACTATGGGTTTTTTGTCAAGCAGGATTGTCTCATAGAAATCTTGTTGTTCCTTTGTATGGAACCTGTAATCCACAACAGTTCTCCTCCTTACAACATATGGGTCAGCCTTCCTCCACTGTCTCAGTCCTGCATCCTTCCTGTTCCTCATGTCCTCTGCCACTGGATGTGCATCATTGTGGTCTGGGATCTTTGGCTTGAGCTTCCTTAGCACTTGGGCTTCAGCTTCCTCTTCTTCAACTTCAGGCACTGGGGCATTGTTCTTCTCCTCAGCAGGTATGTTCCTTGCAGCAGCCCATGACTTAATAGCATCTCCCATTAGCTTTTGTGCCTTAGGAGCTGGAGCAGCATCCTCTTCCTCTTCATCATCAGATCTCACCATTGTAGACTTCCCAAGTACTTTAGCGGTTGTTGTTCTTGCCCTCTTCTTCTTCTTCTTGTCCTCACCAGCTGCCTCTTCTTCATATTCAATGGTGAACTTCATAGTTTCACCTGTGGCAACTTTCCTTGGCTTGGATGTAGGCACTCTCCTAGCTAGTGCCTTTCTGTTCATGCCTGGTGATGCGTCCATTATGCATCATGCTTTTATATCGATATTTATTGCATTATGGGCTGTTATTACACGTTATGTCACAATACTTATGCCTATTCTCTCTTATTTTACAAGGTTTACATGAAGAGGGAGAATGTCGACAGCTGGAATTCTGGGCTTGAAAAGGAGCAAATATTAGAGATCTATTCTGCACAACTCCAAAAGTCCTAAAACTCCATGGAAGTTATTTTTTGAATTAATAAAAAATACTGAACAAAGAAAATACCTGAGGGGGCCACCCACCATCCACGAGGGTGAGGGGCGCGCCCTACCCCCCCAGGGCGCGCCCCCTTCCTCGTGGGCCCCCTGGCAGGCCTCCGGTACCCATCTTCTGCTATATGAAGTCTTTTACCCTGGAAAAATCATAAGCAAGCTTTCGGGATGAGACACCGCCGCCACGAGGCGGAACCTTGGCCAAACCAATCTAGGGCTCCGGCGGAGCTGTTCTGCCGGGGAAACATCCCTCCGGGAGGGGGAAATCATCACCACCGTCATCACCATCGATCCTCTCAGCAGGAGGGGGTCAATATCCATCAACATCTTCACCAGCACCATCTCCTCTCAAACCCTAGTTCATCTCTTGTATCCAATCTTTGTTCCAAAACCTCAGATTGGTACCTGTGGGTTGCTAGTAGTGTTGATTACTCCTTGTAGTTGATGCTAGTTGGTTTATTTGGTGGAAGATCATATGTTCAGATCCTATATTCATATTAATACCCCTCTGATTATGAACATGAATATGATTTGTGAGTAGTTACATTTGTTCCTGAGGACATGGAAGAAGTCTTGCTATAAGTAGTCATGTGAATTTGGTATTCGTTTGATATTGAGATGTATGTTGTCTCTCCTCTAGTGGTGTTATGTGAACGTCGACGACATGACACTTCACCATTGTTTGGGCCTAGAGGAAGGCATTGATAAGTAATAAGTAGATGATGGGTTGCTAGAGTGACAGAAGCTTAAACCCAAGTTTATGAGTTGCTTCGTAAGGGGATGATTTGGATCCATATGTTTCATCTATGGTTAGGTTTACCTTAATACTTCTTTTATAGTTGCGGATGCTTGCAATAGGGGTTAATCATAAGTGAGATGCTTGTCCAAGAAAGGGCAGTACCTAAGCACCGGTCCACCCACATATCAAATTATCAAAGTAATGAACGTGAATCATATGAGCGTGATGAAAACTAGCTTGACGATAATTCCCATGTGTCCTCGGGAGCGCTTTTCTCTATATAAGAATTTGTCCAGGATTGCCCTTTGCTTCAAAAAGGATTGGGACACCTTCATGCACCTTATTTACTTTTGTTACTTGTTACCCGTTACGAATTACCTTATCACAAAACTATCTGTTATCGATAATTTCAGTGCTTGTAGAGAATACCTTACTGAAAACCGCTTGTCATTTCCTTCTGCTCCTCGTTGGGTCGACACTCTTACTTATCGAAAGGACTATGATAGATCCCCTACACTTGTGGGTCATCAAGACTCTTTTCTGGCGCCATTGCTGGGGAGTGAAGCGCCTTTGGTAAGTGGAACTTGGTAAGGAAAAATTTATATAGTGTGCTGAAATTTACTGTCACTTGTTACTATGGAACATAATCCTTTGAGGGGCTTTGTCGGTGTAAAAACCAGCGGATCTCGGGTAGGGGTTCCCGAACTGTGCGTCTAGGCGGATGGTAACAAGAGACAAGGGACACGATGTTTTTACCCAAGTTCGGGCCCTCTCGATGGAGGTAAAACCCTACTCTTGCTTGATTGATATTGATGATATGGGTAGTACAAGAGTAGATCTACCACGAGATCAAGGAGGCTAAACCCTAGAAGCTAGCCTATGGTATGATTGTTGTTGTTCCTCCTATGGACTAAAACCCTCCGGTTTATATAGACACCAGAGAGGGCTAGGGTTACACAGAGTCGGTTACAATGGTAGGAGATCTACATATCCGTATTGCCAAGCCTGCCTTCCACGCCAAGGAAAGTCCCATCCGGACACGGGACGAAGTCTTCAATCTTGTATCTTCATAGTCTTGGAGTCCGGCCGATGATGATAGTTCGGCTATCCGGACACCCCCTAGTCCAGGACTCCCTCAGCAGCCCCTGAACCAGGCTTCAATGACGACGAGTCCGGCGCGCATATTGTCTTCGGCATTGCAAGGCGGGTTCCTCCTCCGAATAATTCATAGAAGATTGTGAACACCAGGATAGTGTCCGGCTCTAAAAAATAAATTCCACATACCACCGTAGAGAGAATAACAAGTTCAATCTGCTGACGTATTTTGTGGCGTGATGTCACACCACTACCAAGCCTTTACTCAAATTGTTTTTATTATACCACCTCATCACGTTTAGCGAAGCGGTTTCCTTGGCACGTCTTGTCGAAGCAGAGATCGTGTTCCTCTTATTCCGGGATCCTCATCAATACGGACGTGGGTAACCCAACCGCGCCATTGATTGTGCCGCTTGGGAGATAAGCGAGTTTTACCAGGCCGGTGGGGACGCATAGTTTTCGTCCGCCCATATAAGGGGATAAGGATCCACCTCTTTTACCTACGCCTTCTTCCTCCTTTGCTTATCCATCTCCGCGCACTCGAGCTCCAGCGCCCAAGTCCGCACATCTCACCTCGACCTTCTCCAGCCATGTCCGGAGCGAGAGGCAAGTGGATGGCCTCCTCCGTTACGGAGGGGCACATTGAGAAGCTGCGCAGCACCGGATATCTGTCCAGCGACATCGCGCATCAGCTCCCCAACGAGGGGCAGCTCATCCCCACCCCTAGGCCCCATGAGAGGGTGGTATTCCTTCCCCATTTCCTCCGCGGACTGGGCTTCCTACTCCACCCCTTTGTCCGGGGGCTCATGTACTACTACGGCCTGGATTTCCACGATCTGGCCCCAAATTTCATCCTCAATATCTCGGCGTTTATCGTCGTGTGCGAGGCCTTTCTCTGCATCCAGCCCCACTTCGGCTTGTGGCTAAAGACCTTCAATGTCAAGCCGAAGGTTGTGAAGCGCATCCAAGCGGAGTGCGGAGGCGCCATGGTGGGCAAAATGCCCAACGTCACTTGGCTTGAGGGTGCCTTCGTGGAATCCATCAAAGGGTGGCAACCGGGTGGTTCTACATCACCGAGCCGCGTGACCCTAAATGGGCAGTGGCCCCCGAATTCAGATCTGGCATCCCCATGCAGCTCACCTCCTGGAAAGAGAAGGGCTTGCTATGGGGTAGTTCGGAAGAGCTGACCGGACTCCAGTTCTGTCTCCAGACCCTGGTGAACAAGAAGCTCAAGCTTGTCAACGTGGTCCAGGTCATGCTCGTCCGCCGGATTCTCCCCTTCCTGCAACGGGACTTCAATTTGTGGGAGTTTGATCCAGCACAGCACCGGACCTTGAGCGGGCTCTTCGATACTACGTACGAAGCTGCCTGGAGGGTGTTGTTCAAGGGCGCCGAAGCTCCCGCATCCGCTACCGAAGATCGCGGATTTAGCACGCAGCATCCGGCTGGCGAGGTAAGCTATGTTATCCTTTATGGGACACTCGCTTTTCATAGTTTGACTCTATGCGGGATCTAAACTCCCAATACCTTTAACAGGCCTGGCAGAAGACGTCTGGACAGGTTAACTGTCCGGCCCCCCTTCCAGAAGACCCAGCAGATGCCCGTTTGACAGGGCTGCTGGTCCCGACACTTTACGTAGTGCCGGGGAAGAAGGCCAATAAGAAGGCCACGGGAATCCGAAGGAGTTCCTGGCGTCAGGTGGTATCGGACTCATCGTCCGATGACTCCAAGGCGGACTCCTCCCACGAGGATGAGGAGGAGATGAAAGAGGCCTCTCCCCCAGCGGAGGGAGAGAAGAAGAGGAAGGCCTCCCCAACGAGGGAGGCCGAAGGGTCCAAGAAGGGAAGGACCCTTCCCCCGGACTGTTCCGCCAACGTTGGCGACGGCAACGAGGAGTGGCACTCAAGGGCCAAGCCCCTAGCGAGATCGTAAGTATCCGGACTCCTAGATGATTTATAATTTTTCTTTTTGCCACACGGTGTCTTTCTAATGCCGCATACAACATGTAGTCCGCCCAAGGACGATCTTCCCGCTTCGTCGAGCGGGTCCTTGGGCACGTCGGATATGGATTCTCTTCCGACCACCTCCACCCCCCGTGACGCTGACAATGTCGAGGTGGGATCCCAGGAAGGGACCCGCCAGGAGGAGGAGACCCCGGAGGTGCCGCAGGGCAACCTCCCGGACTTTGCACCAGACTCCGCACCGGAACCTGCAGTGGTTCCGGAGTTCGGTGAGCGGCCCCTTTGTAAGAAGGGCAAGACTGTGACACCAGCGGCCTCCGTCCAACCGGAGGCACCGGATAACTTGCTGGAGGCGCTCAACGGCGCTTCGATCGAAGAAGAACACCGCACTGTCATGAGTGCGGTGATTCAGAAGGTTTAGCTCGCCAAGAGCGGGCTGACCGAAGCCTGCAGCATCCTTCTAACAGGCTTTGAGGTAAGAATTTTAAGATATGTAATATAATACCGCATAGACAGTAGCCCCTGATGCTCGGTTCGGTGTTCGGAAACAAAAGCCGGACTGAGGATCTAAAAAGATATACGCAGGAGTCTGAAAAAATATGTCAATATGGGATTGCAGGCTGCACTGCTGACCTCTGCCGCACTGACTGCGGAGGTCAATACCTTGAAGAAGAGCCTCGAGCGGTCCGAGAGCGATCTCGGCCGTGCCAAGAAGCAGCTCGAGGACAAGGAAGGTGAGTAACACCGTATTAAATTTGTACCTTACAGAAAAGGATTTGGTTGCAAGAGAAATAATGAGGATAAGGTGGGTACTTCAGGGGCTACGAACGAGGTGGCAACCCTGAAGGAGGTGGTGTCCGCGGCCGAACGCAATGCGGCCGCGGGACGAGCCGAGCGAGAGAAGCAGGAGGCGCGGGTGGCGGAGGTACAGCAAGAGCTCCAGGCTCTCGTGGAAAAGCACGAGAGTTTGGAGCGTGACTCGAAGACTCGAGAGTCCGAGTTTGCGTCAGCTCTTGAGAGTGCCAAAGCCGCTAAGGCTGAAGCCCACAAGGCCCTCCAGGAGATCGAGGCATTGAAGAAAATAGCGGCGGGTAAGGCATTTTTCATGCAAAGCAAGCATGTGAATGTGAATTACCTATTACTTACCCGAATTCGAAGCTCTCCAGGAGCGTTCGCAGATCTGCCTCGCAGCGTGTCCGATGCTGCCGCTTTCTACCGGGCCGAGGAGGGGAGCTCGATGGAGAAGGTCTTCTGGTCTCAGTATGCTGAGGCCGGACATCCGGTGCCCCTTAGCGACTAGCTGAAGCAGCTGGTCGAGCTCCACAAGGTGGCCGAACAGGCCATGAAGGGCCTCATAGTTCGGCTTTGGCCCAAGGAGGCCATGCCTGGGAGCTACTTCGGCCTGGTACGGCGGCTGGTGGATGCGTGTCCCTGGGTCGAAGTCATCAAGCACTCCGCCTGCATTGAAGGTGCCCGTCGGGCCCTTGCCCGTGCAAAGGTGCATTGGGGTAGGATGGACGCTGAGAAGCTTATGACGGACGCGCCACCGACGGGCAAGGAGTATCCCACGCCCGAGATGTATTATAAGAGTGTCCTGAAGGGTGCCCGCATGATTGCGGGTGAGTGCTCCAAAGATGTAATATTTGAGTAGACTCGCATTTTGTTATCCTGTGCGCTGAAAACTTTGTTCATATGCACTAAGCAACGCTTGTTAATTTAAAATATTACCTTCTGTGCAGCCGTTTATCAAATCTGAGAGATGGCAAGTCATCGGCTTCAGCCCCCATGCCACGAGTGCTGGGGTGTTCGGGATAAACTTGAGCGCTTTTGTTCCCATTTTTGGGTCCATCTAGGGAGGCGCTCAACACAACGAACGAGGCAACCGGACTTATAATGCTTGAACACTCTCACTTAGCCATAGAATTTTATAATTTTAAATTTCGGCGAAGCCCCTAGTGTTCGGAAGACCGAGTTCGGGGCGCTATCTACGCCTGGGCCGGACAAAGCCGGTTCCTCGCTCTAAGCGGCATAAGTCTTTAGGGACTCGAAAAAACCTCTCAAACAGCGACCAACTCTCGCCTTATCATGACGGTCAGTTTTAGCTTTCTCCACTGAGGCGCTCGCCCAGCTCAACTAGGGCGCAATCGCAGTGGTTCTCCCAGTGCTACCTTAGCCGATACAACGGAACGTAAAGTACCAAAACATGGGAGCCGGGCAAACCCAACTATTGACCCAAGACATGATTCGGAGCCGATGCATATAATGCTATAAGTTCGGGGTGCCGCACTTGTGAAAGTGTTCGGACTTATCACACCATAATGTGGGGAACTTAAGCCCCTAGTGTATTCAGCTGTACCAAAGTGTACGGATGCAACATGTCATAAATGAACATATGTATAAGAAAGAAATGCAATTATAAGCAAAAAGCGATGCATTGTTTATTCAAGAAATACTGCCATGAATGCAGAACGATACAAATAATGCGGTAAGCAAGGGATGGGACTATTAAACATGTCCCCCTCCAGGGGTAGGCTGCGGAATGGTGTATAAAACAGATTTAATGCTCATAATGGAGACCACCTAGATACTCGTCGTGGCCTTTCTCCTTCCCTGGCTGTTGCATCATGAGTTCGGCAGGTCTACTGCCGGACAGGGCCTCTGGTGAACGGAGTCCTGTGGGTAAGAAAAAAGAAAAAGGAAAAAGAATGACACACTTGGGAGCCCCTGGTGTGGTTAAACCTCATTATGGGTCTGTCGTGGTCGTGGCCCTCCCCCTATGCCCATGGTATCTCCAGAGCGTAATGATGTACGCGAAGGACCAGTCTTGCAATTTTGCAAGGGCCGGGGTTGGGGCAGCACTGCTACGTGTGCTCGAAACGTGCCAGGTGGTCTTGTTGTAGGTTACTCCGAGCGCATTTAGTCGTGTCCGGTCGCCTAACGGCCGGACTCGAGAATTGCCTTAAGAGGCTGCTCTGTACTTCTGCTGCTTGAGCCGCTGTGTGTTCCTCCGTTCGGAGGGAGCGTTCCATGTTTCCATTGACCGTGATGACTCCTCGAGGGCCTGGCATCTTGAGCTTGAGGTATGCGTAGTGCGGCACCACGTTGAACTTTGCAAACGCGGTTCGTCCGAGCAGAGCATGATTGCCGTTGCGGAACGGAACTATGTCAAAGATTAACTCCTCGCTTCGGAAGTTATCCGGGGATCCAAAGACCACTTCCAGTGTGACTGAGCCTGTACAATTGGCCTCTACACCTGGTATGACGCCTTTGAAGGTCGTCTTTGTTGGTTTAATCCTTGAGGGGTCTATGCCCATCTTGCGCACTGTATCCTGGTAAAGCAGGTTCAGGCTGCTGCCGCCGTCCATTAGGACTCTAGTGAGGTGAAACCCATCGACGATTGGGTCTAAAACCAATGCGGCGAATCCGCCGTGGCGGATACTGGTGGGGTGGTCCCTTCGATCAAAAGTGATCGGGCAGGAGGACCATGGGTTGAACTTCGGGGCGACTGGCTCCATCGCGTATACGTCCTTGAGTGCACGCTTCCGCTCCCTCTTGGATATGTGGGTTGCGTATATCATGTTTACCGTCCGCACTTGTGGGGGGAAACCCTTCTGTCCTCTATTGTTCGGCGATCGGGTCTCTTCCTCGTCATCGCTATGCAGCCCCTTGTCATTGTTTTCGGCAATTAGCTTTCCTGCCTGCTTGAATACCCAACAGTCCCTGTTGGTGTGATTAGCTGGCTTTTCGGGGGTGCCGTGTATCTGGCACGAGCGGTCGAGTATTCGGTCCAAATTGGACAGACCCGGAGTAGTTCTTTTGAATGGCTTTTTCCGCTGACCGGGTTTGGAGCCTCTGAATCCGGCGTTGACTGCCATATCCTCAGTGTTATCACCGTTAACGCGGAGTTTGTTCTTGTTGCGACGCGACCTGCCATTGTGGTCCTTGATATCCGGACTGCCCGAATTTTTGCTGAGGTTGTTACTGCGGGCTAGCCAGCTGTCCTCTCCCGCGCAGAAGCGGGTCATGAGTGATGTGAGGGCTGCCATGGATTTCGGCTTTTCCTGTCCTAGGTGCCGGGCAAGCCACTCATCGCGGATGTTATGTTTGAAGGCTGCGAGGGCCTCTGCATCCGGACAGTCGACGATTTGATTTTTCTTTGTTAAGAACCGTGTCCAGAATTGTCTGGCCGATTCGTTTGGCTGCTGAATTATGTGGCTTAGGTCGTCGGCGTCTGGTGGTCGCACATACGTGCCCTGGAAGTTGTCAAGGAATGCGGCTTCCAGGTCCTCCCAACACCCAATTGATTCTTCTGGCAAGCTATTAAGCCAATGCCGAGCTGGTCCTTTAAGCTTGAGTGGGAGGTATTTGATGGCGTGAAGATCATCGCCGCGGGCCATGTGGATATGAAGGAGATTGTCTTCGATCCAAACCGCGGGGTCTGTTGTGCCATCGTAGGATTCAATATTCACGGGTTTAAACCCTTCGGGGATTTGATGATCCATTACTTCATCTGTGAAGCATATTGGGTGTGCGGCGCCTCTATATTGGGCTATATCACGACGTAGCTCGAGCGAGATTTGTCTACTGTGTTCGGCCCGGACGGAGTTGCTGTATCCGGCGCGACGGTCGTCGTCGCGCATCGTGGGGCGCCCACGCGATCCGTAGATCGATCTTGATTGTCTTGCCTTATCCTCCAATATGTCTCACAAGTCCGGCGCATTCCCCCGTGGCTTCGTACTTTTCGAGCGGTGCCGGGGTATGGTTCTAGTGGAGGGCCTAGAGGCCTCTCTGTCGCGGCCACGAGGTGGTCGGTCAGCCGTATTGTGCACTGGTGATGCAGGTTTATATGCCTCCTCCTCTAATCGGGGGAGCAGCTTGCGTTTGGGGTAGCTTTTGGAGGGGCGTTCGAGTTCATGCTCTTCGCCCGCAAGGACTTCAGTCCATCTGTCGGCTAGCAGATCTTGATCAGCTCTAAGCTGTTGCTTCTTATTCTTGAGGCTGTTCGCCGTGGACATAAGCCTGCGTTTAAAACGCTCTTGTTCGACGGGGTCATCAGGCACGACGAATTCGTCGTCATCGAGGCTTGCCTCGTCTCCGGAGGGAGGCATGTAATTATCATCGTCTACCTCTTCGTCTGCCGCTCTCTCATGAGGGCTGGCTTCTCCGTCCTCCTGTGCTGAATCTTGCTGGAGGGGGTTGTCTTCGGCACTCTCTGGGGTGTTATTATCTCCGGTGCCGGAATCTCCATTCTTGCTGTGGCGGGATTTAGAGCGGCGCCACTGACGCTGGCACTTGGGCTGTTTCTTGGAGGGGTCTTCCTCCGCCGTTCCTTCGCCATTCCCATCCTTTGGGATGTCCACCATGTATATGTCATATGACGAGGTGGGTTTCTAGTGCCCAGTAGGCGCTGGTTCTTGGTCGTCTCCGGCATCGCCGTCCATACCGTCGATGTCTTCGGAGTCGTAGTCTAGCATGTCGGTTAGATCATCGATAGTGGCTACAAAGTGGGTGCTGGGTGGGCTTTGAATTTCTTCGTCGTCCATATCCCAACCATCCTGACCACAGTTCGGCCAGGGCTCTCTTGATAACGAGAGATACTTTAGCGAATTCAGGATGTCACCAAAAGTTGAGTGCTGAAAGATGTCCGTAGCGGTGAACTCCATGATCGGCGCCCAACCGGATTCATTTGGAGGGGGCTCTTGAGGTTCGGAGTCTGGCGAGGAGTCCAGCACCTCGGAGTCACGAGCTTCACAAGGGACAAGGTCGGTATTCGGCTCCATCGCCGTAGAGGTTGCAGCCCCCGAGGCGGTGTCTAGCCACCCATCCTCGATCTGCACAGTCGGCTCCGAACTAAGGGTCGGAGCGGACTCGTGTGCGGCCTCCAGGGCACTGTCCGGTAGCAGAGCTAAATCATGCCCATCGAGACAGTGCGGCGTGCTTGGCTGTGGCTCGAATCCGTCGAAGATTAAGTTTCCGCGGATGTCAGCCATGAAGTTCAAACTTCCGAATCTGACCTGATGGCCAGGGGCGTAGCTTTCAATCTACTCCAAATGGCCAAACGAATTGGCCCGCAGTGCAAAGCCGCCAAATACGAAGGTCTGTTCGGGGAGAAAAGTCTCACCATGGACTGCATCGTTGGTGATGATCGAAGGAGCCATCGGGCCTATATGCGACGGCACAGAGGAACTCTCAATGAAAGCACCAATGTCGGTGTCAAACCCGGCGGATCTCGGGTAGGGGGTCCCGAACTGTGCGTCTAGGCGGATGGTAACAGGAGACAAGGGACACGATGTTTTCACCCAGGTTCGGGCCCTCTTGATGGAGGTAAAACCCTACTCCTGCTTGATTGATATTGATGATATGGGTAGTACAAGAGTAGATCTACCACGAGATCAAGGAGGCTAAACCCTAGAAGCTAGCCTATGGTATGATTGTTGTTGTTCGTCCTATGGACTAAAACCCTCCGGTTTATATAGACACCAGAGAGGGCTAGGGTTACACAGAGTCGGTTACAATGGTAGGAGATCTACATATCCGTATTGCCAAGCTTGCCTTCCACGCCAAGGAAAGTCCCATCCGGACACGGGACGAAGTCTTCAATCTTGTATTTTCGTAGTCTTGGAGTCCGGCCGATGATGATAGTTCGGCTATCCGGACACCCCCTAGTCTAGGACTCCCTCAGGCTTGTTCGGGGTATCTTCACCCCCGAACAGTAGAGCAAAGAGTTGCTCCTCAACCTACTGAACCTACTGAAAATGTTTACTTTGAAATTCCTTTGGGTATGGTAGAGAAACTGCTAGCTAATCCTTTTACAGGAGATGGAACATTGCATCCCCATTTGCACCTAATCTATGTGGATGAAGTTTGTGGATTATTTAAGCTTGCAGGTATGCCCGAGGATGTTATCAATAAGAAGGTCTTCCCTTTATCTTTTAAGGGAAAGGCATTGACATGGTTTAGGCTATGTGATGATATGGGATCATGGAACTACAACCGATTGAAATTGGAATTTCATCAGAAGTTTTATCCTATGCATCTTGTTCATCGTGATCGTAATTATATATATAGTTTTTGGCCTCACGAAGGAGAAAGCATCGCTCAAGCTTGGGGGAGGCTTAAGTCAATGTTATATTCATGCCCCAATCATGAGCTCTCAAGAGAAATTATTATTCAAAATTTTTATGCTTGGCTTTCTCTCAACAATCGCTCCATGCTCGATACTTCTTGTCCTGGTTCTTTCATGATGAAGACTATTGAATTCAGATGGGATTTATTGGAAAGAATTAAACGCAACTCTAAATATTGGGATCTCGACGAAGGTAAGGAATCAGGTATAACACCTAAGTTTGATTGTGTTAAATCTTTTATGGATACCGATGCTTTTCGTGAATTTAACATTAAATATGGACTTGACTCTGAGATAGTATTCTTTTCTGTGAATCATTTGCTACTCATGTTGACCTTCCTAAGGAGAAGTGGTTTAAATATAATCCTCCATTTGAAGTAAAAGTAGCTGCACCTATTAAAGTTGAAGAAAAGACTATCACTTATAATGATCCTATTGTTCCTACCTATATTGAGAAACCACCTTTTCCTATTAGGATAAAGGATCATGCTAAAGCTTCAACTGTAGTTCGTAAGAGTAATACTAGAACACCTACACCACCTGAGCAAATTAAAGTTGAACCTAGTATTGCTATGGTTAAAGATCTCTTGGCTGATAATATTGATGGGCATGTTATTTACTTCTGTGATGAAGCTGCTAGAATTGCTAGACCAGATACTAAGAATAAATATAGACCTGTTGTAGGCATGCGTGTTATTTCTGTTAAAATAGGAGATCATTGTTATCATGGCTTATGTGATATGGGTGCTAGTGCAAGTGCAATACCTCATTCCTTATACAAAGAAGTTATGCATGATATTGCATCTGCTGAGATAGAAGAAATTGATGTTACAATTAAGCTTGCCATTAGAGATACTATTTCACCAGTTGGGATTGTTAGAGATGTTGAAGTCTTGTGTGGGAAAGTTAAATACCCTGCTGATTTTCTTGTTCTTGGTTCCCCACAAGATGACTTTTGTCCCATTATATTTTGTAGACCCTTCTTGAATACTGTTAATGCTAGGATAGATTGCAAAAAGGATATTGTTACGATTAATTTAGGGGATATGTCTCATGACTTTAATTTTGCTAAATTTCATAGACAACCCCATGATAAAGAACTGCCTAGTAAGGATGAAATTATTGGTCTTTCTTCTATTGCCGTGCCTCCTAATGATCCTTTAGAACAATATTTGCTAGACCATGAAAATGATATGTTTATGAATGAAAGAAGGGAAATAGATGAAGTATTCTTTAAACAAGGACCTATTTTGAAACACAACTTGCCTGTTGAAATTCTAGGGGATCCTCCACCACCCAAGGGTGATCCCGTGTTTGAGCTTAAACCACTACGTGATACTCTTAAAATATGCTTATCTTGATGAAAAGAAGATATATCCTGTTATTATTAGTGCTAACCTTTCAGAGCAGGAAGAGGAGAAATTATTGAAAACTCTGAAGAAGCACCGTGCTGCTATTGGATATACACTTGATGATCTTAAGGGCATTAGTGCCACTCTATGCCAACACAAAATAAAATTGGAGAAAGACACCAAACCAGTTGTTGATCACCAACGACGGTTAAATCCTAAGATGAAAGAAGTGGTAAGAAAAGAAATACTAAAGCTCCTGGAGGCAGGTATAATTTATCATTTTGCTGATAGTCAGTGGGTAAGTCCTGTCCATTGTGTCCCTAAGAAGGGAGGTATTACTGTCGTTCCTAATGATAAAGATGAATTGATCCCACAAAGAATTGTTACAGGTTATAGGATGGTAATTGATTTCTGCAAATTAAATAAAGCTACTTAAAAGGATCATTACCCTTTGCCTTTTATTGATCAAATGCTAGAAAGATTATCCAAACATACACATTTTTGCTTTCTAGATGGTTACTCTGGTTTCTCTCAAATACCTGTGTCAAAAGAGGATCAAGAAAAGACCACTTTTACTTGCCCTTTTGGTACTTTTGCTTATAGATGTATGCCTTTTGGTTTATGTAATGCACTTGCTACCTTTCAAAGATGCATGATGGCTATATTCTCTGACTTTTGTGAAAAGATTGTTGAGGTTTTCATGGATGATTTCTCTGTTTATGGATATTCTTTTGATGATTGCTTGAGCAACCTTGATCGAGTTTTGCAGAGATCTGAAGAAACTAATCTTGTCTTGAATTGGGAAAAATTCCACTTTATGGTTAATGAAGGCATTGTCTTGGGGCATAAAATTTCTGAAAGAGGTATTGAAGTTGACAAAGCTAAGGTTGATGCTATTGAAAAGATGCCGTGTCCCAAGGACATTAAAGGTATCAGAAGTTTCCTTTGTCATGCCGGTTCTTATAGGAGGTTCATTAAGGACTTCTCTAAAATTTCTAGGCCTCTGACTAATCTCTTACAAAAAGATATTCCTTTTGTCTTCGATGATGATTGTGTAGAAGCATTTGAAATACTTAAGAAAGCTTTGATTTCTGCACCTATTGTTCAGCCACCTGATTGGAATTTACCCTTTGAAATTATGTGTGATGCTAGTGATTATGTTTTAGGTGCTGGGACAAAGAGTTGATAAGAAATTAAATGTTATCCAATATGCTAGTAAAACTCTAGACAGTGCCCAGAAAAATTATGCTACTACTGAAAAAGAATTTTTAGCAGTTGTATTTGCTTGTGATACGTTCAGAACTTATGTTGTTGATTCTAAAGTAACTGTTCACACTGATCATGCTGCTATTAAAGATGCTAAACCTAGACTTATTAGATGGGTTCTCCTACTACAAGAATTTGATTTGCATATTATTGATAGAAAGGGAGCTGAGAACCCCATTGCAGACAACTTGTCTAGGTTAGAGAATGTTCTTGATGATCCACTACCTATTGATGATAGCTTCCCTGATGAACAATTAGCTGTCATAAATGCTTCTCGTACTACTCCATGGTATGCTGATTATGCTAATTACATTGTTGCTAAATTTATACCACCTAGTTTCACATACCAGCAAAAGAAAAAGTTTTTCTATGATTTAAGACATTACTTCTGGGATGACCCACACCTTTATAAAGAAGGAGTAGATGGTGTTATTAGACGTTGTGTACCTGAGCATGAACAGGAACAGATCCTACGCAAGAGTCACTCCGAGGCTTATGGAGGACACCACGCTGGAGATAGAACTGCGCATAAGGTATTGCAATCCGGTTTTTATTGGCCTACTCTCTGCAAAGATGCCCGTAAGTTTGTCTTGTCTTGTGATGAATGTCAAAGAATTGGTAATATAGTAGACGTCAAGAAATGCCTATGAATTATTCTCTTTTTATTGAATTATTTGATGTTTGGGGCTTTGATTATATGGGACCATTTCCTTCCTCTAATGGGTATACACATATTTTAGTTGTTGTTGATTATGTTACTAAGTGGCTGCTACGTCTTGAGCTTGCGTTGGTTTTCCTTGAGAGGAAAGGGTGATGCAACAATAGTAGCGTAAGTATTTCCCTCAGTTTTTGAGAACCAAGGTATCAATCCAGTAGGAGGCTCCTCAAAAGTCCCACGTGATAACCCACTAGTGTAGGGGATCGCAATAGCTTTCGAGGGTAAAGTATTCAACCCAAATTTATTGATTAGACACAAGGGGAGCCAAAGAATATTCTTGAGTATTAGCAGTTGATTTGTCAATTCAACCACACCTGGATAACTTAGTATTTGCAGCAAAGTATTTAGTAGCAAAAGTGGTATGATAATAAAAGTAACGGTTGCAAAAGTAAAGATAATTGTTTTTGGGTTTTTGTAGTAGTTGTAACAGTAGCAACGGAAAAGTAAATAAGCGAAGAAAAATATATGCAAAGCTCGTAGGCAATGGATCAGTGATGGATAATTATGCCGGATGCGATTCCTCATGTAATAGTTATAACATAGGGTGACACAGAACTAGCTCCAGTTCATCAATGTAATGTAGGCATGTATTCCGTAAATAGTCATACGTACTTATGGAAAAGAACTTGCATGACATCTTTTGTCCTACCCTCCCGTGGCAGCGGGGTCCTAGCGGAAACTAAGGGATATTAAGGCCTCCTTTTAATAGAGAACCGGAACAAAGCATTAGCACATAGTGAATACATGAACTCTTCAAATTATGGTCATCACCGAGAAGTATCCCGATTATTATCACTTCGGGGTTGTTGGATCTTAACACATAATAGGTGACTATAGACTTGCAAGATAGGATCAAGAACACACATATATTCATGAAAACATAATAGGTTCAGACCTGAAATCATGGCACTCGGGCCCTAGTGACAAGCATTAAGCATAGCAAAGTCATAGCAACATCTATCTCAGAACATAGTGGATACTAGGGATCAAACCCTAACAAAACTAACTTGATTACATGGTAAATCTCATCCAACCCATCACCGTCCAGCAAGCCTACGATGGAATTACTCACGCACGGCGGTGAGCATCATGAAATTGGTGATGGAGGATGGTTGATGATGACGACGGCGACGAATCCCCCTCTCAGGAGGCCCGAACAGAGTCCAGATCAGCCCTCCCAAGAGAGATTAGGGCTTGGCGGTGGCTCCGTGTCGTAAAACGTGATGAAACTTTCTCTCTGATTTTTTTCTCCCCGAACGTGAATATATGGAGTTGGAGTTGAGGTCGGTGGAGGTCCAGGAGGCCCACGAGATAGGGGGGCGCTCCCTTGTCTTGTGGACAGGCCGTGGGCCCCCTGGTGTATTTCTTTCGCCCAGAAATTCTTATTAATTCCAAGAAGTGCCTCCGTGGATTTTCAGGACATTCCGAGAACTTTTCTTTTCTACACATAAAACAACATCATGGCAGTTCCGCTGAAAACAACGTCAGTCCGGGTTAGTGTCATTCAAACCATGCAAGTTAGAGTCCAAAACAAGGGAAAAAGTGTTTGGAAAAGTAGATACGTTGGAGACGTATCAACTCCCCCAAGCTTAAATCTTTGCTTGTCCTCAAGCAATTCAGTTGATAAACTGAAAGTGATAAAGAAAAACTTTTGCAAACTCTATTTGCTCTTGTTGTTGTAAACATGAAAAGCCAGCATTCAAGTTTCAGCAAATATTATGAACTAACCATACTCACAATAACACCTAGGTCTCACAATTACTCATATCAATAGCATAATCAGCTAACGAGCCATAATAAGAAAGCTCGGATGACAACACTTCTTCAAAATAATCATAACATGATATAACAAAATGGTATCTCGCTAGCCCTTTCTGAGACCGCAAAACATAAATGCAGAGCACCTTTAAAGATCAAGGACTGACTAAACATTGTAATTCATGGTAAAAGAGATCTAGTCAAGTCATACCCAATATAAACCAATAGTAATGAATGCAAATGACAGTGTGCTCTCCAGCGGGTGCTTTTTAATAAGAAGGGTGATGACTCAACAGAAAAGTAAATAGATAGGCCCTTCGTAGAGGGAAGTGGGGATTTGTAGAGGTGCCGGAGCTCGATTTTAAAATAGAGATTGAATAACATTTTGAGCGGCATACTTTCGCTGTCAACACAACAACTATGAGATGGCTGTATCTTCCATACTACATGCATTATAGGCAGTTCCCAAACAGAATGGTAAAGGTTTATACTCCCCCAACCACCAACAAGCATCAATCCATGGCTTGCTCGAAACAACGAGTGCCTCCAACTAACAACAGCCCTGGGGGAGTTTTGTTTAATTATTTTGATTTGCTTTGATCTTTTTGGAGATCATGGGACTAGGCATCCCGGTTACCGGCCCTTTCTCGTGAAGGAGGAGTGGAGTCCACTCCTCTTGAGAATAACCCACCTAGCATGGAAGATATGGCAGCCCTAGTTGTAACATGAGCTGCTCGAGCATACAAAATAGAATTTCATTTGAAGGTTGGGAGTTTGGCACATACAAATTTACTTGGAACAACAGGTAAATACCGCATATAGGAAGGTATAGTGGACTCATATGGAACAACTTTGGGGTTTAAGGAGTTGGGATGCACAAGCATAATTCCCTCTTAGTACAGGTGAAGGCTAGCAAAAGACTGGGAAGCGACCAACTAAGAAAGCGACGACAGTCATGAACATGCATTAAAATTAATTTAAACCAAGTACAAGCATGAGTAGGATATAATCTACCATGAACATAAATATCATGAAGGCTATGTTGATTTGATTCAACTACATGTGTGAACATGTGCCAAGTCGAGTCACTCAATTCATTTAAAGGAGGATACCATCCCATCATACCACATCTTAATCATTCTAATAGCATGTTGGCACGCAAGGTAAACCATTATAACTCATAGCTAATCAAGCATGGCACAAGCAACTATAATCTCTAAATGTCATTGCAAATATGTTTACTTCATAATAAGCTGACTCAGAAACGATGAACTCATCATATTTACAAAAACAAGAGAGGTCGAGTTCATACAAGCTTTTCTCATCCCAATAAGTCCATCATGTATCGTCATTATTGCCTTTCACTTGCACGACCGAACGATGTGTATAATAATAAGAGTGCACGTGCATTGGACTAAGCTGGAATCTGCAAGCATTCAATTCAAGAGAGAAGACAAGTAATATGGGCTCTATGTTAAATAAACAATCATGTATATGAGAGCCACTAACATTTTCAATATGGTCTTCTCGACCCCCCAAAGGAAAGAAAAGAAAATAAAACTGTTTACACGGGAAAGCTCCCAACAAGTAAGAAGAAGAACTAGAAATATTTTTGGGTTTTCATTTTAATTCTACTACAAGCATGGAAATTAAACTAACTATTTGTTTTTGGTTTTTCTTAAGGTTTATCAAACACACAAGAAGAAAACTAGAAAAAGAAAATTTAAACTAGCATGGATAATACAATGAAAGAGTATGAGCACCAACAACTAGTGTGTGAACATGAGTGTAAAGTCGGTGAGAAATACGTACTCCCCCAAGCTTAGGCTTTTGGCCTAAGTTGGTCTAGTACCAAGGACTGCCTTGCTGATATCCGTAAGTGAAACTGGGGTCGTACTGAGAGGAAGCGACAACCGCCTCCTGAGCTGCGGCGTGTTGGCAAGCTGCCTCCGCTCTCCTCTCGTATTCAGCTGCTTCCTCCCCGGTGACAACATATCTTCCTTTTGACTGATAATCAAAAAGGTAGGGAGCAGGAAGAGTAACATGGACGGTGTTGCGTCTGTCATAGATTAGTCGATAATGGAGGAATTGTTCATTCATCGCAAGAAATTGATGATTGAACATAGCTTCTTTATCCAAATAAATAGGAGGTAAAATCATATCCCCTTCTCGTGGGGCTATATTAAGATAATTAGCCACACGGGTTGCATAAATTCCTCCAAATAAATTTCCATTTCTACTATTATTCTGCAACCTATGTGCAACTATTGCCCCAAAGTTATAACCTTTATAACCTAAAACAACACTCTTGAGGACACACAGATCAGGGACACACATGTGACATGCTTCATCCTTACCGTTAATGCGTCTACTAATGAAGAGAGCAAAATAATGTATAGCAGGAAAATGAATGCTCCCTATGGTAGCTTGTGCTATGTCCCTGGATTCTCCCACAGTAATACTAGCAAGGAAATCTCTAAATTCAGATTTGTGAGGATCATTAATATTACCCCACTGCGGGAGTTTGCAAGCAGTTGTAAAATCCTCTAAATCCATGGTATAAGATGTATCATAAATATCAAATATGACACTAGGAGAATTACGCGTACAGTTATATTTAAACCTCCGCACAAAGGAATCAGTCAACTGATAGTACTGAGGACACTTATCTTGTAAGAAGTCCTCCAACTCAGCATTACGCACATGCGCGTCAAATTCCTCCTTGAAGCCTGCTTCGACCATAAAATCATCGGATGGCCACTGACAAGCTCGTACATCCGCGTCCCTCGGCAATTCAACATCTTGCTCACGTATAGCAATCCTGGGCCCTTTCTTCACCGAGGAACCACCTTGGTACATTCTTCTAAGCATAATTCTTTTTCTGAAATAATTCTGAAATTTTAGTAACTTCAAAATAAAAGTGAATAAAACTAAACAAGATTGGTAGCAACTACTCCTACAAGTGCCTAGAGACTATATCATGCATTAGAATTGCTTGGAACATGGTCACCTATGCAGCAAAAATTTGCAATGAATAAAGCACTAGAACAAAAACTAATTGTTTTTTGACTGTGAACAAACAAAAACTAATTGGACCAATGGAGGAGTCACATACCAAGCAACAATCTCCCAAAGAAGTTTTGTGAATGGAGCTTTGAGCAAGGAGATCAAAAATCGCAACAAAATGAGCTAGAGCTTGTGCTTGAGCTGGATGGGGATTTTTTTGGGTAGAAGATGAAGTGTGTGGGTGCTGGCATAAGTGGAGGGGCCCACAAGGGGGCCACGAGACAGGGGGCGCGCCCTATAGGGGGGCTCCCTCCACTCTCGTGGCCTGGTGCTTGCCCCTCCTGCAGTGATTTCAGTGCCTAAAATCCTCAAATATTCCAGAAAAAATCATACTAAATTTGCAGGGCATTTGGAGCACTTTTATTTTCGGGATATTTTTTATTGCACGGATAATTCAGAAAACAGATGGATAATACTATTTTTGCTTTATTTATTCTAAATAACAGAAAGTAAAAAGAGGGTGCAGAAGGTTCTGCCTTCTAGTTTTATCCATCCCATAATCATCAAAATGAATCCACTAACAAGGTTGATCAAGTCTTGTTAACAAACTCATTCCGAATAACACGGAACTGGAGAAATTTTGAATAACACTAAGTTACCTCAACGGGGATATGAAAATCCCCAACAATAAGAATATCATACTTTTTCTTGACAATAGGGAGAGGAAATTCAAAACCTCCAATAATAATAGTTGGAACTTTTCCAATAGAATTGATGCTATGAACTTGAGATTGTTTCCTCGGAAAGTGTACCGTATGCTCATTACCATTAACATGAAAAGTGACATTGCCTTTGTTGCAATCAATAACAGCCCCTGCAGTATTAAGAAAAGGTCTACCAAGGATAATAGACATACTATCGTCCTCGAGAATATCAAGAATAACAAAGTCCGTTAAGATAGTGACATTTGCAACTACAATAGGCACATCCTCACAAATACCGACAGGTATAGCAGTTGATTTATTAGCCATTTGTAAAGATATTTCAGTAGGTGTCAACTTATTCAATTCAAGTCTACGATATAAAGAGAGAGGCATAACACTAACACCGGCTCCAAGATCACATAAAGCAGTTCTAACATAATTTCTTTTAATGGAGCATGGTATAGTTGGTACACCCGGATCTCCAAGTTTCTTTGGTATTCCACCCTTAAAAGTGTAATTAGCAAGCATGGTGGAAATTTCAGCTTCCGGTATCTTTCTTTTATTTGTAATGATATCCTTCATATACTTAGAATAAGGATTTACTTTCAGCATATCAGTTAAGCGCATACGTAAGAAAATAGGTCTAATCATTTCAGCAAAGCGCTCAAAATCCTCATCATCCTTTGTCTTGGATGGTTTAGGAGTAAAGGACATGGGTTTCTGAACCCATGGTTTTGTTTCTCTACCATGCTTCCTAGCAACAAAATCTCTCTTATCATAATGTTGATTCTTTGATTGTGGGTTATCAAGATCAACAACAGGTTCAATCTCTACATCATTGTTTTTGCTAGGTTGAGCATCAACATGAACATTATCATTAACATTATCACTAGGTTCATGTTCATCACCTGATTGAGTTTCAGCATCAGAGATAGAAATATCATTGGGATTCTCAGGTGTGTCTACAACAGGTTCACTAGAAGCATGCAAGGTTCTATCGTCTTTCTTTTTCTTCTTTTCAGAAGAACTAGGCGCCTCTAAATTATTTCTCTGAAAATCTTGCTCGATTCTCTTAGGGTGGCCTTCAGGATACAAAGGTTCCTGAGTCATTCTACCTGTTCTAGTAGCCACTCTAACAGCAAAGTCATTTTTATTTTTTAATTCATCAAGCAAATCATTCTGAGCTTTAAGTACTTGCTCAGCTTGAGTAGCAACCATAGAAGCATATTTGCTAACAAGTTTGAGTTCATCTTTAACTCTAGCCAGATTATCGCTTACACGTCCTATCTTGAAAGCATTATTCTTTAACTCTCTACCAACATAAGCATTAAAACTTTCTTGTCTAGCCATAAAGTCATCAAATTCATCTAATCATGGGCTATGAAATTTAGTAGAGGGGATTTCAACTTTATCATATCTATAGAGAGAATTTACCTTTACTACCTATGTCGGGTTATCAAGACAATATGGTTCTTCAATAGGCGGTATATTAAGACCATGTATTTCTTCAATAGGAGGTAAATTCTTAACATCTTTAGCTTTAATACCTTTTTCTTTCATTGATTTCTTTGCCTCTTGCATATCTTCAGGACTGAGAAATAAAACACCTCTCTTCTTCAGAGTGGGTTTAGGAATAGGCTCAGGAGTTGGCTCAATTGGTTCAGGAATTACTTCAGGAATTGGCTCGGGAAGAGTCCAATTATTTTCATTAGTCAACATATTATTCAATAGTATTTAAGCTTCGTCGACTGTTCTTTCCCTGAAAACACAACTAACACAACTATCCAAGTAGTCCTTAGAAGCATCGGTTAGTCCATTATAAAAGATATCAAGTATTTCATTTTTCTTGAGAGGATGATCAGGCAAAGCATTAAGTAACCGGAGAAGCCTCCCCAAGCTTGTGGAAGACTCTCTTCTTTGATTTGCACAAAATTATATATTTCCCACAAGGCAGCTTGTTTCTTATGAGTAGGGGAATATTTAGCAGAGAAGTAATAAATCATATCCTGGGGACTACGCACACAACTAGGAGCAAGAGAATTATACCTAGTCTTAGCATCACCCTTTAATGAGAACGGAAATATCTTAAGGATATAATAATAGCGAGACTTCTCATCATGAGTAAACAGGGTAGCTATATCATTTAACTTGGTAAGATGTGCCACAACAGTTTCAGATTCAAGGCCATAAAAAGGATCAGATTCAACTAAAGTAATAATCTCAGGATCAATAGAGAATTCATAATCCTTATCAGTAACACAAATAGGTGAAGTAGCAAAAGCAGGGTCAGGTTTCATTCTAGCATTAAGGGACTGCTGCTTCCATTTAGCTAATAATTTCTTAAGATCATATCTATCATTGCAAGCAAAGATTTCCCTAGCAGCTTCTTCATTATAACATAACCCTCAGGAACAACAGGCAATACATAATCATTGGGAGAATTTTCATCATCACTATCATCAATAATAGCATCTTCAATATTTTCATTCCCCCTAACTCTAGCAAGTTGTTCATCAAGAAATTCACCTAATGGCAAAGTAGTATCATGCATAGAAGTAGTTTCATCAAGCATAGCAGAAGTGGCATCATCAATAACATGCGACATATCAGAATTCATAGCAGTAGCAGGTTTAGGTGTCGCAAGCTTACTAATAACGGAAGGAGAATCTAGTGCAGAGCTAGATGGCAGTTCCTTACCTCCCCTCGTAGTTGAGGGGAAAATAGTAGTTCGGTCGTCTTTCAAGTTCTTCATAGTGATCAACAGATATAAATCCCAAGTGACTCAGAGAATAGAGCTATGCTTCCCGGCAACGGCGCCAGAAATTAGTCTTGATAACCCACAACTGTAGGGGATCGCGACAGCTTTCGAGGGTAAAGTATTCAACCCAAATTTATTGATTCGACACAAGGGGAGCCAAAATATTCTTGAGTATTAGCAGTTGAGTTGTCAATTCAACCACACCTGGATAACTTAGTATCTGCAGCAAAGTATTTAGTAGCAAAAGTGGTATGATAATAAAAGTAACGGTAGCAAAAGTAAAGATAATTGTTTTTGGGTTTTTGTAGTAGTTGTAACAGTAGCAATGGAAAAGTAAATAAGCAAAGAACAATATATGAAAAGCTCGTGGGCAATGGATCAGTGATGGATAATTATGCCGGATGCGATTCCTCATGTAATAGTTATAACATAGGGTGACACAGAACTAGCTCCAGTTCATCAATGAATGTAGGCATGTATTCCGTAAATAGTCATACGTGCTTATGGAAAAGAACTTGCATGAAATCTTTTGTCCTACCCTCCCGTGGCAGCGGAGTCCTAGCGGAAACTAAGGGATATTAAGGCCTCCTTTTAATAGAGAACCGGAACAAAGCATTAGCACATAGTGAATACATGAACTCCTCAAACTACGGTCATCACCGAGAAGTATCCCGATTATTGTCACTTCGGGGTTGTCGGATCATAACACATAATAGGTGATTATAGACTTGCAAGATAGGATCAAGAACACACATATTTCACAAAAACATAATAGGTTCAGATCTGAAATCATGGCACTCGGGCCCTAGTGACAAGCATTAAGCATAGCAAAGTCATAGCAACATCAATCTCAGAACATAGTGGATACTAGGGATCAAACCCTAACAAAACTAACTTGCTTACATGGTAAATCTGATCCAACCCATCACCGTCCAGCAATCCTACGATGGAATTACTCACGCACGGCGGTGAGCATCATGAAATTGGTGATGGAGGATGGTTGATGATGATGACGGCGACGAATCCCCCTCTCCGGAGCCCCAAACGGACTCCAGATCAGCCCTCCCAAGAGAGATTAGGGGCTGGCGGCAGCTCCGTGTCGTAAAACGCGATGAAACTTTCTCTCTGATTTTTTTCTCCCCGAACGTGAATATATGGAGTTGGAGTTGAGGTCGGTGGAGGTCCAGGGGGCCAACGAGATAGGGGGGCGCGGCCTATAGGGGAGGTGCCCCCTTGTCTCGTGGACAGGCCGTGGGCCCCCTGGTGTATTTCTTTCGCCAAAAAATCTTATTAATTCCAAAAAGTGCCTCCGTGGATTATCAGGACATTTCGAGAACTTTTCTTTTCTACACATAAAACAACATCATGGCAGTTCTGCTGAAAACAACGTCAGTCCGGGTTAGTTTCATTCAAAATCATGCAAGTTAGAGTCCAAAACAAGGGCAAAAGTGTTTAGAAAACTAGATACGTTGGAGACGTATCACCACGCACCTACACAAACAAAAAAAGAACTCGCAACCAACGCAATAAAGGGGTTGTCAATCCCTTCACGGCCACTTGCGAAAGTGAGATCTAATAGAGATAGTATGATAAGATAAATATATTTTTGGTATTTTATAATATAGATGCAAAAAGTAAAGATGCAAATAAAAGTAGATTGGAAGCAAATATGATAAGAGATAGACCCGGGGGCCATAGGTTTCTCTAGTGGCTTCTCTCAAGATAGCATAAGTATTACAGTGGGTGAACAAATTACTGTCGAGCAATTGATAGAAAAGCGAATAATTATGAGATTATCTAGGCATGATCATGTATATAGGCATCACGTCCGTGACAAGGAGACCAACTCCTGCTTGCATCTACTACTATTACTCCACACATCAACCGACTCCTGCCTGCATCTAGAGTATTAAGTTCATAAGAACAGAGTAACACATTAAGCAAGATGACATGATGTAGAGGGATAAACTCAAGCAATATGATATAACACTACTAGGGAAAACCCTAGTAGTAGCGCGGGTTTTGTGTCCACTAGTAGCGCGGGAGGCCGCGCTACTAATAAGGCGCTACAGCTATTGCTTAGCAGTAACGCGTGCCCGCATGCGCTACTGCTAGGACAAATAGCTGCAGTGTTTATTCAGAACCACGCTACTGCTAAGGTAACAACTTGCAGCGTGTTTTCTGTCCATCGCTACTAGTATTTTTTATTATTATTTTTAGTGTATTTATGCGCCATCGTACAAATATTGGTACAATACCAGTTATGAGGTTTACATCATTATGTCCATAACAGTGTGTCAAATGAAGGTGGATTAGGTTCAAGTGGAGGCAATATGTGGTGCATGTCAAAAGTATACTACTAATCCAAACTTGATCTAGTTTGGACTAGTAGTACTTTTGATGTGCACCACATGTTGCCTCCACTTGAATCTAATCCGCCAACACAAGCTATTTAATCATCATCATAGTCATTACCATCAACAATATTTATTTAATCACCACTAACACTAGCTAATAATAATCATCATAGTCATTACCACCAACACTAGCTATTTTATCATCATAGTAATAATGTAGCACATCATCATCCTCAAACTCATTTCTAGCTAGCTAATCACTCCTGCTGCTCTCTCTTAGGTAAAATAACATAAAACATGTATAGCTCTCCTCCTTGATCAAACTGGAGCATGCAGATGAACCTGTCTCCTAATCGTGGGTAGCGCATCTGTTTGCTGCCCCCTAGTACTTCTCTGCGCTCCCCCATCACATATTTGGTCCAGTCTTGCACTATTAAGCATCCGTCGCTAATCTTGAATGCACTAAAGTAATCTGTAGGATATCTTGGCCGTAAGCTGATAATACTCATGATACCTTTAGTCTCGATCCCATAAGGCACAACATTCATTGGGAGTCCCTGTTGAAGAACATCGTATGGTAACATACTTAGCAATGAAGTTTAGCTTCAAAAATAATGTATGGAAAAGATGCACTGATGACAAATAGTAAAAATCTTACCATCCTTCCTAAATAGATGTGACTGTAGTTCATTACGAACACTATTGGTCGCACATTTTCAGTACTAACATTTCTAAATGCAGGAAGAAAATTTGTCTTGACAGTATCAAGATCCTCAAGCCATGAAACATAATGACTGAGCTCCTCGCAGTTGAGTTTAGCCCCAGGACAGTATACGGTCCTATCTACCAAGCGTTGGACATGTTTGCTTGCACCGAAATAAGCTGACAATACAAATTAGTTGTCAACTAGTTCAGCCCCAGGGGATACGCTAGTAGAATAGTAAAAAAATATAAGTTGAAGCAAATGAAGCAGATATAATGCTTAATTACGAAAAAAGACTTGTCGTTGTGACTTACTGTATCCACTTCGAAGTTCTCGTCCAGCTTGATGCTGAAGCGCCTATCATCATCTAGGAAGATTCCGTCGCACAGGCCGTGCTCGTCTTTGCAGTATTTGCAAATACCGAAATCCTTTTCGTCGTTAGACATTTCCTTGTTGGGGAACGTAGTAATTTCAAAAAAATTCCTACGCACACGCAAGATCATGGTGATGGCATAGCAACAGAGGGGAGAGTGTTTGTCCACGTACCCTCATAGACCGTAAGCGGAAGCGTTAGCACAACGCGGTTGATGTAGTCGTACGTCTTCATGATCCGACCGATCCAAGCACCGAACGTACGGGGCCTCCGACTTCAGCACAAGTTCAGCTCGATGACGATCTCCGGCCTCTGATCCAGCCGAGCTCCGGAGATGAGTTTCGTCAGCAGGACGGCGTGGTGACGATGATGATGTTCTACCGGCGCAGGGCTTCACCTAAACTCCGCGACGATATGACCGAGGTGGAATATGGTGGAAGGGGGCACCGCACACGGCTAAAGAACGGTCCGTAGATCAACTTGTGTGTCTATGGGGTGCCCCCCGCCCCCGTATATAAAGGAGGGAGGGGGGAGGCCGGCCGGCCCCTTGGGAGCGCCAAGGGAGGAGGAATCCTCCTCCTAGTAGGAGTAGGACTCCTCCTTTCCTACTCCTACTAGGAGGGGGAAGGAAGGGGGAGAGGGGGGAAGGAAAGGGGGGCGCCGCCCCACCCCCTCCTAGTCCAATTCTGACCAGAGGGAGTGGGGGCGCGCGGCCCACCCTGGCCGCCCCTCTCTCTTCCCACCGAGGCCCATGTGGCCCATTAACTCTCCCGGGGGGTTCCGGTAACCCCCCGGCACTCCGGTTTTCTCCGAAATCACCCGGAACCTTTCCGGTGTCCGAATAGAGTCGTCCAATATATCAATCTTTATGTCTCAACCATTTCGAGACTCCTCGTCATGTCCGTGATCACATCCTGGACTCCGAACAAACTTCGGTACATCAAAACTTATAAACTCATATTAAAACTGTCATCAAAACGTTAAGCGTGCGGACCCTACGGGTTCGAGAACTATGTAGACATGACCTAGAACTATTCTCGGTCAATAACCAATAGCGGGACCTGGATTCCCATATTGGTTCCTACATATTCTACGAAGATCTTTATCGGTCAAACCGCATAACAATATACTTTGTTCCCTTTGTCATCGGTATGTTACTTGCTCGAGATTTGATCGTCGGTATCCAATACCTAGTTCAATCTCGTTACCGGCAAGTCTCTTTACTCATTCCGTAATACATCATCTCATAACTAACTTATTAGTTACATGCTTTCAAGGCTTAGTTCATGAGTATTACCGAGAGGGCCCAGAGATACCTCTCCGACAATCGGAGTGACAAAACCTAATCTTGAATTATGCCAACCCAACATATGTACCTTCGGAAACACCTGTAGAGCACCTTTATAATCACCCAGTTACCTTGTGACGTTTGGTAGCACACAAAGTGTTCTTCCGGTAAACGGGAGTTGCACAATCTCATAGTTGCAGGAACTTTGTATAAGTCATGAAGAAAGCAATAACAGTATACTAAACGATCAAGTGCTAGGCTAACAGAATGGGTCATGTCAATCACATCATTCTCCTAATGATGTGATCCCACTAATCAAATGACAACACATGTCTATGGTTAGCAAACAAAACCATCTTTGATTAATGAGCTAGTCAAGTAGAGGCATACTAGTGATTATAGTTTTGTCTATGTATTCACACATGTATTATGTTTCCGGTTAATACAATTCTAGCATGAATAATAAACATTTATCATGATATGAGGAAATAAATAATAACTTTATTATTGCCTCTAGGGCATATTTCCTTCAGTCTCCCACTTGCACTACAGTCAATAATCTAGATTACATAGTAATGATTCTAACACCCATGGAGTCTTGGTGCTGATCATGTTTTGCTTGTGAGAGAGGCTTAGTCAATGGGTCTGCAACATTCAGATCCGTATGTATCTTGCAAATCTATATGTCTCCCACTTGGACTTGGTCCCGAATGGAATTGAAGCATCTCTTGATGTGCTTGGTCCTCTTGTGAAATCTGGATTCCTTTGCCAAGGCAATTGCACCAGTATTGTCACAGAAGATCTTCATTGGTCCCGATGCACTAGGTATGACACCTAGATCGGAAATGAACTCCTTCATCCAGACTCCTTCATTCGCTGCTTCCGAAGCAGCTATGTACTCCGCTTCACATGTAGATCCTTCCACGACGCTTTGTTTAGAACTGCACCAACTTACAGCTCCACCGTTTAATAAAAACACGTATCCTGTCTGCGATTTAGAATCGTCCGGATCAGTGTCAAAGCTTGCATCGACGTAACCATTTACGACTAGCTCCTTGTCACCTCCATATACGAGGAACATATCCTTAGTACTTTTCAAGTATTTCAGGATGTTCTTGGCCGCTGTCCAGTGATCCACCTGGATTACTTTGGTACCTTCCTGCCAAGCTTATTGCTAAGCATACGTCAGGTCTGGTACACAGAATTGCATACATGATAGAGCCTATGCTGAAACATAGGGAACATTTTTCATTTTCTCTCTATCTTCCTCATAGTTCGTAGGTTCATCATGGTCAAGTAACATGACTTCCAGAATAGGATTACCGTACCACTCTGGTGCGGATCTTACTCTGGTAGACCTACGAGGTTCTGTAGAAACTTGATCTGAAGTTTCATGATCAATATCATTAGCTTCCTCACTAATTGGTGTAGTCGTCACAGGAACCGGTTCTCGTGATGAACTACTTTCCAATAAGGGAGTAGATACAGTTATCTCATCAAGTTCTACTTTCCTCCCACTCACTTCTTTCGAGAGAAACTCCTTCTCTAGAAAGGATCCATTCTTAGCAACGAATGTTTTGCCTTCGGATCTGTGATAGAAGGTGTACCCAACAGTCTCTTTTGGGTATCCTATGAAGACACATTTCTCCGATTTGGGTTCGAGCTTATCTGGTTGAAGTTTCTTCACATAAGCATCGCAGCCCCAAACTTTAAGAAACGACAACTTTGGTTTCTTGCCAAACCACAGTTCATAAGGCGTCGTCTCAACGGATTTTGATGGTGCCCTATTTAACGTGAATGCGGCCGTCTCTAAAGCATAACCCCAAAACGATAGCGCCAAATCGGTAAGAGACATCATAGATCGCACCATATCAAGTAAAGTACGATTATGACGTTCGGACACACCATTTCGTTGTGGTGTTCCGGGTGGCGTGAGTTGCGAAATTATTCCGCATTGTTTCAAATGTAAACCAAACTCGTAACTCAAATATTCTCCTCCACAATCAGATCGTAGAAACTTTATTTTCTTGTTACAATGATTTTCCACTTCACTTCTGAAATTCTTTGAACTTTTCAAATGTTTCAGACTTGTGCTTCATTAAGTAGATATACCCATATCTGCTCAAATCATCTGTGAAGGTGAGAAAATAACGATATCCGCCACGAGCCTCAACATTCATCGGACCACATACATCTGTATGTATGATTTCCAACAAATCTATTGCTCTCTCCATAGTACCGGAGAACAGTGTTTTAGTCATCTTGCCCATGAGGCACGATTCGCAAGTACCAACTGATTCATAATCAAGTGATTCCAGAAGTCCATCAGTATGGAGTTTCTTCATGTGTTTTACACTGATATGACCTAAACGGTAGTGCCACAAATAAGTTGCACTATCATTATCAACTCTGCATCTTTTGGCTTCAACATTATGAATATGTGTATCACTACTATCGAGATTCAATAAAAATAGACCACTCTTCAAGGGTGCATGACCATAAAAGATATTACTCATATAAATAGAACAACCATTATTCTCTGATTTAAATGAATAACCGTCTCGCATCAAACAAGATCCAGATATAATGTTCATGCTCAACGCTGGCACCAAATAACAATTATTCAGGTCTAAAACTAATCCCAAAGGTAGATGTAGAGGTAGCGTGCCGACCACGATCACATCGACTTTGGAACTATTTCCCACGCGCATCGTCACCTCGTCCTTGGCCAGTGCTCGCTTATTCTGTAGTCTCTGTTTCGAGTTGCAAATATTAGCAATAGAACCAGTATCAAATACCCAGGTGCTACTACGAGCTCTAGTTAGGTACACATCAATAACATGTATATCACATATACCTTTGTTCACTTTGCCATCCTTCTTGTCCACCAAATACTTGGGGCAGTTCCGCTTCTAGTGACCAGTCTGCTTGCAGTAGAAGCACTCAGTTTCAGGCTTAGGTCCAGACTTGGGTTTCTTCTCTTGAGCAGCAACTTGCTTGCCGTTCTTTTTGAAGTTCCCCTTCTTCTTCCCTTTGCCCTTTTTCTTGAAACTAGTGGTCTTGTTGACCATCAACACATGATGCTCCTTCTTGATTTCTACCTCCGCGGCTTTAAGCATTGCGAAGAGCTCGGGAATAGTCTTGTTCATCCCTTGCACATTATAGTTCATCACAAAGCTCTTGTAGCTTGGTGGCAGTGATTGGAGAATTCTGTCAATGACACTATCATCAGGAAGATTAACTCCCAGTTGAATCAAGTGATTATTATACCCAGACATTCTGAGTATGTGTTCACTGACAGAACTATTCTCCTCCATCTTGCAGCTATAGAACTTATTGGAGACTTCATATCTCTCATTCCGGGCATTTGCTTGAAATATTAACTTCAACTCCTGGAACATCTCATATGCTCCATGACGTTCAAAACGTCGTGGAAGACCCGGTTCTAAGCCGTAAAGCATGGCACACTGAACTATAGAGTAGTCATCAGCTTTGCTCTGCCAGATGTTCTTAACGTCGTCAGTTGCATCAGCAGCAGGCCTGGCACCCAGCGGTGCTTCCAGGACGTAACTTTTCTGTGCAGCAATGAGGATAATCCTCAGGTTACGGACCCAGTCCGTGTAATTGCTACCATCATCTTTCAACTTTGCTTTCTCAAGGAACGCATTAAAATTCAACAGAACAAGAGCACGAGCCATCTATCTACAAACAAACATAGACAAGCAAGATACTATCAGGTACTAAGTTGATGATAAATTTAAGTTCAGTTAATCATATTACTTAAGAACTCCCACTTAGACAGACATCTCTCTAGTCATCTAAGTGATCACGTGATCCAAATCAACTAAACCATAACCGATCATCACGTGAGATGGAGTAGTTTTCAATGGTGAACATCACTATGTTGATCATATCTACTATATGATTCACGCTCGACCTTTCGGTCTCCTTGTTCCAAGGCCATATCTGCATATGCTAGGCTCGTCAAGTTTAACCTGAGTATTCTGCGTGTGCAAAACTGGCTTGCACCCGTTGTAGATGGACGTAGAGCTTATCACACCCGATCATCACGTGGTGTCTCGGCACGACGAACTTTGGCAACGGTGCATACTCAGGGAGAACACTTCTTGATAATTTTAGTGAGAGATCATCTTAAAATGCTACCGTTAATCAAAGCAAGATAAGATGCATAAAGGATAAACATCACATGCAATCAATATAAGTGATATGATATGGCCATCATCATCTTGTGCTTGTGATCTCCATCTCCGAAGCACCGTCGTGATCACCATCGTCACCGGCGCGACACCTTGATCTCCATCGTAGCATCGTTGTCGTTTACGCCATCTATTGCTTCTACGACTATCGCTACCGCTTAGTGATAAAGTAAAGCAATTACAGGGTGTTTGCATTTCATACAATAAAGCGACAACCATATGGCTCCTGCCAGTTGCCGATAACTTCGGTTACAAAACATGATCATCTCATACAATAAAATATAGCATCACTTCTTGACCATATCACATCACAACATGCCATGCAAAAACAAGTTAGACGTCCTCTACTTTGTTGTTGCAAATTTTACGTGGCTGCTACGGGCTTAGCAAGAACCGTTCTTACCTACAACTCACTTGTGTTCTACTCGTGCATATAACATTAACGCATAAAACCTAGGCTCTGATACCACTGTTGGGGAACGTAGTAATTTCAAAAAAATTCCTACGCACACGCAAGATCATGGTGATGGCATAGCAACGAGAGGGGAGAGTGTTTGTCCACGTACCCTCATAGACCGTAAGTGGAAGCGTTAGCACAACGCGGTTGATGTAGTCATACGTCTTCACGATCCGACCGATCCAAGCACCGAACGTACGGGGCCTCCGAGTTCAGCACACGTTCAGCTTGATGACAATCTCCGGCCTCCGATCCAGCCGAGCTCCGGATATGAGTTCCGTTAGCACGACGGCGTGGTGACGATGATGATGTTCTACCGGCACAGGGCTTCGCCTAAACTCCGCGACGATATGATCGAGGTGGAATATGGTGGAAGGGGGCACCGCACACGGCTAAAGAACGATCCGTAGATCAACTTGTGTGTCTAGGGGGTGCCCCCCGCCCCTGTATATAAAGGAGGGAGGGGGGAGGCCGGCCGGCCCCTTGGGCGCGCCAAGGGAGGAGGAATCCTCCTCCTAGTAGGAGTAGGACTCCTCCTTTCCTACTCCTACTAGGAGGGGGAAGGAAGGGGGAGAGGAGGGAAGGAAAGGGGGGCGCCGCCCCCCCTCCTAGTCCAATTCGGACCAAAGGGAGAGGGGGCGCGCGGCCCACCCTGGCCGCCCCTCTCTCTTCCCACCGAGGCCCATGTGGCCCATTAACTCTCCCGGGGGGTTCCGGTAATCCCCCTGGCACTCCGGTTTTCTCCGAAATCACCCGGAACTTTTCCGGTGTCCGAATATAGTCGTCCAATATATCAATCTTTATGTCTCGACCATTTCGAGACTCCTTGTCATGTCCGTGATCACATCCGGGACTCCGAACAAACTTCGGTACATCAAAACTTATAAACTCATATTAAAACTGTCATCGAAACGTTAAGCGTGCGGACCCTACGGGTTCGAGAACTATGTAGACATGACCTAGAACTATTCTCGGTCAATAACCAATAGCGGGACCTGGATGCCCATATTGGTTCCTACATATTCTACGAAGATCTTTATCGGTCAAACCGCATAACAATATACTTTGTTCCCTTTGTCATCGGTATGTTACTTGCTCGAGATTTGATCGTCGGTATCCAATAACTAGTTCAATCTCGTTACCGGCAAGTCTCTTTACTCGTTCCGTAGTACATCATCTCATAACTAACTTATTAGTTACATGCTTGCAAGGCTTAGGTCATGAGTATTACCGAGAGGGCCCAGAGATACCTCTCCGACAATCGGAGTGACAAAACCTAATCTTGAATTATGCCAACCCAACATGTACCTTCGGAAACACCTGTAGAGCACCTTTATAGTCACCCAGTTACCTTGTGACGTTTGGTAGCACACAAAGTGTTCTTCCGGTAAACGGGAGTTGCACAATCTCATAGTTGCAGGAACTTTGTATAAGTCATGAAGAAAGCAATAGCAGTATACTAAACGATCAAGTGCTAGCCTAACAGAATGGGTCATGTCAATCACATCATTCTCCTAATGATGTGATCCCACTAATCAAATGACAACACATGTCTATGGTTAGGAAACATAACCATCTTTGATTAATGAGCTAGTCAAGTAGAGGCATACTAGTGACTATAGTTTTGTCTATGTATTCATACATGTATTATGTTTCTGGTTAATACAATTCTAGCATGAATAATAAACATTTATCATGATATGAGGAAATAAATAATAACTTTATTATTGCCTCTAGGGCATATTTCCTTCATTCCTATGTTCATAATTAAAACATTAATTGAAAATCGATCGAAGACAACTACCAAGATACTCAACACACAAATCCGGGGCACTCGATATTTCCTACATATTCTGGCACAAGTCATGCCAAAATTCACGGAAAAATCCGGCATGACCTTTGCTAAAATAGGACATATCGAGTGCCTGAAATTTGCCGGAATGGAAATGAATCAACACTCCGGAAAAACATAGGCCACTCGGAGGTGTAACCTGCAAACATGACCGGCCACTTGGATATTGAGCAACACAAGATATACATTTCAAAATATCTTATAGGACTCAAATTAGCATGCATTCAATAAGCAAAAGTAAATCGTCTCATGCGTCCGTACATCATCGAATATTATCACTAATACATCACGAATAGTGTCATACATATAACATCACTAATACAACTAAAACTCTAGCACACGACGGGTATCGGCGTGGGCGGTGGACACCCACAGAGAAGGAACCATCACGGGATCAAAGCTCCAGTGAGATCCCCGGAGAACCTGCCAGGTATTGGAGAACGGCCTGTGCTCCAACGCAAACAAGTAGCGACGGACGTGCGTGTCCTCCTCATTGACACGGTGACGCACCACTTCCGCAGAGTCCTCGAGCCTCTGGATCGTCACTGGCCCACGCGACCGCCACCAAAGAAGGTTCGGGTCAACGACAGGCTGGCTCCTCACCAACCTGCGCCCCCCGGTAGGTAGTGCCTCCAAGTACCACCCCGGCGGAGCCCAGTCCCAGACATGGCCGATCTGGTCAAGCAGGTGTCGTCCTCTGCCAACTCGATGACGAGGATGCGGGATAGGCATCGTCCACGTCGAGGCGGGAAAAATTGCTTTAACTAAAAAATAGAAACAAGTTCTTACTAACTAGTTCTATTAATTCAACTAGTTCTTACTAAAAATAAACTTACTATAAATAAAAATATTCTAGTACCTAATTAGTACCTAGTTCTTACTAACTAATTAGTACCTAGGAACTACTGCCCTAATTACCATCTAAGTAATTAACTAACTAGCACTAAAAATAGCCTAGGGTTCATACTAACTAGCACTAAATAGCTAGGGTTCATACTAAGCAGAGAAGAGGGATCGGAAGGGGAGAGTGCTTACAGAGGGCGGGGAGAGAGAGTGGGTCAGGGGAGACGGCGGCACGGAGGCGCGGCGAGGCGGGGTTGGGGGAGACGGCGGCGAGGCGGGGCCGGGGGAGACAGCGGCGAGGCGGGTCGAGGGAGATAGCGGCGAGGCGGGGGTCGGGGGAGACGGCGGCGAGGCGGGGTCGGGTGAGACGGCGGCGAGGCGGGGTCGGGTGAGACGAAGGTGAGGCGGGGTCGGGGGAGACGACGGTGAGGCGGAGGCGACGAGGAATAGTAGAGGAGAATTGGGGGAGGAAGCAGAGGGAGAGCGAATCAGGCCGCGCAGGGGGTTAGGTGAAAATAGCTTTAACTGTAGCGTGGGGAGGAAAAACGTGCTGCTGCTAAAATCCGTAGTAGTAGCGCTGTTCGTAGAAGGGCACTACTACTATACCTAGCACGTCGGGAACGGTGTGGCAATTATAGTAGTAGCGCTTTCTGCTCCTGCCGCGCTCCTGCTAAGCGGCTAACAGTAGCGCGGTTCTGCCAGAGGCGCTACTGCTAAGTAGAAGTAGCGCCTCATTGTGACGCCCGGATAATTAAGCTACAGTAACATCTACAAATGATGCCACGTCACCTCGATTACTGATGCTAATCTCGCGTTAGTTTGAAACCGATTCAAATTCAAATTCAAAATCAAGCAAACAATAAAAGTTTTCAAATATTAAAACTAAAATGTTCGGGGTGAGCCAAATAACGCATAGGTAAGTATGGTGGAGAAACCACATTTAAAAAAAAAGGTTTAGTACTCTAAAATATTTTAAACAATAGCAAAAACAATTAGTTGAATGCCTTTTAAAATAAAATAAAATATTAAACTATTTTATTTAGTTGCCCAAACTTATGTGGCATTAGAATATGTAGTAACACCTATTTTAGGAACTAACTTTATATTTTACAAAAACTAAAGTATATTGGAAATAATAGAAAACAGTAAAGGAAAATGAATAAAAAAATGAAAGGGAAAACAAAACAAAAGTAAAACAACAGACCCCCCCCCCCCCCGGGCTGGGCCGTGGCCCAGCTGGCCTCCAAGCCGCCCGACCGGCCCACCTGACCCAACCGGCCGCGCCCCACCCCCACTCCCTTATCCTCACACCCACTCCCCCGAACCCTAGCCCGCACCCCACTCACCCCACGTCTCCCTCTCGCTCCCCTCCCCCCTCTCGTTGGATCTGGATCGGGAGGGTCCGATCCCGTCCCCGTCGCCGCCGCCCGGAGCTTCTCCGCCGGACCTCCCTCACCGGACTGCCGCCGCCTCGCCATATCTTCCTCGTCGGACCTTCCCGAACTCCGTCGAGCACACTGCCCCGTTCCCTACTCCCCCTTGTGAGCCCCGACCTCTCCTCTCTCCCCCTCGCTCGCTCACCGCGCCATGCCCGCGCCGTCCGCGCTCCGGCACGCCGGCGCCTCGCCGGCGCCCGCACGCGCCCACGCGGCCACAGCCGCGGCCCCGCTCGCCCACGTCACGCGCGCCCGCGCGGCTCGCCGTCCGCGCCCCGGCCCCGCTTGGCCACCCCTTGCGGTTGCTCTCCCTCCGCCGTGCAGCCCTGCTGCTGCCAACACATCGCCGTGTCACTGCTGCGTCGCCACGGCTCCGAAGCCCGTCCCCTGCTGCCGGCCCAAGCATGTGGCCTCGCTGCCACTACTCCCTCTCCCCTGTAGCTGCGGCCGCTCGTCGCGGTGGCCATCGGCGCCCCACTGCCGCCCAATTGGCCTCGCCCCGTCGTGCGCCCGGGTCCAGGCGCCCTTCGCCCGGTTCCGCCCGAACCCACGCGCCCGTTATGGACATGGGCCTATGACAAGTAGGCCCAGCGCCCAGAACGTTTGCTAAAAAAACTAATTAAAAAATAATAATTAAAAAAATAAAAATAATTAAATAGTTAATAATAATTAAATTAATTAATTAATTAAGTTAATTAATCACAATTAGATTAACCTAATTAACAGTTAGTTAATTAATCAAGGGACAATTGCATTTTTATCCCTAGTTGGTTCCTACCCACGGGTTTTGCCCTTACTTTTCGAGCTTGCTTAGTTTTGCCCTTACTTTTTCTGTCGAGGTCCCTCGAATGCCCTTTGACCGTTTGACCAAAAGTTTGAAAAATCATAACAAATTCATATGAACTCAGAACAATACAAATAAGATATCAAAATGTTCAGATAAACGATACCTTTATGTGCATATCATTTGCATTCAGGACAAAAGCACCGTTTAAAGTACCCGAGGTTATTAATGTTATTAACATTATTAAAAATAAAAAATTATAAAAAATACTTTTTTCATGAATAAAAATTACATGCAAATGTAGGTGATGTTTTCTGAACATCCTGATATCTTATTTGCATTTTTCTAAATTCATACCAACTTGTTATGAAGTTTCCAAATAATGGTCAAAGTCGTTAGAACATTCATAACAAGTTGATATGAACTCGGAAAAATGCAAGTAAGATATCAGGATGTTCAGAAAACATCACCTACATTTGCTTTTAATTTTTATTCATGAAAAAAGTATTGTTTATAATTTTTTATTTTTAATAATGTTAATAATATTAATAACCTCGGGTAGTTTAAACAGTGCTTTTGTCGTGAATGCAAATGATATGCACATAAAGGTATTGTTTATCTAAACATTTTGATATCTTATTTGCATTTTTCTGAGTTCATATGAATTTGTTATGAATTTTCAAAGTTTTGGTCAAACAGTCAAAGGGCATTCGAGGCACCTCAACGAAAAAAGTAAGGGCAAAACTGAGCATGCTCGAAAAGTAAGGGCAAAACCCATGGGTAGGAAACAATTAGGGATAAAAATGCAGTTGTCCCATTAATCAAACAATGATAGTGGGGCCCACCTCAAATTAATTCTGATTAGATTAAATTAAATTTGGATAATTAACATGTGTCTCTGACTAGTGGGACCCACTGGTCAGGTTGACCAGTCAACTCTGTTGACTGCTGATGTCAGCATGGCACCATGCTGATGTCATTATTCCATTTTTGAATTAAATTAAATAATTAATTAAATTCCAGAAATTAATAAAATCTTTAGAAAATCATATCTTTTAATCCGTAACACGGATGAAAATACTTTCCACATGAAAGTTGCTCAGAACAATGAGACGAATCGGATACGCAGCCCGTTCGTCCGCCACGCATCCCTAGCATAGCGAACACGCAACTTTCCCCCTCCGGTTCACCGGTCCGAAAACGCGAAACACCGGGAATACTTTCCCGGATGTTTTCCCCCTTCGTCGGTATCACCTACTACCACGATTGGGCACACCTAGCATCGTTACTTGTCATGTCATGCATCGATATGCATCTGTTTGCATTGTATTCATTGTTTCTTCCCCCTCTTCTCTTCGGTAGACTACGAGACCGACGCTGCTGCTGCCCAGTTCGACTACGGAGTTGACGACCCCTCCTTCTTGCCAGAGCAATCAGGCAAGCCCCCCCCCTTGATCACCAGATATCGCCTATTCTCCTCTATACTGCTTGCATTAGAGTAGTGTAGCATGTTACTGCTTTCCATTAATCCTATTCTGATGCATAGCCTGACATTGTTGCTACATCTGTTGATACCTTACCTGCAATCCTAAATACTTAGTATAGGATGCTAGTTTATCATCATTGGCCCTACATTCTTGTCAGTCTGCCTTGCTATACTATCAGGCCATGATCACTTGGGAGGTGATCACGGGTATATACTATACATACATACATACTATACAGATGGTGACTAAAGTCGGGTCCGCTCGAAGAGTACCAGCGAGTGATTCACAGATTGGGGGCTAAAAGGACCTTTGTCCCGACGGCCCTCTGTGTGGATCTTTGTGGCGGAGCGACAGGGCAGGTTGAGACCACTTAGGCGAGAGGTGGGCCTGGCCCTGGTCGGCGTCCGTGGTTGCTTCATAATAACACGCTTAACGAGATCTTGGTATTTGATCTGAGTCTGGCCACTGGCCTATACGCACTAACCAACTACACGGGAAAGATATGGGCACTCGACGTCGTGGTATCAGACGAAGCCTTCTTGACGTCAGCGACTGAGTGGGCGCGTCGGATTGGAACGTAAGCTTGCACTTGTATTATGGGGGCTAGTTCTGCTTCCGGCCGCGTTCGCAATGTGCAGGTGTGCAAAGGGCGATGGGCCCAGACCCCTGCGCCATAGGAGTTAGACCGGCGTGCTGACCTCTCTGTTGTGCCTAGGTGGGGCTGCGACGTGTTGATCTTCCGAGGCCGGGCATGACCCAGGAAAGTGTGTCCGGCCAAATGTGATCGAGCGTGTTGGGTTATGTGGTGCACCCCTGCAGGGAAGTTTATCTATTCGAATAGCCGTGTCCCTCGGTAAAAGGACGACCCGGAGTTGTACCTTGACCTTATGACAACTAGAACCGGATACTTAATAAAACACACCCTTCCAAGTGCCAGATACAACCCGGTGATCGCTCTCTAACAGGGCGACGAGGAGAGGGTCGCCGGGTAGGATTATGCTATGCGATGCTACTTGGAGGACTTCAATCTACTCTCTTCTACATGCTGCAAGACGGAGGCTGCCAGAAGCATAGTCTTCGACAGGATTAGCTATCCCCCTCTTATTTTGGCATTCTGCAGTTCAGTCCACTGATATGGCCCTTTACACATATACCCATGCATTTGTAGTGTAGCTCCTTGCTTGCGAGTACTTTGGATGAGTACTCATGGTTGCTTTCTCCCCCCTTTCCCCCTTTCCTTTCTTTCTGGTTGTCGCAACCAGATGCTGGAGCCCAGGAGCCAGACGCCACTGTCGATGACGACTACTACACTGGAGGTGCCTACTACTACGTGCAGGCTGCTGACGACGACCAGGAGTAGTTTAGGAGGATCCCAGGCAGGAGGCATGCGCCTCTTTCGATCTGTATCCCAGTTTGTGCTAGCCTTCTTAAGGCAAACTTGTTTAACTTATGTCTGTACTCAGATATTGTTGCTTCCGCTGACTCGTCTATGATCGAGCACTTGTATTCGAGCCCTCGAGGCCCCTGGCTTGTATTATGATGCTTGTATGACTTATTTATGTTTTAGAGTTGTGTTGTGATATCTTCCCGTGAGTCCCTGATCTTTATCGTACACATTTGCGTGCATGATTAGTGTACAATTGAATCGGGGGCGTCACAAGTTGGTGTCAGAGCCGACTGCCTGTAGGAATCCCCCTTCCACACTCCTTGGCCGAAGTCGAGTCTAGACATTGCAAAACTGTGACTAACATGGCTGTGTGGCTTACGGGCCCACGTCGCCATTGGGTGGTATTAGGATCTTTTACTCCTCGTCTATACTCTGGGACTCTGATCTTACTAATGCCAACTCTAGGTTCTCGTAAGTACTTCCACCCGGAGAGCCCCTTACTCCAGATGATTACTTGGTGCACCGAAGGATTTTGAAGATACTCTCTGATGTTCTATTGAGACTTTGTGCCCGTTGCCTTTTCAATTCCCTACCATCGAAATATCTCTATGGATAATTACATGCACTTATTGTTCCTACTTTTATTCCTAGTTGATCTTGTTGTTACAAGATACCCCGAAATTCTTTCCATTGTTCCAAAAATACTTTGAGCCTACTGCCTTGCAGTTCCTTGCCACATGAATACCCCTATGGATAATTCCTCGCATTTACCGAGTACCCGCTCATTCCCAGTTGTTCATGTGCTTCAATAAAGTCTTTGAAATACTATTTGATTTTTTGAAAATTCTCAGCAGCCTGTTACTCTTGAAACTCTTGCCTGCTTGCATTATGGTTAATTCCATATGACTAGTAGTCCTCGTTAGCATCCCTTGTCTTAGTCATTTTGAGCCTATTGATTCAATGTGTGCGTACGCACGCAGTCATCAGGTTATTCTTTGTCTTAAGATTATCTTTCCGGCTCAGGCGTCATTCCGGACATGAGTTGGTTCTTGGCAATTCAAATCTTTATTGATTGTCCAACTAAGTGTTTTCAACTTATCCATCCTTGATCAGAGTGTCTGCTTCTGATCCTTCGTTTTGGAAACCATAATTTCTTTCTATTTAAGCATCCGACTAATCAGGTGATTCTTGAATCTGATGCCTTTGCATTCTTTATTCCTCTGTGTGAGTACTGATACTCACATCAGCTCCGTTGTGGATCACCCAATCCATTGTTGGATTTTATCCAACAGTGTCCTTCATATTCAATCACCTTGTGAGTTCTTCCCCTGATACATAATGCCTTTGGTAAATTGTATCCTCTGCTTGGCCAACCATGCTCTGCTTTCGAGCTTGTGTACTTGCTTTTGAAACTTATACTATATGTTACTAAGATACCCGATGGGTTGAACCTATGCCTTCCCCTAATCCGTGAGAACCCGAAAGTTCCACCAAATAAAATTCCAACACTACAGTTTTATCAAAGCGAGAGGTGAATGAAATGATATGCATTAAAGAAGTGGGAGTTGACCTTGAACTTTGTGTTCATGCCCATGAAAATGATGTAGACCGTCTCGAAAGCTTCTTGTAAAATGATTATCTAGCTGATATAATATCATCTGGTATGTGCGACTTGATCCTATGCAATCGTGGTTCCGACCATATTTTATCTTTGATCCCATTTCTCGGACAAGTTAAAGCACTTGTCTTTTATTGATCGATACATCTCCGCAACCTCTATTTTTGATCTTCCTTGAGTATTAACCTCTGGTATCTCGAGAACTGTGTTGCTTCCTGCGAGTCTTCATCTAGTATTGCTTCTCACCGATCTCGGACCCCCAGGTTCTGAGTTATTAGTCACTCGAGAACACCGATAAGTGAATCGATTCCGCACTCCGATTCATTAACTCTAAGTAATTCTTGTTGCTTACGAGTTTAATAATCCTTCAAGTCATTCCTAGCCTTATCGGCTATATCAGTATCGTGCAGACTTTTAACTGTGCTACCTGGTCCTTTCGGAGCACAATTTTTGATGATGAGCTAAGCTTACGTCAATTTTCCTCATCATATCATTTCGCCTTGAATCGCAAGCTTGATTTCGAGTTTGTGTCGTAACCGTGGTTCCAATAACCTTCCACTTCATCATTCCTTTGACTTGTTGTTGTCGCTGATTGATTGCATCTTCATGAAATGTCTCGACAAATGTGTCGTGATCATCGTCAACCTAATGAGCTCTTACATGATATCAATCGAATTCATGATGAGAAATACCATCCTTGCCCTCGATGATTGGTGTTATCATCGGCCACTTTGTTGACTTCCGTTCAACACAAACTTGTTCATGTTTTGTGTTAAACCTTGAGATCCTTGCTATCCAACAATTGTTCTTCTTTACCTTGGTTTATTATCATCTTTTACATCAAGGATGTTGTGAGGATTGCTCCACCTCTTAAGAATTCTTGATATAGTAGTACGTCTCGCCATCTCCGTTCATTCCTTGGTCCCCGTGTTATTTCTAACCGGAAAACCGACAATCGAACTATGATGTGCGACTCCCAAACTTCTAGCAACCCTATTGCTCTGAAGTTAATGGTCAATATTTCATTCTTAGACCATTGGTTATCGAACCACCATTCTAACATTGATCATGCTACTTAAGCCCATATTTTGGGTGCACCTTTCAATCAATGTTTAACTGTGTATGTTTTCCGCGAACATACATCATTATATCATTTGATCCGACAATCGTTATCTCCTTGTTCACATAATTGTGAAAATCCATCTTGTTGGAATCTTGATGAATTGTCGCTGAGTCCATCAGCCACCTCCTCATCCCCTCCTTGTTTTTAGTGATGAACTATTGTATTAGGAACCCGCTCCCCTAGTTCATTTCCCGAGAATCTTGCAATATCATTTCATCGATTTGTGTTGCACCTTTTCTTCTCGGACATCCTGAGTCTGAGGTATCATGACACCAATCGGATCTGAATCTCAGTCAGATATGATGGTTGGAACATATTTCCAAGAGTTACAATATTGGTCTTTATATGACCTGGTAAGGTGATGTCATGCCAAGCACACCTGGCCGGAGGACCTGCTGTTATAGTTTCCTTTTTAGCAAGGTTAACCATTCTTCCATGAGGAAATTGTAAGACTTATTCTATAAGTTGTTCCTAATGAATCATTTGTGTATGCAAGTCCGACCTTTGCTTGAAGACCATGTCAATGCTATCTCAAAGCATGTCTATGGCTCTCCGGTTTTAAACAGGAACATTTGAAGCCCAATGCTAAATGTTTCCTGCTCAGTTATCCAAACACCGTTGTATGGGTAATGTCAAGAAATTTCTCTCCCCTTTTTCTGAAGGGTTTTCTACTTCATATCCTGCCATGGATATCATGCTCTGCTTGTCCTTGGGAAGGATATACCCCTGAAATATGTGTTTAAACACATTTTTCTTTCCATGGTTCTGATTAAATCTGTTAGACACTTTCCCCTTTCCATAGGTTTGTTTAAACCCTTACTGTGATCTATATGATATAAGCAGTAATAATTCCCTGCTTCTGCAAACATATCGGTGTACAACTCTGTCAGTAAGACCCTGTTACTATTGTTGATAACATTCTGGTAACCACTGATGGAAGAGAACTTTGCCTATTGGTCTGCCTCGTTTCAACGAGCAGGAAAATGGTTCTATTTGTCCCTCGCCCTTGGTACCGACGTTGTTGCTGAGATAACTGACATGCTACCCTCTGACATGCCTTGCCATCATGATCGTGCAAGATGTCACCGCCCTTCCTACATGGTGGGCCCATAACCCACAAGTTCCATAGGATCGAAACCTGACTCTCCTGTACACCCCCTATTCCCAAGGTTGTTCCTCGCGCGTGGCCTCATATGTAATTCATGAGCCACCTTCAGGTCTGATATCGGACACAATACTTATTCCCGTTGTTTTGACCCTTTCACGCCCTATAACAGGCATCGAACGATTGCCTGCCCGCTCGAAACTTCCCAGGATACCTCCTTACTTTGCTCTCGATATTTTCGTAAGTTTCGATTCGAGAGTTACTTTCCGCCACCTTCCTTGATGTTGTCGACCCGATAGTTAACCTTACCGAGGTCTGTTCTCCCAGAATGCCCACCCTTTCATAAGTACGATGGAGTTCCTGAAGAAAGGACGCTGACTTCATCATGATGACCTGAAGCAGAGAAATGAAGACATCAATGTATTGGACCGGCCTCTTCGTGAAGAGCAAGCCAGCATGGGAAGACCCGCTAGATTCGTTACCAAACCTTCCCCCCTTTCACTACCTCTTAAATCTCGGGACGAGATTTCTTGTAGTGGAGGAGAATTGTGACGCCCGGATAATTAAGCTACAGTAACCATCTACTAATGATGCCACGTCACCTCGATTACTGATACTAATCTCGCGTTAGTTTGAAACCGATTCAAATTCAAATTCAAAATCAAGCAAACAATAAAAGTTTTCAAATATTAAAACTAAAATGTTCGGGGTCAGCCAAATAACGCATAGGTAAGTATGGTGGAGAAACCACATTTAAAAAAAAGGTTTAGTACTCTAAAATATTTTAAACAATTAGTTGAATGCCTTTTAAAATAAAATAAAATATTAAACTATTTTATTTAGTTGCCCAAACTTATGTGGCATTAGAATACGTAGTAACACTATTTTAGGAACTAACTTTATATTTTACAAAAACTAAAGTATATTGGAAATAATAGAAAACAGTAAAGGAAAATGAATAAAAAATGAAAGGGAAAACAAAACAAAAGTAAAACAACAGACCACCCCCCCCCCCCCCCCCCCCCCGCTGGGCCGTGGCCCAGCTGGCCTCCAGGCCGCCCGACCGGCCCACCTGGCCCAACCGGCCGCGCCCCACCCCCACTCCCTTATCCTCACACCCACTCCCCCGAACCCTAGCCCGCTCCCCACTCGCCCCACGTCTCCCTCTCGCTCCCCTCCCCCCTCTCGTTGGATCTGGATCGGGAGGGTCCGATCCTGTCCCCGTCACCGCCGCCTGGAGCTTCTCCGCCGGACCTCCCTCATCGGACTGTCGCCGCCTCGCCATATCTTCCTCGTCGGACCTCCCCGAACTCCGTCGAGCACACTGCCCCGTTCCCTACTCCCCCTTGTGAGCCCCGACCTCTCCTCTCTCCCCCTCGCTCGCTCACCGCGCCATGCCCGCGACGTCCGCGCTCCGGCACGCCGGCGCCTCGCCGGCGCCCGCACGCGCCCACGCGGCCACAGCCGCGGCCCCACTCGCCCACGTCCCGCGCGCGCCCGCGCGGCTCGCCGTCCGCGCCCCGGCCCCGCTTGGCCGCCCCCTGCGGTCGCTCTCCCTCCGCCGTGCAGCCCTGCTGTTGCCAACACATCGTCATGTCGCCGCTGCGTCGCCACGGCTCCGAAGCCCGTCCCCTGCTGCCGGCCCAAGCATGTGGCCTCACTGCCACTACTCCCTCTCCCCTATAGTTGTGGCCGCTCGTCGCGGTGGCCATCGGCGCCCCACTGCCGCCCAATTGGCCTCGCCCCATCGTGCGCCCGGGTCCAGGCGCCCTTCGCCCGGTTCCGCCCGAACCCACGCGCCCGTTATGGACATGGGCCTATGACAAGTAGGCCCAGCGCCCAGAACGTTTGCTAAAAAAAACTAATTAAAAAATAAATTAATTAAATTAATTAATTAATTAAGTTAATTAATCAGAATTAGATTAACCTAATTAACTGTTAGTTAATTAATCAAACAATGATAGTGGGGCCCACCTCAAATTAATTCTGATTAGATTAAATTAAATTTGGATAATTAACATGTCTCTCTGACCAGTGGGACCCACTGGTCAGGTTGACCAGTTAACTCTGTTGACTGCTGACGTCAGCATGGCACCATGCTGATGTCATTATTCCATCTTCGAATTAAATTAAATAATTAATTAAATTCCAAAAATTAATAAAATCTTTAGAAAATCATATCTTTTAATCCGTAACTCGGATGAAAATACTTTCTACATGAAAGTTGCTCAGAACGACGAGACGAATCGGATACGCAGCCCGTTCATCCGCCACGCATCCCTAGCATAGTGAACACGCAACTTTCCCCCTCCGGTTCACCGGTCCGAAAACGCGAAACACCGGGAATACTTTCCCGGATGTTTTCCCCCTTCGTCGGTATCACCTACTACCACGATTGGGCACACCTAGCATCGTTACTTGTCATGTCATGCATCGATATGCATCTGTTTGCATTGTATTCATTGTTTCTTCCCCCTCTTCTCTCCGGTAGACTAAGAGACCGACGCTGCTGCTGCCCAGTTCGACTACGGAGTTGACGACCCCTCCTTCTTGCCAGAGTAATCAGGCAAGCCCCCCCCCCTTGATCACCAGATATCGCCTATTCTCCTCTATACTGCTTGCATTAGAGTAGTGTAGCATGTTACTGCTTTCCGTTAATCCTATTCTGATGCACAGCCTGACATTGTTGCTACATCTGTTGATACCTTACCTGCAATCCTAAATACTTAGTATAGGATGCTAGTTTATCATCATTGGCCCTACATTCTTGTCAGTCTGCCTTGCTATACTATCGGGCCGTGATCACTTGGGAGGTGATCACGGGTATATACTATACATACATACATACTATACAGATGGTGACTAAAGTCGGGTCCACTCGAAGAGTACCCGCGAGTGATTCACGGATTGGGGGCTGAAAGGACCTTTGTCCCGACGGCCCTCTGTGTGGATCTTTGTGGCGGAGCGACAGGGCAGGTTGAGACCACCTAGGCGAGAGGTGGGCCTGGCCCTGGTCGGCGTCCGCGGTTGCTTCATAATAACACGCTTAACGAGATCTTAGTATTTGATCTGAGTCTGGCCACTGGCCTATACGCACTAACCAACTACGCAGGAAAGATATGGGCACTCGACGTCGCGGTATCAGCCGAAGCCTTCTTGACATCAGCAACTGAGTGGTGCGCGCCGGATTGGAACGTAAGCCTGCACTTGTATTAAGGGGGCTAGTTCTGCTTCCGGCCGCGTTCGCAACGTGCAGGTGTGCAAAGGGCGATGGGCCCAGACCCCTGCGCCATAGGAGTTAGACCGGCGTGCTGACCTCTCTGTTGTGCCTAGGTGGGGCTGCGACGTGTTGATCTTCCGAGGCTGGGCATGACCCAGGAAAGTGTGTCCGGCCAAATGGGATCGAGCGTGTTGGGTTATGTGGTGCACCCCTACAGGGAAGTTTATCTATTCGAATAGCCGTGTCCCTCGGTAAAAGGACGACCCGGAGTTGTACCTTGACCTTATGACAACTAGAACCGGATACTTAATAAAACACACCCTTCCAAGTGCCAGATACAACCCGGTGATCGCTCTCTAACAGGGCGACGAGGAGAGGGTCGCCGGGTAGGATTATGCTATGCGATGCTACTTGGAGGACTTCAATCTACTCTCTTCTACATGCTGCAAGACGGAGGCTGCCAGAAGCGTAGTCTTCGACAGGATTAGCTATCCCCCTCTTATTCTGGCATTCTGCAGTTCAGTCCACTCATATGGCCCTTTACACATATTCCCATGCATTTGTAGTGTAGCTCCTTGCTTGCGAGTACTTTGGATGAGTACTCACGGTTGCTTTCTCCCCCCTTTTCGCCCTTTCCTTTCTTTCTGGTTGTCGCAACCAGATGTTGGAGCCCAGGAGCCAGACGCCACCGTCGACAATGACTACTACACTGGAGGTGCCTACTACTACGTGCAGGCTGCTGACGACGACCAGGAGTAGTTTAGGAGGATCCCAGGCAGGAGGCCTGCGCCTCTTTCGATCTGTATCCCAGTTTGTGCTAGCCTTCTTAAGGCAAACTTGTTTAACTTATGTCTGTACTCAGATATTGTTGCTTCCGCTGACTCGTCTATGATTGAGCACTTGTATTCGAGCCCTCGAGGCCCCTGGCTTGTATTATGATGCTTGTATGACTTATTTATGTTTTAGAGTTGTGTTGTGATATCTTCCCGTGAGTCCCTGATCTTTATCGTACACATTTGCATGCATGATTAGTGTACGATTGAATCGGGGGCGTCACACTCATTTTAACAAGCGCTAATGGTAACATTCTGTGTATAAGGTTTTCCCTAGTAGTCTAAACCCCATCTTTTTATCCTTGATGGCAACAATACAATACATGCCTTGCAACCCTTTCTGTCACTGCGTAAGGACACCGTAAGATTGAACCCAAAGCTAAGCACTTCTCCCATGGCAATAAAGATCAATCTAGTAGGCCAAACCAAACTGATAATTCAAAGAGACTTTCAAAGATAACTCAATCGTACATAAAAGAATTCAGAGAAGATTCAAATATTATTCATACATAAACTTGATCATAAACCCACAATTCATCGGATCTCGACAAACACACCGCAAAAAGAGTTTACATCGAATAGATCTCCACAAGAGAGGTGGAGAACATTGTATTGAGATCCAAAAAAGAGAGAAGAAGCCATCTAGCTAATAACTATGGACCCGTAGGTCTGTGGTAAACTACTCACAACTCATCGGAGGGGCTATGGTGTTGATGTAGAAGCCCTCCGTGGTCGATTCCCCCTCCGGCAGAGTGTCGGCGAAGGCTCCAAGATGTGATCTCGCGGATATAGAAGGTTACGGCGGTGGAAATTGTGTTTCGTTCGCTCCCTAGATGTTTTCGGGGTATGTAGGCTTATATAGGAGGAAGAAGTACGTCGGTGGTTGCCCGAGGGGCCCATGAGACAGGGGGTACGCCCTATAGGGGGGGCACCCTCCTATCTCGTGGAGGCCTCGGCTGCTTCTTGACTTGCACTCCAAGTCCTCTGGATCATGTTCGTTCCAAAAATCACGCTCCCGAAGGTTTCATTCCGTTTGGACTCCGTTTGATATTCCTTTTCTTCGAAATATGGAAATAGGCAAAAAAAACAGCAATACGGGCTGGGCCTCTAGTCAGTAGGTCAGTCCCAAAAATGATATAAATGTGTAAAATAAAGCCCATAAACATCCAAAAGGGGTAATATAATAGCATGGAACAATCAAAAATTATAGTTACGTTGGAGACGTATCAAGCGTCCCCAAGCTTAATTCCTGCTCGTCCTCGAGTAGGTAAATGATAAAAAGAGAATTTTTGATGTGGAATGCTACCTAGCATAATTCTTAATGTGATTTTCTTTATTGTGGCATGAATGTTCAGATCCAAATGATACAAAATAAAAGTTCATATTAACATGAAAATGGTGATACTTCAAGCATACTAATCAAAGTAATCATGTCTTCTCAAAATAACAAGGGCAAAGAAAGTTGTCCCTACAAAATCATATAGTCTGGTTGTTGCTCTATCTTCATCACACAAAGTATTTAATCATGCACAACCCCGATGACAAGCCAAGAAATTGTTTCATACTTTAATAATCTCAAACTCTTTCAACTTTCACGCAATACATGAGCGTGAGCCATGGACATAGCACTATATGTGGAATAGAATGGTGGTTGTGGAGAAGACAAAAAAGGAGAAGATAGTCTCACATCAACTAGGTGTATCAACGGGCTATGGAGATGCCCATTAATAGATATCAATGTGAGTGAGTAGGGATTTCCATGCAACGGATGCCCTAGAGCTATAAATATATGAAAGCTCAACAAAAGAAACTAAGTGGGTGTGCATCCAACTTGCTTGCTCACGAAGACCTAGGGCATTTTGAGGAAGCCCATCATTGGAATATACAAGCCAAGTTCTATAATGAAAAATTCCCACTAGTATATGAAAGTGACAACATGTGAGGCTCTCTAACATGAAGATCATGGTGCTACTTTGAAGCACAAATTTGGAAAAAGAGATAGTAGCATTGTCCCTTCTCTCTTTTTCTCTCATTGTATTTTTTTTCTTTTTCTTTTTTTTTCTTTTTTTTTCTTTGGCCTTTTTCCTTTTTTTTGGCCTTCCTCTTTTTTTATTGTAAAGTCCGAAGTCTCATCCCGACTTGTGGGGGAATCATAGTCTTCATCATCCTTTCCTCACTAGGACAATGCTCTAATAATGAATATTATCACACTTTTATGGATTTACAACTCAAAGCTAGAACAAGATATGACTCTATATGAATGCCTCTGGCGATGTACCGGGATATGCAACGAATCAAGAGCGACATGTATGAAAATTATGAAGGTGGCCTTGCCACAAATACAATGTCAACTACATGATCATGCAAAGAGCAATATGACAAAAGTAATGCGTGTCATATGAACAGAACGATGGAAAGTTGCATGGCAATATATCTCGGAATGGCTATGGAAATGCCATAATAGGTAGGTATGGTGGCTGTTTTGAGGAAGATATATAGTGGGTGTATGGTACCGGCGAAAGTTGCACGGCACAAGAGAGGCTAGCAATGGTGGAAGGGTGAAAGGGTGCGTATAATCCATGGACTCAACATTAGTCAAAAGAACTAATGTACTTGCTGCAAAAATCTAGAAGTCATCAAAAACCAAAGCACTACACGCATGCTCCTAGGGGGATAGCTTGGTAGGAAAAGACCATCGCTCATCCCCGACCGCCACTCATAAGGAAGACAATCAATAAATAAAATTGTGCTCCAACTTCATCACAAAGCGGTTCACCATATGTGCATGCTACGGGAATCACAAACCTCAACACAAGTAATTTTCATAATCACCTCAACTAGGATGACTCTAATATCACTACCTCCATATCTCAAAACAATTATCAAGCATCATATTGACCATAGCATCCAATTCTTTTCTATGATAGTTTTTATTATATCCAACTTGGATGCTCATCATTCTAGGAACAACTTTGTAACCATAGCAAATACCATGCTGTTCTAAAAGACTCTCAAAAAGATATAAGTGAAGCATGAGAGACTAGCAATTTCTTCAAAATTAAGTCACCTCCGTGCTCTAAAAAATATAAGTGAAGCACTAGAGCAAAAACTATCAAGCTCAAAAGATATAAGTGAAGCACATAGAGTATTCTAGCAAATCCTAATCAAGTAGGCTTCTCCCAAAAGGTGTGTACAGCAAGTATGACTGTGGTAAAATAAAAAGCAAAGAATAATATAATACACGACGCTCCAAGCAAAACACATATCATGTGGCGAATAAAAATATAGCTCCAAGTAAAGTTACCAATGAACGAAGACGAAAGAGAGGATGCCTTCCCGGGGCATCCCCAAGCTTAGGCTTTTGGCTATCCTTGAATATCTTGGGGTGCCATGGGCATCCCCAAGCTTAGGCTCTTGCCACTCCTTATTCCATAGTCCACAAAAGCTCTACCCAAAACTTGAAAACTTCACAACACAAAACTCAATAGGAAATCTTATAAGCTCCGTTAGTGACAGAAAACAAAACCACCACATAAGGTACTGTAATGAACTCATTATTTATTTATTTTGGTGTTAAACCTACTGTAATCCAACTTCTCTATGGTTTATAAACTAATTTACTAGCCATAGATTCATCGAAATAAGCAAATAACACACGAAAAACAGAATCTGTCAAAAACAGAACAGTCTGAAGAAATCTGTAACTAACGCAAACTTCTGGAACTCTAAAAATCCTACCAAAATAGGAAGTCCTGGACAATATGTTTATTGATCATCATCAAAAAGAATCAATGCAAAATCACATTTTGTGATTTAACAAAACTAAATTTGTGCGCGCAAAGTTTCTGTTTTTCAGCAGAATCAACTCAACTATCATCATAGGTTATCCTATAGGTTCTACTTGGCACGAACACTAATTAAAAGATAAATACACATCTAAACAGAGGGTAGATGCAAGATTTATTTCTAAACAGGAACAAAAACAAAAAACACAAAGAAAATTGGGTTGCCTCCCAACTAGCGCTATCGTTTAACGCCCCTAGCTAGGCATAAAAGCGAAGATAGATCTAACGAGTGCCATCTTGGGCACTAAATTCATAAGTAGCCTGCATGATAGATTCATAAGGTAATTTGACTTTCTTTCTTGGAAAGTGATCCATGCCTTTCTTTAGTGGAAATTGGAATCTAATATTCCCTTCCTTCATATCAATAATCGCGCCAATCGTTCTAAGGAAAGGTCTACCAAGAATAATAGGGCAAGAAAGATTGCAATCTATATCAAAAATGATAAAATCTACGGGCACCAAATTTCTATTTGCAACAATGAGAACATCATTGATCCTTCCCATTGGCTTTTTAATGGTGGAATCCGCAAGGTGCAAATTTAAAGAGCAATCATCAAGATCATGGAAACCTAGAATATTACATAAAGTTTTCGGAATCGTGGAAACACTAGCACCCAAATCACACAAAGCAAAACACTCATGATCTTTAATTCTAATCTTTATAGTAGGTTCCCACTCATCATTAAGTTTTCTAGGTATAGAAACTTCCAAATTAAGTTTTTCATCATAAGATTGCATCAAGGCATCAACAATATGTTTGGTAAAAGCTTTATTTTGACTATAAGCATGAGGAGAATTAACAAAGGATTGCAACAAGGAAATACAACCCTCTAAAGAACAATTATCATAATCAAATTCCTTGAAATCCGAGATAGTGGGTTCAATGCTATTTAAAGTCGTGACCTCTCCAATCCCACTTTTACCAAATTTAGCATCAAGATCTAAAAACTCCGAATTCTTGGGACGCCTTCTAGGTAAAGTTGACTCATCATCAGTTCCATAATTATCAAGATTCATATTGCAAAACATAGATCTAATAGGAGACGCATCAATAACTTTAAGATCCTCATCATTATTTTCATATAAACTAGAAGAACACACTTTTATAAAGCTATCTTTTTAGCACGCAATCTAGCGGTTCTTTCCTTAGAGAGACTCATTGATATCATGCTTAGGAGAATAAGATCTAAGTTTAAGAGAATCAACATCAAGCAAAAGTCTATCAATGTTCCTAGCCAAATCATCAACTTTGAGCAATTTTTCTTCAAGCAAAGCATTAAAATTCTTTTGAGAAATCATAAATTCTTTCACACTATTCTCAAAATCAGAGGGCATCTTACTAAAATTACCATAAGAATTATTGTAGGAATTTCCATAATTATTAGAGGAATTACTAGGGAGCGGTCTAGATTTAAAGTTTCCTCTATAAGCGTTGTTTCCAAAACTATTCCTACCAACAAAATTCACATCCATAGATTCATTATTATTCTCAATCAAAGCAGACAAAGGCATATCATTGGGATCAAGAGGAGTATTTTTAGTAGCAAACAATTTCATAAGTTCATCCATCTTTCCACTCAAAACATTGATTTCTTCTATAGCATGCACTTTTTTACTAGAATATCTTTCAGTGTGCCATTGAGAATAATTAACCATAATATTATCAAGAAGTTTTGTAGCATCTCCTAACATGATTTCCATAAATGTGCCTCCCGCGGCCGAATCTAAGAGAATTCTAGAAGCAAAGTTCAAACCGGCATAAAAATTTTGTATGATCATCCATAAATTCAAACCATGAGTAGGGCAATTGCGAATCATCAATTTCATTCTTTCCCAAGATTGGGAACATGCTCATGATCAAGTTGTTTAAAATTCATAATATCGTTCCTAAGAGTGATGATCTTAGCGGGAGGAAAATACTTAGAGATAAAAGCATCTTTGCACTTGTTCCAAGAATTAATACTATTTTTAGCCAAAGACGAAAACCAAACTTTAGCATGATCTCTAAGTGAAAACGGAAATAATTTCAATTTAACAATATCATTATCCGCATCTTTCTTCTTTTGCATATCACACAAATCAACAAAGTTGTTTAGATGAGTAGCGGCATCTTCACTAGGAAGGCCGGCGAATTGATCTTTCATAACAAGATTCAGCAAAGCAGTATTGATTTCACAAGACTCAACATCACTAAGAGGAGCAATCAGAGTACTAAGGAAATCATTATTATTGGTATTCGATAAATCACACAATTTGGTATTATCTTGCACCATGGCAACAAGTAATCCAACACACAAGCAAACAGGAAAAGGCAAGTGAAAAAGAGAGAGGAGGAGATTGGGAAAGAGAGGGCGAATAAAACGGCAAGGGTGAAGTGGGGGGAGAGGAAATGAGAGGCAAATGGCAAATAATGTAAATGCGAGGGAGATGGGTTTGTGATGGGTACTTGGTTTGTCTTGACTTGAGCAAAGACCTCCCCGGCAACGGCGACAGAAATCCTTCTTGCTACGTCTTGAGCTTGCATTGGTTTTCCTTGAAGAGGAAAGGGTGATGCAGCAATAGTAGCGTAAGTATTTCCCTCAGTTTTTGAGAACCAAGGTATAAATCTAGTAGGAGGCTCCTCAAAAGTCCCACGCACCTACACAAACAAACAAAGAACTCGCAACCAACGCAATAAAGGGGTTGTCAATCCCTTCACGGCCACTTGCGAAAGTGAGATCTAATAGAGATAGTATGATAAGATAAATATATTTTTGGTATTTTATAATATAGATGCAAAAGGTAAAGATGCAAATAAAAGTAGATTGGAAGCAAATATGATAAGAGATAGACCCGGGGGCCATAGGTTTCACTAGTGGCTTCTCTCAAGATAGCATAAGTATTACGGTGGGTGAACAAATTACTATCGAGCAATTGATAGAAAAGCGCATAGTTATGAGATTATCTAGGCATGATCATGTATATAGGCATCACGTCCATAACAAGTAGACCGAGGGGCCCACGAGACAGGGGCGCGCCCTATAGGGGGGGCTCCTATCTCGTGGAGCCCTCGGCTGCTTCTTGACTTGCACTCCAAGTCCTCTGGATCACGTTCGTTCCAAAAATCACGCTCCCGAAGGTTTCATTCCGTTTGGACTCCGTTTGATATTCCTTTTCTTTGAAATACCGAAATAGGCAAAAAAAACAGCAATACGGGTTGGGCCTCCGGTTAGTAGGTTAGTCCCAAAAATGATATAAATATGTAAAATAAAGCCCATAAACATCCAAAAGGGGTAATATAATAGCATGTAACAATCAAAAATTATAGATACGTTGAAGACGTATCAGTGGGTAGAAGCTATTCCAACTAGTAGTGTTGATCATAACACCTCTATTAAGATGCTTAAAGAAGTTATTTTTCCAAGGTTTGGAGTCCCTAGATACCTAATGACTGATGGTGGTTCATATTTTATTCATGGTGCTTTTCATAAAATGCTTGCTAAGTATGATGTTAATCATAGAATTGCATCTCCATATCACCCACAGTCTAGTGGCCAAGTAGAACTGAGTAACAGAGAGCTTAAATTGATTTTGCAAAAGACTATTAATAGATCTAGAAATAATTGGTCCAAGAAACTTGATGATGCATTATGGGCTTATAGAACTGCATATAAAAATCCTATGCAAATGTCTCCATATAAAATGGTTTATGGAAAAGCATGTCACTTACCTCTCGAATTAGAACATAAGGCATATTGGGCCATTAAAGAGCTCAATTATGATTTCAAACTTGCCGGTGAGAAGAGGTTATTTGACATTAGCTCACTTGATGAATGGAGAACTCAAGCCTATGAGAATGCCAAACTGTTTAAAGAAAAAGTTAAAAGATGGCATGACAAAAGGATACAAAAGCGTGAGTTTAATGTAGGTGATTATGTGTTGCTTTTCAACTCTCGTTTAAGATTTTTTGCAGGAAAACTCCTCTCTAAATGGGAAGGTCCTTACGTTATCGAGGAGGTCTATCGTTCCTATGCCATAAAAATCAACAACTTCAAAGGCACAAATCCGAAGGTGGTGAACGGTCAAATGATCAAACATTATATCTCAGGTAATCCCATAAATGTTGAAACTAATGTTATTGAAACCGTAACCCCGTAGGAATACATATGTGACACTTTCTAGAACGTTTAGACTCCAAAAAGGAATAGGTATGTGGTACGGTGAGTAAACCGATTCAAAACAGTTTTAATAGCAATTTTTCTCCGTTTTGGAATATTTAAGAAAATAGGAAAATAAGAAGTAGTCCGGGAAGGGCACGAGGCGTCCACGAGGGTGGAGGGTGCGTCCTACCCCCTAGGGCGCGCCCCCTGCCTTGTGGGCACCTCGTGTGCTCTCTGAACTCCATTTTCTTGCACGATACTTCTTTTTGTCAGTAAAAATTCATTATATAATCTCCCGAAGGTTTTGACCACCATACCATGATGAAATCCTCTGTTTTTGTTTTGAGTTGTTTCTGTCGCAGATTAGAGCAAGATGTCTTCTCAAGAGTCAGTAGGGGAGAGTCGGGTGTCTCACCCGACACCGGGACAAGGAGCAAACAGCGATGCTGACATCTTTGGGCCATCAACGGAGGAAGAGATGGAGGCCGATTTGAAAAGGATAGATGCCATGGAGGAGGATCAAGAAGTTACTTCTAGCTTCTGAGCTGGATTCATGATGGGGGAACTACAGAGCTCAGCTATTCCAAACTCGGTCATCCCTTCCAATGTTAGATTTCTTTCTTCTGAAAATATGAAAAAGAGTGTCACTTGTTCTCCAGTAGCTATACAACATCCATGGGTGAAAGGAGCTTTAGCCGTCATGGGTAAGCTCAGTAAGGAAATAATGGACCTCAAGCGGCAAGTCAATAAGCTCGAGGAGGAGAATCGTATCCTGAGGGGCATCATCGCCAAGAATATCACATCACCACCTCCGAAGAAAGAGACATGAACACATGGGTATGGACACTTCCCTTGGCAAGTGCCAAGCTTAGGGGAGGTGCCCCGGTATAGTATCACCATCACACTCCTATCTTTACCTTTTTCGTAGTTTGATCCTTTTGGTAATATCTTGATCTAGTAGAATAAAGTTTTAGAATGATCTAGTTTTGAGTTCTGCTTTATGATTCCTCTATGTAATCGAGTCCGTGAGCTATATATAATAAATATTAATGTTGATCAAGGGCTTTGCTATCCTGTTATGATCTTGAGGGAATAAAAGAAAGAATAAAAAGAAATAAAGAGATCAAATGGATCTTATGGAGAGTAATGACTTCACATATTAAGAGTATGATGAATAAAAGTTGTTGAGAGTTGACAAACATAGTTTTGGTCATCGTTGCAATTAATAGGAAGTAATAAAGAATGATAAGTTTTCACATATAAATATACTATCTTGGACATCTTTTATGATTGTGAGCACTCATTAAAATATGACATGCTAAAGAGTTGATGTTGGACAAGGAAGACCATGTAATGGGTTATGTTTTCTTATATTCGAAATAAAGTATATTGTCATGGATCATCCAACATGTTGAGCTTGACTTTCCCCCTCATGCTAGCCAAATTCTTTGCACCAAGTAGAGATACTACTTGTGCTTCCGAATATCCTTAAACCCAGTTTTTGCCATGAGAGTCCACCATACCTACCTATGGATTGAGTAAGATCCTTCAAGTAAGTTGTCATTGTTGTATGCAATAAAAATTGCTCTCTAAATATGTATGACTTATTAGTGTGGAGAAAATAAGCTTTATACGATCTTGTGATATGGAAGTAATAAAAACGACGGACTACATAATAAAGGTCCATATCACAAGTGGCAATATAAAGTGACGTTCTTTTGCATTAAGATTTCGTGCGTCCAACCATAAAAGCACATGACAACCTCCGCTTCCCTCTGCAAAGGGCCTATCTTTTACTTTTGCCTTACCTTTTGCAAGAGTCATGGTGATCTTCACCTTTCCTTTTTACATTTTATCCTTTGGCAAGCACCTTGTGTTGGAAAGATCCTGATATATATATATATATATATATATATATATATATATATATATATATATATATATCCAATTGGATGTAAGTTAGCATGAACTATTATTGTTGGCATTACCCTTGAGGTAAAAAGGTTGGGAGGCACCACTATAAGCCCCTATCTTTCTCTGTGTCCGATTAAAACTCCATACCCATAAGTATTGCGTGAGTGTTAGCAATTGTGAAAGACTAAATGATAGTTGAGTATGTGGACTTGCTGAAAAGCTCTTATATTGACTCTTTCCGATGTTATGATAAATTGCAATTGCTTCAATGAACGAGATTATAGTTTGTTAGTTTTCAATAGAGTTTCTGATTCATACTTGACATTGTGAATAGATTGTTACTTTAGTATAAGAAATCATATGACAATATTTATATATGTTGCTGTTATAAGAATGATCATGATGCCCTCATGTCCGTATTTTATTTTATCGACACCTCTATCTCTAAACATGTGGACATATTTTTCGTTATCGGCTTCCGCTTGAGGACAAGCGAGGTCTAAGCTTGGGGGAGTTGATACGTCCATTTTGCATATGCTTTTATATTGATATTTATTGCATTATGGGCTGTTATTACACGTTATGTCACAATACTTATGCCTATTCTCTCTTATTTTACAAGGTTTACATGAAGAGGGAGAATGCCGACAGCTGGAATTCTGGGCTGGAAAAGGAGCAAATATTAGAGACCTATTCTGCACAACTCCAAAAGTCCTGAAACACCACGGAAGTTATTTTTGGAGTTAATAAAAAATACTGAGCGAAGAAAATACCAGAGGGGGGCCACCCACCATCCACGAGGGTGGGGGGCGCGCCCTACCCCCCAGGGCGTGCCCCCTTGCCTCGTGGGCCTCCTGGCAGGCCTTCGGTGCCCATCTTCTGCTATATGAAGTCTTTTACCCTGGAAAAAATCATAAGCAAGCTTTCGGGACGAGACACCGCCGCCAGGAGGCGGAACCTTGGCGGAACCAATCTAGGGCTCCGTCGGAGCTATTCTGCAGGGGAAACATCCCTCCGGGAGGGGGAAATCGTCACCATCCTCATCACCATCGATCCTCTCAGCGGGAGGGGGTCAATCTCCATCAACATCTTCACCAGCACCGTCTCCGCTCAAACCCTAGTTCATCTCTTGTATCCAATCGTTGTCCCAAAACCTCAGATTGGTACCTGTGGGTTGCTAGTAGTGTTGATTACTCCTTGTAGTTGATGCTAGTTGGTTTATTTGGTGGAAGATCATATGTTCAGATCCTATATGCATATTAATACCCCTCTGATTATGAACATAAATATGATTTGTGAGTAGTTATGTTTGTTCCTGAGGACATGGGAGAAGTCTTGCTATAAGTAGTCATGTGAATTTGGTATTCGTTCGATATTTTGATGAGATGTATGCTGTCTCTCCTCTAGTGGTGTTATGTGAACGTCGACTACATGACACTTCACCATTGTTTGGGCCTAGAGGAAGGCATTGGGAAGTAATAAGTAGATGATGGGTTGCTAGAGTGACAGAAGCTTAAACCCTAGTTTATGAGTTGCTTCGTAAGGGGCTGATTTGGATCCATATGTTTCATGCTATGGTTAGGTTTACCTTAATACTTCTTTTGTATTTGCGGATGCTTGCAATAGGGGTTAATCATAAGTGGGATGCTTTTCCAGGAAAGGGCAGTACCCAAGCACCGGTCCACCCACATATCAAATTATCAAAGTAACGAACGCGAATCATATGAGCGTGATGAAAAGTAGCTTGACGATAATTCCCATGTGTCCTCGGGAGCGCTTTTCTCTATATAAGAATTTGTCCAGTCTTGTCCTTTGCTACAAAAAGGATTGGGCCACCTTGCTGCACCTTATTTACTTTTGTTACTTGTTACCCATTACGAATTACCTTATCAAAACTATCTGTTACCGATAATTTCAGTGCTTGAAGAGAATACCTTACTGAAAACCGCTTGTCATTTCCTTCTGCTCCTCATTGGGTTCTACACTCTTACTTATCGAAAGGACTATGATAGATCCCCTACACTTGTGGGTCATCACCTGGCTTAGTTGATGCAGCAGTGCCAAACTATTTCTTCACCACTTTCTTCTTGGAAGTGGCCTCATCCTCGGCTGCAACATAGTCTTCATCCTCGGAATTAGAAGTTCTCTTCTTCCTTGCTCTAGTAGCTGCCTTGGGAAAGTTACTAGGTGTGCTCCTGCTGCCCTCATCATAGCTACTGGAGGGACTAGTGCCCTCACTCAACTGCTCTTGCTGTTCAGACCTGTTCTGGCTGTCACTCTAGTCAGACATCTTGCAGGCAAACTGTTAGAAGACCATGTGAATAGGTTGTAGATGAGGTAGAGTAGATGAGCATCACAAAGTACAGAGGTTTTGCAAAACAAATTGAGTCAAAAAGCTTAGTTTTAGTTCTCTACAGAAATGGTCTCTGAGCTACCGAATTGACAAACTCGATGATACCGAAGCAACACTTGGAACCTAAACTAGTGAACTCGGTTGAGCCGAGTCACAGTTCGGTGGCACCGAGATTGCTAGGGTCTCACAGAATCTTGAACTCGGTCACACTGGTTTGCAATTTTTTGTCAGACCGAAAAGAGCATGTGCAATGGCCTAAGCCAAATAAGTGAGACCGATTTCTACGACTCGGTCGGTCCGAGATGAGTTCTGCGGAGAGCTAACCCTAAAATTTTCGAATCAATCTAGACCTAAGGAAGTTTTAGCTGGATAGATCAATCTCATTCGTGGCAAGAAACATGGCATTGTCCTTGTGCTAGGAATCGGAGTGAAAATGACAGCACAATGGGTCGAACACGTACCCTAGAACGGCGAGTGTTCACTACGACAGCGACGGCGGAGAAGATTCCAACGGCGGGAGGTCGTTGGTGGCGAGGAGACGATCCGGAGACCCGAGGGGGCAGAGCAGGACACGTGCGGGCTGAGAGGATTTGAAGTAATTTCCAAAATCTCACCTGTGGGTATTTATATCCCGACCCTGTCGGTGTGACCGAGTGGAACAACTCAGTGGCACCGAGATTGCAAAATCGCAAGCGGTTGCTGCAACTCGGTGTGACTGAAGTGTTCAAACCGGTTGCACCGAGATGAAAACCTAGATCAACTTAGTGAAATCGGTTTGACCGAAATGGATGTCTCGGTCAGACCGAATTGCAAAAAGAGGTTTTGGAAGTTTAAGTCTATGACGAATCAGGGACTCCGAGTGCTCCTCACACAGAGTGGTTCGAATCTGACTTGATCAAACTTTGTGATGTAGCATGAATAGAGTTTGAGAGGAGAAAAGCATAGATAGCTAGAGAAGGTTCTTAGGCATTCTTGTCCATCCACTTGGCAAGAGAGAAATAGAGACCAAACAAACAAAACAACAAGTGGATGTCCTCGAATGAGTAAAATATGCAAACGACATGCTCACACAATAAGATGGCAAATGAAACATGTGACAAAGCATGCACAACCAATTCTAGCATCTATCAAACAATTGGCGATGACTAGGTCATCTATATATGAGTATATTGACTTAGGAGTCAAATGAGAACATTTGGTCATAGGTCATACTCATCGTTTAAGCACAAGTGGGGTTACCACTTTTACATAAAGCATTGTTGTGTTCACACCATTAGAGTTGCTTTAGCTCAATTCTTTAGAGTAAAGCTCCCCCCTAGATGTGAGATCCCCCTTTAAGAGGGATGAACTAACCTTGGGTTTTGTCGATGATGACTTCATGTAGGTGTTGAAGATGTGGATGATCAATGTTTTTGTAGACCATTTGGAGCAATCCATTGGAGTGAGTTGCACTTTCAATACCTACATGGGTTAGTCCCACAAGGAACAAACAAGGATATCCATAGACATAGAGTGATACACACACAAGATGATGTCCATGAAAGCATTAGGTTACCTTGTCCCTTGTCTTACCAACAAGAGGGTTTGTTACTCCTTGAACTAGTGCAAGATGTGGAAGTTGATTGCACTTGTCCTTGCCAAAATGATGTGAGTGAAGTATATTGGTGGAGTCACCCTCAAGAACTCTCTAGTCCTTCTTCTTTGGGATCCACATCATCTTGATGGGAATCCTTGGGGTTGTAGTGGAACTTGATGAAGTAGAACTTGATGTAGTCTTGGGAACCCACTTGACCAAGGCCTTGGGAGCTTCTTCAAATGCATCAATCTCCTCTTGAAGCTTGTCCTTGCCTTTTTGCTTGTGGTCTTGTGGTGGAAGATCATCTTGAGCTTGTGTCACTTGGAAAGAAGTAGGATCATACTTCTCTTGTTGGGGAACAAACTTCATCTTGGGGTATTGATCTTCTTCCCACTCAACTCCATTGGCATTGAACTTTCGTTCAAAACCAACACCTTGATTCTTCCGGTGCCTTCCTTGCTTGCGTACAATTTCCTCAAATTTCTTACTTCCGGCAAGGCTCTTGTAGACACCCTTCTCTATAATTCCCTTCAATAAGCTATTTTCTTTCTCAAGTGTAACTTGGCTAAGAGAATCATTAGTGGAATCAAGAGAACTACTAGAAGCAACAACATTGGATTTAGCATGATTATTGTTACTACTAGAAGAAGAATCTTTCTTACTCTTGTTACTAGACTTGACTTGTGGCATGTAAGTAGATAAGAGTAAATGCTTGGCAATGTAAGAAGAACTTTTCTTGCGAAGATCATCATTGATTGCCTTTAAAAACTCATGTTCTTTCTCAAGGTTGAGCTTTTCAAACCGTAACTTTTCATGAGTCTTTAAAAGTTCTCGATGATCTTCCAAGGTAGTTTCATGAGCTAACTTAAGAGTGTTTAGTTCTTTAGTTAGACACTCAATCTTCTCGTTATCATTGTCATTCGTTTTATCTTGATTAGCATGATTAATTGACGTTTCATCATAGTATTCATCACTAGAGTTGTCAACAAGTAAATCATGATCACCTAACAAGTCATCTTCATCACTATTGAAATCAACATACTCGGGGTGTGATACCTTTGGGCCTTTAGCCATGAAGCATCTTCCAATTCCTTCATTTGGTGAGTCAAATATGTTGTAGGAGTTGGTTGACACAAGTGCTAGACCGGCAACACCTTCATCTTGAGTATATTCGGAGTCGGAGTGATAGCTTCTCTCGGAGTGATGGTCGGAGTCGGAGCCGGATACCCATTCACCAACATGAGCTTGACGTCTTAGCTTTGTGTAGCTCTTTGATGATTTGTCCTTCCTTTCCGAATCCTTGCTTCTCCGGGAGGTTCTTCATTCAAAATGATCATCTCTACTCCTCCTCTCTCTTGGTGGTGATTCTTCTCTTCTACTTCTCCTTTTAGGTGAATCTTCTCTCCTTTTGTAAGGAGTCGTACACTCATTGGAATAGTGTCCGGGTCTTCCACAATTGTAGCAATTACGTTCACGACTCGAAGATCTTTTGTCATTGTAGGACCTTGACTTGGAACTTCTTTCCTTGCTTCTACTCTTGTAGAACTTGTTGAAGTTTTTCACCATTAGGCTCAATTCCTCATTGAAGGTTTGTTTCTCACTTGATGATGTAGGAGCATCACATGAGGCTTTGTAAGCACCACTTGACTTGTTGTGAAGCTCTTCCTTATCTTTGAGTGACATCTCATGAGCAACAATTCTTCCAATGACTTCCGTTGGCTTGAGATCTTTGTAATTGGGCATCATTTGGATCAATGTGCACACGGTATCATATTTTCCATCCAAGGCTCTTAGGATCTTCTTGATGAAGAATTTGTCGGTCATCTCTTCACTTCCTAAGCCGGCAATCTCATTTGTGATGAGAGCAAGCCTAGAGTACATTTTAGCGACACGTTCACCATCCTTCATTTTGAACTTGTCAAGTTGACTTTGAAGCACATACAATTTGGATTCCTTGACGGAGTCGGTATCTTCATGCATATCAATCAAAGTATCCCAAATTTCCTTTGCATTCTCAAGGCGGCTGATTTTGTTGAATTCTTCGGGGCAGAATCAGTTGAAGAGGATATCACAAGCTTGAGCGTTGTATTGCAGCATCTTCAACTATTCCGCGGTAGCTTCGCGGTTCAGTTCTCTCCCATTGAAGAATTCACCTTGCAAGCCAATACACACAATAGCCCAAACGGCGGGGTTATGTCCAAGAATATGCATTTTCATCTTATGCTTCCAACTAGCAAAATTAGTACCATCAAAGTAAGGACCTCTACGATGGTAATTTCCCTCGCTACGCCATACTCTCCTAGGTTGTGAAACCAAGGCTATGATCACCAAAAGCTAGGGAAATCAGGGCAAATGGAGACCAAAGATCTGATACCAATTGTAGGATTGAAAGTATGTCTAGAGGGGGGTGATTAGACTACTTGACCAAATAAAAATTTAACCTTTTCCCAATTTAGTTCTTGGAAGATTTTAAGAAATTAGCACAAGTCAAGCAATCTTAACACAATTCAAGCAAGCATACAAAGAGTATATGAGCAGCGGAAAGTAAAGCATGCAACTTCAATAATGTAAAGGGATGGGTTTGGAGAGTGCAAATGCAATAGGAGACACGGATATTTTTGTCGTGGTTCCGATAGGTGGTGCTATCGTACATCCACGTTGATGGAGACTTCAACCCACGAAAGGCAATGGCTGCACGAGTCCAAGGAGGGCTCCACCCATGAAGGGTCCACGAAGAAGCAACCTTGTCTATCCCACCATGGCCATCGCCCATGGACTTGCCTCACTAGGGTAGATCTTCACGAAGTAGGCGATCTCCTTGCCCTTACAAACTCCTTGGTTCAACTCCACAATCTTGTCGGAGGCTCCCAAGTGACACCTAACCAATCTAGGAGACACCACTCTCCAAAAGGTAATAGATGGTGTGTTGATGATGAACTCGTTGCTCTTGTGCTTCAAATGATAGTCTCCCCAACACTGAACTCACTTTCATAGTATTGGATTTGGTGGAAAGATGATTTGAGTGGAAAGAAACTTGGGGAAGGCTAGAGGTCAAGATTCAGATGGTTGGATTGGAATGTCTTTATCTCAACACATGCGTAGGTGGCTCTCTCTCAGAAAATGGGTAGTGGAAGTGTAGGCACGATCTGATGGCTTCCCTCACAATTGAGGAGAGGGTGGAGGGGTATATATAGCCTCCACACAAAATCTAACCGTTACACACAATATACCAAACTCGGTGGGACCGAATCAGAAAACTCGATCGGACCGATTCAGTACATATGTGACTGTTAGGCAATTTCGGTGGGACCGACATGTCAACTCGGTGGGAATGATATCATTAGGGTTAGGGCATAACGTAATCTCGATTATACCGATTACTCAAACTCAGTTGGACCAACTTTGGTAATAATCTAACAGAGAGTTGGTCAGGAAAACTCGGTGGGACCGTTTCACTCGTCTCGGTGGGACCAAAGCGTTACGAAAAGGAAACAGGGAGTTTGCATTGCAGACTCGGTGGGACCGATCGCTCATCTCGGTTAGACCGAAACATTATGAAGGGAAACAGAGAGTTTGCAACCCCATCTTGGTGAGACCGAGATCCCTATCAGTGAGACCGAAAAGACTAGGGTTTCTCGCAGTGGCTATGTCATATGAACTCGGTGGCGCCAGATGGATCAAATCGGCGGGGCCGAGTTTGACTTTTGGTTTGGGACATATGTGGATATGAGAAAGTGGTTGAGGGTTTTTGGATCATATCACTAAGCACTTTGAGCAAGCAAGCCATTAAGCAACACCTCATCCCCTTTTAATAGTATTGGCTTTCCTATAGACTCAATGTGATCTTGGATCACTAAAATAGAAAATGTAGGGTCTTGGACTTTAGAGCTTGAGCCAATCTTTTGTCCTTAGCATTTCGAGGGGTCCACATTCCTTATCCATGCCATGCCAATCATTGAACTTTTCTGAAATATTTATCTTAAAATGGCATTAGTTCAATGAGTTATATGTTGTTAATCATTACCACAACCACCCAGGGATAGTTGCACTTTCACGGCCTCTGTCCAAGTCGCCGGGCCACCACGCCGCGGCGCTCTTTCTCTTTCCCCTCCTTTCTCCTTCCCTTTCTCCAGTCCGCCTTGGTGCGCCTCTCCCTCTCCGTCTCTATCCTGTGGCTGCGTAGCCGCGGGTCCAGAGCTGGCCGGCCGCCGGCGACGGCGTTGAGTGGCCACCGCACCACGTCCGGCCGCCATCTCTTTCACCTCCCCCTTCCCTTTCTCTTCTTATCCCCCACAACAATAGAGAGAGAGAGAGAGAGAGATCCGGCGGCCTTCTGCTGCGGCGCCCCCACTGACCCCTTTGCCGGCATGCGCAAGCACCTCAGGGTGAAGGCGCCACCGTCAAACGGCTCGGTGGTGGTGCCCTTTGCCCCTCTCAGGGTGGATGTTCTTCTTCTAGAAACCTTGGCATGCCGATGTGTGTCGGGATCGAGAGGAACGGCGCGGCCGTGCGGCGGCGCTACTTTTTCCGGTGAGTTCTTTTCCCTCTTTCTCTTTTAGGGTTAGGGTTCTTGGGGAGGGATCTTCCTTTCTTTGTGATTTCTTTGTACCAAAAATAATCTAGATCCTAGCCTATCTAATACCATTGATAGAGGCTGTGGATCACTAGGCTAGATTAGATCGGTGGTCCTACCTTCACTTTGAGTTGATGATCCCGCCGAGGTGACCATGTCGAATGGAGACTGCTGTGGTGGCAGAGAGTTGGCGTGGTGGTTGTAGCGCTTCCCGTCAGCACTGCGCGAAACCTAGATCGGTAGGTGTGTCGGTGGGGTGTGCGGCTAGCGACGAACCTCGTGTTGCATGCCGCCGACCCCCACCTCTTTATATAATGTAGGTGACAGGGGCCCGTCAACGAGAGTGGGTTGGGCGCCCCCGACCAGGGTGCGGATCTAAGGGCCTGGTGGGCCGTTGGGCCCACACGATCAACCTAACACTTTAATCCAGCTTGGATCATTAATGAAAGACAGCGAGTGCGCGAGGCAGGATGGGCGAAGGAGGAATCTTGTGATGATCCTAGTGGTGTGGGGAGGAATCAACTTTACATGCTGGTCCAGCACACCCTCCACAAGCAGGGTGAGACTAAACTTCCACATTCTCCTTGTCATGCATGAATGGGCCATATGAGCCTTGTGGATTTATCCTAGGAATTGTTGTAAAAAGATAATTGGGGGAAGCCCCATAATTCCAATACACCCTCATTCATATATAAATGATGTTACATACGTTGGTAGATTTAATAGAAATTGATACATTTTCAATACCTTGAATCGTCATAGTTGGCATTTACATGGTTTTTTAATACTAAACGCTATGTAATAAAATATATTTAAGTCAAACCCTTGCGAGGCCACATCCATACTGAAATTTAAATTATGCACCGGTCCTTGGAAAAATCGATGTCGTCTTCCTCCTCAACTTGCCGACAGTGCACCGCAAGCGAAGCTTGATGCCACCTCTATATCTATGAAACACCATTGGAGTCAGGGAAATGTTCTTGACACAACAGTCGGGAAGTCGCCGGTCGTAGCTTGAAGATGTCCCCGATAGTGATCTTAGAACAGATTGTCGTCCCGGAAAGAAGGCGACCAAATAGATTCTGGGAGACATAATATCACAAGCTTTCCGACGATGCCGAAGTTGACCGAACTCGCCAATCAAAGGACAATACCGTCCACTTCTTGCCAAAAGATAGTACCTTCAAAGAGCATGTACATAGCATGAAGACATAAATAGATCCACCACTCTAGAAAAAGCAACGACCATACGATCCCCTACCCTCTGCAATCTTGCGATAAGACCACTGTTGATGAGGTGGATTAGGAGTCAGAAATGAATTATTCTTGATCCACACAGCGTCGCCATCGCCACTACAACACCAACGCTGGGGGAAAGAAACTCTAATTCTACGAGATCTAATTATAGCGCCACAACGCATACCCAAGGTTCCCAACCCCTCCCGTTGCCGGAGCATCAAGCGAAGGAGGAGGGGACTCGTGTCCTCGTCGTCGGAGAGCAATGGACCGGTGACGGCTAATTTTCTGGAAAGTGAGCCGGCTTGTTTCTGCGGGATAGCTCGTGGTGTTTACACGCTGACCGGTGTTTTTTCACCTTTAGTCCGTGTAGACATATGTTAGTAAATAACAACATCATGATAATTGTTCTATCTAGTGAAGCTTTTCTCTGATTGTGTATATTTTGTACAGTATATATAAGTAGTTAAAGTTACAACACCTATACTGCACATTGTCTGCTTATTTATTGTTTGGACATTCTGTTTAACATAAGCTTTGCTAATGCTCATCAGTCGATGCCTGTAGGGTTTCATGTAGAGATCCTTGCAAGAATGACATTAATTAATTTATAATGCTGATGACACTTTTTTAGCATTGGATAAAAAAAATCATTTTTTGAACTATCATGGGGGAGAGGATCCCCACCTGAATGCATTACGCAAAGCGCTGTCATGGCAAGTGGTTACAAGGGTGTGCTAGAGCACAAGGCCAGGCAGGTATTGTCGCCAAGACACAGTGGCAGCCTTTTGCATATTATGGAATCTAAAACACCAAAGAGTAACAAAGGGGGTGTGAAGATCGTCTCGAAAGGTGATAACATTTCACGAGTCTCAAAGCTTCCATAGGATGGACATAGCAACGTCCAGCCATAGCTGATTGTCAAGGCATGGAGGCGGTTTGGACATCCCAAATGTTTGAGATGGAGGGGGGCCAGAGTCAGACCAAGTCACGACTAGAGCTGAGCAGCACGAGAAGGTCAGGAAGATGTGGGCAGAGTCATCCCAAGGTGCCTGGCATCTGGGGCAGTCGCTTCAGTCGAAGATGTTTTTGGTGAAGATGTTGGCCTTGGAGTTTACACGATCCTTCAGGTGCAGCCAATCGAGAGCAGCTCATATGCACTCTTGGGAAACGCAGTAATTGCAAAAAAAAAAATCCTACGATCACGCAAGATCTATCTAGGTGATGCATAGCAACGAAAGGGGAGAGTGTTGTCTACGTATCCTCGTAGACCAAAAGCGGAAGCGTTATGACAACGCGGTTGATGTAGTCATACATCTTCACGATCCGACCGATCCTAGCACCAAAGGTACGACACCTCCGCGATTTGCACACGTTCAGCTCGGTAACGTCCCACGAACTCTAGATCCAACTGAGGTTGAGGGTAAGTTTCGTCAGCACAATGGCGTGATGACGGTGATGATGAAGTTATCGACGCAGGGCTTCGCCTAAGCACTACAACGATATGACCGAGGTGGAAATCTGTGAAGGGGGGCACCACACATGGCTAAACAATCAACTTGTGTGTCTTTAGGGTGCTCCTTGCCCCCATATATAAAGGAGGGAGGGAGAGAGGCCGCCCCCTAGGGGCGCGCCAAGTTTATGGAGTCCTACTAGGACTACCGAGTCCTAGTAGGAATCATTTCCCTTTTAGGAGTAGGAGAGAAGGAATGAGAGAGGGAGTAGGAAAGGGCAAGGGGGGGCGCCGCCCCCTTCCCCTAGTCCAATTCGGACCCATGGGGGGGGTGCCACATCCCCTTGGCCTGCCTCCTCTATTTCCCGTATGGCCCAATAAGACCCATTACTTCTCTCGATGAATTCCCGTAACTCCCCGGTACTCCAAAAAATACCCGAATCACTCGGAACCTTTTCGATGTCCGAATATAGCCTTCCAATATATCGATCTTTATGTCTCAACCATTTCGAGACTCCTCGTCACGTCCGTGATCTCATCCGGGACTCCTAACAAACTTTGGTCATCAAAACACATAACTCATAATACAAATCGTCATCGAACGTTAAGCGTGCGGACCCTACGCGTTCGAGAACTATGTAGACATGATCGAGACACATCTCCGATCAATAACCAATAGCGGAACCTGGATGCTCATATTGGCTCCTACATATTCTACGAAGATCTTTATCGGTCAAACCGCATAACAACATACGTTGTTCCCTTTGTCATCGGTATGTTACTTGCCCAAGATTCGATCGTCGGTATCATCATACCTAGGTCAATCTCGTTACCGGCAAGTCTCTTTACTCGTTCTGTAATACTTCCTCCCGCAACTAACTCATTAGTCACAATGTTTGCAAGGCTTATAGTGATGAGTATTACCGAGAGGGCCCAAAGATACCTCTCTGAAACACGGAGTGACAAATCCTAATCTCGATCTATGCCAAACCAACAAACACCTTCGGAGACATCTGTAGAGCACCTTTATAATCACCCATTTACGTTGTGAAGTTTGGTAGCACACGAAGTGTTCCTTCGGTATGCGGGAGTTGCATAATCTCATAGTCTGAGGAACATGTATAAGTCATGAAGAGAGCAGTAGCAATGAAACTGTAACGATCATAATGCTAAGCTAACGGATGGGTCATGTCCATCACATCATTTTACTAATGATGTGATCCCGTTCATCAAATGACAATACATGTCTATGGTTAGGAAACTTAACCATCTTTGATTAACGAGCTAGTCAAGTAGAGGCATACTAGGGACACTATGTTTTGTCTATGTATTCACACATGTACTAAGTTTCCGGTTAATACAATTCTAGCATGAATAATAAACATTTATCATGAAATAAGGAAATAAATAATAACTTTATTATTGCCCCTAGGGCATATTTCCTTCATTTACGCCCTCGATGAGGCACCTGTTCTCGTTGGCGTTGGAGTGAGCGAAATCCTGCAACAAAAACAACAAAATATCTAACTCTCTGGGGACAATCATGCTAAAGCGATTCATAGGTTAGACAACGAATCACCCTACAAAATTTGGGACAAGAATCGTGGTGTGGGTAGAGTGGGAGTATAGGTTGGGGAAGGCTTGAGCTAGAGGTTTGGAGTGAATCCAAGTGTCATTCCAAAAGAAGGAGGCTCTTCCATTCTTGTAAGGATAAAGGAGAGAAAATGTAGACCTAGAAGCTGAGGATTAAGAAATTTCCATGAAAACTAGTGGTTAGAATTTTTGTTGACAATAGCAAGGGAGTAACGGGAGTGGTACCACCACACCCTAGGAATATTTGGAAGCTGCAATAATTTGGACGCGGATTTTATTAGCAAGCGGTTTTAAGAAAAAATAATAATGCCTAGAACACCAAAAAAATCAGTTTTCAAATATTTTTCCAACCAATAAGACATTGGCCCCCATGCAAGAATCCCTAGCCGTCCAGAAGAAATCCCTCTTAGTTTGGCTATTTTAGGATTTTTTTTAGACAAGCGGAAAACATGCGTGAAGTACGTAGTGAGAGAGCGTTGAGGGGGGAAGAAATAGAGGTTAGCATGACACCCTAAAGAGCAAGCGGGTCACTCAACCGGCGAGGTACTTTAGATAGCTTTGGACATCGTTTGTAAGGCGGGGGAGGGGAGATTAGTGGGGAATAGAGGGAGACTAAGGTAGATTTAGGGGAAAGAGGACGTTGGACAATCGTAAGGGGAGGATATTCTGGTGAAGAGGGAGAGTGGTAAGTGCATAGGGAGGAAGGTAGTTTTGTGGAAGTAAATGTGCAGACTCATGGCATCAGCGAGAATGCCCATGAGGATGGAAGTTGTGTCGGAGTCGGTGCAAGCATTAGTTAACATGTCATCAGCATTTTGTAAAAAAGCAAGAGTGATGGACTGGTTGATGGAATGGTTGAAAGTGAAGTTATCTGTCACGCCCAATATGCGACTCTATCCTAAAGGAACTCGAAGGTCCCACCAAGGATAGAAGCGCATATTGGAGACGCTTTTGCAAGGTGGATATCATTACATTGTACCATTACATAATAATTGGGGATACATACAAGAGGCATCCAATGCCACATGAATACAACAACATCATACACAAGAGAAACATCCGACTACGGAAGAAACACAAACAGAGACTCAAACGACATCCACCCTGCTAGCCCAGGCTGCCGACCTGGAACCTATCCCTTGATCGAAGAAGAAGCAGAAGAAGAACTCCAAAACAAGTAAACATCGCTCTCCCGTCATGATCATCGCATAACCTGCACCTGCAACTGTTGTAGTAGTAATCTGTGAGCCACGAGGACTCAGCAATCCCATCACCATGGGTATCAAGACTAGCAAAGCTTAAAGGGTATGGAAAGGATAAGTGGTGAGGTTGCAGCAGTGATTAAGAATATATGGTGGCTAACATACACAAATAAGAGCGAGAAGAGAAGCAAACGGAACGGTCGACAAGCTAGAAGTGATCAAGAAGTAATCCTGAAACTACTTACGTTCAAACATAACACAAACCATGTTCACTTCTCGACCCACTCGAAAAGAGACCATCACGGTTACATACACGGTTGGGTATTTTAAATCGAATCTGGTGTCAAGTTCTCTACAACCGGACATTAACAAATTCTCATCTGCCACATAACCGTGGACACGGCTTTCGAAAGTTTATACCCTGCAGGGGTGTCCCAACTTATCCCATTATAAGATCTCACGACCAACGAAGGATATTCCTTCTCCCGGGAAGACCCGGTCAGTCTCGGAATCCCGGTTACAAGACATTTCGACAATGGTAAAACAAGACCAGCAAGACCATCCAACTGTGCCGACAAATCCTGATAGGAGCTACGCATATCTCGTTCTCAGGGCACAACGGATGAGCAATCCGTACAACTAAAACCAGACCTCAGGTTTCCCTGAGGGGGCGCTGCAAAGGGCTCTAGTTTGGACCAACACTTAGAGAAGCACTGGCCCGGGGGGTTTAAAATAAAGGTGGCCCTCGGGTTAATTACTCCCAAGGGAAAGGTAATAGGTTGTTAGGCAAATGTAAAACCAATGTTGGGCCTTGCTGGAGGACTTTTATTCAAAGCAAACTGTCAAGGGGTTCCCATACACCCGGCCATGTAAGGATCGCAAAATCAAGGAACATAACACTGGTATGACGGAAACTAATGCGGCAAGAGTGGAACAAAACACCAGGCATAAGGCCGAGCCTTCCACCCTTTACCAAGTATATAGATGCATTAATTAAATAAGAGATATTGTGATATCCCAACATAATCCTTTCCATCATGGAGCAATCTTCAACTTCACCTGCAACTACAATGCTATAAGAGGGGCTGAGCAAAGCGGTAACATAGCCAAGCAACGGTTTGCTAGGAAGGGTGAAAAAGGTTAGAGGCTGACATGGAAATTTGGGAGGCTTGATAAACAAGTGATAGGTAGCGCAGCATAGAGATAGAACGAAGCAACTAGCATAGCAATGATAGTAGTGAGATTCAGAGTAACGGTCATATTGCCTGAAATCCCTCTAGGAAGAAGAAGGAGTCCATGAAGAAGACGAACGCATGAAGCCGAACCAAGCATAGACGAACGAATCCTCACGATTGCAACCCAACAGAAACTATCGAGAAGAAGCACAACCGGAAAGAAGCAAACAACATGGTAAACACACAACACATAAACATGGCAAGATGCTCAACCAAGCATGATGCATGACAAAGGCTATATTATGCTACTCATGGCAAGAGATGATGCATACAAGAGCAACACATCAAAGCAAGTTTAAGTGAGGCCGGAAACAACATGTAACAAACCCGGCAAGTCCTCATATGCAAATTTCAAAATTGGTCCAGATCTGAATAAACCTTATGTTCAATTTGTTAAACAGCAAGTTAAAATGCACCAAGATGATCTACACGAAATTCTAGTCAAGTTACAGATAAAGTTCATTTAGTTCGGAGCTACGGCCTAGAAGATATGAGCGAAACAAGTCAAACATGGCATTGATGCAAAATGCATTCAAACATCAAGCAAACACTCTCAAAACATGGATGCAACATGATAAGATGAAACTACATGCAATTTTAAGCAATTTTCATATAGAGCATGCTCAAAACGGAGCAACGGTGCAACACATACACTCCAAACAAGTTATAACAACAATCTGCCCAAAACAGCAAGTAGGCACTTTGCAAACATCAAAACAACATGCTACAGGAACCAAATGAGCATAAACTTGACATGCACTTCATGTACAGATAACATATTTCAAATATCATTAAAGGTTCAAGTTCATAGGCATCAAGATTAAACCAATATGATCAATGAAAAATGCAACTTTATAACACAGGAGCATATACATGAGCAGAGTTAATATGATGGCAACTTGAGAGCAAAAAAGAGACAAGCTAAAGCAAGTTTATATAGCAAACAGGGGCATGGCATCAAATTACACATAACAAAGAGCAAAGAACCTCATGGCATCATATACATATGGCTCATGGATTGGTGGGAACCAACATGACAAGATTGAATGTTGAAACAGATTCAGCAAGTGTAAAACAGCAACATTGTGATAGCATATTTGCAAGCATGTAACAGAGGCATATGACATCCAAAATTAGCAAAAATGGCATGTGAACAGAGTATTCATAGCATAATTAAAAACATGTAACTGGAGCATCTCCAGAAGAGGCATGGATCACTCAATAACAAGCTCACAAGAAGGCATCATGAAGTTAACAGGAATCTGGAACATTATATAAGCATGTTCATGGCAATGGAAACATATGCTACAGGACATATATAGGGCATCAAAAGGCATGTCATGATAGAGAATAACATAGGAAACAAAACATGTCAACTAAGCATCTCCATATTATGCATGGACTAATTGGTAGCATCAAGAAAACATGGCAACATGGTATAGCAGTTTCAGCATTGACAGAACATTAACAGCAAGTAGCCCACTTCACAAGTTTAATGCACTCACTACATGGCATATAAAAATGCATGGATTGCACCCCTGTTAATATGGCATAAATATGCTCCTAAAACATGTAGACATCATGCTCATAGGATGCACACACAAATGCAACAAAAATGACAAATCAGCAAGTTACAGCAGTTTCCAGCAGTTAACAGCAACATGCACTTTTACAACAGGGTTTAAGATATCAAGATTCACCCTAACATTAATTAAAAGCACACAATCATTTGGAGCATGAATAGAAGAACATGTGCACATTAAGATCAGCATCATAGCATCAACAGGGACAAAGTTGTGGCACTCACAAGATACACAAATGATGTTGACAATCAGCAGATTCCAGCAGTTCATATCACATAGCAGTTTTGCAATGATGATTAGGGCATCAATATAGACTCAAACAAGTATGCCACAATGGAATGAAATGAAGATCATCTCACACTGAACATTTTGACATATTATTTACGCAAAACTGAGAAGCGAGCATCAAATTAGATCAAGTCAAACATATGCACATGATGTGAGAATTTTCGGGACTTAGTGAAAAAAAACCACCTCGAGCAAAAATGGACGGGATGGTTCCGGGACGAGCGGAGCCGGGACGGGGCACGCGTTTGGCTGGGGGGGCTGGTGGATCTTGTCCACCTGACCAGATCCGGCGAGGATGGCGGCCAGCCGTAGGATGGCCGGAGTAGCGCCGGCGAGGTCGGGACGACAAGGTCCAGGCGGATCCGGGGCCGGGGAGACCTCCTCCGGCCAGATCTCGCCGGATCCGGCGTGGGAACGGTGAGGAGGCGCGGCGGCCGGCGGGGAGGAGCTCGGGATGGCCGATGGATGTTGGCGGCGGCGACGACCGTCTATGGCGTGGAGGCGGCGTCGCTGGAGAGGCGCGGCCGAGCGGGAGACCGGGCGGCGCAGGCGCCTGCGGCGAGCGGCGACTGGCGGCGGGGCGACCGACGGGGAGGACGGTGGAGGTCGGTGGAGGGGCGCCGGCGCGACGAGCGGCGACGGGCAGTGGGGCGCGCGGGGGAGCGGGGTCGGGCGGTGGCGACTCGGGAGGAGCCGGGGAGGACACATGGCGGATGCGGATAGGCTGCGGGCGGCGGCGCGATTTTGTCTGGCGCGATTTGGACGTGTCCGGCGGTGGAGAGCAGTTAGGCTAGGTTTTGGACTGCAAAAATTTCGGGGGGAGGCACATATTTATAGGTAGAGGAAGCTAGGAGAGTCCAAATAAGGTGCGGTTTTCGCCCACACGATCGTGATCGAACGGCGGAGAGCATAGAGAGGAGTTAGATGGGCTAGATGGGCTGTGTGAAGAGGTGCTGGGCTCCAAGAGAAAAGGGGGTTTCGGTTAGCTTGGTTAACTGTTGCGGCATCAAACGACCTCTAAATGGAACGAAATTTGACGGGCGGTATACCAGTGATATACCAAGGCCACTCGGCAAATCTTGACCCATTCTGGGATTGTTTATCGGCGGCTCACAAAACAAGGTCTAAGAGGGGCGACGGGCGCGTGCGAGTGTGGTTGGGCTCAGAACGGATAACGGAGAGAACCGGGGGAACCCGAACGGATGCAAGTTTTGAAAAGAATGCAGATGAAATGCAAATGAAGATAATGCAAAGTGAAACACGCAAGAAAATGACATGGCAACGACGGCGAATAACTGGAAGACACCTGGCGCATCGGATTCGGGGCGTTACATTATCTCTAAATGGTATTTTGGTGTGATGACGACGTGGTTAGTGGAACTCATGATGGTTGTTAAGGTTAATCTTAGGAAATTTGTGGGACCAAGGTTTTACTAGTGATTCAAATGTATACAAATCCAATTCCACATAATTTGTGAAAATTGTGGAGCGTGGAGATCCATAGCTATGCAAGATACACACGGAACTGAATGTGTCGAATGCGTTGACAAAGTCTCTACCACAAGCAAAACATGAGCAACACACTGTAATGCCATTGGTGTTAATGAACTCATGTAACTACATTATTGACTTTAGTGCAAGTGAGGTATTGCTGGAAATATGCCCTAGAGGTAATAATAAAATGTTATTGTGCTATTTCCATGTTGACAACTAAGTTTATATTTTTGTGCTATTATTAAAATGGTTCTTCAATGCGAGATTCATAGGAAAACTCAGTTGCATGTGTGGAGACACAAACGCCAAATAGATCCCTTGTCATAAACTGTAAATGATCTATTTTCCTTATCATGGGCATTGCTAAAGTAACAAGGACGGTGGCAATAATGAGAAACATTGTTGGTTGCACATTGGTGTTGGATAGACCCAAATTATGATACTGCGAGACCTATCGTAAATTAAGTTATTGATATTATCATATAATATGTTAACGCTTACTTACATCCTTAGGTCATGAGAATATAAGCCTTCATACCAGATGGTTACTTTGAGGTTGCCAAATGTTTCCAATAACCGGGAGATCATAAAGTTACCTTATGAGTAGACCAAAAAAAGTATGCGAACGTTCTTGATGATTAAAGACTGAGATTTGCTCCTTCAACGATGGAGAGATACTCTCTGCGCCCACTCAGTATTACGGTATTCATTATCGTCTGGCCAAACGCAAGCGTGTTATTGATCATAGGGAAACTAGAATATGGAAACGAGAAAACATAACAAAAGTGGTAGCGAGGATAATTTGGTATTTGGTACCAACAAGTCTCTCCTCATATTTTGTAACGTATCTTGAAGCAAGGGCAAATGTGTGCGGAAACAAAAGGTCCACTGGATAAAGGTCTTCATGTATATGTGGGAATTAACATCAGTCTCCAGATCTCGTTGTTAATTATTGACCGGAAGTTGCCTCGGGTCATGTCCACATATTATCGAACCTGCAAGATCACACGCTTAATGACTAGTAATTTACTTGAGAACTAGGATACCATAGGCATACTAGATAATGACACCTGAAGAGCATTCTATGGTTTCAGAAGTGTTTGGGATGGTTCCGGGTGTGTCTTGGGAGTGCCCAGGAGCATCTAAATTTTTTTAGAAGGCACCAGATGGTTCTGGAAGGAATATTCCAAGGGGGACGATGAGATTGCCCCCTTGGCTGGCCCAAGGGGTGGTAGCCACATAGGCCCTAAAGGAGAAGTGGTGTGCCCCCTATAGACTTGGGATCAAGATGTGGGAAAGGGGTTGGATTCCTAGGAGGACTCCTCCTCCCCTAGTTTGTCCGACCAAAGAGCACCCTTCCGAAGTCGACCACCCTTCTTGGGCCGCATGTAAATATGTTGGATGGTGCCCCTAGGGTGTGTTTTGTTGGGGAACGAAGTGTAATGGAATGGCATGGTTCCATTCCACTGTAATGGATCAATTCCATCTTTGTGCTTGGTATGGATAATTCGAAGGAATGGAATGATTATGTTTCAGTGTTTGGTCTGAGAGATGGAATGGAATGGATTTGTAAGTGGTTATCCATCCATCCATGAAACGAAGGTAGGTAAACATTGAAGGATGTGAGCATCAATAAATTAGAATCAAGCAATTTTTGTTCGAGCATAAACGAATCGATTCCATCCATCCATGTGACGAACAAGGGTGTAGCTATACCAATCGGACTCAAAGCACAAGATAAATAGTGGCTAGAAGACATTTTGAAAACTAAGAATGGCAGTAGGCTGGATGCACGGCTTGGATTTGGCGTCCCCACATGCAACAGTGGCTCTCGGTGGTGCATGCTCAGGAGGTCAATGACCAGTGCCTGGTATGACTGCTCCATCAAGCGCGGCAGCGCGACCCTCCTAGTGTGTGCCGCCGTTGTTGCCTTGCTCCAAGTTTCCATGCACCCAGCCTGCTGCAAGTGCTTCATGGGAGAGGAAGAGGCTGTGTTTCAAGGTGGATAAGACTAGGAGGGTCGGCGGCGCAAACCAGAGGAGGGGAGAGACAAGGAAGAGGAGCCCGCATGAGAGAGGATAGGGCTGCAGGAGCATGAGGAAAAGACGTGCACCCAATTTCGAGGTCTCACCCTATTCTGGATCTGGGTTGGATATTCTATCCATGGGAATGAGGTGGTGACCGTTACACCTGACAACTAAACACAAGAATGGGGCATAGGAATGGGTTGGACCCATGACATTCGAGTCCACGACTGCAACCAAACACACCCCTAGAGAACAAAATTCCCTTTGGAGCCATCCCCCTGCATAACTATTGTGCCCCTATCTCTCTCGTCTAGTTTAGAAGTAGATGGATCACCAGTAGGCTCTTCTTCCTCTCGTGTCTATCAGTGGATTTTATCATGGTAGACAAAGTGCCATCGGATCACTAATTCTGGACACGTGGATACCACAGAGGGGTCGTCTACTTGGGGTCTCGCTTGCTGGAATAATTCTTGCGGCTGGGAGGTATAACCTAACTGCGGGAATCATTGGATCATCATAAACATCTTCTTACTTCTCCGCCACACTCTCGTTTGTGATGACATGCCATCTTTGTAGGGTTATGTTCCCCTACAACTACCCATAAGATATCATGTCACGTCATCTGAAACTGTAGAACCGGGGTCGAGAAAGTGCAGTGAAAGGCCGCCTGCCCTTCTTGGTTACATAGGTAGCACATAGGAGGGAAGGTGCAGTCAATCTGGAAGTGGCCAAGCCTCCCACATCAAAAGCACCCCGAGTTAGTTGCAGCCCCCACCGCACCAGGAGCTTTTCTAGAGCCTGAAGAGGACCCTTTGTTGAAGTGCTACTTAAGCTAGTAGTTCTTCTGAAAACTCTCTTGATGCCTGTTGTTACTGAAGCCCTTATTCTCACCATCCCTGCCATTCCTCTTGCCTTGGATCTATTGGTCGCCTCCCTGATTGCCATCAGCATCACGGTGGTCGTGATCTTACCTGTCCGCCCCCCTGGACGGCGGCGACGCTTCCCTACATCGAGCAACATCCCACTTCAAGTTCTTTCTCATATCTTATACCCCTGCATCATTCTTCCTTGGACATGAACTCCTTGTAGCATCATTTGCCAGGCCTCTCCTCTCCTCTGCTACCAATGGTAACTATCTGAGCAAAAGAGCTTGAGAGAGGAGGAGGAGGAGGAGATGAGATGAGCCAGTGATACATCTCCAACGTATCTATAATTTTTTATTGTTCCATGCTGTTATATTATCATTCTTAGATGTTTAACCATCATTTTATAGCAACTTTATATCATTTTTTGGGACTAACCTATTGACATAGTACCCAGTGCCAGTTGTTGTTTTTTACTTTGCAACATATCAGTACCAAACGGAGTCTGAACGCAGCAAGATTTTTTAGAGATTTTTTTGGACCAGAAGACACCTCGGGGACCAAGAAAGCACCTGGGAGGAGGCCCGTGGGGCCCACGATACACCAGGGTGCGCCAGAGGCCCCTGGCGCACCCTGATGTATCGTGGGGCCCACAGAGGTCTCTCACACCGCCTCTTTGCCCTATAAATTCCCAAATATTCCAGAAACCCTAGAGGAATCGACGAAAAACAATTCCAGCCGCCGCAAGTTTCAGAACCACGAGATCCAATCTAGAGCCCTATTCCGACACCTTGCTGGAGGGGAACACGATCACGGAGGGGTTCATCATCCTCAGTGGTGCCTCTCCGATGATGCGCGAGTAGTTCACCGTAGACCTACGGGTCCGTAGGTAGTAGCTAAATGGCTTCTTCTCTCTTTTTGTTTCTCAATAGAATGGTCTCTTGGAGATCTATTAGATGTAATGACTTTTTACGGTGTGTTTGTTGGGATTCGATGAAGTTTGAGTTTATGATCAGATTTTTATCCATGAATATTATTTGAGTCTTCTTTGATCTCTTATATGCACGATTATTTATAGCCACATATTTATTCTCTGAATCTTTGGTTTAGTTAGGCCAACTAGATTGATTTTTCTTGACATGGGAAGTGGTGCTCCGTGATGGGTTCGATCTTGCGGTGTCCTCTCACAGTGACTGAAGGGGCAGCGAAGCACACATGTATCATTGCTATTAAGGATAACAAGATGGGGGCTATTCCTACATGAATAGATCCCGTCTACATCATGTCATCATTCTTATTGCATTACTCCGTTTCTCCATGAACTTAATACACTAGATGCATGATGGATAGCTGTCGATTTGTGGAGTAATAGTAGTAGATGCAGTATCGTTTTGGTCTACTAATCTTGGACGTGATGCCTATATATTGATCATTGCCTTGGATATTGTCATAATTATTTGATCTTCTATCAATTGCCCAACAATAATTTGTTTACCCATCGTGTGCTATTTCTCGAGAAAAGCCACTTGTGAAATCTACGGCCACCGGGTCTATCCTTTATTATATTTGCTTTCTAATCTATTATTTTTCACTTTTATTTTCAGATCTATTATTCCGAAAACCCAAAAATATCTTTCTACACTTTTTATTTGCATCTTTTATTTCGCGTTTTATCGAGATCTGTTTATCCAAACAATCACAAAATTATCTATCTTTTTACCGTGGAGAGATTGACAACCCATCTTACGCGTCGGGCTGCAAGTATTTGTTTTTTGTGTGCAGATACCGTTTACATAGTGTTGCTTGGTTCTCCTACTGGATTGATACCTTGGTTTCACAACTGAGAAAAATACCTACCGTAGCCGTACTGCATCACCTTTTCCTGTTTGGGGAAATATCGACGCAGTTTTAAGCCGCATCAGACAGTCGCCACACTTCAAAGCTAGAGACCAAAAACCTAGGGAGGGATCTAGGGTTCTCCAGAGCCACCTTGTATAAGGGCCTGAATATGGTGTGGTCGCACCAGGACAGGAAACCAACGAGCAATATATAATACCCGATGCGGTCGGACCCTGACTCGAGTCGGTCGCAACATCGGTGTACCTGATCAATGCCACGTACCTGACCACCTTCACCGGTCCAGTCAAAGCCCCGCTCGACGTGGGAGCCTTGGAACCGGCCTGGGTTACACCCACAAATCTTTACCTAATAATAAAGCAAATTGGGTTTCGGTCGTCCGTCATTATAATTACCCTCTAAATTGGTAAAAATTACCCACCAATGCCACCCGTAAGTGGAAAACGATTCGATTTTTTCGGACCAAAAATCGCCGCCCCATTGGTTGTTTTATATAGATCCGCGACGACTAGAAATAACGGAACATTGGGCAGCAGAGTGGTTGGGCGATCGCGCTTGTAGGGATGCGACCAGGGTTCGATCCCCAGGTTCTGCATCTTTTTTATCATTCTTTTCTCACGCATATGTCCTACCCATGTGTGGCCGTGTGGGCTTCACTCCCTTTTATCCATTTTACTTTTGTGTCTGTTCTTTTCTCATTCTGTTTTCTTTCTTTTTTCTTCTTCAAATTAATTCAGGATTTTATTATTTTAAAGCTGTGACTTTTCAAAAATAATAATTGAGAAATCATAAAAAATATGTGAATTCAAAAAGTGTTCAGAAAATCATAATTTTTTTACAGATTCAAAAAATGTTGGTGGTTTTGCAAAAATGTGCGCAAAATTATAAAAAAATCACAATTTGGGAAAAATGGTTGGGAAATAAAATCATGTTCATGATTTTGAAAAAATGACCGTGTATTGGAAACATATTCGGGAATCTGAAAAAAATGTACATGACATTTTAGAAAATGTTCACAAAAATAAAAATAAATATTTGTTTTTTAAAATTTGTTCCCCAATTTTTTTAAAATGTTCATCGACTCAAAAATTGTTTGTTGAGTCAAAAAATGTTAATGGATTCGAAACCGGTTCATGCATTTAATTTTTTTCTTTGTAAACAAAACCAATGTTCATGATTTTTTTTGAGAAAATAAAAAATTTCAAAAGAAAATGCTTGTCGATTCGGAAAACTGTTCACTGATTCAAAAGTATTTTATGTCTAGGATTTAATTAGTTTTTCGGAAGTCTTTATATGTCTTGGCGTTGGGAGTAGTTCGTGGTCAACGATATTTGTTTTTAAAGTTTTAAACATTCCCTTGCGCAACATAGTGACAAGTGTGGCATGCACTGGCAAAATCATAGCCTTGGGATTTACCACATCGAATGCATTGTGACCACGTGGACATCAAGACCATCATCGGCTAGGTTGAGAAAAAAATGGCAACATGGTGAGCCACTGTGTTAAAATAGAGTATGCTCATATATCAGGATACTGAGTCATACTTATTTGGTTAGCCATAATTTTCTGTCTCCCGTTGCAACGCACGGGCATATTTGCTAGTTGAGGTTAAGTGCTGCATTCGGAACCCAATGATTCAGGCGCACCAATGGCCTCCATCTGGTCCACATGGCCGCCATCCAGCGGACGAGTGACGGGGCCCTACGAGCCTTATGACTGCGTCTGTGACCCGTCCAAGCTCATTCGGCAGTGTCCGTCCTAGGCCACTTTGGGCGCCCCATGATGCTCTACGGAGAAGATTCTAGAAGCCTTGACTTTCAAGACAAAGACTCTGTATCCATGAAGAACTCCTCTCTACCGACGTAGTTGACTAGGACTCTTGTAATCTTAGGCCTCTGATATCTTATATAAGACGTGGTCGGGCTAGTCGATAGAACACAACTATAGGAATTGAAAACTCTCAGTACTTTGTACTATTGATACACTCTAATGCAATAAAGCACAAGCAGAACGTAAGATTTTATCTCCTATTGAGAGCCTGAACCTGGGTAAATCCTACGTCCTTGTTACCATCGTGCCATGTAGCCTAGCTTAGGATACCCAACCGAGGGATCTCTCAAATTTAGCTCCGACACCATCTGAGCGTGGAGCTCAACTACCAACTCTAGGTCAGGAGGTGGTGCCTCCGAAACGGCAGTTGAAGGAGCCACCGGCCAGGCGTAAGCCTCCGACGACAACAGCGATGACCTCCACGATGGAACTGAGGAACTACCGGAGGGAAACACACCACACGTGGCAGCGCCATTCCAGCATGCCAAGACCCAGATCTGACCCCAGCCCTCATTGAAACTCGGTGTGACATAGTCCATTGATAGAAATTGTGGGTTTATGCATGTTAAACTCTTCGTTCTGACTTCATCAATAATTTCCACCACCCTTCATCACCTCAAGTTGTTACGTGATGATAGCATAAGAAAAGTTGAATGATGTGGCATGTACTTTAGGCAGTTGGATGCTATTGGAGACCTAAGGTGGGGCATTCTCGAGTGGCTGATTTGAAATCTGGTGATTACCAAGGTGGTCGTTGTCTGAAATGAAATCTTTGAAAGGTGTATTTTCACTATCTATTTCTAATATGCTATACGAAGTGAGCTATAGGTTCCGCGTGCATATGTCTCTGTTATGAACAAGGTTTGGCCATGCAAGGGAACATTGTATACGCACTACAACTAGCTTGAAGATTAGACACCATGGGCAACGTAAACCTATAATTAGGAATATGACGTAAAATTGAGTGTAGAATTAGATTCTTGTACAATTGGTGTTAGATCTCCAAACACACGCTTCATTATCATATTGTAACCGAAATATTCCTTCTGGTTAATTAATAACCATACACCTTTCATCAGATTAGATCATTCTATATGTGCGGTTTGCGGATTATGTGCCACCCTTGTTATAAGTTAATCAAACGACAAATAATGGACGGTAAAGACTTACTCTTCGAGCATGCATTCGCTTGACTAAAAGCCGGTTTACTAGGACCTAGTGATGTGTCAAGTGCCATAGGAATGAGACGGTTATCCACTTATGACGTCATCTTTTGTTTCTTGTAGTGACGGAGAAAAGTTTTGGAATTGCATTTTTTATTTAAATTTGGTATAATTTTAATTTAGTTCACAGAAAATTAGTTAAGGTGCATTTGATTCTTGTAGATCGGTGCCCAAAATAAATATTGTGCGTTACTTAGGATTTTTTAAACCGGCAGAGAGCTGTGGAATTCTCGAATACACATATGAACTCAGTTCATATATACCCACCTCTATGACTAGAGAAGTACTACCTCGTTCCAAAATAAGTGTAATGGTTTTAGTTCAAATTTGAGTACATACTTGAAAACATTTAACTGCCATGATTTCACAATATTCGGGGGTCTTCTCCTACTTTCATATTGTAGTGTTTCTGTTCTACATTTAACGGGTGGTGGAGCTCGATTGCTCCATGGTTGTGCTGGGGTAGTCACGTCCTCGCTGATGCCGGCTGGACTGTTTTTTTTTTTTTTTTTTTTGCGGATTCGGCTTCCTAATATCCGGCGGCTGTGACGGCAACAGATGGCCACTCCGACCTGCGACGGCGACATCACTGCTGATTTTGGTGACCATCGAAAGGTCTTTGTGAGGGATCATCTTCCTAGATCCGATGGTTGCTTTCAGCGGTGATAGGCAATCTACGGGCGACGACTTGACGCAGAGGTTATGGTTGTGCAGTAGCGGCGGTCGGTTTCTTAACCAGCTGCATGTTGCTACTGGGATTGTGGAAAAGTGGTGGCAATAATACATGATTGACTTCAACGAGCTTTGAGTTGGTTATACCTGGCAATGGTGATGTTTTTGCATCATTACCTTGTTGAAGGCATTGCTCGAAAATGCTTAGACTGGTTCTTCAAGGTGAAAGCCTAGACTCTAACCTATATATGTCGGTTGGATCCAGTGATGGCAGCATTTGAGCATGGCTCCCTTTTTGAAGGCGTTGATGTTGAAGAATCTCGATGTCCTTGTGGTGTTACGAGATGGTTGGCGCAAATATGGTCATGGTTGTAGTTTGTCGATCGCGGATTTGATCTCTTCGGGTTTCTTTTCCTCGCTTGGGCATAGCAATGGTCTTATATGACTTTGCTATTTGCTAGCGTGTTTTGTGTGTGTGTGTGTATTGGTGTCGGCTGTGTACATCCTAACTATGCAGAGGCCGGATGTATGCTCATTATGTTTGTATCGGCTTGATGCTTCATTTTGAAATAATAAAATGCACCATTTGTTGAAAAATGTGTTTCTTTCCATCCTTAATACATTAATTAGCAACTAAAAAAGTTCCCGCAAAAATAAACTAGCAACTAAAAAAGGCATTAACTAGCTGATTTCCCCGCATAGCCGTACATTTGATAGGTAATACTCCCTCTGTCCCAAAATTCTTGTCTTAGATTTGTTTAAATATGGATGTATCTAATACTAAAACGTGACTTGATACATCCGTATTTAGACAAATTCAAGACAAGAATTTTGGGACGGAGGGAGTATTTGGATATACATTCATATATGGGCATATAAATGGCAGATAATTAATGGGTGCTTATCTTACTACAATCTAGATGGAAGCCTTTAAATCATGTCACTAATGATCGTATATCGGTATATGGGTAAGTATATGTACTGCTATATACTATATCTCGAGGCTCATATATCATGTGTATACCTGTGAATGTTTGACATTCTGAATTTGAATAATTAGATCCCAATTAATGTACGCTAAAAATGGAACATTTTTATGTTATTCCAATTTCACGTAACGGTAAGCTTGGATCAGGCATTGGGTTCTGATGCCAAGCTGCCTATAAATACAGGAGGGCTAGCCTCGTTGTGATCACCCAATCATCCTTCTTTCCTGCATATCCATCAACCCAGAAGGCAACCTAGCTAGACTAGCTATCAGAGTTGAAACTCCGGCGGCCGGCGACCACCGTGCAAAGATATTCCACGGCTAGCTAGCTCGTGGGTCCCCTCATCCTGGTAAGCAACTAAACATATATTCCCTCCGTTCACAATGCAAATATACGATGTTTTGGATATTTCAATATAGACTACATACGAAATGAGTGAACAAAGACAGTAAAATGCGTCTATATACATTTGAATCAGAAAAAATAAAACATCTTATATTTGTGTTTAGGGGTCACTTGTGCTCGTCCTGAATCCTCTCATCATATGCTTGTGATTTTTTTATATTCTAGATCCAGTTTGTGATTTTGTTTTAGAGAACAAACAATTAAACATTGCTACCCACAAAAAAATTAACCATGGTTTAATTTTTATCCTATGTACATATAACTGAAGCGAGCAAACATCATCATATGGTGATCAACATCCAATTAAAACATGGAGTTCGAAAGTTTAAACTAAGATCATGCATGTAAACTCAAGCTGGTTGATTTTAGGTCTGCTCATCTACATGTTATCATATGATAGAATGGTATTCGCAAAGTGCTGAAAAAGATATGTTTTTTGTTGTAGATCTAGATCTGCTGGCTTGCTACTAACAAAACTTTTTTGTTCATGATTATTTAGTGTAGAACAAGTTGAGAAATAAGGATGTATGGTCATCTATTCTTCAACGATTAGTTATATTAGTTTTTTGAAAAAAAAATATCTCTCATTGTGATAGTGTATTCAAAATTATCATGGCACAATTTGTACTACTTCGTGTTAGACCTTATTAGAACACATATATTTGGTGAATCCGGACTTGAATATATATATTCAACTTATGTACAGTTGATGGGGTGTCGTAGGTACTACAAACCATTACACATTGTGTATGTGATGGTCCGGCATCCCATGCATTAGTACAATCCATGATCTGCCACCGAGTCCCTAGTATGCACATCTTGCCAAGCTTGCTCCATCTCAGTCAGTCCTTTTATCTTAGCAATGTTCTTGGAGTTGTTTAGCGCATGGTTTACTTGCACATCAAATTACTTTGTGCTGCTGTTCACCTATATTAATCTAATTTATTGTTTGTGTATGCCAATTTACAAGGTTGTACATATGTATATATGTATTTTCCCTATGTATAGAGAGAAGTCTGTCACTGTAAATTGCCAACCTTGCGTGATTAGAATTGCCATCGAAAAATGTCAGGACCGGAGAGCCACGCACCTGATCGTGTGGCACTTATCATTTGATTAAATTAACTATGCATGCACGTTCTTCTCTAAGTGAATAACAGTAACCATGGGTTGCCTCGTTTGTTCCATAAGCAGCTGCTGATCAATGGAGTGCAAGCGCGTGAACACCCAGTCCCCCAAGCCCAAGGTTGTTTTCGTGCTTGGAGCCACGGCCACAGGAAAGTCCAAGCTCGCCATCTCCCTCGCCAAGCGCTTCGGCGGCGAGGTCATCAACTCCGACAAGATCCAGGTGTACGACGGCGTGCCCATACTCTCCAACAAGGTCACCCAGGAGGAGAGCGCCAGCGTGCCGCACCACCTCCTGGGCGGCGTGCACCCCGACGCCGACTTCACCGCCGAGGACTTCCGCCGCGAGGCCCAGGCCGCCATCTCCGGCGTCCTCTCCGCGGGCTGCCTCCCCGTCGTCGCCGGCGGGTCCAACACCTACATCGAAGCGCTGGTCGAAGCCGACGGCGCCGCGTTCCGCGCCGCCCACGACTGCCTCTTCCTCTGGCTGGACGCCGCGCCGGGGATGATGGAGTGGTACACCGGCCTGCGCGTCGACGACATGGTGCGGCGCGGCCTGGTGGACGAGACGCGCGCCGCCTTCGAGGAGGGCGCCGACTACACCCGCGGCGTGCGTCGCGCCATCGGCCTGCCCGAGATGCACGAGTACCTGCTGGCGGAGCGGGAGGGCACCGTCGGCGAGGCCGAGATGGCGGCCATGCTAGAGCGCGCCGTGCGCGAGATCAAGGCCAACACGTTCGGCCTCGTCCTCCAGCAGGCGGCCAAGATCCGCCGCCTCAGCACGCTGGAAGGCTGGGACGTCCGCCGCGTCGACGCCACCGCCGTCTTTGCGGCCATGGCCGAGGGCTTGGGCGGCCACAAGGAGGTCTGGGAGTCGGCCGTGTGGGGACCGTGCCAAGAGATGGTGCGCCTTTTCCTCGGGACTGCAGCTGCCACCCTGCCAACTGATCTGGAGGTGGATGACAGGATGAGGCAATGGCTGGGCTTTCCCAACGTGGTGTCTCTGTCATCCCTGCTGCTGCAGTCGGCGACGATGATGGCAGTGTCGTGCTGACCCCGCCAGCACTGCACGAGCATGAGAATGAATGATCCTTGAAGAACGGTGCTGCTGGCGTTGTACTCAATGGCACCGACGTCGTGGACAAGGATCCTGCCTGCGGTGCCCGCCACAGTGACGATCATGGAAGCTATGCCGGCGTTGCTCAGGCTGCTCCGGCAGCAGCTGGAGCTACGTCGGACGACACAGCCTAAGCTGTAAGCTAGGAGCATGCATGCATGCATGGCTTAATTACCGGCTTTGGAGCATTCCATGGTGCTTGGCTTGGACCACTCCACGTGCTTCAGACGTACTCCTTCACAGTCGGTCGTTGCATGCAAGCATGGGAGATAGTCATACAAGTCTCATGAGCTTATTAAGCTACTTTTACTGTTTAATAATTTAAGGTTTATCTCTTGTTTTCTGAATTGTTATGAAACGTCCATGGCTATGATGATTGAATTTAAAGACATTTGTGTTGTTATTGTTACATATGTTCAATTTAGCTATCTCACATCTACTTTTCTAACCACATGATTTAGACATCAAGATTAGTATTCTTTGTTTTTTTTAATTGATTGATACATTTCCTGTACGCGTTACTCGCGGGGCGCCCGTCGTGCCAGTAAGCCGCTGTAGATCCATTTGAATTTGTTCCTCGTGTGTGCCTCGTTGGCTGTTGTGGCTACAAGTGAACATTTTTCAATTTTCCACCACCAAACATGGGTTGTCCTTTTTTTTTCTCAAATTGCAACTCTACCCTCAACTTGCAACTCAGGCCCGACCTTCATTTGTCAATAGTTGCAATCCCACCCTCGACTCGAAACTAGACTTTAACTTTTTTTTGTCTAAGTTGGAAGTCCATGCATCAGCGACTGTAGCACTGCGGCCCAATCGGACTGCGCCATGCATCAGCGACTCAATGCAGCCTAGCAGTGCAGAAAATTAATCTTACTCAAGTATGGTCCGTGCATGGGTGACAAGGAAAAATTAGAGACAAACAAAAGCAAAAAAAAGGGTTACAAACAGTTGATGATGTCATGTTAGATGTGACATAATATGTCACATTTAGATGAGCTATAGACACACCCTTTAGCTATATGTAATTTGCCTGAACTATATTTGGGTAAGTCGATTGGATGGCCGTTGATATATGCTTTGAGTGCGCCTTTTTTTCTAGTTTGTTCTCTCTCTTTTGGGGGGTTTGGTTTCATTGTCTGGCCCAGTTTTGAGTCATTCGATTTCTTATTGGGACGCGGCCCGTTATTTGTGCAACCAAGCCTTCCTCGTTGTCTTTATATATTATTTTTATGTGTTTTAGCTTTTTTTTCCTTTTCTTTATTAGTCAGTTTTAATTTTCTTTTATGGGCACTTTTTGGCTGGGTAAGCGTAAATTTATACATGCAAATACTTTCTCAATACTATATAATATGTGTCAGAGTTGCACTATTATATAATTGTTCTTTGCATATTATAAAAAATGCAATTACTGTGCAAAGTTGTTTGAAATTTACAAAAAAAATCTTCATTTTCTTTCTTCTTAAAAGAAAATACCAATGTCACTTAGGGCATCTCCAACGCCGACCCGCAAACCGCCGGCATATGTCCGGATTTGCAAGTTACGGCTATAGATGCTCTTAACAGTTACAACATGTAAAGCTCTTTCCAAGATGAATAAGTTTTCTGAAGCAATGGTAACCAGCTACACAATTATCGAAAAAGACTTTTGCCCCGCTTTATATATAAAGCATATACCGCCCAAGCCACAAACAAGCATACGAGTCCAGCCACAGCTACACAGTTCTTCTCCGGTATTCTGGACACTTGCGACAAATACGTCAGAAGCTGGTAACAGAAGCATGAATGTTCAAGCGTGTGCTTAGGCTCACTGGATAAATTTCCAGTGAGATAAATGCCGCACTTAAAGACATCTGCTGAAGAACAGATGATTTCCGGATAACATTGATACAAGAATCGTGATATAACTTAGTGGAGACCATTATTATTTGAAACAACAAATCAAATTATATATAGCTAAATCACGACATAACTGTTGGCATGACACTGTCAGTAAATACAAGTGGAAAGATACAAGGTTTTTTCTTTTCTTTTTGAGATGGGTAAGATACAAGTGCTGGTTTGAGAAGATTTATTTTGAGGAACACACTCAGATTTGTCGCTTATGTAGATTTCGACCGGACAATCCTCACGAATTAGTTTTCCATTTCAAGAGGCGAGTCAGAGTGAAATCTTAGCCTTGCAAGAAAGGCCCCTCCTCCATTCATGAGTAAATTGCAGAAAACCACCATTTTAAACGCAAGGTTTGCGAAAACCACTACAATACTTTTTTTGCAAAAAACACCGTGTCTTCGATAATCTTTTGCAGAAAGCACTGATCAGCGTATTTGCCTCTATTGAGTGCGTTTATGACAAACGGGGCCCGTTTTCTGCTTATGTGGCACAACAGTTTAGGTTTAATGCAAAAACGCCCCTCGACTTTCTCCACACTGCTACCGGGCTCTCCAACCACGCCTCAGCCGGCAAGCGCGCACACGAGCTCAGCGCCGCCCCTCCTCCCCGGCGCTCGAGGTGCCGCACCGCCCCCGGACGGCGGAGGGCTGTTGGGGAGCTCCAACATGGCGGTGGGCAGGGCCGGGATGGGCGGCGTCCTCTGCCTCGAACTACGTGTGGCAACAGCGATGGCGCCCGGGCCTTTGCCTCGGCCAGGTCGGGACAGGTGTGGCGGCCTTCTTCGTCGACCTGGGCGCGGCCGGATCCGGCCACATCGGCCTCCACCATCCCCGCCCGGCACCAGATCCGGTGGGAATGCCCCGGGCAACTCGGCGTGCTGAGCGCGTGGGGCTACAACGTCCACGGCCCCGTTGACCATTCGGCAGCGCCAGCATGAAGAAGAAAAGGCCAGGGCGACGCCAGAGCCCGTCACCGGCAGGAAGGCCGCCACATGGAGTCGTCGTTACCATCGAGGGTGCTGCGACTAGGGCAGCCATGGCAGCGACCGAAGCAGCAGGGGCGGCCTGGGGAAGAAGTGGGCGGAAGGGCGACGGCCTGGGAAAGAAGTGCGCCAGTGAACGCCGAACGCGTGCAGCTGGCAGCAGCAGTCCGGCAGCGCCCACCACGGCGTACTGCAGCAGCCCGCACGTGAGCCGCGCCTCCTATCGCCTAGCGTAGCCCTGTCCACCATAGAACGAGGTGTTGGGGAGGACTACCCCGATCCAGATCCTGCTCAGGAGGAGCAGTTCCACCGCGGAGGAGTGTTGGGGCTAATTGGGTTTTTCATTTTTGATTTAGGGGTGTCTCCCCAAATTCTAGGGTCTAGTTTGTAATTTTAGATCAAAACTCATAAATTGCAAAAAGTTAGGCCGCGCAAGCAGAAAACAGGCCCCACCCATCATAAACATGCTCAATAGAAGCAAAAACGCCGATCGGTGCTTTCTGCAAAAAGATTACCGAAGACACGGTGTTTTTTGCAAAAAAAAGTATTGTAGTGGTTTTTGCAAACCTTGCCTTCAAACTGGTGGTTTTCTACAATTTATGCTCCATTCGGAGAGGCGGATCTCCGTCTTCTTAAGGTTGTGGAAAATGATTTGATAGGGATCGGTATGGTCAACCCGTTCGTTCCACGCCCTTTGAACCACCTCGTTGAAGCCGGGCATGGATGCCCAAAAGTTTTTCAAATTTAAAAGTTCAAGGCCTCCTAGGGCCCTTGTCATCGGCAAGCAAAAGCGGTCAATGATCACAAAGGGATGATGAAAGTGCATGGAGAATATGCGTGTTGAAGGTTGCATCCCACTCGGCGTTGCAAAAAGAGTCGAGCTTGCATAACGTTGGGTTTTCCCTCTCGTTGCTCTAAGTGAACCTCCGATTTTGGAGATGAATTTCTTTGAGCTCGCAACTATGGAGTATTGCCTCCAAGTGAACCTCCAAGCCGCTCTTCTGGTAATCCTTCACCTCGACATTGCCCAAGAGGAGAGGCCTCTCTCTCCCGAGGAGCCTGAACTTCAGGCTAGGCTTAAGAGAGTGGTCATTGCTTGGCCGTGATCGAGAGATCCCGCAAGAAACAATGTGCACGAATATCCAACCTCAAAGAAGGCGATGCCAATACTAAATTCTTCCACTGCTAGGTTAATGGTAGGAGAAAAAATCATATCCGTCGAATCAAGAACAAGCATGGTTGGATTACCGAGCATGAAGCCAAAGAGAAATTAATCCAAGACCACTTCTCCCATGTCATGAAGAAAGGAGCTAAAAGTTCTAAAGATTTCAACTTGGAGGAGCTCAATATGGAACACCTTGACTTGCATGGCCTTGACTCTCCAGTGACCGAGATGGAGGTTCTTGAAGCAATCGACGACAATGCCAAATGACAAGGCCCCGGGACCGGATGGCTTCACGGGCCTATTCTTCAATAAGTCTTGGGAAATTCGTAACTTGTTGTCCCCAAGTCCAAAACTACAGAGTATGCCATCAAAAACTCATGATCCCTACGGCTGGCTAGAAAAGTAAACAGCATGCTGCTATAGTCGTCAATATGCGAGGCAAGCGTCTTGCTGGCCTCGGGCGCTGTCACGGCTCCCGGACGGATGTATGCGGCGCCGGTAATACCAGGGAGGATGGCTAGCTCCGGAACATCATCGAGGAAACAAGACAAGCTAGTTCTGGAACAGGAACTTGAGGTCAGCCTCTGTAAGCTTTGACATGGCCTCTGGCGAGTCACCCACGGTGCTGCAAAAAAGGACGGGAACAAAGTATATGTCAGCCAACATCATCCCATCCACCCAGCCGACCCAAGGCTGGCTGAGGAGGAAACGAGATTTACCCATCGAACACAAGCTGCTTCTTCTCTTGCAGTTGCAGGATGCGCTCTTCAACTGTGTCCTTGATCACAAACCTCGTGCTTCTGTGTCAGTCAAATCATATCGCAGGTCAGATAAAGGAGGCGGAGTGTCCATTTTAATTAGCATATATAGCAAATTACCTAATAGGCTTGAATTGTCCGATTCGGTGGATTCGATCCTGCGCTTGACTCTCCACTGCTGGATTCCACCAAGGATCCATCAAGAAAACCTATCCACCAGGGAATATATATAAGCAGGCAGCATCAACTGGATCGTTTACATGGGTTATTGCTGTCTAACTAGACATAAAGGAGGAGGACATGCACTGACTTACTTGAGATGCTACAGTAAGATTAAGAGCCAGTCCTCCAGCTTTCAGGCTCATCAGGAAAATCCTGCAATCTGGGTCATTTATGAAGGTATCTATAGCTCTCCCCTTTTCCGCCATGTTCATTTTCCCATTAAGTTGCACACACTTGATGCCAGACTGTTAAAACATGTTACAAATTATTTCACTTGTCCATAAACAATGCAATGCAATGCAATGTTAAATATCAGTAAAAGTTTCTCAATACTTTACCCTCTGCAGGGAGAATTCAATCAAATCCAAGAACGATGTGAACTGGCTGAAAACAATCCCTTTTGCAGAACCATCATGCTCAATCATGTTCCTTATCTCTTCTCTCTGCATTAAAAAGGAATCAATATCAATATTGCGTTGCACATAATATGGTACACTCTTGACGTAATAGTAAGATTTGCTCTTATTGTGCTTAGTGGCGACTTAACAGAACCATAATTACACTAGACTTAACAGAACCATTTCATCATCATCCAGATACCCCTCTATACCAAAAGACTTGTAATTGGATCAAGGTTAGTCTCATGCCAGGGGTGTCCCAGTGATGTCATGAAATATATTAAGCCAATGAGAGAAAAGAGCTGGAATTAGCTAGTTGCAGGATACTTGTTCACTATTGACTCCCATACCTTCGAATGGTGTGTTTTATCTTCATAGAGATAGAGATGAATTAGTTTAGCCCATACAAAATATCCACCTAATAATCAAATACTCCCTCCGTCCCAAAATAAGTGTCTCAAGATAAACAGCTGGTTACCACCAGCTCTTGCCAAGATACTGAAGGCAAAAACAGTTTCTAGAACTTTCAATGTTAACACTATGCATAAGAGATAAGAGTTTGTTGACAGAATTCACTCCCCTACACACCAAGCATGTCAACATTCAGATTAGCTCCAAACAACAAAGTATGCTGACCAAGTTATCCAACTTATCGCCAATGCATCAATTTTTGTACTTGTCTTGAAATCTGCTAGGCTTTGTAGTCTGCCCAGTATTCCTGAGCGTTTGCCACCCTTCAAATTTGCAGGGACCTTTCGTCTCGAATTTTCCGTTGTTAAGTCAACAGTAAGAGGCTTTGAACAAGATGGACATGAAACATTCCCCAAAGTTGCAGAGCACTCCATCAAACAACTCTTGCAGAATACATGATCGCAAGACGTAACCTTGAAAGGAAAGTTCATACGCGAAAGTCAGCTTATAACCAGTGGAAAACAATGCATGAGCTTAAATAACTTTATAGGGGCAATCAACTAACCACCACATCTTCTGCCAACTCATGACATATTCCACACTGGCTTTCCATGGCACCATTTTGTTGATTTTTGCATCCTTCCCGAGATTCTGCTGTCTTGGAAAATGCAACAAGGTATGGATGATCAACAGCCTACAATTTTGATGGAACAGTCAACATGTTACTTCAACATAGAGAAATAATTAAAAGTGCAATTCTATAGGGAAAAACAGCATAGTAACATAGACTATAGGCGATTACACTTGCTTGTTGCACCCATAAGGAATTCTAAGGATATCCAAGGAATTATGTGCACCTGTCTCAACCTTGTGAGGAGGTCAAAGATATGGGCATAGTTGTTCAGCAACGTTCCAGCAACAACATACCTGGAGAAAACAGCGGTAAGGGATTGTCTGAAAAACCTTAAATCTTTCAAAAGAGGAAATATAAAGGAGCATTTGCGTACATAAGCTACTTTACAATGGCATCCAATGACTACAAAAAAAAAACACCTGCTACATCGAGTATTGGATGCAACCATGAAACTATGAGCAGAATCTCTTTGCAATGCACCTTGCATCTGTTGTAAGTATAACTCCAGAGGAATTGATGTTTAATTAAATCCAGGGCCAAAAGAAATGGATGAGCACTAACCAATAACAATGGCCCTTTGTTATGATGTATTGCAAATCAAAGTTGTTTGAAGCTAGTAAAGAAGATTCTTGTTTAGATAAAGCTGGATTTTTCAACTTTTGCAGAAGCAGCATAATTATCACACGATGTCTACTGAATAATCCATATGGTATCACTACATAAGTAGGAAGGAAAGGAAGACTCACGAATCAAACTGCGTGCAGCTTCGAGTATATAATGCTTCATAAAACCCCATTTCATTTCTATCAAAAGAGTCCCGCCTCAATGTCACCTAACATGTTAAAGTTAAACTTCTTGCATGCATTACATTCATATTGTATATAACATGTTGTGCACAACTTACAGTCTTCGGTGGAAGAGCAAGATCTGCAGCTCGGCCAATTTTTGTCCGCCTTAATACTATGCCCTTCAAGACTTTCTCCTTGAGAAGAGTCATAGCTCTTCCGCCCTCAAAACTCGCGGATCCATCCAGTATTGGTGTCGCTATGTGCTGTTCAAGAATGGCTTTGTGTTAGCAAAGATGATGTCACAAATAAAAAATATGTCAGAATAAGGGACATATAAAGCCCTGTAACTGACCTTATTCCACCAGCAAAAGTGCCTGACAGATGAGTGACCACAGTCGCATTTTGTCTTCGTACTACAGGAGATTAGGGTCAATAACTAAAACGAAGAAATAACAATGGGAACAGCAGCAACTCATAATCTGGTGTGATACAACTACAACGTTGCAAGAGTAACCTTGTTTACAATCATACTAGAGTAAATTTTAGAAACTACAGCTCTTTATAGCATGTAACATTTTACAGAACTACATTTTTAATCTTGCAACAGTTATAGCCCATCCGTAGGCCACACAATTGGTACAAATAAATCAAATGGTATTTTGTGATCCCATGTATGGTTGACTGGTGGGCCCTATGGATCAGAGAGCCAGACAACTAGAGCCTGGACTGCTGTGTGGTTGACCAATGGGCCCTATACATAATAACTGTTTCGAACGATAATGTCCAACAAATTAGTTAATCGAATTAGTTGGTCAATCATCATGTAATGGCATTTTTGAGCAAGCATCTCAAGGAACGATGGCATTTTTTAGCAGTTATAACTTCTAATGGTAAAACTGAGTAGTGGGAAGTGGCATAAATGATAAAAACCCAAATAAAATTGGTCATGATCTTCAAACGTTAGTTGCAAACCAGCGAGTAAAGTTCTCCAACATGATTCCGCAATGGCGTCCCACTCAAAGCCCACTTGTATTCTGATTACAATGCAAAAACTGCCCTTGCAGTATTGCGCTAATTTTTTTAAAATAATACATTTTTTTCATTAATTTGCACAAATATTACGCCGATATTTTAATTTTCAAAAATAATATCCAATCAGCCAGCAGAAGGCCGATTGGCCCTAGTCGGCCAACCGCAGGCTGATTGGCCTCCTGTCGGCCTACAGATGGCTGATAGGCCAGTCGGCCATTGGTGGTGAACCTGTCGGCCAGCTGTAGACTGATTGTGTCCTGTCGGCCAACTGTGAGCTGATTGAATTTTTTTTAGTTGTCCCATTAATATTCCGTAATAATTCGTACTATATGTGGATGTGAAATATTTAGGTGTGTCAGTATTTGAAGTTGCTTCGGCAATATCCGAAATATATGTAGATGTCAAACATTTAAATCTGTCAATATTTGTAGTTGCTCCCGTAAATATTCGTAATATATTTGTACGTGTGTGAATTTTTTTAGTTGCTCCGTCAATATTTCGTAATAATCCGTACTATATGTGGATGTGAAATATTTAGGTGTGTCAGTATTTGAAATTACTCTGGCAATATTCAAAATATATGTAGATGTCAAACATTTATATCTATCAATATTTGTAGTTGCTCCCGCAAATATTCGTAATATATTTGTACGTGTGTGAATTTTTTTAGTTGCTCCATCAATATTTCGTAATATTTCGTACTATATGTGGATGTGAAATATTTAGGTGTGTCAGTATTTGTAGTTGATCCCACAAATATTCATAATATTTTTGCAGGCGTGTGAATTTTTGTAGAACGTTAATATTCCGTAATATATATACATGTCGAATATTTAGTAGTGCGGATATTTTAAGTTGCTTCTTAATACTTGCCTGTCATTGTTGAAAAAAATTATGTGAGCCAAGATGCCGACAGGACCCAATCAGCCCACAACTGGCCGACAGGGTTGGCCGACTGGCCTATCGGCCATCTGTAGGCCGATAGGAGGCCAGTCAGCCTGCTCCTGGCTGACTAGGCCAATCAGCCTGCCGCTGGCTGATAGGATTCTATTTTTAAAAATAAAAATATCAGCGTAATTTTTGTGCAAATTAATAAGAAAAATGTATTATTTAAAAAAAATTAGCCAGTATTGCATCGTTTATCTTTTATGAAGTGAGCCTGCAGAAAAATACATGGAGCGACTGAATCATCTTTGAAAAGAAACACGTCAATCATTGTTGAATTGAACGTCAGGAAAATAATAAAAGATTGAAGATATCATCTAAAAAGACAAAGAAATCACTGTGTAGTGAGAACACAGCTGTCTCCTAAGTACACAAATTGGTCTCAATCCTTGAGATTTCATAAAACAATGTAATGATGAACAGAAAACACTAAGGCGGATAGCAAGACACTTAGAAACTGTCCACTAGATAAAGCCTAATATGTATCTCTATTATATACTGAAACATGCATACAGAAAATAATATATTTCGAAATGGGACAAGTACTTCTGGACAAGCTTCGTTTAGACATGATGAAACTAGGCTGCTGGCCAACATCATCATGTTGGAAAACACCAACAGAACAGGAGCATTCAGTAACACCAGAATGAGCTTACCAGGGAAAAAAAGACCTTTTTATCAAATACAGAGCTATAAACTTTGTGGATTTTGCATAACTGCTCATTAAGCTTTCGCGCTTCATGATATCAACATGGTGTGCCGACTAGTAATGAATAGATTTAGATTAGCAGAAGAACACAGCAAGGAAACCTATCATATGTTATCTTGTTTTTTTACAAATATATAATAGAAACCAAATAGTAGAGTTCTGATGCTTGCAAGTGTCATCACCAAAACATCACAACTAAGAACAACCTGTACAGGAACAGATTATTGGTCAAGATACTAGAACAAGAGCTCTTATCATAACAATGATGAAACTATTAGAACTTCTAGTGTGTATCACCTAGGAGAGTGGAATGTGGAAAAATGCTGTAGAGATAGTATGTCATATCATGTTATGCATTGCCCACGGATACAGTAACAAGTGCACATGGAGGCTACAATTTTAAAAAACAAAAACAAATCAGATAGTATAAAGTCAACTTAATGTTCTTCATCCAAACATACAGAGTGCACCTAGCCCACAAATCTAATACTCTTAGTCCAGTTGAAGAGTGAACCAAAAACACAGTGATCTTTCTTGCTTAGGATATGAATTTGCCATGCTTGATCATTACAATCAGAAATCATGCTTAGTCGAAGAAAACAGGGACCACAACTAAGTGTTCCATTTCAAAAATCGATTAGTTCCTGAGAATTCATATCTATATATGCTGTTAATTATATTGCTGAATCATAAAAAATGCGGCAAGAAAGGGCATATGATCACCTCATCTAAGATAATCCGCTCCCACCGCACTGAGTGTAGAGGTGACTTGCCCCTGGATTTGCTACCCAATTCCTCAAAATCCTCCTCCTCCTCCTGGATACCACTTTTCCCCTTCGCTTTGGTGTCAGCCCACTTGTTGCTCTTCTGCTTCGCCTCTTCTCAGTACGAAGAGCATCGGGCCCACAGTAATATCTCAAGTGAATCTTGAGCTTCTCGGGGTAAAACTGTTTGCTGCAGTAGTCACACCGAATCTTGGGTGGCATCATGTGCTTCCGGTAGTCCGCCTCAATGGTGGAGTAGGTTGTGACCATGAAGTCGAAGGTGTCGAAATCATACTTGTGAGAGCCCCGCCGAGCGCCATGGTAGAGCAGCACGCGCGCGCTGCCTTTGGCCGTGTGCCGCTCGATCTCCTGCGCCCACTGGATGACGCGGCCACCACAGGGCAGATCACAAGGGTGCACCCTACCCGCCGCATCGGGAGGCCCAGTGACGAGGCCGGTGGCGAGCCGGGGGGCGGAGCTGGCGCGCGGTGAGGACGAGCGCGATACCCTGGATGGTCTTCCCCATCCCCATCTCGTCCGCGAGGATGCCGCCGCGCGAAACCGAGGCCTCCTGCGCCAGCGCCCACGCGAGCCACTCCTTCTGGAAGCGCAGCAGCTGGAGCAGCACCTCCGGGGCCGGCTCCGCGGTCGGGGCGTCCGTCTCCTCCACTGCCCCGGCGCGCTCGTCGAGCCACTTGGTATTAGCCTTCAGGCTGGACGGCGCGAGCGGGCTTTTCGGCAGCCACTACCGATGAGCACGCCCTGCCGACCTTCTTCCGCTCCTAAGGTAGAAGAGAACAGAGAATAGAAAGAAAGCGCGGTCACGCCCGTGATTGTCTGAGATAGAGACTTGATTTTTTTCCTTTTCTTCAGTCAAGTACAGAAAAAGACTCAGGTCATGCCCGTTGTTATCTGAATCACACCAGTTTCCTTTTCTTCAGTCAAGGACAGGCAGTTTCCCCAGGGGCAAGAGATAGAAAAAGAATCAGATCACGCGCTGCCATTTTATTCCTTTTATTAGTCAGTCGAAAAAAATTGAAAGAACAAAGATCAACGAGATTTGATCCGATAATTAAGGCGCCTTCAATTCACGCTCCCGTTCCTTTTGTTGGTGACTAGTAAATACTAACAAGAGAAATGTGTTCGTTCCGATAATCATGCGCCACCAAATTACCGTTTCCTTTTATTCAGTCAAACATGCAGAAGAAAGAACGAGAGAAACATGATTCGATCCGATAATCACGGCATCGTCACACGATCAACTCGACGTTAGATTTCATCAGCTAATTATGGCAAGACCTGCACACAGAAAATTGTGGGCTCATGCACGCGATAAATTACTTGCATGCAACAACAAAAATGCTAAGTAATAAACATGCGCAGGATCATCGCTAACGATTGCGCCCCTGCCGGCTCGACCCAGCACACTCCTACGGCATGTCGCCCACGAGGTCACGATGCCGCCGGCTCACGCACACGTCGTCCCCTAGCCATAGCACCCGCCAACATCGCCCACCACGTCGCTATACCTGCGCATGTCGCCGCCGGTGGTGCTTGGCCGGTCCGCTCGGTCCGGCCCGGGCTTCGACGCCGCCGGTCCGGTCCCTGAAAACAGGCCCGCATGGCTGGTCGGTCCGGTCCGGTCCGGCCCGCCGGCGGCCGGTCCAAACGTCGGCTCGGTCAGGGACCGGACCGGCCTGGACCGTGTCCACCCTGAATTAGCCTCCTCCCACTCTTCCCACGGCAGCGGCGGCCCGTCCTCGTCGCGCTTCCCCTTCTTCTTCTTCCGCCTCCACCTGGACTTGCGCGGCCGCGGCGGCACCACCGCGGGCGCGGGGGCATCTTCATCGGAGGTAAACTCCTCGTCGTCGTCCGCCACCTCGTCCTCCATATCTGCGACCAAGTCGGAGTCGGAGGGGACGCTCTCGTCGTCGTCGTCGTCGTCGCGCCGGCGGCGACGACTGCTGCCGGAGCCTGCGATGGGAGGCGAGGAGTCAGGTCTTGAGGGGCGTGATCCGAGGGGTTCAGCGTATGGAGGAGCTTAACAGATGCATTCTCGTTCCGGCGAGGCATCGCGCGGGGCGGCGGCGGCGGTGCGGAAACAGATGGAGTGCGAGAGGTGGGGTGGGTTGGGTAATAAACTCGGGCCGGGGTTTGGGGGCGTTAGGTTGTGTGGGGAGAGGAATGGGCGGGAAGGAACTGCAATCAGCTGCAGGGGTGAACCCGGTCAGCGTATGTTATACTGAAGTATTTTTACTCTTAAATAATAGTAGCTGAAAATAAAACAACACTACATAAGAATGGAGTACTTTTCATTTTAGTTGCACTGCATAAAAAAGACTAACTAAAAACGCATTTTCTGTACTACACTAAAAGGTCGCAGCAACGATGATGTTTCTCCATAAGCATGTTCACACAAAAACATAGAACATGTTCATCTGTTATACTTGATAGCCAGACACATAGTAACAAAAAAAAATGCAGTATTATTATGAAGACAAACAACAAATATAGTAGTACAAAGTAGGTATTAATACTTGTCTAAGATGTCACCCATGCAATATCGTAGAAGGAAGAGCGAGCAAAAGAAACCAAAAAGGACAAAAGACAGAAAAAGAAAAAGATTCGAAGCGTGCGGAGCGGCCCACTTGAGCCGTAGACGTGGGAAGGAAAAAAGAAAGACTGCAGGCGTTGGGTTGGGCTCTCGGGCTGGGAACCTTGCACGCAGTATTGTGCAAGGCCAACCAATGCGTGACACATGTACTGATAGGCCCCACTTCTCAAAAACTGTTTTTCTTTTTAATTACTGAAATATCCTTATCTCCTCTCCTCACGGAGGGGTCCGACTCCGGCATGCCTTCGATGCGAACGTCTCCGACCTTCGATGTCTCCTGACACCACCGGCGTCGTCTAGGTAGGGATTTGCGTCGCCGGCCAGTCCATGGGTAGCACTTATGCGTTGCCGCAGCCACCGCTAGTGTCATCTTCCTCAAGACGGGCTCTTCCCCTCTGACATCCTCTCCATGTCCCTGGACCCCTCGACCGGCGCGCTCGCTGGCTTCGGCGCAGGCGGCGTCCTTGCCGCAGATATCGCCCAAATCACCACGGACACGCTCACTAGATGATCTAGAAGCAGACGCTGCTGGAGTGCTACATGGCGGCCGAGTGACATGTCAGGCACATAGTCCAGGACTTCGGGCGGCCAGTCTGTCATCACCATCTCAGACGCGAGCGACATGGTGGCCACACTAAGGCATAGGCACGCACAATCTTTGGAAAAGCGAACCCTTCCATGCTGACCAGCGATGGTTGCCGCATGCCTGCGGCCTGCGGAAACAATGCTCATCCGAACAGATGGGACGAGCCGGGGCTGGATTTTTTTTTTTGAGGGATTGCCGGGGCTGGATTTGATACTCTAGCAATGTATGTATTCTTCAGACGTTTGCTCACTTTTTTTCTAATACACCACATATATTGATTTTATATGCTTATGTATGTTTGCGTTGACATATATCAAGTAAATGTAAGTGGTGTCCCAAGCAGTGATTGACTTTCAGTACAAAACTATATGAAGGCAAGCTAAATCCTGCTATTTAGTTAGACATGATTGGTCATGTTCTTCTTAAACATACATATGACAATGTTCCATACCAGGGTACTTTATGTCGTATTTTGGAGTAGTTCGTTTACCAACTTCATCTACACGGCGCGCACATGGAGTTGTTCAATGCTACAACCTATAGCTAGAACTGCCCGCTCGAGAGTGATATGCGGATATAAAAACTCTTCTCTACTTTGTGAGACAAAAAAAAAATCTGGCCTTCGTTGTTGTCTCGCCCCCCTATGTCTAAATCCTGGCTCCGTCCCTGGATCAAACAGATCGGAAAACATGTCAACGACACATGCGCCGACCACCAATGGCAGCTGGCTAGGCACCGGCGAGGCCGCAATGACCACACAAGACGAAACACGGTGGCCGGCGCCCGGCGGCGACCACACAAGACGAAACGCGGCGGCCAGCGACCGGCAACCACCAGCCATCCACACGACGCGGCGGCCACTAGACGACCATACAACCCGGCAGGCCGGTGGACGGCCACACAACACGGCGGCGGCGGCCAACAACTCCATAAGGACTCGTCACATGCATGCAAACTCACGTTCTACCTAGGGCTAATCAGGCCCATTACATGTGCTTGCAATCCGGCTGTTGTGAAGGGGTTTGAATTAGTCAGATCTAATTTGTTGTGTGCCTCTCCGGACAGAGATGAACGTAGTCATTGTTTATTAATCCAAAGGGGTTTATCACAAAGATGCAGTGTCTTAGATGGATAGGCGGGCGTCTATCTACAAATTAGTCATGCTTTTGACGTTGGCCATGGGATTTTTTTTTTGAAACGGAGGCAAAAGTTTTGCCTCATCGATTAATTAAGCAGAAGAGAGTTGCTCAGTTAATTAGGGAAAACCGAGCGAAAACCAGATTGCCCAGTTAATTATGGAGAACCGGGCTAAAACCCTCACAACCGCTGAACGGCACACATAGAAAGCCCCACGCACACCACTCCAAAGAGGGCCTCGACGAGACCGCACGCAGGCGTCATCGTCATCACTCCTCCCCTAAAGGCGTCATCGCCATCCCTATACTCTGAGCAAACGACTCCCACTTCACCGTAGGCGATCGTCGGAATTTGAATCAGAAGGCTCGGAACAGATGGAGAAGGCTCAGAACAGATGGACATACGGATACAGGAAACCCCTGGATGCATAGGATATGTTGCCTTGGAGGCAACATTTCGATCAACTTCGTACTATGGGAGTTGCTATCTCCTTGAGACAAAGGGCAACTACTTTCATTCCATCAAATATTGTTTATTACATACTATGGTCCTGATAGTATTAGAGACTTCATTAAACTAGCAGGACCCAGAATCATGTTCCATGGATCTTGCCATAACATGAGTTGTCTCATGACATGATTGACTACCATGTGTAAACAATCAAGATACATACTTCGAAGCCCAACTCTATTGTCATACACTATGGCACATATTTTGAGATATGCATGGTGCGTTGTGGCGCGTCCGTGTTGGAGCAGTGGTTGTTGTGGCGGCGCGCCTGCCTGGCAGTTGGATCAGGCAGATCTTGACTCGTCTCAGACTTGGTGTCAATGTTGCCACGTCCTCGCGTTAGTACTTCGATAGGGGCATTGTTCTCGTGACTTGACCTTTTGGTGGGAGCACCTAGTTTGTGTTGATGCGGCTAGTTTGAAGTTGTCAGTGGCATGATGAGTGCGTGCCCGTAGGGTCGGCCGACGGTGGTGGGTAGTTGGAGGACTCTTGACATAGTCGTCCTCTCGGAACCAGAGCGGCACATGTCCACTCTTTGGGTACGTCCTCTTTCTTTGGTGTTGATGAAGTCGTCAAACGTGTTTGTGGCAGACACGACCAATGTGGTGGAAAGATGCACTTGATGGACTTGCGGCTGCGTCCTCGGGTCATGAGTGCGAATTATGGTGTACGTTGACGCCGCTTTCATCGGTGATGTGCTTTTATGTTTGTGTTATGTTTTGTTGGCCTTTTGACGTTTTATGTTTTGAGATACTTTAGAGCTAGCTAAACGGAGGCATTTTAGCCATCTTGTTCTTCTTCCACAATGAATCATGGGCTTTACGATTATTTGCTACTTTCATATAAAATAGATGCTTGTTAAAAAACTATGAGTTTGAGCCACTTTTACAGTAAATAAAGGGCCCCGCTACGCGTCCGCCGGCCGATAATATAAAAAGATCCTCCGCATCCGTAACCATTGGATGAAGCCGTGGATGGCGTCCGATCTACCTATGTGACAAGTCATCTTTGCTACAAATGTGTTGTTGCAGTATTTTCTGCAGCCGAGGTCTTGTTACAATTTTTTTGCAACAGAGATCTTGTTGCAGGATTTTTACACAACAAAGATCTTATTGCCAAATCATGTTTATGAGTTTTTCTACAACAGAGGTCTCGTTGTAGAAATTTTTCACAACAAAGATCTTGTTGCAGAATCATTTTTGCGAGTTTTTCTGCGACGGAGGGCTCATTGTAGAATATTTTTTTTCACAACAAAGGTCTTGTTGCAGAATCATTTACGAGTTTTTCTGCAACAAATGTCACGTTGTAGAATTTTTTTGCAACAAAGGTATTGTTACAGAATCATTTTTATGACTTTTTTTATGCTGCAATAGGTCCCTTTTGCAAAAAGAGCCTTGTTGTAGTTGCAACAGCCTCTTTGTTGCAAAAACAAATATCTTTCATCTTCTCCTTCCGCCTTGGCTAGAGCTTGGGTTGTGGATAATCTAGGAAGCAGATTGACACAATCGTTCACCATTGCTGAAAGCTTGGCCCATGGATGATTTGGGAAACAGATCAACACCATCGTTGGTGGGAGCGCTTTGGATGATTTGGGAAGCAGATTGACACCTCCGCCCGTCATGGCTGGAGCTTGGGCCGCGGATGATTTTAGAAGCAGATTGAAAGGAGGAAGTGTTAGAGCATCGTGGGGAGACGAGATCGAGGGGACCGAAGGCGGGAAAACGAGGGAGTAGGTGCTAGATTCGTTGAGGGGATCGAACGATTCATTTTTGTTTCTGCAACATCGTTGCCTTGCATACGTGGTCATCGTTGCCTGCTATCCCCAGAGGCAAGCGGTAAGTGGTCCCAAGGTGCATGCGCAACAATGATCCAACGGACCAGTGGGTGTCAATCTGAAGGCTGCGCGGGCGGCGGATGCGGCGAGAAGATCAGTCCGTTGATTGGAGGCTTTTCCCATAAATAAATCGTAATATTTCATCTATGTTTGTAAGTTGAAACTTCAAAAGGTTCGATTTGAAAATTGAAATAAAAAAGAGTAGTCCTCTGAGCAAAAGAGACAGCCAGACACGGCACGACCGATCCCAAAAGGCCACAGAACCCACAACCACTCTCGCCCTAGCACCTTCGCCGGCGGCGGCCTATCTCTCTCGTCCCCTGCTCTGGCCCTTCGCCGGCGGCCGGCGGCCTATCTCCTCCTCCGCTGACCGGATACAAGCCGCACCGTGAGTCGCTCATCCTTCGCCTTGCCATTATTTTTTTTCCAGATCTGAGCTTATTTCCTCCTCCACGCCATATAGCAGCAGACCTTCCCTGCAGGTCTGATTTGGCGATGAATGTCCTGCTTCCTCTTTGTGCTTGATTTTCGTCCATACGGTCAGTATAGAAGTATTATCTATCAGTCTATGGTGCTGGGTTGATTTACGAGAAACAGAAATTTCGAGCCGAGAAAACATATGTTACCTAGATTGAATGGAAACGGTGAACCAGAAATTTCGAGCTTGGAAAACGTACATCACATATCTTTATGAGTACCTTAACCAAATAATTTACTAGATAATCTGAGATGAAATTTTATTTTCTTAAAAATCAGAATTGCTCTGTTTCCCCGATGAGTTTAGGTTAATGTAACTCAGCAGCAATTCATTCTTTTGCAAAAGCTAGATATACATGAAATCTAAGGAATATGAGTGATTTATAAAGTGATGGGGTATAATAAATTGATTTATTACTAGTAACGATACATTTGTGTAGCAAAGTTCTTTTGTCTTTTTTAAGTCTCTTTGTTTCGGTTTTATTTTCTCAAAAGTGTCAATTTTTCCTTACAGTGACAGTAAGCTAACATAAAGACATGGACCTTCACAAGAAGGTCACTGCTGCTAAATTAACTGATGATCTAGTGGTTGATATCCTCTCCCGGCTGACGTACAAGTCTTTTTGCCGCTGCAAGTGTGCCTATAAGGCCTGGTCTGCCTTTTCCTCTGATCCAGACTACCGTGAGAAGCTGCCCAAAAAAGTAACCACTGGACTTCTGTACCAAGGTCACAATAAGTCTGCTATCCCGCTTGTAAGCCTGTGCCCAGATGATGGGGAAATAGACGGAATTCTTGCTGATGTGCCACACTATGAGCATTTAGAATTCCTCGACTGCTGCAATGGTTTAGTCCTTTGTAAGTATAGGAGCAGCTATACTTCTACAAACGTTTGCCGCTTCGTTGTGTGCAACCCAGCAACACGAGAGTGGAGGATACTTCCTGATACACATCCTGGGACAGATGACCCTCGATATGTAACTATTTTGGCGTTTGATCCATCATGGTCACCGCAGTTCTATATCTTCAATTTTCATCTGAAACATGTCCATGGTTTGATACTTGGTACCAGCAAACTTGAGATATTCCGGTCTGAAAGTTCGACATGGCTTGAGGATGATACCTTGGACCTAAATGTGAATGTTTCTTGGCGAACACACTTATTTGTTAATGGAATGTTGTATGTGTCTGTTGGGTATGAAGTTTTGGTGTTCGAAGGCCTGGAGGCAATGAGTGATGGCATACCGCCCTATCATCAGACCATAAGTTTGCCGCCGGAAGCTTCATACCTGAGCACTTTTACCAATGGTTGCTTTGGCAAATTTTCAGGGATCTTACACTATGCATTGCCACATGAGAATGGTCGCTCGATTGTTGTTTGGACATTGGATGATTTTGGTCATCATTCATGGACTTGGACTAAGATGTGTCATCTTAGCATGACCGAGCGTTTGGAAAGGATGAGTTTGTTCACTACGACGATGGTGGCGATGGTGGTGAGGATAAATGGTTTTGGAACTGCGATTATCGGATTGTCGACCTCGACTTGGAGAGAGGGCTTGTTTTCCTCCATGACCAGAAGGCAAATAAGCTTCTTTCATACAATATCAGCACGGGGAAACTCAACGAGATACAAGACGTCTTTATGTGGCATCAGTACTATGTCTATGTACCATGCTACTTAGAGCTTCCGGCCCAAGAACCTTCGGTTGACTGAATGTCAACTTCTGTTCAATGTGCATCTGTGGCTGTTCTGCTGCGATTTGCTGAACCACCTTGTATATTACGCTGGTCGTTGTCATCCGTGAGACAGTCCAGGAACCCTGTTTTTTTTTTTACTTTGTTGGTGCAGAGCTTGTTTTCCTTTCTGACCAGAAGACAAATAAGCTTCTTTCTTACAACATCAGCACCGGGAAATTCAACGAGATGCGAGACGGCTTCGAGCAGTGTCAATACCATGTCTATGTGCCATGCTACTCAGAAGTTCCAGCTCAAGAGTCTTCGGTGTAGTTAGTGTCATATTCTGTTCTGTATGCCACTGGGACTGCTAGCTCTGTGCTTTAGATGCTCAACCACCTTGTATATTCTCTTTTGTCGGTGTTATCCATGTGGCAGTGTGTGTGTCTAGTACAAGAACCTTCTCTTTATTTTGTTGTGATGCCGAGTTCCTCTAGTAACCTAAATTGTTCCCAGTTTACTACCTTGCTTAATTTGTTATATGTAAGATTACATTGTCTTTCTTATGCTCCATTTGTCGTTGTGGTGGTTTTTCCATAAGCACTTGTTTACTTCTGTTTGTGGAAATGTAAAGATCTGTTTAGTATACATACCAGATTTTGACAGTGCAAACCTCAAAATCAGACAAGCAAATGTACTTGCACAGGAAAAGGCATTATGGGGCAGTGGGCTTTGCCTGCTTTCACAGGAAAAGCCATTAGTTCTTGGCTGAACCCATATTCTTGAATTCATTAGTTCCTTGGGTTCTTGACATCATTGATGAGTTGTTCATCATTCAGTGCGAACCTCACTAACAATGTCAACAGCTTGTACCATATCGATGGGTAATATTACTAGCATGGATTAAAAATATAAGTTCATGGATTAACACAATTTGTATTTTTGGCACTTTTACGAAAATTGGCACTATGATAGTGTATCCCCAAATAACACATTGACAGTTTTGTGGATTTCTTTTGATACCCATGAATTTTAAATATTTTAGAGGTAAAAAGGTCACTGGAGCTTGGAAGCCAAAATCAAATTTACCGGTGTTTTATAGCCTTTCTAAGGTTGACGCTAGTTTTTTAAAAGCATATTTTAAGGGTGTCAATAGCTTCAAAGTATGACTTGTGAAAATAAAATCTATATGCTTTAGAATTTATCAATTTTACCGGTGTTTTATAGCCTTTTTAAGGTTTACTTAGAGATAAAAAAAATCTGTATGGAGGGAGTACTACAAATCAGACAAGCAAAGTCTCTTGTTTCAAATCAGAGCGGTTTCTTTCTAAAGCATTTTTTGTTCATCACAGAGTTTGTCCCAGTCAGCCATGTTTAGGTGCCCAGGTCAATGGTTTCTGTGCCAAGCATGCATGATGGTCCATCCATCAATGGTTGCTCAACGATTTAATGGTGCTTGCGCCTTGCGGTATTCAGACAGTCTGAACATTCAAACAGGAGAGAATAGTGATCACCTCATCAGTCAACACAACAGTGGTGCTTACAGTTTCCTGGGCTTCTCTGGCCACCATGCTGACTTGTTACTGTGGCTATCGTCTCCCTGCTGTTTTTTTTTTTTTTTTTTTTTTTGCTGGCTTCTAGTTGCTGCTCCAAAGAAGCGAAACAGGTAGACAGGAACATTGCTGTCCTGAAGTCTTTTTCAAGTGCATACATTTTATTCTAGATAATGCAGAAGTAGTAGTTCGTGGTCTCATTGTCTATCTGCCCTTACTCCTATAACGCCGACATACGCGCTTGAGGAAGGTGGTGGCGACAATCTTGTCTGTCTTCAGGCCTGTCCTGAGGAAGCGGCCGAATAAGGCAAGCCCTAGGTCCGGGCGACGCACACCGCAGAAGCAGCCCATGAGGATGTCGTAGGTGTGGACTGTCAAAGGTGCCACCTGCTGGCTGGCTTCTTCTCGGCATACGCGCTTGAAGAGAGCAAGGCCGAGGGCGGGACCTGCCGCAGCAATTGGTCGAACAGGTTGTGTGCTTCTTCCGGGGTTAGCATCCCGGCGCGGACGCGCTCTGTGGCCGCGGCAAAGGCTTCATGGGAGACCAGGGGTGTGAGGGCGGCGAGGTGGAGGTGGAGGAGGAGCTGCGGCGGAGGAGGTGGAGCATCGGCACGGTGGAGAAGCGACGGAGGCGGGGCATTGGCGAGGTGGAGGATGAGGAGTGGCGGAGGCGGAGGCCGGAGATTGGCTAGGTGGACGAGGAGTGGCGGCGGCGGCAGCGGCAGGGGATGCCGGAGATTGGCTGGGTGGAGGAGGAGGCGGAGGCCGGACACTGGCTAGGGGGAGGAGGATGAGCGGCGGCGGATGGAGAATTGGAGATGCGGGGCATGGGTGTGCTCTAGCTCTGCACTGAGAAAGGAAGAATGGCCTTCCGTTTGTGTATTCGTACGCACTCACACAACTTCTACGTTTCCTTTCACTCAAAGCTAGTAAAAATGAAACACGAAGATAAAAATGGAATCTAGAAGAAAAGGTTTCTGCCTCGTGTACCCAAGCAGAAGTGTTAATCCCATCAGGGCTTTCGTTCCAAGATTAATTCGTTAGAGCATCGACCAAATCTAACTCCTTAAACGCCCGCGCGACGAACATTGACCGGTCACGCCTCAAATATTTGATTCTACAACCAGACATCGTAAATTAAAAACCTCAAATCCATATTATTACATGCAACGTCAAACCTAATCTAACCGGAGCTCGCCCGGTTTTGCGGTGGCCATGTCCGGCGGCCGGCGGCCGCTCCCCAGAGTGTTGGTACTTGGTACGGTCGCCGACAAGGTAGAGTAGGACATGTGATACGCCCCGGCTCACGGGACTCAAGGCGCCGCCGTCACCCATGCCATACTCTTCCTCATCGGAGCCCGTAACCCGAACGGTGCTGGTGAACGTCAGATCGATGATGGATCCATCCTAGGATGAGCCGACGACGACCACCATGATGCGGTTGCAGTGCCCGGGCTGGTGCACCATACGGGGCACTGGAGAATGCAACTCCGCCTCGCCGACGTCCACCGCCTCGAGGGCTGTCACCGCCTCCCACGCCCGCTACGTGGCACGCCGTGCCATGTTATCGCCGGACGAGGCCCATGGGGCGCCCCGATGCTCGGCGCACCAACAAAGGGGTTGCGCATCCACCATCGCGTTCGGACGCCAGACGGACCGCACCGCATCCGGCGAGGCAGCGACGGCTGCCCTAGCGCCGAATCCATGCGCCATTTGGGCGGACGCAATGGATTCCTGACGAAAGGAGTCCGAGCGATGTCGTGCATGGGCCTCCTCTGGAGCGCATGCTGATGGCCATCTCCTCCTCGGAGCCGCGTGGGATGAGTTCGGAGTCGACGGATCTGGAGGTGAAGGACTCGGATCCTGTAGTAACCAGACCTCAAACAGTCTGATCTCTGTGCATCAGTGTCATCCCTGGATCAGTAATGCTGACACACACAGTACTCGAAGGATTTATAACAGAGTAGCAATCACACACTTATTACATCGAATGTCTCCGAAGAGAACTGATTACAATAAATATGGCTTAAGGCCATCTAATAACGATAACAGCGGAAGGCTTGGAAGATAAAGTGAGTCCATCAATTTCAACGGGATCACTGTGTATAGAATCACGATCCTAAGGCATCTTACTCGTCGTCTGAAAAGTCTGCAACATGAACGTTGCAGCCCGAAACGGGTCAGCACATGGAATATGCTGGCAATGTAACACATAGAGAGTAATGAAAGAATAATGCTATTCTACATGCATATATGGCTTGGTGGAAAAGCTCAATGGTTACAGTTTTTGCATAAAGCCAATTTTTCCCTACTGCAAAGGAATAAATTTATTTAACTATCATGGTGGTTGTTAAACATTGAGAATGGTTGACAGCATTCTCAATCCCAATTAAGTAACACCATCATTAAACAAACCCAACAGTATTAATTAAAAGTAACATGATGAGATTCACATGATAATCCAAGTACTAGATACTCAAGATGTCCATAACCGGGGACACAACTAACCATGATTAGTTTGTACACTCTGCAGAGGTTTGCGCACTTTTCCCAACAAGACTCGATCTCCTTCGTTGGGATTCTCGCACTATATGGTGTTTGAGAAACGGATGACCGAGACATAGTCTTTCAGAAGCGCTAGCACCCTACGATCGGGTAGACAGTACCAACCTACATCCCCTACATCTGCTAGTCTACCACTATAAGAGTTCGCACAACTTAGTCAACTATGCTAGAGCCCATAGTAGCTTGTGGCTGCACACGGAAGTTTCTAGCATGTAATATCTCATGATCCCTTTGAGCCTGGGTCGCAGTCCAAAAACAAACAGGCAATCGCTGGAATACCCAGGTGCCTCAATCCACTCAGATGTGTATTAAAGTTGCCATCTTAAATAAACCATTAATTAACAATCTCACATCTGTCATGGAAACACTCATCCAATCCACGTCTACTAGCATAGCATGACAATATAAGCAAACGTAGAAGTAACTCCCAAAGGTTTGATAATAAACAGGTAATAGGTTCTACCTCATCTACTTCCCAAAACCCACATATTAATCAGATCCTAATCATGCAATTGTTTGAGGATTGATCTAATGCAATAAAACTGGGCAGTAAAGGGGCATGATCAAAATGTTACTTGCCTTGCTGATGATTCGCGAAACCTAGGGATTCGAAGTAGCAAGCGGCGCAATCCGGGTACTCTATCGCAAGCAAACAAACAAACAAGCAAACAAGCATACAATAAGTACTCATCTAATGCACACGTAAAACTCAAATAAGAGATCTAACCAGAAAATTCAACTTAAGAACTCCGGTTTGCAAAAAGAATCAAATCGAACGAAGCAACGAAAGTCAAATGGCGAAAAAACAAGCTTCGTTTACTAATCTGGACCTAAGTCAAATTTTACAGTAGCAAAAACTTGTTTGAGTAGATTAATCGTTA